>CAXKWD010000004.1:60627122-61980157 GCA_964059195.1 Ectobius pallidus
CTACATCTAGCGCACGTATATAGTGTATGGTTCATTGCGGTCGGTTCACAGTCTTCACAGTAACAGAGGCAATCTTCTGCTAGATTGAACCTATTTAGCTTTGCTGTGAAGTAATCCGCGCCCCGAGAAGAACTGTGGTGTTGTGTCATCTATTGTTATTTGTTTAAGTATGAGTCTATCTCGAACGCTGGGAAAGTAATCCTTCTTGATTAGACCCTTTAGAATGTGCTTCTTATAATATGAAGAGTATTCATTTTGTACCATTATATCTTGGTCATAAATCAACAAACTCGCGAACAGACATGCGCAGGCAAATAAGAACAATGGTTATCTCGTTACACGATATGAGGAGTTAATTCTCGTGCAAGTCGCCTCGCTTTTCTTGTCGCTGAATGCACTACATGAAGCGTAAACTCTTAAGGGAGGGAGCCTGAAAAACACTTGACGCTACGTTGAGTTTAAAGGAAAATAACAAGCTTTAATTAAGACGAGAAAAAATTAAGAAAAATAATCTCTTCTCCCATGGGTGAAATAATGAGATTCATTTGAGAATATTAAAACACCACAAATTAACTATAAGTATAAGTATGACTGACTGACTGATTCTGTCCTATATCACCAGTGTCGGGGGGAAGGGTCTCCAATTGGAGGTTTCTGATACCTATGTGAAATTTTTAAGCTTATTATCCGAAAGAGGGCAGAGGGGAAGGTGGTAAGCCTATCGCCTCACAAGTATAAGTATACAAATAAAAAAATGATTGTTGAATTTTCCATATCAGCTACCTAGGTAGTATGCAGATTCTCATTTAAAATTAAATGTAAGTAAAATAATCTAATATATAAAATTGAAAGTCTGCATACATGTACATTAGTTCTCTATACAAATCGACATGCTTTGAGCAACTTGTAAGAAATTTTGCACATACCATCTTAAAGCAGGAAAGAAACGTAGACTACATTAAACTTCAAACAAACCACCCCTTCCCGTGCAAATTTATTTAACACCTGATAATATTACACTATCTAATACAAAAAATTAGTCTGACTGCAGGTGCAGTCCCCATGACGACTGTATTGTTTCCACTGTACACAGGTAGCGTTGGAATTTGCATGATAATGGGATTTGACAAATTAGAGAAGCTAGCGATATAAATCACCTGCAAATCAACAATAGAGAATGAAATCCAATTAAATATAAATATCGGATGTGATGCATAACATAACTTTCTCTACCCTGGGCGTGGAAATACTCGTATAATTTTCTCCCTTCACATTTTCATTTAGAATAAGAGATAGTATTACGGGGAGAGAGTTTTAAGTTCAGCCTGAGTTTGTGCCAACGATGGGTAGCGAATATGCTACGTCAGATGTCTATACAAAATCCTGTCCACTGATGTCTTATTCATCGCTGAAGGCTTTGAGAAACGGGAATGTTTATTGTAAGCTCTAAGCGTATAAAGAGACATAATGAGATGGAATATTTTTAATCCTATTTGCGCAATAAATTATTATATCCCGGGTTTTGGGGGAAAAGTGTGAAAGTTGTATTGATTTTTTCCAAATTCAACCCCGAAATTGTTTTATGGGGACGAATGTGGGAAATAAAATATCCTGTGAAAACAGTAAAATTTTATGTTACCGGAATTTCTGTTAATTCTTATTAACATCTATCAGGCATGGTGTGTAGAAGCAACGGGTTGCAAAATAATTCTAAGTCCTCTATGAGCTATAAAAAGCTGTATCTAGCGTTTACTGAGGGAATAGTTTGTGATAGGTCGTTCTTCTTAGCTTCAAACTCTAGATATAGTAGAGTTCTTCATTTCATACCAAGGCGGTTTCAAAGGAATGAACCATTAAATCGGTGTTTCTTTATGATTGATCTCACCAAGTCGAGGGGATGGGGTCTCGGTTTCCTCTTTCCAAAACAAAAACAACGTTGCGATATTCTCTCATTATTATCACTCATCTCAGTTCTTCCTCGGTCTAATCATTTCACACGTGTCTTATTTTTCAAACATGCTTTTCACTCCACACGGAGTTGTCACAAAACATTCTTAGATTTTGATTGTCTAAGGTTACTCTCTGATAGGTGCAGTGACAATAAGAAGCATGGGTTTAGCTGGCGGCAAAATTCTTCCTTAACGGAAGTTCGCGGGAACAATTCGTAGATTTACGGCACGTAAAGGAACTCCAAGCCTAAATTAGAGCCACTGGACAAAATTTCCCGGCCCTTTCAAGTCCAAGTTATAACTAGATTCCTGAGAGGGTTTGTGAGGCGATGGGCTTACTATATGTCCCTAAGTCCTCTCCTGGAAAATAAATGTAACAAAAGTAGTTTAAGTACTGAACCCTCAAATTGGAGGCCCTCTGCTCCATCGTAGGGGTTACAGGAAAATCATACCATTAACGTACAGCACGAATATTTGACAATACAGGCCTACAATGTTTCACATTTTAGGTATCAATAAGCATTTATTGCCAGTTAAACTTTACAGACCAGTGATCACCACAGAGTGAAAATCCTAATAAATTTACATGGCATACGAGTAACACATTATACCTGTCATGCGCGACTGCACAATCCATCTGTCAATTTTACAAATATGTGTCAATAAACAATTAATGCAGTTGGACGTCTATACTATATTACAAATATTATGGCTCATATTAAAATACGATAATATAACATATCAAAAACATTTTAGTTGCGTAGACTTCGAATTCTAAAAATGATACAAGTCAATCTTTAGATTTCGCCGTTGGCTTTTCTACAGTTTTCTAGTTCTTAGAAATCATTTTCCATAGAGAGAAAGACAAATTTATGGATCAAACTTAAAGGAGAATACCACGAAACGTCTACCTGGTGAGGGATCAGTACAATGCAAGGCACAATTAAAGACATGATTATTATAATTGAAAGGGGATAATCATGACGGAAACTAGATTCCAAGCCGGCAGTCGCATTTATGAATGTGGAAACCTCCAAATACCGAATGTTGAATTAGCAGCCAAAGGTATTTGAACTCGCGACATCGCCTAGCCCTGAAATCTCCTTAGATAGTAGCCTCAGTGATTTAAATCGGAAAGTTTAATTTTTAAACTTATTTTCAAAAGGGTGGCTATTAACCTAACACTTCATTAGTGTTAGGCCTAATACTTGATCCGTTCACTTGCATTTATTGTCTCGGTGCGAGGGTGGCACTATAAAGAGGGGCATTTTATCGAGGGTTGACTGTATTATAATAATATGTAACTTAGTTACAGTTGTATATCTTGTACAGATACCATGAATATTTTAGTTGAAACTAATCTGGTTACATAAATAAAATTTTAATCGCTATGGCCGTAACCGCTAGGAAAATTTGCATCAGTGTACCCTGATAGAAATTAATGAAATTTCCCTTATTGAGGTAAGAAACCCCTCGATGAATAGTTGGCTTCTTTCCCTTTGTAACGTATCTCAAATCGTACTAACGTATCAATATCAAATTACTCCCTGTAACAAAGCACTCAACCAAAACCCTTAGTCCTATGCTACTTTGAAAGTTTATCGGAAGAGTTCGGTTCCATCCTGTACATTTTTAGGCTACTCATCAATTCCCCGTTAATCTTCCTTCGCACGTAAGTGCTGTTAGAAGGTTCGAAGAAGAACCCTTATCGAACAGGAATGCATGCCAAGTGGGGTTTCTTGGCAGGCAGGCATGCGGAGTGGAACACAAGTGAACTTACGGTGAAGACACTATTGCAGACAATGTAACCAGCGATTTAAGGGGATGTACAGCTCTATAACTATAACACGTTAATTTCTTAAGATATGAATTATGCAATCGAATTACTTATCTTTAATTCTCGAACGGAATATGACATATATATGTATATATATATGTATATATATATATATATATATATATATATGTAGAATATACAAAAATATTAATCTTGCGTGAACAGTAGATTACAACCAATGTTTTATTGCTCACTTGCAAATCAGTCCATTATTTGTATCGGTGCATGTGATGATAATAAATAAGTTGCACCGGTAGGTGTTAATTATCAGAAAGTAAAAGGAACATTTTTGCTGCACAAAATAAAGGAATATTTCATATATTCATTAACATATTGGCTAATATTAATATTATTACTACTAATTTATTATGAATATATTATTACTATTTCTAGAGTTCAAAATTAGGGAAACACAAAAGCTAAAAATCATACAATTGTCATTTATTTCACGCAGAATGGATAATAAATAGCATTTACAAACGTACATGAAAACATCACTGATTTTGTTTACAGCTTAAGGGTAGTAGCACTTGCGATTTCCTATAATTTCTTAAGAAAAGTCAACGTAATAATATTACCTTACAACAACATAAGTTACAACGAATGCAAATTACCATGATATAGAGAAAGAATTAGTAATAATATTATTGAAAATGTAATTATTTAGTATACCTATTATTATTGTTATTATTATTATTGTTATTATTATAAATATTATCTATTTATGAAATAGACTTTGTTTTACTTTGACATAGAAAATACATAAAATCGGTTTCAATCTGCAATAAAACCATGATCAATAAGAATGTCAAGATTTATAAACATCTTTTTGGCCTTGCTTTAAAACGATTGACAAATTATACATATTCGTTTTCAGTAGGCCTATACGAAGGAAAACATGCGGTCTTTACTGTATATCATAGTGAGGCGTGTCGGAAGGTGTCCATGAGCTAACAAGATAATTTCCTAAAAAGTATTCTTACGCATAAATTTGTGATTTTTATATTGTTTGAAACCTACACGAGTTTTGGTCTTTTTAAAATAAAGTACTATATCCTCGACGTAAAGTGCAAAGAAAATATTATAGTTAGTTCTCTTTTAACTTTATTATTTTTGAAAGATTAATGGTAAAAATTTGAGAATAATATTAAGCCTTATGCTTTCATTTTGTTGAAACGTGTTAAGGGGGAAAGATTTTTCGGGCTTAACATCTTCAGTATGACTGCTCAGGGACTCAAAACCGTGGATCCTAAGCGCTACATTTCGGACTCGTT
This sequence comes from Ectobius pallidus, assembly GCA_964059195.1. Lineage (NCBI taxonomy): Eukaryota > Metazoa > Arthropoda > Insecta > Blattodea > Ectobiidae > Ectobius > Ectobius pallidus. The sequence continues at coordinate 60,632,183 of CAXKWD010000004.1, forward strand.
AGGCTATAAAAGGGTTTAAATTAAAGGTTTTGTTAACATGAATAACAGACATTTATAATTACGAATCAGCAATAAGAAGATAAGCTCTGTTAATAAAAATGTTTCAACAAATTTCTTTAATTTTAAATTTAGATTTAACGTTTCATTAATTTTTTTATCAGGGTATTAAAAGTATGGTTCTTTTTGTTATTACTATTATTATTATTATTATTACTAAAATATTTATTTATTTATTTATGCAAGGACTTTCTGAGATAAAGCTCATTAATAAAGCCCGAATACGGCAATTATTATTATTTATTTGATGAAAGATATTTTCAAAATTTTAAATGTAATCTATACCTTCTTAAAATAAAAAAGCAATAGTGCTTGAAAATGAGTATAATAAACCCCCTATAAATATGAATGAAATAGTCAAATAAAAATATTTTACTCTATTCCTCCAGTTTATGAGGTTTCTTTGCAAATCGATTCAGACCGAATGAAATTGGCTCAGTTGTGAACTGACCTGATTATTTTTCTTATTATTCTACTCGAACATTATGCAGATGCCAATGGCATGATCTCTACATTGAAGAGGCGGTGGTGTATGGACTTAATAACAACTCCTCCTGCAGAGATGTGATTCCTTGTATTATTATTTCAGACAATAGCTTACTCGCACCTGAGACGCTGAAGCAGGTGCTCAGCAGAATCTTGCTATGTATTTTTTAAAGAATGGGTAGAATCTAAAGATACGTGGGAAGTAATAGAGATAGCAAGTTCTCATATCGGTTAATTCAGCCGCGTTACTGCTCCAGACAGATGCTTGTCAAGATACGTGATGGAAAACCACGGTTATGACAATCATGATGATAATGACTACAACTCCACGCAAACTTGTGGCTTCACAGAGACACAGTTATTTGGTACAGTTTATGTAACTCAGAGTATGCATGCACTCAACAGCATGACGACTTTCAGAGGTGTTTAAATTACATTTCAACGTGAATTGCTTTTAGAGTTTCATTTAACTTGTCTTCTATTTCATACATGACAAATTGTCACTCATACTGTTAGTTGAGGCTATAATATAAATTGAAGAGTGTAATCCAAAAGCCTGCTAAGTGCCAAAAAGTTGTTTGGATAATATAGAAAAAAATATGTTGCAGGTTAATACAGAGTGTCCCAATAAAATGTATACACTCTTTAAATGACAATAACACTAACAATTATTATAATACAGAAAAGTTTCAAAAATCAAAATAATGAGAACAAATTAAGAAACAAGGCAATTATCGAAAGTGTTCAAATTGTTGCCAAACAGATGGGTAGGACGAAGAGGAAGTATCGAGTACCCTCCACGCTCACCGGATTTGAACAACACGGATTTTTTTTGTGGGGGCATGTTAAACACAATGTTTACACCACAAAACCAGCTACAATCAATGAGTTGAGAGCAACCATTGAAAGAGAATGTGCCGAAATACCAATTGAAATGATTAGGAACGTTTTGGATACAATCAGTCAGCATTATCAACTGTACATGGACCACAATGGCCAACAATTTGAACACTTTCGATAATTGGCTGGTTTCTACATTTGTTCACATTATTTTGATTTTTGAAACTTTTCTGTATTATAATAATTGTTAGTGTTATAGTCATTTAAAGATTGTATACATTTTATTGGGACACTCTGTAGTTTTACATTTTAAACTAGTGCAGTGATTAAAGTTCTTAGGAAGGTGGATATATATATGTGGTTCACTAATGCAATAAAAATCACTCATTAGTGTGCTTATGACATAACTTGTCTGTCAGTGAGGTAGACCACTAAGGGCAATTAGACATAGGAGAGGTTCCATCTGGCGTTGTGAAGTGAACTCTGGCTTAGCTCAGTTGGTAGAGCATAGCCAAGATCCTAGGTACATATCCCCGTGTCAGAATAATTTTTCCCCTATAATATTCTTAGGAAGGGTTTCATTTATTTTTTAAATTTGGTAATATCATATTTATAATTATATTTATGTAAGTAATGTATTTTATTATTGAAGTCATACAAATTTAGACATATGTGCATATTTCCTCCCAAACACAGCTAAGTACTTATACAATTTGAATCCTGTTAGTGAGTAACTATATTACAATAAAATCGCCCTTGGTATTCACTACGTATGTTCCCATGATTTTTTTTAATCTAGCAATGTTATAATTGATAACATCCCTTTGTTTCTCTTTACTTAGCTCTCTTTGTCCTTTTATGCCTCTCAGAATTATATAAATACAATTTGGCCTTATGACAAATACATACAAGCTGATTATAAAGTTCATTTAACAATGCACATCTGTATACAGAGCACTAAAATAGATCACTCATATTTATATTTTATCCAGAGCAAGTGATAAAATATTGTCTTTATATTATAACAGCCAACACCCTGCATAGAAAGCCTTGCAAATTCAAGGAAATACTGATAAAAAATCACAGATTGTATAATAATACAAGGAGTTTCAAAGAAAATCATCCGATTTCACAGTATGGAAAATAACATGAATCTTTTTGTGATTTATTATTTCCTCTTCGTGTTTCTTATGGTTTTCCTTGCATCAATGGAGGAACTAACAAGGCCGGTATTTCTGCTAGAGAAATAAGCTACTTTGGCTGGAATCAAACCCGAGATTTGAGCCTCATTGGTTATCTGAGGGCTCCCCAGAAACTCCCGTTATAAATGTTCCATTAGATCCCTACAGTTGGCCTAGGTGGAACAGTCAGTACGTTTTGGCTTGCTGTTCCCAAGTTCGTGTGTTCGAACTTGGCCCAGGTTGATGGCATTTATGTATGTGCAAATGTGAAAGCTCCTCGTTGTAGAACGTTTGATGGTTACTGTCAATATTTTTAATATATTTCATTTATGTTCACTTACCTTTATATTTGGGACAAAATTCCGGGATACAGGCGACAGTTAAACGTCTAAATAGCAGTACTCACCCGTCGTTAAGTACCACTTAGATCCTTACATAACTAACTATAGACGCTAGAACAGATGTAATGGTGGGACGTTTCATCTAACTCCAACGATAATAGATTAGGGACATAAGATTCAGCAAGAATTTCTGGATGTAAAAATTTCCTATTATATTATCACTGAAACAGACTCATTTATAATTCGTAGGAAGAGTAAAAGATCAAAATCGAAGCTGAAACTCATGGAAACGTTTGCTATGGAAAACATTTTATTATATTAATATAGAATTCAATTTATTTTAAAAGTAGGGGCTTTTATCATAGGCCTATGGTTTAGCATGTACTGATTTGTTCAGAAGGCAAGGAAGACTGCTGCATGTTTTATGTGTAAAAAAGCCATACCCTAATTTAAACCTATCACTGATGACTGCATGTTAACGTCTGGATAGTAAACATTTTTTATTTGAATAAAATGGTGACCAAGTGTTGAATTGATATCATGAAAATCTTGAGGCAGCCCCTTATCCTTTAAGGCTTCTTGAGATTGAGAGCTTCTGATATTGACAACTTGACTCCATTTTTTACTGACCTATTTAACCCCTATTACTTCCGCCGGGGCGAACTTTTGGACGAGGGTGACACTTTCTGACATAAGCTCATTAGGAAGAAGAGCTGTTTGGTGCTGTGTGCTGTGCCCATATCCTCCATGCGAATCAATACCAAACAACTCCAGATATTCCTACTCGTCTTAAGATATTATGTAAGATGGCAATTCTACTGGTATGCTTGATATAATTGATAACTTATGACGCTAGAAGAAAACGTGAGGTGTTCCTTATAGAGTCCTTTAGGTTGGTTGACTATATGGTTATTTAAAGAGGAAGGTGTACTGCAGCTTACGCCTGCGACGTCGCCGGTGTGCCGAAATTTTGTCCACCTGGAGTTCTTTTATATGTATGTAATTCTACAGACATGAGCCTGTTACACGTAATGTTATCCCAAAAACATTTTTTTCGGTATCTACGTATTTTGAAACATGTTTTCCAGGTGTTATCTCGGTTTGGATATTTGTCACGATCACAATACTTTCTCTATAATTACTACGTAGTAATTATTACTACGTATATGCGAGAAAGTAAAAGCCAGAGAGGCCCTTAGGGTTGCAGAAAGTTGAAGCTTTAGACATTTATGTAGTCGGAAGTAGATGATGGTAATGCCTTACATACCGGTCGCCTATACCAACTAGATTACTCTAGGTACCATTTCTATTAGAAAGAGCCATAGGACCACCAGAAGGATGTCCAAGGAATATCCTAGAACATACAGATGTTAAGTTAGTCTGTGCGTAGATTACAGTGTCGTAATGCATGATGGACGGTCATAGATACCTCCGGATCAGATTAGTCGAATTCTGCAGCGGTTGAAATAGTGTGTTGTATTAGACCATGTAAAGACTCAATGCTATACTACTCAGACCGTGTTCGTTGTACTGCATGTTTACTAGCAATTATATGATAACGTTTTGTAATGAGAGTCAATTCATTTCGTGACAATTTATGAAAGAAGCTTAGGCCTATGAGGGTGCTCCACATTTGTTTTCTACTGAACTTGAAGGAGCGCACTATCTCGACGCGCATTAGAAACCTTGCTCTTAAAAACACTCCGGACCTATTGAACATAATGTGGTCCCGGAACTTACCTTGCTTTTTAATATCTATTGATGTAATAAGAATTGATAAGAAATTCAAGCGGTAGGTCAACGTAAGAGGAGCACAAGGGCTATTATAAGGAAATGAATAATAAAAGAAGGAAGAATAATTGAAGAAAATAACTTAAAAAAATAAATAAAAATGCTAAATGGAGGAAAGCTAAATCATAATTAATACATAGTGCATATATTCATCTTAATTTTAAATATTTAGCCTTAGAATTGATTAGTTAAGTACACAAAGGACAACAATTATTTATTAAAAAATCATTTCTGGTTCCAACAAAACTGAAAAGAGAGAACGAGAAATTATAGCTTACAATTTTTCCAAAGTTGACGTTTATTGTCGAAATAACAGTTAAATGATTATTTGAAATATAGTAACAGTTAGGAAACATGGAGAAAGTTATTTTGCCTAATTTTAACCGAGTCTTTAAATCCGGAACAAATCATTTTCTAGTTCATGAGAATTGATTTCATGGATTTCAAGACTTGCGCAGAAAATCTGGCGATGCAATCAAACAAACCTCCGAATTCAGACAAATCAGTTTTGGAGGAGAACGTAGCAGTGCCAAGATTATAAATATGTTTATTTTCTCTTAATTCATTTGTATATCCTGATCGGCACCGGGAGCTAGTATTACAGCATTATTTAACATTTAAGATGAAGACACGTATTCATGTATCTACAGAATATTCAACAGAAACAATAAACCATGGATTCAAAAATACTTATCTACTGTACACCTTAAATAATAACCAATTACATGATCTTCTAATCTATGGCCAGTATATCAGCATGTCTTTAGAAGGCAGCTTTGGAAATTGTGTGAACCTCTTTGTAAACCTCCCATTTTCTTTGTCGTAGAGACATAGCAGTAGCCCGATCATCCTCCTATTTAATCATGATGTCTATTGTTTTGCAACGGTTTTCTTACTCTGGAAAATTCCAGTACGTGTAGATAAATAATTATGTTGACCTAAATAAATAAAATAAGATGAAGATCTTAATTTTTTTGCAAAGCCTAGGACTTTCAGAAATGCTGCACCATCTTCAGGACAACTTACTTTGTAGATATGTAGAAAAATAATATAATTATATTCATTTTAAACAATACCTAATTTACCGCTAATATTTGAACTGGTGTTTCCATGTAGACCGTAATCAATTGCGAAATTATTATAAGGTTGCCTTGCTCGGTCGCCACAGCAAACTTGGGAAGAAGAGCATCACTGGAAATATATCAATGAGACGAGAAGGACATTGAAAGAGAGAAGAAGAATAAAATTAGGAATAAAATCGGTGGATGAAGTAAAAAATAAAAACGTTGGTGAAGTACGAACATAATCTTGATTTAAGTTAGAACAGAAACGTAAGTAAAGTTAGTAAAAGTGGAAATATGGAGAATCCAAATAAAAGATAATCGAACACTCCTGAGGAAACTTCGTCAAAATGGACCTTGTTGTAGCTTAGATACTGTAACGCAAGATTAATATCAGAAGCAAAGCAATCAAGGAGAAATGAAAATAGAATTAATGAGCCTGTGGTTCTTTCTTTCTTTCTTTCTTTTTCGTAGTTTTACCTCTCCCTTTTAGGATTTAAGCGACCCAAGCCGCCCGGGCCTTACAGGGCCGCGACCTGTCGGGAGAGGGATTACCTTTGGATCACATACATACTTTTTTGACCAGACAAGGACATGGAGGGCCCTCCGGATGAGTGATCAGCCCAATGCCGGGGCCACCTCCGAGACAACACGAACACATAGGACGATACACACCATTCACGCACACACTCACCCAGAACAAGGCGAGGATGAGGATGAAGATGATAATGACGGCCAGATGATATCCGGGGACCACAAGGGCCTAAAGTTATCTGACATTTGTCTCATAGGTGAGGGAAAACCCCGGAAAAAACCTCACCTAGGTAACTTGTCCCGACCAGGAATCGAACCCGGGCCCGCTGCGTGAGAGGATTGGACGCATCCCCTGAGCCACAGCGGTGGACGAGCCTGTGGTTGCTTTTCAAATATGCCCTCCTGATAAAACAATTACCTCGGGCAAACGAACGCAAATTAGCAGACTCCTCTGATTTTGTTTCATAAATTGGTATTTAATCTAGAAGCCTGGAATTTTGTGATGGGCTTATCAAACTAGTATCTATACAACTACGAAATAAGATATAACTTAATGAAGATGGTTTCCTATCACCGAAAAGCTTAGGCGATCAAAATAAAATGTTCAACCAATTGTTCATTTTTATATCATCCCAGTACGTGCACTGCAATTGGAACTTAAGCATGACATATTCTTTTAATTTCGTTTCCTAATAATTTAGGCTGTTGATGACTAAAAATATGGTTATCCAAATAAGGAGTAAGAAATCATGTTCACGTATTTTATATATCCATAAACTTAGTGTTTATAAAAAATAAAGTTAATTGATTCAAAGAAATAAATGATTTGTGAACTGCGTAGTGTGTTCTCGGGGACTGGATCTTTCGTCATCAATATTACCAGCCTTACATATCAGTCATTTTTCTTTAACCTCATTGATATTCCTTCACTGACACAGGCCATGCTGACAAGTCAGCTTCATCACGGTCTATTTTTGTAGCTTCCCTCTCGTAGGATTACATGTCAACGCTCATCCATGCACCTTTTCTCAAGCCATCATCATTATCATCATCGTTAGCATCTTCATCACCAGTGGCTATAGCATCATCTTTGTTCTCAAGTATAGTATTTCACCCATTAGGCTACCTCCGACATCTCTGTCATTGCTACTAGTTATTTAACGATGAGGTGTAATCCACCTGAGGCCTGTGACCGTAGACGGTGTGCTGAAATGTATTGCATTTTTAAGTGCCAGAATGGTACTTTGTGAGATAGGGTGGTGGACGGGAAAATGTCTGCCCGTGTGTCTGTACGCGTGATAACTTAATACGCTTTGTCGGATTTTCGTGAAACTTGGTATACGCATTTATAAGGTCCATGGGAAGAAACCGATTGATATTAGAGCAAATCTGTTGACCGGTACCTGAGTAGTACCCAATTGGTGTCTATTTTGTAGTAATATATTAGAAAGAATAAATCAAATGCAAATCAGTTATCATGGCAACAAATTGTTTTACAGTGTTCATATACGGCTTTGGAAGTTGCAATGCATTTAGCTTTGGCAAACAACACTATTCCTTCACATATGCTTATCAAACTAAACCGTCAAACCGAGCGAGATCGCCGAGATGGTAACGTCCTGGACTCCCATTCTGCAGGTCCCTGGTTCAAATCCCGTAGCAACCAATTTGACATTGATTATTATTATTTTCTCCATTTTTATGTGAGTATGCGATTGTCAATATATCAAAAAACTGTATAGTTCTGCTGATGCTGGACGATTTTATTCTGATTAAAAAACTAGACCTTTGTTCTTCCATAAGCTCTGCTTAAGGCATCAATCTGGAGTTTAACTCTGAGATCGATTTTAAAAAAAACTTATTTTCTGCATCATCATAATTGCATTTATCACTGATTAAACAAACGCATTCTGACACCTTGTTACATCAGTTTACCTGGGTTTATTTTATTTTATTCAGTTAACCAGGTGGAGTTAAGGCCGTAAGGCGTCTGTACCACAGCCAGGGGGAAATACATGAATTACAAGAATTATACAACTTAATTATAAAATAGTAATCAATGATTTAAAGCATAATAGAGAAATAAATACTAAATAATACGTGGAATTTAAATAATTGAATGCAGTATGACTATTAGTCCTGAATGTTTAATACCACTCTTAAACAGGTAACTTTTACTATGTACTAACTTGAATAAATTGCTCTAACTGTGATATCGTTTTGCTATTCCTGAGATAACTAGGCAATGACAATATTTTAATATCAACAACTGACTTTGCAATACAATCTGTGAATGTCTCTAGCACGAATAATCTTTCTGTCTGTCTTTCCATCTCTCCGTCCACTCGCCTACTTCCTACCTACCTTCCAACCTCCCATCCTACTTGTCTACCCACCTACCTTCCTCTCCAGGTACGTATCTATCTACCTACTCACCTCTTTGAGTGTCTGACTATCTATGTGTATGTCGATCTATTTATCCAGACGTGACCACACTGCAGTACTTTTACTATTGGCTGAGGTCATATGCAGAACGACTTCTTGTGAGTATAATTGCTAACACGTATAGATGCCGAAATGAAAAATCTCGTTTAAAGACCACACTTCTCTTCGCTCTCTATATTTTTCATGGTAAAGCTACATTTTTATTGTCGAATTCTAAAGGGATTTATATAAGCTCGTACAGTATTTGCATTACGTTTATGCGTACTTTTTTCAGGAACCATTTATATTACAACCCACTAGCACGGCCTGTCGCCCTCAGATCTGCTTCTACCGTATAGAATCCTGGACAGAGGATTTTTCCTCTCTTAAAAAAATCCAAAACAAAGAAAGGAAAAAGTTAGCAATGTCATATTCACAGTTGGATTTCGCTTCTGTATGTGTAAGAATGGTCGGGCTGCCAGGAGATATGCAAATATAACCCTTCCTTTCCCGCCCACTCATCTCCTAAATCCGTGGGATTGTTTCTATGCTCCTTTACGTTCCATCTCGGGGTATTTCCCCTGTTATTCGCTCCGAGACGTCGGTATTTGTATTAGGGTCGAGCTTAGCATTTTAGAATCGAATGGTTCTTCTTTGCAGAATCTCCTTTTCATCTACAAGTAAAAAAAAATCTTTCTCACGACTTGTTCTTAAAACAATACGATGACACTATTTCTGGTTCCGCAGCAATTTCTGATTCTGTCTTACTTCTTGCCTCTCTCCATTTTCTTAATATCTGAAGATTAATTCCGTAAATGTCGATTTCGCTATAAGAAGTAGATGACTTTGCAATATTCTGAGGTTCTTGCGAGAACGCGTGTTATCTCTGTAACAGAATAAGAGCAAAGCACTATTTCATTCATAATACCCCTTTATGAACTCATGTATGTATAACAGGCCTATATTATTATATTATGAGTGCATCATGATAATTATTATTATTATAGCGTATACGAAACTTGAACACGTATTAATTTTACAGCGAAAAGGGGTTTCTATGCATTGTAATATGCCTAAAATGGTCCATAAAATTTCCTGCATGGGATGGCCTAACTTTCATACTTCCTTACTGATAAATTTGTGAGCATCTTGATAGCAGCAGACTACCATTTTTAGCGTTATTGCAAGAGTTTTAACAGTGAAAGTTAATTACAGAATACTAGTGAATTTGTAAGGAATAAAGATAGCCTAGTTCTCTGACATCTTTAGATACAATTAAAATTCGGTACATTTTTGGGGAAATATAATTAATAATGAAAATTGCTCCACTGTATTTAACTCTGTTTTTGGTAGAGTTACTCATAGGTAAAAAACAGTTAGGATAAAATATCACAAGCCGTTTTGCAAGGATATCATAAGATATGTAAAAAATGGGAAAGTGATCCATATACAGGCCGAGAAAGCCGTTAGGGTTCCAGAAGGTTGAGGTTCCCAGAGTTAAGGCATTCAGCATACGAACCTGGAAAGCTTGCCTTACTCATAGGCCTTTAACCCCAGTATTGATTCTGGTACTCATTTCTGTTTAAGGCTAAGTCGACTCCAGGGAAATAATAATGCCACCAGAAAAATTAGTCCAATTGAAAAACCTCACCGACCTCATCGGGAATCAACCCCGCAATCTTCCGGTTTGTGCCCCCATAAAATATGTAATAATGTTAAAGTATAAACTAAATGAACATCAGAAGTTATATTTGGGCAGAAAGTCGTAGCCAAAAGACAACATTGCCTATTATAAAGTATAAAGTTGAATGTAATAAACTGGTATGCATTAGGCTTATGAGAAGCCATGTTGCTTTTTAGTAACATTCCCGAAACAGTAAGTGTAAATATTATTTATCCAAATAAAGCGTTTACGTTAAAGTGTGGTTCTTTAATTGCTTCATTTAAACCTTCTATGTCAACTTTTTCACATTAGTACAAATATATTACACCATTTTAATATTCAATTTTCAAATATAGAATTTTGTTTGTTTGGGAACGCTATAGGCAATTTACAGCAGCGTTTTCATATTATAATATCCTGTATTCAAATTCTTCACGTGCAACAAAACACTGCAGTAACTAAATTTCAAATATTTTACCGGTAGTTTGAAAAATATAATTAAAATTTAAAGATTTTATATATGGGGTTACGATCGTTATAAACTAACTAAAAATGAATACTCATCGTGTTTGATGTTGAAAGAAATTTTGACTACCTTAAATGCATTTTCCTATCAATATAAGACATTTTCATACCACTGGTACTGTTGAATTTTATAAACATGGATTTTAGGGGACCATACAGTCAATTTTCATTTGATGTTGGCCTAACAGTATAGCTCTGAGCCTTGTCTTTGAATACCATCAGTGAGACTACGAAAAATAATGTAACATGTTATGAGGTCACTTCTGCATCAACAAAATGTAAAGAAGCTAAAAACTATAGCCTGAAGTTTCATGTTATTTGATTTATGAGAAGAATCTTGAGGAGCTGCCAAACGTTCTTTTTACAGCGATGGCTAAGAAACCTGACTATTGTTCTCAATAGTAAAAAGAAACTTGGTTTGTATGTCGAAAACGGGATAAAAACACAAGCCCGCTTGCAAAGCTGACCTTCTCTTATTTCAGAAAACAGGATGCTTCTCTCTTGTTCCTGCAAGATCTAATAAGAGTAGCTCTGCTCAAAGCATCACAAAAGGAACTTTCACTCGTAATATTTCAAACATTTCACGTACTCTACATTTTAATATGGCACAGGCAATTTTATTTTTCTCATTCGTTTGCATAACTTCACTACAGCTTGCTGTATCCTATTCAATTACTAATAGCATTTTGTTACTGAGAATATACACAGTTGAACGCTGATGAAAATAGTTCTTATAAATAATAATTAACTTGTCATTTTTAGATGAGATGTACATAGGTTTCCATTCAACAGAGTAGTATTCTTAATTCATAAGTAATTTAATGTCTGGTTACTGGAGAGAACTATCTGAAATCAGTGTTACCACTCATAAATGTTATAGTACCTTTTACGCACCACTTATATTTCGACATAATTTCCCACCATAGCCTTTCTTCATCTCAATGCTATTTGAAAGATGATCATTCTGTTCTTTGAGAGCATGAACTTATATTTTCGTGACTTCTAATTTTGAACAAAAAGCTAATGCCTGCAAATTTAACATGTCGATCCGAACTTGGTCTGAGCTTTTTAAAATTAGAATAGCTTAGAATTGACTTATGAGGATAAAATGGGATTAACCATTTTGATATTTTCTCTGCCAGTGAACTTCTTTTTTGTGTTTATTAGTCAATTGAAACAAGAATACAACAATTTCCTTATTCATTTATTTTTAGTGGGGCAGTTCGGTAGCGTCGTTAGTAGACTAGTCTATGTCATGAATATTCTGGCAAACTCGTATCTGAATTCACTATTTCCTGAATCCGCAAAAATGCAAGACAATAAATATTTGGACATTAATGTTCAATTCTGCTCTGATAAATTTTGAATGCAGATAGTGCAGATTGTAGGAAACCCTCGAGATCTTGAACAAGGAAAAGTTTACGAAACGAGTTTTAGGCTGCCTCTGTTTGCGTACTAAATACAATTTATACGTTGGGTCTACAAGTACCTTTTTTTTTTTTTTAGAGGAAGGAGTGATTCCACGTTCTGTGGTCAGCGCGGTCACCATATTCCACTATCCTGGATTTATTTTATTGTGGGACAGATCAAGCCCTTGGTGTATGAAGCCCGACTCGCAAGTTAGGAGGATCTTGTCACTAAGGCCCTAGTTGCGTGTCTTGTTGTAGAAAAAGCAATAGGGATATTAGAATGAATAAGGCAAAATGTCATGTGCTTTTAATGCATTTCTCGAGAATGGTGCTCGCCAAATTGAACGGTTAAAGTGTTAGTTGTAATGAAGTCCAAAAGCTCAGGAAAATTGTATTTTCTATTTGGGTGGATATAGACCTATTAAAGAGATAAACAGAGATTATCATGTTTCAATACATTTAGGGACGGCAGGGGCAGTTTTTATTTTGCTTTTTTGCCTATTTTTGCTTCAATTGCCTATATTAAGATTTAAAATCTTTCTTGCCTGTTTTTGATAGTTAAGAAAATTTTTCTGTGATTTCCACTTTAAAAGATCACATAAAGAATTTCAATCTATAAAAGTGTAAAAAGTTACACAAATAATCAAATGACACACTCACGTCACGATCTTATTTATTGAGGATCTTGTTCCCTACAAATTATGAAAGCGTTCTCTTTGACAGGCAGTCTATTTGTAAACATCTTGTTGACACCTTGAAAAAATCTTGTAGTTTCTTGTAATCAAGAAAAGTAAGAGTAAGTATTGTATGTGATAAATAACTTATTAAGTATCTTAGATAGCCATTTTCATTAATAAAGCGTGAATTTGCTCTCTGTTCTGACTTTTGATGACTACCTATTTTAATAATATTATATTACTGCCTGCTTTCGGTATTTTAAGTGTCTTTTTGCCTGCCTATTTTAACCAAAATAAATTTCTTGGTATAAAAATCAAAAGAATAATACAAATTCCTTCTGCAAACTTATTTCACGTTCAGCATCTCGCAGTTCCTGAAATACGAGTATTAATTTCTAATTAATTATCGCTTATCTAAAAATTCTCAGTTTTTAATCCCCCACAATCCCCTACAAGACCAAAAAAACAACATTTATTTGATTTTCGGAGGTATTTATCGTAGAAACTGAGGTTCACACAGTCCAATGGAAAGCGATGCTTATATTTTTCCACAAAATCGGTTCAGGAGACTGGTGCTTTTTAAAATTCCCTACCAGATCAACTCCCGGATCATGTAGTGATCCCATGAATATTGTGGCCTTATATACATCAAGCTTGGCTATTCCTTACAGATTGCCAGGCTGTATAACACCTACAGTATTGATAACAAGAGGTAGTGTCGGCTAATAATTGTACCACATCTCGGATAATGGAGACTGAACAGATGGCCTCGGCATGAATCATGTAGATGCTCACCGACTCGCTTGCCCCCTCCACAAGTCCCAAGAACACATCCACAAAGCAATTATTGCAACAGTGGTACAACAATGATCACTTCAACATCTATATTGTGCCCATTCTATCAATGTTATCTCATAAGCCACAATGGCTTTCCCTAGGCAATTTCTTATCATTACTGATATATTACGGAATGATATACAAAGCAAGAAACAATTATTAATACTATCAATTCTGTGGATAATAGATTCATAAATCTCCTCTTTGCAATTACGCGTTACCAATTGTTGGACCAGCTAATATTGTTCGTGAAGAGGAAAACGTAAGCAATATTAAATTCCATTATCAATATTATGTCTGCTTGACGAAAGGTTTCTTGTAGTCTGCATTATGAAGTAATCTTCTTCTTCTTCCTCGTGGAATTAGGCCTTTGACCTGTTTCCACATCAAGAGATTGAGTCTCTCCATCTTGTTATTGGCCGATCAGCATTTCTTCTACCTTTGTGTTGGTATTAAAGTAAATTCTGTATGTTGGAGCCAGTTAGATCTTAAATTTCGAATTCTTTACTATGAAATACCATAACTACAGATTGTACTACTGTTACTATTACTATAACTGCAAAAATTACCACCACTATAAAACAACGACTATACTTCTAGTACTACTACGACAACTAAGACGACTACTAATTCACCTACAACTAGAAATACTACCACCGGCGCTACTATCACTACTGTAATAAACTAACGTTCCAACCAGCTTCCGGGAAACGTTTAAGACTGTATTTTTCTTTCTGGCTAATAGCATGCCAGATGGTACAATATACCAGTCTTTACGGTGTTTAGAATGAAAAAAGTAAGTAAATTTTGTATCAATATAAATTCTGAACAAAGTGAATGAATCACATCATCGATTATTATAACAATAGCAATAATAATAATAAATTGCTAGTGTACTTTACGATCCTAATCATTTAAGTCATTTATGTCCGGTTTCTATAAACTCGCGAAATACCTATGGGTAACTTATCCAATGGACAGAATTTACACAAAAATAACTTTTAGAAACTCAAATAATTTAAAGGTAACAATCACATACACTTGTGGTGAGTTTCTAGATAAATGTCCTCTGAGTAAATATGAAAATGACAGAAAAAATGTTTCTACAAACTCGGGCTAGATAATTCCAAGGGTAAATCGTCAGGTTAATTTATCCTTTCATGGATGGCTGGATAATATTTAATCTCTCATAGGATCAATAAATAATTTAAACAATGAGAACCAAAGCCTTCTGAATTAAATTAACTGTACAACTCCAAGGCCTTGCTCATTATATCGTTGTGGGTGATTAGGAACTAATTTGCCCATGGATAATTTACCCATAGGTATTTCACGAGTTTATAGAAACCGGGCATTAAAGTAACACTTATTTTTATCATGAAGAGGCGCACTAGTATTTTAAGACTCAGTTCCTGTGGCTTAGCGAGTTTCTACCAGAAAATACTGTGTGTTGATATTTTTCCAAAAAATTTGTCCATTAATTACAAACGATTTTAACTGAAAGCTATATTCCGCCTGTGTTAGCATATTTTGTAGTTCATTCCATCAATGTGTGTGGAGAATATTATAATTAAAATAAACACCCAAAATTAGTTTCTTGGGTATGTAGTTCTTGGGTACGGTACTATTCTGTATCTGTGAGGCTGGATGCTTACGCCACACCGTGAAGAAGGCTAGATTTCAATCACTAAATTTCTTAATTATTTTTATTTTTCTCGTAATTCAGAATGTGTATATGTTTACCCAAAAGTACTTATAAAGTCATTAAATCTACAATTTAAAAAAAATAATATAAACAATTAATTTTCAACCCTATTAAGTTAGTTTTTTGTTTGTTTGTTTGCCACTTTGTATGCCCCGTATTCTTGTTCTAGGCTATCATGATAATTATTACTTATTTTTCATCATTATTATAATTAATAATAATGATGAAATCATTATTATAATTAATAATAATGATGAAATCATTATTATTTCAAATAATAATGATGAAATCAAATAATAATGATGAAATCATAATAATGATGAAATTATTATTATAATTAATCCCAACTCTCCAAGGAAATAGCTCACCTTGGGAGAGTAAAACAGAGCCAGCCCTACCATGGTAGGAGGCCCTTGCCCTATAAGGGATTGTGACGGGCTTATTTATTTATTTATTTTATTATAATTAATATTAATTTTATCACTTGAGTCATGCCTTTGTTCTCAGCTTTTGCCTTTCTCTCCTAGTACTTCTTCATGATATTTTGTCTACTTTTAGTTTTACACAGGCCTATATAGATATAACACTGGAACTGCCCCCGAGCACGAGCTCTTGCTCTTTTTGGGTTTCAGGTCCAACCTTTGCATTATTTATGTAATTATGAGATACAATAAAAATAAAAAATAAATTCTGGTTCTTAAATGTTCTCTATCTACATGAGAGTCGTCTAAGCACCCATACCTAATAATCGCTGCCGTGTGCTTAATACACATACTACGATACACAGACACTTTGCAATTCGCTGCATATATTAAGGTGAGGTAAATATGGTAGAAGTAAAGGAAAATGGATTTGTAAATTAGAACGTCTCATTTGTAAAGCAGTCATATCTCCACGAATCCTGTACTACTGTATATTCAGAAAACCGAGGATGAAGTTTGAAATCTTCACGTCATATACTATCGGCAGGGGGTGGGAGAGAGGGAGTTAGGAAGAGAGAGAGAGAGAGAGTGAGATAGAGAAGAGGCTCTGAGCACAGGATGTGACATAACCAAATTTTAATGCCCCTTCCCAAGGAAGCAGACAAAGTCCAATTCAACTGGGATATAAAGTTTCCACAAACTACGCGTAGCGATGCTCAACTTTTAAATATCTTTACTTCGTTCTCATCTGACGAACTCCAGAAGAAATTCTGAACTCTAGGACGCCTATAGACAATTTATTTTTAAGCATATACGGTTGAACGAAAAAATCACCATCGGAAAAGTAATACAGGCCATAAGAAACTTTATGGGCGTAGTGTGCAGTAAAACAGTATGACTGCTAATGTTTCACTGTCAAGTATTGTACTCGAAGATCAACGACAAGAGTCGACTTTGTCTGAAAGCTATAATTGAACGTCCATAAGTTACTATATTTACCATACTGTTAGCAATACCGTCGACCTCGGTGGTGCAGAAGTAATGAGTCCGAGGTTTATGGGCTCAAACCAGGCTGAGATCGACGGATGAGTGAGTTTTCTTACACGTGTGAGCCTCTTAAGTTCTTAAAACGGTCAAACATCGAACGACTTTTTATGTCATTTTAAATCGTAAATACTAAAACGAAAATAATTTCAGTTCGCTTGTGCTTAGAACAGCAATGAAAAACATTTTGGTAATCTCGTACTGTAACGGAATTCAGTTTTTTTTTTGGTTGGTAAAATTTTTTTATGAAACGAATCACTATTTGAAACAGTTGAACATAGCAGGAACATTTGCGTAAAAGCAGCGTAAAAGACTGGCCTATTTGTAGAGAAATGTATATCTCCCTTGAAGTTATAGAACAGGCCAAAGCGAACCAGTATTGAAAAGTCCTTCGCAATGACAAGGAATTGCAGACTTTGAATGAATGGGAAGAAATGAAGGTCGTAAGTAATGTTTTGAACGAAATTAAATATTGTGTTGTATTAAGTTTGTGTTTAAACAAAAAAACAAAAAATTAAAGTGCCGATATCTAGTCTATGAGTAAAATTTGTATTGGCGAAATAGTTATGTTATTTTCAATTTAACTTAATAATAATAATAATAATAATAATAATAATAATAATAATAATAATAATTATTATTATTATTATTATTATTATTATTATTAATTTACAGCCAGTATAGCCTATCAAGTTTCGGTTGCGGTGGTCTAGAGGTAGCGTGCCGTCCTCTAGATCCGAAGGTCGCGGGACCAAACCCGGCCGCAGTCGATGGATTTTTCAAGACGTAAAAATCCTGGGCACGGAGTCCTCCGGGAGGGTCCAAGTCTAAATTAGAGCCTCTGGACAAAATTTCTCGGCCCTTTCACGTCCAAGTAATACCTTAGTTTCCGGAGAGGGGTTAAGGGGCGATGGGCTTACCACCTGTCCCTCTGCCCTCTCTAGGAAAATAAGCGTAACAAAATTCACATAGGTACAGAAACCTCCGCTTGGAGGCCCTACGCCCCAACAAGGGGGCACAGGAATAGATAGATAGATAGATAGATAGATAGATAGATAGATAGATAGATAGATAGATAGATAGATAGATAGATAGATAGATAGATAGATAGATAGATAGATAGATAGATAGATAGATAGATAGATAGTATATCAAGTTCAAGGCATTGTCAAGATTATAAAACATTAAACTTTAAAAGGTCAGATCATACACTTCAGTTATAAAAAAGTCGTCAACGGAGTAAAAAGCATTGTTTAACAACCAAGTTTTTTAAAATTCTCTTAAAATGTTTAATATGTACATGTTTAGCAGAAGGGGGCAGCATATTAAATAGTCTGACTCCTATAGATTTCCAGCTATTCAAAGCCTTTGATGTGCGAATTTCATTTGTCTGAAGAGCACCACAATTTCTAGTTTTATACGAATGAATTTCGGAACGAATAGCATAATCATTTACTCTCTCCTTAATAAAAATCAAAGACGAAAAAATATAAATGCACGGAAAATTTAATATCTGAGTGTCAGTGAAAAGCTGTTTGCCATGATCAAAGGCAGATTTTCCAATTAAAATTCTGATTACTTTCTTGTGTAATATAAACACCTTATCAGCACGAGGGCAGTTGCCCCAAATATGAGTTCCATATGACAATTGAGAGTGGAAAAGGCCAAAGTATGTTAGTTTAAGTACTTTATTTGAAACGAGGAAACAAGTCTACGAAGAAGAGAAATTACTCTGGATAATTTATTACACAATACTGATATTTGGTCATTCCATAATTTCTTGTCTAAAATGAAAACCAGTAGGTACACGATAACGGTAGTAATAGGAATATTAGTATCTGTAGGGGGTTAAAATTAAGGAAATGGATCATTATTTATTTGTACAAAAGGAAATAGAACGACTCAGCCCCTAAAATAGAATTTTACATAGAGGAAGAGAGTTCCATTAAGCAATCTTTACTATTCAAAATGACATAACTATTACAGATAACAAAGAGAGCAGATCTTTCCTCGAAAGTGAAATATGAAAGAAACCGGTTAGCTCCACCAAACTGTATTGCAGAAGGTTCACGGTAAGAGCCGTAGGGCCTAGAAGAAGAATATCGAAATCCACCCCATTAATAGGTTATAAGAAACTTTACGATGCAGATGTGCTTTATAGTAGTACGACCGCTACTACTTTCGCTACGGAGGATTATAAATAACACAGATATTAATCTGCAACTACATCTATGAGCAATTCTGAAACAAGATTTATGATGGGTAGTAAATAAAAATTAACTTAGGAATCGCAATTTCATACACCCGCGGTTTTATGGTCGCTAAGCTTCTCTCTCTTTAAATCAATGATGCAGTCGTTTGCTAGGCTGTATCCATTTAGAGAAGTGCCGAAAAAATTTGCTATGTGCTTCAAGATCGAATAAAAACACGAAGGAAAAAAAGACTGGCGCTTCACAAAGTCTTTACATTGAGTGAACATTTTGTACTTCTGTTTGATGTACCTCAAAAACTACTGCTTTTTTCTGGGATTTGTTTTAATGTAAATATCTTAGTTAACGTGAACGCACTTTAGTGAAAGTCGTATTGAGTGTTCCAATAATTTTAACACTGAATGAAGGCTTCTCGAGGTGACAGCCCGGTTTGAGGGTCGATTTCCTCCGACGTTTCAAAGGCGAGATGCCTCCATCCTCAGGGATGCTGAAGTGATGAATCGCTGGTGAAGTCTAGCTTGGAAGCTAGCATCGACTTATCTTGGAAACTAGACTTCACCAGCGACTCATCAATTCAATATCCCTGAAGAGGAGGTAGCGTGCCTTTGAAACGTAGAAGGAAATGGCCTTCAAACATGGCCATCATCCCGAGGAGCCTTCGTTCAAACATTACGCAAGGAAAATATGAAATCATACATTTTTAACACTGTAAGTGTAAATATTGTTCATCGGTACAGACAGCAAAATTCATTAGCATGTGGGTAAACGTCAAATATTTCTATAAATTATAAATTATCTGCATACATTAGAAAGGTGCAAAGTTTCTAATTTATGAACAAGACGTAATTAGTAGTATAAAATGCAAGACCTGTGGACCACAGATCTAGCACTATTAAGCTACCAAGCTATTGAATCTAAAATAACAATTTAGAAATCAAGGGGGTAAACTTGCCAGTCTTACAAACTGACCCCTAGGGTTGTTCCTGGCAATCGTGTCTGTTTCACATTGAGTCGTGAGGATATTTATGCCAATTGAAAAATCCCAATTATTTCGATTGATCCCACAACCTATGATTTGCAGCACTGTTCCCAAAAAACTACACATTTAGCATTCTCTTCAAAACAAATCTACATATTTTGTATGTTGAATTATGAAGTTTTATACAATTTTATTAAAATTATAGAGTATAGTAATATAGAAAATATATTTTTAATAATTTTAGAAGCTTCGTTCTACTTAGGCCTAATATGATGTTAAAGAACAAAATTTCTTATATATTAACTTTGAAGAGGTCAAATTAAACTTCCCCGCTCCCTCATTTTATCGTATTATCCAAAGCCTATTGTTTCCATTTCCACAGAACCTTGATGTGTATCACGCTCAAGGACCAACATCAAAGTATTGAATAATTATAATGTTGATGATACAGTAATAATAATAATAATACATGTGCCAAATATAAACGCATATGTGACCTTAAGAGCCTCCACGACTTGTATAGACAGCACATTGAACAATTTAACTGAAAACTTAAATTCCATTAACAATTATCACACTTTATTACCTAAGCCAATATATTTTATCAATTATATTATCGTGGTAAATTAAATTCAAACATATTTTGATTAGAAGGTGAAATGCAAAAAATTAACGTTGCGGAATTACATTCTGAAGGATCTTTTTTTCTTAAATCCTGCCTTAGGTTTCTCCTTCGGGGTGCTTTGACCACTGATGCGAATACATTGACATATCTTATTCCTTTTCTTGGCAGTAATGCCTATGATTATGATTCGCCTGTAAATCATAACCAACTTTCTTAATTATATAGTGAAAATTATCAACTCGGAAGCAATTTCGGAAAGTAGAAAATAAAAATTACACATAATGAAATAAGTAAGCCGAGGAAATTTATCTGAGCATATACTTGCATGTTTCAATTGCAATTACAAGAGATATATAATGAACGAATTTAAATTTTTACGTCATTATTCATTGAAATTCTATGCAAACTCAATAAAAAAAGGCAATTGATGTGAATTCCTCACCGCACAATCACGTTAAAAGGTATTGTAAATCCTTTACAAAACAAACATCTGTCATTTCAAAATTTCCAAATTATTAGGTTTTCATATTGTATTGTACAGTAAGTCATGTATCATATTAAAATATCACTTGAACTGGGTGTGCCCGTACCGTAAGACCGATTACAAAATAAATTGTTTAAATCTCAGTATGAATATTTAAATATCCATTATCAAAATTACTAGTACACTAATTGTTTTAACCTCTTTGAAGGATTTTTATTGACACAACTCTCTTTTGTAAATCGGTATATCATTTCCTATTTTAAAAACTCTATAGATGATTTTATTTCATTCAAATAGCGAACTTCTTATGTAACATTTACACGAAGAGTATGTAAGACAAATCATGAGCTTTTAAACTGAATCAACTACTTTCGTTACAGAATAATAAGCTGTATAATTTTCCTAAATTATTAATATTGATATAGTGTTTCCTTGCATAAGTAATTGCCCTTTTAAAATATATTTGCTTTGGATTTTTATCACAATAAAATGTATTAGGTCTGTAGTTATATTTTTAAAATTATAGCTTTTAGAGCATACAGGATAGAAGCAAGTAACAAAGACGTACAAAGAAATGAGCTACCATAAGGGAAAAAATATGCACAATATTACAGAAATTTGAATTTTTGCATGTTATAATAAATCGGGAAACGTATGATTTTGTATAGAACGGAAATATTTAAGGATATTTCTTAAAACCTTAATTATAAGTTCAAGAATGATCAATATCCTCCATAAATAAGTAAGTAATATTCTCTTCACAATGTAAAAAAGACGAACAATTGAATGCCCCTATTACGTTGTGACGCTGGTGTTTTCCTCAAGCAACAACGCGTAAAATTCGATATTCTGCTAAGAGAAGCGAATTAAAAAGTTTCTTTAACCCCTTTGTCGTCAGAATCATTCTCACCCGGAGATAAGAATGAAGAAGAGAGAAGAGTAACTTAGTTACTCCTTGCTCAAGCAATTTTATTAACAATCTAATATTACTTTGAAGAAGCAACAGCGATCAAAACATTCATTTTAGTGGGGTTAGCAACTAGAAGGAATTCGGAGAAATCTAGAAGCATTTCTCTTTGCTACATTATGTTTCGGTAGCCATCAAGTACTAATTGCAAGTAGAGAAACAAAATCGTTCTATTTCTTATATCATTATCATCACGGTTTTTATGTATGTCTATATCTTCCGAATTATAAATTTTCAAGCCAAATTTTTTTATTAATTATACTGTCTTGGTAACCTAAATTCAAACCCTTTTTTCATTAGTAGGTGACTATTTCATATATAATCGGTGTAAATCATCAAACGCCATCTTCTAAATTATGTCCCTCACAAAACGAACTCTCTTTCTCCTTCCCTTCCTCTCTCTCTCGATCTTTCTTCCCTATCTCTCCAATTTATGTACCCTATGTAAGGTAAAAGGTGAGTGTCGGCATGCTGACCACATGTCCTCAATCCTGCCATCTCCCTATGGTAGATGACGCAGCGGTCGGATGGTAGGCCTAGTCCCTACAGGGATGTAGCGCCACAAAATTGAATTTTTAATGAATGAAAAATCAGTTTATGGCTATGATCTTATGAATCTATTGAGCCCGCTGAATTTAGTTACGTTTAACCAGTACTACCAGTCACAGTGTGAAGGGACAGCTAATCTGCTACTCGACAACAAACCAACTTAAAAAGAAGGAGTAAAACACCGATAAGATTCCCTAAATTATGCTTGAACTTCTGTACGGTTCCTTCAATACCCTACAAGTTTTGAGGTCTCCCAATTCCGAAAATATATATCTTTCCCCATCATCCCCATCTTGAAAATGAAAATCCATTTCCTATTAATTACCTTTCGGCGATATGTCATGAAGACAACTTACTTTCTTTAACCGTAAATTAACCCCGAGTCTCTCAGCCATTGAGTCTATAATGGCAACAAATCATAAAGCGATTAGTAGGTTGAAATAGTGGTGTTGAATTGTAGCAGTTATGTTAATTATACGAAATAAATATTTACAAATGAGTTAGATTATGGTGAAAGGGAGAAATAAAGAAAAATGTTTATGTACACTAAACGGTCGGGTCTGAGAGAGAAGACAACCTACCTAGGCCTACTATTTTCCAAGAAAACAATTTTGTTTTTCGAAATTAACACATGAAAACGGCCCTAAAGAATTTAATTAGTTAGTGTAGGCTAAATTAACCGCATATAGAAATACCTCTAATTAAACCCTCCATACCATATATCATCAGAAAATGTTTAAGGGTTGTTATAAGCTGTCACCTCTTCCACGAATTTGATATTTAAGCCTTGCAACAATACGGCACGAGAAAGTATGAAACATTTGAATGCACATTTTCTGCCATGTACTAAATAAGAGAACGAGAAGCAAGAAAATAGCATTCTCTATGGTTAGGGTATCACTTTTTTTTTTAGAGAGAGTATAACGTTTGTTTCACAAGCCACCCAGTAATTCCACTTAACTCGAAAGTGTTAGATCACGGGTACAAACATGTAAGCAAGGCAAACAAGCTGAGGTCATAAACAACACATTATCAACATGTTACAAGCCTGTGTGGAAAATGGAAATCCTGTATTACCCTCTCACTTAGCTCTCTGCAAGACTTTATCACGCGGAAACACCCTATGATCGTGCAAGTGTATTGAAGCTTGAGAATAATAGACTATTAAAGGGGGCTCTTGGGTATACACTGCACCAGTTTTATATTTCCCCACGTAGGCACTATAATGTTCTCGACGCACTGTATAATATATCTACAGAGATTTGTATACGGTTGTGTATTCCCATCCGTCTATAGTTTACTCTGTTCCTCTTCGTATAATATACGTTGTTGAAAGATAGCATCGGTCTCTATGATATAAACTTATTCACTCTTTATTTTATTGATCCTTTCTACTACCATAATTATTATCTTTGTTACGCTGAGTATTACTGGGGTTGTAAAGACCCCAAATAAGTTACATGGTATATATCGGTAGAATTGTAATTTTGGCGTAAAAACATACGTTTTTACCTTGAAAGGAGGACAATTATGTACATAAACATTTTTACCTTGAACCATCTTCCTTTGTTGTCTTTGTTATCTTTGTTGTCTTTGTGGAACTTAATACCACTAGGGTCCTACGGATTCTAAGTAATTTACCTAGGATATATTGGTAGTAATGCAATTGTTTTAATTAAATGTAAAAACATTTAGGCAAAGAGATATTATAGATGTAATTTTAAGCTTCTAGTTTTATCACGTCAAAGACCACTAGTTTGTGAAAACAAAGCAAAGGTTATATTATGGAAATATATACATTCATGAGCTACAGATTATTGTCTCTGTTGGACATTACATGAGAATATTATAGGACATATTACTTAGAACTATTTAATTCATGGTATGGTATGGTATAGCGAGGTGCTTCTTTATTCTTATAAACATAATAAATACATTTTCAACTGTTGACCGAACTAACTCACCAAGTATTTTGATTACATTCTAACATTTCAAAGTAAAAATAGCAACATTAATCTTTATCCTGATAAGGTCTTGTTAAATCCCACTCTCGTTTCATCCTTAATAACCTCACTATTTTTCACGAGACGTCACTGGCAGTACAGAATACACGGATGGTGTTCCTATAATAAACAAATAAGTTAAAATTCCATTCATCATTCTTCTATTATATCTGCGTGTATATCTGCGAATAATTGTAATGTTCAAGTCATGGATACTGTAAAACTAAATTCTTACATCGTCTAACAAGATTAAGGGCATGTTATTTAGGGACTTATGAACCGGAAAATTAAGTTTTTCTTTCTACGTGATGACAAATGCATTAGCCTACTAGTAATGATGCAATTAATCGAAACCGCACGAGGCCATTACATGCCGTTACAAGCTAATAGCCGCAAATATTGACCAGGGATCCGTAGTTTTGTGCTCGGCGATAATTGGTTAATGTAATCGATCTAATCCTACACGCAGACTGTTCATGTTTTCCTACCACCAAAGCAACGATTTTGGTTCCGTTTCCGAAATAATTTGCACAGCTTTAAAAGGTAAATCTCTGGTACTGTTACCTGAATATTCGTTTGCTGATTGTAGCAAAAATAATACAAGAGAATATACCACTATGGTAGTGGGTGCATGAAACAATACATACAGTATATGCTAGATATTGGAAGGACAAAATTAAATAGATTGGATTATTTAACGATGTATGATAAAATGATTATATATGGTATATGCCTAACCTGCTCTTTTACAGAAGGGATCGTTAAGATAGATTCCACACGAGTCAAGGTATAGAAATGGTTATGATTGGTCATAAATAGAATTATAAAATCAATGGCAAATGGCAAATCATTCGTCAGCAGTTGTAAGAATGTGGTATAATTTCCCTACTCGCACATGCAATTTGTTCTGTATTTTATACAATTTTTTTTGCAATTACAACATGAACTCTTTATATTATTATAACATAACCTATTAAGAATATTTACTTTATACTAATTTTATCGCATCTTTCTATATTGTTCATCAGGCGGCAATTATAGAAGTTCTTCAACTAAATTACACTTCAGAGGATACGGTCTATTTCCATCAAATTCCGTCATTTCCAAAATGAATAAATATAGCCAGCAATTAAAAAAATTTTAAATCTATATTTCCATATAGGTATCTTCCACTGGTTAATAATAATTTTTACTGAACAAAGACTTTTATATTTTAACCATTCCTTATGGTGCCAAAAATTATATAGGTACCGCATTCAAATTACATAATATTTACACAAACGAACATAAATTGAAAATCGTTATATAATAGGTACTGGATCTACACAAGATATAGAAGATGTTTTACAAGAAGTAATTGTTATCTTTGGACGATTTGGAATGCAAAACAATAGTCATTAGCTTTCAATATTCCGTACTAAATATACGACCTGCCGGTTTAGTTGTTTATACAACACGCTATAAATTTCTTATGTCCCACTTGTCTAGCTGGAATCTACTCTTAAACTTGAAGACTGAAAGCAGATAAATATTTAGAAGTTTAGCGAATAATTTGTAAGTAAGAACTAAAATATGGTTAGTTGTATTTATATCCGTACGCGATGATTGTCTTGAAATATTTTATAAACTGAACATTAATCTGTGCATATATGACTGCAGCAGAGCTAACTGAAAATCCCTGAAGTGATTCCATTAAAACAATACATTTTACCTCAGCACATTTCCAATCAGATACAGCAATGCTGTAAAAATTACGTTTTATTGATTGAAGGTATACTAGATTATATTTGAAAATCCTGCGTTTTATTTAAAGATAATACTGTAGCTTAAACTTTTTCAACGAATCACGAAGTCTCCATATCTGTCCCGCAGCTACTGGCAAAACCACCGTCTCAATTTCTCTATCTACTCTTCCTCATTGAAACACGTTTGGACGCTGCAATATATCGGAATCCCATAATTTAAAACATGTTACTACAGATTTAAAGGCAGAAAACGCGTCCTGTACATTAAAACCTGATCTTACCAGATTCAGCTAGAATAAATTCGTTCTACTCTAATATATCTCCCATCCTAGCTGTCATAGGTTACAAACTCGTACAAATAGAAATAAACGGCATGGAAGTGTAATTGAAATCACAATTGGAGTATCATGCTGTAATGGCCGTTATAAACGGTTAACCGTTGGACAGGTTATGGCAGTTTGTGGTTTTATTTGTGTCACGTGGGATAAAAACTAGTTACAGCCACTGATTTGCAGTTCAGCTTCCTTTGTTTTATAGGGAACGATCTAATTTATTTTCAATCTATTTCTAGTTACGTAGATTGTGGTTAGTTCTCTGGGCTATGCAGTGTTCACAGTTCACATAGCCTAAATGAAATCCAAAGGCTGGTCATCAATGTTTAGAGACCTAGTTTTAATTAACGAATAAGCAAAACGGATATAAAACCTATCTATTAAAAAAAAATTGAATAGTTTAATAGAAGATGTAGGCTTATGTAGGCTTATATGTTGTTATTTATTTATTTATTCATTACCATATGCTTTATACAATATTTAATATATGTACTCCTGCATGAAAGGTCTCTAAGCTATAGACTATGTAGGCACATTTACAGTAAACAAATATTTATATTTACAGTAAACAAATATTTCAAGATAGATATATTATAATAAGGTAACGATTTCATGGCCGTCTGAACCTTTTGCATTTATTTTTCGGTGCTTAAAATGAATAACAGTGCTTAAAGATAGAACTTGGTCACGGCATTTGACTTTATCTCTTTCAGAGCTGAATTTCTGTATTAACATAAGTAATCAAGCGAAATCATCACTGGGCTCTCACGTTGAAATCAATGAGAAAAATTTCAGTGAAATAGCTGGTTTCTGTAAATGACAGTCTTAACTTGCAGATCAAATATCCTCACATTTATAACAGCTTGTAATTAGTTGTGTGGAATTCATAATACTATAACAAACAGCCTATAATATAATACATAGTCATATCAATACTGCCTCTACAACAGAAATACACAGCAGGTGAATTATTCAAGGAGAAAAAAAAATACAATGACACATTAATTTACTGACATACTTCATTCTAGTTGAGAGTTACGTTATCTTGTATAAGCATTGTTTTCCGCCTAATACTCCCAACATATATTTACACAGGTACCTTTACCCTTTAGGTCTAAGCAGATATTCTTATTATGATTACAGTTCATTGAGGTAACGTATACTATCCTATGTGTAAACAAATAAGTGTCAATGTTCATATGTGCATGATGGTCTGCGTATTTATTGCCTTTAAAAAATAAAAACACCCATTTTTTAGGTGAAGTCAGACTGAAAATTTCAATGCCATAGCCGGGATTTGAACCAGGGTATTAGGCTCTCCGTGCCGCTGCTCTTACCATTCTGGCAACATGCCAGTACATAGCCTACATTAAACTCTCATATTGAGAACGCATGGTGGCATACTGGGATATGTGAGTCAGTTGATGAATTTAATGTTCTACCGGTAAGTTGCCAAGGTAGCTCAGTGGGTAAGAGCAGCGGCAAAGACAGCCGAAGATCCTCGTTCAAATCCCGCCTAAGATACTGAATTTCTCAGTCTGATCTCACCTTTCTTTCTTAGCCTACAGTGTGAAAGAAATATCATTCCACCAACTTTTGGAGTTTAAAACAACAGATCTTCAAAAACATAAAACATTACAAACACCTCTATGCATAGACCATATAACGCGTGTGTGTGTGTGTATGTGTGTATGTATATATATATATAGTTTAATAGTATACTATAATATTCTACACTTATAGTAGGTTATATATGTATATGTATAATTTAATAGTTTACTATGATATTGTACACTTTATATACAGGTGAATATATATATATATATTATTATGTGTGTATATATATATATATGTATAGTTTAATAGTATACTATAATATTCTACACTTATAGTAGGTTATATATGTATATGTATAATTTAATAGTTTACTATAATATTCTACAATTTATATACAGGTGAATATATATATATATTATTATTATTATTATTATTATTATTATTATTATTATATTTATATATATCATCTAACTGGATTTCACAGTATTATTTAGTGAAAAGTTCCAGTCGAATTATTAAACCATTGTAATTCGATAAACCACAAGAGTAACATAACATAAATTGAGTGCTGAGCCCTGATTCTACAGGTAAGCTTTCAATTACATCCTGGAACCGTCGGGTACGTAGTAATAAGGGAAGTTATTATAGAAAACATATCCGTTATAACCTGTCTAACAGGTTGATCGGACAGAATTTAATCATGCCATTAATGACGATTTCATAGGTGAATTGACAGATTTAGAATGTTAACCATTGGTGCATACGTCCGATGTAACAGGTTGAAGTGAGTTTTGTTCTTGGATGAATAAACATAGTAAACACATCATGAATAATGACGATTTGTATGACTTTTAAAACACGAATAACCTCATTCCGTGTGTGACTTTTAAAACGGACTACTTCGACTAGACCATTATTTTTTGTATCTCTGTGTTTCAGCTGCATTAGGGGACTTGTTTGTCTTTCTCCTCAGTAAACATCGAATGGTGTAGAAAATAAAAAGGGAGGAAAACCATGTTGATTTACATTTGAAAGTTTACCCGAACTATTTACAATGAATCTTTCCTCTATCGACGATTTCCGTACTTCTTTACTGTAGTGGGATTTGCTGCATCCGGAAATCTCGTTAAAAATGTATCAATTTAAATCAATCTTTGTTAAATCTGTATTACAACCAGTATTAAATGCATACAATGTACATTTCCCTACAAAATGCAATAAAATATTTAATATTGTTTTATAATCCCCTTCAAATGCACACCCTGCATTATGCCTCATATATTTCATTGTCAGTTGTGCCTTGCATTTCGGATTTTTTTCCGTGATTCAATTAATTTTCAGTCAGATAAAAAACTGAAAATATCCAATAAACAGCTTTGGTAATATTTCACATTTTAAAGCTTTCAATGCATGTAAAACACTTTTCATTAATATTTTTCCATAAACGATATCTATCACTATTACCACAAAAAATTGTATACAAGTACCGAACGTAGTAGATTATTTTATGGTTAGTATGTACTATTTTACAAATGAGATAAAATTATATAAATTATTAACCATTTTATGGGCCAAATGAAACCATTCTGAGAAAATGATTTTTAATCCTTTGAGAACTGAATTTATAATATTTTTATAAGCAATCGTTAATTGAAATCATCAGTGGGTTCTACGTTTAAAATCGATGAGGAAAATTTCAGTTGAATAATTGATCTCCATAAACGACAGTCGTGACATTTGCATAAAGAAACTCATATTTTGAAAGAGCAATATTTTATTAATCTTACTTTAATTATCTGCTATTATACAAATTGTTATACAATTCCAGTGAAAAAGTGTAATATTCATTGTGATCTCTGTAAAGAAAAAAAATGTTACTGTTTTGGAATGTGTAAAATATTAATGTCATAATTCTTGAAAAATGTTTAGATTCACAATTCAGCTTCTTTTTTATAATCCTAACACACGATGGCTTCAATAGGATTTGGAGGTTGGAATTTAAAGAAACAAGTACATAAACAAATAAAAGAGTAATAGGAACTGTGGGATGAAACTAGCCTAGGTTGTCCAATGCAACCTTTTAAGAAACGGCTGATGGCTACAGACATTTAAGAATTGAATGAAGTTATACTATTCTTCCAGAAAAAAAATTGTTTTGTCATGAAAAGAATGAAAATTAATAACTTCATTCCGGAAGAAAACTGGGGGAAAATAAAGCTTGCATGGAAATTGCCGAAGACTTTAAAGAAAATTATCATACTTCATTCGTGAAGAAAATTTGGGAAAATAAAGCTTGCAAGGAAACTGCCGAGGACTTTAAAGAAACTCTTCATACTTCATTTGTGAAGAAAAATGGAGGAAAATAAAATTTTCAAGGAAACAGCCGAAGACCGTAAAGAAACTCATCATACATCATTTGTGAAGAAAATAAAGCTTTCAAGGAGACTGCCGAAAGTTAAAAACTGAGCATAGTTCATTCTGAAGAAAAATGGGGGACATTAAAGCTTACAAGGAAATTGATTAAGACTTTAAAGAAACTCATCAAACTTCATTTTTAAAAAAAAATTGGGGGAAATGAACCTTGCAAGGAACTGCCGAAGACTTTTAAGAAACTCTCAAAGCCTTCACTTAATTCTGCAAATTTCGACGATAGAAACTATGGGCTACATGCAAAGAATTGCCTATTTCCACTACGAGGCCCTGAAAATAAATGCAAATCATAAACTAATAGCCCACAGCTGGACATCCCTGCTTCAGTAAGTAGGACTGCGATGAGTGGAGATTTCAGCAAGGCACAACTCAAAGATCATCCAATCTAAACGGAAGCTCTATGTATTTGTTTCGTATTATTTTCTTCGTTCATTTTGAGGCCTTCTGATGCAAATAGATAGCTAATTTTTGGGTTGTGACATTGTTTTACCATATTAGTTGTGTCACTAAATCTCCACGATGGGTTTGAGCATGAAACCTTTGACACTTACCTTGTTGTTGTTGTTGTTATTATTATTATTGTTGTTGTTGTTGTTGTTTATAATCCAAAAGTTTTAAACTTATTTTTTCCTTGATATATTAGAGTTATTTACAAATTTTAATGTATACAATAACAGTGCGAATGTCTTTTTTTTTTAATGGTTCGCTAGAAACCCTGAACTCACAACATAATGCAAATTCGCAAGTTGAATACTACGGAAGGTCTATCATCCGTACATCCGGTAGCCTGTAGCTGTAAAAAAATTTGTAACACTATATAACATTCAACCGAGAGAGATGGCCGAGATGGTAACGTATTGAACTCACGTCTCACACTCGGGAGGTCCCATGTTCAAATCCCATGGCCGGCCAATTTGACTTAGGTTTTTTTCTTATGGTTTTCCCAGTCGTAAAGGCAAATGCCGAATGGGATATTTACATACCATGAATAATCCGCGCTATTTTCATCTGATATCAAATCCATTTAAATTAATATCAGTTGGAATTCTTCATAAAATATACTAACAATAGAAAATAATTGACAATCAATAGTTGCATAGACCACTGTATAGACACAGATCCTGAACTCCTGATATAGCCTCGAAACTGAAAGGAGTATCATATTACTCAGTAATAACAAAAACGGAACACATCAAATAGCATTCATAAAACGCATATTCGCAATAATATATTTATTTTACTATATAAACATATCAGCGTTATACCACAGATTAATCACATAATATAATGGAATGCGAAGCCACAGGATAAAATAAATATTTATCTGCTAATACATATTATGATGAAATATGCTCCCGTGTGCGTTATATATTTGCACACACGGGCTTAATATGATTAGTATTTGTTCACATGAAAAACATACTAATCAAACCTATATGAATCTTCTGGGAAACAGATTACCCAATACCGCATTCATAATATAGGCCTACTTCAAAAATAATAATTATCAATATTTATTGCTCTTTTCTATTTCCTGTATTTTCCAAACAGTTTCATTCCCAAGGTGGTACTAGAATTTTCAGTATGCTTTACAGTTAATAAAAAGCTGATACTTTACTTATCTTAAAAATAAATCATCAAAATGTTAATTGATCTTTGGATATCACAAGCCACAAGTCAGAAGCCACAAAATGAAGTAGCTGAAATTAAGTTAGAAGCCTCCAAGATGCCTTTTACAAGCAACGAACCACTCTGCGGCCTTAAAACCACTAATCGTACCGCGAGCTCCGAAAATACGCATATCTTCATCAGGATTGAACAGGAGCCGCTTGCACCATAAACACTAAAGCTGCGTTGGGCTGCCCGATATTCTGATGAAATGTGAGAGATATATCCATAATCCATGAGATAAAATGTATGCATGGAACCACGATTCAGTATATTAGAATTCTCTAGAAGTACCGAATCCGGGAACACTCGCACCGAGGTGGTGAAGAACGCTAACCTGAGCCGGGGAACAAATTCAACTCGAGTAGCATTGTATCTGTTATGTCCAGGCTTTAAAACTTAGTGCCCGAACCCACAGAGGGAGTTGATTCCGGTTACCAACAACCTGAGTATAGGGGGGTGGGGGTTGATTGCGTAGGCTGATAAGACAGTAATTGATAGTAGTACTGAGAAGTGAATGCGCTTGTGGTACGGTGCCTCTCAAATTGGTCAACAGTGTACCTTGTCATTGTGCGTGTTTAAATTTATATTACGTGTTCGGCATGCCGAAAGTAAAGTGTTCTAAAACGCATACATATATTGAAACATTTGGGAGGGACTATTATACACAAACAGGAGAAAGTATCGTTTTGCATGCTTGTAATGTGAGTTTAGATGAGAAGTTATTTTGTGGTCTTCCTATATCTGCATTTTGGTTTGTTTACTATCACGTGAACTATCATATGGTAGCTAGGGCATACGCCGAGCAAAGTCTGTACAGTACGGTTGCTGTTAACATATTCGATCGGGCACTAAGTTTTAAAGCCTGGTTATGTCTGAGTGCCGCTTTTCATGGTATAATTTCCAAAATATTTTAAAGACGCAAATTATACAGTTATTAACATCTAAGCTACTCAGCAATGCTATATTATGGTTTATATATTTTTGTAACTTAAATTTAAAATTTTACATGAGACACTCTCGAGTAAGCTCCTGATTGTGGCCGGGAATGCAGTTAATAAAAAAAATATTTAAACATTTGTTATAAAGAAAACTCTATTGTTTTCAATGTTTAAAATTATATACAGTATTTTGATTGAAAAGTTCAAACTATGATTTTGTAATAATTTTACATGATTTTCTTTTTAAATTATTATTAATTTAGTTATGTTAAATTTGGGTCTTGTTTAATGAAGTTATTAAACAATCTCGGGCCAGGATTAGAACCATATCTTAGATCTGCTTCATTACTCATTAAGGTTCAAAAATGGGCAAGAAGTTACGCGTATTCGTGGAGCAACACAATCATTATAGGTTTTGTATTTTTTATTTATATGTTTTGAAATTTGTTAATAAGGTGTAATCATACAATTTTTATATTCAAAACGTTAAATTAATTGTAGTATTGTATATAAGATGAGTCGGATTGTCAATTTTCCTTAAATATATTTGTATTGTTCTTTATTTAATAATATCAGTAGCAGGAGAATGGTATAGCGAAGAAACGTGCCATTTAAGTAGGCAGTGTTGAAAAGAGTTTATTAAATTCAGATGCATTTGGAGTTATGCGGATATTCAGATATCTATTTATATTTATCTTATAACATTATAATGTGTGTTTATACGACCTCACTAAGTTAAACTACATTCATAATAATTCTTGACTTTATTTCCGTTCTCTTTCTCATTTTCCAGTGTACTTCTTTTGTAACATTCCACTACTACACTCCTGCTGAGAATTGTCAGGAAAATAGCAAGCCTGTGACTGGAGTACTCCCTGGATCTGTCTTTTAGCCACTTAACGAAGTCTATGTTTGCTCTTCTCTTGAATACAAGGGTCAAACGAAGAAGATCCTGTTGTTCTTCTTAACGATATGTGACTGAGACACCTTTCTCTCCTACGACTTTGAAATTCTGATCATCTCTGTTTCTTGTTGCACGCAATCAAGTCTAGACACGTCCTTATGGTAATAGTCACATTTAGAAGGAGGTATCACACCTGTTGTGTGAAAACTCAATGGTGTATCATGTCCACTTTGAAACCTCTCCGTTCGAGTCAAGTCGAGACAAAACAATATATTATATATATATATATACCCAGGTATATACATAATAAACTTCCTACTTTGCTATAAATTCCTCTGCAAGAAGTGTAGATATAATATTAGCCTTTATTGAGACCTCAACGCATTCTATTATTGTTGATCCTACTACCAGAATGGAACTGGATCACATACAACTAGAAGAAGTATACGAAGAGAAGAAAGAATTGATGAACTTATAATCCCCTACTTTCTTGAAAAATACGAGTAGGCTACAAACCTGGACACGATAGAAGTTATTGGTCTCTTAATTGAAGCACCTGGGATTACACACAATTTTTTATAAAATTTTCGGGAAAAAATATGACCTTCCTTCCACCTTAAGATAATGATATTGTTACCTCAGTGCTAAAACATTCCTGCCAGATACTGCAAAATCATGTACCGATTAATTACTATTGCTACGTTTCTCTTGTTTTATTCGTGTGTATTAATAATTACAGCATTTCAGATTGAGATAACATTCATTGTGTGTAAATTGAGAAGACACTGTGGAGAAAATAAAAAAGCTCTAAAGCTGTGAGTTGCCTATAATCAAAAGTTTAAAATATTAAATAGCTAACAAATATTAAAATATTTAAGTGGATATAAGCTTTAAATACTGTATTTTTACTGTATATGTTGTTTTCATATAACAAACGAATGAGAAAAAGATAGGAATAAAAAGTGCGTAATAATGTTTCCTTTAATGCTCTAAACCAGCGGTTCCCTAACTTTTTTGTCCTGGGACCCACCTTCACCTAGAATTTTTTTCGCGACCCACTGCTACATAGTGTTCAAATGCCCTGCCGAGAAACACACAGTTAAAATAAAAATGGTAAATGTTATTTCAATAAAGAACATTGTCCAACTGGTATATATTTTTTTTTTAATTAATGAGATTTGCGAAACTATTGTTTTTTATTTACAAGAGATTCGATATCAGGATTAAAAGTTGTTAGTTTCAATCTTAAATCATTTTCCACACAAATTTTATTCCAGTGCTTGTTTATTAATTAAACACTCTTTCCTTATATTGAAAAAAGTTTAATTTTCCCGCCCTTTTCGCGACCCACCGAAATTGCTCCCGCGACCCAGCAGTGGGTCGCGACCCATAGTTTGGGAATCTATGCTCTAAACTACTGATGGAAAATCGCCTCCTTCCTATTGTCGTTTTATGTTTTCTCTCTCACTCACTGTGTAGGGACGATGCTGAGTTTGAGCCTGGGGACATTACCTAATACAATTGCCAATGCCGACTGTAGTGTAGTAAATATAGGCCTAATTCAATAAAATGTCAGAATTATGCTGTAATATGCAATAAGCTTGGGAAATGAAGTAGTTTTTCTCTTAATAACAACGCTGTAGAAAATTCCTCGTTGAAATTACTTAGGCTTATGCGAGACTGTAATGTTTGTGAAAAAGTTTATACGTTCAAAGTAGTGGAAAGCTATATCATTTTCCTAACCTCCCGAGCTATATAGAGTAACATGAGTCTTCGCAGACTGTAAATACTTTTATCCGAAGTAGGTCTAATGTGAAAAGATGAATTTTGTAGTCATTTCCCGTGACTCTTTCCGATCCCTCCTCTAAACAATCTGTATCCTCTGCTTGCTTAGAACTGAAACCAAGGACGAGGCATGGTCTTCAACACTTCAACAGGCGAATATTATTATTATTATTTTTTTAAATACATTTCAGACCCACGCAGGTTGAACGTTTTCATACCAGCAAAATTCGATTTTATATTGCTCAACACGTATCGAAATAGTTATTTAACCACGGATACCAATCATGTAACGCGAATGAGAAACAATGTCTTACAAGATTTTAATGGAAAACAATATGACAATATTAGAGACTTTACCTTGCTCTTAGGGAAACCAGCATAAAGAAGTAGGTACAGAAACTAAGTAAAATGTATGTTGAACTCTTATAGCATAATTATGTTTACATGATTATAGTATATCAGTCATAATTATAAATTTTGGGATTATGCTGGTATAGAACTTTTTGATCTAGTCTTAAGTTTCGGGGATTTGAAAGGCCTGAAACCTAAATTAAAGCTACGAGGAAAGCTATCCCAGGAATACCTTCTTAATTAGCTCCCATAAGGCTCAAACAACAACTGGGTTTTTCTTTATAAACATGTTTCTGCTCAATCCTCCACGTTGGAAATATCTCGCCGAAAATTAACTATGCAATTTATGCAGTAAGATGTACAATAAATTACTTGTAGAGTGAATATAACAAAATTTGCTTACATAGTTATTTTATCAATAATTAAATATATAATTCTTTGGAAAAGTTCTGTAGACAATCATTCCATATTTATTTTAAAGAAGAAAATAATTCGAACAATAGGTGGTACGTACGAAAGATATAGGCCTACTTGCAAATATTTATTTAAGAAATATGACTTATTAAACCTCCCTTGCGTATATGTTTTATCTGTAAATTATCTATGTAAATAATAAAAGTAAATTCACCAAGCATAATAAAATTCATCAATTATGTACTAGACACAAACTTAATATTTTTTTTGCGTTCAGCTCCATTAAACTGCTTTCAAATGAATGCATTAAACTGTTCAATTGTCTTCCTGATGACATAAAAGCACTGTCAGGAGATATATCACCCTTCAAGACTACTCATGCAAATATATGTATACATGTTGTTTATTCAGTAAATGCGTATATTATTGATTCTCAACACTATCAACCTATTTTTTTTAAAGACTCAACCGGTGATGATGTGTTGTATTTATACTTAGTTTTAGCTACCAATGAACTACTGAAATGACTTCGGAGATTCAGTATTTCGCTAATTACATCAGAAGAGCGAACTATTAGTTATTTACACTAACTTAATGAAAACTAAACCACTTAAATATGCCGTTACTGCAACATAAAGTAGACTTGCTACCAGCAACTCAACATATTAAAGTAAAATATTGACAAATATTAAAATTATTGTTGGGTTGCTGGTATCAAGTCAATTTTATTTTTCTGATCAAGCTCAGCGGTATATAACCTATATTTTAATACCTTATTCAGTTACTGTGTGAAACTAGAATTATATAATAATTCCCAGTAAACATATATCCGTTAATATTTCCTGTACTGTTTTAACAAGCTACAGGAAAAGCAATAGCACTATTTTTGGAATGCATTCACCTTAATTACAACAAAACATACGTATTTGCCCAGTTATTTTCATGGAAGGGTATTCATTACATAAATTAATAATCCACATTTTCATTACATCTGTACGCCGACAAAATACCGCGTAAAACATTTCGAGTGTATTGCTCACTATGGAAACGAGACCACTTCTCTACATGTTACAGAAAAATAGCATTTTAATTCGTATTATAGATTGTGCTCGACTTTTGTGGTGTTTATTTTAATTTTTTTTCTGATTTTAACTGCTCTATTGTCGTTTATTCTAAGGCGATTCTAATTTTCCGTTATCTGCATTATTAAATATCATAAAAAAATCTTCAGTTCGGTTAAAGCTGTTACTACATTACATAAAGCAAGTGTTAATCTCTGTTTTATTCAGAAATAACCATAGAAAGTTTGTTTGACAAATAAACGTGGTAATTTAATACAGTATGCTTGAGCAATCTCATCAAGGAAATTGAAAAATAGCCGTGATATTTTTTCGTATTGTTCTCTTTATAAAAAAAAGGCTCCGTGGTGCTACAACCCTGTAGGGAATAGGCCTACCACCTGATAGCTACGTCCTCTACCATAGGCACATGGCACGAATGGGGGATGTGGTCAGCATGCTGCCACCACGGTGTTTCCAAGACCGGAGCCGCTACTTCTCTATCAACTAGCTCATCATTTTGAATCACGAGGCTGAGTGCATCCCGTTCCAGACCTCCCTACCACAGAAAAAGCCGAGGAGATACCGGGGATCGAAACTAGGCCTAGGAATCTATAGTGAGCGACCCTAACCACAATGCCACGCAGGTGGTCTGTTCTCTTGATACATGTTATTATTTAACAGTGTTTCAAAAGGCATTGTCTTCAAATGAATAAATGTAAGTTAAATTCATAATGATATTTGCAAAATATTGATAAATTAATTATTAATCAAAGGTCATTACTCATCGAGTTTAAACAAACGACTGATCTTCATGCATCGCCTCTTTTGACAGTTTCTTGGTTGAATTCTAAATTTAATAATATCTACGTTTCAGTCAGATTTTAAAATTGAATAGAATGAAAGATGATCACACTGATACCCATAGGACTAAATCACTCGAATTAAGGTTCCATTATTTGACAGTGAAATTGGGTGTATGTGTCCGCGCGTGTGAGTGAATATACTGTACAACGTAACTTCCCATAGTAGGCCTAAGTATCAGCATAGCAAGGAGCGTTTTAAGAACAAAATTCTGAAGAAAAAAAATGTTTTAATTTTAGCCTCTTGAATCAATTGATCATATCGTGTTTGTTTGGATACTGATTACGAATGAAATGTTTAGTTTTATTATATTTTTCTCGTTACAAGGATAGAAAAATCTATTTTCTTGATTTGGCGTTAAAAACTAATTATAGCTAATTCCTCATTAAATCACACATTTATAAAAGATCTGAAAATAAGTACGTAAAAACTTAAAAAATTAAATTCGTTTTTACAAAATTATGGCAAGAAATGAAAGCGGTAATGTGTAAGGATACGGACAACGGGACCAGGATCGATCTCCGGTCCATCTCTTCGATAATATGGTTAGATTCTTTAAAGTTCCGGTATGTAGACTAATTTTCTCTTATGGTTTCGAAAAGTAGTTTCAAAAGATCAATAAAAAATGTAAAACCTTATGGAAGATAACCTATTTTACCGAAACAGAAAAGGTGATGCATTTCTAATTTGTATTTGCACTCTGAATTAATAAAAGCATTAACATAAATCTGGGGTACGCCGCCGTAGCGTAGTGGTTGAGGCGCTGCTTTACAAACCGGAAGGTCCCGGGTTATGTTCCCGATGAGGTCTTTGGAGTTTTCAATTGGCCTAATCCTTCTGGTGGCACTATGGCCCTGGGGTCGACTCATCTTCTAACAGAAATGAGTACCAAGGGGTAAAGGCGGCCGGTGCGTAAGACTGACAACCTTACCACCTTCACGTTCCGAATGTCTAAAAAATGGGAGCCTCTAGCTCCTGGAACCCTCTGGGCATCCAAGGCCTGTATAGGGATCACTTTTTTTATTAACATAAATCAGTAATAATCTTTCAATAGAGATTAAAAGTTAAACAAATGAGCCTATTTAGAAATACAGTTCATAGTAGCGAGTATTCTTAAATTGTATATTGTTCCCGCTCCCACGGTAGCTCACAGGCGAAATAGGGACACGGGGAAACCTCTCCGGTTTGAAGGATGCTACACTAAGTCAAGTTTAAATACATTTATTGAGCCCCTTGAAAGATACAAAGAGCACAATGGACAAAATGATAAATAGACCCTTTAAAATACAAGATGGAATTTTGTATCTTGCTTTACAAATAAATTCCTCTTCCTAGCGGTGCCGAAGAAGATGAAATGTTGATGAAGTCAAGGGGAGACGACTTAGTAAGCTCCTTCTGGAAAATAAGGCATGCTTGCCTTATAAGACTGATGAATAGCTCGGAGGACCAGAGCAGAGCAATTTTTATAGTCGCGCTTGCTCGGACGACTGAGAAAGAATTTCACTATTCTTGAAGTGAATGCGCACTATCAGCAAATTATTTTAAGGTCGACTTGCTGCTTCGACCGAAAAGAAGAACCTTTAGATGTTGCTTCGACACTGCAACTAAAATTAAGCACTCTGAAATATTCACTTCACAGCAGTACTTACAGTCAATCCTTTTACTTAATGAGTTACGCATTCAAGTCCATACGGTTTGATCAGGGAAGTAAAAAACTTGGCTTCACACATTTGTAATTAAATCACAAATAAATTACTTTGATGAATGTACTAAATTGCGTCTCTGCAATAACTAGGGCTGGGAAACTTCAAATTCCCAGCTCGACAATAAAAACTAGATTCAGAATTCTGAACTGAAAACTAGCCTGGCGAAAGCTTCGAACGAGAGAATAAGAATGAATAGCAAGAATGACAGACGTCACGACATGTGACGTAAAGCAAGAATCCCATTGGCCAAGAAAAACAATAAATAATTAATCTTGGAAATAAATCAATTAAGTTACATTAAAATACTAAAACATAAATAAGAGAATTAATAGCATTACTTCAAAACTGAATTGTTTCTTTAAAAACACAAAATTATGAATAAAATATACTAAAAAATAATCAGACTGAAACTTTGGGTTGGAGATTATAACATGACTATCCAAAAAATGAAAGATGCGACAGTCAAATGTTATTTCTTATGAGAATTGATGGGAGAAAGAACAAACAGATAAGTAAACATATTTAAAATTATATTGAAGACACAACAAGAAAATAAAACAAGCGAAGTTGCCATAGCAACACGGCGAATGGCCTCGCGAAACCAGCTAATGCCTCAAATCCGGCCAGACACGAATGCTGGACGGAACATATTGCCCGCGATAATTTCGCTCGTGAAATTATCTAACAGAATGTGACGTCAAGCAAATTCGTGAATGCAAGGATTCGAGGCCAAAACAACTATCAAGTCGCAATAAAGTCAAAATCGGTGGAGTGGGATGCGTCCGGCATCAGCACTCTGAATGAAAGCAGGTGTCACTGTCCCTCTTCACTGACAGGCAGAGGAGCCAACTTGATGAGGGGCCTCTTATAAGTGCCTGAGACAGTGCGCACAGTGACAACTCTGACAAGGCCGTCTGGGCCTGGGTGTACTTGGTGCACCAGACCAAGCACCCACCTATGAGGAGGTACAG
Source organism: Ectobius pallidus (assembly GCA_964059195.1). Lineage (NCBI taxonomy): Eukaryota > Metazoa > Arthropoda > Insecta > Blattodea > Ectobiidae > Ectobius > Ectobius pallidus. Next base: position 60,673,723 of record CAXKWD010000004.1, read on the forward strand.
ACAGGCGCCATAAGCCACCTCGCTAGCATCACAGAAACCGTGCAACTGCACAGATACGAAGTTCTGCTGTAATGCTAGCCGAGGGATAGCGATGCTGGAGATGAACTGAAGTTGGTTGTGAATCTTGCGCCACTTGTCGGCGACCGCAGAAGGAATGGGCTGGTCCCATGAAGTAGTCTCCTTCCACAAAGATTGGAACAGAATCTTGCAGTAGGACACTATAGGGCATATTAGCCCAAGGGGATCAAAAATAGAGGCTATACAAGATAGCAATGTCCTTCTGGAACAGGTGGTGAATGGCTTGGAGGGATCGACTGAAGTTTCGATCCTGAGCATATCGTCAGAAGGTTGCCATATGAGGCCTAGCGCCTTTATGGAGGAGGTGTCAGAGTCACCAAAGGTTCTGTGGTCGAGAGACTCCCGCAGCTCAGGAGGAACGTCTTGGAGCAGTTCCACAGAATTGGAACTCCACTTACGAGGATTAAATCCACCTAGGGGGAGAAGCTCTCTCAGCTGAGAGACAATAACCTTGGCCTCAGACAGCGTATCAGCTGTGGCCACTATGTCATCGACATAGATGGAATTGTTTATGATGGAGGCTGCTACAGGAAACTTGCTTCCCTCGTCGATGGCTAGCTGTTTAAGAGCTCTGGTTGCCAGGAAGGAGGCAGAAGCAGTGCCATAAGTGACCGTGGTTAGGTCAAACAGCTGAATAGGGTCTGACACAGAAGTTCTCCAGTAAATCTGCTGGAGAGGTTGGTGGTCGGGATGGACTAAGACCTGTCTATACATCTTCTCGATGTCCGCTGTGAACGCCACTGGATTGAACCTAAAGCGTAGGAGGATCGAGAAGAGGTCAGGCTGCACCACCGGACCTACCGCAAGAATGTCATTGAGTGACTTCCCGTTAGAAGACTTCGCCGAAGCATCAAAAACTACCCTGAGTTTAGTCGTGGTGCTGGAAGGCTTCAAAACGGGATGGTGCGGGATAATATACTCATATTTCCCGAGTGAACTCCGAGAGGCAGGCTTCATGTGACCCAATTTCAGATAGTCATCCATGAACCTGTTATATTCCTCTCGAAGGGTTTCATTTAAAGACAGTCTTTTTTCTAATGAGAAGAATCTCTTCTGGGCTTGTAGCACTGTGCTCCCCAGGGATTCTGGAGCTGATACAAAGGGCAACTTTACAATGTATCGCCCATCGGAGTCACGCTGAGTATTGGCAGCAAAATGCTGTTCACAAACTGACTCGTCAGGGAAGGGGGCTGAGTTAGACACTCGTTCTAACTCCCAGAACCGGGAAAGCTGGTTACTCACTAACTGGTCAGCAGTTAGGAAGGCTGAGTAATTAGAAGACATAGCCTCCGAGCATTCAGGCTCATTTGGGCTTGCTTCAAGACAACGCTTAGCCGTGGATCGGCGTCGATGACCATTGGAAGTATGGCAACGCTGTGAAGGGAAAGGCGCAGAGGGCAGTTTCCCGGCGAAGTACCAACCAAGGTGCGAGTTCTGAATCGTAGGTAACTCACCGGTGGAAATTTGCCCTGGACACACCACTTGGGCGCAAATCTCCACTCCAAGAAGTAGATCGACACACTTAGGACGACTAAAAAATGGGTCAGCCAAGGGAAGATTCGGAGGAATGTTCCAATCTTTGGTCTCAATGAAAGAGTTCGGGAACCTTTTCTCCGAAATCTCCGGAACGACAATGGCCTGTGCATTGTAGCGCCATGAAGTCACTCGCGACTGAATCGCGATGCTGGTTAGCTTATGTGTGCTAACATTAGTGGACAAAATTCCCGCTAGCGTAGTCCGCTGCGCATGAGGAGCTAGTCCAAGACGCCTAAACAGCCTGTTGCTAATAAGATTGCAGTCTGAACCGCTATCCAGGAGGGCTGTGGCCTCAACAGGCGAGCCGTCTGAGTCCAGGATGCGGACAGTAGCAGTAGGAAGCAAGCAGCGCTGCTGGGTCTGACTAGAAGCCATAACACCTGCAGTGTTGGCAGCCTGGTGACTATCGCTAGTCGGGTCGTGGAGGAATGTGCTATGTCTCCCAGCACATCTCCTGCACTGAAAAGTCCTACAATTGTTGGCATGCCCTTGACTATACAGGCATACGCGACACAGTTTGCGGTCTCTAACAAACTGGTCTCTTTGAGCAAAAGTCATGCTCCTGAAGTCGCTGCATGAAAACAGGTCATGCACAGCAGTACGACAACAGAGACATTTAGGCCTCGAAGAAGAAGACTTTGACTTGGAAGGAGCCGGAGAGCTCGGAACTGACTTAGCAGCCTGACCTTTCGTGGCAGCATCAGTCATCTGCAGTATGCGAACTCGGCTTTCCAAGAAGACAAATAACTCCTTGAGAGTAGGGAGCTTCCCTATTTTGACAGATGACTCCCATTCTCTGATGAGGTTCATCGGAAGCTTGTCGATGATAATTCTGGTAATAATCAGATCTGACAACTCCACTTCTGTATTAAGGGAATTAAGTGCATGTACCGTGCTTATAAAATGATCCAGGTATTTCTGCAGGGATTCTGCAGAATACCTCTCAATCTGAGGGGGAGAGAAGAGATTGTCCAGATGGGTGTTGGCGATTAGCCGGTCGTTATCAAACCTATCAATCAAAGTCTGCCACGCCACCTGGAAAGTCGCAGCAGAGACAGGAATATTCTGAATGACCGTACTAACCTCTGATGACAGGCAAGACTTCAAGTACTGATACTTGTCCATGTCCGAAATGTGCCTGTGTTGAATTACCAACGACGAGAAAGTGTCACGAAACTCGATCCACTCAGAGGGGTTCCCATTGAACTGAGGAAGACGGATTTCGGGGAGTTTCGGTAACAACGGCGTGACAGGGTCGAGCGAGGAGCGCTGACTGGCAGTCTGCGCCTGCTCGGGTTCATATAGCTGTTTCTTTTCAGCTATCATGGAGTCAAAGAAACTGATGACTTTATAATAATCAGATTCCACTGCGTGAAAGTCGAATTCATGATCCTGGTAGGCCTCGTCAATGGCCACCTGAGCATAATCTGACTTATAGGCCTTGAAGATCTCTACAAATTCAGAGCGGCGAATGCGCGCCTCATGAAGCGTAGTGAGATCTTCGATTTCGTACTCTCGCATAATCTGCATTTGACGCAGAAATTGCGATTGCAAGTACTCGAAGCGTCTTATTTTAGCCTTTTGGGCAGCTTCGGCCTGGGCGTGGGCTTCGGCTCTCTTAGCCTCAGCTTCCTCACGGGCCAGGGCGAGCTGGGCCTGGGCTTGCCTTTCTGCAAGGGCCTGCTGGGCCAGGGCCTCCGCTCTCTTAGCTTCGGCTTCCTCACGGGCCAGGGCGAGCTGGGCCTGAGCCTGCCTTTCTGCAAGGGCCTGCTGGGCCAGGGCCTCCGCTCTCTTAGCTTCGGCTTCCTCACGGGCCAGGGCGAGCTGGGCCTGAGCCTGCCTTTCTGCAAGGGCCTGCTGGGCCAGGACCTCCTTGTCAGATAAGGCCTGAAGAAATTTACACAACTGAGAGTTGCCTCTGGAAATGACGGCGTCGACTTCTGCCCTATAGGCTTCTTCAGCATCAGAATAATCCACACCGTCGATTTCAGTCTGCACATGGTCGAACTTAGCTGCAAGTTCGTCTAACTTAGACTCATACTTTTTGAGTTCAGGATATGTGACATCCTCAATGGCTAAATTACTAATGACATTAACCTGCCGCGTAATCTGGGCCTTAATGGGAACTCGCTTGGCTTTAAGAGCCGTCAAACCGTCTGGACTCGACATAGCGACTTGCTTATACAAATGTCTGAATTAAATAGGTTGCCCGCCTAGAGCCGGTGCAACAATGACAAATTAAGGTTTGTTTATAAGAATGGAGTGAGTTGCCCGCATAGGAGCATACGAGTAGACAAAGAAATAGTGTGTAGCTGTACAGGTGTAAGTACACAAATGTAAATGTTTACACTTTACAAGAAAGTACCAAAAACTTAATTGAAATCTGTCAGAGACCTCCCTCAAACGCAATGCGGAGGAGAACCACAGATACTTATAGCAACTGACTTTAAACTACTTATTACTGATGGCTACTGATGGTAGCGTCTCACACCGGCGGCAAACTATACCGGGAGAACAAGATTGATATATAAGAATGACTAGAATTGTGGCTAATCACTGAGGTCTCTGTAATAAGTGACCAAGACAAATTCAAACTGTTAATTGAATAGTTACTCTACGTTAATTATAGGTCACTAACTATCAATGCATCTTCAACCATAGGCCTCTGGGTCATATCCAGGCCCGGAGGAACCACAAAGAGATGTTCCCGCTCCCACGGTAGCTCACAGGCGAAATAGGGACACGGGGAAACCTCTCCGGTTTGAAGGATGCTACACTAAGTCAAGTTTAAATACATTTATTGAGCCCCTTGAAAGATACAAAGAGCACAATGGACAAAATGATAAATAGACCCTTTAAAATACAAGATGGAATTTTGTATCTTGCTTTACAAATAAATTCCTCTTCCTAGCGGTGCCGAAGAAGATGAAATGTTGATGAAGTCAAGGGGAGACGACTTAGTAAGCTCCTTCTGGAAAATAAGGCATGCTTGCCTTATAAGACTGATGAATAGCTCGGAGGACCAGAGCAGAGCAATTTTTATAGTCGCGCTTGCTCGGACGACTGAGAAAGAATTTCACTATTCTTGAAGTGAATGCGCACTATCAGCAAATTATTTTAAGGTCGACTTGCTGCTTCGACCGAAAAGAAGAACCTTTAGATGTTGCTTCGACACTGCAACTAAAATTAAGCACTCTGAAATATTCACTTCACAGCAGTACTTACAGTCAATCCTTTTACTTAATGAGTTACGCATTCAAGTCCATACGGTTTGATCAGGGAAGTAAAAAACTTGGCTTCACACATTTGTAATTAAATCACAAATAAATTACTTTGATGAATGTACTAAATTGCGTCTCTGCAATAACTAGGGCTGGGAAACTTCAAATTCCCAGCTCGACAATAAAAACTAGATTCAGAATTCTGAACTGAAAACTAGCCTGGCGAAAGCTTCGAACGAGAGAATAAGAATGAATAGCAAGAATGACAGACGTCACGACATGTGACGTAAAGCAAGAATCCCATTGGCCAAGAAAAACAATAAATAATTAATCTTGGAAATAAATCAATTAAGTTACATTAAAATACTAAAACATAAATAAGAGAATTAATAGCATTACTTCAAAACTGAATTGTTTCTTTAAAAACACAAAATTATGAATAAAATATACTAAAAAATAATCAGACTGAAACTTTGGGTTGGAGATTATAACATGACTATCCAAAAAATGAAAGATGCGACAGTCAAATGTTATTTCTTATGAGAATTGATGGGAGAAAGAACAAACAGATAAGTAAACATATTTAAAATTATATTGAAGACACAACAAGAAAATAAAACAAGCGAAGTTGCCATAGCAACACGGCGAATGGCCTCGCGAAACCAGCTAATGCCTCAAATCCGGCCAGACACGAATGCTGGACGGAACATATATAGTGATGGTGAATACTTCTTATGGAGTTAAATGTAGGCCTATTGAAGTAATCCTACTTATTGCTCTGTGTACATTTCTGGACCTTGATAAGAAAGTGATAAAATCTTATTGTCAATTTGAAAAACAGAAGTAATATTTTTGCGGTTTTATGCAATAAATCACAGACGAAAATAATGTTTGGTGGTTTTTATTTTTTTATTAAGGAATTTACTGCTATACATAGATTTAAAAATTTTGCGTTGTGTTTAGGATTTTCAGCATAACCAGACCACTTTATATGGTAATGCTTGTTCAAACAGGAGCAAATAGGTATGCTTACATGGCATTTTGGGAAATAATCATAGCTGTGAGATAAACATAACACGCTTCAGTGAACTTTTGTTATTGGTAATAACTCGTATTGTTTAGGCCTGTTCTCTCTGTGCGATGATTAATCGATAGCAATTCCACGCTATTCAACAAGAGAAGATGTATTTTCTGTAAGCTCGAAATTATTGTGTGTAGAGAAATATTATTATTTGAGTCCAGATTTCTAACAAAACGTATATTTATTTTCAGACTCCTAAACATTACCAATAGTGTTACTTTCCGTAATACACCCGTTGACGAGCAATTTCAACTTTATTTGATAGGGCTTATTGCATTTTTTCTGAGAGAAGAAAGATTTTGCTTGCTTACTTTAAAACCTTGAACTAATATAGCACACTTGACTAAAAACTGTCACATTAAAAGTGCTTATTTTATAACTAGGCCTCATTGTCACAAGTTTGCTTTCTTTTGTCGGCTAATAGAATTACTGAATACGGAAATTCGGATTATAAAACATTGTCAGGTTTCTAAAGAAGCTTTCTGGGGAAGGAACAAATATTAAAGAGGAATTGATCGAAGAATGATTGTGTTGTTTTTTACATGCGCCTGTGACGTCCTACGACATTGAAATAATTAGGAGTTACTTTAGAATAGTGTTTTTAACTGTTTCGGTTTGTGAGGGAGCCTATGGTTTATATTCACTTTACAAATCGTTCTTCACTGAAAGATTCAAGTAACTTCCCTTAGGCGTCAATTCCCCTTCTCTAAATGTTTGTCTATGACCTCTTTGCAACCGTTAAATTTCTTCACTCGATTTTAAAAGGCTATATAAGACACTGCAGAGCCTTAAAATCGTTTTCTCTCTAATAGAGAAGACCCAATCAATAAAACTGAAACGGACCTTATTGGTACATTGTAAAGTAAAATAAAAATACACTGACTTGGTATACCGTTAGGATTCCAGAAGGCTTACCTTTTAGGATCATAAGCAAGGTTTATTACCCATATGAACTCAAACTTTGATCCTGTTAACTCATTTCTGTTAGAGACTGAAGCGACTGAACAGCTTTAGTATCACTAGAATTAAGCTAATACAAAGGTTCCACCGATCTTATTGATGATCAATAGCGAAGTGTCAGATTGAAACGATCCTTGGCATATCGACGTGTTTTTTGCATTTAAAATGTCCACCGTTCCTTTCTAGGTCTAAATCAGCTTACTCTATTGCCAGAGGCTGGTCTATTATCCCTACATACAGGGTATCTTTTTCTCATCCATTTTTGGCTTAAATTACAGAGAAACCAAAAAAATAGGTTTTATTTGCAACTTCACGCGCATCATATTGAAGCTCTAAAAGATTGCAAACAGAGTCACACGCAATGGCGTGACATGTTACTTGTGGTTACAAACTTAACACAAGTTCTTGTTAGGTTTCTGAGATAATGCAGAAGTCATAGCAATGAACATTCAATTTTTACATAATCTTTTTTCATTTCCTATTAAACTTCATTCTTTAGCCTATAGGATTATTCAACTAATGTTAATCCGTTGAGTAATTATCGGGTTCTCTAGTTAATCTGATGGCCATTGACCAGGAAGTGCTTTTCCTAAACATATATTAAAAGGAGCAATATTCTTTTTTCTTTCTAGCTTCTGCTGTATTCTGTTCTCTGTTTTTCCTTCTTTTATTGTACTTTTGTCTCAATCTCCTATTTGCTTCCTCTCACTCTTTTCCGGGCTTTCTCCCTGTCTCTTCTCGTTCTGTGTATGTAAGTCGAAAATGTAGAGTAAGAGGCAAACGTGCAGACCACAAACTAAAGACACAGTCTATATATTATTAGCTTAGGTGATTAGGTAATTATGTATTAAGTCAAATAGAAAACTTAAATCATTCTTCCATGTTTTAAGATTCTACTTATTAACCTTAACCCTTGCTGAGCTGAATTTATACGTTATAAGTAATACTAATTCTATAATACTATATGTTATAAGTAATACTAATCAGGCTATAAGTCTGATATCAACTACAGTGAACTCTCGATATAATGCCCCTCTTTACAGTGCCACCCTCGCATTTCGCCAATAAATGCAAGTGAACGGATCTTCTCCCATACAAAACACATAAGAAACCTCGTTACTGTGCCAATTCATTTAGTGCCCGTGAATATAAGACAAGATTTTTACAAATTATAGCTTGCAATGATTTTTTTTTTTCAGTTCCAGAATTCTTTTGAACTGGCATAAATTTTAGGAAGATTATTAAAGAAACACACTGTACTGTAGTTCCAAGAAGTGAGTGTTCTCCTTCCAAGAACTGTAAATGTAGTGCGGTGGAATGAGAAAGCTATGTTAAGAAGTCGGAAAACAGCTTGATTGAGGGTGGAGCAGGCTGAAAGGGCCCTTCATACAATGAGACGTTCTAGACTATCAGTTTTCAGTACAGTATCCAATCAGCTGTTAAACGCAACACTACAGTTCAGTTACTTTTTTACAAGGACTAAAGGTACTATAATGTAATCATAATCACTTACATGGACCTACATGATTTTCAGCACCTTTGTGTACTGCAGCACTGAACATATACTGTAATAAATTTGAATTAGTGTACAGTGCTAAGTTCTCTATTTGCCTTTTAATTAATTTTTGTTTCCTATTACAGTACAGAAAATTATTACAGCATTGTATTATGCCATTTTTATTTTAAAAATTAAATTTTGTTTTAGTGCCACCCTCGCTTTGTGCCACTAAATGTTAGCGAACGGATGGTTACAGTATATCGAGGATTGACTGTTAAAAAATTTGATTGGAATAGTTAATTTCCATAAATTACAATTTTAATATGTAGATAAATACGTCCCTATTTTAAGATAAAGCATTAATCTATTAAGCTTACAATACCAGCCTTTATGCAATTTTCGCGGCGACAGTTACAGTGTGATATATGTAGTTCTATCGATTTTTTTACTATTTTTTCTGGACTAGTGCTCAAATAAAGTGGATCACAAGAGCAGATCTAGTGGCCTACTTTCAGTAAAATATACAATGGAATTAATAAGATCCACTGGCAAAGAAAAGTCAGTGCAAATGTGATGTTCAGGATTGTCTTAACAATCTTCTGCAGCTGACGCAAGGAAGTCGAAAATATCCATTACTCACAGGACAAAGATATCATCGCTCGAACAAACAATTCGTCTCTCGTGGAGTTTCAGGAAATTTATTTTAATTCGTGTGGTACTGTTTCCAAAAGAGAAATTCAATTTCAGAGTTTTTATTGGGCTCTGCATACCAGAAGACGCCCTAAATACCACGGAAAGATCAAACATTAATTTATCCTAATACCCATAAATATTATCATAATTGGTATAATAATAAAATACTGAATTTAAAATCATACAGAATAAATAAAAAGGACCCATATATTTCAAAGAATGTTTCAACGAGTCAAAACCTATAATAATATGTATGAACTAATATTACCTCGTATAAAGACCTGTCAGATATATCATTCGTATCCATCCTCAAATAAGAACTGTAGGTCCATGGATTCTCAATAATTAATTCGTTAATTGGTTGAAAAATATTCTTAATTACTTACTTACTTACTTACTTACTCAATGGCAATACCCCATTAAAGTTAAAGTAATGTTATCTATTTTATGGAACCCAGAGGTTCATTGCCGCGCTTACATGAGCCCGCCATTCAACCCTATTCAGTGGTAACTTCATCCAACCATCCTCGTAATCCCTACTTTCCTCAAATCTATTCTAATATTGCCCTCCCACCTACGACTAGGTCTTTCAAGTGATCTTTTCCCTTCGAGTGTCCCATTCAATATTTTTTATATATTATGCCTTTCTTCCCCCATGCGCGCAACATATCGAGCCCATTTCTTCCTCCGTGATTTAATTACCCTTGTTATATTCGGTGAAGAGTGCAAATTATGAAGGCCGTCATTAAGCAGTTTTCTCCAGTCCCTGTTTTCATATCTCTTAGGTCCGAATATTTTCCTAAGCACTCTGTTTTCGAATATTCTCAGATTACGTTCTTCCCGAAGAACATAACCGGTAGGATAACTGTCTTACAATTTTTTGTTTTAGATTTCTGGACAGAAGACGAGAAACTAAAAGTTTCTGAAATGCATAAAAAGCAAGCATTTCTTGAATTTAGTCGATTCTTAACTTCTGCCTTAATATTATTTGTATCTGTAATTTTTCCTCCTAGATATTTGAACTTCACCCCTTCTTCTGCTATTTTAATATGAGATATCTTCTTAAATAATCGTATTCAATTTGAGTGTGATTATTAGACTACTAAAAAGTCTTTAATGATTAATTTAATGGATGATATGATAGGGTAACACAACATCATTCACCGAGTTGAATGCCGGAGGCAACTGGCAATAACAAAGAATGTACTGCTACATTACTGGTTTAATATTTATGAAAAGATGTTTTACCTTTCCATTAGTAATTATTATACGTTCCAGTATACGTGGTAGGACTACTATATATTTTAGCAACGCATTTAAAAGCTAAATTTTTCTAAAATACCATAATTATTACGGATAATTTCGAGATAATATTTTCAAATATGTAATCATGCGTATAATGTTTACACTTGCACTATTTATGTCATGCATAAAGAATTAATTTAATTAATTGAATTGTTCGATTATTAAAATGTTTCACAATATGAATATATGGCTTCTAGCCTATTCAGTCAGAATCTTACTGTACATTTGATACATTTTTTTTGTTTCAGGAATCTAAATTACCACCGCTGAGGCGCAAGGGATGCGTTCACGCACAGAGCCCAGGGTCGATTCTTTGTCACGATAACTTACCTACGTGGGGTTTTTCCGGTGTTATCCAGGATTTTTTTCGGGGCGTTTTCCTCACCTGTAAGATGAATGTCGGGTAGGCTAATTTGAGGCATTTGTGATCCCTGAACATCATCTGACCGCCATTATCACCATGTTCGGCATGAGTGTGTGTGTGTGTACTGGCGTGTCTCTTCCGATTTGTTTGTGTTGTCTCGGAAGTGGCCCTGGCACCCATCCTGCGAGGCCCTCCATGGCCATGTCTGGTCAAAATAGTATGCATGTGATCCAAAAATAATCTCGACAGGTCGCGGTCCTGTAAGGCCCTGGCGATGTGGGACGCACAAACGTCCCTACAATGGGAAAGGTTAAATCAAGAGAAAAAGAGAAAAAGAGAGGAAGAAAGGGTATATACATAATACATATATATATATATATATATATATTGTACACACACATACAGGAAACTGAAGTAGATATAAATGCAATCATAGTGGAATGTAAGGATGCCAGTTGAATGATAGATGCCTGCGGGTCACTTACTTGTAGTCTCTGGACCCTCAGGATGCTGTAGCTCTGTTGTCGTGATGAGATGCCGTGATGTTCCAATCCCGGCTCGTACCTATTTATTCTATTGCCCGACTTAATTTTCTCTTATCTCAGGGACAGCACGTTAAAAGGAAAGCGTTCGATTTAAAGTCGTTATAATTGGGTAAGAGCGAAATTTATTCCAATGCCAATTTCTATGCACAGTTACAATATAATTACAATACTCAGAATATTAATTTACTCTCTTCAGCAAAGTGTTACGTCAATACGCGGCTTCTTGTTAATTGCTAGTTTACTCAGACTCTACTGGTATATTACAATGATTGCTCTTCCCGGACTTTAACTTTGACTAAGTACCCAGCGACCCTCGACTGGACTTGTAAAATTCCCGAGACTACTACCGGGATGTGGCCTACTGGCCTACAAGAACTTCGCGACCGAATCCTCTGGAGCTCTCGGCTCTTCTCCCTGTCTCAAAAATCATCACGTCCCAAGAAGCTTCGTACTGACGTCAGACACACAAATTAGTCCCTCATTCTTATTGGTCATTATCTGTTAGTATTATTCCGCTAGTGCGGAAGAATATCGGAAATCAGAACCAAGCCAGCACAGATCTCTGAAGGTTTCCAATTCCCGGAACCTTAAACACCTTATTGTTCCTCTAGTGTCGGAGCAGAGCTGGTTTATCCCCATCACACAATAAAATCGCCTCTTATCTGATGTTCTTTTGTCTACGTTAAAATTCTAGCACAATACCAATACACAGAATTTGCTCAAGTGATTGACAGCCTGCCTTTGTCTACTCAGACTGTGTTATTATTACAGTTATTTGCACTTGCTTTTATTCTAAAGTATTAATTTTCCCATTTCTTATAACAAAATTGATTCTAGTTCTCAAACTCTTAATAATTCTGGTTTATACTTATCTTTCCCAATGTTTAATTAATTTCTGTATAATATTAATAAAATGAAATGTTTTAACTAATTACTGTAAAACGTTATGGAATATGTCTAAAGGCATATTCCGCCTCAAATGCCTACCTGCGGGAGAGAGATTGCTTGTTTACAAGAATATCTCTATCGTAGGTATGCCCACGAATTAACAATGCCTCCACAAAAACTTTAACGTGACATCTCCTTCTTATACATCACTCAAATAAAATCGTAAAGTATAGCATACTAGTTAACTTCTTAAATCATGAATTTAAACTTCCCCTATTTGTTGTGTTGAAGATTTAACACTGATTTTCCCTGCAACTGATTGTAGGCCTTTGCATTTTCACCTGGCTCTGCCCTTATGCTAACATCTTATTACTAGTTATACACTCTTATTACTATTTATACAAAATATATACAAGTTGGAACATTGTTCACCCAATGCCCTGTTCACCTTTCTTTCCATTTCATATGTAGGCCTATTTTGCCTTTCTAGGCCTACCACCTCAAATGCCATTCTTGTCACGACCGGGAATTTATTTACAATGATATATACAACTGCACGTACACATAACAGCAAAGGTTCGATGAGTCTGCTTTAAACTGATGGTCGTGGAATAAAAAAAAACAAAACACAACATAGAAAAAATGAACTTCGCGAAAGCACGACACACGCATCACACTGCACCATTTTTTTAATGATGTCGCTAACAAGGTTCGATCAGTCAAGCTTGAATTAGCGCACCACTCGACTTATACCACAAGCACGCCACCAACACTATTTCTTTATCTATGACAAGAGAAAGGTTCGTTGAGTCTAAGCTTTAACTCTGTCACAGATCGGACTTCATCTCACTGTTGCTTTTACACATTAACATATGACTCTGAAATTCTGTATACTAGTGGTTACTTAAACTATTGCTTAACTATTGTACAGTCCTAACGTAGGTTATTCCTGTTCATGGTGTGAATTTACTGGGTGGGTGATTCTTTATATGGTTTGAGTAGTTGTTTATGGTATCTGCCAAAAATTTTACCTGATTTTACGTCTTGAATTTCATAAGTGTGGTCCCCAAATTTCTGAGTTATAAACCCTGGTCCCTTGAATAGAAGCTCGAGACGAGAATAACGTCCCCTTAATAGTGAAGACAGCTTAGTGTCCCTAATCAACACCTTATCATTGATTTGAGGCGACCATTTATGCTTGTAGCGCTTGGCCCTCTCCTTCCGTTTGGCTGCACGTGTTTTGATACGCTCGAATGCGCGTTTGCACATCTCAACATCGGTAAGAGGGCGATCCACTGGCAAAGCTTCAGGCAAGTTCACGATAATAGGTTCTGGATCCTGACCTAACATAAGTTTAATGGGAGCATACCCAGTGACCGGGCTGATAGAATTATTGATAACTTTTTCAATGACCTCACAATGTCTAAACCAGTCTCTGTGGTTCTTATGGGACAAGATTCTCATGTACTGTGATACTTCTTTAATGGCTCTTTCACAAGGGTTCCCAGAAGCGAAGTAAAGTGAGCATTTGTAGGCCTTGATATTTAGTGACTGTAGTGTGTCCATAAACTTTTTACTAGTGTGAACTGTGGCGTTATCACTCAATAAACATTCAATGCTGCCGTAGTGTGGAATGAAAGATTCTGTGATTTTCTTTAGAATAGAATGGCTAGTTATCACTTTCATTGGGTATACTTTCACAAATTTAGAAAAAACATCGTACATAACAAAAATGTGTTTATAACCAAACGTCGAGGTAGGCATAGGACCATGGCTGTCTATGGCTACCAAAGCCCTAGGCCTATCTCTCACAACGGCGTGTATTTCATTGTCATACCTGACTGTCATTGGCTTAGCTTTCTGACACAAATCGCAGGTCGATGTCACCTGTCTGACCTTCCTTGCCAAATGCTTAATATAAAAATTGTCTTGTATCGTGAGTGAGACCTTCTCACACCCTGAGTGATTTAATGCCTCATGAAAACTAACAATTAATTCCCTCTCCATACATTTTGGAATGTAAATTTTCCATTTTCTAACCTCTGTACCGTGAAGCTTATACAGTACACCTCCTCTCATACCGATGGTGTCATCAGCGCACTCCGAGATCTCTTTTGCCTCGTCGGTCAGTCGTTTTATGTCTGGGTCGGATGCCTGCAGTTGCTTAATTTGCTTAAACCGTTCTGAAATCTTATGATTACCTGACGCCTTAAGTTTCATTATTGCCACCTCATGGCTGGGTGCGGCCATTGTTTCTGGTAGCCCCTGAGTGAAATTCAAACGGGATAACAGGTCCCCAAAGATATTTTGGTCCCCTGCAATATGCCTAATTTCTATGTCATAAGACATTATTTCATGAACAAATCTAGAAATTTTTGAACTGGTAAGCTTACATCTGTTCATAAAACCTAAGCTGATGTGATCTGTGTACAAAATAATCTGTCTATTGAACACATATTGCTTAAACTTATTAAGCGCAAAGAAAATAGCTCCAATTTCCTGCTCTGTGACACAGGCGTTTGCCTCCAATCTAGATAGGCCTCTAGAAGCTGTGGCTATCACGTGCTTCTCGCCCTGCTCATCTATTTGAGTCAGAACAGCGCCATAACCTTTGGCTGATGCGTCTGTGAACAACGTAAAGGGCAACTCGTCCCTAGGCCTCTCCAAAAGCACTGAATATGCAAAGGATTCCTTCACCTCCTCGAACGCTTTTTGTTCGATAGGTGTCCATTTAAATTTCACATCTTTGCGTAACAATTCTCTGAGTGGAGCTACTTGCTTTGCGTAATTGATTAAAAATCTACTCTGATAGTTCAATATTCCCAGAAACCTGCGCAACTGCTTGACAGTCTTAGGGGGGGGTATCTGTCTTATGCTGTCGACCCTTTCCTGATTAGGCCTAATGCCGTCTTCTGAGATCACGTAACCCACGAACTCAGTTTGTTTCTTAAAGAACATGGTTTTCCCTGGTTTGACGGTCATTCCGTGTTCTCGCAGCTTAGTCAGAACATAGTCGATATGACGTAAGTGGGCGTCAAAGTCATGGTCAAAAATGAGGAAGTCGTCGACGTACTGTACAAGGAAGTCTTTAGTCGAGTCACCAAAAATATTATCTAAAGCTCTTAACAGGGCACTCCCGGAAGTAGATAGACCGAAGGCACAGCGGGTGTATTGGTACATTTTCCCATTATGCACGAAACCTGTGTATTTACGTAGTTCTTCAGCTAATGGTATTTGCCAGTAAGATGACGTAAGGTCAATTCCTGAAAAATACTTTCCTGCCTTAACTTTCCCCAGTAGCGTGTCAATTGGCTCAGGCCTAAAATTGTCTTTTTGTGTGTAAGAGTTAGCCTTCCGCGCATCTAAAGTAACACGTAAACTACCGTCTTTTTTAAGAACCCAGCAAAGTGCATTAATGTATTCAGACGTAGAAGGTTCAATAATATTTTGCTCTAGCATTTTATTAATTACCTCGTCAGCGGCGTCCCGCATAGAGATAGGAACACTTCTACATTTATGATAATAAGGTTGTGGATTTACTACGGTAAAAGTGTGTGTGTAAGTATTACATAGGCCTGCAACATTTGAAAAAGTGTCAACATTACGTACGAGCACTTGCCACAATTTATCTTTCTGTTCGGTATTTAACCCGTAACAGCGCTCCAATTCGCCACGTAATGTGTTTAACATTTCATGACTTTCACTTCTTGGCACGCGACACACCGAGTCTAACGGTGATCTTGGCCTAGATTCTTTCCTAGAATCGCCGTGAATATGTCTCAATGACACTATGTGGAGATTACACGCGTCACAGTCCAGTGACCCTTGTGTACAAATATGACCTAATTCAGGCTCAGCACTGTCATATGCACTGACCTCAACCAATTCTTGGTCCCCTATACAAATGTGTTCCACAAAAAATAACTCGCCATCCATATCTTTTTCTATCTCCAATCTTTTATCTGCAACCCCTGTGTCATTGTAATCTATAAATGGGACTTTTATTTCAACATTATTAACCACTGCAAATAAAGCCTGTCGCTTGAAATCTATTACTGCGTTCCATTCTAAAAAAGCATCTGATCCTAGGATAACATCTGTAGTTAATCCATTAATTACAAGGAACATTATTTCTACCTCAAATCTCCCCATTTTAACTAACAGTAAACATTGTTTTTTCACTCTCTCGCGTCGCTTGCCTACAGCGACTGAAAAAAATACTGCACATACTGGTAGTGACAAAATTCTAATTCCCATTTGTTCCAACCTATAATAAAAATCTAAACTGCACACACTTGAGCTTGAGCCGCTGTCTATTAATATATCACATTGCAAGCCATATATATCTGCCTGAATTCTAGGTGGTTCAGCTATTACATCACGTCCAGTCTGTGTCAAAGGAATTTTTGTAGTGTCAGTAATTTCCCTAACGTCTTTCTGAGCTGTCATATAGTTGGTAGACCCATTTCTGTCAGTAGTATTCATACGACTGAGGCAATCGAGAATCTCAGAGTCCACAAGAATCTCGTGACTTAGTTTTCCGACGGCTGGTTTCCGCCGTTGCCTTGTGGCGAAGCCGACCTACTCCTATCATTATTCGGCTGAAAACTCCGGGCTTCCGGATTCATATTTCCGCCTCTAGTATCATTATCAGACCTACCTGTCGCCTGATTGTTACAATTATTATTGTTATTTCGCCAGTTACATTGTCTATTGTATGGCCTCCTATAGAAATTGGCTCTCCAATACCCGTTTCTATATCCCCTATTTCGCAACCAATGCGGAGCATTTCTGTTATAGTTATTTCTATAGCCCTGATTGTTCCCATTGTTACTGTTACTAGGCCTATTATCGACCGTGAACATGTTAATTTGCCTATTATTATTGTTATTTCCCCTTTGGAAATTAGGCCTATTCTGAAATCCCCTGTTATTTTGTCCGTTCTGTCCCCTGTTATACTGGAAACTGTTCTGGTAGTTATTTTGGCCTGATCTGCCCCCATTATTGCCCTGATAGGCCTGATTATTTTGGCTGGAGTGAGGCGCAGCCGGTGCCTCCTGCCCACGAGATACATAATTAGGCCTAAAACCTTGTGAATTATTGTTCTGTTTGTTACTGCTATTCCCTACATGAAAGCTATTATTTTTGCCCCCATCCTGAGTGTAAGGTGAAGTCGCTGTAGCCTCAAATTTTGTGAGCAAATCTACCATTTCCCCAAAATCCTTAGGCCTAGCCACTATCAAATTATTTCTTATATGGTCCTCATAATGGCTTGCAGCAATACTCAAGACCTCGGAATCTTTAAGAGGAGGGTCTAACATTCTCCCTTTCTGAGCTATGCGTAAAAAATGATCAATCATCGTCACGCCCCCTTGTGGATTATATTTCCCCGTAGTAAGTTCGCTTCGAATTTTGTTTTTCTCGTTGTCATTCCAGTAGCGATGCATGAAAAATTTCTTAAATGTGTCATAATCTACCTGTTCCCCTAGTGTTAATTTTAGCCACTGAGATGACCTACCCTTCAAGCTTTTCTTCACCATTAACATTTTGAGTTCTGGAGGAATTGACTTTAATTTAAAGTAGTTATCGAGTTCAGTAAGATAATACTGAGGATTCATATTTTCGTCCTTATTGAAAATTGGAAATGGGATCTCGTTTAACAAGTGAACAGGAATGCCCTGTACAGTTGCATTCACATTTTGAGTAATACCATTATTGCTAACATTATTACTATCGTGCGTAGCGATACTGCTATGCCGGACTGGAGTTGACATTCTTTCAAGTTCAATAGCATTTTCAGTTACAACCATGGTACTTGTAGAAGCTACATTTACATTATTACCTCTATTCTCCTCCGGGATAACATTATCACTGCTCGAAGTGCCACTCATGCTGTTCTGGCAAATCGTGTCTATCTGTCTATCATTCTGTTCCAGTTCCCTAATTTTATTTTGAACTAAGTCCATTTGTGAAGTTAAATTATCAACTCTGTCATTCACTGATTTACTGGAAGATTCTACCACTAATTTAACCTGATTCAAAGTTGCTTCTAGGCTACTATTTACTGTAACATTGACCTGCTCGAGATTTGCATTCACTCTAGCGTTTTGTTCAGTTAAAGTTTGCTGTATTTTTTCTTGTTCCCGCCTAAGCTCGGTTTGAACATTTGTTGTGATTTCAATAAATTTAGCATTAACTTCTGTCTGCAATCCCCTTACAGTATCTTCAAAATTATTAACTTTGTCGTGCATGTTCTTAAAACCATCTTCCATTTTCTGTTCTAAAGTCCCTATAAAACTTAGTTTGTTATTTACAGCTTTGAATTCTGCCTGAAAATTTTCTTTCATTTTCTGCTCTAAATTCCCCACAGAATTTAATTTATCATTTACATTCTTCAATTCCTGTTCTACATTCCCCATAGAATTTAATTTATCATTCATTTCTCCCACTGTTTTTAATGTGTCATCTACTGTCTGCATTTTCTGCTCTAAATTCCCTATAGAATTTAATTTCTCTTTAATCTCTGACATGAAGCTAAAAAGAGATTGCATATTCCCCGGATCATTTAGAACTGCCTGGCTAGTACTAGGCCTAACTTCGTCTACTTCCATTACCGTATCCGGCTGATTTTCAGCCTGAACCTCATGTTCCTGATTACTAATTTGGTCGGAAGGACCCTCCAATAACACATCCTCATTACTATTTACAATTGGTGGCTCTACCTCGCCCTGAACCTCCATCTCCTGATTCTCCATACTGTCTCCAATAATTTTATATCTTAACTTCATTTAGCTAATTTACACTTATTTTCCCTCTGCACAAAAATATACCCTGCTATGCTAACACATCTAGCTATAGTATACATGTAAAAATACCCTCAAAAACAAAATATATATACACAAATATGAAATGTTTGTACTTTACAATTTTGGTGTGTTGATCGATGAGTTGCTGGTCCGTGTGGCGGTGACTGAAGTCCCGCTCGCCGCTGTCTGCTGCCGTCGATCCTCGGTAGTGAAGCCTCGTTGCCTCCCGTGCTGTATTTTCATTAATGTCCTATGCCATTAATGCTCGACACCCTCAAACGTTGGAAGCGCCATTTGGAATGTAAGGATGCCAGTTGAATGATAGATGCCTGCGGGTCACTTACTTGTAGTCTCTGAACCCTCAGGATGCTGTAGCTCTGTTGTCGTGATGAGATGCCGTGATGTTCCAATCCCGGCTCGTACCTATTTATTCTATTGCCCGACTTAATTTTCTCTTATCTCAGGGACAGCACGTTAAAAGGAAAGCGTTCGATTTAAAGTCGTTATAATTGGGTAAGAGCGAAATTTATTCCAATGCCAATTTCTATGCACAGTTACAATATAATTACAATACTCAGAATATTAATTTACTCTCTTCAGCAAAGTGTTACGTCAATACGCGGCTTCTTGTTAATTGCTAGTTTACTCAGACTCTACTGGTATATTACAATGATTGCTCTTCCCGGACTTTAACTTTGACTAAGTACCCAGCGACCCTCGACTGGACTTGTAAAATTCCCGAGACTACTACCGGGATGTGGCCTACTGGCCTACAAGAACTTCGCGACCGAATCCTCTGGAGCTCTCGGCTCTTCTCCCTGTCTCAAAAATCATCACGTCCCAAGAAGCTTCGTACTGACGTCAGACACACAAATTAGTCCCTCATTCTTATTGGTCATTATCTGTTAGTATTATTCCGCTAGTGCGGAAGAATATCGGAAATCAGAACCAAGCCAGCACAGATCTCTGAAGGTTTCCAATTCCCGGAACCTTAAACACCTTATTGTTCCTCTAGTGTCGGAGCAGAGCTGGTTTATCCCCATCACACAATAAAATCGCCTCTTATCTGATGTTCTTTTGTCTACGTTAAAATTCTAGCACAATACCAATACACAGAATTTGCTCAAGTGATTGACAGCCTGCCTTTGTCTACTCAGACTGTGTTATTATTACAGTTATTTGCACTTGCTTTTATTCTAAAGTATTAATTCTCCCATTTCTTATAACAAAATTGATTCTAGTTCTCAAACTCTTAATAATTCTGGTTTATACTTATCTTTCCCAATGTTTAATTAATTTCTGTATAATATTAATAAAATGAAATGTTTTAACTAATTACTGTAAAACGTTATGGAATATGTCTAAAGGCATATTCCGCCTCAAATGCCTACCTGCGGGAGAGAGATTGCTTGTTTACAAGAATATCTCTATCGTAGGTATGCCCACGAATTAACAATGCCTCCACAAAAACTTTAACGTGACATCTCCTTCTTATACATCACTCAAATAAAATCGTAAAGTATAGCATACTAGTTAACTTCTTAAATCATGAATTTAAACTTCCCCTATTTGTTGTGTTGAAGATTTAACACTGATTTTCCCTGCAACTGATTGTAGGCCTTTGCATTTTCACCTGGCTCTGCCCTTATGCTAACATCTTATTACTAGTTATACACTCTTATTACTATTTATACAAAATATATACAAGTTGGAACATTGTTCACCCAATGCCCTGTTCACCTTTCTTTCCATTTCATATGTAGGCCTATTTTGCCTTTCTAGGCCTACCACCTCAAATGCCATTCTTGTCACGACCGGGAATTTATTTACAATGATATATACAACTGCACGTACACATAACAGCAAAGGTTCGATGAGTCTGCTTTAAACTGATGGTCGTGGAATAAATAAAAAAAAAAAAAACACAACATAGAAAAAATGAACTTCGCGAAAGCACGACACACGCATCACACTGCACCATTTTTTTAATGATGTCGCTAACAAGGTTCGATCAGTCAAGCTTGAATTAGCGCACCACTCGACTTATACCACAAGCACGCCACCAACACTATTTCTTTATCTATGACAAGAGAAAGGTTCGTTGAGTCTAAGCTTTAACTCTGTCACAGATCGGACTTCATCTCACTGTTGCTTTTACACATTAACATATGACTCTGAAATTCTGTATACTAGTGGTTACTTAAACTATTGCTTAACTATTGTACAGTCCTAACGTAGGTTATTCCTGTTCATGGTGTGAATTTACTGGGTGGGTGATTCTTTATATGGTTTGAGTAGTTGTTTATGGTATCTGCCAAAAATTTTACCTGATTTTACGTCTTGAATTTCATAAGTGTGGTCCCCAAATTTCTGAGTTATAAACCCTGGTCCCTTGAATAGAAGCTCGAGACGAGAATAACGTCCCCTTAATAGTGAAGACAGCTTAGTGTCCCTAATCAACACCTTATCATTGATTTGAGGCGACCATTTATGCTTGTAGCGCTTGGCCCTCTCCTTCCGTTTGGCTGCACGTGTTTTGATACGCTCGAATGCGCGTTTGCACATCTCAACATCGGTAAGAGGGCGATCCACTGGCAAAGCTTCAGGCAAGTTCACGATAATAGGTTCTGGATCCTGACCTAACATAAGTTTAATGGGAGCATACCCAGTGACCGGGCTGATAGAATTATTGATAACTTTTTCAATGACCTCACAATGTCTAAACCAGTCTCTGTGGTTCTTATGGGACAAGATTCTCATGTACTGTGATACTTCTTTAATGGCTCTTTCACAAGGGTTCCCAGAAGCGAAGTAAAGTGAGCATTTGTAGGCCTTGATATTTAGTGACTGTAGTGTGTCCATAAACTTTTTACTAGTGTGAACTGTGGCGTTATCACTCAATAAACATTCAATGCTGCCGTAGTGTGGAATGAAAGATTCTGTGATTTTCTTTAGAATAGAATGGCTAGTTATCACTTTCATTGGGTATACTTTCACAAATTTAGAAAAAACATCGTACATAACAAAAATGTGTTTATAACCAAACGTCGAGGTAGGCATAGGACCATGGCTGTCTATGGCTACCAAAGCCCTAGGCCTATCTCTCACAACGGCGTGTATTTCATTGTCATACCTGACTGTCATTGGCTTAGCTTTCTGACACAAATCGCAGGTCGATGTCACCTGTCTGACCTTCCTTGCCAAATGCTTAATATAAAAATTGTCTTGTATCGTGAGTGAGACCTTCTCACACCCTGAGTGATTTAATGCCTCATGAAAACTAACAATTAATTCCCTCTCCATACATTTTGGAATGTAAATTTTCCATTTTCTAACCTCTGTACCGTGAAGCTTATACAGTACACCTCCTCTCATACCGATGGTGTCATCAGCGCACTCCGAGATCTCTTTTGCCTCGTCGGTCAGTCGTTTTATGTCTGGGTCGGATGCCTGCAGTTGCTTAATTTGCTTAAACCGTTCTGAAATCTTATGATTACCTGACGCCTTAAGTTTCATTATTGCCACCTCATGGCTGGGTGCGGCCATTGTTTCTGGTAGCCCCTGAGTGAAATTCAAACGGGATAACAGGTCCCCAAAGATATTTTGGTCCCCTGCAATATGCCTAATTTCTATGTCATAAGACATTATTTCATGAACAAATCTAGAAATTTTTGAACTGGTAAGCTTACATCTGTTCATAAAACCTAAGCTGATGTGATCTGTGTACAAAATAATCTGTCTATTGAACACATATTGCTTAAACTTATTAAGCGCAAAGAAAATAGCTCCAATTTCCTGCTCTGTGACACAGGCGTTTGCCTCCAATCTAGATAGGCCTCTAGAAGCTGTGGCTATCACGTGCTTCTCGCCCTGCTCATCTATTTGAGTCAGAACAGCGCCATAACCTTTGGCTGATGCGTCTGTGAACAACGTAAAGGGCAACTCGTCCCTAGGCCTCTCCAAAAGCACTGAATATGCAAAGGATTCCTTCACCTCCTCGAACGCTTTTTGTTCGATAGGTGTCCATTTAAATTTCACATCTTTGCGTAACAATTCTCTGAGTGGAGCTACTTGCTTTGCGTAATTGATTAAAAATCTACTCTGATAGTTCAATATTCCCAGAAACCTGCGCAACTGCTTGACAGTCTTAGGGGGGGGTATCTGTCTTATGCTGTCGACCCTTTCCTGATTAGGCCTAATGCCGTCTTCTGAGATCACGTAACCCACGAACTCAGTTTGTTTCTTAAAGAACATGGTTTTCCCTGGTTTGACGGTCATTCCGTGTTCTCGCAGCTTAGTCAGAACATAGTCGATATGACGTAAGTGGGCGTCAAAGTCATGGTCAAAAATGAGGAAGTCGTCGACGTACTGTACAAGGAAGTCTTTAGTCGAGTCACCAAAAATATTATCTAAAGCTCTTAACAGGGCACTCCCGGAAGTAGATAGACCGAAGGCACAGCGGGTGTATTGGTACATTTTCCCATTATGCACGAAACCTGTGTATTTACGTAGTTCTTCAGCTAATGGTATTTGCCAGTAAGATGACGTAAGGTCAATTCCTGAAAAATACTTTCCTGCCTTAACTTTCCCCAGTAGCGTGTCAATTGGCTCAGGCCTAAAATTGTCTTTTTGTGTGTAAGAGTTAGCCTTCCGCGCATCTAAAGTAACACGTAAACTACCGTCTTTTTTAAGAACCCAGCAAAGTGCATTAATGTATTCAGACGTAGAAGGTTCAATAATATTTTGCTCTAGCATTTTATTAATTACCTCGTCAGCGGCGTCCCGCATAGAGATAGGAACACTTCTACATTTATGATAATAAGGTTGTGGATTTACTACGGTAAAAGTGTGTGTGTAAGTATTACATAGGCCTGCAACATTTGAAAAAGTGTCAACATTACGTACGAGCACTTGCCACAATTTATCTTTCTGTTCGGTATTTAACCCGTAACAGCGCTCCAATTCGCCACGTAATGTGTTTAACATTTCATGACTTTCACTTCTTGGCACGCGACACACCGAGTCTAACGGTGATCTTGGCCTAGATTCTTTCCTAGAATCGCCGTGAATATGTCTCAATGACACTATGTGGAGATTACACGCGTCACAGTCCAGTGACCCTTGTGTACAAATATGACCTAATTCAGGCTCAGCACTGTCATATGCACTGACCTCAACCAATTCTTGGTCCCCTATACAAATGTGTTCCACAAAAAATAACTCGCCATCCATATCTTTTTCTATCTCCAATCTTTTATCTGCAACCCCTGTGTCATTGTAATCTATAAATGGGACTTTTATTTCAACATTATTAACCACTGCAAATAAAGCCTGTCGCTTGAAATCTATTACTGCGTTCCATTCTAAAAAAGCATCTGATCCTAGGATAACATCTGTAGTTAATCCATTAATTACAAGGAACATTATTTCTACCTCAAATCTCCCCATTTTAACTAACAGTAAACATTGTTTTTTCACTCTCTCGCGTCGCTTGCCTACAGCGACTGAAAAAAATACTGCACATACTGGTAGTGACAAAATTCTAATTCCCATTTGTTCCAACCTATAATAAAAATCTAAACTGCACACACTTGAGCTTGAGCCGCTGTCTATTAATATATCACATTGCAAGCCATATATATCTGCCTGAATTCTAGGTGGTTCAGCTATTACATCACGTCCAGTCTGTGTCAAAGGAATTTTTGTAGTGTCAGTAATTTCCCTAACGTCTTTCTGAGCTGTCATATAGTTGGTAGACCCATTTCTGTCAGTAGTATTCATACGACTGAGGCAATCGAGAATCTCAGAGTCCACAAGAATCTCGTGACTTAGTTTTCCGACGGCTGGTTTCCGCCGTTGCCTTGTGGCGAAGCCGACCTACTCCTATCATTATTCGGCTGAAAACTCCGGGCTTCCGGATTCATATTTCCGCCTCTAGTATCATTATCAGACCTACCTGTCGCCTGATTGTTACAATTATTATTGTTATTTCGCCAGTTACATTGTCTATTGTATGGCCTCCTATAGAAATTGGCTCTCCAATACCCGTTTCTATATCCCCTATTTCGCAACCAATGCGGAGCATTTCTGTTATAGTTATTTCTATAGCCCTGATTGTTCCCATTGTTACTGTTACTAGGCCTATTATCGACCGTGAACATGTTAATTTGCCTATTATTATTGTTATTTCCCCTTTGGAAATTAGGCCTATTCTGAAATCCCCTGTTATTTTGTCCGTTCTGTCCCCTGTTATACTGGAAACTGTTCTGGTAGTTATTTTGGCCTGATCTGCCCCCATTATTGCCCTGATAGGCCTGATTATTTTGGCTGGAGTGAGGCGCAGCCGGTGCCTCCTGCCCACGAGATACATAATTAGGCCTAAAACCTTGTGAATTATTGTTCTGTTTGTTACTGCTATTCCCTACATGAAAGCTATTATTTTTGCCCCCATCCTGAGTGTAAGGTGAAGTCGCTGTAGCCTCAAATTTTGTGAGCAAATCTACCATTTCCCCAAAATCCTTAGGCCTAGCCACTATCAAATTATTTCTTATATGGTCCTCATAATGGCTTGCAGCAATACTCAAGACCTCGGAATCTTTAAGAGGAGGGTCTAACATTCTCCCTTTCTGAGCTATGCGTAAAAAATGATCAATCATCGTCACGCCCCCTTGTGGATTATATTTCCCCGTAGTAAGTTCGCTTCGAATTTTGTTTTTCTCGTTGTCATTCCAGTAGCGATGCATGAAAAATTTCTTAAATGTGTCATAATCTACCTGTTCCCCTAGTGTTAATTTTAGCCACTGAGATGACCTACCCTTCAAGCTTTTCTTCACCATTAACATTTTGAGTTCTGGAGGAATTGACTTTAATTTAAAGTAGTTATCGAGTTCAGTAAGATAATACTGAGGATTCATATTTTCGTCCTTATTGAAAATTGGAAATGGGATCTCGTTTAACAAGTGAACAGGAATGCCCTGTACAGTTGCATTCACATTTTGAGTAATACCATTATTGCTAACATTATTACTATCGTGCGTAGCGATACTGCTATGCCGGACTGGAGTTGACATTCTTTCAAGTTCAATAGCATTTTCAGTTACAACCATGGTACTTGTAGAAGCTACATTTACATTATTACCTCTATTCTCCTCCGGGATAACATTATCACTGCTCGAAGTGCCACTCATGCTGTTCTGGCAAATCGTGTCTATCTGTCTATCATTCTGTTCCAGTTCCCTAATTTTATTTTGAACTAAGTCCATTTGTGAAGTTAAATTATCAACTCTGTCATTCACTGATTTACTGGAAGATTCTACCACTAATTTAACCTGATTCAAAGTTGCTTCTAGGCTACTATTTACTGTAACATTGACCTGCTCGAGATTTGCATTCACTCTAGCGTTTTGTTCAGTTAAAGTTTGCTGTATTTTTTCTTGTTCCCGCCTAAGCTCGGTTTGAACATTTGTTGTGATTTCAATAAATTTAGCATTAACTTCTGTCTGCAATCCCCTTACAGTATCTTCAAAATTATTAACTTTGTCGTGCATGTTCTTAAAACCATCTTCCATTTTCTGTTCTAAAGTCCCTATAAAACTTAGTTTGTTATTTACAGCTTTGAATTCTGCCTGAAAATTTTCTTTCATTTTCTGCTCTAAATTCCCCACAGAATTTAATTTATCATTTACATTCTTCAATTCCTGTTCTACATTCCCCATAGAATTTAATTTATCATTCATTTCTCCCACTGTTTTTAATGTGTCATCTACTGTCTGCATTTTCTGCTCTAAATTCCCTATAGAATTTAATTTCTCTTTAATCTCTGACATGAAGCTAAAAAGAGATTGCATATTCCCCGGATCATTTAGAACTGCCTGGCTAGTACTAGGCCTAACTTCGTCTACTTCCATTACCGTATCCGGCTGATTTTCAGCCTGAACCTCATGTTCCTGATTACTAATTTGGTCGGAAGGACCCTCCAATAACACATCCTCATTACTATTTACAATTGGTGGCTCTACCTCGCCCTGAACCTCCATCTCCTGATTCTCCATACTGTCTCCAATAATTTTATATCTTAACTTCATTTAGCTAATTTACACTTATTTTCCCTCTGCACAAAAATATACCCTGCTATGCTAACACATCTAGCTATAGTATACATGTAAAAATACCCTCAAAAACAAAATATATATACACAAATATGAAATGTTTGTACTTTACAATTTTGGTGTGTTGATCGATGAGTTGCTGGTCCGTGTGGCGGTGACTGAAGTCCCGCTCGCCGCTGTCTGCTGCCGTCGATCCTCGGTAGTGAAGCCTCGTTGCCTCCCGTGCTGTATTTTCATTAATGTCCTATGCCATTAATGCTCGACACCCTCAAACGTTGGAAGCGCCATTTGGAATGTAAGGATGCCAGTTGAATGATAGATGCCTGCGGGTCACTTACTTGTAGTCTCTGAACCCTCAGGATGCTGTAGCTCTGTTGTCGTGATGAGATGCCGTGATGTTCCAATCCCGGCTCGTACCTATTTATTCTATTGCCCGACTTAATTTTCTCTTATCTCAGGGACAGCACGTTAAAAGGAAAGCGTTCGATTTAAAGTCGTTATAATTGGGTAAGAGCGAAATTTATTCCAATGCCAATTTCTATGCACAGTTACAATATAATTACAATACTCAGAATATTAATTTACTCTCTTCAGCAAAGTGTTACGTCAATACGCGGCTTCTTGTTAATTGCTAGTTTACTCAGACTCTACTGGTATATTACAATGATTGCTCTTCCCGGACTTTAACTTTGACTAAGTACCCAGCGACCCTCGACTGGACTTGTAAAATTCCCGAGACTACTACCGGGATGTGGCCTACTGGCCTACAAGAACTTCGCGACCGAATCCTCTGGAGCTCTCGGCTCTTCTCCCTGTCTCAAAAATCATCACGTCCCAAGAAGCTTCGTACTGACGTCAGACACACAAATTAGTCCCTCATTCTTATTGGTCATTATCTGTTAGTATTATTCCGCTAGTGCGGAAGAATATCGGAAATCAGAACCAAGCCAGCACAGATCTCTGAAGGTTTCCAATTCCCGGAACCTTAAACACCTTATTGTTCCTCTAGTGTCGGAGCAGAGCTGGTTTATCCCCATCACACAATAAAATCGCCTCTTATCTGATGTTCTTTTGTCTACGTTAAAATTCTAGCACAATACCAATACACAGAATTTGCTCAAGTGATTGACAGCCTGCCTTTGTCTACTCAGACTGTGTTATTATTACAGTTATTTGCACTTGCTTTTATTCTAAAGTATTAATTTTCCCATTTCTTATAACAAAATTGATTCTAGTTCTCAAACTCTTAATAATTCTGGTTTATACTTATCTTTCCCAATGTTTAATTAATTTCTGTATAATATTAATAAAATGAAATGTTTTAACTAATTACTGTAAAACGTTATGGAATATGTCTAAAGGCATATTCCGCCTCAATAGAGATATCAAAGCTTGTGGAAATATGAAACCACTTATGTTAGGACACACATTTAATATACGGTAGGCTACACTACAACTAGAGATTCTAGTTTACATAAACCATTAAACAGCAAATGCCTCATACAAATATTTAGTAAACAACCTATGGAACAGGTAAAAGGTAGGCATGGTTTGATGAGAGATATCCATAGGGGTTTGTGTGAATACCACCCGAAATGTTCGTTTTGAGAAGAGTGAACTCAGGCTTGAAACTAAATATCATAGAGAGGAAACAAGATGGCTTGTAGTAAATATTACTTCTCCAGAGAGGGAGTATTTACATATAGTAGAAGGCGATCGTATTGCTTTCATGTCATTCCTTTTCATTATTCACTATTGACAGTTCCCGGATGAGGGCGAATAGTAACTTATATTGATTTCCATGGGCCAAAACACTAGTTTATACACAGCATATATGGAGTGACGGCGTGACTTCGGAGCATAACTCTCGTATGAAGATTGGATAATAAAGATACATCAGTGTGATGCAATGAATTCCTTCCATAGCCTATTTCTTGTGAATATAAGGTATTAGATTGACTTAGGAACCTATCTCCTGACACATTTAAAATTATCAACACGTATCAAAATTATGTAGGGTAATTAATAGTTAATAATCTAAAGAACTAGTAGCCTATATTATTAATGTTAATTTTATTTAATCACTCCTATAATTATTATTAAGTGCCAGAATTGTACTTTCTTAGATTACATGGTGAACAGGAAGAATGTCTGTCCGTCTGTCTGACAGACTGTACGCGCTAACTCGAATACGCTTTAACATATTTCTATGAAATTTAGTAGGCACACTTATAATGTCCAAGTGGAAGAACGATATTGATTTTGGATAAAATGGGTTGACCGTTACCGGAGTAACGACTAATTAACGGCCACATGCATTTTAAATAGCATATCACTACACTACAAAGCCGCGTGGTTAACTCATTCACTCACATAATTGTTCATGACTTTACTTCCAACTTGAAATTCGGCATACATATAACTAACAGACAGTAACCGACGGAAATATTAGAGAAATACCGATTTTATTTTATTTTTAACCTTAGAAAAACATTCAAAATGGCGGACACAAGTTTATGGACTTTGCAATCCTTCTTTGGGGCTTATAGTAGCTAAACGGCAAGTCTTATAAAAAAACCTATTGCACCAGCAGTAACGGATTTTGAGGGATCTAAAGTTTGTCCTACGACTTTTTGTTGTATCTCTATCGGTTGTATCTTAGATAGAGTTACTTTTTTTAATTTTGAGTAAATTTCGTTTATCTTCCTCACATTATGCAATTTTAACTCACTTATAGGGCAGCTAGAAACGTAAAATTCGGCAAAAATATTTACATATAATTTCCATGCAAAATCTGGTGTTTCTAGCTTCCCTGTAAGTAATAAAAAACTGGATAGATAGCCGTGATGTCATTCACATCTACACCAGTCTATATCATCGACTCATTAACATCGATGCTTACCTACTTCCAATGAGTTAGAAACGTGAAATTTGGCAAACTTATAGCTTTCAGCCTATAACCGATGGGGAAATTCCAATAGGATAATTTTTTTTTAAGTTTTACCCTCCAAAGAAAACAACTTTGAATGGTACTGACATCTAATTTGTACGCCTTCAGATGTTCTTACAAAAATAAAGGAATATGTTAACATGAGGGATTTTTTTGTAAATCCGTTCTGTTCATATTCCAGTTATTCCACTTATTCCTCCACATATGCTGATGAAACTTCATAAAAAAAGCGTAGTCTAAAACTTCATAGCTTCTTAATAACCTAATAACTCCATCTGGTTCTTAATAACCTAATAACTCCATCTGGCATTTTGTTTTGTCACTTTACCTGATTTTATTGCTAATTCATTTCTACAAGGCCTTAACTCTGCCAGTTAAAATAAAACCCATTATTATTATTATTATTATTATTATTATTATTATTATTATTATTTCCGAAACTATAGGCCTACACAGAGTAGAAGGGGTATAACTATAAAGATCTTAATGGCTTATTCCTCCGGTAGAAGGGCACAAAAATCAAATACAATATTTGTCCCAAGTCAGTACTTTTCTCGGAAAAGAAATTATCCCTAAATTATAAGTGTGTTTCCCGATAAGTATTATCCGAACTGTTCTATTTTTTTTCACGTCAGCTTAAGAAATTACAAGAAATAAATTTTCCGCTTGCGGTTTTTCAATAAAGTTGGTAGTTTTCGTACAAAGTAAATACAAAACTTATAGTCGACATAAATTCGCGATATAAAGCAACGTCAAAGCGAGCGTGTTCTTACTATTATTTTTACACGAGGGACAGGGTTAATTTGCCACTTGGAATGAGCTTTCGGGAAGTTCAAAATCAATAGGATTCGCGTACCGCCGACAGACGGTCAGATATTCTTCCGGTCCAACATGTAATCTTTGAAAGTGCCATTCTGGCACTTAATAAAATCATCAGTACTGCGTAATAGCTTAAAATTTTCATAAACATGTTAACTAAGTTCGCTGTATATAAATCTTGTGGATCTACAATCTTGTAGAAAATGTATTTATGTCAGGAGTGATATTTAAATTTAAAAAATATATATTCTAGTGCTAATAGAATAAAACGGATCATTAATATTTTGTACACTTTTGTTAAAATGTTTCAATAAATTCTAAGATTCTTAAATTGAAGTTAAAAACTTGAAATGTTAAAATGAGATCCTATTTGATCTGTTCGACTATGCTGTTCCCTTTAGTGGTGTTCCGTTATGTTTTAGTTCGTAGTAGGTCATGCTTCTGTAATTCGTTTTTAGCAGGCCTTGCTTGCTATCTTGTTTTTTATTTATAATTGAACAAATGAATTTCAAATATTTGTTATTTATGGGTATTGTAATATCAAAATTATATTCTTTTTGTGTCTTGCATCCAATCAGAGACTGGATATTTTATCATATTGTTTTGATAGCCAATAAGGCTTTACTTTAGCTTCATTCTTTTTCTTCATCAATTCAAGTCAACTGTGTCTCATTAAGACATTAGTTCTTCTAGGCCTTAAATGCCTATTCTTCTTCATAATCAATTCAACTACTACTCATAAAGACATGAGTTTTCTTCTTGGCTTATCAATGCCTATCTTTACCTATCAGATAGATCTGGTGGTTCACTTTCAATAGCTGAAGCAATCAGCTCTTCGATTCACATTAAGGTTTCATATGCCTTATTGATTCTGAAGACTACTAACGATCTAAATACTATTATCACCCATCGTGTGATTCATCGAGTCTTCTTCCTTTTGGTGTTGGCGTCGCGGGATCTCAAGCTAACAAATTTAACAACTATCAAAAGGTGGTATTTAATTAATTCAAAGGTACGTCATTTACTACTTAATTTATTTGAAGAACAATTTGGACGTAAGTTCATCATTGAACTAATTTACGTGTGGTTTTGATCGAACTGATTAAGCCATCTCAAAGATATTTATGACCTTCAACTAAGGAATTTGTATTAACCATTGTGATATCTACAATTTCATCAGTGTTTATGAATAATAATATTATATACGTCCAAGGAATCCAGAATTTATAAACTGAGCATGATTTATGTATTGTTGTTTGTGACAATAAATTGTTACATACCAGAGAAATCTATCTAAAACGTATTGGGCAAGTTTGGCTTATCTATTTATAGTTTAAGTCTCTATCTCAAGAAGTGCTACGTCCAATGAATCTTGTGTACAGTCCGCTTGCTCTCAGCTTGCCCGTACATTTTACTGGTCCTCCTATTGCCGGATATTTGAATCATTACCGGACCATTTACTGGTCCTCCTATTGCCGGATATTGAATCATATCTGGACTGTTATCTGGTGAATTGAACTGTAATATATACCAGAATTGTTCTCATCATAACAATAACCAAACAATAATTGACATTGTTACTACCTCCATGTCTTCTGCATGTTTGAGGTGAAGGCTGGAGGATCTATTGTTAAACTAGTGTTATAAGTTTACATGTATGTAAAACCTACACAGACAGCAACACTTACACTAGTACACATATCACACCTGATATTGTATTGTGTCAACGTCCATTGCATTGGACGTTTATGTACTGATTTGTCTTAACCCGTAATCGGGCATTGTATTTATTGTCATTTTGGCCCTAAGAGCGGGCAATTATTGATATTCATTGTAATCTGAGCCGTAAATCTAAAGAGATGGCTAATCAGGATTTAAACATTAATGCTCTTAAAGCCAAGAGAACTCCTATAAAGGCTCAGATCACTCGCCACGTCAATACCTTTCTATCATTCACAGATCTCGACGATGAATCTTATAATGAAATTATAGCCCGTAAGGCTAAATTTAATGAAGTCCTGATCAAATATGAAGATGTTCAGTCTCTGATTGAACAAGTTGAGTATTCAGAAGCTGAAGCAGGTTATAGAGAAGAAGTGGAAAAGGCTGTTTTTGCAGCCATTTCTCGTGTCAACTCTTTAGTTATAGTTATGAGACTAAACTTAAACAAGAAGCAGAAGCTAGGACTAGACTAGAATTAGCAGAATCAGAAGCTAGGGCTAGACAAGAAGGTGCTCAAGCTGAATCTATAGCTATACTAGATTCCATTGATTTTGCAAGAATTCAGTTCATTGATTTCGTTGAAGCTATTCAAACGTTAGTTATACGAGACGAAGCTTCATATTTCAAGGCTCTCAGTATGCGTAATGCATTTGAAACCATATTTAGTGAATATAAGAGTACATATGCTCAACTCAGTCTTAAGAAAGTGACGGAAGTCATTAAGCTTCAAAGACGAGAAGTTGAAGCTACTTTTCATGAAGCAATAGGTCTACTAAATGGTGCTATTGCTAAAAATAAACAGTTCTATGACCCTGATCAGGTCTCAGCTTCTGTAGTCCAGCAGTCATCTAGAGAATTGACCCCTTCACTGCCCAAACTTCCCGAGATCCGTCTTCCTCAATTCACAGACGATCCTGCCTTGTGGATTGAGTTCAGGGATACATTCTATTCCCTTGTCATTCAACATAAGCATATTTCTAACATGGACAAGTTCCAATATCTCAAATCATGCTTATCGCCAGAAGTCATTACTGTAATACAGAATATTCCTGTATCCTCAGCTACATTTGATGTAGCCTGGGAAACGTTGTCAGAAAGATTTGACAACAATCGTCTGATTGCTAATAGTCACATTGACAAATTATTTTCACCACCTTCTCTTGAAAAGAATTCTGCAGACTCTCTGCAAAGATTTATAGATCATTTCATAAGCACGGTGCATGCATTGCACTCCTTAAATACTAATGTCGATTTATCCGACTTAATTATTTCTAAAATGATCTTAGACAAACTCCCGGTTCATATTATTAGAGATTGGGAATCATCGCTGAAGTCAGACAGATTGCCTGAACTTAAGGAACTACTTAAGTTCCTGGAGACTAGAGTCCGGGTCTTGCAAATGACGGATTCAGCTCTAAAAAATCAGCCTTCAACTTCACAGAATTCGCAACCTATATCGGCTAAGAGCAAATCAGCTCAGTTTGTCAACAAATGTATTTGTTGCAAAAAAGATTCGCATCAAGTTTACCAATGTGATGTTTTCAAGGCAATGAGTCTTGCAAGCCGTAGCAATTTTGTTAGGACTAACCATTTATGTCGTGTATGTTACTCTTCAAGAGGTCATACCAAGGCTTGCAGCTCGTTCTCTTGCAGAGTGTGCGGAGAGAAACATAGTACTCTTCTTCACGATTATAGTGCTCAGAACGAGTCACAAATATCTAATACTGCAGGGATTATGTCAGCCTCTCATAATCATCAAGGCTGCTTACTTCCTACTGCAAATGTGTTTGTGATAAACAAGAATGGTCAACCCGTAGAGGCCACTGCCCTCTTAGATAGCGGCTCTGAGTGTAACTTAATCAGTGAAAGGCTATTTAAACACTTAAAACTATCTCCTTGTCAGCAGCAAGCAAGGCTGACTGGATTACTGTCGTCTAAAGTAAGCACACATAAGCTTGCTTCTATAGAAATCAGGTCCCGAACAACTCGATGGTTTTGTAATACTGTTGCTCTTGTTGTTCCGGAGATTTCAGAATCGAAACTTCCAAGATCTCCAATTAATGTCACTAACTGGAACATTCCGCCTAACCTTCAACTGGCCAATCCCGACTTCAACACACCTAACTCTGTAGATTTGGTGTTGGGTGTTGAGGTTTTCTCGCAAATCGATTGTGTGGGTAACATTTCTGCTCCTAACCTACCCATCATTCATAACTCTCAACTGGGTTGGTACTTTGCGGGCAAGCTGCCCCAACCTTCTTCTCCTAGATTGTCTGTCCGTAGGTTCAACAAACTTACATGTCATAAATCTAAGGATCTTAATAAAGGAATCCCTGATAATGTGTCTGTTCAATCAAATGCTTTAACTACGCATTATTCAGCCTTTGTGAATTCAAACCAGCAAAAGGTTTCTAATGTATCCAAGAAGTCCAAAGAGTTTGATTACGAAGTGTATTTCACCCAGAAACCTAAAATAAATTCTGAGGGTAGACATGCAACTAAATTAGCATTTAATTCTGATCCTCAATATTTGGGTGGCACCAATCGCCAATCACATTCAAGATTTGCGTCTCTTAAAAGACGTTTTCCTTCCAATCCTGTATTGGTTAAGAATTACAGGAAGTCTGTGTCCAAACGCTTGACGTTTGGACATATGGAATCCGTTGGTCAGGTTTCCAACGAGAATTCCGACTACCTCAAACCTCATCATCTGGTGTTAAGGCATTCAAGCACCACGACAGATTCACCCTGGCAAGGACGGTCTTGTTCGAGTAGCAACAATTCGGACTGCCACGGGTTCTTTATGTGCGACCAATCATTAAATTGGCGCCATTGCCAATCTCAGAAAATGACGAACAATTCAGTCATTTTCTGCATTGGTTCACATTTTTCAATTCATTTTAATTATTTGTTCTCATGTTTGTTTTTATTTTTTATTCTTTTCCTCTCTTCTTTAATTTATTTTTAAGTGACATAACTCCACATGTAATTTTTTTAAAAATTATGCCACAAGTGTCATAATTTGCGGGCAATATGTTCCGTTATGTTTTAGTTCGTAGTAGGTCATGCTTCTGTAATTCGTTTTTAGCAGGCCTTGCTTGCTATCTTGTTTTTTATTTATAATTGAACAAATGAATTTCAAATATTTGTTATTTATGGGTATTGTAATATCAAAATTATATTCTTTTTGTGTCTTGCATCCAATCAGAGACTGGATATTTTATCATATTGTTTTGATAGCCAATAAGGCTTTACTTTAGCTTCATTCTTTTTCTTCATCAATTCAAGTCAACTGTGTCTCATTAAGACATTAGTTCTTCTAGGCCTTAAATGCCTATTCTTCTTCATAATCAAATCAACTACTACTCATAAAGACATGAGTTTTCTTCTTGGCTTATCAATGCCTATCTTTACCTATCAGATAGATCTGGTGGTTCACTTTCAATAGCTGAAGCAATCAGCTCTTCGATTCACATTAAGGTTTCATATGCCTTATTGATTCTGAAGACTACTAACGATCTAAATACTATTATCACCCATCGTGTGATTCATCGAATCTTCTTCCTTTTGGTGTTGGCGTCGCAAGATCTCAAGCTAACATCTTTAACAACTATCAAAAGGTGGTATTTAATCAATTCAAAGGTACGTCATTTACTACTTAATTTATTTGAAGAACAATTTGGACGTAAGTTCATCATTGAACTAATATACGTGTGGTTTTGATCGAACTGATTAAGCCATCTCAAAGATATTTATGACCTTTAACTAAGGAATTTGTATTAAACATTGTGATATCTACAATTTCATCAGTGTTTATGAATAATAATATTATATACGTCCAAGGAATCCAGAATTTATAAACTGAGCATGATTTATGTATTGTTGTTTGTGACAATAAATTGTTACATACCAGAGAAATCTATCTAAAATGTATTGGGCAAGTTTGGCTTATCTATTTATAGTTTAAGTCTCTATCTCAAGAAGTGCTACGTCCTATGAATCTTGTGTACAGTCCGCTTGCTCTCAGCTTGCCCGTACAAGTGGTTTTATATAAAATAATAGATTGTACAGTATTAACTGTTTATTAAATAACATAAAAGATCATAACATTGTAATAAACATTGTAAGCTATTATTTAACATCCCTGGTTTTATTTCTATTTAATTAAAGTATACGCAGAAAGAATAGGCTGGTTTCTCAGAACAACTCCGTCCACCTGCTACATCTTTCCATTCCCCTTACAAGTAGTATGGCTGCCTCTCAATGAACATTCACTCCAAGACAGTAGCTTACAGCAATGCAGGAAAATTTAGCGCTATATGTCTAGGTAGTACTAATCTATTACTTCTGTCAAATGTTCAAATGGACGGAATATTCCAAAATATTAGTTTAATTAGTAAATTAATAGTGAATTAATTAACTTAATATAATTATTACATCAATTTCTTTACTTGCATTATTTTCATAAACCTACACTACTTGTCGGAGAAGCGCAATATTAAATAAATATCACAATTCTTCAATTAATTTTCATATGTTATATTTGAATTTTAAAAACTAATATACTAAACGGTTTGTTTGTATTAATAATAACACCTCACTATAAATTACATGTGATAATAAATTGTCAGTCGTGTATAACATAGGCATATCTTCTTTACTACAAAATTACTAAACTGTCAATAAAACAAAGAATAATTGGTTAATTAGTCAGATTGTAAAAATCGATGTGTATATCACAAGAAACACTTTTCATAACTCCTCGTCATTGGTCTACGTCAGAACTGTCAACTATCTATATCTAACAATAAAAATGTATCTAAATTTATCTAAATTTATCGCACCCCTTTCAATAATGTGGTCCCTGACTTTGTAGAGGCCTCTTCCTGGAATCTCTCAGTGTACCACACAATATCTCAAATCTTCGGTTGTAACACTGTCCAATAACCACAGCATAGCTGACTTGGAAATAACTGGTATTCGTACAGAGCGAGGTAGAACGAGGTTCAGGTACACGGAACATAAACCGTTAGAAAAACAGTGGAATGGGAAATCCGTCTACACAACCAAAAGGCCGCCTATTCTTTGTGTATCTCATATAATTGAAGGTATGAAATGAAACATAGTAATATATATATATATATAAATTAAATTAATACTTTTAGTTTTTGTTCCAGCCTTACTAGTATATCAACCATATAACCCACTTTTTCCATCCAATTCAACAAAATCGATTCCACGCATAAATTATCAGCTAACTGCCGAACGCTCTATCCCCTTGAAAGCTAGCAGCCCTGCATGACTGAGCCTACTCAAAATATTTCCAGCGAGTGCACATTTTGAGCGGTTACCCCTTTGCGAGTAATGATTTGGATCAATGTGTTTGTAAAACATTTCTGTTCACAGAACTCATAAATACTGTGCTAAACACAAAGACAGTCTAGTTGCTATATTTGATGTTGGATATAATATGCACATACCATCAAAACATATACCTAACAATAAGCTGTTTACAGGATCACTTTCAACATCAAAAGTGATTCAATAAACTTCTTGTTATGACAGAAATTATGAGAATCAATCGAAACAATGAGGTTTAAAAATGTTTTTTGCACGACGTAACTAATTAGTGGTACTTACGAATATTGTTGCCGTGGTTCGTAACTTGACATTTCCGCACGCAATCTGGTTGGTAGGAAAACAAAATAAATCTCCGTGCGGTAAAAATTACAAAAAGCACAAATGCCGTAAGTAAAACCATCATAATACAAGCCTTTATGGAAGACCGGAACCAAGGCCCCCAGTTTGTGGCGAATTTAACAGGACAAACATTCGGTCCCCATAACAACCAATGTATGCGAATCACTTTGTGAAATATAACATCCATCTTCAATAGTGTATAAACATAATATTTTCAGCTAATATCTCAATTAATATAAATAAATTGATATAAATAATCATCGTGCAAGAAATAGCATGCAATACTCGTGCCGTAAGCGAATAATGGATCTCGGAAATTGAAAAAACTCTTTCCTCGATCCGTATGCACCGCTTACGGCACTTGTATCGCAATATACTATTATTGTCTTCGTAGCTTTTTGCAATTATACCCATTAATATACAAGTTATTAAAGCAATCAAGATCCTTTCTAAGGATAACAGTGCTTTGATCCCATTGGGCTCGTAAACAAACAGTAAAGCAGTGTTACAGGACCCTTTGCAAAACAGGCGAAAATTCCCATCTGTGATTTTTTCCGGGAATGTCAAGTAAGCTAAGTTCTAAAGGAATATTCGTCCTTACTAAAAACAACAGGCTAGCATTGCTTGAAATCTGAGAGCTTGAACACCACTGCAGTAAAGGAAAATGAGTAGGTGTCCACAGTCTACACATACTTTTCCCCATATTCTACTAAATCTTTTGTGGAAAGTTTGGTAGCATGGACCAATCATAATTTTATTGCTGTGTCTATTGCATATTTTAATAATAATAATAATAATAATAATAATAATAATAATAATAATAATATATTTATAAACAGTTTTCATAACTATTTAATTAACGTGATCTATTATCATTTTACTCTAATAAATTTGCACCTCTTACGCTGAAAAAAAAAGGTCAGCTGGACAAATAACATTTTTACCACCCTCATGTAGAGAGATACAAATAAATTTAAGTACAACATCTACATTTCATATAATGTACTATTACAGATTTATTAGTTTATCTAGAAGAAATAAAAACTAACATCTGTTTACAAACCGACTGAGTTCTAAATATATGTCAACAGACACGAGAAGAATCAATATTCTGTTCACAAATACCACTTTTTTTCGAGGAACAGATACAGGACACGGATATAGCCAATTTTTTAAAAATTCATTTGACAGTATACTCGGGATTTTAATGTCTTCTAATTACCCTATTAAGTGTAAAACTATTAAAGTTATTATTGTCAGTAACCTACATTCAAAATGAACATTAAAGTTCGTTAATTTAAAAAATAATGTTAATTTATTGACAATATTTTGTCAAAGAATTATGCCTTAAGCGGTTAAAGAAGATTGAATTTTGGAATTTCAGGGTCGAATACAATAATTTCTCCACTATGCTAGGGGTAAGGAAAGTAAAAAGAGAATGGAAGGAAGATAGATGGATGGTCCTGGTATCTGTTTGTTACAGCGGACAGATTGATGAAGGTGCCTCCATGAGACGCAACGAGCTAACTCCTCTTGTGTGCCGCTTTTAATATATTACATAATAAAGTGAAAGTGAACGAGTAATAGGATTACCTGCCTCTGTTGTTAAACTTCCAGAGTATACGCAACTGTTCTCAAACATTGTCCTACAGAAGGAAAAATCCTTACAAGAATAATACGGTCATCACCCTTTTAACTTTATTT
Organism: Ectobius pallidus; assembly: GCA_964059195.1. Lineage (NCBI taxonomy): Eukaryota > Metazoa > Arthropoda > Insecta > Blattodea > Ectobiidae > Ectobius > Ectobius pallidus. Next base: position 60,713,701 of record CAXKWD010000004.1, read on the forward strand.
CGATGTATACACAGGGACTAAAAATGACAGAGACATTATATGTAGGCACTGCATTTTTTTTTGTATCAGGGATAAGCACTAAATTTTACAAAACACCTTACCTTAGCTATGTGGATGCTTAAAATTTCAATATTAAGTAAATTATATCCACGAAATCTGTAGGATTTCACGAAATGTATAAGTAAACACGAAATATGCAACCTACAGGACGAATATTTATATATAAGTACGAAAATATTATTTAAAATTGTAATTGTTAGGGCTTCAAATTTTCTTTAATCTCTTAGTAGCGTGCTCTACTTTTATGCTCTTTCTATGCCTAGCGAGGAGTAATAGATACTTAATCGATTAGAAGAATCAACTGTATGCTGTATTCAACAAATTCTGCATTTTCTGAAATGTGGTTGACAGTTCTGGTTGCACATGGCTTTTTTATTTAAAATTTTCCCTTATTAGAAGCATACAAACACTAAAACTCAATTTTAAGTTAAAACTGAAATATTACAGATATAATGATCCAAAAATTTTAAAAATCCTTACAGAAGGCATAATGTAATTAATTAAGTTTTTTCTTTGAAACAAAAATGTCTTGTAATAATTTTGGTATTATTTTTCACCACTATATTTGAGTATTAATTTAAGAGAGTTCATTTGCTAATAATATCAACTTTTTTTATTAAAAAAGACAGGATCTCCATGCAAATATATGGTTTTATGTAAGTTTGCTAAGAATCCATTTAATGGCTTATTAAGTCCAAATAAGTATACTTTTTCGTGCATTTTGCAAGTTTTTGCGGACAATTTCATGCATAATGCATGTTTTGGGAGTTTTAGGTTTCATAAAGTAGATTTTGAAGTTTATCTTGCATATTACGTTCATTTTTCTAGTTTGAGTGAATATTTTATATTAACTGCATTTAAAAAGTGTTTATAAACATTGGCTTTCCTGGTCTTACAATATCGAGTGTACCCAGAAAAGACCAAACGGTCTACAGCCTTTCACTCATTTGGTAATTTATTAACTTAAAATTTGAAACTAAGTATTATTCAATTACATTAACTTCTACATTTTCAGGGAGTTGACAGATTTACAGTTGATGCTGTAGCTTGCAGTAAAGGTGATTAAGCAGTATTTAAGAATAAGAATGTATAAAACAACTTAATTTACATTAAGACAAACTTTACAAAATTGCCTACCGCAATAACTAAGTTGGATGCAAAAAGCCTGCCATTGGTCGGTTCCCTAAGGGTTATTGAAGACGTTCAGAAGTATTTAGGATCTGCAAGTGGGGATGTAGGTACTAAAAATAAACTGGACAAAGTTATGAATGGAAATCAAGATAGTGGATTTATGTTTTTCATAAAGTAATTTGTTTGCGCCTGTCACTACTTCTGACGTAGAAAAGTCATTTTCTAAGTACAAAAAGTTTTGACAGAAAAACACGCGAACTTGAAAATTTGGAAATGCTGTTAGTATTAAATTCTACCACTCAAATAAAATGAAAGTCTGAACTTCGACAGTGCATATTTGTAGTGTTTTTCCCCCTTCATTGTGCATGTTTGGCCACTTGTTAATGCTTGAATGCATGCATATTTTAAGATCTGATAATCCATGAAAATCTTGTCTTTAGTTATGAGAATTGAAATGTAATTGTACGTTAGTCGTGTATAATATTAATATTCAGTTTACAGATATATTACAGGACGCGAATAACTTGCAGAATAGAAACTTGTTCATTTTTGGTAAGCCGACTCCAGTTATTCATAGAGAGACATTCCCATTCTACATTCCTGACGTGGCTGTAAGTAATGCACATAGTGGTGGATTACATTCGCGCAAAGGCAAGAGATGGCAGATTCCAATTTATCATCTCAGCGTGCTCGCACCTAGACACTCATACCGCTTGTACCCGTAATATCTATCCTCAAGTAATTCCAGTCTGCCACTCATCCCATGCTTTAAGGAGATTCCGGATAACAAAAGACTTCAACATGAATCTCGTGTTCCAGATATTTCAATTCACCAAAATCTTAAAGAAAACAAGGAGGAGATGTTATCAGATGTAATGAATAAAATATTAAGCCCTACTCCATGCATACTACAAGAGTTCATGAAAAATAATTAATCAAGATAAAATTTTATCTTCAAGGTTTTCAATATTTAATATGACGTCTATGTCTTCCCATTGGGTTTCAAAATGTCTTCAATATTGTAAATGTCTAAATGTATTCAATATTCAAAGTAGTAGCATACTTCTTTCTTATTAATATAACGATTTTGTAATATCTTTATAAAGACTTTATAATAAATTTGCAGTAACTTCCTTTACTATTTTTTTTACTGCAACATTCATCGCCTACTGAAGAAAGTATAATATTATTCTGAATTCTGAAACGGAAGAATTTTATGTTCGACCTACTATAATACGCTTATTATTAGATGTGACGTAACGGTATCATAATTATATCTATTACGATACAAATTTTCATAATTCATGTGTGATATCGATTATTATCGAACACGGAACGTTCTTGAAACCCTGAGAGCAGCAATTGCGTAATAAACAAACTAAAATAAAATCAATTTGGTCAGTGTTAATTTTAATATTATACTAAATTGAGTTTATTTCCTTCGTTTTTAATGTGCGTTCTTTGGCGTTAAAGCGTTAATAGACCTCCCGAGTCTGTGTCTTCTTCACTAGGTTTAGGATTTTCTCTGTCTAGATTTTCAGTTTTGTCCCCCAGTTTTCAGTTTACTATCATCTTCAGAAAATTAAAAATGATTCATCTTCAACTTCCTGGAGCCATTTCAGTGTTTGCTGCTCTTGACGTTCCTTTTTTTTAATCAAACCGTTCTAACATTGCATACAACGAATACAATAGTGAGTCAGAACCTAAGAACTGCGAAAGATCAATCGGAATGAGTCGACGATGTGGCGGCAAGAAAACCAATACAATATCTTACCTGTATATAATTATGTATATCACAGTTTGAAATCAGAAGTGAGCGCAGCGCTCACACGTCGTCCAACGGCGGGTTAAAATGTAAAGAACTTAAACAATTAGAAACACTGTGAACTCGCTATTTTAGAGGACAATTTGTTTCTTGAATAGCTGGCTATAGAAGAGGGTCTACGATAAAGTGCACTGGTGAGATTAAGATCATTGGGAAGATGGGGACGGACAAGAATATTAAGCTGTTAAAATGTTTTAATTAGGTGTGGTAGAATGTCTTGTGGTCTGCTGCAGTCTCCAGAGAGCTCAGACTAATGATCTCATTCAGACTGCGGATCCCTGCTGACAAAATATATCTATCTTCTACTTCCAAAACTCAGGACCCTGTCTACTATAACAAGAAATAAGTGATTCTCTTTTATTAACGGAATAGTGTTGACATTTTGACAAAATCTTGATTTTTGTTTTAAGTTTTTAAGAAGAAGTCCCAAATATTTTATATTATCCATAATCCACTTAGTTTTTTTTATTTGTGTATTGACTACTTACGTGAACATTGTAGACTTGAAGACAATCGATCAGGATTTAGGACTGACCATAACACTACTTCGGCTCTGTTAAAAATCAATTAAGACATGCGTGAAGCTACTGGTCAACGTAAATTAACCATGCTAACATTACTAGATTTCAGTAAGACATTCGACACTGTAAACATTGACTTTCTCATATGTAAGCTTAAACGTTTGAACTGTTCCTGGAAGTGTCATTTCCTAGTTCTACTCCTACCTTCCCGAACGCCTGCAATGTGTCAATAATAGGTGATCGCTTTTCTCCTTGGTATTTCGGGAGGGCTGGTGTCCCCCAGGGCTCAATCCTAGGACCTTTATTTTTTAGTATATATACCGGTATATATATTATTATTGATATAACCAGAACAATAAATCATTGTAAATATCACCTGTATGCTGATGATCTACAGCAATACATTCATTCCACTACTGACTCTAACAATGACGCACTGTATGTGTTTCTCCATGTTTACTTGTTCAGCCTTTGAAGTGCACTTTATAGGAAAACACAACACCTTAGAGCAGTATTTCTCGAACTGTGCTCCATGATGATCTCAGTTATCTTGGTATTAAGATCGAAATTCCTTCTAATTTTTATCTGGAATCAACAACTTCATTCCGCCACGTGACATTAACAGCTATATTGTTAATCCCTGTTTGATATAAAGTCTGCGTTCATTGTTGCTACAGCTATCGTCGACGATTTGATTTTCCCCTTTTACTACTCTTAAGAATGGTAAAATAATGTTCTGCTTCTTCCTTTCGTGATAGCATATCTTTGAGAAACGGAATTTTCGTATTTGCTTCAATGAAGCATAGAAAAAGACTTAATGCCGCATCTGTCATGAGGATCCAGTGGCCACCCATTACATCCAACTTCATGAAAATATGCTATAGTAAACATCAGAAACATCAAACATATTGGACTTCAAAATCTCAATTTTATTTTTGCATCAAAAGCATGATTATAAAATATGTTTGGTAATTGTTTTTTGAAAACAAAATTCAATCACTTAGAGGAAAAAATACAGAACTCTAGGCTAGAAGGTCAAGTTAAAACGTGAGTGTTTTTTTAAATCGTAAAATTTATTTTAAGCTATCCATGAGCTATCCATGAGTGTTCCATGTAGGCTATATTCCCTTAAACGAAAAGTGTTCCACGACAAGAAGAAAGTTTGGAAAAGTTTTGGAAGAATATATGATCGATAATGTACAAATTCAGTACGTCTCTCCCTCCATGGAATATGATGTTCGATATCCTTTATAAAATTAACTACACTGCTACAGACCTCTCAGACAATATGCGGGCGGTTATATTATATCAGTGCGCCACTACTGTTGTGCATATTCCCGAGGGTACCAGAGCTCTCAGGTGTTTAGATGGCATTTCCACAGAGAGATAAGTCCAGACAGGACCTCTTGAGACATACAGTAATCAATACTCATGGAACTAAGTTGAAATTAGATTAGCCTACGACTGCCGGCTGTTCAATTAAGTTACACAATCTCCAAATAAATTGAACAGATAAAAAGTTCCTTTAATTCTCACCTATTGTGTTTAAAAATCCTACCGCTCTAGTGGGGTGATGAAGGAAAAATAAGTTAATGAAAATATGTCTGGTGATTTTTTCGATTTTTCTTCTTATAGAATATATTTTCTCATTCATTGTTAAAATTAAATGTTATCGCAAGTTATAGCCGTTATAAAGTATATAAGTATATTACATACTATTTCGAGGAAGTAACTTACGAGGAAGTAACTTCAGTGTAGGCCTACGGTATCCTTGCAAAGATTCATTCCCATCGAAAACTGAAATTAACAAAAAAATCTTACATGTAAAGTCTCTGAACTCTCTTGATGTCCTTCTCAGTGTTTGTATTTATTTTTGGAATTAATCATGAGCACGAATGATTGCTCATTCGGGTAACGGTATATATTTATATGTCAGTTTGTGTATTGGTGTTCATTGGAAATAAATAAGTTTTGCTGTTTTCTACCGCTGCACAATTTCCTTCGAATTAGTACTATTCAGAATATGTCTAGCAAAATTCATTAATTATATACCATATAGTTAACAAAATTTAGTCAATATTAACCCTCCAGAGCAAAAAGAGTAAGATTTGAGAAGGTATAAGCTGTATATATAGGCTTATCATACCATGATCACTTCTTCGATCAGAATAAAATGGAGTATAATAAAATAAGAAAGAATAGAATATAACATTTGATTTTGAAAGGAATATAAAAGGACATTTTAGAACCAAACAATAAAAAGTAAAATACAGTATAAAGAACAAAATGAACAGATTATAATGAATGCACTGGAAGAAATAATAGAATATAAGATAATAGACTAGAACTTGACAGAACGCAATGTAATTAACAAGAACGAAATAAAAAACAGTAAAATAAATAAAACAGAATTGGATATAAAAATCTGTAATACAGGATAGAATAGAACAGATTAAAAGAAACATTCTCTGCATGTGTGGAATGGTAAGTTGAATATAGGCTCGCTGGTGTGTACGTAACAAATTTAGTCCCTGCAATCGACTGCATTTAACATTAAACTAAACTTATGATACCAAGGAAATTAATCCTGTTTAAAAACAAAACTACATTAAGTGCGCATTGCTCTTCAAGCAATAGTATTTTCTTACGATAGCGCGAGGCAGGAATATTTAATGCAGAACATCATAAGGTTTAAAATAGATATACATTAGTTTCGTGCAGTTTCCATTTTCTGCGCTTCATTCAGACTTGTTCATATTAGTGAATATTATTCAAAGAAGCTCTTAAAAGTAACCTTTCCTGCAAATGGAATTATCTCCGTATCGTATGTTAGCCTACTGAAGGATGGACCCAATAACTTTATTTCGATCTTAATTGTCTCTTTCCTGGTGTATTCCCATCACAGAACAAATTATCTTCAATAATGTACCAACAGTCACTGAATATCCGAGTTTGACTATTGTACTAGGCCTATATAGTAATATCGCTATAGAACTGCTCGGCACAGTTATGATAGAATACACCCCATTCAGAATGCTTTTTTTTTTCAACGTGTTCGACGTTGTTGGGAATATAACAGCACACGACTAGCGTGGCAGATTATGTCATGCCATTGCCAGTGTAGGGCAAAAGCTACATCCTCCTCTATGCATTGTTTTCGTGCCTAATATTTTTGTCCTAGTTATAAAAAATATGTGATGAAATTTCTTCGGGTAAAAAACTCGAACCTATGCGCTTCCGATATAACCTCGCCAAAACATTGACGCTTTAGACAGCGATAGGCCAACGAGATTTTATAATAGGGTCCATAATTAATGTATGATTATAATTATAATTGTAATTATTTGCGTATGTATCGGGATGTCTCTCAGTTGCCATGTTCAGTGAAAGTAAACGAGTTATTCCGTGAATAATAAATACAATTAATTTCATGATAAATACTATGGACAGTATTTTTCTAAAATTTCGTCAAGTTGAAACTGAACATGCCTTAGCTGAATTACAGTGCTGTTGTGCTACAAAGTATGAATCTGGTTTCAATGAAAGCCACATTCTTACAGGAAATTAGTTATGAGGAACTAATTTCTTTGATATGCAGAGATAAAAAGCCACGTTCTTTCAGTGATTTATTGTGTGTGCTTGGGAGGTAAATTTTCTATTTTGAACAGATCAGAGGTTGAATGCGCTTCAAATTTTTGGCCTTCATTCTGAATAATATTTTAGTTTTTTAAGTATTCATTAAAACGTCACGTATGTATTATATTTAATGCACATTATATTAATAAAAATTCGCACAATATTCTTAACTGATAGATTAGTGTACTTCTTCTCTAGCACAACATATGGAAGATAATCAAAACGTTGATGCATTTCTCTACTATACTGTACTCAAGAGATGTGCCTAATACCTCCTGAAGGCGTTAACTCTCATTCTGACAGTTATAAAATTAAAAATATTATAATAAAGAATATTTTTACCAATAGAAGTTCCCTGCTGATGAACATTATACTGTCCATAACTTGAGCAATTTCACACCATGAAATGCTTATTTAAGTGCTGTGAGTTATTACAGCTATTACCTATAGGTACCTGGATGGAAAAAATTATGAGCATAATAATTAGCACTACAGTATAATTTCATGTGTATATGATGGCAATCCTGTTGCAAGAAATTGTATACAAAGATTAAATAAAGCGAACTATTTTGAATTTGTCAAGATCATAGTTATGGGACTGAGTTTTTGGTGAAAATCGCAAAATAATCTCGTTTTGTTTGTTTGTTTGTTTGTTTTTTTATACATAAATAATGACCTTCCTGGCCAGATGTCCCAATTTTTCCTTCGGGGTTTGTGAGAGACTGGATGTGTGTGAATTGAGAAGAGAGGAACCAGGTAAAATAAGTAGCACGCCTGGAAGATGACGGGACAGAAGGAGCTTCAAAAATATAAGTAATTTGGTTTTTGTTTTTGTTTTTATTTGTTATATAAAAAACATCCTTTAAATTATTCTTGATGCAAAAATATTCTTTGAATTTTCTCAAAACTATACTTTTCGTTATTCAAAATCTGCCTAGCGACTTCCAGTTGCTTTGGTTTGCATGAATATTTGCACAAATACAAATCAAACACTAATACACGAAGTATACGGAACTGGCTCTTCATTGAAAACAATGCATGCTATGAATTTTTTATTTTAAAAAATTAAAATTACCGAGATAGTATAATGCGGATAATTTAAATATCCATGCACTTTTTTAAAACTTATAAGAGGAAAATTCTTCAGAAAAAGATAATGGCAACTCAAATCTGAAAATGTAAAGTATATTTTTAATATGCGCAAAATTTAGTATTATTAGAATTAATATCTTAGAAACTAATATCTTAGGATCTAGTATTACAAACTTTGACAGATTTGTTTCCATGTACATATACAAAACAACAAATATAAGAAAACTACAGAATTTTCAAAACTCAATACATTTTGCACCATAATCTTAACAAGAGTATCTTTAGAAGTATATTTGCAGGCTTGTTTCCGGTAATGGAATAACATAGTAGAACAGAGCCTACACAAATTACATTATTTTATATAATTACACCTAAAACGCAAAAACTGTGCGTTACTACCAAGTACAGTACAGTAGGTGTGAGGTCAATGTTCTGTCTCTCTAACTAAAATGTAATGGTCCAGTCACACAGCCTCGCAGAGTTCGCACTCCCCGATAGTATACAGCAATCATTTCAAATACCAAGCCTGCGAAACCCGCCTCTTTCCCTTTCGGCTTCAAAATTACTGGGCCAGGTCCCAATGGCGCATTCATTTAAAATTAATTCAATAGGAAGTCCACACAATAGAACGCAGCTAGGTTTTTAGCAGGTGCTTGCATATTACTGTGAGATAGAGATGGATATATATGCACTGAAAAATGTTTTCTCTCTTTCCATCGCTCCACGTTTCGCCGTTACCTCATCATAATCTCTTTCCCTGACTGCGGATCTCTCCCTTTTTTCCCCTCTCTCGGGCACTCTTCGCGAAACCTTAAATTATGCAAGGGAACTTCGATGTACAAGTAGACGCGTCTTTCTTCATAATATTATTATAATAATGGTGAAAATTAAAAGGATGTTTAAATATCTTCATTACAGCTTTATTTTTAATATAGGTTAAGCATTAATTTTTAATTACGTATACGTTACCACTGCATACTACCAGTAACGACAACGCTCAAAAACTGTATAAATGAAGGAGGAACCCTTTTATGGCTTTTACGCTGCAACTTGCTATCTTGAAAGTATAAATAAACAGCTTCCAACGCTAAACTTGAGAGTAAGGTGACCGCCGTCCAGCCGGGCCGTACCGAGTGAGACCAAGTATACAATGTAGCCAATATTCAAACATGACATACATGCCGACTGAATTCGGCAGATAAACGACGATTGTAACGATGTTTTATGAAAGGTGTGGAAGCTTCTGCATTTAATTAAATAATGATAGGTAAATTCTAGGTCAGTGACATGTTATGTTAGGTTAGGAACGTTATGTTAGTTTAGCAGCAGTGTTCTGAATTGCGCGGGGTTCGTGCCATGTTCTACAAAAGGTGTTTTAAGAAAGAAGATACAGATTTCTTCGACGTAATAAAGTTTTAATGAAAGCCGTACAATCTATCTAATAAAGTTTCTGAAAAGCATTTATTTATTATATTTTAATAGAGATACAACCTAAGCCTTTTCTGTGAACCAGATAGCATCATTCTCCAATCCACAATATTATCGCTTTCAAAATACAGTATGAAGTCAAGTTCACACTGCTGCCCGGTGCAAACTCTCTTAACGGTAACATACGAGCGGGTTCAATGAACAGGCAATAAATCATGGTCTCCTCGATACACCCAGTTATTGTGTTATCCTGCGAATTCTGCGAATGTGTAATAGATAGCGGAGTACCTACTCCACAGTTGATTTATGTTCATCGCCGCAGGTGAGCGTGTTATCGATACTTTCTTTTCAATTCTGATTACACTCATAATGAAGTTGGTGAAAAAATTACAGAACAGGCAGGTGTATCGGATGTCAGAATTTTGCGCATTTCAATTCCAATCCTTGGAAAATAGGCATTGAAGAAAAGATGATAACTACTCTTCACTGCAGGAGCGTTTCTAACGTATGCGTAATACATTCTATGTAATGATCTATTTAAATTTATTTTGTTAAGTTGTTCAGTTTATGTATTAATTTTTGTATAATTATAAGTTCTATCTTCTTAAGATATAACTTATGATAATTGCAGCCCCTAACACGAGCTTTGCTCATCTGGAGGCTCTCAAACACATTTGATATGTAAGATTTCTTAACGTTTGATATAGATACTTATTTACTTGCTCAATGGCAATAGACAATTCCTAAGCAAGCTAAAGGAATATTATCTATCTTAAGGAACCCGGAGGTTCGTTGCAGAGTTTACCTGAGCCCGCCATTCAACCCTATTCTGTGCTAACTCCACCCATCCTTCGCAAATCCTACTTCCCTTAAATTTATCCTAATATTTTCCTCCCACCTACGTCGTGGTCTTCCAAGTGGTCTTTTTCCTTCGGGTCTCCCCCATGCGAGGAATATGTCCAGCCCATTTCATCCTCCGTGATTTAATTACCCTTACTGTATCCAGTGACGAGTACAGGCTATGAAGCTCGTCGTTATGCAGTTTTCTCCGGGTCCCATTTTTGTCTCCCTTAGGCCCAAATATTTTCCTAAGCACCCTGTTTTCGAACGTTCTCAGATTATATTATTTCTAAAGAGTAGGAGTTCTTTTGATATAAATAGCAATGAATAATATATATACATAATTTCATGGAGTTTTAAAACTAAATTCAATATTAAGCTGACATAAAGCTTCGAGAAAACCTACAACAGGAAAAGGATCCACTGTCGATACTCTGAATCAGGCTGCCATGAAAGATTGCCAACATTGTAAGATCAGCATAGTACAATAGATTTTTAAAAGATAGTTTTGGATTCTTTGATAAATATATGTTTAATGTGGACAACCACATTTTTAAAAAATCTATCGTTCATTATTTACACTACCAAGTCTGTTAAACGTATCCAAAAAATAAACTTATTCTCAAATCGGGAGCCGAAAATACCATCGTTAGTCAAAAAGTGAGAGACGAAATAGGTCTGTGGAAGTCAGTAAGACCTCGATCCTTATTTAAATTTGCCACCGATACTATTGACATCCTTCCTTAACAGCTCTGTATGTGAGCTTCGATGTAATCATAGTCTGTAAAAAAAGAGTGCGTGGAACGCCGACAGAAGTAAAACTTTATTTTATTTTTTTTATCTTTTCAATTTGTGATTATTGGATTTTTCAATTTTGCATTATTGGACTTTCTAATATTGGGTTTTTGGACTTTTTAAATTTTGGATTATGGACTTTTTAATTTTGGATCATGGATTTTTAATTTTGGATCTTGGAATTTTTAATTTTGGATTTTTTAAATTTCGATCTTTGAAAAGTTAATTTTTTTTATTTTTCTAATTTTTTATTTTTTTATTTTTAAATTTTTTATTTTATTATTTATTAAATTTTGGATTTTTGGATGTTATAATTTTTAATATTGTTTTTTTTTTAATTTTGTAAATTTGTATTTTTTAATTTTGTTTTTTTAATTTTTTTAAATTTTGGATTTTTGGATTTTTAAATTTTGGATCTTTGAATTTTTTAATTTTGGATTTTATAAATTTTGATTCTTTGAATTATTTATTTTTGGATTTTTTAATTTTGTATTATAGTTTTTTTTTATTTTGGATTTTTAGATTTTTTCAATTTTGGTATTTTCGATTTTTAAATTTTAAATTTTTTTATTTTTAAATTTTGGAATTTATTATTTATTAAATTTTGGATTTTTGGATGTTTTAATTTTTAATTTTGTTTTTTCAAATTTTGGAAATTTGTATGTTTTAATTTGGGATTTTTTATTTGGGATTTGCGCGGTAATGAACCTCCGGGTTCCATAAGATAGATAATATACCTTTAGATTGCTTAGGAATTGTCTATTGCCTTGAGGAAGTAAGGTCTGAAAAATTTCCTTTGATTACTCCTAATCATTGAGTTGATTGTTTTCTGTGCAGTCCGCGCCGAAACTAGTCGGTTTTGAGTGTGACTGATTGTGACTGATTTCGTGACGGTTTTAGTGTGACTGATTTTCCCAATTAACCCTCTACCGCCACTACAGAAGTTTTACTTCAAAAATACACGACTATATGGGTAGTAACCTCAAGATCTAGTTTAGTTAGCACACAAAACGTATGACTCAATTCATTTTTACTCGTGATTTCAGCTTGGTATCCGGCAAATTTGCAATGTAAATTATCAACAGATTTAGTGATAATGTAGCCTATATGAGCAATATTTAATGGACAAATTACACACACACACAAACCAGATACTCTCTGTACGTGAACAGAGTGAATAACATGTAAATATGGTTCCAATAAAGCTATTGGTATATCTCTAGCATAAATTAATTAAAGGCATATGACAGTTAAAAGATAAATGTTTACCGACGATCGATTATTTAAATAAATGACCATTTAAAATAACCCGTATTACAGAGGCTAATCGACGCTAAATGCATAATGAAACAATAAATAAGCAACTAATATATAGTGTGGTGTGAACAGAATTGTCGGAGTATATCATAGAGATATTTATTAGGTGCAATGTGTTGGTTTGATATATGCCCAGTGCTTCCTCGGTGGTTTACCTGCGAGAGAAATTGTGCTTTTGACATGTCATACATCTCGCCACAACCTCCATGACAGCAAAAACAAAACCATACACCCACGTGCAGCTAACTAACTTATCAATTTTTACTACTGATCGCTACAACAGTCCCCATGACATGCATATGAACATCAGGATTTTGTATTTAAAAAGTTTAGCAACCAGTGGTGGATTTAACCGTGGCAACTAATCTAACGTTCCCTACATATTTTCCTAAGAATATAGGCATATTCCTTTAAGTTTGTAGTAGAAACTTAAGAGAACATAATATTATCCAATTCTTCGCACACAATGTCTGTGATTAAAAGCACCAGCAAGCACCGTTCTAAATCCTTCTATGAGGGTAAGTCAATGAGTATCCGTACATTTTGTTTAATCTTTTGTAGGATGACTTTACCGATTTGTGTTCGTCGACATGTTCAACAATCTCCGCTTGTGGAATGTTTGAACGTTATGATTCCACTAAGTGTTGCTCTGTTGCACATTAAACATTGCTGCACTGCTCACCGTTTGGACCAAAGAAGAACAGCGTGCAGTGATCCACAATGCTAACTAAAGTTATGAATAATGATATTCAGAATCTTGGGTAATTTGCTTATGGTTTGCCACTTCATCGAAGTCACTCTTCGGTTTGTTTGAATCATGATATGCACTGTTCTTTCCTTCACACTTGTGGAACCATTTTTGAACTTTTCAACCCATTCGTACACGCTTCGCCGTGGTAAAACGGAAAATCTTCGATGGATTTCGGCTCCTGGTACACCTCCAAACGACAAAAAATCGTATAACTGCAGGTTGTTCATTATTGATACAAACGCTGAACGGTGCAGCCATATTTAATGTGCAACAGCGCAATACCCAGTGGAGTCATAACGATCAAGCATTCTACAACCGGAGACGAACATGTCGACTTGCGCGAGCATAAAGCGGTACAGCCAACCTACAAAAGATTTTTAAAAAGTGCGGACACTTATTGACATACTCTCGTTGTTCTCCTTGCGTCCTACCCACCGTCTGCAGACAGAGTTTTATAATTCCGGAAACACTTTTTGGCTTCTTAGCATAATGAAAGATTTTCCCAGTGCTACCCAGATTTCGGTTTTTATCAAGAACAATGCACTTTCTCTATACTGCGGTGTGTACAAATGAAACCCTTAAGGCATAGCTCTGCCAGTTAAAATATAACATTAATGTTATTATTAAGTGCCAGAATGGTACTTTATGAGATGTGTGGGGGACGGAAAATGTCTGTCCGTCCGTCTGTCCGTCTGTCCGTCTGTCTGTCCGTGTGCCCCTCATAACTCAAATAAGCTTTATCGGATTTTTATGAAACTTGACATACGCATTTATAACGTCCGCAGCACTCTTCTTCTTTAGCCTTGGCATTACAAACCCGCAATAATAACTGCAAAAAAGAGGAAAGAGCACTTTTTCAAACATTCAAATCTTGCCGTATATGAGAACTACCGAGAAACTAGTTATTGATTTGTAGAGTACTCATCAAGAGCTTTTCAACGATACCCCACAAGACGTGGTTTCAAAAATTTCGAATTTCCATCCCCCACCCCACTCGTACCCCCAAAACCCCCGAATCGTTGGTATCACAGTGAACTCTATAAGGAATACTCTAATTTATTCAAACAAAGTTTCCCTCTATATTTCATAGGGGCCGAAATATTAATTTTTCAAAATTTCTTCCCGCTCCCCCGACCCCCCCCCCCTTGGGCCAATTTTGCTCATTAACGATCTTGTCCGAACTATTGGGCCTAGAAATAACATAATAAAATTTGGTTCAAATATCTTCAAAATTAGGGCCCTAGCGTGTAAAGATATATATATCCATATATATATATCACAATTTTTTCAACGGGCGGTGGTTTCGTACTTACGGAAGCATGAAACGTAAAGATATGAAAGAATTTTTCTAAAGTCATGAAATTGTATCGATTGCAATAGGTAGATTTTTCTATCTAGGTAGAAAACAAATTTAGTATACAATAACATTTAGGAATTGATGGTAATTAGTAATATATTTTAATTTTCATTATATTTTTTAATAACTAAGAATGTATTTGTTTAGGCTTTCATCTTTTTTTAATTTCTTTATTTTTAATCATTTGTATTATATATTCATATTATTCAAGTACTTATGTTTGAATTTTTTCTTTGTATTTAATGTACGTTTCTTGTATTCATGTATATCAGTTCTATTTTAATTTATTATTAATCATTATTATTATTATTATTATTATTATTATTATTATTATCATTATGTATTTCATGTTTTTTCCCTGGCTGAGTGGTAGAGAAGGCCTTAGGGCCTTAACTCCGCCAGGTTAAATAAATAAATAAATCTACCTAACAATCAACTCGTAATCTCTCCTGGGATTACCTGTGATAAAATTGTGAAAAATCTCATTCCCAATATCCCTTAAAGCTCGCTGCCGAAAAGTTAACTCACACAATATGTATATACTTGACCTCACACCTGACCAGGTACATACCAAGTTGCCATGTTAGCTTTAAATTTGTATTTTAACGTAAAACACCTGGTTGATGCGGCAACTACTTTGGCATTGAAGTACTGCGTGCAGTCTAGTCATTCTTCTGCAGGGGCGCTGCATAAAAGTCAATTCCAAGAATTTGGGTCGTAATGAATTGGCCGTAACTAGCAAAGGATTTAGATGATAATGATGATAGTAATAGTAGTAGTAGTAATAATAATAATAATAATAATAATAATAATAATAATAATAATAATAATAATAGATCATAATAATTATAGATAATAATAATTGTTATCTATATCCTCTGCTCGTTACGGCAACTGTATACGAGCCCAATTTGTCATGCAGCGCCCCTGCAGAAGAATGACTAGACTGCACGCAGTACTTCTATGCTAAAGTAGTTGCCGCATCAACCAGGTGCTTTAACTTGTGTTATTTATCAATAGGGCTCGGAAGTTGATGAAATATCATTTTTTCTGAGAATCACAGACAATGCAGGATGTTGTATACATTCGTCTCGCCTCAAAACGAACAAGAGTAGCTTACTTTTATTTTGAATTTTTCGGGATTTTATTCTCTAATGGTCTTTCTTTAGGAAATTTTCACTCTTTCGTTGCACGTTTGCGTATTTTGTCTTTAGAATTGGCTACAGACAAAGCTATCTCATGATTCTTTACCTCCAGGTAGTTAAATGCATGTTGATTTGGCATTCTTATCATCAGACAAAAAATATATAAAAATTATCTTAATAAGTACAGTAAACATATAACTTCATTGATATTTTAACTTTTGACTAATAAAAGCCACTTTGGAACTCAAACATTTTGCTTTTTCGGAAGAATAATTGTAGGTACTTTTATGAAGCCCACAACGCCCGGGCCTTACAGGACATCGAACTGCCGGGAGAGGGATTACCTATGGATCACATACCGGTACAAACATTTTCCACTAGACAAGGACATTGATAGCCGATGCTGGGGCCACCTCCAAGCCAACACGAACATATAGGACGAGACACACCCACAAACTCACTCTGAATAAGGCGCGGAAGGAATGAAGATGAAAATGACGGCTTAGATGATATCCGGGCGCCACAAGGGCCTAAAGTTTCCCAACATTCGTCTCACAGGTGAAGAAAACGCCCGAAAAAACCCTACCTAGGAAAACTGCCCCGACCGGGAATCGAACCCGGCTGCATGAGAAGAGACAACAAAACATAATGAACAAACATAATAAACACTATTCATTTGTTCTGACCATTTTCTTTTATTTGAGCTATGCTTATATTCCTTTTAGCTACGAGGCCATATCAGGAGTACGGGATCGGTGTCTATACAGTATGGTAGGCCTTGGAACTATTGCTTGTCAATTGTTTCTATTGTTGGTGCATTTTATTGAGTAAATTTCAACTGATGAATTTAAATGGATATGATACAGGATGAAATGATGAGGATGATTCATGGTATGTAAATATCCAATTCAGCATTTGCCTTTACGATTGGGGAAACCATGAAAAAAAAAACATGTCAAATTGGCCGTCTACGGGATTTGATTCCAAGGTATGACAAAAACAGCCAAATCCAACTGTAATTTTACATTGTTTTCTATTATTCATTCCATTATTTATTCTCAATTGTAAATTTTTAAATTTTGAACATGAGGTATTTTGTTTGTATCTCTGTTATGATATTGTATTTTATTTTGCTATAAGATAGGCGAGAAAGTAAAAAAATGTATGAATATTTAAATGTCCTATCTACGGCATTATATTTACTTCTTTCATTCATCTAACATCCATTAATGTTCCGAAATAACATAACTACTGTAAAATGAGACTACAACATCGTTAAGAAGTAAAATTTAGTATAATTTAATCTTCCGCTGTAAAATAAAGTAATTATGAAACTGAAGTTAGCTGCATGATCCGACACACTTCTGATCGAACAGTGTATAATTCCAAACCTGTACAGCAAGTTGAATAATATTTCATTGTTACATTCTCTTTTGTACAGAAATTGATGTCGGGTTTCAAATCCCTAGCGTTGTTTTAATCAATCAGTTGTCATTGTGTTTCCTTCTTCTATTTTTACACTCTCATGCAAAATGTGACATATGCTTCGTTTGCACTCTTACTGAGTGATGAAACCTATAGGTACTCTAAATATGTTGGCATATAAATGAACATACGATGGTAGTGTCAGTTCATTATCGTTCAGTAATTACGAATCGAATATTGTCTCGTTTAGGTGAAATACAATCAATATTGAAGTATGTGAAGGATTTCACAAAACTTGCCAAACACAGTGTGCGGGGAAAGTTTGTACACAAAGTAAAAAAATATTTTTTCCATAGTTAAGCCTTATTAATTGGGTTAATTGTGGCTGGAAGTTATCAGCATAAGTGATAAGCCATGATATGTGAGACAACTAAAATAATCTATGTTATAATTAATGGGTAATGACCGCTGATCAGAGAATATCTTTCTCTTATATTTTAAATGCTTATGATTAAGTGTACGTATGAAAATACTAGGTCTCACTTTGTTCCAGCGGTTAGTGTTGTAAGCCCAGGTAAAAAAGAGAATTTTTAATGGAAGAAGGAATATACTTTCTTAGTCTTATGAAAAAACTGTAGGCCTATAGTGACCCCTTATTAAACTATGGTTACCTAATATAGTAATAAATTCTTAAATTGAAGCGTTTACTTTTATAAGGGTCTAAATGCCAAAATCATGATTGTGTACAAAACAAGATATAGAGTCGCAGAAAGACGTGCTGGATATAAAAAAAACTAAACTCCGTGGCGCTACATCCCTGGAGGGACTTGGCCTACCACCCGACCGCTGTGTCATCTACCGTAGGAAGATGGCAGGATTGGGCATGTGGTCAGCATGCCCACACCCACGGCCGTTAATGGTGGTTTTCATGACCACCCAGCGCTATATCTTGAAATGTATTGCTTTCCCTGGACCTTGGACCCTTCTAGAAAGCACTGGTCTGAGCACATAAATCCATTTAAAATTATCATAGGTAATCCCACGAGAGTTGGATTTATTAGGACTATTCCATGAATAAAACGTAGCGGATTATATAAATAATAATTACTTTCGTGCTTTGTTGTATAAAAATAAAACTAAAAGTTACGAGATCACGGCATACTGTGAATCAACCATCCATGAATTGATTCGAGTTACCTTGGTGTAATCAGCGGTACCACCAGGGCATATAAGATATAGTTAACTTCATTCAGGTAAGCTAACAGCAGAACAGAATAAAAGCACACGAACTGACTTGCACGGAATCGAAATTGTGTTCACAATCAATGTACATTTCTATTATTTCAATTTCCAAACAAGTTACGTTGTATAAAATAATCTGATTTCGCGCCCCCTAGTGGCAGCAGTGACTATCAATCACTGCACACTGATACTTGCGTCTACAGTAACGACCAGACGGTTTTATCACGATAAAACACCATCCTCGCGATTCCTACAAGAATATTGCAAGATAAACGGCCGTGATTGGTCTATATCCGAGGAATTGCTTAACGTTATTGGTCAATATCAAACATACGGCGTATGAGTTGAATAGTCACCTGAAAAATCATGGTTTTGGCACTTAGACCCTTATAAAAGTAAACGCTTCAATTAGCCTACTCGTTGAGGGTTGTTTCACCATAATTGTCCTCATAAAATAATACTTGCCGTTAAAATCCTGACCCTTGTTTTGCGAGAGCGACGATATAATATATTGTAGAGGCATAAATTCCCAGTGTGATGGTCGGAATGCGATCTCCGAATACAAAATAAAGACAGTGGAACGTATTTATAGCTAGTTGCAAATTCCGGTCAGTGTCAATATTCGGGAAGAGCGTCCGTCCTGATTTCGGTATCAGTGTATTTTATTTGATATTCTTCGCTGGTCTAGTCTGGAAGCTGTCGCCGGATGGGATTTTAAAAAGAGTAGTACGGCCGCCTGTCTTTTGTGATGTAATGCCCAGTTGCACGCGCTTTTACCCTGGCATTCAGCCCAGCGGCGGCTGTCCGTATGTCTACCTGACCCCACCCCCACATATGTCAATCCATGTAGGTCCGTCTCGTATTCGCCTTCTCACCCTTCTAATCAAAGCCGACGTGCTAGGGACATAAGCCGTGATCCGAAATTAAAATTGTAGTCAAAGCCGCAGACTAGTTTCAATTGACTGATATTTTATATTTGAACGTTAATACCGGTATACTGGTGGTCATTCACATTCATCGTAAGTGTTTCACTAAAGCGATAAATAAGATTGTAATTTGTATTTCTAACATTCACCCTCCTGGAAGCCCGAGAGACTCTCATACATTAGGCTACACTACCCTGCATCATTTTGCGGTAAAGCATTTAATAAGTGATTTTAACTAAATTAGGTCTCCTATTTTCAGAAATGTCACTTTTGGGGGGGGTATCACATCTAGTGTTTGTGTTCATAGGCGTACCGAGGGGGGGGTTTTGGGGGTTTGAACCCCCCCATTGATTAAAAAAAGGAAAATTGTATAATTTTTTTAAGTCTGCCCATAAATTACTTAATACAAGTATAAAGCGTGGGAAGCTTAAAACTCGTTATTTTGCGTCTTAATTTTTAAAATTTCCGGGGGAGGACCTCCGGAAGCTTAAGACTTGTTATTTTGCATCTTAATTTTTAAAATTTTCCGGGGGAGGACCCCCGGACCCCTCCTCTCTTCATGACCCCGCGGATGTTATAACCCCCCCCCCCCATAAGGTCGGCCTGGTTACGCCTATGTTTGTGTTTGCTGTCTGAAAATGTGTCATGGCGGACGCAATTTTAAGGCCTGCATAGACCTTCTTGGGGGCTTATAGTAGTTAAACGGTAAGTCCTATAAAAAAAAACCGATTGGTTATACCTTGAATCGTGCTAGATTTTGTATTTTAAGTAATTTTTTTTTTTTTCCTCACATGCTGTAATATTTGACACACATGGGACAGATATATGCATAAAATTCGGCAGGAATATTGGCACATACAATAGCTATAAGCGTGCAAAATTTGATGTTTCTAGTTTCCCATAAGTATAGAAAACTTGCTGGATAGCCGTGATGTCATTCACATCTACGACAATCTAATCGTTCACTTATTAACATTGAGGTTTATTCACTTAGAGATGAGCTATAAACTTTAAATTTAGCAAACTTATAGTTTTTAACCTATAACCAATGGGAAAATTCCAAAAGTTCAAATCTTTAATATTTTCCCCTCCGAAATAAACTTTGATTTTTTCACTGCGTGTTTGTACGGCTTCAGATGATATGACAAAAATAAAGGAATAGGCCTATTGTTGACATGAGGAATTTGCTGTGCCGAACTAGGAGTGAAATACATAAAATACTTAACAACGTTTGCAAGCACCATAGACTTAGACTCACTGCAATAAGAACAATATAACACGACTAATAATGGTAAACTATAACAAATAGTATCAGGTAAAGAACATTAGCTACCAAATATTATAATTACTAAGGAAAAGAAGTCAAATTAAGCATGTAGTATTACTTAACTTAGTAATGGAACATGCTGTATTCTATAATAAATATAAAAAAATATGCTTATCAAATTATCCTAATTTTCAGTACTTTTTATCCTATAGGCTAGTCTATGCGATAACTTATATATCTCATTTCGATGTGCCTATTGCAAGAAATCGTTACGTGATACGTAGAAACGGTCAACGGATTCGTGTTTAGCGACCCAATATTAGTTAAGATCACCTATCACACTACTTACCGCAAAAAAAAAGTTTCAAAGTGCAGTATCAAAAGCTGCACAAAATGTCAAAATAACATTTTTCACAATTGTCGATTAACCAGACGTGATAGAGAAGAACTAAGTACATTTTCGAATTCAGCACAGCGAAGTTAATCAAATACACCTATTTTCGTTTTTACCGCAAGACATTTTTGTCTCTTTTTTAGGCAAGTGTTATCAACGTCGGAAAAGTGTCAAATCATATGTAAAGTATATAGGCTAATTTGATAATAATTATAATTAATTACTGAAATACCAGTATCGAGACTAAAATGAATTCTGAGCAAGGAAGTCAGGTTATATTGATCCAGTTCACCGTAATAAAACAAAATGCCATCTACTATGTTACCTGAGACTGTCTAGAGATAGCCTTCATAAACCGGAAAATCGTGACTTTCGGCTCTCATTTCGGTTGCATTCACTCAATTAAGACCACAGATTACATCCCTTGTACATAAAACATAATTGTATAAAATCCTATTGATGATTGATGATTTCGAAGTTTTATCAAATTCAGAGTTTTCGGACTCCAGCTCTGAATCCATCCTTTGCAGTCTGATAACCATTATAATGGTTATATGATAATTATGATAATTATCATACATGGCAATCATATCCCAGATCTAAGACTTCTACTAGTTGACCAGCCTAGAAGTCAGTACAAAGTTCCACTCAAATGGCCAAGTTAAAAATAAGATTTTAAATAAAATTTTTAAGGAATCAACTACAGTGTAATACCATAATTAAAAGGTTGTAAAATACCAATCAAACCAACTTTATTTGGCACTCAGGAACATGAATATATCCCAAAACCTTACGTAATGTAATACTGTTTTATGGAATAAAGATTTTATTTCTTACTTGTTTTATTTAGTGAATTGTATTCAGTAAAGTTACTTAGTTAACAGCTAATACATTTACGAGAATTTATATTGAAATTACCTTTGTTTAGAGAATAAAATTTAGCTTTGATATTCTTGGGGCTTGAAGGTTCGAATTAAGATTTTTTAATTGATAGCTATATGCAAAGTATAAGTTGTGCGAATGCATAAATAAAACTTAAAAATATAGGATTTCTTTACACTTTTGATTAGTTTACTAGATTGATAGAAGAAACTTGATTAATTTTTTACGTATTTGTGTTCTAGTAGGGCGATGGCGAATGAGTGTGTAGCGACAACTTGATAACCTTCTCTTTGATTGCCCTACATATGGTTGAGATAATCAGCAGATTGATCAGAGTCTGAGTGAACTGAGTTTATTGAAATCTGCATAAAAGGCTGCAAACAGTGAATAAGAAAAAATAAATGGAACACTTAAGGTTTCAAATACTACAAATTGATTTATTTAAAATGGTTATCTCATTATTACTTGAATTTAAACTATTGAAAACTAGTTCAGTCGTTCAGACGTGAAGTTCATTTCAATTATTAATTGATTTACATATACTATTTTCGTGTAAATACTTAATTACTACATGCCTACTGAGAGGCTTAATTAATGCATCAATAAAGAACTAAAATAAGTAACATACGGAATTAGAAACTAATGATGCGGGTAAAATTTAGGCTGGCAATATAAATATAATTCAACAAAGAGATACTATTGTTTTTATTTCGAATAACTTTATTCAGCTTTTTCACTTGTATAGCCTGAATTCATGTATGTGTGGTTTCTCATGGGTATGTAAATACAGAACGTGATGGAGAATTTTAAATCTGACAAGAATGTGGGAACATGGGGTAGGAGCTGTATAATGTTATCAGAAACGACATATTCAACTGTTAAATTGGCTCGTGTGTATTGTGTTTGATTTTATTATCCTTTTCCTTGAATATATTCATCCTCCTGTGCAGGATTAACTAAACAAACAGATCAAACGGGATTAAAGGAACGCTTGAAAAAGAGTATGTTTACTTGATAAATAAAGCGTTGTATAATACATTGTTCGCGAAATGTTTTTGCTGGGTGCAACTGAGGGACTCGTTTACATACATAAATATAAATAATTCTACATTTGGATTCTGGATACTTTAATTTTCCCAGTAGCTTAAAATATAATTAATCATGAATTGTTGTAGGAATAAAAATGAAGTAGTACGTAGCTCCTTCTAAGACGTGTACTATTTAATGATGGAATCATTTGTGTGTTTGGATATATACATAAAATATATCGTGTACCAAATGCTGGTGAGTGAAGAAAAAATGGCCACCGTCAGGAATAAAAATTAACTGGCTCAGTATAGAACATTTCTTAGGAAACATTGCCTCTTCTGGTCGGATCTCTGAAGCTTGTCACTAGCATTGTTTAATGTCTTTGTTTTCCGCGCATGCCGGGTCTTGGTATACAAAGTTCCTTCCGCGCGTCGTTAAGTTCCGTAAATCCATGGTTGCCAGATGTGGCTATTTTTAGCAAATGTGACTAATTCGTATGCAATGATGCTAAAAATATTTCCAGAATATTAGCATCTGTTTTAGGCTAATAATGGCTAATTTACTAACCGGATGAATTTATCATTATATAAATAGTATAAAAATATTATAGAAGATAAAACTAAACATGTCCATTCTTCGTACAAACGACCATGTCTCTGGCCTTTGTGGTGCCATAGTATGAATGCACGGATTCGCTTAGTTTCAAATCTTGTTTGTTGTGTTATACGTGCATTTGTGCAGCGTATATTGCAGCCCGTATTTTGTTTTACTTTTCCTATTGCAGTTTTTAATTATTAAGTGCCAGTATGGTACTTTATGAGATTGTGTGGGGGACGAAAAAATGTCTGTCCGTCTGTCTGTCTGTCTGTCTGTCCGTGCGTCTGTACGCACCATAACTCAAGTACGCTTTTTCGGATTTTCATGAAACTTGGTATAAACATTCATAATGTCGATGGGAAGAACCCTATTGATATTGAACCAAATCGGTTCACCGGTACCGGAGTAATGCCCAATTTAGTGCCTATTTTAATAGATTATGGCGCCTTTCTCATAGAAAGGCGCCATCACTCAAATACGCTGTAACGGATTTCCATGAAACTTGGTATACCCATTTATGACGTCCATGAGAAGTGCCCTATTGAATTTGAACCTAATCTGTTGACCGGTACCGGAGTAAAACCCAATTTAGTGTATATTTTAAAGACGCGGTAACTCAAATACGCTTTACCGGATTTTTATGAAACTTGGTATACACATTTACAATGTTCGTGGGAAGACGTCTATTCATAATGGATAAAATCGGTTGATCTGTTTCGGAGTAATGCTCAATTTAGTGCCTATTTTATGGCAATATACGTATTCGAAAGAATTTATAAAAAAAATTAAAATCAGTTAGGCCTATCTTGATAACATAGCCCATTGTTATACTGTGATCTTATAAGGCCTTGGAAATTAAAATACAGGTATCTATGACAAAAACACTATTGTTTTACATGCGCTTATCCAACTAGACCGTTAAAATGACCCAGGTGGCCGAGATGGTAGACCTTTCTTCTTCCGTAAGCCCTGCTTAATGAATAAATCTGGAGCTTAACTTGGAAATCAATTTTAAAAAAAGCATATTCTGCATATCATAATTGCAGTCATAACTGATTAAACAAAAACATACTGGCACTTTTTTACATCAGTTTACCTGATTTTATTTGTTTATTACGATTTACCCATCGTGAGTAGAAAATATAATCCAGCAAGGTAAACCAATAATAAGTGGCTTACATTAAAAAAATCAACTCCAAGCACGAACAGTTAACAATAAAGAACTAGAAATTGACATCGATGTTGAGGAATCATTTTCAGACGTTGCTGCCACAAGATGTTTTCACATTGATATTTTAAAGGCATGTTGTTTCTTAAGTAAAGACAAATATATTTTTAAGAGTGACTAAAATTGCTATTTTTTATTTATATAATGGTTAGTTTTGTCTAAAAGCCTCTGGCAAACCTGGTAAATGGAGTAAGTTATTTTGAATTTCTTTGTAGTCTGCATTCATGTTATCTTCGCTTTGGGTTGCATTCTGGTAATTTATAATATTCAGAATCTTTCCTAATCAGTTTTTAGGCTCTAAATTACTTTTCTCGGTTCCCTTTGGTATTCGAAAACGTAAGCTTTTCTCATGTATACATCAGTGAGCCAGTGATTAAACCTACATCCAACAGTTAGGTTTGAGCAACTTAAATAAAATCAGCAACTAAGCATAAATAAAAATTGACTTATTATCTATTGGTGAATTAGAACGTGTTATCCTTATAAGAATGTCAATTCTTGTTAGTTAAATTCTAGCTTCTTTTTTGTATTCTCTGCGGGAAGTTCTTGTTAATTAAATTCTAGCTTGTCTTTTATATTCTCTGCAGGCAGAGAATCCTACATATTAATATTGTTATTTTGAAAAGTACAAAGCCATTAGAGTGTTTCTGGATTGTTCCTTTGTTACAAGTTATTTCAAAATTTTATGTTTCTATAATGGAATTAATATGTAAGTCCAATAGGCCTACCTACTGTTTTTAGAATTGTCTTGTTAATTGATGTAGATGTCTGCAGTCCTTTCATCCGTAATAATTATTCTAGTGCTTTGTACAATGACCGAGATTCCTCTCCCTTCCAGATGCGGTTCTGATCCATAGGCCTGTATAGGATCACCACAATTCCTGACATTAGTTCATATATATGGGTATGATGAAAATTACCTGAAACAAAGAAATACATCACTATTAATGTTTAAAAACAAACTGAGTAATTACACAAACAGAAAAAGTTAAAAATACTATTCCAAAAAATAATTATAAAATAAAATTATAAAATTATATCCTTAACTTCATTCTTATTCCTCTCAGTTATAGGTCTAGCTCACATGACTTTAGCCTATTTATTTAGGTGTCATGCAGAGCTTTAATATAAGGTAATAACTTTTACTTTTAAGAATTCTCTTAGCGATAAATTGAAGTGTTTTATATCTCTTATCTTAAAATTCAAAAGTTAAGTTTTCGTTATTAAACGCTACTTTTTTTGCTGTAAAACTTCAGTTTCTTTCCTCCGCATAGCTGAAAGATGGATTAAACGCGCGAGGTAGGGGTAGCTATGTAAACCCTAGTGTCGGTTTGGATATTACCATAAGTTGCACAAACAGCTAGGGGTAGATGGAGCAACAAGATCAGCTTAACAACCAGCTCTTGTTTGCTTGTGTATTCCCTTCTTCGTCATATCATAGTTTCTCTTTTGTGGTTTATGAAGGCGAAACAGTGACGAGCGAAAAGGGTGTAAATAGGCTGCCAATTTTGACTGTAGTGATGCAGCCTTCATACAATATTTAATAACGCGTCGTAACATAACTATATATTTAAGTCATCCTGGATTCAACAGTCAGTAAGGTGTTGGTTTACTTTTCTCTAGTTCGATCCTGGACGCAGGTCGTTGCCAATTATAAGTAAATGCGGCAGCAGTAGGTTTGTAGATTTATAGACGTGCAAAAGTACCCCTGCTAACAAAATTCCGACACATCGGCAACGATTATAGGCCTAAGTAGCAGTATTATTGAATTTTAAAAAATACAAAACTCTATTTTACCAGCTGGCATATTAGGTTACAGATTAAACGTATATACATAGTATACAGTACATATAGGCTACATAATACAATTTTGCAAATATACTATTTATAAAACTTAAAACAACTTTATAACTTTGATTATTTAAGAAGAGATGATACATCAGTGTAGTCAAGTCAAATTAAAAAAAAATTAAATATAATATTAACCGATAATGTTCATGGACAATAAAATAAAGAGATGCCTAACAGACAATTTGCAGAGGTAGAAATTTTAAATCTATGTAAGTATTCACCAAATTTCCCATGCTCTGTTACGAATTGAGTTATAATATAGTCTGGAATCAAAAGTGTACAAACTATTCTATCATGCACTTCTGGGAAAAACAAATATTTCGTTGTGCTGCCATTATTCGTTTCTTGCCAAATCCGATCCCACTGGCTGTGCATATGTTCTCTTAATGAAGGATAGGGGGCATAAACTATTGGAAAAGTAGCAGTAAACAACCATTATTATTTTGAAGGGGTCAGCGAAACGGTGGTCTAAAGTTCTCCACTTGTAGTTCATACACTTTGAAAAATACAGTTTTCTTGATAGTGGGTGTTTGGTGCTTGGGGCTATGGTGCCTGATCAACTTAACTACAAGTTACAAAATCTACTGTTCAGACTTTTCAGAGCTATTATCATTTTTATGAGACCCTGCAGCACTGTTTTCTTCCTTTAGATCACTGATGCCCTGACATTAATTTCTACTTAACAGAGGAGAAAAAATAATGTCAATAAATGTCAACAATAGCTTGTACAGTTTATTCGTCGATATCAGGAATGCGTTTGTTTTAATAAAGAAAACGAACATACCATATCTCTTATCAGAACATCCTTACCCAAGTGTTTACGAATGTGTCAAAGAATTAGCAAAAGCATTAACCAACAAGGAGACTAGCCAAGCTGTGTGTGGATTTTTTTGGACCTTTCTCAACCGCATAGGTGAATGAATACTGGGTTGGAGTCAATCCTTCCACGTCTTTGATTTTATACAATATTCATACATTATCCATTTTGCTACGTGCTTTGGACTGTAAGAAAAAAAGAAAGAAACGACGAAAGGAAGAAAAAAAGAAAGAAAGAAAGAAAGAAAGACAGAACGAAAGAAAGAAAGAAAGAAAGAAAGAGACCGAGAAAAAGAAAAATGGTCTATCTTCAAGGATAATATTTTAAATTCAACATATCAACAGATAATCTCCAGATTAAATGAAACCCATTAAATTTGATTCGAAAGACTTTATTTACTCTGACCAAATTTTTTTATAAGTAACGGAATGAAATATTTATTCTTGCTAAACGCAAGAACTCATGAATTCTGCGAGCCAGACGATCTTAGGCATTAATAGGCCTAATACCATACCGGTATTGTTTACAGGTTAGGACACTGGCTAACAATGTACAATTATTCACGTCTGGACACTCTCTAGTTAGCATAGTGGTATATGTATTTTACGTAATGATGATGAGAAGCTTGGTTTGGTGTGAACACACAATTAGTAGGCATATTTGTACACGTTGTTCCTTTGTCGATACTGGAGTTGATGTTCATATGCTCAAGCGGCTCGTAAAATCAACGTTAAATTTGTATATGTATTCCAAATGCACGTTTATAATCTGGTCGTTATATTAACATGCTGTGTTTATACACAGGTCAATCTGTAGACTGTGATGCCGATGTACCAGTTTCAGTTTATCCCGGTATCTACTCTGCAGGGAAATAGATTAGCTGTATTCGGAACTCACTTGTCTGCTACAGTGTTTAATATCAATTTTCAGTAATTTCGCACAATGTTTTTCACATGAAGGGGTTTATATAGCTCATATCTGGGTGTTTTTATCTTATTTTCTTTAAGATAAACAGCCAAATTTTACATTATGGTCTTCAAAACCTATAGAATCCACATATAAGCACCCATTTCTTGTAGGAATATTCTAAATATAAGTAAAATCGCTAAAAAGTTAAAACAAAATTAATCTAAAATGACGCTATAACACTCGCGCATTCACGAAAACCATCTGCTTAGCGGTGGGAGGAGAGGGAATCATTGGGTCATGTGATACAGAAACAGGGCTGGTAACTTATGGCGAGTAACACTAATATCATTGTTCCTAACCTAACTGCCATCAATCTAGCTCTATATGTCACTAACATTAATATTACTGTTGCTAACGTAACTGCCACCAACCTGTCACTAACACTAATATCACTGTTCCTAACCTACAACGTGGCCATCAATATTCCAGCAGCATTGGCGCATGATTAGAGCAATTGCCCAGCCTTGCATAAAGAATCATTGAGACAAAAGTTCGTCGGTAGCCAATGGGAGTGTTAGCATGCAAGCTAGGACCCACATAAACGCTTGGAACACCTCGTGCAGAAGCCCATTAAAAGCTATAGTGAACCCCACACGAATATTCATCACAGTTCTGATGAAGATCTACCATTTGTCATAAACCTTGATGATTCCCCAGAGTAGATGGAGAATCAAGTTAATAATGATTTGTTCCTTTTTCGTAACATATGTAACACATGTTATATGTAACACAAATTATCTAAAATAAATAACATTTCTTCTCTTACATCACAATAAAAATTGTTATTGTTTTAAACAATTTACACGAAAATAATGTTAAGTATTCTCACTTAGTCATTTCATCTGGTAGGTTCGATGACTCCCCCTTTGGACTCCGTGACAAGAAAAGAAACATGATAGTCCTAGGGTTAAGTAACATGGGTTTGAGACCTTCTGCTTTAATCTCTTAGGAGATTTCCATCTTGTATTTAGATGTTGTTGGTAATTGAAACGTCCAAAGCCATGGACACCAAGACGGTCCAGCTATTGATCTTCATTACAGGACCAACTTTGAAGAGGGAAATAATTAAGCTACAAGAAGCTTCCGTAATTCCACAGCTTCTGTATCACTGGACGGTGTATATTCGTAGTAATTGGTTACATTCTTGTTGTAGTAATACCTGTTCACACTTGTGTATTAATAAACTGTGCCAATTTGCGTTTAACATAACTACAAATTATTAGTTAACCTCTTTCCGAACTTTGTTTCAACCACCGTACAGAGAAAATATTTGCAACAGTGCTTGAATACACCGTTTTATCACTCCGCAGTTCATTTTTAAATCACACATACTTCTGTTTCCTTTTTTAGTTACTTTCTTCAGTATAATAATTTGTTAGGTTCTTTCCATCCCATCTATCTCGAACATTTTACCTTTAGAATCATGTAATCAATCCAATTTCATTATGTTTATTTCGAGAATCCATGGTGGTTTTGTCAGATACCACAATTCTTTTTTTCATAGACCTAATCTTGGCCCCGGAGTTTTTTTTAATCTTGACCTGAATTTTTTGAATAACCTGAAATGTAATTATAATCACGCCTATAGTTGAATAGTGTCATTACCTTAAATAGTGACTCTTAAAACAAGATGGTGCAGTAAGACTGACAAGACTAGCCACAATAAATACCCTAAGTTGAGCAGGGGTGGCTGATGATCATGTGCTAATGTGCTACAGCACATGTAAAAACTGCTCTAAAATTACGCCTATTCTCTTCGAATGCGAGCCATTATACAAACAAAACGGACAAAAAATATATTTTGTAGCGTTCTCTCCGGGGTAACTAGAAAGTACAGTGTCGAGTGCTAAATTAGCTTCAGCCGCGACGATCTCACTCACGTTGCTGTGAAACTTCAACTGCGTATGATCTGCTGATGTTTCCTTATTCCCAGCTCTGATTGTGCTACAGGGCGGGATGCCACTATGAGTAAAGCATTGGTTGTAGGCTATGTGTCCTGTGATGGATGTAAAGACATTGTCGAATCCTTTTCATTTTAATAGTTTATATAATAATACTTATACTCTCTCCTTAAAAAAATGTTTTATTTTAAATGTAAGCAAATGAAACGGTATATGCAGTACACCCTCGTTTTAAGCCGTGAGCCGCGACTGAAGTTGAATAAGATATTACATAATTAGGCTATGTTACTGATCGAGCTTGACGGACCGAACAACATGATTTTAAACGCTTTGAACGAAAGACAAGAGTTTTACGCATTTAAAAATACTAAAACAAAATTTCACATGACATTGGCAAGCATCTGATTTTAAAAACCGATACTGAGCGAGGTGGCCGAGATTGCAAAGTCTTGGACTCGCATTCGGGAGGTCCCATATTCAAATCCCGAGGCCACTCAATTTAATATGGGATTTTTCATGGTTTCCCCTGTAGTATAGGCAAACGCCGTATTGGATATTTACATGCCATGAATCATCCTCACCATTTCATCCTGTATCATATCCATTTAATTTAATATCAGTTAAAATTTACTGCATAAAATACCCCAACAATAGAAACAATTGGCAATCAATAGTTCCATTGCCTCTCGTACTGTATATAGAGCGTGGGCTACTGTATACCCCCCATCCCCCCCCCATGGGATTTTCCGACTCACATATTTTTTTGTTGGTATTACCATCTAGTTTCAGTTTTTAGTTGTTTGCCACTTATCAATTACAGCATTTACCCGGAAACCCCGGAAAACTTCGGAAATCCGGAGAAAACTACTTTTTTTTAATTTTTCTTTGTTCTTTGCTCCTAATATGCCCAGGGAATTTCTGAATATCATATTTTTTTGTTGGTATTGCCATCTAGATTAAGTTTTTAGTTGTTTGCCCCTTATCAATTACAGCATATCCCCGGAAAACAATGGAAATCCGGAGAAATGACTTTGTTTTAATTTGTTTTTGTTCTTTGCTTCTAATATGCCCAGGGAATTTTTGACTCGCGTATTTTTTTTTGGTATTGCCATCTAATTTAAGGTTTCAGTTGTTTGCCTCTTACCAATTACAACACATCCCCACTTATATACGGAGAAAATGACAATGCTTTATTTTTTAATTCTTTGTTATTTGCTTCTAATATTCAAAGGGAATTTCTGACTAATATGTTTTTTTGTTGGTATTGCCATCTAGATTAAGGTCTCAGTTGTTTGCCCATTATCAATTACAGCATATCCCCGGAAAACTCCGAAAACCACGGAAATCCGGAGAAAATTACTTTGTTTTAATTTTTTAAATCTTAGTTCTTTGCTCCTAGTATTCAAAGGGAACTGGTGACTCATATGTTTTTGTATTGGTATTTCCATCTAAATTAAGGTTTCAGTTGTTTGCTCCTTATCAATTACAGCATATCCCCGGGAAACTCCGAAAACCACGAAAATCTGCAGAAAATGAGTTCGTTTTGGTTTATTAAAAATCTTTGTTCTTTGATCCTAATACAACCAGGGAATTTCTTACTTACATATTTTTTGTTGGCATTGTCATCTAGATTAAGGTTTCAGTTGTTTGCCCGTTAACAATTGCAACATATCCCCGTAAAACCCGGAAAACCACGGAAATCCACGGAATTTCTAGAACTCGGAACTTGTGATCTACAGTCACTGAAACCGTTATTGCGAAGTAATTCTGCTTCAGGTGTGTCCTTTGCAGGTTCAAAAGGGTGAGTATGTGGACTACGAGATATTTGCCATAATTGTGTTGGTCACATGCAAAGAAAAGGTTAATCATATATTCTAAACTTGCCAAGTGTAAGTCAAAGTTGTTTTCTTTAGTTGCTCGCTGAAATCTCAAAATCAAAGACACTTTGTCGATATTACCAATCCAAAATTATGCTGTTTTACCCAATGTCCCTTCTATAACTTCAGTCAAGAAAGTTTGATAGTGACTGTGGAAGGTTTGGCAAGATAAATTATCATTCACAGATGTCAAATTAGAATATGAATGGTGTGCTGCCAGGTTTTCAATCGCTTTCATCCCTTCAGAAACAGGATTTTTTCCAGTATTATTTGTCATGCTGTAATTGGTAAGGGGAAAACAACTGAAACCTTAAACTATATGGCAATAGGAACAAAAGGTATGTGATTCAGAAATTCCCTGGGATTATTAGTATCAAAGAACAAATATTTTTAGAAAATTAAAAAAAACTAATTTTCTCCCGATTTTCTTGGTTTTCGGAGATTTCCGGAGATATGCTGTAATTGATAAGGGGAAAACAACTGAAACCTTAATCTAGATGACATTACCAACACAAAAGCATATGAGTCACAAATTATCTTTGAATATTAGGAGCAAAGAACAAAGATGTAAAGAAATTTTTAAAAAGTCAATTTCTCCGGATTTCCGTGGTTTTCGGAGTTTTTTGGATATATACTATAATTCATAAGGGGCATACAACTGAAAACTTAATCTAGATGGTAATGCCAACAAAAAACATATGAGTCAGAAATAATCTT
Source organism: Ectobius pallidus (assembly GCA_964059195.1). Classification (NCBI taxonomy): domain Eukaryota; kingdom Metazoa; phylum Arthropoda; class Insecta; order Blattodea; family Ectobiidae; genus Ectobius; species Ectobius pallidus. The sequence continues at coordinate 60,746,721 of CAXKWD010000004.1, forward strand.
CGAATATTAGGAGAAAAGAACAAAGTTTTAAAAAGAAAACGTAGTCATTTTCTCATTATATAGGTGGTTTTCCGGGTTTTCCAGGGATATGCTGTAATTGGTAAGGGGCAAACAACTTAAAAATTAATCTAGATGGCAATACAAACACAAAAATATATGATTCACCAATTCCCTTTGAATACCAGGAGCAAAGAACAAAGATTTTCAAAAATTTAAACGAAATTAATTTTTCCGGATTTCCGTGGTTTTCGGTGTTTTCCGGGGATATGCTGTAATTGATAAGGGCATTGATAAGGGGAAAACAACTGAAATTTTAATCTAGATGGTAATGCCAACAAAAAAACATATGAGTCAGAAATTCCCTTTGAATATTAGGAGCAAAGAACAAAGATTTAAAAAATAAAACATAGTTATTTTCTCCGTATATACGTGGTTTTCCGGGTTTTCCGGCGATATGTTGTAATTTGTAAGGGGCAAACCACTGAAACCTTAAACTAGATGGCAATACGAACAAAAATGTGTGAGTCAGAAATTCCCTGGGAATATTAGGGGCAAAGAACAATAAAAAATTTAAACAAACTCATTTTCTCCAGATTTCCGTAGTTTTCCGGGGTTTCCGGGTAAATGCTGTAATTGATAAGGGGCAAACAAGTAAAATCTTAAACTAGACGACAATACCAACAAGAAAATATGTGTCAGAAAATCCCACGGGGGGGGGAGGGTTTGCTATTGGTAGCCCATGGTCTAATAGACACAGATCCTGAACTCCTGATTTGACCTCGCTGCTAAAAGAAGTATAAACAAAGCTGAATTGTTTTTAAAAAATCTGATGTAATAGGCCTACACAAAACTTCCTGTACCCAATTAAAAGTTTTGGCTCATAGTGTATTAAATTTTAATACATAATATAACGTATAATATATTATGCGTATTATAGAATTCCTGTAGGAAATTTAAAGAAAAGTGCGAATTCAGTTGTTTTAACCTGATGCAAAGCATTATTGTTCACGAGGCAAGACTGAGCTTCTAAAAACAGTGGGTAGCTTCTAAATCTAGACTTCATAAAATGTTTATGAAAAAAAGTTGCAAATAAAAGTTTTAGCTCTTAGAATAAGCACCTTATGTACAAAATTTAAACAAAATTTTTAGAGCCGTTTTAGATAAAATCACGAAAAACAAAATATTTTAATGTAAAGTGGCATTAAAAGTAAGAAGAAGTCTTAAAAGTATTTTAGCTTATGAAAGGTGATATTGTGAGTGGACCCAGATAAGTTTTATGTTAAGGGTTAAGGTAGAATTTTTATCGGATAAATGAAGTTTCTTAAAAATAAAAAGTCGTCGTCAATCTTCGTGCCACATCCCAAAAATATATATAATTCAAATATAAAATTTTGTTTTCATATTTTGCACAGACATGTTTCTGAAAATAACATTTTTGGATTCAGGGACTTAAAAACCTGATTTTATGTTATACTCTCGACTTGGAATTTTAGGGTCAAACACAATAGGCATACTTCTTCTACCTATAGGCCTAATACCTTGTTACAAAAAGAAATGAAAAATACTGTTTAAAAAAATTGAAATCTCAGGCATAGATTTTTTCGCACTTAAAAATATATTGTCATGGCCGGATTTGAACCAATGACTTTAAAATTCAAAAGGACAGAACGTAATCAACTAAGGACAAACGGAAGCATTTACATTGGTGCCTGTATAATTATACTAGTACTTATTTCTTTTGATAAATATGTGAAACTCAAATGGATTACACAGCAGAAAACGTACTGAGCAAATAAAGTTTAATTGTTTAAGGTTAAACAATATATTAACATGATCAGTGTGTCGCTTCATTGTTCGGTGAAATCTTGGATGTGAATGGAGATTAGCAAGTCCCGTCAGATAATTTTCCTCGTCATCTCGCTAGATTGGAGCAGGACATCAAAGTGTCAATACAAACTCCAGTTAATCACAGATTGTTAATTACTCGTGACAACAGGATTAGTCGACCTTCACTGTCATGTAACCCAGACATTTTGCTATCAAGTAATAAAGGGATATCCAGACAATGCTGTTGGCGTTAGGAAATTCGTGAAAGCAGGCTTTCAAGAACAAGTGCACAAAGCTAATAAGAAAACGAGAGATTTCTTTAAGAAAGTATGTACTCCCACTTTTTGTACACTAAGTAATAAAATTAAGTAAAATATTAAAAATACTTATTGTCTATTTAACGAAGATTATGGATGGCTATTTCGGTCTGTAACTGTAACCGGTGTGGCGCAATTTTATTCAGTAGAAGGTATTTTATGACTAATTTTAAAGATACAGGATTGTCGCCTTTACGTATACATAAATGCCATTGACCTACGCCAGGGAACTTCAGTCAGTGCCTTAAGACTGCTTCAACTCGGAAGGTTTAGGAGTTTTGCTCCAATCTACCAATAATGTATTTATCATAATAAACTTGAGGCTCGTACTGTCAATAACTATCAAAATCGTTAGGGGTTTTTAAAATATATTCTAGAACTTTCAAAAATAAGAAGGATTGGATGTTATTTTCCTGTAGCAATATATCATCCTTCATTGGCTTATAATTTAATATCTGTTCTTTTTATATAGGACGTTGAAATATGTTTCCTTTCACATATCTTTTAAAATTCAAACACTAACTGGTCCTCAACAATATTTGTTCGGTATAAGTAAATTTATATATCTCTAAGCAGTGGAAAACATACATAAATATATATACATATTTTTTAATTTGCATTACGATTTTTTATTTCTTGTTTCCAAGATATTAAGTGCCAGAATGGAGTACTTTAAAAGATTGAATGGTGAACGAGAAAAATGTCTGTCCGTCTGTCCGACCGTGTGTATGTACGCACGATAACTCAATGGCCAATTTAGCGCCTAATTCATGGTAGTATATTAGAAAGAATTTATCAAATGCAAATTAGTTCTCGTGCATATTGTTTTAATGAGTTCATACATTGCTTTGGAAGTTGCAATACATTTAGATCTTATTCGTAACTCTACCCACATATTCCTTCACATATGCTTATCAAACCTGACCGTTAAACCGATCGAGATGGCCGGGATGGTAACCTCTTGGACTCGCATTCACGAGATTCCTGGTCCAATTCCCGTAGCCGGCCAATTGGACATGGTCTTCTTTTTATTTCCATTTTTATGTGAGTGTGCAATTGTCAAGATATCACAAATCTGTATAGTTCTACTGATGATGGACGATTTTAATCTGATTAAAATAATGAATCAATCTGAAGCTTAACTCTGAAATCGATTAAAAAATAACTTATATTCTGCATGTCATAATTGCAATTATCACTGAATAAACAAATCCATTCTGGCACTTTGTTACATCCGGTTACCTGATTTTATTTTTGTCCAAGTCAGTTACTTCAAATTAATCTTGGCCTCTGTGGTCCACCCTTTAGAATGCGATCTCACATGTTAGAGAAGAATTGTAGTGATATTAAGTGTTCTCGAAGTAACAATATCCATAAATGTGAAATATATCCTTTTCTAATTTTACAATTAAACACTAACGCCCATGTATACATATTTTTTCTTATGTTTTCGTTATTTGTTTTGTCTGTGTGAATTTCTGTGTGTGTTTTAGCTTCCCTTTATATTTTGCAATAGCCTCCTGTTTTATATAATTGATAATTTTGGGACTTATTTTGCTCTTTAGATGGTAAACCATTTTTTAAAACCTAAAATTTGTAAATAGTATTATAATTTGTATTGTATTTGTATTTGTCTTAAGCAATAATAAACATAAACATGTAGTATTCAAAAAAGATCAGCCCATTATTGTGTTATATAAAAAAATAAAAGGTACTCCCATGTAGAATGAGCCTCTTGTATTAAGATTTTTATGAATTTAACGCAGTTCACCACATCATAACTCATCAGAGGAACGCACACCAAAAAATGAAAATTTGCTTATATAAAAGATTTTGGAACTAAGAAGGAAATTAAGATCATTCAAACTTGGGATGAAAAGGAAACCGTGTGGTATATTTCGCTTGAAAACACAGAGTACTGTTCAGATGAGGACATGGAGTACACCTACCAATTATGCTAATTCGTACTTGGGGGGTCCAACATGAGTGCATGCGAGGTGTCAGACACGGTGTAGGGACATTATCGTGCCCACAGGGACACAACCCCACGCATTGTTCCTGTTACGTGCCTCTTGATGGAGGGACGTGCATTATCTAATTCTCGTCCTTTAATAAGAGAACATTCTTTTTGTTTCAAGTTCTTAGAAGTGCGTGTAAAAATCCACCCTTGACTGCAATTGGCTTTGTTACGTGTGCCAAATAAATAATAGAGCATCTTGAAATGCATCCTTTATTTTTTTTAAATCAATCCTTCAACCTTCAAACCATGTAATTGAAATGACGCAAAACGTGAGTTTTACTTAAATGTAATTTTGTGATTTAATACAAAGGAGGTAAAGAGAACTAATGTATAACCATCGTTTCAGAATTCTTGGATATTAGGAAGGGTAGGGAGGTTTATTGGTTTTACAAAACATTACTGTAACTCATGTTAAAAGTTCAAGTTTAATGCTACTGAGACTTCAAATATTCACTGAATTTAATAAAATATTCAAAATGTGGCCATTAACTGTAGTCTATGTGTATTTTTTAAAGTTCCGCAGGTTCATGGCCACCATAACCGCAGAGAAGAAAAATGTTAGAACTGAAGATTATATGACAGAAAATGGCCTGATTTCTAATATATATATAAATATATATAAGGTGGCCCAAAAGTCCCGCAAGAATATTCAGTATGATTACTCCAATGTCAGAAGTGTCACAACACAATTGTACAATATTTTTTTACCATATCATAGCACTCAGAAGTTATTCGCTCTTGCAAACGGTTTGTAACCCTGGTATTCACATCGCTTTAAGGTAACCCAATGCAGCAAAATTCATTGCATTTAAGTCCGGGCACTGAGAAGTCACTCCATTGATCACTTATGACCAGTCCACTATGGCAAGTTTTCGAAAAGCCAATTGCGTACTATGGACAGTATAATTATCTGTCCTACTATGTGGGACTTTTGGAACACTCTATACAAAAAAAAATCCCGCATAACTAGAATCAGACTACAATATTCCCCGAATGTGTGGGCGGTTTTCACCAGTAACCGTAACGTGCTCTCACACTTTTATGTGAACCTTGGAAAACTACCATTAACTATAAATAACACCCACAGATATTCATTACTATAATTAAGAAAAGCTGTACCCACAACAACCAGAGTAAAAATGCAATGTGCGTTTATAGTACGAGCACTCTACCATAAACCACCCCAATTACGTTATATGGTCTACGCGTGTAGAATATATTGTAATATAAAACTGTGTTTACATTTTTAGGAACTTACACCTCCACACTTCTGTATGAATAAATGCGACGAGTTATTCCGCTACATTAAAGCTATTACAAGCCACGTTTATTATCGTGCTAACCCATTACAACACACAATGACTATTTTTAAAATAATTGTAGGCCTATATATCTTCTAGGAATTATTATAACGTAAATTTAAGGAGAATTGAATTATTTACCAAACCCGTCTAAATCTCTTTAGAACGCAGTTAGAAGGAAAGTGTTTCTGTGCTGAAAAATAGCTTTAATTTATAATCACTAGTAAAGAATCTACCAGTTATCAGTGCTGAAGTTGGACCGGAACGGCTCTCCGGCAAAGTAAAGATCTACTCTTCATCGCTCCGGCACAAACGCAGGAAGGAAAAAAGTACGTATAAAATCGGTGTATATTTGGAAAGTTTTTTAAAAAGAAGCATTATTATTAGGATCAGGATCTTCTGTTCTTGTCAGGACAGTGTTGTCTTGCCTGCGCGGTTGCCATAGATTAATTGCGTACGTGACGAAATTGGTTGCATTGGTTGTTTTTCTTGTAATGTAATTTCTATGTGATTCATTTATAAAGGTAATCTGACTATAATGTTTGGTATCATAAAATGAGAAATAAATAAACACCTGAATATAAATTTATGGTTTCGCTCTAGGAAAAATTTCCATTGCCTGTTATGGCAAACGCGAAGATGGAATGCAGATGATGAAAATTAATACCGCTATCGGTCACACAGATGTACGTGAAAGGACATTTAATACTCCATAAAATACTTCAAAAATAAATAATAGTAGGCTACTATTTGAATTAAAATGGGTCTCATCTTTTTTTTATTTACAATAAAATCAGAAAAACTGATATAACAAAGTGCCAGAATGCTTCTGTTTAATCAATGATAGTTGCAATTATGATATGCAGAAAATAAGGTTTCTTTTATCGATTTCCGAGTTAAGCTCAGATCGATTCATTAAGCAAGGCTTACGGAAGAAAAAAGGTCTAGTTTGATAAGCATATGTGAAGGAATATGTGGGTAGTGTTATTTGTCAAAACTACCTGTATTGCAACTTCCAAAGCCGTATATGAACACTGCAAAACATTATGTCACAAAAGCTGATTTGAATTTTATAGGCTAAATTCTATCTAATATACTACCATAAAACAGGCATTAAATTGGGCATTACTCCAGTACCGATCAACCGATTTGGTCCAATATCAAGAGGCTTCTTCCCATGGACATTATAAATGCGTATACCAAATTTCATGAAAATCCGATAAAGCGTATTTGAAGTATCGCGCATACAGATACACGGACAGAAAGACAGAGGAACAGACATTTCCCATCCCCCATACAATCTCATATGAGATTAATAATTAAGACTCAGAATATTCACAGTAAACTATATTATATCCCAAGTAAGAATGATCCTTTTTAAAACAAAGAGGCGTGGCTGTCATAGTTCGCACGTGAGAACACACATCAACTATCATCATTGTGATAACGGTAGATGGTTTATTCTCAGTACAACTCACCCGCAGGGTCGTCGTGAACAATGAATTATTTATGTTTTGTTTGCTAATTGATATACTATAATGATGACGATGCCAGTGAGAGTTTGTTATTTCACGTGTAAATGTTGATATTATTGTTGCATGAACTTACGAACACTACTGCTCCACTAGCAAGCCACACCCTGGTAATGGTGCATGCTAATGGCATTAACCAATCACGTTTTGTCACCTGATGCAAATTTTCCGCGAACCCTCGGTGAGTTCTCCTCCCCTTTGTTTTGAACAGGATCAAACTTACTTGGGATATACTCTACCCAAGTTTATGTCGTAGGTGTGTACTCTGTATGGCTACCCTATGGAACAATGAGTTATGTGATCCTAAAGTGGTGAAATCGGAGGTGGATTTATTAGTGAATACGGCGATGTGATTCACTTTGCCGCAGTGTTTGGGGATACGCATTATGTAGAGGGTTGTCATGCACGCCGGATATTGGGTTACCCTTTGCGCAATCATCCAACTCGTCTGAAATATTCATCGCTATTACTCATCCTCTGCAACTAGCAACCCGCTTAATTAATATGTCCCAAACGTCTACCCCATCCCACTTCCACTCATGTCTTGTGAAAGTCTTTTCCCGTTACTTCAAGCAAACAGAGCGAAAAATGTGTAGGCTAATAACTTATTATGGCTCTATAAAAACCAGAAAATACATAAAAATATATTACATACATATGTTTTGCAACTACTGTTTTCAATTTTCAAAAGGTGTAATTAATTATCATGGTTTGAAATTATAAAATGCTAGCAGGTGCCCGCAGCTTCCCAACGAAAATTAACTAAAAAATTAATAGCAAAATAATTATAACATTATGTTTAAAACGAATAATAATTATAACGAAACAGCTAAAATCCAGCATTGGAGTGCATTCCACGATTAGATGGGAAAAACTACCTCAGATTCGAGTTTTCTGCCCCAGAAAACCCGTTCATAGTGAGTTTTGTCCAGATGGATCAATGTTTGCCGATTTAGCCCTGCATTCATTATCGCTCTTCCGTCATGTTGAAAATTTCAGATGTATGCATGCTGTGGCATTATAAACAAACAAATCGATCAGGGGGTGAGCTCACAGATTTTTTTTTATTGAAATTTAGCCGGCCATAGCCCAATTTTCCTAAATTATTTATCTTGTTTAGAGTTTTGTTTTCCTTGTTTTCCATTTTTCCTTATTACACACAAAGAGCCATGCCCGAGGCGGGAATCGATCCCAAAGCCTCCTTCACCACGAATCTAAGTCAGCACGCCTTAGGCACCGCGGCTGTGATGCATAATATTCTTCCGTACTTTTGTGAGTTCATAGGGCGGGCGGGTATGTATGTTTTCATGTTTCCAAATACAGCAATACGTTAAAGTGGCACCATGCCGTCAAGGATGGATTATTAAGGGCGTCTGCGTCTTTCTTATTCTACACCTAGGTTCTCGTAATCTGCATTACACTTAAATTCCATACCATGCCCTTTCATTTCTATATTTAAAAATTGCAATTTGGACGTAATTTTGAAAATAAAAGAGTTATGTCTCGTCCCCAGTAGGCCTATATACTAATATTAAATTTATCTAATTTTTCGCTGGTCAAACGCGAACCTTCGTGCTTAAATATACAAACAGACTGAGATTATGTCGTCTATTGTATTTCTTGAGTTGTCTGCTGTCTATGTTTCACATGTAAAGTGCACTTTTTGCCGTGGCATATACCTCATGCTTTGCGATATAGATCAGTAATGCCAATTTCGGGTTTCTAAACACGTACTGTGGTGCAAGCAGTTCTATTTCGCAAACGCAGCGAAACTGTCTTGAAAACTGAACGTGATGCAGGATGAATAGGGTATGATAGTACAGTGAATTGCCCATTGAAATACTTCATCGTAATATTTGGTTTGAAAAAGGAAAATTGAACCTGAGCAGTATGGTCATATCTTCCGCTATATACTTTCCTACTCTCTGAATCCGAATGAAACAAATAAAATGTTATGCGGAAAGAGGAATGGTTTTAACATCCACCAAACATTTTTATCACAGTTATGTTTATCAACTTTTACGTGAATGTGATTTTGAAATTGAATAAAGGAGTCTCCTGTTCTGTTTATAACGACCATGTATTAATTGACAACCCACTTAACCCTAGACTAGGGATGGGATATCGATGTTGATATTCGATATTTCACTTCCAATATCATGATATCCAAATTGTCTTCGATAATATCTATTTTCTAAATTTATGAACAAAATTAAAATGGTGGGTGAAAGAGACAAAAATACTCTTATTATAACAATTTTATTTGTTAAAATGTGCTAAATCAACGTTTAAAGCTATATCAAGTTAAAAATTAATAAAATCGAAACGTTCTGAACTAACGGCTATCAAAGTTTAATTACACTTATTTTCAGAATTTATGGTCGTCAATTTTAAGTTTGTTGCCACAAGAGTGTCTAAGTTGCACTTATTGATCTGAAGTAACAACAACTAACAGTGATGCCAAACCATTCCCTAAATCGCTATAGGGTACAAATTTCCATTACAAGACAGTAGATTTGCTCCTAGAGCACTCCGAAACCATGCATGCGCACAAAGTTTTATACTATGTGTTAATTGTATCTAAGTGCTCTGGGAATAGGAATATTATCATAATAAAGCTTTCGATATGACCGAATATCGATATTTTCTTACAGATATAATGTCGTTATCAATACTAGTAACCGATATTCATATCGATATCAATATCGACATTTACCTTCTAATATCCCATCCTTACCCTAGACTCCGAAGGGGGAAGGTTGTTCAACCGACAACTGTTTATTTTACTCTCGTTTGTTTCAAATTACTTTTGCAAAACACCTTTTGATTATTGTTTTTTCAATAATGTATAACATATTAGTGTCAATAATGTTCTTGAAGTTACTCTAAATTTTAAAACAAAAGGAAATGTATGGAAACTTATAATTATGTCACCACTTGAATGTCTGAACAGCGATATATATTTTCTAATTTAAGCAGGGTTCGACAGGTTAGGGACCCATTTTTGTTTACATTGAGAAATAATAATATGATGTTCCTATGAGAACATATTGCCTTTTTTTTTCAATTTGATACGTTATTAGGTATTCGATGTAAATAAATATTTTTACAAGAAACAATTAATTATAAGTTTTCTTAAACACTCAATATTGATGTAATCAACAAAACTAACACCAAATCCTGAGGGGTTTTCCTGAACGTATTGTAACGGAGAAGTTATTAGACAAAAGTTTTCCGTTATACATTTTAACTTTTGGGGGTCAAATTAGAACGAGAAGTGTTATTGAGAACACGTTGAAATAAAAAACTGAGTGTAAAAACTCAATTTAATGTAGTTAATCCGTAAAAGTTAAGCAATAAGAACTGAAACAACAAAACATTAGCAGCAGGAGCATACACATAATTATTTAATACTACTCATTTATAATAATTATTTATTGCAACCAAATGGACGTACTACGATGAATGAAGCAACGGTGAAATGACATATGGCAGGGGAAACAGGAGCACGCGAGAAAACCTGCCCCGACTCCATTTTGTCCACCACAAATTCCAAATGGATCCACCAAGATTCGATCCCGGGTCCTAGCGTTGGAAGATGAGCAGTCTGACCACACAGCCGTGGGCGACCTATTACTACTTATTTATACCATCTAATTAAGGCGAAAATAGTAATAATTGTTCTCCCAATTTACCAACCCTGGTAGGCTTATATCTTGAACCAAATTAATGCCACAGCACGTAGAAGAATAGCCCCAACCTTTCCGTGCACTATCTTTCTTTTCCTTAAGCAAACCTACAATATCAGTTCCGAGGAAGGCCATAATACGAAATAGTCAACATTTGCACGGAGGAAAGAGAATTGAATGGTTAAAGATACGCATATGGTAGGGTGCTTAGGAACTCGATATCCACACAGGTGGTGCTTTCTACACAACTTTCTGTTAAAGCCTCGGGATAGGAATACCCACTTTCGAGTTGAATTCACATTTACACGGGATTTGGTTTGTGTTGCACTACAATGAAACCAACTTACCAATGCAGCCCTGTTAGAAAAGAAACTTAACACGCTCTTTTACACGCATGAAATCTTGTAGCATCTTTCCTACGACTCTCTATTTTCTCTCTTATTCTGTGTGTTTGTAATAGAAAAAAATATGATGTGTAACATCTACGTAATTTCCTCCAGCCTTAATATATTCCAGCAGTACACGGCTCTATTGCAGCACTACTCATTCAGTTGTCTCACCCTCATTAGAAGTCGCATTATTCGCGAGCCAAGGCTTCAAATCTACGTTTATATATAAAATTAGTGGCTTACAACCACACTTCAGAGAATTTAGTATTATTTCATCAGATATTTGAAAGAAATATAATGTAAAAGTAATTCTATTCTATCAGTTATCCCCCCCCCCAAAAAAAGGTTCCACTTAATGTTATACAAGTCGTTATGAAATTTAGGGGCAATTTTTGTAAAACGTAATATGCAGTTTACATAGGCTTACAATATATTTTTATTTGCTTATAAGCCAGGATTTTTTTACAATCTACTGGATAAGTATTATGATATGTAATAATGTTTGTCCCGGTGGTTCATTTGGGTATAATATACTTATAATAATAATAATAATAATAATAATAATAATAATACCTAAACAAACTCTCTGCTTGCTCCACTACATACGTAGCCTAATACTACATGCACTTAATTAACGAAAGATTAGGCCATTAAGCGCATGCATTATTATAATGTGAATAAAATTACATTTCACAAATACATAATATTTGCTCATGGCTAATGTTGGTAATTCTTTTTTCCGGGCTTCAAAGTCTAACCAGTTTACATACTTTGTGAATGGTTTTGAGTAGTGGTACTATTTTATTAGGACAGACTTGAGTATTGGCTAGTTGCCTTCTTTAAAAACACTGTTTATCAGGATCTCTCTCTCACTTTTCACTGGACTATTATTATGGCATTAGTAGTTTATACCTACAATTTCACTGATACTTCTCTACAGAGGGATAAAAATCTGCCCACAGTAAGAAGAAGTAAGAATGTAAGTTTATGACTGTTAGTTCTCGGTAGACATAACTTTTCTAATAAACTGTTGGTCAATCTTTAACACATATTAAAATTCAATGCACGAAAATTTGGAATGAAATTGTACATTATGGAGTTTCTTCTTGTTAATCAGTCTTCATGCAATGAACGTGAACACTAGTATTCTCACATAGTTTTAAAAATATGCACTTTTATCACATTTTTGATTGAACATACATTTTCATTTTCCCCGTATAATTCTCAAAATAAACACAAAAATATATTCGCTTTAATAGATATTACAAAGTATTACCAAAAAATGTTTAATTCGTTTGAAAATGTCCAAAGTAAATTTTGTAACTGTCCAGGGTTCTCCATATACATGTGTCCTTCTAACCAGCTGATTAAGAGGATTTATAAAATCCTTGAATTTTCATGAAAGGATTCCCAAGTTTTTTTTTTTTAAGTGTGTCAGAATCCCTTTTGCCATTTTCTCCCCTTTTGTGAAGTATTAAGGAATAGTTGTAATCTACCAATGATCAGGCAAATAATTCTGAAGACAGTAAAAGTACAAAACCAATAGACTGCATGTCTCAACTCCCTTCCAAAGTTTATGTAGGATTAAACAGATAATAGGGAAAATTTTATGTTCTGAAGAAAACCACCTTTCATAGATTTTTTCGCTATATAACTTGCAGAGACCTAGGCACAGAACTCCAAACTTCCCTTAAATGTTAAATAATTTAAACTTATCTCTTCTCTTACAAATGGACGTACAAGCACATACAGTCAGCTGGGAATCTAATCGAACAAGGTAGTGTATAATTTAACGGTCCAATTGAAATCCCATACAAACTGGTTGCAATGATTATCAAAAAACAAAAATGAGGACACAGTTCTCTTTGTTATATCAGTTAGTTCATATATGACACTTTATAACAAGCCGAACAGAATCGACCCCAATTCCCAAACAATAAGTGAATGGTGTATATATCTTTTGTTCCATCTCTGTGAATAATTGTTTACTGAAACAGGCAATTCCATTCCCAAACAGTATTCGATTCAATATTATGTGGTTATTTTTTCCTTTCTATAAAAGTAGATACTAGCTTTATTTTGATTCTCTTTCCCAATAAATTACTGCACACAAATTACCCCAGCATACAAGTGAAGCAAACTTTTAGAAAGCAGTGCATGACCTGAATGCAAGCACGATAAATCATTATAATGTTTTTAGGACTGAAGATGTTGAGTAAAGCAAAGAAGACGTGTCAAATAGATAAGGACAGAACTGACCTACAAGAGAGCTAAGAGTATTTATAGCAACTGAACATATATTAAAATATTCTGAACGTTTTATTTGCTTTAGTTTTAATACAAACAGTCTTAAGTAATAATAATTGTCTAAATCGTATATTGTAGGAACAATTGAATCGGATAAAATTAAAAATATTACAAGGCTTTCATAGAACCTAGTGCACAGACACGACAACATTATAGAGCATAACAAGCAATAGCCTGATTTTTCAAATCTTGCTGCGTCGTTTCACTGAGATTGAATAAGTTCAGCCCGCCCTGAAAGATACAGTTTCTTTTATATCACGATCTGGTTAAAGGGTGGGGAATTTCCTTACACATACGAGTAAACCCATAAGAACACCACAGTTCTTTTATCCACTTACATATAGGCTATATTTTTGAGAACAATATTATACAAAAAAATCTTTTGGAGTTCTAACAAAGTTGGAATGCTATTTATTTCCGTCATTTTGGAGGCAAGCTATGCCTCCATTCAATAAGTGGATTGCTAAAGCTAACACTTAATTGTCAATTAATGAAAATGGCACAGTTCTCAACCCAGACTGGAAAGATAAATTATTTTCTGGCCGGCCTAAAATACAAAGAGAATTTCCCACATCAAGAGAACATCAAGAAATATTTCAGCAATATTATTGTTCTGCAATTAAGTAATGGATACAAAAATAATTTGATATAGATGCCATTTCATTATGACAAATAATTATGTTAACCTCAGGTTTATTGAATAAGGGCATTGGCGTAAATTACAGCCCCGCACACAGGTCTAGAAAGGGCCCAAACGTCAACAACTTTCGGGTGCTTTGAATCACGCGTGTAAATCTATAGCATCTGGCATCTGGCATCAAGCGTACCGGACCTAAGCTCGCATTTCTTTTATTCCTCACACTTCCCTTTTACTGTATCAACTGCTGATAGATCCTTTTTAAGTTTAAATTAATTAAGAATTAGTAGAATTTAAAGCGCAGAGCGACGAAAAAACTAGTAATAAAAAAATCCAAGTTTATATTAACTAGAACTCTAAACTCCGTGGTGATACATCCCTGAAGGGACAAGGCCTACCACCCGACCGCTGCGTCATCTACCGTAGGCAGATGGCAGGATTGGGAGGCATGTGGTCAGCATAACGACACCCACGGCCGTTAATGGTAGTTTCCATGACCGGAGCCGCTACTTCTCAATCAAGTAGCTCCTACATTTGAATCACGAGGCTGAGTGTGCCCCGTTCCAGAACTCCCTACCTCAGAAAAATCCGAGGAGGTACCGGGAATCGAACCCGGGCCGACGGCCAATCCTAAATTTAGAGGAGCGTTCACGTGTATTCACTGCACTGACGTCGGATTTAGGAAAGCGTTCTTGTTCTGTATCATGAGATATTTTCAGTTTTTTTTATTATTATACTTCAACACACGTTCTTTGATAACGAATTCTTTGAATTCTTGCATAATTTTTCTACTCATTGCGCCTGTTTGTTGATACAATTAAAACATAGAGTTCAAACACGACACAGTAAAATTTAAAAATTGTATTACAATTACACAAAGCACAATAACAACAACATTTACCGTCAATCAATAACAACGAAACGGGAGTCGGAAGTCAAAACCAGATTTCAAACACACCATATTTATATTTGAAAATGGTATTATAGTAAGCGCAAAGCACAATAACGACAGCTATCACTGAAATCAGTAATAACGAAACAGCAGTCGAAACTTGAGCCGGCAACACACTGTCCCTCTTTTGTAAAGGGGGACAACCTGCAAAACACAAATTTTATGGGAGAAGAAAGAAAAAATAATACGGAAGAAAATTGTAAAATGGAGAAAAGATTTATTCATACTGAAAAATTTAGAAGGATCCCTTTAGCATAGTTTAAATTATTACATTGGTTGTCCCCTAACCTAACTTGGTTACTTGTAAACATAAATCAATATCCTTTTTATAGAAGTTGAAACTTTTAACACAAATAACTAATTTTGACCCAAAAGTCACTTCATCCTTTTATGGGGCAAATTAGGGTCGATATAATTGGATGTTGCCAACATGGTGACAAAAATATATCGAACGCTCACACAATAATTTATTTACGACATTGTAGCCAAATTGCTATTTTTTTATGACCATAATTACAAATTCTTCATTGTACTGGACAGATAAATCTATTCTAAAGTTTTTATTTTCGACAGTTTTAAAAACAAGTAAAGATGCTCCACCGAAAACTATGCCTTGAATACGCCTTACCATGGCTTGCAATGGACTCAAGATATTCATTTAATACGAGCTTCAGAGATCAGAGCACAACAAAAACAAACAAACAAACAAACAAACAAAAAAGCACCCTGGAGCAACATGATTTAATCGGTAATCAGTAATTAACCGTGTATAGATATCTGTAACCGATATAGACCATTCAAGAAAATATTGAACAAATGTCGAAACCAATTTAAACGTTTGAATGTTATGTTGGTTTCGTAATTCTTCGCTCTTTGTCTGATGACTTTTGAGGAGAGTTATTTCAGCCATAAATTAATTAGCCTCGTTTTCTGGCCCTAGCAACAGAAGAGTTATGAAAATGATTATTTATTAACTTAGTGGGATATGGAGGCGAGACTTCAAATTAGGTTCCAACTTGCTTAAAAAGTGGAGCGGGAGGAAACTGGAGACTGGAGCTTAATCTGAACGCATGTTTTGCTGGCATTCTTGAGAACTGTGGCTAGGTTTTGCTTTACTTCCTGCCTAACCCGTAATGAAATTCCCCTTGCACTTGCGGTCAAGCTCTTCTGCTTGCTTTTCTGCCACTCTTCCTGCCTCTTTATTACAAAACTTTTACTCTCCTTCCGTCTTTATATATTAAGACTGTTCCTTCAGTTAACAAAACAACTCAACCAAAGAAGTCTGAAACTCGTGTTACGCAACTACCGGGATCAGTCCCATTTCTATGCACTGTATATATGAAAAAAAATTGAAAAACATTTTTAAAAAAAAAAAGTCCGATCAGTTCCGAAATCAGTCGTTCCGAATCAGACATCAGTCGTTACGAAAAAAGTTAGAAGGAATACAGACAATATAATGTTACTATGTGAGTAAAGTAAAATAAGCGTGTTCCCTAAACAGACAGTGGAGCGCCTTGAGATTCCAGGAGGTTGAAGCTCTGACGTTTTAGACATTCGGAACATGAAGGTGGTAGGTTGTCAGTCATTAGCTACCCTTACACACAAGCTTTATCGCTCGAGTTTAGGCAGGTGCGCACTCAAATGCTCGTGAAAACATGTGCATGTAAAGGCAATAGACAACAAAAGAAACCGCGCGGTACGTCATTCGTGCAACGCTGCACTCTTTCGTCTGGAAGTGTGTGTGTATGTAAAGGCAGAAGACAAACAAACAAAACTTTCCAAGAGCACATCAACTCCTCTGTACTGAACTTTAAACAAAATTTAGACACTCCACGCGCCGTTCTTTTGAGAGAGAATTCGCGCGTGTTTGGCAATTACACGCACAGGCTTACGCGCGTACTCTTTTGTTGACACTCTATCATGCGAGGAAGAACGTGCATTCATTTTGGGCTTATTTTTTCACCGCGCGTGATTGCCTGCTAGCTCTTTCCTCCGATATTGCCCGTACGCTCCCAGGAGTGTGGTTAAGAACTTTTGTGTGGGGCTTGCATTTCTCACCGGCCGCCTTTATCCCAAGATTGCTCCTGGCACTCGTTTCTGTTAGAGGCTGATTCGACCTCAGGGCCGTAGTGCCACCAGAAGGATTCGGCCAGTTGAAATATCCCAACGGCCTCATCGGTATGGAACCCATGACCTTTCTGTCTGTAGTGCAGTGCCTTAATTACACCAGGCGTACCCTGAATGTAAGTATAGTCTAATAATTGATATTTTTGAACCTTCCGCATCGATGAAACCTTGGCTCACACATAAGGTTGCACATAAAAGAACTGTGTTTTCTCCATCAAAGTGAATCCTATGCTCAACGCTGAGACAGCAATGGCAGCAGTGAATTCATTGATGCTAAAGCGGTTAAGCATCACGGCCATCAGCCAGTAGAGATGGTTGTCTTGCCATCAATGAATCTCACTGGCTCCAGTAAAAGTGCGGGAATTACTAGACAATAAATTGGCTTTGCACAGACTTGCCCGCGTTGTTTGCCGTCGTTGCTAAGCCACAAAAATGGGGGTACTAACTTTTATGTATTGCTTGACGAACTTCTCTAACGAGTGCAGTATTTCGGTACCCAAATAACGTTAGCGTCATTAGCCATCAGTAGGTCTATCTCTATTAAGTTATATTCTAATTATGAGAAATAATGTTATATAACCAGATGCCTATGTTTAAAAATGAATAATTTAGAAAATAGGCAAAACAAAACTTTGAACACCTGGCAAGGTAAACCCCAGTTCAATGTGCAGGAATTACTTCTCAAAAATCTAAGGAAACCTTTCAAATTAATTTCAATATCGTTTTCTTCTTCTTCTTTTTTTTTTTGGTTATTTGCTTATTTAAAAACTGTGCAAGCATCCGTCTGAAGAAAGAGTTCTGTTGTTGGTTTCCTAATTTTAAAAGCATGCAAGTGCCAGCGAATTCTCAAGATCTGAGTTTTGTTACAAAGTACAAGAAGAGTCCGGGAATGGATAATGTAAATATTGAATTATTGAAGTATGCCCCTATAGAAATTAAAACAAGATTCTTAAGTATTTTGAATATATGCTGGATGACATATCAGATCCCACAAGCATGGAAAGAAGCATTGGCCTGCTCAATATTCAAAAAAGGAGATCGTACAAATTGCAATAATTATAGAGGCATAAGTCTTTTGAATGTTCCTTATAAAATATATGCAAAGATGTTAGCAAGAAGGCTGGACACTATATCAAATACTCTACTAAGAGAGGAGCAACATGGGTTTAGGAAAGGAAGATCATGTACTGACTGCGTATTCATTATTAAACAAATAATTAAAAAAAACGTGAATTTAATCTCCCAACCCATATGTTGTTTATAGAATACGTCAAAGCCTTTGATATGGTTAAAAGAAGGAAACTGTGGGATGTCATGGTTGAAAATGGATACCCTCAACATTTAATTAAGACGTATCATGATACTTCAATAAGTATAAATAAAAATTCAAAGAAGAAAGTAGTCGTAAATCAGGGGGTCAGACAAGGATGCCCTCTGTCTCCAGGGCTTTTTAACATCTATATTGACGCGGCCATAGATGAATGGCAAAGGCAGTTAGAAAGGCATTTTAAAGTAGGAAGTTTTAATTTAGACACTATATTATTTGCTGACGATCAAGTCATCCTCTCAGAGTCTGAAGAAGGGTTACAGAGAGCCACACATAAGTTACAAGAAGTAACAATAAATTATAATCTTAAAATCTCACTAGATAAAACCAAGGTTAGGTTCCGAGGTAAGGATCCCATTAGATTGAAAATAGAATTAAACGGAAAAATAATTGAGCAAGTAAATCATTTTAACTATTTGGGATGTTTAATTGCATATGACGAAGACCGGGATCTAGAACAAAAACTATCTAAATTCCAATATATGTGTGGTACTATTTATAGAACTCTAAGGAATAAAACAAGAACAGAGACAATATTAAGATTTTACAAAGTTCTAGCGGTTCCACTTCTAACTTACGGTTGTGAGAATTGGGCTCTTAATAGAGCAAAGAAAAGGAAAATTGAATCTGCAGAGATGAGATTTCTGGGAAGAATATTAGGATATACTTTATGGGACCACAAACAAAATAATGATATAAGAAACCAACTCCAAATTTTTAATTTACAAGAAAAAATGGAGCTTTTGAAAAGACAGTGGTATGACCATATTGAAAGAATGGATCTTAGCAGATTGACTAAACAAATTTTTTTGTACACTCCGGTTGGTAAAAGATCAATTGGAAGACCACGAACTCGATGGGAAGATGACCTTTGAGGCGGAACAGACTGGAAAGTCTAAACCCTGATGTAGAAGAAGAAGAAGTACCGGTATGGAATTTTCGCAGAATATACTAATTCATGATACGTCTTTTGGCTATTATTACATTAAATGATAATAGAAAGTCTCAGCACAAATAGAAAATTTAAAATGAAAACCTACGAATAAAGATCTTTAATAGTGGTTTTACTCCGTACTCTTATGACTGCAGAACGAAAACGAAGGAGATTATATCACCAATATGAAAAAAAGTGTAAAATTAAAACTTCGCATCTCTCATATACCGCATATTATTATTAACTTAGAATTATATTTCTCAGACAAGTCTACCAGAAAGATAAAATAAACACCAAGCAAAATTGAAAGGAAGTGCTTGTAACAAACATCTAACAACCCTCTCGTATATAATAAATCACTTAAATTAATGAAAGAGGAGATTCAAACGAGGGAATATGTATGCCTGAAAAAGCCACACAGACTTTATTTCTCTTTAACATGTTAATATTCTGCCAGTTCGCTTTTTAGTAGCTGTTACTTATAAAGTTTACTTTAGCATAAACATTGCATTGCTTTGTGATATAAGTATTAAAGAACGTCTACACGAGCGGTCAGTTTATACTAGAAATGGTGGCATTCTACTGTAAATATTTTTCCCTCGAGTAAATATAATTACCATAATTAAAATTACCGTGGCTAATGTTCGTTATGACGGGATATGTTTTGGAAGTTTGCAATTCGGCATCAATATTAAACAACCCGCAAATTATTTAATTTCCTTTTTTATAAGATTCCACCTCTATAATCCACTACACTTTCCGTAAGAAAACTGAATGAATAGAGAATACATTAATATCCTCTAAACTTGGGTTTGACTATGTAGACTACTAAAAGGACTAAGCGGACGTCCTATTGTGGACCAATATATTCCAGCATGAAGTTGCAGCTTAATTTGTAAGATATAGGAAATAGATAGTTTTAAATCGTTCATTGTTCAACTTAACAAAATAGTACGAAAGATAAACGTCACCAGAAACATTTTTAAGTAATTTTCGTAATGTAAGATAAAGTAATCACAGCCAACACCTGATAGGCCTATTTCATCAGCAGAACTGCAATGGCAATGGGTAGTGAATTATGGAAAATAAAGCAGATGATAACACCGTTGTCGCTGAATCATTTCAAGGTAAAGATAATTCCTATTATATTATATTATCTGAATTCTTCGACCGAATTATTTTTTCCTGATCTCTACTTAGAGTAATTGGACTTTTATTCTTCTCCCTGTAATATCTCCAAAACTGGAAAACAAGTATCCTGATTACGCCCTTCTCTGAAAATTGATACTTTTGACTTGTTGCGTCTTCAGTAGATTTCCGCTCAATTATTCAGCTGCAGATTAGCAAAGTAATCTACTGTGATAAAGTAGTTCGAAAACTTTGCCGCACCAACAATTCCATTCAGAACTTGAGCTCCCATCTCACAACAAACTTTCGGTTTAAGAGCTTGAAAACCGTTGTTCCATGCATGCAGCTACGTCCACAGAGACATCTCGATATTTCTGGCTCTAAATCAATAAAGCACCTGTTGACTGTTTCTGGGAGAGATTTCAGACCTCATTGTTCAACAATTTCTCCATTCTTTACTTTATCACCCACGCATGTGTGCATATAAGAGAATTACATAGATCAGCAAAGACGACTTCTCTACCATCAGAATTTATTTTACACCCTCTTACAGGTAAGGTAAGTTCAGAACAACCTGCATACGCCTTTCTTCTAGTACAAAACTTTTGTGGAACAAGAGAGAAATAGATGGAGCAAAAGAGAAAGGGGGAAAGGAAAAGAAAGATGCCAATCTAAGAATAAGATGACGCTCTTCTAAGATTAATACCCTTAGAAAAGATTTATGAGAAGACAGGAACAGTGATTGGGTATTGATTTTTATCCTATACCTCTCTTTTTACTGAAAGATGGCATGAGAAACGAACGAGATAAGGTCTGGAATTGGTTTGTGATGATGGTTGCTGATACTTTGTATATTTTTATTGATTACATCCCTTAGTGACTTGAGCATTTCCTAATTCCGCTCCAGCATTACCTTAATTTAAATAAAGAATAGTCCCTCGAGGATAGCTTCACGTCAGCGCGAATATTGCCTACCTATCAGTCAAGTATATGTATTTGATTATCTCGATCCAAGTACCTATGGGATTTATACTGGAAGGTAATCTCTACGGAAGTATATTTAATCACAACCAAGCAGAAAATTCAGCAAGTATATCAATTTTCTGGGTTAAGGAAATTAATTTACATCACTCACATAACATCCTCATACATTTAGGTACGTCAGATGACGTGATTATTCTCCCTTATTATTGAAGGATACTGTGGGAAATTTTCACACACATTCCCTGAAATTATTGATTTTCAGTATTTATTTCCTACGGTAAGCTAACTGATGAGTTTTCTTTTCATTAGCCTATTAGTCTGAATAGCCCAGCTGGTCATGATTTTATTCTTTTCCCAGTTTTATGACATAATATTAATTTCCAACAATGAAGTGTTAATTTAAAATCTGCTGATGGACGGGAGGTGCTGTGAAAAGTGTTAACTATCCCCTTGGTGAAAAAAATTATAAATCCGAATTGCTCAAATGTTCGTTTAAAACATTAAAAAAAAGTAAATTCTTGAGAATCAAAATTCCGACATGCCATATTCGAAGTAGCTCAAATTATTTGTGTGAGAATTGTAAAAAAAAGTATATATTTACCCGACCCATTACCACATTGCGAAAGACCTGAGCTGCCTCTGCCTAACACCCGCAATGCTTCAGTACTACATTCTAGTCACTGTTGAAAGAGTGGAAGTGAATTACGACGTAAGGTGGTGAATATGTTAATAATGTGTAACAAACATATTTCATGAAAAAATTGCCAGTAAATCACTAATTCAACAAAATATATACTTAATTTCTTGACACTCATTATTAATCAAAATAATATAAATATATGAGAGCGGGACGTCTGAGGGCCAGGAATAGGATAACAGGCTAAACCATGATGAAAATGGTAATTCTGATGATGATGATAGAACATGGTTTAAGAAATAAACTTCAGAGAAAGTGACGTGGAATTCATTTATGCTGTGACAAAATGTTAGAATGTAACTCTTCTATGCAGATTCTGTTAAATTAGTCGGAGATATTGATCTTGCAGGTATACCTGTTACAAGAAACCCGTGCCTGATTCAATTATCTTCTCCAATCATCGTATTTCCATTATCCAAGAATTCTCTTTCAGATTAATTAATATGTTTAATGCTTCCCTTAGGAGATTCGACTATAACCAACTGAATTGTAGAATTGGAATTTAATGGAGTACTTCTTCATTTGAAACTGCTACCAACGATAGAATTAGCAAAAGGTTTATACGGTGTAACTAAAACGTATCACTGCTCCCGAATCCCAAAGTGAGCTGAAGCATTTTAAAGAGGAAATGATATAACAGAGCCATGTGATTCTGCAGGCGTTTTGCAGCGAGAATTATAGATAGCACGCTCTCTTGAATACTAAAATGTTTTAACTGCAATTTAGGAATCACGTTTCATGCCTTGGTTAGGGGTTCCCGGATAGTTTAGTAGGTCGCAAATCCTACTTTTGTTACAAAGCATTGTTTCAACACCTTGAATTCATATTTCCTGGAATGTGAGTTGACTGCTCAGTCCTATTCAACCTATTCGGCATTCAAGTCAGTGTCATGCATTCATTGAATCCGATGGCCAAATAACAGCGTAATAAAATCGTTCTGAATTCATTCAATGGCCGGCTTTCTTTGAATCTGAAAACAAATGCGACAACTACAATTGTTTGAGAGTTCTTTGCATGTGACAGCAATAAGAGCACCTTCATTTTAGGCAAGTTACTTTGTTATGGTTATTGGAAAAAGAGTGAGAATGCTACATAGTGATGAAATCAATAAATGGAACACAACACAGAGATACAGCGAAAAAAAAACAAAAGAAAGCATAACAGGTCATTGCGTTATCCAACGCAGATACGACAAAAGAATAACAGAGTGGCACGTTAAAAATTGTTGAGTAAAAACTTTTATTTTATTAAAATTTTAAAATGAATTACGACTTTTAACAATGTTTGCATTATCAATCTTAATTAGGACAATCTTTGAAAATTCAGTAAACTGGGGTTCTCTCAGACATGCAAATCGCTGAATGTGAATATAGGTTATGTATAAGCCCACGACCCGACCTTCGGCTTTACGTGCCGAACCTCTACCAACAGTGCTAGTCAAGGTTCGATTCCAGCGCGACCACCCTCCCTACAGTCCGTATTTGGCAGCAAGCTATTTTCAATCGAACCCGGACCGCCGGAGTGGAAGGCAGGCGTGCACCGAATCACCCACAGGGGCGAATGACCTTTTCAATACCAAGAGGCTAATTCCTTTAACAACGTAGGATGAAATTTTAAATTCTTCATTGGAATTGACAGATAATTCTGGAATAGTGTCCCTGACACCTACCATAAGCCTATCATTCGAAGGCTACTGTATATTGTATTTATAATTAAAATAGTTTTCAATGGATCATGCTATTAAAATCATGCTTAGTATACATATTCTTTACCTTTTTTTGATGAGAGAATTGCTGGTCTTCTGGTGTTCAGTGGCCTCGGTTTGCACCAAAATCGCTCTTCACCTCTAAAAAGAGGCCCCTATCTATGCTCTTTTCTAAGTACCACTTTCGTTAATACCTTGAGGTGTCCAGCAGTATTAAGAATGGAGCATACACAGACTACACTTCAAAATTCCACGCCAAAGCACAGAATTATGAAATGAAGGTCTGGCTTTTAGTTTTGTCTTCCTCAGCATGTTCTTGATTTAGAAAAGTTATTTTCTTGATGTCACAAACACTAAATAAAAACACAGACACTATCTTCTAGTCTTCTTGTTTCTTGATATAGGAAAGTTTGTACACACGCAACTATTATACACCGATAAACACCGACAAAGTATAACTTGACATAACGGCTGGATACTCCATGATGGCTTCGACAGTATCTGCAATTAGAGAAATATTTTGTATATGTCAACTGTACATTCAAAGCAGAAGCGACAAAATTATGAACATTAGATATCCAGTAAACCTATGTGAAAATTTTGCTCATTCGATCTCTTCGCAGAAATAATGAATTGGTATTACGTTGGGTTGTTGAAATTAAGTATCTAACGAAATGTGCACAGAAAATAGCAAAACGAACGTATATAATTTCCATTGTAAGCCAACAGCGATGAATAAAGTGTCAGAGAATAGAATTATTTACCGATTTCTGATATAGCATACCCGCAACCCATCAATACCTGCCTTGTGTGAGGCTGACAAGAGACAACTGAATACGCACTTCCTGCAATACTGTCTCTTATTCTACACACGTACGTGAAGTGAGAATATGATATTGTCCATGGCCAGGGTAGAGAAAGTTATGTGAGTGCATCATATCAGTTTTTTAAATTTTAAAACTGATTATTTTTTATAACAATGCATCTCGCTTGTATACTTCCAGTGGGAATGGGATTAAATTTGTCAATATATTATTTTCTATTTCCTGTTTACAAATTTTGCTATAGCTTACGTTCATATGGTAATTTACGTCGTGATGTCAGGCATAGTTCAGTTCTGACTGCTATAACAGTTTCTGTAGGGTCTGCTGTGTATCGTGGGGAAGAGGGAGGCATTGAATAAAAAAGTTACTGTGTTAGGGTTATTTATAACTTCCTTTACCCGTGATAAAATATGTACTATAGGTAGGGGAAGTACTGTGTTCGACCCTGAAATTCGACATCGCGTTTTCGTCAAAAATACAAGTTCTGAGGACCCCTGAATCCAGAAGAACCTATATTCAGAAACATGTCTGTATGTCTGTAAACAATAACGCTCGAGTGCGAAAAATCGTATAAAAATTATATTTGGAATAGATATCTTCTGCGGATGTGACACGAAGATGACGACTTTCTCTTACATTTAATTCCACTTTGCTTTACTTTTTTTTTTTTTTTTTTTTTTTAATGAAACGACTAACGATTTCGTTGAAGTTTGGTATACAAGACACTTAAACCAAGAACTAAAAGTTCTATTTGAAACATTTTTCGAAAAATCTCTTAGGGGTAAGTTATAAGCTGTGCAATTTTTTTCAGAAATTTTCTACCACTATAATTACTTGTAAAATGTTTATGACCGTTGAAGAATGTCTTTAAATATATATATATATATATATGAATTGACAAAAGTAGTTAATAATAATTACTATGAAGTATGATGTGTATATATCAAGAATATTACAAACAAGTCATTTGCTATGTATTATATTTACATGGTTGATGAAGCATAAATTAGTTGTTACACTGCATGCAGCTCTCTTGAGAGTAGCAATTTCATCGATGTTGTTTGTGCTCGTTTGTACAAGCAAGCAGGCGTAATTAATACGAATTTATATAATGTACCACTCCAGAAGATACCACCACCTAACTGCAATTTAAATCACATGCAGCTACTTAAATACGTCATCAGAGTCATTAGACTCTTTACGAGTTGATAAACTACATGCATTCTAACTCTACTCCAATTGTAGGAAGTTTCAGCAGAGAAGCAACGATTATATGATTCTGGAATTAATTATATAAAATAACAGTAAAGAGAGAGAATTTTAAAAAGTTCGACGAACATAAATTTGATACAGTAAACTCGCATTTTTTTATATTTTAGCAAACCCTAGTAGCCTACTAATAAGGAAATTAACCCGAAAATACTACGTAACACTGAAGTGAGCGAAAGCCGCCAAGGAATAGGCTTCTATCTATAAAATATCCATTAAAATAGTATTGCAATTGTGATTATAATAGGATAAGTGGGCGAGATAAGTCTTCCCGAATGTAAATATACGTTTTGATAATTTCAGGAATGAAGAAAAGTTTGAATATGTTTTCATTTCTTCCACGTAAAGGCTTGTATAAATAATAAGGAAGCATTCAATATACTAACATTTAAGTTATAAGTAATTATATGTTTATACATATATATAAATTGTGTATATATATGTATATAATTGTATATATTTGTTAGGGACCCCAAATTAAACCTTGCAGGGGGATATCTGTGTGTGTGTGCGTGCGTGTGACCAGTGGTATAAAAGAGAAAGGTTGGGGCCCCCTGCAAGGTTTAATTTGGGGTCCCTAAAAACGATTCATATTCAAGCATGGGTTCACTAGCATGAGTAGTAATGATATTTTTTTAGTCCGCTATGCACCGAAGCCGGTCGGTCAGCAAAACAGAATTAAGCATTATCAATCCTGAATCAATAATACTAAAGCGTTTAGTTGACACTACCTTCGCCTTCCTCCGACACCCCTAAGTCCGAAAATAGAAATGGGTCGGTAAAACAGAGACCTGCATAAGCAAATAAACTGAATATTGTTGACAAAGAGCTCTGATTTAATTTTCATTGTCAACCAAAATATTTTCCACGGTCCATTGCTAGTTTAATAATGCAGAGCCATAGGTCCATAACACCGTCGCCTCCTAAAGGCGACCCTATTGTTACAAGAATATGGAAAAGGTTATACAAAGAGTTAGACCCTTCTGAATTATTTAATTAAAAGTTAAAGCTAGTCTTTAATTAGTGATTAGTATTGCTTGAAGGCCTCGGTTTGATCAAGGTACTTCCTCGGTTTTTCTTTTTTTTTTAGGTATGGAGGTACTGGAACGGGGTGCATTTAGGACTCGTGAGAAAAACTGGAAGTTTCCTGATAATTAAATAATAAAAACCAATAACTCCCGTGGGAAGCTAAAATGGCAAACATGTTGAAAACCTGCCATCTGATATGAAGCCAAAAGACGAATGGTAGAATATGTATTAGTCGGGTCTGTGGGATGTGGCGCCACGGAGATCTAAGTAATGAGTAATTAAGCAAGTAAGTAAATAAGTGAGAAAGTAAGTGGTAAATAAATAATAAAACCTGTAAGTACTTACATCAATAATTATAATTCGTTTAATGTAATATGTTGGTCCACAGGCCTTTCATTAATTTTAATTTATCAGAAAGTATAAATTGCAATATTAAAGATAAAAGCGAAGATGACGACTTCAGGTCATGGGATTTATTAAAATCATAGAGCATGAATCAGGTTAGGAAACTCAAAGCATTAATCACAAATTAAACAAAAAAGGATAATAAAAGACAACAGATTTAGCCTACTATTTAGTTTTAAGACTGAAACAATGCGGCCCACATACTGTGTTGGGATATAAAACGAGGCCTTAGTTAACTCAAAGTTGTGTGTCCCTGTTACAAAATTCTTTTCGGAACTGTAAGGTGTTATTTGACGCAAACTTATCTAACTTTTTATGAATGGCAGAGGAGAATATATTTGGTAATAACATTTGAAGACATGTCATGTAATGAAAAGAATATAGTAGAAATATAAGGGCCGTAAAGGAATTTCATTTTTATTTTCTTTTTAGGAGTTCTATTGCGTTTGAAGTAAAAACGAAAGTTATTAGAATCCCCTATATCTGAACACAAGTTGTAATAAAGTCTGGTATAAAGAAAGAGATCCTGCAGTTAATATAACATTTCAGTTTATGTTCACTTACACAATATAGGCCTAAGTACATTCATATTCATACCTCGACCTTACTGGCTCCCTTCTTATTATGAGTAGGCCTATTAATGTGAACTTTTGGATAAACTAGAAGTAGAATCATTCGATGATGTTTTGCTACCATTCTACAAATTATATTATCTTTTATTACTCTGTAATCACCAAGTATTGTCGCTCTTGGAAAAAAAGCCCTTTATTCTCATTTCATTCTTACATGCTTTATTTCAGTGGAGGCGACAGTCACAAAACAACCCAATTAAATTTAATTCCAAGGATCTACGAAGGATAGAGCATAAGTCATGGCAACTATTTTTTCTCAAAGTAAAGTGATGGTACCATAAAATGTTTACGTCAAGGGAAAGACTGGTACCTCTAGTATATGGACACATCATTTGGTAACATTGTGATGTACGGTTATACGAATAGAGGCGATGGTACTTCAGTTATGAGTCAGCCGCCGTGCAATAATAATAATAATAGTTTATTTAAGCTGGAGAAAGTTAATACCAGGGACTAATAGTACATTAGTTTTTTACAATATAACACAATAAATGACACAAACTACATTAAATGGCGCAACATAACACATTAATTTATATAAGAAACATTAGACGACACACCAAATGATATGAAAGAAATTTAAGATACATCAAATGATATGAAAGAAATTAAGTGTTACAAATACAATTTAGTTATACAAAAGCATTAAGTGATAGAAACTTAATTAACATAGGACATAAAAAAGATACATCATTAAGTACTAGGTATACAGGTATATGCTGTTAACTGCGATCTAAAGGGTGACAGTGACCGGCAGTCCTTGAAGTGAGATGGTAAAGAATTCCAATATGGATATAACAAGATTTGAACAGCATTCTTACGTCAAAATAGTCACTGTCCAAGGGAGAAATGCCAGAGAATACCGCAAGGAGCTGATGGAAGCTTTGGGGATTAATGCTAATTCGTGCTGATCTTTAAAGAATCAAGGAGTGCTTTCATGCTTCCAACTATTGCAATAGGCTATGCTAAACTGCCTCGATGCAGTGGCATATGGAAGTTTAAGGGTGTCTGTTTCCTTCACTATCCTACATTTAGTACCCATAATCTGCATTAAATATAAATTCGACCTGCCCTTTCATTTGTACATTTCTAAACTTCAAAATGGTCCCTCGTATTACACCATCTAATTTTCATACCGTCCTTAATGCAAGAAGTCTGTGCAAAATAAAGAAAAGATTACTATGTTTTATACCGGTATCTCACTAAACCTTACACTAATAATTTACAAAACCCGGAAGTCTGTCCGCAGCAGGAGATGCTACGTACGCTGTACGCTGTAGCTGTTCTACAAACAGGATGTATGCCTATCATACATGTTTGCTTTCTCATTCTGCCATAGCACATACCGGCTTCTAATTAATTAGTTAATTCGTGTTGACATAATTAACAGTAGTTCTTAAGTTTACTTTGAGGAATTAAGTTCTGGAAAAGAACGTTGACGTTTACTGTATTTTAATTTTTAATTTTCAGTCTGCAAGATCAGCTCAAGCTCAATGTAATCATTTCGTTAGGGGAATTAATCTATTTTTAAACAGAAACATTCAGCTAGCAGTAAAATAAAGTTGATGGTTAAAAACTGATTACTGAGAATGGAATTGATGATTGAGAGAGAGAGAAGTGTTTGACTAACAGAAATTGTTTTAATGAATAATGGTGGTTTCCATTACCGGAGACGCTACTTCTCTATTAAGTAGCTCCTCAGTTTGAATCACGAGGCTGAGTGCACCCCGTTCCAAACCTCCCTACCTCAGAAAAATCTGAGGAAGTACCGTGGATCGAAAAATATATTATAAACATACAAAATAGAGCACAACTAAGACAGTTTTTTTCCCAAACCTCAGAATCTTAAAAGCTTAATGCGTTAGGAGGAAAATGGATTTGAAAGGAATTAAAATTATTTGGTGCATAAACTCAATATTTCTAATTAGATTCCTTGCTCTTAACGTATGGTAGTGGATGAGAGAAATTTAATTTGAAATGCCAAGGCAAATATTATAATTACCAGGCTTTACCTAAACTAAAACAAAATGGAAACTGGTGCTGTGTATGGTGGCAAAAAAT
The DNA here is from genome assembly GCA_964059195.1 of Ectobius pallidus. Classification (NCBI taxonomy): domain Eukaryota; kingdom Metazoa; phylum Arthropoda; class Insecta; order Blattodea; family Ectobiidae; genus Ectobius; species Ectobius pallidus. Next base: position 60,776,814 of record CAXKWD010000004.1, read on the forward strand.
TTGAATAGGGAAGTAGCGCACTGTTGCACATTGGTTATAACTTCCAAAATATTGTAGATATTACAAAAATGTAACCACTGGCATGAAAAGAGAAATCTTCAATTTTTATAATAAAAAATACTGGAATTTGATTTTTTTCTACTTTCAAACCTGTAGGTCCCCGTTCTGGATCATCGGTTCGTAATTTCACGTGCTTAGTGGCATTTAAATCTTAAGCGAACTTTATGAAACAGAAATAGATTGAACTGGTAACTAATATTTAGGTTCATTCTATAAGATGTCGGCTTCGGTGGTGGTGGTGGCCCGCCTCTATAGATCCGAAGGTTGCGGGATTAAACCTGGCCGCGGACGATGGATTTTTCACACGTAAAAGCACGGGGTACTCCAGAAAAGGCTTTCAGCTGTGGGCTTGCATCGTAGATTTACGGTACGTAAAAAAATTTCAAGCTTTAATTAGAGCCTCTGGACAAATTTCTTCGGCCCTTTCAATTCCAAGTAATAACTTAGTTTTCTAAGGGGGTTTGTGAAGCGATGACCTTACCATCTGTCCCTATGTCCTCTCTCTCGGCAAATCAACCTAGGTATCAGAAACCTTGACTTTGTAGGCAGTACTAGGCCCCGTCATGGGGGGCAAAAGGAAAATCAATCATTCTGCGCGCTCCTAACCGAGATTGGTTCATTCGGACATTGCTTTCTAATCAAAGTAACTACCTCTTTCGTTGTATATTCTTTCTAGCTGCAGCAGAACAAAGAACTTATTTAACATCTATTTGTATATAAAACGTTTACATCAGGCATAGATTCGTTTTTAACATTTTTAGTGTACATCAACGCGGTTCTAATCCAATTACCTGACAATACAAAAAATATTCTTATAAAAAGGAGTTCAGCAGTTTAATAATGATGCCAATTGTTATACAGGGAGAACTAATGTAGGAAAACAAAGACCTCGATTACTGCGAGAAACCTAATTAAGTCAGAGGTACTGAAGCAGAGCAAGAAGCTACTGAAAGTACCTCCATAAAGTACACAATTGTAAATGAAAATGAAATTTGGTCTACTTTCGGACTCCTGCTCTGTTCCTTTTCCGCCAGTAACGACCTCACGTAGTATCCGTTCTTACTATTAAGTTTTCAGTGCACAGGGGTAGGAAAAGTTCTGATGAATGCGCGTTTTATATACAAATATATAGGCCTATTTAGAGACTCCTTTCTAGTGACATTATATTACATTTAATTGGGCTTTATTAATAATTTTTATTATATTAATGTGTAGGCCTAGAATACTTATTATATATCGACATTCGTTCATTTTTAAAGGAAAAATATTTATAAAGACAGAGAAAAAAGAAGGCATTTCAATAAAAATCAAAAGGGAAGTAAGTGTTAACATTAATTAATGGATTCTTATTCAGACTATTTAAAGTGATTTAAAATACGTCTAACCGCTATTTCTGTAAAATCAATTTTTTTTATTTCAAGAAAAATAAATAAAAAAGCATTTATTAATAACTTAAAGGAGCAGAAATTTTTAAAACGTTTTAAATACGGAATTTAAAATCATTTTTAGACCTACACACATTCTTAACGTACCATCCATCCACAAATATTTATTTTTCAATATCGATTAAGTCCACAAGATTTACATGTATTTACATTTTCTGAATGGTACACTAATGAAGGAACACATGCATTTTCTTTCTCCATGAAAACATTTCGAGGAATAGAAACTAGTTTTTCGTTATTTGCTCGAAAACTGGTTAGTGATTTTGTTGAATTACACATATTGTATAATATGCATTGTATAATATGATTTGTATAATATGCATATACTGACAGCTAGAACTATTATTTGAAAAAAAATTCCAATATATTCTTTGAAGGGTAGTTATAAGCTATTCATTTCATACACATACTTTCCTAAAGAATAATGGGACTTTGAATGAGATTGAGACAACTGAATGCGCAGTACTGCAATGCATTCGTGTACTTTACACTGGGATATCAAAGGTCGGGGAAGTTGTGTGGTTCACAAAAGATCTGTGATCAGTAAACGCTCTGCTCTTCAGTCTTCGCTCCGATAAATAAACGAATAAATAAATAGATAAATATATCTTGTCCTTTAAAGTTTCCCCAGATATACATATTCCAGATGGTGAATTTTCCTCATCCCTGTCCTACAGTGATACCACTGTCCTATTCCTCACCCACACTACCTCGATCCCAAACCAGCAGCCTTTATACTCATTCCTAGCGCCGTAGTAGTAACAATCTCTATAGTATGCAATCTATTGTCCTTTACGCCACGACCCCTGGGATGCTTGCTTTCTAGCTCCACAATTAAACATCAGCATTGCGCAGTTGTACCTGCCCATCTGCTACTCCATACAGTATATTAAACCGGCAGGGCTGAATACAGGGCACCCCCCCCCACTTCCACAAACTCTGATCCTCTACCCACCCCAACGTATGACTTTCAGTATAATTGCTCTTGTTAGATTTCATAACCATTTTAAAATCAATATTCCACAGATGTCAACACTAGGCGGTGGGTTTTGAGATAAAACGAAGTTAAATTTGAGAAGAGAAAGATTCAACTAAACAGCGGGTATATTTTCTAAGTGAAAGAACGTTCTTATACAGTGGAAATGAAAGACCTGTGCAGATTCTGGATACATTCTCCATTGGTATAACAAAAAACGTATAATAAAACCAAAAAAGTATTTTTGGTTCGACCATACTGTAATACGGTTATTACATTTGATGTAACGGTATCATACTGGTATCCATTTCGATACAAATTTTCATTATAACATATGTGTGGTATCGATTATTATCGAACACAGAACATTCTAGAAACTTTGAGAGCAGTAAATAAAGCTGTGTAATATAAGCCAGTATTTAAAATAAAATAAAATTCGTGTTAATTTTAACACTATACTAAACTGGGTTCATTACGTCTTAGAAAAATCCGTACGTTGCAAGAACAAACTTCGACTCGAAAGCACGCCATCAACTGTCATCTATGGCAGAAGACAAGAACTACGATAATTTGTTCATACCTGACTGCCGTGTTCAGCCAATTTCTCTATATTTTATTATTATAAAATATCAAAACTTGAACATTTAATTATGGTGAAACAAAAACAGTCGTAGGGCCTATGCAACTTGCCTATAATCGTGTGAAAATTATGAAAGGAGCTTTGCTCGTTTCATAAACACAGTATCTTAATAAATACCAATATAGGCTCATTGCATAATGTACTAACTTTCGCAGAAAAAAGTTCATAAATTTGAAAGCTATTTTATTGAATAATGACTAACCACACGATGCTACAGCATTCCATGCTTAGCCTATAAATTCAAGCGCTTCCTAAATAAAGTAATTTCACAAATTTTAATACTATTTTACTTAATAATGGCAATGCATTCTATATCCAAATCAATTAAAATCCGTGTGAGGGAAATCAAGAAATTGTAAACAGTGTTTTATTCCATTGACAGATCGATAATATTTTCCTATTTTATTTGAACCGTTGTGTCAAACATTCCGAAAACATAATTTTAAAATCTTTGGATATCTGTCGCAACAAGGACTTTTTTAAGTTTATTACAGCAATCACGAGAGTATGACAAGTTGATGTTTTATTGCTATTCTTACCGGTAATTATATTGGGATGTTGTAATTTTGTGCGTTGTGTCTTTATCTGTCTTTCTTCCTTTCCTATTTTTTTTTACCTTTATTAGCTTTCTAATACATAAGCCTAATTAATTACGTAACATAATAGATGTAACTAGAATACCTTTCTTTGTATTAGTGTTTCTTTTCTTCTATTTGATATTTAATGAAACACCCTTACTATTATCTTTTTTATAAAGATATCCTTAAGGCTAATATAGTATCACCACTTTACAGTTTTGCAATGAAAGATAATTAGTTTGATATTCTATTTTTACCCACACAGTCCCGGAAAATGACTTCACTTATGGTTTTCGTAAATAAATATGCAAATACCATGTTTGTGCCAATTGAATACTTTTCTCGAAAAAATGTTTTCCTGTAATAACCGTTTTCTAATTTATCATTTTTCACGTCATTAGAGAAAAACACCGTATAAGGGATACATTTTCCTTTTGCTGCTTTTCCATGAAGTAGTCAGTTTTCGTGCGTATTAAACACAATAATTAATAGTGGCATTATATTCTTCCACACTGGCTGTGTGAAGGCTAAGATGGAATGTTTTACAGACAATATTTGGACCACATACTTCACGAACTATGACAACGTCAAAGTAAGTGTATTCTTCACGTCGAGGGTTTGCTTTTATATTAATGGCACGCAGGTCATTACCCCAGAAGGATGATCTATCCGTGCGCCAGTCTGTGGAGACTATCAATCTCATTAACTACAGACTAAATCACAACATAGTCCAGTCAAAACAAGGTTTAACCTAAGAAAAAATCCGAAAGTTTTGAAACTTTGCACACTTATTTAAAGGTACCTAAGGATGAATATACCAAAAGTCCTCGTGAATATGAGGCGAGCTCTAGCGGCAATTACCGAAAACAGGGCACTTATTTTTGTTTTTTGTGAATACCTCGAGAACCGTTGGTCGGAGGTAAAAGTTTGCTATATACATAATTGAAGCTTATTAAATTTGCAACAAAAATGATTATATACAATTTTCTTGTATTTCCAATGGTTACCGAGTTATAGGGCGCTAAAGGATAGCGTTTTTTTTAAAACTACGCTAGCGCGGTACAATATGGCATTTCTAATAATATTTGACAATGGTTTACCATTTTTTTTATACAAAGGATGATTCAGGAGATAAATTTCACAGTTTTCTATAAAAAGGAAGACATGATGTATATTAAACAATGAAATACATGAACCCAAAAAAAAAAAAAAAATCCAAGGAAAACTGTGTACAGAAAACTCAATCAACTCTTGATCGCTTCTTGGTAGAAGGTCCTGCAATCTGCTCATCTTGGTCAGCTTCTGAACTTGCTGCCCTAAACACAGTAAGAAGAGGTAACTATGCATGATATGATGATGTGAGAGAACCATTATACAGATTAAGAACATGTAGGTAAAAGAAAGTAGGTAAGCGAGCGGTAAAACAACGTATGAACATGACGACCGATTTATGTATACTATTTCAAGGAAAATGAATAACAAAAAAATACAAATGTGCAATCTCACCTGACTTCTGGTTAAGCGTCCAGCAAGCACAGTGTTTTGATCTTCATGTACCAAATGTTCAGTGTTTGTGCTTTGCACTGAACGGTCTGTTTCTTCAAGGTTTATGGCATCGGGATCATCAGGGTCATCAAAGTCTTCTTCGAGGGTGGAAGTAACACCATTCAAGTATTCGCCATGGTAGTTGTGGCAAATGCTTGTACACATTATTCCTGACTTTTCGACAGCCACATCTGTTCCCACATCCACCTGTACATTTGCAACAAATGAGGTTGAGGACAGCTTCAGGTGCTGCTGGATTCTCTGTTGTTACAGGGATCAGCCGATCGCTTTCCAACTTCCAACCACACTGCACAGGAAGAAGTTCATTCCCAAGCCAAAATTGAATTTGATGGTACACTCGAAATGCGTGTTGTCTTGCTGCTCCTTTTGTGGGCGGCAAAGCAGAAAGGTCGGGTTTAGCATTGGATACAGATTTGGTGAAAGCATTGTAGCGGTGCATGTTAAGAGAGGTTTTCTTCCTGGGTGCATTGTACAATGCCAGGAATATTTTGTTTCCAGCAGCAGCTACAGCCTCACGGGATGAACTTGGGCTGTTAAATATATCAGCAATACCTTGCAGTACAGCTTGCTTATTGAACAATTTTAATCAGGAATGTTTCCCATTTCGATATGCAGCCGAAGTCGTATCACATCCGCTGAACGCATGCACAAGAAGTATGCTGTTCTTCATTCCCAAAGTTTGCAATTGCTGGTTTCAATATACTTGCCTTCCTACTTTTCCATGGCTTGGTTTCACAAATAATATGTTTTGTTCAGTCGGAGTTAAGACCATGAGGAGAATAATAAGATCTACATCTTCACCCGACTATTGCTACTTCGTCACAAGTGAAGGACTTCACGAGTGCTGTTCGGACGATCAATGTGTCAGCAACACTGGATGCTTGTTCTGTTTCAACTTCATGGCTGGTAAGGGCAATTATGAGGAATGAAATTAGTCTACATTTATTCTTTTCGTTAGAAAGAAAATCATCCTGTTTGACTGTTACTATTGTTTTCTCTCCAAAGTTTATGTCAACTGACCTCTTTGTTTTGTACCTTCGGTTCTGTTCAGCTCTCTTTGTACTGGATCTGGTGGCTGAATAAACATCAAACACCACCGTGCAGCCGTTGCCACCATAATGCTTGAGAACATAGGCTACATAACACTAGCAGATGGTTGAGATTGTTGGTGAATCTTTGGGCCACACCACCTTGTGTAATTTAATTGTGTAATAGTAAGCCTCCAACCAAAACAATGTCAATATAGACTAGGTTTATTTCTTCTTTTAATGGAGTAGGCATCGTACAAGGTAGATTTCTTGGTATTCCACATTCCTTCCTCCTCAAATAAAGACAATGGTGGAATAGTACGGTAGGTACCTACTTTAATTTGCACCATCGTGCGCTCCTCGGCGGTTTTAGAAAAAAACGCTATCCTTTAGCGCCCCATAACTCGGTAAACATTAGGAATACGAGAAAAATTTACATAATCATTTATATTCCAAATTTAATAAGCTTTAATTACGTATATAGTCAACTTTTACCTCAGACCAACAGTTCTCGAGATATTAACGAAAAACCAAAATAGGGGTCCTGTTTTCGCTAATTGCCGCTAGAGCTCGCCTCATATTCATGAGGACTTTTGGTATATTCATCCCAAGGTACCATTAAATAAGTGTGCAAAGTTTCAAAACTTTCGGATTTTTTTAGAGGTTGGGTCATTTTTTTAAGTTTTTTGACTGGACTAACAGCAAGATAACTTTTATATTTACTGCATTGTTATCTATTGCTTCTATTTTACGTACATTCTATACTAAGCACTATTATTTAAAGCTGTAATATATCGCTGACTTTCATCAAGGGGAGGTATAAGAAAGTTGATCATGTTGTATAATTGATCCCGTTCACAAAGAAACTAAAAATGAAAGACCTACTTCAGTTTCCGTTTGTAGATTGTATTTTTACAATTGCAGGAAAATTAATAAAAAACAAATGCTATCCCATTGTGTTTCAGTTTTGGTAAGATGCCTGGACGAAAATAACAGCTACTGAATTCTGATTGGCCCATCACTTAATAACTTGGCACTTAATAATAACTTAATAGCCAGACAACAGAAAGCAAACTACTCATCGCTAATAATATTTCCTGGGCATTATTCTAAGTATAGAAGACAAGTTTTAATTTTCTTCCCACTTTGAATATTATCATGGCTTCTTATTTGATCAGGTATTCTACCTCTTTTGTTTTTATTTGTGAACATACAGGTCTTGTATTTGATTTTGTAGTTCTTGCTAAAAAAAAATCTTTCCAAACCTACTCTTAATCCCACTTACAAAAGTTTATTTAAAACAGCAATAAGAGCACACATCAACTAAAGAGACGACGAAGACGCCGGGTTACTTTAAACGTCGCCTCCTAAGATGCGATTTCACGTTCCTTCTCGCTTTTTATATACATCAAACGTCTAGGCTTTGCTCCATGACATAAATCCAATAAAGAAAACAGCGAGTTCTAAGAAAAAAGCAAGGACTCTGGTCCTTATGTACTCCTCTTTCAATCTGTTGTACTACTGAGGGGGTGGATAGCCCTATTGCAGCATACAATCCATTACAGGGTGTATGGAAAATATCAGCTTAAATAGCTTTATTCCATTTCAGTCCTCCCATTATCCTCCCCAGACCCATTTCGTTCAAGATGGAAATAATATGTTATATATTGACAAAAAAGAGCAAATAAGATTGAGAAATTGTAGTAGACTACAAGAAGGCTGAAAATGTAGAGCAATAAATTCTAACACATAACCTATCGTAATGACTTGTAAGGAGATCAAGACAAATACGATCAACAGAAGATCGTATTATTTTTATATTACATTTTTATTTTTTGTTTTGTACCTGGAGTTCATCATTCATGATATGTTGAATTTTCTGTTAATACGTTAATTCTAAATAGCACTGCTTGATTGACTTTTTTTAAATTTTTAAAATGTTATTATATGTGAACTGAACGAGTTTTAGGTTATTCTTTCTTTTTTTTTTTGTAAGAACAATAGGCCGAAATATCTATGTTTTATATTCAAAGACTACAATACCACACAAGCTGTTAAAGATCTCCGTTATTTTATCCAAGGTAACCACTTCCTATTAAACTAATAAAAATAAAATAAAAAATGAACGTGATGCACTAATGAATGATGTATGTATGAAGATTTAATTTATAATACTTAAACTTACTACTGTGTTCTAATTTGTTATTTTTAATTTTTGAAATTCGTAATTTTATTACAAAAAAGCCAACATGATTTTCCTGTAAATCGTATACTACGCAGATTTATATACTAGTGCATTGCAGATGACGCTGAATATGGAAAATCGTCAGGAAAATGAATTTTAAGAAAACAAATTATTTTATTCTTAATTTACTTCTAATTTCCTTGCTGTATTGCAGATTGGTCTAATTACAAAGCAGCAGTAAAATAAAAAATCTAAATGTTACAAAAATGACTATGTTTGTGACAAACCAAAAAGTAAAATTGTAATTACAAGTAAGGGACAAATCGAAATCGTCTAACACTAACACAATAAAAAATTCAGACACTGTATGAAATATAATAATAACAATAGTAAATACATGTGTGGTTTTATGAAAATTTTATAAATTTTATCTTATTTTATAATGGTGACGAAATGTAGTTTAATTTTAATTATTGGAGCTCCAAGCCAGCAAAAGATGCCCTGAAGATGGTGTAGAGACACCGAAATGCTTAGGCGACTAATCACAAGAAATATATAATTGTTGTGCAACTGGTATATTATTTACTTTATTACATTGATCGAGATCTACGGTGTTGAATATGTATTTTAATAAATCTTACATTTGAAGCTCAAATCGTTGAAATCCCATAAACACGTTTGCAGCGTACAAATCCAGAATTTTTACAATGTTCTCACTTCATTTTACAAAATGTGAGCCGGTTAAACATGTGTATAATTTCAAAACTCACTAAGGTTTCGTGACAAGTTGGATTCAGCCCTAACTATGCAGTGTCGTAACTCAGTGTCACCAGTACATCTAGCGAATGTGCATTCAAGTATGAAACAGTTGCGAAACTTAGTTATGAAACCAAATTTCGTCGTGTAAACTAGCCTTTACTTGAATCTTCGGCACGAAATGAAAGTAGCAGGGGTAACTAAAATCTGTTGCTGTGAAGGCAGTGCGGAGACTTCCTGTTTAATTTCCATAAATTGCCAATGGAATGTTATGTATATAAAACACCTTTAGAGTAATTTTAATTGGTACCGGTAATGTTTTTTTTTTAAGTTCAATAAAATTGCCTTATAAGTTTATATCATGCCCAGTACAATGAAGCTTGCTAACGTATCGAAGTCACAGGTTTATGTAACCCAATAGCCTAACTCTGGCAAGACGCACATCCAATTTAGAGACAAAAGAAGCAACTGACAGAAGTGTTTTCTCGTGAGAGAACAGGCTGTCCGTTTGGCTGCAGACCAGCTAACGCTGTCTCTGAGAAGATTCATTCCCGCCTCGCAAGGAACCAGGAGTAGGAACATAGATCCTGCGGTCTGTACAGCAAGTGTGGAGAGACTCGGCTCCTTACCACTACAATGTGACACAAATTTGCCATCAACCCAAATCCTCAGTCTATAGCACTGACACAAACATGGTAGGAAAGCGAAAGTTCCTATTTGAATGAGATCGCATAATTTGGAAAATTAATTTATATCTTTATACATTTAATTATGTGCACTTAGATCTTTCCTTTAATTATCAATTTATTTAATAATTATAATACAACTTATAAGTTAATTACATTTTATACTGAAATATTTAAGTTGTTGCAGATTATCCCTTCTACAAACAGAGCTGGCTGAAGACTGCCTCAACAACAGCAGTTGCTGTGAACCCAGAGTTTCGAGGACCCCATCATCACTCAAAATTCCCGATATTAGTGATTAAAAATATGAATTTCTACCTAATAATATGTTCTTGTAAATTATTTCAAAATATATTCTGCACTTCCCTTTTTAGTTTAGATAGCAGAAAATCATTCATGGAAACATCCAAATATCCACATAACTTTTCATAGTTAATTCGTGTATGCTGTTGTCATTGGTGGTGTTTTGAAGAGGGTGTGTCCTTGCAAAATCGTTTCATTAATGCATGACGTGTTAAAAATAAACTTGCCTATTTTGATGTTAGTGTGTTAAAGAATCATAAGTGTTCGTTGGAAGGAATCTGATAAATGATAAAAATTACTTATTTTGTACAACTCAGCAAAAATACTACTAATCAAATTATTTATATAACAAGCCAATTACGTTTGTCGTCTAACTGGCATTGACTACATTTCCTTCATACACAACGCTGATCCAGCATTATTGTAATCATCAAGTATATTTTAAACTTTTTACATTTTATAATGCTGTCACATCTGTTGAATACTTACTTTCTCACTTACTCAATGGAAATAGGCAATTCCCAAGCAAGGTAAAAGAATATTATCTATTTTATGAAACCCGGAGTTTCTATCCTGCCGGTTGTATTACATGTCTTATAAATTTTTGTTTTTAGAATCATACCTGTTCAGTGTAGGCTATGTTTTTATTCTATTAAACATTGCTTTATGCTCTACGAACAAAACCTTTATAACTTTCTGCATAATCGAAAGGCAATGAACGATTTTGGTAGAACATGAGAAAGACACTCTATTTTAATTGAAATCTAGACATTTTCGATCGACATGTACGCAGTAACATAGTATGAGAGCATGGATGAAGAAGATGTGGAATATACTCCAAGAATAATTTAAAAGCTGATTGGAAACGATCGATCAAGCTAGCTTGGCTTCCATTAAGGTAGAAGATAGAATAAGACGCTCGAGTAAAAATGTTTACCAAGCCACTTACATGTAACTGACATAAGTTTGTTGACAAAAGCAAAGCTAAGTTCTCCTCCGGGAATTCGTCTGAGTTCTAGACAACACTCTGGCTGGGTTCTCCAAATAAACACTCTCTATTCTGTTACTATTTTTGTTCCGTAAGACTTTTAAGACTATGGTACATTTAATGTTCCTTTTTTCTAAATAAACACATAAATAAAACTATTATGGGAAACTCAAATCGGTAAGTTAATATTAATATTTCAAAAACATATCCAGAAAGACGCCAAACATAAAGAATTCTAAAAGTTCGACGGTTAATTGAAAAACGTTATTGTTGAGTTTATGTGGTGGACTTGGAAATGACAGTGTTCATTCTATAATTAATTGTGTTCTGTAAAGTATAATATTTTGAAAATTAAGAAAAAAAATCCTATAGCTTTGTGGTTCAGAGCCACGGAAATTGTAGGTAAGAATAAAAATAAAATAATATAATTTTTCAATGCGTTTATTGAATTATTAACGTGAAACTTTAAAAAAATTCTAGAGATAAGATTATTATAGGAGAAAAGTTCTTCTGACACTGGGAATCGAATCCAGGTCTTCCGGCTATCCGTGGCGGTGCTCTACCAACTGAGCTAGCCAGAGATCGCTTCACAGATGGAATCTCTCTCCTATGACTGATCACCCTTAATGGTCCACATCAATGGAAGACAAGTTATGTCATATGCAGTATTGTGAGGAACACTAATTAGTGACTTTTTGTGACCAGGCTTCCACTGTTATTGTACTATAACATTCAAGTACTAGCCGAAAATCCTGATTTCGAATCCCAGTGCCACAGGAATTGATCTCCTACAATATTCCCATGTAATGTCTAACAGGGACAATAATCTACGGTTCATATATATATCTATGATACAATTATCAAGATACATGATATCAAATTTGAAGTTTTCAGAAACAGTGTTTACAGAATTATAATTTAAATGTTATTTAACCATTAAATTATAGTGAGTCTTTTGTTTCCAATTCCTAGGTAAATTTTATATTAAATTATAAAAGGTTTCTACTGTCCCTGACAAAAGAAAATGATTGGAGTTATTTGATGTCGATAGAAATGTTCAATTTATGGAATTCTTGAGCATATTTGGCGAGTAGTTTGCAGTTTTCGATATCTATATATATGTATATGTATATATCCATTCTCTACAAATAGTGAAAACTAATATTAAATTATTTTAATATTTAAAAAAACTAATGTAGGATTTATAAAAACCTAAAAATTCGCGCCCAAATGATAATATTATTATTTTAGTGTCTTTAGAATGAAATACGAGACACAATTCGTTATCTATAAAACATTTTTCAAGCATTTGTAAAATTACCCTCAATAAATTCTCGACAGAGAAAATTACTGTCACGTGTACAGAAATAGACAATTCATCAGAATCGAATTCCAGAGTGGTAACAGGGCATTATAATATTAATATGTGCGGTGCACGCATGTCGTTGCATTGTCATGACTCTTTGATTATATGGCATATGTGCAATCAAAGACAGCTGTATAATGCATCGCTAATTGCAATTTAAATATAGATGGATCTCCCCTACATAACTATATCCACACTACAAACACCATTATCTATGCAACATGCGTACACTTTGAATGAATTCGCTAACGAACTGAAAATATTATAATTAATTTCCATGCAGAATATCATACAGTTTAAACTGCATATTTTTCAGCTTATCAATTTTACAACATTTGAAAGTAAAGTCAGTACCTACAAAATTAATTATCTATGTGTGTCATAATTAAAAATGGAAATTGATTTTTAATAAGAAGAAATCTACACCCGATTTAACCATTCAAATTAAATTATTGTTGTTAATATACAATATGAACACTATAGCTTCCTTCACACAAGTTTCATCGCTCGGGTTTAGCCAGGTGCGCATTTAAATGCTGGTGAAAACAATGTGCTTGTAAAGGCCATAGACAAACAAAAGAAACCGTGCGGTGCGTCATTCGTGCAACGCTGCAAATGGATAATTTATGTTTTTAAAAATGTTCTGTTAAGTAATGCTTTTTCTTAGGACAAGTTTCATCTGAAAAAAGGAAATAAATATAATATAATGGAATTATTGATGAGTTCTCAACTTAGGCCTACTTTAAATTAACAGACTTGAGCGCCGACTAGAAAACCCACAGTTCGATTGTATGAGGCTGACCATGTTATTTACAGATTTTAGCGCCTGCTGACGCTGACTAGAAAACCCGCAGTACAATAATGGTAGCCGACAAAACGATAGTACAAGCTGGGCTTTTAACTCAAAAGACACAAGCCTAGAATTAAATAATAAGATAAAGGTGCGTACAACTGTGCATTGTTATACAAGCCTAAAATTTGAATATATTTTATTTATATATTTTATACTATATTGTTTTTCTTTTTTGTTCCTATACTGTTTAGAGGCATGCATACTTACATACATACATACATACATACATACATACATACATACATACATACATACATACATACATACATACATACATACATACATACATACAAAAAAAGCACATGGCCAATCGAAAACTGCAAACTACTGGCCAAATATGCACAAGAATTCCATAAATTCAACATTTCTATCGACCCCAAAAAACTCCAATCATTTTCTTTCATCAGGGACAGTAGAAACCTTTTATAGTATAAAATTTACCTAGGAATTGGAAATAAAAGACTCACTATAATTTAATGGTTAAATAACATTTAAATTATAATTCTGTAAACACTATTTCTGAAAACTTCAAATTTGATATATCATGTATCTTGATAATTGTATCAAATGAGAACTTAAACATGTAAAATTACTTGTAATGGGGGCATGCTGTTAAAATAAAATTAAATAAAAATACATACATACATGTATACATGCATAAAAACATACATACGTACATACATAAATATATGCATACATACATACATACTTGGATACTTAGATATACGAGAAGAAGAATTCACCAGGTACATTTCTACAAGGAGCATCAATTCTTCCTATTTGAATAAAAATCTCGAGCTACAGATATTTCAAGCAAGATAGGTGTAAGTTTTCATCGCCGATCTCTGGAGCATTCAGACACTTTGTCTATCCTTCAAGGTAACCCGGCAGCAGTTTGACATTCACTACTCGGCTTCGACTACTCCCCAGAAATCAATCGTGAAGTCACGGACTAGAAACGCAATTTGTAAAGTTTCTAGAATTCCCAGATGGTTGTTGTTGTGCAAGCAGAGGTGAGTTTTCCCGTATAATTCCAATTGTAAGAGTGATCCAGAGTGGACCCTTGCATACAGGTGAACAAGGGACCTAATAATATTTTTCTATATCAGGGATTAATTTGTTGGCTTGTGACTGTTGAATTGTGGTTTTTTAATCTTCATTTTAATTTCTTTAATCTAACGAAAATAATTTATACAAAAATTATTAACGGTTTAAAGATATGACCTACAGAGAATACTGACAGTATCTACCCTCCCACTGTCTGAAACATTTCCGCACTGACATTCAGAGGCGTAACGAGGGGGGTTTTGGGGGTTTGAACCCCCCCCCCCCCATTGATTAAAAAAGGGAAAATTGTACTATTTATTTCATTATTGTGATATATCACCTATTTTAAAAATATGATTATAAATTACTTAATATGAGTTTAAAGCGTGGGAAGCTTAAAACTCGTTATTGTGCATCTTAATTTTTAAAATTATCCGGGGGAGGACCCCGGAACCCCCCTCTCCAGATGTTATAACCCCCCCCATATGGTCGGCCTGGTTACGCCTATGCTGACATTACATTTAAATATCAGATATTAATAGTCTTATTAACCGACATCAACCAGAGAAGAATTTATTCCTTTAAAATATGTTACAATTACAGAAGTTACTAAATTGTTTTTCGAGATGCGTTTACAATAGAAAAATCGTACGTGTTTTGCCTACGACAGAAAGAGAGAAAGAATGAGAGAAGAAGTAAACAGGGAGACTGAGATATAGGCCTAATAGGATGATGAAGGAATAGGTGAGTATAGAGGAGGAGAGAGAGCCGTAAAAAACAAAAGAGCATTTTGCGTATAGGCCTTGTCAGGAGTTCAAATTCTGTGTGTAGGCCTCTACTAGTAGGCTACGTTAACCATTGATTGTCAACTATTGCATTTTTTATTGTTGGTGTACTTTAGGTCAGTATATTTCAACCTATTTTAATTTAAGTGAACATGGTTCAGGATTAAATAGCGAGGATGAATCATGGTAAGTAACTATCCAATTCGGCATTTGCCTTTGCTACTAGAGAAATCATGAAAAACCACACGTCAAGTTGGCCGGCCACGGGATTTGAATATGGGACCTCCCGAATGCGAGTCCAGTTTGTGGTTAGAAATAAAATCAGGATGAAGAAAATGGCGATGAATAAAGTCTCTATGAATAGAGATCCATAGAGCGACAAAAAGGAGAAGGGAAGTAAAGAGTAAAGAGTTAAGAATTGGGATAGAAGCAGAAAGTCGTTTAAGTATAACGAACTTAAGAAGGAGAAGTTAAGCGGTACAAAGAGCATAGGAAGACATAGATGCAGAACCATCAAAGAGGCAGACATTGAAGAGGGAAGGAAGATCGATAGAAAAGAAAGAAGAAAGAAAGGCAGAGAGTAAAAAAGGGGAGAATTTAGTAACATGCCTAGTGTTATACAAATTTACCTTATCATATCGCTATGCATTCCGAAGTATCCAAAACTTAAAAAGAATGCAATAAATCGTCAATTCAGACAGTAGATAATATAGGCACTGCTCCACGCATTTCAAGTCAATGCATTATATTATCAACACCTAAACCGTATCCAGTTACAGTAAAACGCATAAGTCGTATGCAATCAGTACGAACGTACGATATAGATGTACGAAATTATATGTGAAGACACAAACCATCGTATTATTACTTCACCATACAATCTCAAAGGTTTGTAGGAGAAGTTGTCAAGAAGATGTGCCCTAGAAAAAGAAGAGCTGGGCAGCAAATCTGTTCAATGCTTGCGCCATGTTTATAAAGAGGCTACATCTTTCACTAGAAGAAGAGTTATATATGACACCCAAGAAAAAAAATAGCAGATGAGAGGATGAGTAGAAAAGAAAAAAACTCTCAAGGAATGACGAGAAAACGTGCACAACATGGTTTGACAAATGGATCGGCTCTTACACCCCCTGTAGTATCGTAAACTGAAGGGTTCCCCACAGGCTAAGTAAATAACGGACGTACTGCCACGCAACGTAAAGAAATCTTTGCAGAAAATCAAATCTGGCCTTCATTGCTGGTTATCATTTGTAATGAAATTCCTTCAGCTAGCATTTAACTCTTAAATGCAACGTCAAGCTATAAGACTATTATCAACACTTTTTTATTATACTGGTTACAATATTCCCAATATAATCCAGAACCCTGAACTATGTATCATGTTAGTTCTTTCTTTTCGTGCGATAACACGGATCTTTAATATGAGTTGTGAACAATTGTAAATTTTCTTCTGTGTTTGCCTCACCGACTCATGTTTACGTCTACTTATACCCACATCACTTAAAAATAATTTCTATCATTTATGCATAGACAATACGATGCGTATGAATTTACGGTAGATTACGATAGAAGCGTAATATGTATAAACCAAGCACATCAGGCCTTAAATGTTTAAAACACTAATTTATTCAGTTTGAAGTATAAATGTCTTGTCGAAGCTCTCTCTAATTACTGACCGGGTGGAAGGACAAAATTCTCGACAATTCGACAAACCTAAATCTCAGCACTTACTGGATGACAGAAGGCGTACTCAATGGAATAAGAAGCAGACGTGTGGCTGCTAAGCTAGTGCATCCACAAGTAGATTATATTTCCAGGCGTTTTCTTGGTACTTTTTTTAGAACTCTATAATTTGTTAGCTCAGTTGGTAGAGCATCAGAAGGGAAAGCTGAATTCTTGAATCGAATCAAATCCCGATGTCAGAGGCAATTTTCTCCTAAAATATTATCATGTAATCATCAACACAAACTAAATTATGTGGTTTCATCAATACATATCTGCATCTCCAAGTTTAGCTTAAAACAAAACGCATATGAAGAGACAGTGAATTAAAAGAAACTTGGCATTTTATTTATAGCCTATATACTTAGCATACTCTCAGTAAATATAAAAAATCTCTCACGTTTCATGGCCTGAGATAATAACGTTAATTTAATGTTATGTTTTCTATTTCTACGGATTCACTGGTGCAGGAATCATTACTTCCTATCAATTTATCACAATGTTTTTCTCCTTCAAGGGGAGCTACTTTCACTTGTATGAACAGTACTTACAAGTATACTCATAAACTGCTCCAGAAATTAAGAAATGTTATTAATAAAAACATTGCATGCATTAACAATAATACTAAAACGTTAATATTTCGCCCAACCAACTGTTATTATTGGTATCATAATTGCTGCCTGAATTCAAAGTGATTGATGTGCTGAATAAAAAAAAATATGACTGGAATGTCGAAAACTCCATATTCGCTTAGAGGGGTCTAGTCAACCATGTTTTGTCTTATTAAAAAAAAGTATTCTAGAGTTGGCACACAAAACTTTGTTCATTTCCCATTTCCACTTGAATCAGAAGCCAGGGGAGGAATGTTCATTAATCCGGCTGTCGAAAAGACAGAAAATGGGGAAAGCGTCCCCAGTAGCTGGATAATAAAAAAGGAAATGAATGGAGGGAAAATAAATACAATAAAAAAAGTCTCTCAGTATGGAGAAAAGGAATTATACTCAAGTGACAAAGAAGAGCAATTCAAATTTGTTCATTTGACGCCAAGGACTACAACACCTCTGTTTTGCTTCTTTTCTACTTTCTTCAGTCCTCTGAAAGAAACAATTTTCTACTAAATCTGTGGTGGCCTATACACTTCCAAAGATGTGATCAGTAATGTATGAATTGGGAAGACGGAAATATACTATAGTTATGTTTGTACTATTTAGTTTCAATTTTTAAAACGCCGACCATTCCAAACTCAATTTGCAATCGGAACTCACTGCATAATGGCAATGGAAAATATGACACCTACAGGAACACGAACTAGTTAAATATCAAGGAGTACTTTCCATGTCTTCTTTATATAATCGAAACTCATTGTTAACACACTTCGGTAATACCGGTACAGATTTAAAAGGAATAGGCCTAGGCTATATCTTCACAAGGAATGTTAACATTTAGTAATACACCCGAATGAGCAAGACTGATCGTGCTCGGGTGCAGTTTCAAAAATATCAAAGTGAAGAAAGAGGAGAGACAAAGAAATAGAGTGTATAATGTGATTAACTAAAAAAGAAAGTAAAAAATATTAAACATAAATACATAAATAAATACATAGTTTAAATATATTTGGATAAGCTGATATGGGCATTAAATAGTTAAAAATTACTCCTTCAACATTCTCAGCTGAAGTGATTGAATAGATTTCCAGACATCAAGTTGAAGCCAAATTAAAAATAAGCAAATTGTTTTCAATTATACAGTAGTTTACAGAAGCATTTCCACTATTTCCCTATCACGGCTTGACAATACAACCATCCATTCACTTCAACCATTCATTCATCTATTTCTGGATTGTTTGCGCTTCTGCCTGTCCATATATCTGCTTACGCCAGACACTAACCAACTCAAAGTCATCAATTAGTCAGTATGTCAATCTGTCCACCAATCCATGCGGTTATACAGTGGCTTGCCGTTATATAGGTGCATTTCTCTATCCTATTTAGCTATGGTTTTAAAAGTATTTGTACCACATACTTAACTATAACAGTTTTAATTTCGATGCTTACGCCAGACACTAACCAACTCGAAGTCATCAATTAGTCAGTATGTCAATCTGTCCACCAATCCATGCGGTTATAGAGTGGTTATACAGGTGTACTTCTCTATCCTATTTAGCTTTGGTTTTAAAAGTATTTGTACCACATACTTAACTAAAATAGTTTTAATTTCGATAGTCAGTACCGATTAGCACTCTGCCTCTTTCTCTTTTCATGGTATACCGAAGTATATTTACTACAATCAGGATATTACACTCATCTTCACCCTGATGAATGTATTTAATCTGTATTGGACTGATATTTATCTGTAATTTATAATAACCAATTGAATTTTAATGATTTTAAAATTATATGTGCATGTTGTCCTTGAAGTAATAATAATAATTATTATTATTTTCTTTTTGTATAACGAGGCATTATAATTGTCAAAGCGTAATAAAATTATTACTACTGAACTGACTTTATCGAACTATTTAGCCTATGTATCCAATCCGTTAAAAGAAATTGATTAAAAATCTCAATTTTCAACAATGAATGGCCAAGGATATGTGAAATTATTCTGAATCTTGAAAGAAGTACAATATACAATTTTGAATGTAAGCTTGAATTGTGGGTATTTCTGTAGAATCTGATTTACGATACTTTTGAAATGGTTCACTATTAATATTTATACTCTGCAAAGTCATAAATACTTGGCCGATCACTGAGTCATATACATCCGTATTCCGTCAAGATTACCAAATGGCAGGATCGAGTTATGTGGTCAGCATGAAGACTTATGGATGCACCATTTCCCTGATCTGATTAAAACATCTGAATTACTTATGTATTTATTTATGCATATTTTCACAGATAATTATATCTGTATAAGCTGTCTGTTGACATTACATGAGAACCGTATGGAGAAAATTCATCCAACACAGGAACTAGAACCCAGGACCATGCCAACGCTCTACTAAGTGAGCTAGACAGAGTGTAGGACATGCTGATAGATGGCATCTTTCTACTATGATTACTCGTAATGATCGCACGTCACTTAAATAAAACTGTCATATTATTATTATTGATATTATTGTTGTTATTATTATAATTATTATTCTTATAAATATTATTATTGGTAGTATTAATATTATTATGCACCAAAATTTAACATTTTAACGAATATAATGACCAGAATATTAATCAAATGCAAATTTAGAATTGTCATTATTACTAATTACTGCCGTATGTACAATTATTAAGAACACTTTAAAACCTTCGCATTTTTTCCCTACTGGACGCAATAATGGAACGTATTAACCTTTTCGCAATTTCTCTGTTTCCACCACATATTGAAACCACTGCCAACTGTTGATCTTTATACATATTGCAGGGGGGAGAATGTTAATGAATCGGACCTCATCAAAAAGTAAATTCTGACCTTAATTTCGCGAAAAGAATGTTCATAATTCTGTATTCAAGTAATAGTACATTATGCAAAGAACCTATAACGCCATGTATTAGGACACAAGTACGTTTATGAAAAGAGCGAAGAGAGTTTCATAAGTTCCATGCGTGTTTCTTAATTATCATTATAGGCAACTTACATAGGACTGTTTCTGTTCGTTCATAATAATTAAATGTTTAAATTTCGAAATTTTAAATTCATCAAAGAAACGAAGATGCCTGACCTCGGCAATCTGCTGTTAGTAAGTTGTCGTCGTTCTCATATTTTCCGATATATGGCAGATAATGGCGTCCGATCAAATCAAAAGCTTATCTTGGACATTTCAACCTGAAACCAACGGACTTTAAAACTCGAAGTCAAGTCAATTTGTTGTAATATTAAAATTAACGAGAACAGAATTGATTTTATCTTAAATACAGGTTTCTTATTATGCAGTTTTATTTGCTGCTCTCAAGGCCTCAAAATTGTTCCACGTTCCATATTATGTATTTCACATCAGGTGTTACAATGAAAATCTGTACTTTAATGAGCGTCATTAAGATACTTATGTCGCGTATAATAAACTGATTATTACAGTATGTCGAACAAACGTACATATTAAAAATTTATACATTATTCGCATATTATTAAGATACCACTCGTAAGTCACAGTAGAATATCAGCTGAAATCGTCGTCATAAAGAATTTCACAACTCTCAGCTAATTTTGGGCTAGGTTAGAAATAAGTAAGATAATATTAATTATGGTTTGAGGTTTTTCAGAAATATATTCTAAATATCTCTTGTATTGTCACCCAGGTGATTGCTTTTCCAGGTTTCTTATTTTTTTATACTTGAGGTAGTATTAGATAAGTATTTGGATGTCATTATATATCATATGGTTTAATCTTATTGAGAATTTGGATTCCTATTTTGATAGTTATGGCTAGGGAATCTATGTTTTATTTAAATTATTCTTGTGCATTTTTGTTCTTATTATATTATTGTTATTAATATTATATTGTGCTTTTGAACTCTAGGAGAGGTTCTGGCTGACAAACTGAAATCACTATAATCAGGACTGTATGTTCTATATAGCGTTCTTTCTTTATCTATTTTATTTAATTTTATTCGTTGAATAGCTATTATAAAATTCAACTCATACTATTCAACAATTCCAGATAGCATTTTCGGTAATTGCAATTCTTTAAATTTTGTTTTAAATATCCAGTTATACAAAGAAGTCAAATGAAGTTCTGTATCTAACTCCATGGCACTACATCCCTTGAGGAAAATGGCCTACCTTCCAACCCCTGCGATATCTACCATAGGAGTCACTATTTCTTTTTCAAATAGCTTCTCGGTTGTTTTCAAGAGTCTGAGTGCACCCCGTTCCATACCTTTTGAGCTCAGAAATATCCGAAGAAGTACCGGAGCCAGATGTGCGGAACCGTAGTTTGTAACGCTAATCAGTAGACCACGCAGGTGTTCAATGAAGTTCTATGAGAAGCATAATTTTTAGGCCTATATGCTTGTAAATGAATAAAATATAGGAAAATATGTCAGCTGAGTATGTAAGAAAGTTATATATATTTTATCTATGAAGCAGAAATAACCATATATGTGAATTTACAAGAATCTCGTACTCGAAATAATAGCAGTAAAATTTCTGTTAGAATGTAAACTATTTTTATACGCCATAAATTTGTGGGAAGCGCAAACTTTACTGGCGGTATAAAACAACAAAAGTGTTTCGATAAAGCTAAGATGTGTCATGGCTGCCTAGCATCATTTTTACGACAGTCGATATTATGCCTCTTACAGCTGTGCCATTTTTCTCCTGTCTCATATAAAAATATGTAATAACATACCTTCATTGATTCTCTAAAAGACAGTAAAATATGTTTTAATATATGGTATAAAATGCCAGATATTCACATAGGAAGTACTATTACAAGCTTTTAAAAATGAACAATTTTCAGAAAATTTTCTCTTAACCCGTCATTTCCTTCTAATTGATATTTTCGTAACTCAAAATTTAATGCTTAACACAAGATCTTGTTTATGGATTTGTTGCACTATCATTTGTTTTCATATAAAGTATAAAAATTAAATTTACCTAAAATTTTGTGAGCATGCCTGCTGCTCAATGTTCAAAATAAGGCTTGAATATGAATGAAGTGTCCGCCTTTGAGCATGCCTGCCTTCCACCCGGCGGCCCTTATTCGATTCCCAGCCGAGTTCAGGACTGGGTGTTTGTGTCTTAGGTTTAAGTTTTAGGTATAGAGGACTGGGACACCCCGGAAACAAGTCCGCTAAGATAGTCCCCTTAAGGGACCACCAAGGGTCATTCACGATCCGATGGACTAATAATAAATAATGAATGAAGTGCTTCTATAGGTACGAACAACAAAAATAAAACAACTTCATACGTTATTCGTTCCACAAGTCATTAGGCTGTCCTTGCTATAACTGTACCCAATCAAGGATGTAAACATACAATTATAACTAACAAACACACAAACAACAATTTCAGACACACCAAGAAAACCAACAAACAGACACAAACAAAATTACCCCGCAAACAAAATATTAAACGCCCTATTAAGAGCCCGAACCCGAGTAGCTACAATGAAAACCCATCCCCCTTGCATCCTCGGTCCTACTCCCTTGACCAGTTCCATCTCACTTCTAGTAGCCTAAATTTCAAGATGCTTACATCTTTGCTTAAATAAATAAGCTGGTTCTGATTGTCGCTCACGGATAGTAATTTAAGCAGTTACAAGAGACAAGTTGTAGTCTATAAGGGTTTAGAGATTTACATTAAATTAGAAGTCTTAATATATTACTCTGTCAAAGTGAAAGCAAGGATTAATACCAAGTTTCATCGGGGTATGAAGAGTCTCAATCTTGGTTGTAGGAAAGGGAAAGACCTTGCGAGGCTTGATGACGAGGATGCTGGAAGATATCTCCCTCATCCTACTTAATACCTTAACTCGTTGTTCATTGTTGTATTTATTGCCTGTTGACTTAGCAAGGAGATGACATGGAAGTAATTAGAGGGTTTACTGCTCGTATTTAACGCTGCCAATTTGTGGCTCCATACACAACAGTGGCATAAATGTCATAGAGAAGTTGCTTATTATTAGGGCTGTACTGATTAATCGATTAATCGGCTCTATTAATCGATTAAACATTTAATCGTCGATCAATTACATTTTCCGATTAATCGGTTTAGTCGAAATCTGAAAAACGTTTTTAAAAAAATGGGTCAAATGACCAAACTTCTTTCTCTCGCTTCTCCGGCCTTGGCACATCATGTGTCATTCAGCTTATTGTGTCAAACAATTCCCGTTAATCAGAAACCTGGAGGGTACTTTAATCAACAAACTCGTGTGTCTAAAGTCTTGGCTGAAAAAGTAACCGGAAATGTAAGTTTTGTACATATTTTTTCACTAGTTAAGTAAAGGTATTCATTAAATCAGGATTTCTCTTCTGATTATCTGTAGTGTAGTAGTTATTAAACGTGTAAAACAATATTAAATGTACACTTTGGTTTCGTTTAAAATACCGACCTGTTTGTCGATTACTCAGTCGATTAATCGATTAAAGTCAAACGTTAACTCGATTAGAAATTTTAATCGATTT
Organism: Ectobius pallidus; assembly: GCA_964059195.1. Lineage (NCBI taxonomy): Eukaryota > Metazoa > Arthropoda > Insecta > Blattodea > Ectobiidae > Ectobius > Ectobius pallidus. The sequence continues at coordinate 60,800,916 of CAXKWD010000004.1, forward strand.
TCAGCCCTACTTATTATGCTGCAGAGATGGTCGTAAACATTTTTCTTTGCAGTATTCACTTACAAGAAAGCTTTCCGATCCCATCCACAGAGGCCTAAATATTTAACGGATCGTGGCTACTATTTTGTTACTGTTATTTTACCTGGCCTGTGACCAATTTTCTAAATATGTTTTCTGTGAAATTTATTCGTGTTCTAAACTATACTAAAACTAAACTCTGTGGCACTGAGATGACCACTGCGTCATCTACCATAGGGAGTTTTAATCACGAGGCTGAGTGCACACCATTCCAGACCTCTACCTCAGAAAAATCCGATGAGGTACCGGGTATCGAACCCGGGCCTGCGGATCAGTAGCTAACGACGATGACCACGAGAACATGCAGATCGGTTATTTAACGACGGGGATTTATTGCAATTTAGGCCTGAGACCGTAGAGTCGCCGGTGTGGTAAACTGAAATTTTGACCACATGTGTTCTTTTACATGCCTTTAAATCTACAGACATGGGCATGTCACATTTATACACACATAAACGTCATCGACCGGGCCCAAAAGCGAATCCATAACCTTGGGCACAGAAAGCCAGCGTAGTACTGACTGCATCACCCAGGCCGACGAGAGGCTACGCAGGTGGCCACTGACTCGTATAACAGAACTTTAAAAATCACTCTTACGCTAAAGTTGTTTTAATTTATGTAAAATTAATTTTTTCCTGAATTATTCATGAAAATGGCATTTATGGTTAATATTCGACATCTTTCATGACAACTGTAAGTATACTCTAGCATCATGAAAAAAAGCTGTGCTTATAAAGCTCTCTAAACAATTTCTATTAAATGTTTCCTATAAGCTGGTCAAATAGTTGTAAAATTAATTCAAGCTATTGTGAAATATTTTATGAAAAGAAATACGTTGATATCTCAGTATTCGTTTTTTACAAAGGAAATTCAAAGCAATTTAGTAATACAATGGGTCTAATAAAAACCTAAATACAAAATCCTCTTTTCCACTGCCACTGAACATATTTTTGAAGAGAGAAAAGGGGAAAATTATTTACTCTAAATGCCTAACAAATAGCTTTTATGTATTCTGCAAGGAATTCAAGATTAGATAGCATTCCATTGACAGACACTAACAACAGCGAGAATAAAAAAACGCGAACAAAAGAATCAGAAGCATTGTGAAGTGAAAGATCAGGAAATGATTAGGTTGTAAAAGCGGTAGAAAGAGAGAAATGGTTGGAGGGTGTAGCTCATGGAATGGTGCGAAAACGGTGGTGAGAAAGATAAATCAAAGTTGGCTGATATTGCATGAAATGTATCCCTATGGAGTTTAGAGAGTGGGAGGAGAGAATTTCAGACTTCTATATTGTTCGGGTCAGAGAACTGTGAGTGGCAGCCTAAACTAGGCGGGCCGTGTAATTGGTTGTGTAGCGGATTAGTACTCTCTGATAGCGATGGCATCAGAGGTCAGGATTGTTGCACCAGCTCTATTGTTATTTTGCAACTACCCTCATTTTACTTTTTCCATTCCCCGTTCTACTTCGCTGATATCAAACGAAACAACGTTAAAACGCTTCGTTATTGCATAGCATTAAAATATACATTCCGTCACGTCCAGTTTTGTACAGATTATTAAAATGATAACTATCAAATTGGAAATTAACAGTTTATTGCTACAGACCTGTCGCCATTGACGATGTGAGCTGGTTGATTACAAGGTTGTAAATAATGTACAATAAAGCATGTCAAACCTGGTTGAAGCCTTTGAACTTTCAGAGTTTAAAGAGTAGGCCTATAGCCGACATCCAATATACATCAATTTATAACGACACTATATAGGCATAATAATTATATTAATAATAATAATAATAATAATAATAATAATAATAATAATAATAATAATAATAATAATAATAATAATAAAATCAGGTAAACTGATCTAACGAAGTGCCAGAATGCTTTTGTTTAATCAGTGATAATTGCAATAATTGTGACATGCAGAAAATAGGCTGTTATTTTTTCATCGATTTCCGACTTACGCTCCAGATCGAATCATTAAGCAGAACTTACAGAAGAAAAAAGATCTAGTTTGATAAGCATATGTAAAGGGATATGTGGGTAGTGTTACTTGTCAAAACTAACTGTATTGCAACTTCCAAAGCGGTATATGAACACTGTAAAACAGTATGATGTCAAGAGAACTGATTTGCATTTGATAAATTCTAATATATTACCATAAAATACGCACTAAATTGAGCATTACTGCGGTACCGGTCTACCGATTTGGTCCAACATCAATATAAGCTTCTTCCCATGGTCGTTACAAATCCGTATACCAAGTTTCATGAAAATCCGATAGAGTGTATTTGAGTTATCGCGCATACAGTCACACGGATAGATAGACAGACGGACAGATATTTTCCCGTCCACCACACAGTCTCTGAAATAAATCTCTGACACTTAATAATAATAATAATAATATTGCCAACAACAACCTGTCAACTCGTACGAAAAGTTCGCACGTGTAACCTTCCGTTCCCTTGAAAAAAAGTTTTTGTTCGGTTATTGGAATTAAATATCCAGCGGAGTGTATACACAAAACAGCAAAAGAGTTTATTATTTCGAACGTTTTTGCGATTTACAGTACCTCCTTTTATGGAATATTTGATGTCAGATTATAATTATCTTGATTTCTCATTTTCTATAATTGATTAAAAAATATTGTTAATCTTAGTGACTCTTCAAAAGGTTATGTAGAGTTGTCCATGAATAATTACAACATTTGATCAACATCCCTTTTCCTCAACTAATATAAAACTTAAAGCCACTTTCGCATAGCATACTCGCTATCCACTATTTGCACAAACTCTTGCGTGAGGCTGAGACAACTGAATATGCTTTTCCAGCAACGTAGCCTCTCATTCTATATCAAAATGTGAAGTGAGAAAATGACAGTATCTATAAGCAGGGAAGAGAAAGTTATGTGAATGCACAACATTATATTTTTATTTATGTGGTTTTCCATCCGTTTTATTGATTTATAGAAATGAATTCAAACGATAGCCTCTATATTTTGTTCGATTATCTAATTGTAGGGCCTAAAGACAGTTGAGTATAAGAAAATGTATAGAAATAGTAAAAAATGATTCTGTCCTATGTTCACAATAAAATTTTTAAGATATTTTAAAACGTTAAATGGACTCGATGTCCATGCAATTAATAATAATTCTTTATTGCAACCAAAACGGTCATACTATGATGAATGGAGAAACGATGGTATGACGCAAGGCAGGGGAAACAGGAGCACCCCGAAAAAACCTGCCCGACCCTATTTTGTCCACCATAAATTCCACGAGATTCGATCCCAGATCCCAGCAGTGGAAGGCGAGTGGTCTAACCGTTCAGCCAAGACCAATGCAATGAAGTGCTTCAGTGACTAAAATTTATTAACCCAGACGTTGAAGTAGATCTAACTATCCTCCTTAATTTTATTATCAGGAATAATACTGCAAAGCTTGAGTTATCTTTAGTTATGCTATACTTTTATTAGTGCAGATTGTATATATTAAAATTAATCCTAGTGGATAATTAAGGAACAAGAAACGGCGGGTTTATAAATTAATGTTTCTCTTGACACAAAAAAAAACTCAATACAAATATCGACGGCACACCAAGGATAAAAACATGTTTATAATACATTCTTGGCGGAGTACCAGAGATTACTATTAATAGTTCTCTACTGCATTTTTTTAGTGATATTCTCGCTGTACAATCCCCCAAAACTTAGATTACTATGATCTGTTCAAAATAAACTAGGCTAATAGAAACTGTATTTTTACGATTGTAAACAATTAATCCTCTAGTAATCGTACTGCGATCATAATCAACAAAAGACGGCCGTCTCAAGTATAAAAGATAGAACATTTGTGAAGAAAGTTAACGATGCACGATGAAACCGTGGTGAAGGAAACTGTTCACAATAATAAAAATAATAAAATCAGGTAAACTGATGTAACAAAGTGCCAGAATGCTTTTGTTTAATCAGTGATAATCGCAATTATAATATACATAAAGTAAGTTATTTTTGTAATAGATTTCTGAGCATATATGAAGGAATATGTGGATAGTGTTATTTGACAAGCTAACTCTAAAACAATATGTTGTCATGAGAACTGATTTGCATTTGATAAATTCTTTCTAATATATTACTATTTATAAATTTATTTTTATTACCGGTAAGTCTTCTTAAAATGCACAAATACAAAAATTTATTTTCCTTTGTATTAAATGCATAATCTATTTAAAAATCGTGTTTTTCGGCAAAGCCCTCTTTAGCCCTTTGAGGGCCTTCAGTCCGATTTAGCCCTTTTTAGGTTCTATAAGATTCATATATTCAGAAGCTATAGGTACGAAACGGAAAAATACGTTAAAATGTTCTAATTAGAAAGCTAGGGGAAAAAATAGGTAATTCCTTCAAATCCGGGCCCTAAAAATAACCTTCAAGAAAACCTAAAAAAAACAGACAAACAGGAAGAATAAAAATATGAACATATAATGTAATATAATATAAGGAGAAGCATCTATATGATATTTGCATATCATGTTTACAAAACCTGCCATCCATATTTTAACCTCCATACAAAGCCTCCTGGTACAATGCAGTAACCATGACAACGGACAGACAACTGTTAGACGTGTGAAGTCGACGCCCGCGGGCGAACATCAATGTTATTAATACAGGTACGACATCTGATATAGCCTAATATTATAGTTTTGAATCATTCAATAAGGAAGAATGGATAGGCATCCATTATAACTAGGAGCGCCGCGTTGCCCCGGCAAATACTCTGACAGCGGTGTATTGCGTGCGGCCTAGTCGTGCAGTGGCAGGCGTTTCGCGTAGCCAGAATAATATTGCTGGCTTAATAACGCCACTCGAAGTAATGTATGTTTTATTTCAAGAAACATTTTGTCTTTCTAGACGCAAAGATGGCCGCTTACTCTTCGGGAAGAACATAATCTGAGAGTGTTCGAAAACAGGAAAATATTCAGTCCTAAGAGAGATGAAACTGCATAACGACGAGCTTCATAACCTGTAATTTTCACCGGATATAGTAAGGATAATTAAATCACGGGGGATGAAATGGGCTGGACATGGGGAGGAAAGACATATCTCAAAAATATTGACTGGGAGACCCGAAGGAAAAAGACTACCTGGAAGACCAAGACGTAGGTGGGAGGACAATATTAAAATAGATTAAGGGAAGTAGGATTTGCGAGGGATGGTTGGATGGAGTTAGCACAGAATAGGGGTGAATGGCGGGCTCAGGTAAGCGCGGCAATGAACCTTCGGGTTCCATAAAATAGATAATATTCCTTTAGCTTGCTTAGGAATTGTCTATTGCCATTGAGTAAGTAAGTAAACTGATATAACAAAGTGCCAGTATGCTTTTGTTTAATCCAAGACGTTACCATTCGGCTAACTCAGTCAATTTGACGATGTACCTAGTATGATAAGCTTATGTAAAGGAATAGTGTTGCTTGTCAAATCTAAATGCATTGCAACTTGAAATTCTTAAAATATGTCAACATGTCACAAAATTCAGTGGCATATAACTCCGCTAATTATTTCACAGTAATGCACCTATATGTATATAACAGTATTCATGTAACTACTTCAACGAAGTAAACAAACATCTGACTGCACTGCAGACAACGCCCTCAAATGATTAAAAATGCGGCATTGTAGGATAGATATGATTAAAAAAATGTGACTTTAATTAGTTGTTACTCTGGTACCGGTCAACCGATTTGGTCCAAAGTAAGTAGGTTTCTTGCCACGGACATTATAAATGTATATACCAATTTTCATGAAAATCCGATGAAGCGTATTTGAGTTATCGCTAAAACTAAACTCCGTGGCGCTACATCCCTGGAGGGACTTGGCCGACCACCCGACCGCTGCGTCATCTCCCGTAGGCAGATGGCAGGATTGGGGGGCATGTGGTCAGCATACCGACACCCACGGCCGTTAATGGTGGTTTTCTTGACCGGATCCGCTACTTCTCTATCAAGTAGCTCCTCAATTTTGAATCACGAGGTTGAGTGCACCCCTACCAGACCTCCCTACCTCAGAAAAATCCGAGGAGGTACCGGGATCTGTAGTCAGCAACGCTAACCACAAGACCACGCCGGCGGACTTTGAGTTATCGCACCTTTTGCTATATAAAAGGCACTAAATTGGGCATTATTCCGGTACCGGCCAACCGATTTGGTCCAATATCAATAGACATCTTTCCATGGACATTAAAAATGCGTATACCAAGTTTTATGAAAATCCGATATAGCGTATTTGAGTTATGGCGCTTTTAAAATAGACACTAAATTGGGTTTTACTCCGGTACCGGTCAACCGATTTGGTCCAATATCAATAGGGTTCTTCCCATGGACATTATAAACGCATATACCAAGTTTCATTAAAATCCAATCAAGCGTATTTGAGTTATCGCGCGTACAGACACACGGACGGACGGACGGACAGACGGACAGACATTTTCCGTCCACCACACAATCTCATAAAGTACCATACTGGCACTTAATATAATATCCATCACAAGTATGGCATATATGTTAAGTCAGTAAAATTAAATTCAGAACCTTGTGATTGTGGAAATCATAAAATTCGTTTGGATGGTAATTGTTCCACTTGTTTTCGTTAATCTGATGCACGTAGGGACAATAAAAAAGGCGTTAACGTCCTTTCTTCCTTAGTGGGTCGCTATCTCCCCAGACCTTAATTTGTTGAATTGCTTTATAGCTTCTCTTGAGAATTTCTGGTGTATTTGTATTGCATATTCCTGAGAGCCCGATCTACAACCCTGGCGTTTAAGCCTTCTGGTGATTAATGACTAAGACCCCAATATACAACGTTGATAAGATGCAAGTTGGACCCACAATCACTCCAGATCTATTCTGTCAAACAACAGCAACAGAACAACAGAAAAGTATCGGGTACAAGAATGAAACTCCACTCTTCTTTAAAATAAAAGCTCAGCTAACACGAACTGCGTGAAAATAGAATGAACATCAGTCACTGCAAATATTCTAATATTTATGTGATGGTTAAGCAACGAGTCAAGAATTTCAGTGCTTTGCTATTAAAAGGTTAAATAACATGGCTTACGACAAAATAAAGCTAGGGTATTTATGAAAAATCTGAGCAATTTGGAATAGTGATAAATTTATTTAACACAAAAATAATTGCAACATTTATCTGTTAACACTGACATGGTTTTTATATAAATTTCAGGAATGCCATAATTTTATTCTGAATTATTTTATTTTGCATAATAAATAATAATCAAACGAATAAAACGAATCTTTTGCTGAAAAACGGCCTCATATTCAAGTTCTTTAACCCAAAAAAAACCCCACATAGCGATATTCGTCCAAATAATTCGTCCATTTAGGCATTCAATCATGATCCCCTTCTGTCCATCTATGTAAAGAATCAAATCTCTGCGAGTCGTAAACAAATGAATCAAAATAACAACCGAGCAAGGTCATCTTTAATTATTTTCAGAATTGAATACGGTCTTGTTAATAGGTGGCGTTGGATAAGGAAACACACACTAAAATATTATATTAGATTTTTATGAGTAACGGAAGAATCCCAATCCTAGTAAATACGTATCAACCTCAAGGAAGGAGAGATGTTGGACGTCCGAGGAATAGATGGACATAAACCTGTGAAGACGGAACAGGCATGAAATGCCTAATCCCTGCAAGGATGATGATGATGATGATGATGATTTTTATGAAGTACCTGGCGTGCCACCTACTACCTATTGTGATCCTGGCGGTATGCGTATAACAGCTTGAAAACTCCTGCCGAGTACAAACAAATACATGACTCTCATGTTCAAGAATACACAGGGAATAATTTACTAGCTAGTAATTTTTTTCATACTGTTGTTATCGTTTTTGTTTTTATTTATTATTAATATAAAATTTCTTATAAATACGAACAAGTTATGAATAGAAAGTAGCTCTAATGTAAGACTTTGATAAGAAGAGCAGGAGAAATTTCAACTAAATGGAATCATGAAAAATGCAGAACTCAGATGTAAAAAAAGTGGAGAGAAAATAAAATACGAGATTGATTGCTCAAGACATCGGTCTGATAATATAAAACAAGTGTAGTATTTTAAGGCCACGCCAGTAGAATGAGTGATGGGTTGCTATCGATGGCCTGACACAACAGAAATCTCAGAGGGGGAAAAAGAAATCCCAGAGAACCATACAGCAAATTACAACGATATACAGAAGAGGATTAGAGAGGAAAACTCTGCAGTACAGTTTCCATAAATATATTATCTATTCATGTTTACTCATTTGGAGTTCTTCTTCCTTCTTTACGGTCTATATCATCGCATATTCACAGTGTGTTATGAGTAAGATGAGATATTTCAACCTGCCTAAACATCAAATTCGAGATATATTCTTTAATACTCTCTTAATTGATAGCGAGAGAAATTTCAACATCTCTTCATTATTCCAAACCTTCATCAGTGAAGCATTTACCTGGTATAACTTGGGTGTTCAAAGGAAATTTTGTTTGCACGATTTAACTAATAGATGGACATAACTTACGAATGTTGTTGCCGTGGATCGTAAGTTGACATTCCCGCACGCAATCTTGTTGCTATGTGCGGTAAGAGTTTCCGTGTGGTAAGAATTTACTTACGGCACATCATAATACAAGCCTTTATGGACAAGGCCCCCCAGGACAAATATTCGGTTCCCATAACAACAAACACATGCGAATCACTTTCTGAAATAAACATCTTCAAGAATGTATATGCATAATATTTTCAGGTAATATCACAATTAATATATTTAAATTGATATATATAATCATCGTGCAAAAAATAACATGCAATACTCGTGCCGTAAGCTCATAACGGATCTCGGAAAATTGAAAAAACTCGGCGCGAGCGCCTCGTTTTTTCAAACTCTTTCCTCGATCCGTATGCATCGCTTACGGCACTTGTATCGCAATATACTATATTTGCATTGGTATAATTACATATATAAGTAGGGTCGCACTGGGAACAATTTAGCTATGAATATAAAAACTATAAATAATTTTAAATGTATAGGTATCTAAAATGCTGATGTATTTAAAATATTTGAATTCCACTACCGATATTACATTATAGGCCTAGTAAAATGTTGAATAAAAATAAAGATAAGGCATGATAAATCATTATCTTCTAAAATAATAAGCACACATTATTAACAAAAAAATAAAGCTTAACATTCTTCAAGTCACGCTGGTACAGAAAGGTAAAAAAAATAGGGAAAAAGAAAAATTACTGTAGTAAAATTATGAAGCTGATGGATTTGTCTTAACTCTTCCTTAGATGAAGAAAACGAAGTAATACTTAATTATGATGCAATGCATAAATCCGAATAGGAGAAAGTGAAAAGTGAATTAGACCTAGCAAATTCTGATTCATTTTTTAAATGGAAGGATGGTAAAATCTCTGTTCTTTGTTTTTCCATGTAATAATATAGCAACTGCATCTTCACAATCCACTTATTTATCAATTATTTGTAGTTCACATGAGCTAGGCCTATATTCTTTGCATAAGATTGCAGTAATTGTACGTAGGCTACCGTTTCTAGCTTAATCGCTCTGACTGTAATCGTATCTGCTATTGAATCACATTAATTGGATCAACCTCCTTAGTGGCAAACAATATGACCCCCTGTAGGTATAGCCTATTGTATTATGGCTACTCGAGTTCCGGTAACCATTCAGTACCATAAGCAAGATCTAATATCATTTGAATATTTTGAACGTGCAACGTGATCACATGGCGCCCCCGTAAAAATTCATCTGACATCTCGCGTTTACTCTAATTATTCTCACGCAAATTATAATACTTATTAATGTACCTCAATTCATTAATGCAAAGTTTAACATGAAGTCCTACTCAAATTCAACCCTAAAATGAACTAACTGCAGTTATTTAAACTATAATTCTGGATTATTGTCAAGCCAATCTGTGGCAAATATCGTCCACTGTCTTTCGCAAATTTATATTTTTTAAGCAATTTACAAAGTTCGTTTCAATCATTTGATTTTGAGAACTAGTGAAGAAAAAATATATAATTTAATATGAATGTTGATAACTCAACGAAAAATCTTATTTTCTTAAGTGCCAGAATGGTACTTTCTGAGATTGTGTGGTGGATAGGAGAATGTCTGTCCGTCTGTCTGTCTGTACGTACGATAACTCAAATACGCTTACCGTATTTTCATGAAACTTGGTATACGCATTTATAACGACCATGAGAAGAATCCTATTGATGTTGGACCAAATCGGTTGACCGGTACCGGAGTAATGCTCAATTTAGTGCGTATTTTATGATAATATATATTTGAAAGAATTTATCTAATGCAAATCAGTTCTCATGACAACATATTGTTTTACAGTGTTTATATATGGCTTTGGAAATTGCAATAAGGATGGCTTTGACGAATAACACTAATCCTTAATCCTTAATCCATAATCCTTCTTACATGCTTATGAAACTAGACCTTTGTTGGGTGATGTCAAAAATAACATTCTACAAGTATGTATATCATGCCGTCAAGTTATACCATTGTGTTATATCTTATACATTATTTTCTACACAAATACAACTTACTACTATTACTTCATTTTCCGAACACCTGATTTTAAAAACCGTTATTAAAACGTTGTATTTAGTTAAATATCCGAGTGGAGTAAAGTAAGTAAATACGGAAGTCGCAATACCATTGTCCTTTATTAATAACAAGTCACTAAACGATTCCGTGATTTAACAAACTTTAAATATCGTGACGGATAGCCCAGCGACAAGAAATCATTAAGTGACAAATAATAACTCCCTTATGACCAATACTGATCCTCGTTAAATTTAATTTTCTTCTACCATACATGAGTTAGGGTCTACTTAATAGTTAATTATGCAACGAAGCCTACAATAGAATTTGTTAAGACACGAGTATGTTTATGAAATGAGTGCAGCGACTGATTTCTTTGACCATAATTAAATGTCAAACATAACAACAATAAATATAAAAATAAAACAAACGTTTCGACTGATCTCGGTGATCAGCTGAAAGTAAGTTCTCTTCTTTTCTTCTTCTTTCTAACCTCAAATCTATGCACATTAAAATACACGAAACGAACTCAATTTAGTATAACATTAAAATTAATAGGAACATGATTTTATTTTAAATACGAATTGTTTATTGTACAGTTTGAATTGCTGCTTTCAAGTCTTGGATATTTTCCGTGTAAGATATTATTCGATACCACGAAAGTGTTACAATGAAATAATGAAATTATGTGTCATAATGGACTTCATTACGATACCATTACGTCACATGTAATGAGCATATTATAGTATGGTCCAACAAAAAAGTGTTTTTAGAATTCCTTTTTCGTCCAAATACAGATTTTTTCAGTTTATATCTATATATATATGAAGTGATCTACAGAAAGTTATCTACAGTTCGTATGTTACAATCAGCACTGTTAATTTTTTATATTATAACATTGTGGAAATAAATACTTGTAATTTTCTGGGATGTGAGCATTGAATTTCTCTATTTTCATTTATTTGTTGCACTTATATGTAGAAGAATATCCATGCCAGCAAGAATAACAACATTCAATTTTCATTTAGAAGCCCTACGCATATAGTTTAATTCAGAACAGAACTAACCACTTTAACTTATCGCCGTAGTGATTACGTTATTTCCCAATGGTCTTGTATCTTGCTGGCCGCCACGAGAAAACTAAGCACAGCTAATCCTGGCCAGTTCTCCTGGGACTGGACACTATCACAATAAAAGCTAGCCTATGTAATGCAAGTATAACCTCATTAGCCTACGTGTTAATGGAGTTCGGCCAGTAGTGGAACTTCACACCCATTTCCATAAGTCTTACATCAGGGGCATGTGGTTCTAATCAAGTGCTGATAACACTGTTCATAAATTCGTATGAGACAAATATAGCTAATTAAGTTCAACCTGAAATAAAATACGGCCGAAAATAAATTAAGCTACCTAGCTTTTACTTTGAGATATCTATGGGAAACGTCCTCGTTGTGTTAAAAAAAAAAGTATTGGTTTTGAAGGAAGATATCAAATTAATCATCTTTCAGATTAAATATGACATTGCATAAGCCCTATCATTACTGTCAGTACGCTTATTGTTACTATTATCAGAATTATTAAGTGCCAGTATGGTACTTTATGAGATTGTGTGGTGGACGAAAAAATGTCTGTCCGTCTGTCCGTGTGTCTGTACGCACCATAACTCAAAAACGCTTTTTCGGATTTTCATGAAACTTGGAAAACACATTTATAATGTCCATGGGAAGAACCTTATTGATATTGAACCAAATCGGTTCACCGGTACCGGAGTAATGCCCAATTTAGTGCCTATTTTAATAAATTATGGCGCCTTTCTAATAGAAAGGCGCCATCACTCAAATACGCTGTATCGGATTTCCATGAAACTTGGTATACCCATTTATGACGTCCATGAGAAGTGCCCTATTGAATTTGAACCTAATCTGGTGACCGGTACCGGAGTAAAACCCAATTTAGTGTCTACTTTAAAGGCGCAATAACTCAAATACGCTTTATCGGATATTTATGAAACTTCGTATACGCATTTATAATGTCCATGGGAAGACGTTTATTGATATTGGACCAAATCGGTTGGCCAGTACCGGAATAATGCCCAATTTAGTGTTTTTATGTTAATATATAAGAAGTCGCGATAACTCAAATATGCTTTATTGGATTTTCCTGAAATTTTGTATACCCATTTATAATGTACGTGGAAAGACGTCTACTGATATTGGACCAAATCGGTAGACCGGTACCGGAGTAAAACCCTATTTAGTGTATATTTTAAAGACGTGGTAACTCAAATACGCTTTACCGGATTTTTATGAAACTTGGTGTTCCGTTATGTTTTAGTTTAGTAGGTCATGCTTCTGTAATTCGTTTTTAGCAGGCCTTGCTTGCTATCTTGTTTTTTATTTATTGAACAAATGAATTTCAAATAGTTGTTATGTATGGGTATTGTAATATCAAAATTATTCTTTTTATGTCTTGCATCCAATCAGAGACTGGAGATTTTTATTATATTGTTTTGATAGCCAATAAGGTTTATCTTTAGCTTTTCTCCTTCTTCATCGATTCAAGTTAACTGTGTCTCATAAAGACATTAGTTTTTCTAGGCTTTAAATGCCTATTCTTCGTTGTAATCAATTCAACTACTACTCATAAGGACATGAGTTTTCTTCTTGGCTTATCAATGCCATTCTTTACCTATCAGATAGATCTGGTGGTTTACTTTCAATAGCTGAAGCAATCAACTCTTCGATTCACATTAAGGTTTCATATGCCTTATTGATTCTGAAGACTTCGAATGATTTAAGGACTATTATCACCCATCGTGTGATTCATCGGGTCTTCTTCATTTTGGTGTTGGCGTTGCAAGATCTCAGGCTAACATCTGTATCAACTATCAAAAGGTGGTATTAATCAATTCAAAGGTACGTCATTTACTACCTAATTTATTTGAGGAACAATTTGGACGTAATTGCATCATTGAACTAATATATTTGTGGTTTTGATCAAACTGATTAAGCCATCTCAAAGATATTTATGACCTTTAACAAAGGAATTTGTATTAAACATTGTGATATTTACAAGTTCATCAGTGTTTATGAATAATAATATTATACGTCCAAGGAATCCAGAATTTATGAACTGAACATGATGTATGTATTGTTGTTGTGACAATAAATTGTTACATACCAGAGAAATTTATCTAAAATGTATTGGGCAAGTTTGGCTTATCTATTTATAGTTTAAGTCTCAATTTCAAGAATTGCTACGTCATATGAATCTTGTTATACAGTCCGCTTGCTCTAAGCTTGCCCGTACATTTTATTGGTCCTCCGGGCCGGATAATTGAATCATTTCCGGACCATTTAATGGTCCTCCTATTGCCGGATAATTGAATCATTACCGGACCATTTATTGGACTCCTATTGCCGGATAGTTGAATCATATCTGGACTGTTATCTGGTGAATTGAACTGTAATATATACCAGAATTTGTTCTCATCATAACAATAACTAAACAATAATTAATATTGTTACTGCCTCCATGTCTTCTGCATGTTTGAGGTGAAGGCTGGAGGATCTATTGTTAAACTAGTGTTATAAGTTTCATGCTTGTAAAACCTACACAGACAGCAACACTTACACTAGTACATATATCACACCTGATATTGTATTGTTTCAACGTCCATTGCATTGGACGTTTATGTACTGATTTGTCTTAACCCGTAATCGGGCATTGTATTTATTGTCATTTGGGCCCTAAGAGCGGGCAATTATTGATATTCATTGTAATCTGTGCTGTAAATCTAAAGAGATGGCTAATCAGGAGTTAAACATTAATGCTCTTAAAGCCAAGAGAACTCCTATAAAGGCTCAGATCACTCGCCACGTCAATACCTTTCTATCATTTACAGATCTCGACGATGAATCTTATAATGAAATTGTAGCCCGTAAGGCTAAGTTTAATGAAGTCCTGATCAAATATGAAGATGTTCAGTCTCTGATTGACCAAATTGAGTATTTAGAAGCTGAAGCAGATTATAGAGAAGAAGTGGAAAAGGCTGGTTTTGCAGCCATTTCTCGTGTAAACTCTTTAGTTACAGCTTATGAGGCTAAACTTAGGCAAGAAGCTGTAGAAGCAGAAGCTAGGACTAGACTAGAAATTGCAGAAATAGAAGCTAGGACTAAATTAGAATTAGCAGAATCAGAAGCTAGGGCTAGTCAAGAAGCTGCTCAAGTTGAATCTTTGGATAAACTAGCTTCTATTGATATTGTAGCAACTCAATTCTTTGATTATATTGAAGCTATTCAAACGTTAGTTATACGAGACGAAGCTTCATATTTCAAGGCTGTCAGTATGCGTAATGCATTTGAAGCTACATTTAATAAATATAAGATTAATTTCTCTCAAATAAGATCACAAGAAGTGACTGAAGTTATTAAACTTCAAGGTCGAGAAGTCGAAGCGGCTTTTCATGAGGCAATAGGTCGTCTAAATGGTGCTATTGCTAAAAATAAACAGTTCTATGACCCTGATCAGGTCTCAACTTCTGTAGTACGCCAGTCATCTACAGAATTGACTCCTTCACTCCCAAAACTTCCCGAGATCCGTCTTCCTCAATTCACAGGCGATCCTGCCTTGTGGATTGAATTCAGGGATACATTTTATTCCCTTGTCATTCAACACAAGCATATTTCTAACATGGACAAGTTCCAATATCTCAAATCATGCTTATCGCCAGAAGTCATGACTGTAATACAGAATATTCCTGTATCCTCAGCTACATTTGATGTAGCCTGGGAAACGTTGTCAGAAAGATTTGACAACAATCGTCTGATTGCTAATAGTCACATTGACAAATTATTTTCACCACCTTCTCTTGAAAAGAATTCTGCAGATTCTCTGCAAAGATTTATAGATCATTTCATAAGCACGGTGCATGCATTGCACTCTTTAAATACTAATGTCGATTTATCCGACTTAATTATTTCTAAAATGATCTTAGACAAACTCCCAGTTCATATTATTAGAGAATGGGAATCATCGCTGAAATCAGACAGACTGCCTGAACTCAAGGAACTACTTAAGTTTCTGGAGACTAGAGTCCGAGTCTTGCAAATGACGGATTCGGCTCTAAAAAATCAGCCTTCAACTTCACAGAATTCGCAACCTATATCGGCTAAGAGCAAATCAGCTCAGTTTGTCAACAAATGTATTTGTTGCAAAAAGGATTCACATCAAGTCTACCAATGTGATGTTTACAAGGCAATGAGTCTTGCAAGCCGTAGCAATTTTGTCAGGACTAACCATTTATGTCGTGTATGTTACTCTTCAAGAGGACATACCAAGGCTTGCAGCTCGTTCTCTTGCAGAGTGTGTGGAGAGAAACATAGTACTCTTCTTCACGATTATAGTGCTCAGAACGAGTCACAAATATCTAATACTGCAGGGATTATGTCAGCCTCTCATAATCATCAAGGCTGCTTACTTCCTACTGCAAATGTGTTTGTGATAAACAAGTATGGTCAACCCGTAGAGGCCACTGCCCTCTTAGATAGCGGCTCTGATTGCAACTTAATCAGTGAAAGGCTATTTAAACATTTAAAACTATCCCCTTGTCAGCAGCAAGCAAGGCTGACTGGAATACTATCGTCTAAAGTAAGCACCCATAAGCTTGCTTCTATAGAAATCAGGTCTCGAACAACTCGATGGTTTTGTAATACTGTTGCTCTTGTTGTTCCGGAGATTTCAGAGTCGAAACTCCCAAGATCTCCAATTAATATCACTAACTGGAACATTCCGCCTAACCTTCAACTAGCCAATCCTGATTTCAACACACCTAATTCTGTAGATTTGGTGTTGGGTGTTGAGGTTTTCTCGCAAATCAATTGTGCGGGTAACATTTCTGCTCCTAACCTACCCATCATTCATAACTCTCAACTGGGTTGGTACTTTGCGGGCAAGCTGCCCCAACCTTCTTCTCCTAGGTTGTCTGTTCGTAGGTCCAACAAACTTACACTTCATAAATCTAAGGACTTTAGCAATGGACTTCCTAATGATTTATCCTGCCAATCTAATACCTTAGATATGCATTATTCAGCCTTAGTAAGTTCAAACCTGCAAAGGGTTTCTAATGCATCTCGCCAAGCGAGTTCAAGATTGACGTCTCTTAAGAGACATTCTCTTTCTAATCCTGTATTAGCTAAGGCTTACAGGAATTCTATGTCCAAAAACTTGAAATTGGGACATATGGAATCCGTTGGTCAGGGTTCCAACGAGAATTCCGACTACATCAAAACTTACCACCCAGCGTTAAGGACTTCAAACACCATGACAAATTCACCCTGGCGGGGTCAGTCTGGTTCAAGTTGCAAAGGTTCGTACTGCCACGAATCTTTATGTGCAACCAATTGTCAATTTGGCACCAATGCCGTTCTCAGAAGATGACGAATGATTCAGTCATTCTCTGCTTTCATATTTTTCAATTCATTTTAATTATTTGTTCTCATGTTTGTTTTATTTTTTATTCTTTTCCTTTCTTCTTTTATTTTTTTTTTAAACATAACTCCACATGTAATTTTAAATTATGCCTCAAGTGTCATAATTTGCGGGCAATATGTTCCGTTATGTTTTAGTTTAGTAGGTCATGCTTCTGTAATTCGTTTTTAGCAGGCCTTGCTTGCTATCTTGTTTTTTATTTATTGAACAAATGAATTTCAAATAGTTGTTATGTATGGGTATTGTAATATCAAAATTATTCTTTTTATGTCTTGCATCCAATCAGAGACTGGAGATTTTTATTATATTGTTTTGATAGCCAATAAGGTTTATCTTTAGCTTTTCTCCTTCTTCATCGATTCAAGTTAACTGTGTCTCATAAAGACATTAGTTTTTCTAGGCTTTAAATGCCTATTCTTCGTTGTAATCAATTCAACTACTACTCATAAGGACATGAGTTTTCTTCTTGGCTTATCAATGCCATTCTTTACCTATCAGATAGATCTGGTGGTTTACTTTCAATAGCTGAAGCAATCAACTCTTCGATTCACATTAAGGTTTCATATGCCTTATTGATTCTGAAGACTTCGAATGATTTAAGGACTATTATCACCCATCGTGTGATTCATCGGGTCTTCTTCATTTTGGTGTTGGCGTTGCAAGATCTCAGGCTAACATCTGTATCAACTATCAAAAGGTGGTATTAATCAATTCAAAGGTACGTCATTTACTACCTAATTTATTTGAGGAACAATTTGGACGTAATTGCATCATTGAACTAATATATTTGTGGTTTTGATCAAACTGATTAAGCCATCTCAAAGATATTTATGACCTTTAACAAAGGAATTTGTATTAAACATTGTGATATTTACAAGTTCATCAGTGTTTATGAATAATAATATTATACGTCCAAGGAATCCAGAATTTATGAACTGAACATGATGTATGTATTGTTGTTGTGACAATAAATTGTTACATACCAGAGAAATTTATCTAAAATGTATTGGGCAAGTTTGGCTTATCTATTTATAGTTTAAGTCTCAATTTCAAGAATTGCTACGTCATATGAATCTTGTTATACAGTCCGCTTGCTCTAAGCTTGCCCGTACACTTGGTATTCCCATTTATAATGTCCGTGGGAAGACGTCTATTCATAATGGATAAAATCGGTTGACCTGTTTCGGAGTAATGCTCAATTTAGTGCCTATTTTATGGTAATATACGTATTCGAAAGAATTTATAAAAAAAATGAAAATCAGTTATCTTGACAACATAGCCTATTGTTTTACTGTGATCTTATAAGGCCTTGGAAATTAAAATACAGGTAGCTATGACAAAAAACATATTGATTTACATGCGCTTATCCAACTAGACCGTTAAAATGACCCAGGTGGCCGAGATGGTAGACCTTTCTTCTTCCGTAAGCCCTGCTTAATGAATAAATCTGGAGCTTAACTTGGAAATCAATTTAAAAAATATATATTCTGAATATCATAATTGCAGTCATAACTGATTAAACAAAAACATACTGGCACTGTTACATCAGTTTACCTGATTTTATTAAAGCATGCAATTAGTATTCAATTAAAGGAACAGACTGGAGAGGCAATATAAATATAGGTCTACTTATTTACTCTGGGCCAAAGATAAATTTATCACTAAGGAAATGTTTGCGGCAGCTCCAAAAACTGTAGCATCATATGACGATAGTTTAAAGACTCTTTACCATGATCATATAATGAAATTCGAGTGTTTAATTACACATAATTCTGTGGCCATAACAAGCACATGAAATGATAATTACAATCTACCTAAATCTAATAAAATTATTATCGTTACCATTGTTATTGTATATACTTAGTATCTTATGTATATATATAATAAGAACCATCTTTTTGCAACCACTAGATTCTAGACAAAGTAGGGCATAATAAAGGTATAATATCATTTCACAATTATAATTACGGTTACAATTAAAAGTAAAACTATGCCACGAAAACCCCAAATTTTTCATCTTCTTTCAAGATAACACTCCTACATGCCTTTCTGTTCAAGGCCATGTACTGAACTGAAGAAAAATAAATTATGAAGAAACAGGTTGATACCCGAAATTCTGATCTAGCGTTGTGCCTCAAGAATTAAAATAATTACCATATAAATTTGAATCCCCGAAATTTACCTATATTACAGATTATAAAATTGCTTTAGTAGTATATAATAAAGTGTTTTAGGTGGAAATGAATTGTGAGAGAATATTTTGAGTATAATAAGAACCATTGAGAACAAAGTAAAATAAATTTTGCTTTATACATAACGCAGTCTGCGCAATTCTGTTTTATACGTAAAGGATTGTACGTTCTGGAAAATATATAATTTTAAAACATTTTTATTTCATCTTATTTCCATAGGCTAATTCGGTGCTATACGTATTAATTTTCATAATATAAGCTCAATTGGAAGTAGCCAAACTACAAAGATGCCATAGAGAAGTATTTTTTCTTAACTTTTACAAAATACAACGGAGTGTATAACAAAAGAAAGGACAGGAATTGGTCTAGACTCTAGATTTGCGAGAAAGATGAATATGGCGCTGATCATAATGGTCCAGGAATAAAATTTATCGAAAGAAAATGTAATTTTTAGAATAACGAACTCCCCAATAATTATATTTTAATCTGGCCTTTTTCTAAGTATTTCAATCTATATTTACTGTCACCATGCACAAAAATAACTCCGTTTGTGTAGATTTTTGCTGCGTAAACATTTTTACAACCCAAATCAAAGAAACGCAAATAACGTATATATTTTAACTATACATTATAACTATACATTAATCTTTATCAAGTGTGTCTATGTGTGTTTTCACTATGGCTTAAAACTTACTTTGTGGTTTACTAAATACTGTGTGTATTAGCAGTTGCTGCAAACGGTTGGACCACAAGGAGAGTACCACTTAACAATGTGGAACAGAGGTAAATATAAGTAACACTTCAGCAAAGAACTTAAGTTAGTATGTTACGTCATTACCAGAATTTCAACCTTCGTGCGAAATTCATAAAAAGTAGTGTGTTTTGTGTTTATGCATTTCCTTTTTTTCATTACATAGATTACTCAGTTGCATAGGAAATGGAATAAAGCAAATAAATAATCTACTTCTGCATAATTAAATAACTCCTTAACTTTAAAAGAGATATAATTAATAACGAATAGTATCGTAGTGCAAAACGCTTGAAGACGAGGAAGATTCCTATGCCATCTAAAAATAGGCTCTACCTTGGAAGTTGAATAAAAGGCTTTGCGCGTACTTTAAGCTGAACTCCTAGCGGTTAAAGAAATAACTGGTGTTACGCCCTCTCTCTCTCTCTCTCTCCTTCGCCTTGTAATTCCTTTTTTCTTGGCTTTAAATCCCTTAGCTAGCATGGCGACCTTATCTGCCCTCATAGGCCTCCCCCAACCCGAGGAAAACCACTGATACATCCCTGTTCAGAGATTGGAAATGTTGCTAGTATTTAAAGGGAATGGTTATCTGATACACTGTGTACAGGCGGATTTTTATGGACTCAAGTTTCTCTGATGGTATAAAATTTCGTAGAGTTCATTACGTTTCTCAGTGCGTACTTCATTCTGTGAAGCATGTTCTCTAAAACTTGATTTTATTATACATATTTAATTGTGTTGAAAAAAAATGTAAGCTAGTTTCCTCTCCTTTGTTAATATTCCATCAACTATGTGATGATTATTTAAATTTCTTTGCGCAAAAATATTCATTGATATATTTAATCATTTTTTTTAAATCAACAGACATGAGAATAAACCATATAAAGAATGTTGGTGGAGTAACTTTCGCGAAATGAGGGAAACCCGAGAAAATCCATCTTCGATTATCACGCAGCTCCAGCGACACTGAAATTCAATCTCAATGCCTTGATTACAGCAGTCCCGTGCGCTCAAAAATAAACCAATAATAAAATACTAGTAGGTGTCCTTCACTATAGCCTAAATAAGTAATCGGAATATATCTATGTGTACATAAAATGTTCAAGAATCCAACATTCATCGATTCAGAAGTCTGTGTGGGGGTTATATTAGAATAAATTGAATTCGAATTCAAATTTAAGACATCGGCATACATGGCTGGGTACTATTACATTTGCAAGCAACAAAAACAACAAATATTGATGAAGAATAAGTTAACTCTTTGATCTGAAACATTGTATTGTCTATGGCATTCAATATGTTTTGCTTCTTCACTAGACAATTTTATTATTATTTTTATTATTATTATTATTATTATTATTATTAAAACTCAAAGTTTTGCCTATTGGCCTTATACATGTATATTCACTACTTTGTCAACTTTCCCACAGCAAATAAAACTCCATGCCTATGAAAGCAAGAGAATGAACGAGATTTTCCAGCAGCAATAAATTATTTTTTCTCATTAATACTTCTCTTCAGAGCCTTTAATCTTTTCCACATCATGTAGGACTACATGCACAGGCCTATTTCGAAAATGTTCAACAGCTGTTTGTATGACTCTCCCCAGTGCTTTAAGATTTATTGCCTCCAAAATAATAAAAACAGTGTTTTCGCAGTTTTAATTAACAACCATAGTATGCGGTAATTATTTTTCTGAATAATATAAATGACTCGGAATGTAAATATAGTATGGTAGTTCATATGCTGCATTTAACAGACCTCTTCATCTTGGCTTCAATTTTGTTCAGTTTAAAAATTATTTTCTCAAGGATTATGCTAAATGAAAAGATAAATAATAATCTGAATTTGCATATATCCTAACAGTAAATATCTTTCCTATTATGTCGACCGAGGTTTGTTTCCCATTTAATCCAGAACAATTTCACTCTGTGAATGAAACATTTAGGTGAGAGCAAGTTTCACAAGCATGTTAGTTGTGCGTGTTATTACTCCACCACTTCTTCGTCGTCCCAGTCTTCATCTTGTTCTTCTTCGTCTATCTCTGTCATCATCATTTTACTAGTAAAGTAGCTATTAAGAAAACACTCTATTCTTGGTATTTCATTCCTCACTGAAGAATACTGAAGTTTAATGTTTTAAAAAATCGGAGAGATAAACAATAAATTAGCAGTTTTTTTTATTCAATTCATTAATAGGATTTCTTAGAAGCCAAAAAACAAATAAGTTGTCACAAAATATAGATTATTTCCTCAAAACGAATAGTTATTGAATTTTTTTTAAATTAAGTATCAGATACGCGACCTCATTCGAGTTTAAACATTTTAAAACAATCGTTTTAGAAATTGCTAGTTATTTTAATTTTGGTACTGCATTTAAAGTAGAATAATACTAAACGTATGCTGCGACGACTCAGATACTGCGTAGTAAATCGAAAACAAGGTACTCTAAACGCACGACAGGTAAGCTAAAATTTTGTTTTGAAAAATATAGTCATCTATTGATTAGCTAACGCTTTCCGAAGTAGATATTAACTGGATATCTTATCCCTAAAAGGCGGAATTCTCCCAATCGATCTGTAACAGAAACAGCTGTGAGATTAAACTCTCTCCAATACCCTAATAATTAACATCCAATTATCATTGGTAATAACTCGATCGGTAGCCCATTAAATTGACTAATAACTTTCTCCACCAGCGATGCTGATAAAATTAGCCTGAGTATTCTTTTAATATCGAACGTTTAATGAAAAATTAAATAAATAACACTAAATAAAAAATTGTACAAATTTATTCCTGAAATTTCTCATTAAAAGCAACCAAACAATGTTATTTTTCTCGCGTGGTCGACTAAAATTATCAAGAGCTATAAATTCAATGGGATTCTGTGGTTAGTAGCAGAGTGAGCATTGTGAGTTACGCGAATTCGATAAAAAGTCATATGAATCAGTAAATTCCTGGGTGACCAATCAAACAGGACTTTTACTCGTTATAGGATATTTAAAGTATTTAAAGTATGAAATCCGGATCTCAGAACGGGTTCAGATCGTTCTGGTGAAAGTTAAGAAAGATGTAGTAGTGAACTCTTTGCGAAGAGTTTTAAAGAAATCCATATTTGGAAATATATTATTTCGTTCGTTAGGGTTGAACCCGTGAAGTTATGAACAGAAAAACAGTGTCTAACGTATAGTCCTACTCAGGCCGACAATATGTTGAAGTGTGCTTTGTGGTTTTACATTTGCGTGGTAAAACACTTAACATTTTATGAATCAACCCTGTCTGTAATGCCGTACAGTATCTATCTATCTATCTATCTTGAAAGAGCGGTCAAGTTAGTTAGTTAGTTAGTTAGTTAGTTAGTTAGTTAGTTAGTTAGTTAGTTAGTTAGTTAGTTAGTTAGTTAGTTAGTTAGTTAGTTAGTTAGTTTATTTTCTTACACAGTACAGTGTTTTTCATTAACCTACTTATAAGTTTACATATACTTATAAACTACATTTCTTAAGTTTAACACACACATTTACAAATTAATAATTTACATACAAATATTCAATACATGTACAATATTTAAACACGCTACATTTTACTACATTATACATTTTAATATTATTTCTAGCTCTATTTTTACAGTATATGGAAGATGAATTTTACAAATTGAATGATAAATTTAAGAATACAGTAGGCTATATACACACTTACAAAGAATAGAGATCACTTATATTATAAAAACAGTTTGATAAAAGAAAGGATTTGAGCATTCTCTTAAATGAAATTTCTGTTTTTTGTGATGTGATATGAGAGGGGAGTGAATTAAATACCTTAGAGGAGCGTTTCTCAACCTTTTTGAAGCCGAGGACCTCTAAAATGTCTAAAAAAAAATTATTATCTCCTAATTTTATCCCATTTTTAAAAGTAGGCTATATGTAGGCCTATATTCTTAATATTTGGGGTATTCATTATAAGTCATTATAACGAAATAAATATAAATCCATTTTTTTAATTCAATGGAAACGCAGTTATTGAATTGGAACTAAATTATTGACAGTTCAATATTTATTACCAATTTGATAATATGATTAGGAATTATGTTATTTCTTTTAATGAGACGGTTGAGCTAGTCGCTTCTTGCAGGGTAGGCCTACCTGGATATCTGGCTCAAAATTAGTCAAATTTAGTCGAAGATCAGCAGATACATTAAGTCATCTTAGTTATGTCTGCGGACCATCTGCACCCTCGTCGCGGACCACCAGTGGTCCGCGGACCATAGGTTGAGAAACGTTGCCTTAGAGCATAAGTAGTATGGAGAAGATTCGAATAGATGGGTAGAGTGTTTCGTCAGTGCTATGCTGTTTTTATGTCGGGTGTTGTAAGAGTGGTAGTCAGAATTAACTTTGAAAAGGAGTCTATGAGAATAAGCAAACGGGGTGGCTTCAAAAATAATGATACATGGTAGTGGGAGGATCTTGTGGGTTTTAAATAAAGGTTTGCAGGAATCGAGAGGCTTGGCATTATAAATGGTACGTATTATGCGTTTTTGCAGGACAAAGATTCTATTTATGTGGAATTGATCCGCTGATCCCCAAGCAATAATGTTATATTTTATTTTAGAATAAATATAGCTGTCTCGTGATTTACATAAATTCCTCTTTAGAAATATTTTTAAATATTTTGTTACTATAAATGCTTCTATGGAGTAGGTTATGTAGCAATATATGGCCATTCTTAAGTCTTATAAAACACTACAACCTAAGAGGCAAAGAATTTACAGCCAAACTCAAGTAATTCTACTAAAGAAATAAAATAATAACACTGCTTGTGAGGTTACGAGCATTTAAGTACGTTGATAAATGCCGAAAGTGTTTTGTTGGGTCCTAACGTAAGGAGGCTAATGTGACGATCCTCATAACAATTGAGCCAAACGAGAGAAGTCTGAACTCACCGTAGGGATTCATTAGGAAGAAGTGCAAATAGTATACTTGCTGTTAACAGTACCATGGAGTAGGCCTACTACATCTGTCACTGCAAACTCCCCCAGAGGGAGGTTTAAAACTTCTAAAGAAATGCTAAGCTTGCACTGTAATACAAGGCACTATTATGAATTTATTTCTCTCACTATATTACCAACATTCTGTATCATAATGCTTTTCTACAAGGATAATAAATTAAAACAGTCTGTGCATAGAGTATCGACAGCCATTTTGATTTTAACGACATTAACAAGTATGGAAATAACGAAAGTTTGATTGCCGAGTAAACGATGGAAAATGTTATTGATTAGGGTAAGGTTGCTATCGATGGGCCACTTAAGGAAAATCTGAAGTAAAGTGTTCTAAATTCAAAATATTTTACTTTTTTTTTCGAGTGAATATAAACTTTACCTTTTATAATTCACTTCGTTAAGAAGATAAGTAAGAACTGCTGAGGTTTAAATAAATATTTAAAAAACAAAAATAAGTGTGATTGGCTCAATGAAGGAAACCGGTCTCCTTCATTGAGCCAGGC
Source organism: Ectobius pallidus (assembly GCA_964059195.1). Taxonomy (NCBI): domain Eukaryota; kingdom Metazoa; phylum Arthropoda; class Insecta; order Blattodea; family Ectobiidae; genus Ectobius; species Ectobius pallidus. The sequence continues at coordinate 60,826,563 of CAXKWD010000004.1, forward strand.
AGTTTCCATGAATGAGCCGCTGTATGACACTTGCTTAACTTGATATATGTGTTAAAATTTACAAAATAATAGTCGTAGAAGCTAGTGTGTTTGGATCTAAAGTCATTGTGAGTTATTTTAAACATTTTTCCAGTTTTCATTACCAGATGAAACCTAATATATAACCATTGTGTACGGAAGATTGAAGCATTGAAAATACTATTACAAAAATTAAATAGGCCAATACAATAAAAGTCATGGATTACACTTTGTTTGTACACATAAAATAACACAACAATAGGAACTTTTTGAAAAATATTGACATTTATTATGTTCAGACTTTCATTCAATTTTCGCAATAGAATACTTTCGTCCCAGGAGAGATTTTGTCTGGGAGAGGAGAGATGGTACCCTTAGGAAGCATTGATTATTTTATGCCAAAGTTGTTCCTCTTGGTGGAAGAGAGTTTGAGCCATCTGTACTGGTAGACCAAAAATGCCATATCTTGTTCTGCAGGTGGCTCATGATTTTCCCTTCTGATTTGTACGGCGTTATCTGGGGATTCCACAACAGGGATAGCATCTGTTCAAATTGCATCGCTGGTACAAAACGGTAGACGACCTGTCTCATCAACGTTGAAGACTCGCGTTGAATCGAGCTGGTTCTCGTCAACAATTTTCTCTAACGTGTCAAAAAAATATTTTACAACTAATGCTAAGAATGTCATCGCATGGAGTTTCCTTCAATGGGCCGGCCCATTGAAGGAAACTCGGCGTGGCTCATCGAAGGCAACTAGCTTCTTGTTGCTTTTCTCGTCAACGCTTCTGTTTGTATAGAGTAAATTTTCATTGTTGATACAGTAAAAGAGGTGGAATTCATCGTACTTTCAGACAGAATCCGTCAATTTTGAACAATAATTAATGTTTCACTGATATTACTGTTTCAATAGCGGTAATACATTACAAGAAATTTCAGTAAATCTTACCTTGGCGTGCTCAAGCTTTGTATCTGCCTGGAACAACTTGAAACTAAGATGGTGGTTCTCTAGCAAGACGAACTTCATATTACTGTCAACAGAGCGAGCCGCTTGCCTGTACATGCGGAGAATTCGTGGTGGCCCAATGAAGGAGCCGGCCCATTGATAGCAACCTTACCCTAATTACGTTATATGTGACTCTGCGAATTCACAATTCATTCTATTTAAACAAAGCTTTTACCTATTTTGTTGACTCCTTTATTGTAACAATACTTTTCCTCTTTGCATTCTACTTCAGTACGTACCGGTCCGATTGCGTGTTTTACAAGTTAACATAAAAATTCAAAATAAATCAATAGAAAATTCAAAAAATCAATGTTTGAATAGAAACTTTTTTCTTTGCAAGTTTTTTTCAACACTGCTAGTAGATTTCAAATAAAATATTTTTCAATAAGTTAAGGGAAGTAAATTCGCTGTAGCCTTTCTCTGAGTAGAATGCAGAGACACGATAACCCTGCACATACACCCCCCCCCCATTGGGGTCTGCTAGATTCTATGAAAGGTTTTCCATACTCCACGTAAATTCAGACTATAAAATTAGCTTTCCCAGTTGTTACTCACAATCTAAGTTGGTGCAAAAACTTAGCCGAGAATAGAAGAAGAAATTATCAATGTATTGATGTGAGTTTCTTGGATCCCAGTGGGTAGTTTCTGATGGTATATTTTCGAGGTGTGTATTTTTTGTTTACATGTTTATATTAAATCCTGAAAGTGATAATTATTTTAATTCGTTTCTACAATATAAGGAAGAGGGATAATGGATATAGATCTAAATGAGCAAACATTGACCAATTTGGACGAAACTCACTATGTTTTCTGGGCCAGAGAACTCGAATCTGAGGTCGATTTACCAGGCGGCGCTTTCTAATCGTGGAATGCATTCCAAAGCCAGATTTTTAGCTGTCTCGTTATAATTATTAATCGTTTAGTTTATGAATGATTCGAGTGTAAGTGTTAATAAATATAATGCTTTAATTATTATGATCTTAATTTTCAATTTTCTAATTAATTATCGTGGGCGAAGCCGCGGGCACCTGCTAGTAGTGTATAAAATAATTCTCACATATCCTATGCTTGCCGTTTGAGCTACTAAGTGTGCATATATGTGTGTATGTTAGAGTGTCCATTCGTCCCGCTTTTTCCGGGACAGTCCCTTTTTGGCAAAATGTTCCGCTGTCTTGAAAGTTTTATATGGGACACCCAAATGTCTTGATTTTCTGTGATTCCACTCGGTCAGTGTCTTTTACGCTACATTAATGAAAGTTGCGACAGTGAAGGCCTTGCTCATTGTCAAAACATGCTTTAATGGGATATCATGTGCTTCATTTTTATGACAAAGTAATATTGACAAAATAGCAACGGTACATTGTTGTTCTTCGTGACAAAGTCTCAGAAATAAACGCACTTCTTCATAAAATATATAAAAGTGAAAAGCACAGTGATAACGAGGCATCAACTTCTGCGAAATAGGCTAAATTAAATACATCGGTCTGCAGAAGAAATTTATGAAGCCATTTACGTCATTTGGAAAAATTTGTGTGCACGAGAATAAATTAAATTTAAATGTTCCCTAAATTTTGTGGATGAGGTTTTTGTTCACATGTTCCCTTAATTGTCCAGGATTTTTTTTTAATGTTTAAGATGTCCTGTTTTTATGTAAAAATTATATGGACACCGTAGTATAAGTGCATGTGATAGAGAAAGAGAAGAAGGATAGGGTAAAGAAACGAACAAAGAGAGAAAAAAGGAGAGGAATAAAAAACAGAAAGGGACAAGAGCAGAAAGAGAGAGAGGCATAAGGAAGGGGAGAGGAAATGAATTCACGCGGTTATCCTATTACATAATACGCTAATCTAGAAGGCTATGTACTAGTTTAAACATGTTCTGTCAAATAACGCGGGTGTCAAATAAACCTGTTATTTATTAGGAATGTTGGTTGTGGGGATATGGTTGGAACGTTATTCGTAATACCATGGCGCATTTACAGAAAAAAAATCCCTCTTTGCCAGTCACATTTCCCTTGTTGCATGCACCCGCTTTGATGTGTGCTTTAGTGATGTTTCACACTTTAGAAATACTGCAAAATGTAGCGTAATGTTGGAATTTCACATGTACACATAAATTACGTACAATTAATCGTCTGGTCCTACTTTTTTCAACTGATACAACGTGGAATGTTTACCAGTGGTATGTTGCGGGAAGAGCTGGTTCAGATTTCAAAACATGAATGAAATTAAAGCTGGCCCTGTAAACCAGGGGCGCATCCAGAATGTACTGAAGGGAAGACGACATACATGAAAGTTTGCAATTACTCCGGGTTTTGGGGGTCTGGAACTACCCCAAAAAGATATTGGTGTCCAGGGTTCTCTTCCGGAATTTTTATTAATATGAAGTGCAATAGGTGGTCCTCTTGGTGATTCCTCCAAATTTCTCGCAGATAAAGATTTTTTCATGCCCAGAGTTTTAGTTCAGTTGAGAAATTTACCGGTTTTACGTATTACATAAAAATTAAAATCTTTAATTAAATTTCAAAATTTTACTTTTAATTTGAAGTAATTGCTGGTCTTAAATAGGCCTACTTCACAGAAATCAATTGATCATTTATAAGTTAATAATAATTAAAGATAAAAAAAACTCGAACAGCTGCTGTTTCGTGGGTTATCAAAAGGCGTCGAATATAAATACTACTCAAACTTCCATTATACATTTCTCAGGTTGAAATACGGGGAGTACATAAACACTTGTATTTTTGTTTTGTATTTAATTAAATTTAATTTAATTTGCTTAGGCAATTATTTTATATGAATAAAAAATATCAATGGAACATAAAAGAAAAATCAAGGGGGGCACGGCCCCTACGGCTCTCCCCCTGGATCCGCCGCTGCTGTAAACTGAATTTGTGAGTACTACTACTTATTTAAGAAATAATATTTTCTAGACTCGATTGCTTGCTCATCAACGTTTACAGGCCTCTCGACAGCGGTACATAGAATTTAGAATAAGATTTGAAGTTTTATTTTTGCCGTATATCCAATTACAGATACAAAGTTGTAAATGTCATCGAAATTATATTCCATAAAATCAATAATTGCCAAATAAACAGATTAAATCTAAAACCTTGGTAAAACTCATCAACATTATAAAATAGCTTCTTCATCAACGTTAACCAGACGGTCAATCTTAAAACCCCAGGAATGCAGACTTCTTATAGCCGATGGTAAATAAGAGAGGTAAATTTCAGTCGCAACTTGAGTAACCCAAAAAACCACAATGAGATTCTTTAGTGAAATGAAACTGTGGCTAATTTCATTTCTTAAATTGTATTTATAACGAATAAACTATGAAGATTTCCCAGATCCCATAAACATTATATCACATTTAACTTCCCAGTTATTTACAAGTCATGTTCGATATCTTCATATTCTCGAATCATTGTAATATTACCTACATTGTTTGATAGTTAATTGTTAATTAAGAGGAAGATCTGCTACAAGATGGAAAGACAGTACACACAACTGATCTGAAGAATAAAGAGGAAATAAACAGGATGTAATCACAGTATATACTATACTGTGATGTAATTCTACATTAAAAGAATAAGAAGTTTGTTAGCCTATGCATTCACGAATAATTACCCGTTATTAGAATCTAATATATTATCTGATATATCTGATATTTTTCCATTTCCGAGCGGAATTTGTATGGTTATATAAGCAATAATCAAGTAAAACCTTCAGTGGGCTCTAAGTTTAAGATCAATTAAGGAAATTTCAGTAGAATGACTGATTTTCATAAATAATAGATTTAATGCTAATATAAAAATCCTCATATTCTGTCATAATCTCATAGTCTTACATCTTTCTTTCAAATAACTGTTCGAAATGACATATTTTACTTTCTCGCATATACGTATAGAGAAAGTATTCTTATCGTAACAAAATATCGAAATCGAGATAACACCGGGAAAACATGTTTCACGATGAGAACATTAAGGAGAGGTTCCATCAGGCCTGTGAAGTGAAGTCTGACTTAACTCAGTTGGTAGAGCAGTGGCACGGATAGCCAAAGCTCTTGGGTTCAAATCCCAGTGTCAGAGGAATTTTTCTCCTATAATATTCTCATGTAATGTTCAACAGAGACAATAATCTGCGGTTCATGAATGCATAAAATCCATGTTTCACGATGCCTAGAAACAGCAAAAAGTTATTTTGGAATCTTCAACAATGCACTGGGAAGGTGGCGACTTTAGTAAAGATTTTCGTAATGTTATGTCAATTTTTATGTTGTTTTTTTATATACATAATCTAGCTGCGGCTCTGTTTAACTGACTTTAATGAGGTAGGCCTAGTATGTTACCATCACCTGAGAATCAGTTTTCAGTACAAGTGCATTGAGGAAAAGATGTCCGACCCCCTGGCCTGAATACAAGCGGACTGAGCTTAATATATTAAAAAATGAATGCAGTAACGAAGAGATTATATCAAATGTCTATCTGTATACCCACAAAATTGCAATATTCACAGTGAACTTTTAAATATATTTACAGATTTTCGTTTTAATTGGAAACCAATGAAATGAAATTATAATAGGTAATGTCGAGTGGGATTCGGTAAGACTATTCCATGAATAAACTTTATAGATTACATAAATAATAGTTTCTTACTTGTGTTGTTTAAAATGAATTCATCATTGCATCAGCTGCCATATCACGACCCTATAAGAGAATGAACGATCGACTTTCGAATGTGTTACCAGATACTAACCAAAGTAACCAACAGTGGGGATGATAAATAGTTAACCTAATTAAGATAAGCTAAAATCAGATAAAAATAAAACACACGAACTGGCTTGCATTGAGTAGAAATTGTGTTTTAATCAATCCACATTTAAATTGTTTAACTTTCCAAATAAGTAATGGTGTATAAAATATATATTTTTTTAATCATCTTTAGCAGTCACGGTGGCTCATGGTTAGCGCGTGGGCTTGGCATGCAAGCAGTCCCGGGTTCATATCCCGAGGTAGGCGGGCGTATCATTCGTGGTGGACGAAGCAGTTTTTCTCGGAGATCCTCCCGTTTCCCCCTCTCATTCCACCAACACTCTCCACTTCACCTTCAAACTCTCCCTCATTATCATTCCCGTTTCCTTTCCCTCCTTTCGGGCCATCAGCGTCCGCTGCGGGCCTCTCCCGTCCTGCTCTGTGGCTTGTGGTCATGTGGTTATTGGTGGTGTGCTGCGCACCTGGGGGCTCTCTGGTGTGCCGCGACCCTACGGGCTCTCTCCGTGAGGGACAGGGGCGTGAAGCACGTGGTATGGTTTCTGCTTCTAGCATAATGTTGGGGAGTTCCGTGGGGGCTCGCGGTGGAATCTGCTTCGGGGGGCCTTTGGGCATGCCAATCATCCCATTACCAGGGGTTGGCACAAAGGGCCTGCCTATTTGGCCTATGTGAATAGGATCGTTCCCAACCCGCCTCTCCCCCCCCCCCCTACGTGGGGTTCCATACAATGCAATACATTGCAGCTATACAGCTATACAGATATGTGACGTATTAATAACTACAAACATGACGTGTCCAGTATCGAGCTGACGTTTTATAAAGTAAAATTGCATCCCTGCAATCCTTGCAACCATATTATAAGATAAATGGTCGTTATTGGCAGATATTCGAAGTACTGCTAAACGTTATTGGTCAATGTCAAATATGCGTCAGAAAAAAAAATAGGAAGAGCACACCGTTCACTATACCCAAGACGAGCTAAGAAGGAAACCTGAAGTAAATAAAAACCAGTTTGTCTGTATTTCTCTTAGGTCATACAACCGATACAAGTAATGTGCTAGAATGAGACAGACATACTGGTTTTTGTTTACTTCAGGTTTCCTTCTTAGAACGGCCAGACTTTAGAATCTCTAACCTATGCTACTAGAGAATAAAGGCCTCAAGTGTCTTTAGAATGTTGGCATCCCATTTGCTCTAAGCAGGACTGTTCGCGGAATTTATGAGGATAACCAGAGAGACCTTATAAATATACAAGAGGTGAAATCGTATTGTAGCAACACGAAAAGAAAGGGTGAGGGCTTTCCTCCGCCTGCACTATTACACAGCACTTTCCTTCTCCATCAAAATCTTGAGCACAACAAAAACCTGCTTGTGACGGACTGGCTCTGCAAAGAACACAGTCTTTATATAATATAATATGTCATCTCTGATTAATGACGTTCCGCTTCCAGGTTCTGTCTGGAAGAAGGACGTAAAAAATTGATCACTACGTAAATCATTCTTACAAGATTCCCATTTTGCTCACACAGCTAAAAAAACCTACAGAACTGACAATGTGCCTCGTACATAACCAGAAGACGTGGTCGTCACTTTCTTTCTTCTTCGTACTGTCCTGGCTTCCTGGGTATAACTCATAACACGCCTGGTAGTCTACCGATGAAAGTTTTATAAACACTATAATTGTAGGCTATAGGATGTTTAACGCGTCTATCAAGTCTTTATATAAATAAAACCTATTCACAGTAAAAAGTATATAAATTCTTCTAACTTTATCAATTTATTTCTGATGAAAACAGAATTATGAATATTTTTTTATTAAGTGCCAGAAAGGTACTTTGTGAGATTGTGAGGTGGACTGAAAAATGTCTGTCCGTGTGTCTGTACGCGCGATATCTCAAATACGCTTATCGGATTTTCACGAAACTTGGTATACGCATTTGTAACATCCATGGGATGAATCTTATTTATTATGGACCAAATCGGTTCACCGGTACCGGAGTAAAGCCCAATTTATTGCCTATTTTATGTTAATATATAAATCAAATGCAAATCAGTTACCATGACAATATATTGCTTAACAGTATTCAATTACGGATTTGGAGTTAGCTTTGACAAATAACACTACCCAAATATTCCTTCACATATGCTTACCAAACTAGACGCTTTTCTTTCGAAAGGCCTGCTTAAAGTATCGATCTGGAGCTTAACTCGGAAATCGATAACAAAAATAACTTATTTTCTGCAGATCATAATTGCAATTGTCACTTATTAAACAAAAGCATTCGGCAATTTATTACATCACTTTACCTTATTTTATTCTACTCTGCATCTTGCCGACAATTATGGCTGACCAGAAAGGTACAGCCACGAAGTGGTACAGCACACAATACACGAAATAGCACAATATTAAACACAAGGTAACAAACAAGACCCAAAATTATTTGTGCAATCAAACAGCACAATTCATGCATTTTAAACAGTGCTATGAATATGTAGAATTATCGAGTTCTCATCATCAGTAACACGAGGCAGTCCGAACTTGAAAATGTCGGTGTGAGAAGGAAAAACGTTTATTTAAAGCAAAATCCCCTAGCGTCCTTTACTTACAATTTTTCAGTTTTCAAATCCCATACCGATAAATGGATTTATTTTCTTAATAAAAAAAATATGCTTAGGCTACTGCGCATTTTTCAAAGTGAACTGAAGGGTCCAATACGGTAACTTTTGGTTCAAAAATAAATATGATATAATAAATATTCTTACATCATGTCTCGTGTTGGCAGCGGTTGCGTAGATGTTTCAGGAACGTTATCATTATTGTAAAATTAAATATATATATAGGTTGATGTTCCATAAAAATTTGTGGATTTCATTGCGGGTTCGAGTCCAGCCTAGGGCAAGGGTGTTTGTGAAAGATTATAAAAACAAGGTAAAATGAAAACCAATAGAAACTTTATTTGTACAATAGGTATGGACCGATAAAAAAAATGCCGTCATATGTTGAAAAAAATTATATATAGGCCTATATAATATATTACGACTCCTGTGCCAGAAAACCCAGGCGGTATGTCGGTTTTAACAGTAGGCTAGTTGGTTTCATTCTTGCATTACATTCTCGTATCACAATAAGCATAGAAACAATAATGTATGTAGTTGGACATTCTGTTAATGTGTGACAGACTTTGACCATGGTATTACAGATCTGTGAAACTGATGTTTGAAACATAGAAAAGTTTATTTTATTTGGAGATCAATGGGCATAAATTATACTTTTTTATTGATAAAGTTTAAAAAAACATCAATTTTTAGGTAGAGCTATAATTTATTTTTTAGAACTCTCAGAATTGTATGCTGACATTTAATACTAATACATTCAAATCACAAAATTTATTTCTTAACTTATGGTCGTGTTTCCCTTGTCAGGGTCACATATGAATATTAACTTTGTACAGAGCAAACTGTCAGGTCCATTAGATTGACTGAGGTTAACAAAAATGTAAACCATTACAATAAGACTTCGATGGAATATCTATACTGTATAATTAGTACACTTTGCAACAAGCCTATACTGCATTTATTAAGACACGAGTGTGTTTATGAAACGAGGAACGCGAGTCTGAATGTTTGAATTCTGAGATTTTAGATTCACCGGCAACGAGCCCGCCAAGTACTTCAAGTCTTCTACGAGAGATGACAGGTTACGGCGTCAATCAAATCGAAGCTTCCTATTGCTGTTTTCTCCAAACCAATGGAATTTTTACAGCACGAAATGATTTCATTTTGGTATGATATTAAAATTAATTTGAACAGAATTGACTTTATTTTAAACACAGAGTATTTATTAGGCATATTTCAGCTGCTACTCTCAAGGTCTCAATATAGCCTAGTTCAATGTTCAATAATTATCGATACCACACCAGTTTCGAAATGGAAATCAGTGTGGAAATAAATTACATTATGATACCGTTAGGCCTACGCCACGCGTAATAAGCGTATTACAGTAAGGTTCAACAAAAAAAATATTATAAACCATTCTTATAATTTATGGTACCTAAAAATGTGACCGAATAATCCCATAACCATAAATAAACATCTAATCCAACAAGAAAACAAGAACTTTCAACGTATAAGCAAGATGCCACCAGTTTAAGTTCCCTTAAATAAATCTTATAGAATTGTAATCTCGAATTAAGTTAAAAATCGTTATGCTATTGGACTAGAAGAAATAATAACCAAGGTGTTTAATATGGCAATTTATTCTGCTTGTATCAATAATTCATTACAATAACTCAAACGAAATCTAATGAAAAACGCATAAGAAATTAAATTAAATTAAATCCTTTTCTTATAAATGTACAAAAAACGTTCAGCAAGAGAAAAGATTTCAATCAAAACGCTAAAGCGACTGAATCTTTCTTAAAGGATATTAAATCTGACATGCTTTTGTAGATGATACAGCAAAAGTTAATTGGAAGAGAGACTCGGTGGCTGGAGATATGAATTCCTTGCTTCTTCCGATAACTAATTTCGGGGGACCGCATCTAAAGGGTTCACTACACCATGGAATAATAAAATATTAGTTCTCATTGCAGATGTGTCACTTTGACTGTTCATTAAATTTCTATCTGCATGTCTTCCCGATCTATTCATTGCGGTTCAATATTCATTAGAGCATTGTTATTACTGAGACTATGAGAGTTCAAAGAAGGAAGAACAACTCGTAATATTCATGTGAATCATGATTAAATATCTAATGAAAGGTGCAAACTATATTGCACAATGGGAAATGTGAGAATTTAATGTTGTACGGGCAAGTTGCCCTGGTAGCTCAGTTGGTAAGAGCAGCGGTACGGAGAGCCGAAGATCCTGGTTCAAATCCCGGCTATGACATTGAATTTTTCAATCTGATTTCACCTTTCCCACTATATTGCACATATTTTCTCATATGTAAGTGTACATGTTTCAAGACTGAGCTCTAAATATAATATCAACTCTTCCTGTTTTTCCTGGAGTTCTTGCGAGATTATTGATATGATATTAATACTCCTTACAGCATCACACATATAACTTCGTAAATAACAATTATTAACTAGAATATATTTCCAATCTCTTTTCTTGTTTTTTCTCTCTGAGTTTTAACTTCCCGTTGTAGCATCGTTTACGCGGCCCACGCCGGCCGGGCCTTAGCAGTATACGGTACACCGTGCGGGTACTTAGCACTCCTCCAATGCCTGGTCGATTCTACAACATCCAAACGTCTCTACTAAATAAACCTAGACAAACAACTTAGAACGTTGGTTGAATATGATTATGTATTGATCTCTTTCATGTTTACAAAAGAAAAAAGGCTTACTTTATTGTGATGCGAAAGAAGGGACGCTTGCCATTTTAAGAAGTTCTTAAGAAGCTTCTGCGAACTTATGTATATACATTTACAACTAAGTGCTGTTTACGATGGAAGGAGGCATCCTATTCCACCCCTTTACACTTTCTCCATAGCATCCTAATGACGTAGCTAGGATAAGGGAGAAGAAAAGGGGAGGAAGGGCCTTAGACATAGGGGGTTGTGTATTTCGTTGTTACGTCCATCCATCCACTATAGATGGAGATCAATGGTTCCTGCATCAATTTACAGGAGTTCCTGTCAGCAACCTCAACTTTCCGCGACGACATAAATCAAAACTAAGAAGAAAGGAAAACTGCTTCTGTTTCAGCTCTCTCAACACAGGTTCCCTTGTGTTACTTGCGTGTCTCTACTAAACAGCATTCATCAATTCACAAGATCGGACCGTTGATTGATGTGATTCGTTGTGCAATTTGAAAGGAAAACTTTCCCCGCCCCTTCTTGCTTTCGGTGTAAGAGTGCATTTTGAATTATAAAATCGATTTATTTTAAAACCATCCATTTTAAATTTAAAAGGAGTTATGTTTGCTTTACAATGCAAGTCATAAGCTTTTTAAAGCCGTGCTGTAAAGGAAGTAGCAAAAAAGGTATCTCGCCAACAGGATATGTGAATATCCTTTGAAAATGTGTCATCAATCATCCTGAATTAGAAAGATTTAATACAGCTACACAGTAATTTACGGTATAAAAAAATCTTCAAGCTTTACGTATTCCGCAATATCCGTTACCAACAACATATCTGAGTTAAAACAATGTATTAATCATTTTGATTTTATTTACCTGTAAGCCTACAAGAGGAACTGCAAGTACAAGGAGAAGTGATCCACACAATTTCTCAATTGCTAAATTACATATAATTTTATTCTATGAAATTAACATTCGTTGCAGCATATTTCAATACTAAAATAGCACTAAGCTCACCACCCAAAGCATAGTGTTGTTCAATAAATTTATATATATATATACATACATATATATAATCCGAGCCTCGATAATCCGTGCAATCCGAGATGCAATTGGACAGTTTTTTAAAGTTGAAAATGCTAATAAAGTGTCTTTTTTCTAACACTAATGTATGGTTTGTCTGTATTTTTAACTATAATATCTACACATTAAATTTGACTTCGTTTTATGTACATATCTATGTAGTTGAAAATTCCGTTAGTTTCCTTTTTTCCATGTAAACCGAGTTTTTTGTAATCCGATGTACAATCAGCCCCAATTATCTCGGATTATAGCGACTCTACTGTATATATTCGCGGGATGGGAATGAGGACACAACACCCAGTCAGGAAACTTTACATCTCTATAAAATCCCCGACCTGGCCGGGAATCAAACCCGGGCCTGGCAGGTGGCTGGCAGTCACGCTCCCAAGTCAGCCTGTATTATTTTTAGGTCGTAATTGTATTTTATTATTTTGCAAATTGTCAAATTATAAATCATTACATGCCTAGCCCTAATAATTACACAATTTGGAAGCTCCTTCGCCTCTTAATAGTTTCCAATTTGACTAATGTTGCATCTCGTACAAGACGTCATAGTGGTTGTGATTCAACTTTAACCTTAAGTCTCGCCTCATATAATTAAAACTTAAAATGTCAGCAGTCGTTTGTCCACAATGTAGGATTATCTCTATCCAATGAAAATTCCAAAACCCAAGATCAATCGTCAGGGGTTGATGGGTGGGCGGAAAAATATACTGGAATAAACGGGCCTTAGGACTTACAATTATTAGAGGAAGATTTATTTAAATTATTGTGGTTTTTGTTTATTTCCTTTCTGAAAGTAAATTAAGGATATAAAATCCCCAACGTATCCTTTTTCTTCTTTATTTGCAGGCTTCTTCCATTGGAATAAAAAGATATATTTAGAAACCTTTAATGATACGTGACTTGGTCGTATGAGGATGCTTTATATTCATCTGTGGAAACAATAACAGCTTGAAGTTATAGCTGGTAAATATCTGTGTTCTCTTTTAAGTAGGTCGTCCTTTTTTCGCATGTTGGGAGAACAAGCTCTTTTACTGCTTGTCTGGCGTTATATCGAGATAACTGCCGCTCCTGAATGTCTTATATGAGTCTGTTATCCTTTGTCCCTAAATCCCAAGGCTTGATATATGAGCGCTAAAGGAAATAATTTTAGTTGAGTGTCAGCTTTTATCTCATGGCCTTCTCCTATAATTTTGCACTAGACGATACTGCAAAGCGACGGACAAATAACGCTGCCAAATTGGTCTTTGCTACACATCAGCATGGTTTCGCATAAGCAGTGTTCGAAGGCAGAATGTTTACCTTCAGTTGCTTGATCAGCCTGCGACATAATAAATGCTTTCAGATATTAAGTTTAGTGAATGCTGCACTAGCAATACTTGCCATTCTACGCCGATACGGGCAGGATTTTCAGGTGCGCAAAACTCTTTGTAGGAAAATTTAAAGCTCCTCTGAACGAAACTAATTTGTGAAATGTTGCCTTCAATTTAGAATGAAGGTACTTTTCCAGAAACTTTTCCCCCTTGTGGGTCCTTTATACTCTTTCCGTTCCTCCTGTCCATATCCCCTTTTCTACCTCTGGCTCAATACCATGCATTAATATTGTGGGTATCATAGAATTAATTTCCTTGGTTCCAATTCCCAATAACTTTAAACTATAATTTTTATTGGTCTTTAGCTAGCAGTGAATGAGAGTAATAAACAGACTCTGTTGTCAGTTCAACGAGTAACCAGAAACACTGAGAAATGTGAGAGCATTCTCTCTTTCATTTTTTTAATTGTACTGCAATCAGTTGCCTTCTATTAGTGACTGAATAAACAATTCTTCCCTGAATATTTAGAGGCTCTTAATATTTTAACATGCAATAGAGCTGCACTTTTTTCCAGATGAATGATACTGGCATGTCATTTACTGAAAAGGAATCACATCTATAATGCAATGTATGTATCCAGTGGCAGATGAGTTGATTTCAATTACATAAAACAGGTAAAAGAGTATTCTTTTTTCGAAACAATTGATGGGTGTATCGCCATTTTATTCCCATTTTTGTATAAGTTCCGCAACTTTTCTTTTCCTTAATCACTCCTAAACTTTTCAAACCTGATTAAAATTGTGAACTTAATTAAAATATTTAAACTTTATTTATTGACAACACTGCCTAATCGTAGTAGTGAATTTCAATCACAAAACTAAGTTCACAAGTAATTACAAAGTGGACAAAATTCAAGAAGTGAGTAATATCTTGGGAACTCTTGTATTAGATATTAATCCAGAACACAGACGACTGTGACATTTTCTTAAATTACTGTTAAGATAAATTGATACGGTAACATTTTGGACTTATAAAATTTTATCAACATACAGCACAGTATATCGGTAAATGAAAATACTTCTGTTCCAATTGGCATAGAAAAAAATGGTATAAAGAGCATGTTTTATTTTCTCTATGCAGCTCTTACGATTCCAGGAGTTGAGGGTCTCCAATTTTTAGTCGTTCGGCATAAAAGCGGGAAAAACTTACGCACCGACCATCTTTATCCCAGAATTGCTCCCGAGTCTGAGTCGCCCAGGAGAATTAAACAAAACTAGTGACCTCACCAGGAGTCGAGGTCATGACTTTCAAGTTGGTAGCGCAATGCCTTAACCAACTGCACCAATGTGTACCCCGAAGGTGAAATACTATATTTTATTCTTAAGAAATTAAGTAGCAACTGTCACGATGCATTTAATCATAATATTGCACTTAACAGTTTAAACCTGTAGCGTAAGTAATTATTTGAGGTCTAGACGTCTAAAGAGAGAACGAAAGATGTGCAACATTTAACCCC
This sequence comes from Ectobius pallidus, assembly GCA_964059195.1. Lineage (NCBI taxonomy): Eukaryota > Metazoa > Arthropoda > Insecta > Blattodea > Ectobiidae > Ectobius > Ectobius pallidus. The sequence goes on from CAXKWD010000004.1 coordinate 60,841,579, forward strand.
TTCAGAACTGAATTTACATTTATATAAACATTCACCAAGCAAGCCATAATAAACAAGAGCTAATGTTAGATCCATAAGGCAGCTCACAACTTTCAACGTCAGCATATCTACATATAACTATATCATTGACTATTGCTGAAAAAATACGGCAAAATTATATACTGCTTAATAAGGCTACAAGTAAATCACAACTATCTTGCAACAGTGTATACATATACTAATTAATATCATTGACTACTGCTGAACAAGTTCGACAAAAATGTTACATGTTTATTAGGTTATACAAAGACATACCTAGTTTTAGATCATTTAACTAATTATGGTACACAACGTATAATCAGTATATTTTAATGGTTTAATATTTTTAAATCTATTACTCAGTAGTTTGTTACATTTTTGTATAAACGTGTGTAATATATTTAACATAACACTAATATTTTATGACTATATTTGAATATCCAAACCAACGTCATCAGACATGAAAAATTATCTTATGAATGTACAATAGGAGGCATAAAAATCTTATGTAGGAGTGATATAATATGGTTGCAGTTATTTTGTACAATTGTAAATTACAAAACAAAGTGTAAAGTAAACGTTACACTTATTGAACTTTTGGCTTGAATTATTTTATGGTTTATGTGGACAATTTATTTACACTACATGATATCAGCAGGTTTATAAGCTTTAAATCAACGTAGAAAATGTAAATGAAATAGCTAGTTTTGATGAATGCCAATCCTATCGCGTGAATAAAATTCCTTATATTGTAATATAAAACAAAACTCTATTAATTTTATATCTCTGCTCTTATGCAGTTTATTTCGGTGACCCATATTAAACGTCAGTGGCAGTGAAATTGTAATGGGTATCGGGTAATAAAATATGACCAGGAGTATTGTAACATAGAATTTTTTCCAACATATTTGCGTCAGTTAATTATCGTCGTGCTGGTGAAATTACTTGTTAAACCTAATATGTTTTTGTAACAGAACGGGTAAAAGTGGCGTTTATTTAATCATGAATAGATCATCAGTTTCAAGTTGAATCAGATGAAGTTTAATGTTCAAGACCTGAAAAAATTAGCTTTTGTAAAGGTCCATGAAATAAATTAACTATGCCTCATATATGTTTTAAACGTTGGTTGCACCTAGGCTCTAAGAGGATTAGAGCCAGTTTGGTGTGAAAATGAAAGTCGATCCGATTTCGTTTGCATCAAGCAACTTTACAAACGTCGGTATTGTTATTTTATCGACTATCCTGGAATTCCATATTTGTATTAGAAGTCAGTAAGCTGGAAATTATTCTCTCTACGCTCATCCGATATTCTCACTCGGCTGTGGCCCTAATAATTAACAATATGCCTAGTAATCAGCATCCATTTTCACCAGGCATATGGAAATAATTTGGTTCAACGATTTGGGTAACGGTGAAGTCAGACTGAAAACTTCAATGCCATAGCCGAGATTTGAACAAGGATCTTCGGCTCTCCGTGTCGCTACTCTTACCAACTGAGCTAACATGGCAACATGCCGGTACAACATTAAATTCTCCAGCTGACTTACAATTTAATATTCTACCGGCACGATGTCGTGGTAGCTCAATTGGTAAGAGCTGCGGCACGGACAGCCGAAGATCCTGGTTCAAATCCCGGCTATGGCATTGAATTTTTCAGTCTGACTTCACCTTTCCACCTTAGCCTACACACGGCCAGTGTGAAAGAATTATCATTCCAACTTGGGTAACTTTCTAGTACAAAATCATAAAAGTCATATATGTTGAATAAATACTGTAAATTTAAAAGTAAGTTCACAAGTACCTGTCTCTAGAGCCTCTGTACATGGAAACACGCCGAACTTCGGATTCTGATTAGGTAGGGGTGCCCACAGGGAGGGGGGGTTAAGGCACATTGCTTCATTGTATGTATTGACAAACATAATGTATGTATTTGAACATCAAAATGAATTTGTTCCTGTCAGGGCAGTTCATTCACATGGTACTCGAAATCATTTTTATATAATTGTTCCTAAATCTAGGCTAACAAGAACCTGTGACAGCTGTAGAACGTGCATCTCAGCGGACTGTATGATAGATAATTAGGGCTGATTAAAATCAAAATGCACGCCATACATTCGAATAGAAAATAAAATAATAGGTTTACAAGAAACAAAGACCATAGGCGATGTAACACGACACTGAATTCTTCTTAAGCACAATCACTCGCTAATTCTTGATTGATGTCTTGAAGATCTTCTAAAAGCAGAGATGATTGAATCCGCCCAATAAAAAACCTTGTTGGTTTCAATATAGATTTATTTAAATTTCCAGAGGACCACTCGACGATACGTCGAGAACTTGTAATTATTAATTAAGCATATACATATAGCAATTGTATGCTATAAATGTGATTTACAATTAATCTTGTGATGTCTTTTAATCTCAAATCACAAACGCAATGCTAATGTCAATAAATTAATTTGCGTGTTTTGTAGCGTCAAAGCAATATTCAAATATTTATGAATGTTAAAATCTTTTAAACACTCACTTGTGTAATGACTCCTTCTTGTAACGAATATCACTACAGGAAATAATCCTGAAGTCCAATCAAGCTATATTAAAGCTAGTAGAGAAGCTTAGCAGCGACGTAGAAGAAATTCACCATTTTGCGGCGAATAATAATTAGAACTGCTTCTGTGCAGATAAAATTAATGTTGATAAATCCTTGAATCGTTGTAAACAGATTCCAAGGCGAATAAGTATTAATAGCTGCTGCTAGCTACGTCCAGAGAGAATTGAAAATCCTTTCAGAGGATTACACAATAGACGAAGAAGGAAGAAGAATGAAGAAGTAAGTTTTGAATTGAAAACAATGACTTGTAACAATACTAAAAATCAATCCCATTGGACGAAGATAAAAACGATTAGGCAATTTAAAGACAAAAGATTGTATTTTGACAATAAAAATAATAATTGCTAGAAGGCCGTGAGAAAAATTAACATTGAATAAAATCTTACCAAGGCCGAAAAAAGACAAGAATAATTATTAAAAGATTATTATAGAAGGCCAAGAAAATAAAAAACTCCGTCAAATCTCAAGTATCAAACATAACTGAACATATTGCCCGCGATTATTCCACTTGTGGAATAATCTAAATAGAATGCGAAGTTATGTTTGACCTTGAGAAAGACAAGAACGACAAAAACACAAAACAAATATTGATAAAATAACAATAACTAAGAATACATTAGGTACCTAGAAGACAAAGACTAACTACCTAGTCTTCTGAGTCATGGATAGGTAAGGGTGCCAATTTAACAATTGGCCTCTTAAATGAACCTGAGGGGGTACGAACAGTAACCACCCTGACAAGGGAATCAGGACCAGGATGAACCTTTTCAATAACACCCATAATCCATCTCAAAGGAGGAACGTTGTCTTCCATTACTAAGACTGGAGTGCCTATTGACACATTAGGCATAGTTCTAGTCCATTTAGACTTCCTTTGAAGCGAATGGAGATAATCAGATGACCATCTCTTCCAAATACAGGTCACTAAATGATTAAGATTGTTCCAACGGGAACGGAGAGTATACCCGCCAGAAAGATCTGGACTAGGCAAAGATATAATAGCCTTTCCAATGAGGAAATGGCCAGGAGTAATAAAAGTAGAGTCATTGACGTCCTCGTACAGGGTGGTAAGAGGGCGTGAATTCAATAGAGACTCTATCTGAATGAGAAGAGTAGACATCTCTTCGTAGTCAAAATTAAAAGAAGGTGCCATCCTATTAAGATGAATTTTCATCGAACGAACAGCAGCTTCATGAAGACCTCCCATATGTGGCGAATGAGGAGGTAGGAAATTCCATTTAATACGTAGGTGAGAAGTGGCATCCTGAATAATAGATTGATAATCATTAGATTGGAGTAGCTTGACAAGATTCTGTAAGTCAACCTTAGCACCAATGAAATTACTACCATTATCAGACGTAATGGAAGCAGGAGTGCCTCGACGACAAGTAAATCTGGCGAAGGCAGAAAGAAAAGCACGAGCAGTGAGAGCGGTAACCAGCTCAATATGAACTGCCTTCGTAGACATACATACAAAGATAGCTATGTAAGCTTTGATACGAGTCTTTGAGCGAGGACCTCCATATTTGATGGAGTACGGCCCAGCGTAATCAACGCTAACATCATTGAATGCAGATGAATAATTAACCCTTTCAGAGGGCAAGTCAGCCATCTTTTGCTGAAATGGCTGAGGATTAAAGCGTAAGCATTTAACACAGGTTCTCAAAACACTGCGGATAGTCTTACGAAGAGAAAATATCCAAAATTTCTCTCTTAAATGAGACATGATTAGTTGAGGTCCAGCATGCAACAATCTAATATGAGTATAATAAATAAGGTGCCTAGTAAATCCATGTTTAGCTGGCAATAGCATCTGATGCTTGTGTTCAAACGTTAAGTTGGAATTTTTGAGGCGTCCACCAACTCGAAGGATACCATCTTGAAGCATGAAAGGGCTAAACTGATGTAGCTTGCTTGTAATCGATACTTCAAGACCAGTGGAAAGAGCTTGAATCTCCTTGGAATAAACTTGACGCTGAATTATTTTAACACAGCAATTGATAGAATTCTCGATTTCAATAGGTAACAATGGACCTTCAGATCGAGTCTGAGCCTTACGGCAATTATCGGCAAATCTCAAAATGAAAGCCATAATGCGAACAGTCTTTAAATAACTGAACTTAGCTAACCAAGTGCTAAGGTCAGAAACATCAGACTCAATAAAGGCTACTACCTTCAGTTCTGGAGGCGGAGTAGAATGAGAAGGAGAATATTTAGCTGGCCATTTGGAATTATCCTCAGATAACCAAGCAGGCCCAGACCACCATAATGGATTATTGAGGAGATCTGAGGGTGTAGATCCTCTCGAAATAACATCAGCAGGATTGTCTTTAGAAATAACATGCGACCAAGAGTCAATAGAAGTAGTTTCTTGGATGTCGGCAACTCTATTCGCCGAAGCATCGAACACTACCCTCAACTTAGTGGTAGTGCTGGATGGTTTAAATACAGGGTGATGAGGAATTACATATTCGTACTTAGCAGTACAATCCTCAATAGCAGGTTCCATATGACCCAGCTCTTCATATTCAGACATAAACTTGCAATACTCTAACTGGAGAGAAGGATTAGAAGATAATCGCTTCTCCAAAGAATGAAACCTTTTTAAAGCTTGGGCTTTAGTAGTGCCCAAAGACTCTGGGTCAATTCGAAAGGGAAGCTTCACAATATACCTCCCATCAGAATCTCTCTGAGTAGTGTCTAAGAAATGCTTCTCACAGAAGGACTCGTCAGGAAAAGGAGCACAATTAGAAACCTTCTCTAACTCCCAAAATTTAGTGAGTTGATTACTAATATCTTCATCAGAAGTTAGGAAGGCTGAATAATTGGCAAAGGTTTCCCCGGAATTAGCAGGGTTAAATATGGGAGACTTATTCTGAGTGAATCGCTTCTTGCAATGAGTCAAATGATTATGACGACGTTGGGAAGAAGGAGAAGGAGGCAATTTGCCTGAAAAATACCAGCCTAGCTTGGAATTCTGAATGGTGGGATAGTTGGGAGCAGATATCTGACCAGGAACTATGATTTGAGAAAAGATTTCAACTCCCAAGAGCAAGTCAACATATTTTGGTTCATTAAACTGCAAATCAGCTAATTGCAGATTGGGGGGAATATTCCATCCCTGAATGTCAATTGAGTGTTTTGGAAACTTGGATGTGGAGATTTCTGGGACAATAATAGCCTCAGTATCACAGTACCAAGGAGTAGTACGAGATCTAAGTGATATCGATGCAAGCTTTAGTGTGCTTACATTAGTGGACAGTACCCCAGCCAGCGTAGTGCGATGAGGTAAAGGAGACAAGCCTAACTGTTTAAATAACCTATTACTGATTAGGTTACAGTCAGAACCGCTATCTGGAAGCGCTGTTGCCTCTACAGCACGACTATTTTTGTCGAGAATTACCACAGTGGCCGTGGGAAGCAGACATTTCTGCTGTGATTTTCCAGAGGACGTTACATTGACTGTATTTTCTGCCTGCGAATTATTAGAAGCAGGATTGTGCAAATAAGTACTGTGTTTTGCGTTGCAAACACTGCAACGATAGTTACTACAATTGGATTCGTGGCCGTTTGCGCCAAGGCAAACACGACAACAATTGTGATCTTTCACAAATTGATCACGATGCACAAATTTCATTGTCTTGAACTTGTCACAGCGATAGAGAGGATGTTGCGCATTATGACAACAAATACAATTGTTTCTCGTGGGCTGATGTTTGACCTTAGCTTTGGTAGTGAGAGCAGAAGCAGGCGCAGATTTAGCAGACTGACTACGCAGGGCTGCCTCCGTCATCTGCAACACCCTGACTCTCGACTCCAAAAAGCTAAACAAATCTTCGAGTTTAGGGAGCCTACCAAGTTTAATTGAGGACTCCCAATCCTTGATTAGACTCACAGGGAGCTTATCCACAATTATACGTGAAATGATGAGGTCAGACAAGGAAACCTCAGTATTCAAAGCGTGCAGAGCATGCACGGTGCTTACAAAATGGTCCAAGTAGCGTTGAAGCGACTCTGCGGAAGACCCTACTATGGAGGGTGCAGAGAATAAATGATCTAAGTGCGTATTTGCAATCAAACGATCATTGTCAAACCTTTCTGCTAAGGTTTTCCAAGCTACTTCGAAAGTAGCAGATGAAACGGGAATATTTTGTATAACAGTCATCACTTCAGGTGACAAACATGATTTCAGATATTGGAATTTATCCATATCTGAAATGTGGCTGTGATTTATGATGAGGGATGTAAAGGTATCCCTGAACTCAATCCAATTCCTAGGATCGCCGGAAAATTGAGGTAATTTTAATTCCGGGAGCTTGGGCAAATTAGGGAGATGAGAGTCAAGCGATGAACGCTGACTAATCGATTGAGATTGTTCAGACTCATACAACAACTTGTTGTCGAGAATGAGTGAATCAATAAATAAAAAGGCAGCAGCATATTCAGTTTGAATATGTTGTTCTAGCTGCTCAGCCTCCTGATCCGAAACATCAAAGAATTGAGGACTTTCATCCCTATATCTATCCATAAGCCTTTGAAGTTCGGAACGATGGAACAAAGCCTTACGGTATGAGAGTTTATCTTGAATCTCAAATTCATGTATAGTCTGAAATGTATTGAAGAGTTGAACCCTTAACCGTTCAAAACTAGCAAGAGCTTTAGCTTTGGCCTCGGCCCTTTCTTGCTCAGCCTTAGCTCTTTCCTGTTCGGCAATAGCTTTGGCTTCAGCTTCTTTGCGTTCGGCTTTAGCCCTCTCTTGCTCGGCAATAGCTTTAGCCTCAGCTTCTTTGCGTTCGGCTATAGCCTTAGCCTCGGCCTTTTCTTGTTCGGCTATAGCCTTAGCCTCGGCCTTTTCTTGTTCGGCTATAGCCTTAGCCTCAGCTTCTTTGCGTTCGGCTATAGCTTTATTGAAAGCACTAACTTGATTAATATAGTAGCGAGTAGCTCGCTTTATAACTTCCTCGACTTCTAACCTATAAGCTTGTTCATGCTCAGAGTAATCCAGCTCGTCTATTTGAGACTGGATATTATCATAATCATCTTCAAATTGATCTAATTTAGTTTTAAAAGTCAAGAGTTCTTGGTAAGATCCTTCATCATCAATAACTGAATTAAGGATATCATTAGCCTTACGCGTGATCTTCGCCTTTATGGGAGTACGCTTAGCCTTAAGGGACTTTAAAACAGCCTCAGGATTATCCATGATGTGATATTCGCAATTAATTGTCCAAAAAATCACAATACTTCACTTATTGAAGTTGGGAACCTGAGCTAAGTCTAAGGTCAATTGTTGCCCGCATTCGGGACAAATACAAAGATTAATAGTTGCCCGCGTATCGGACAAAACACATGATAAGTGTAACTGGTTTTACAAAGGTAAGTACAAGCGTGTAACACATGAAAAGTGTAACTGGTTTTACAAAGGTAAGTACAAGCGTGTAACACATGAAAAGTGTAACTGGTTTTACAAAGGTAAGTACAAGTGTGTAAATACAAATACCCTTGAAAACATTCACTGAAATCAGCTGTTGAAAATGGCCTCACACGTGTAAAACACGGAGGCGAAGCACTAAAATTAGCTTGAATGATAAAGATGTAGTAATATTTACTACGCTCAAACTGACCTAAATGGTCAGGAGAAGAACAATGTGCTTCAATAGTCAATAATATAGTTAAATATAGTGCTCAAACAGCAATATCTGGAGCACCAACAGCTTTAAAGAATGAACTTATATTGAATAAGTCCGGGCGGAATGAAAAAATAGTGTCGTTTACAATAAGTCTGTTACAATAGAGGTTCCATCCGGCCCGGAAAGGATCCAAAAAATGTACAACGTGCATCTCAGCGGACTGTATGATAGATAATTAGGGCTGATTAAAATCAAAATGCACGCCATACATTCGAATAGAAAATAAAATAATAGGTTTACAAGAAACAAAGACCATAGGCGATGTAACACGACACTGAATTCTTCTTAAGCACAATCACTCGCTAATTCTTGATTGATGTCTTGAAGATCTTCTAAAAGCAGAGATGATTGAATCCGCCCAATAAAAAACCTTGTTGGTTTCAATATAGATTTATTTAAATTTCCAGAGGACCACTCGACGATACGTCGAGAACTTGTAATTATTAATTAAGCATATACATATAGCAATTGTATGCTATAAATGTGATTTACAATTAATCTTGTGATGTCTTTTAATCTCAAATCACAAACGCAATGCTAATGTCAATAAATTAATTTGCGTGTTTTGTAGCGTCAAAGCAATATTCAAATATTTATGAATGCTAAAATCTTTTAAACACTCACTTGTGTAATGACTCCTTCTTGTAACGAATATCACTACAGGAAATAATCCTGAAGTCCAATCAAGCTATATTAAAGCTAGTAGAGAAGCTTAGCAGCGACGTAGAAGAAATTCACCATTTTGCGGCGAATAATAATTAGAACTGCTTCTGTGCAGATAAAATTAATGTTGATAAATCCTTGAATCGTTGTAAACAGATTCCAAGGCGAATAAGTATTAATAGCTGCTGCTAGCTACGTCCAGAGAGAATTGAAAATCCTTTCAGAGGATTACACAATAGACGAAGAAGGAAGAAGAATGAAGAAGTAAGTTTTGAATTGAAAACAATGACTTGTAACAATACTAAAAATCAATCCCATTGGACGAAGATAAAAACGATTAGGCAATTTAAAGACAAAAGATTGTATTTTGACAATAAAAATAATAATTGCTAGAAGGCCGTGAGAAAAATTAACATTGAATAAAATCTTACCAAGGCCGAAAAAAGACAAGAATAATTATTAAAAGATTATTATAGAAGGCCAAGAAAATAAAAAACTCCGTCAAATCTCAAGTATCAAACATAACTGAACAACAGCCATGTTGTTTCAGGTATCAAACTTTTTAATAAAGTCCCAATTGATGTTAGAAATACAAACAACAAAAGAATTTTTAAGAATAAAGTAAGGAACATCCTTCTTTCAAAGAACTTTTACACTGTTGAAGAACATTTGAATTGTGATTTTTAATTTTTTACCATTTGACTTAACCTATTGTAATCTTGTATTACCTAATGGTGACAAATATATTATTATTATCATTATTATTATCATCATCACAGAGTGCGTCATTGAAATTTCTGGGGGGTTTGTATTTTTTTTTTTTTTTTTTAATTAGCATTTTGTACGTTAAAAATAAAAACGGTCAAGTTTTATAACTTCAGCAGGTAATACCAAATTGCATGAAGATAATTTCATTTTTCGTCATTTTCCCTAAACCGGTACCAACAATTTTGATTAAAATGTACACATGAAATACATTCACAGTACAGTCTTAGCCTATACAAAACCTTGTTTTAAATTAAGGAAGGAAGGATAGATATAACCCACTCATCCCATCTACAAACTCAGATTTTAAGTCTCGATTCGCTAATAATGCGCCAATGAATGAAGACAACTAAAAACTACAATACGGCCGTTTACTCTATGCTGGAATATGATGAGTAGAGGCAGTCATGATTATTTTGCCTATTTATTAATGTAATCTCGGCACAAATACTCACGATGGAAACTTTCCACATTCTATCCATTACAAACTAAAGTAAAAACCATGTTAATTTTAAAATTCTCAAGACTATTTCTAAAATTCGTGCATAATTATGAAGAACACCAAAAACAGAGCATGATTTGTGAATATTTTAAACATCTATTGGCTATTTATCGGGGTACACCGTAGCGTAGTGGTTGGGGCACTGCACTACAAGCCGGAAGGTCGCGGGTTCGATTCTCGATGAGGTCGTTGGAGTTTTTCAATTGGCCTAGTCCTTCTGGTGGCACTATGACCCTGGGGTTGACTCATCCTCTAACAGAAATGAGTACCAGGAGCAATCCTAGGGGTAAAGGCGGCCGGTGCGAATATCCAAAATCTGGGAGCCTCAACCTCCTGGGCCTCCATGGCCTGTATAGAGATCACTTTACTTTACTATAGGCTATTTATCATAGGTAACCCCACAAAAGATTACGAGTTTATCTGCTTAAATTCGTAATCTTAAGTGGAATTTATTAAGATTATTCACAAAATAATTATATCAGAATATACAAATAGTAATTACTTTCTTGCTTAAAATAAAGTCAATATTGTCCCAGCTGTCAGATCACGGCAAACTATATAAATTAATGAACTTACAAGATACTAACTAATGCTGCTAACAGTGGAAATGAGAAATACTTAACTTAATAAAGATAAGCTAAAATCATAATAGAATAAAAAACACAAGAACTGGCTTACATCGAATCGTAACTGTTTTTAATCAATGCCATTTAAATTGTATAAATTTCCAGTATGGTATGTTGCACAAAATAATGTGGCGTATTAAACACAGCAAAGAGATACCTTGATGTATCCAGTAACGCGCTGAACATCGCATTCTTGAGATCCTTGCAAGCATGTTATGTTATAAACGACCGTCATTGGTCAATACACGAGGCGTTGGTAAACGATATTGGTCAGTTTAAAACACCCGTCCTAGAATGGGATTTTAAGGGGAAAACACTTCAGTGAAATCACTACAAAGGATGACTGATAAAATAAATATAGATCGTCGTTTAGTTTATTTGATTCTCTGAGGCTGATCACAACCATATTACTACACCTTGGTCAACGCATTACCTTGTAGTTATTCCAATGCGTCATTTAGCGGTAACAAACTGGCAGAAATTAATCGACTTAACCTTTAAATAAAGTGAGATTCACCGTTAAACGGTTTATGTTTTAATTGCATCTGAAATTCATTTACCAGTATTAATAAACCAACTATGATTGAAATCATTCAATTATTATAATCGCATTATTACTCAGCGCCAACAGTAATATGAGCAGAACTGTTAAAATGACCAAAGGTGCATTTTCAGCATAACGAAAGGCATTTCACCATAAAACGATACTTGGTATTTAATAAATGAACAAGTATAAGTGGATAAATTGTGTGAGGCCCATAAAATAATTTACAAGTTAAGTTTTTATGGTGTAAATGATATGCAAACCCGTGTAAAGCTATTCTTTTTCACTTCCATTCTTCCTTTCATACGAATAACAATCGTTTTCACAAAACATCCATATAATAAAAATATGAGTACAGAAGTGTAATAGCTTCAAACTACTTAAATTCCAGATAACTATTAAAGTGTGTGATTCCTATAAGCAAGTTTTGGAGAACCTTGTGGTTCCTGGAGTTTGAGGATCCCGGACACATGAATTTGATAAGGCTGTCAGTCACGCATCGAACCCTTTACCCCCAGGATTACTCCTCGTTGCCCTGTTAAAGATTGATTCAACCCCAGGGTCATAATGCCACCAGAAGAAGTTGAATATGTGCTCCACATATTACTCTTTATTTAACTTGCACGAAAACTGCCACCTTCGTTGACAACCATAAATGGGAAATTTATTACTTTATTCTTTCCTCTACTCAGGTGAAAAAATGCAACAGTCTGGATAATATTTACGCCTATCAAACAAAGCAGGCTTAAAGGTAGGGGAAATGTATTTTTCTGAGAAAAATTATATATATAAATATATAAATAAGATATTAAATTTTTCCATTTTTTACCGAAGGAACAAGCTTTTAAAATCTCCACAGTTATAAAACCTTCCACCATATTTACTCAGCACAGATTCTCAGAGTTTTTACGTGACTTTACGTCACAGTGTTTAGGTTTTTTTCAAGGATCTGAAATAAGATCTTTACCTCAGGGCAATTATTATTTATCGTGCTTATCGCCCCATCAAAACGTGAGACGTAACCATGTGCTTCACAATATCTCGGCATCCCAGTCACATTCGTACCGTTCATACGGATAATTAGATAGGGATGTACAGTACACCCGGAACATCCATTAACTTATGTTACGTGTAGGTCTAATACCTAAAATAAAAATATTGTTATTTCATTTCATGTAGCCTATTTTTAGTTAAAGCTCTAAACTAAAAACCGTAATTTCAAATAGTCTAATGTAAAATTGTATACGACAGCGAGTACAGTATGCAATTAGCTTTTAATGACATTTATTACAGCAAGATATATATTACAAGAGCGTTTTAATCCTATCAGAGTTAAAGTTACTCGTATATAATGGTAATAAAGCAGTCATCAAGTGAAAACATCAGTGGGCTCTAAGTTTCAAATTGATGTGGAAATTTTAAGTAAAATAGCTCGTTTCCATCTCTATCTACAAGCGGCTTTGTCCTGACTGACTTAACTAATGACTGACAGAGAATCAACGTAGAGCCTAAACTTGGGGGGGTCCTGTTAGGATAGCTGCCTTAAAATTAAGGATGCCAATAGGACACAGCGAAATAACAATAACAGCTATATTTTTAAGAAGATAATTTTTCCTAATTTTCCATATTCATATTTTTTAAAATTAATTTTAAAGCAGCATTAAAGTAGCATGAATTTTTAAGGCTGTCTTCAGTCACATTACAGGAATTGGCTTTGAACATACTGCAAGACTCGCTCCATATGGTGCATTACCATTTGTATTCTGAATGTTTTAATAAGTAGGAAGGGAGTCATTTCCCAATCTCTTACCAGGTAGAGACTTGGAATTTTGACGGTACCTTCGTTTCTTAATATAAGTGCACACTAAGAAAGGAATTTGCAATTTATTTACGAGTATTTTTTTTAATGCCAAAAATCAATTGTCTTCGAAGAGACGAAATACCTTCCATAAGAAACACACCAGCAATTCGATTGATGTGGAAAGACAGTATTAAATTGTGAAATTAATTCAAGATGGCCTTGCTCAGTTGCTGTCTTGTTTCACTTGTTTTCGATTCGCAGAGATCTGATTGTTTTAACATTAAGTGGACAGAAGGAGAGAATGAATGCACATCTTAATCGGAAAATTCCTTGCAATTCATGTAAACACGATGTCAGTATTAATAAATACAATGTTTTAATTAGTTTTCTTTAATAGAACAAATAATCTAGCAGTTGATTAAATAAACGCGGGCGAAGCCGCGAGCAACTGCTAGTAAATGATAAACATAATACACCGTGTCCGGGAAAGACCTGACGAAAAAGAAATAATTATATATCAGAAACTATTACAGTTACTACCTCAGTATTTTCACAGTTAGAAAGACAAACTCAAAAAGTTTTTTTTTTTTTTGTAGCATCCCGTAATGCGCATGAGCATGCACATTGTTGTTGCAAGAGAAGAAACGAGAAAAAGCTTGTTCTGCGCAGCGTGTGTAGTCAGTCTTATTCTGAGAAATGGGAATGCAAGTTGTGCGTAGGCTACAACGTCGTTTCCATAGAGACAACAGCCGAAATCCTCCCGCCGAAACAGCATCCTTCATTGGCACAAGCAATTTCTCTTTTAACCGTGAAAACATCACGTCAATAAATGCAATAGTTTCAGATATATAATTATTTCTTTTTCGTGAGGTCTTTCCCGGACACCCTGTATTTGAATAAAAATCATCGTATTCCATAAAATGCTTTAGGCCTACTCTATTAATCTTCTGCCTCAGCTTTTAAGGCCTATACAATTTTTGTGCGATGTATTTATACACTATTAGTAATGAAAAGGTTAATTATTATTATAATTAAGATGCATCCGACATAATAATTAATTGTGTCATTTTTTAGTTTTGCAATTTATTTTAGCTTGTTCTTTATTGACAATGAAGTAGGTGACCTAGCATCATACATCTCTTGACTCATCATCCTTCACTACTTCACTCATCCGAATGTGGAATTCTTTACCATCTCACATCAAGGACTGTCGGTCACTGTCAACCTTCAAATTGCAATTAACAGCACATATACACAGTACTTAATAGTGTATGTTCTATGTTAATTAAGTTGAGGCTATATAGCCTATTACGCAATAGTATGAAAAAAACGCAATAATACGCAATATTTACTCGCTAGTCGTTCAATAACATGATAGTTATAAGTATTTATTAACAAAATAATGTTTTAATGTGCTTTGGGCCATATTATTTAATGCGTTTTGTGTAATTTAATTGTGTTTGAATGTATTTTATATCACTTAATGTGTTATTTTATGTAATTTAAGATATTTTGTGTCATTTAATGTATTTTATGTAATTTAATATATTCTGTGTCTTTAATGTATTTTTTGTCATTTAATGTATTTTGTGTCATTTAATGTATTTTATATCATCATAATGTATTTTATATTATAACTATCCTATTAGCTTAAAAGTAATTTATTTTAATTCTACTGAAAAAAAAAATATTGTTATTTAATATCATCAGAGACCATGCTCTTAATTACTTTAATGGAAATTTCTAAATAGTAATGAACAAACATTCTGATTTTAAAAAGAGCAAATAAAGCAAAAAATTCTATAAGTAAACAAAAAATATTATTTCATAGGTTATAATTTACTTCACCCTGTAATAATTTAGATTAGATATTTTATTAGTTATACTACAGGATTTCTATTTTTTTCTTCCCATATAGTGTCCACAAAGTTAGGGAACACGACCCTCAGATGACTCATGTGAGCCGATGAAAGAGCAACCGAGCAATAGGGGAATTGGCGCGTTGTGAAAAACTCAACTTCGACTGGAATCGAAGCAAGTACTTTTCCACACTATATCTTTCCAAATCAAACCTTCTTCGAACCCAATACCAGACCCTCTCAACTCCCAACATACTAACTTTTCCTACAACGAACATGGATAGTGAAAAAAGCTATATTATTATGTAACACTTTTAAAATAAACCAGTTTAATAAATTATCGTTGGTTTAACATGGAAAACTTGAAAGCATTGCAATATTCAACACCTACATCACGTGTTGTATGTTAATGCTTTACGTGCAGTGTTGCGTTGGGATGTATATAAATACATAACCTCATTTCATAGTAAATACATATGACATGGACAGTGAGTTATGTAAGCGATCAACACTGGCCAGTATTTCGCACTAATTTTTCGTTCAGCAGGAATTTTCTGCCCGACGGCTCAAGCATACAAAGGGCGGCATGGCCTTTGTAGTGACTGTGTGGTCCCACATACCCTGTGGATATTGCAGCAGTAGACGAGCTCATGAATCAGGACCCCCCCCCCCATATAGACCTATTTGTGTTTATTTTAGGCATGCAGTGTAGGCGCTGTAAACATTAATGGAACACATTCAAAATACAATGGAATAAGTTTCGTTCAAATTATAACTCACAATAGGCCTACTAAACAAAATTGTCTCTTCGAGTTACACTCTGAAAACATAATCAACTAATTTAACATTCAATAGGTATTGTAACCTTTGAGAGAATTCACAATTTGTTAACAAAATGGGAGCCACATTCCGTGCACTGAAATGCCGTTTCCAAGACAATTTCCACAAATATCAATGCAGTATGTTTGAGTGATTCTTTTTTTTCTATCTTATCATATGAATAATACCTTCTACAATCATCGATTTAACATTAATAGTTCATTTGAAATTTTATATATTTTTAATATAAAAGAAAATGTTAAAAAATACTCTTCGTGGATTTATTTGATTAAAAATACTTGTACTGTAGATATTCCAAAGATCAGAAGATGTTGTTCACATGTATTTACAAATAGATGGAAAAAATAAATGTTGATTTTTTTTTTAGATTATCACGGAAACAGCAAATCAGTGCACGAAATGTGGCTGTACTAAAATGCGATAATTCCGACTCGTCAATATATAAATCTTTAAAATGTTAAAATCAAGTATATTTCAACCAACTTGTGAGGATGACAACAAGTTGATTGAAATATATTTGATTTTAACATTTTAAAGACTTTTATATTGACAAGGCGGAGTTACCGCATTTTAGTACAATTAAAATAAGTCAATATGGCTCTGTTTTAAGAACATTGAAATGTGGCTGCCATTTTGTAATGATAAATACCCATAACTGTACCAGTTATATTAACTCTCAAAATAATAGTAGGAATAGTCAATAAAGAGCAGGCCACATTTCAACATTACCGAACAATAATTATGGTTCGGTAATGTTGAAATGTTGAAATGTTGAAATGTGGCCTGAAATTCATTGGTGAGAAATAAAACATGAATTTTACCTATTTCTCAATATGCAATCCTGTATCCCCCTTAAAGCTGCATACAAATAGACAGTACCGATATTCAAGTTTTAAGAGAATGCAATTCCTTTTTTTGGGGGGGGGGGCTATCTTATCATGTCGAATTTTTTATGTAATGTTATTGTTCAACTAGCACGAATTACTTATACTCAGTAGAACTTTCAATAGACGATTCGTCTCATTTCTTCCCATATAACAAACGGGACGAAAAGCTGTTGTCTTAGCCTATGTTAGCTTATCACATAGAGAAATGCAGATTTATTTGCAGAACAGTGCAAAGACAAATTTTGTGGAAAACAGCTACCGGCAATGTTGATATTCAAACAAGTGATCTCGGGAATTTAAAATGATGTTCGCAAACTACGTGTATGAAGTTTAATACACCTAAAATCTGCCTCAGTACACTACCTACAGCAAAATAGCGATGAGAAATAGACGAAGACACACTATGCACATATAACTTGTCACTTCAGGAGTAGAATATTGACTTTTAAATCTATGGTTCTTGCATTCTTGGAAAGTACAGCATTGGGAATATTGTATTCTTTCTGTAAAGACTAAGGTGTTACTCTATCTAGTAATTTATAGTAACAGAAAGTCTTTTGTTAGGGAAAAATCTTGTGTCTAATATTTGTATGCATTAAAATTGTCTTTAAAATTGAAAAGATGTGTTGTAAATCTGTATGATTATTTTTATTGGAACGAGTGTTTGTTGGTGTGTTGTTTAAGTGTGACATGAGTTAATCTGAGTTGTACTGAGAAACTCTTGATTGTGCTTTTTGTAGTCTATTCTCCGGACAAAAAAAAAAATCTCCGAATCTCAATCTATTCAGAGTTAAAGTGTTAATATTAACCAAATTCATTTTTCAGATAAGAGTTACACAGGACTGACACATCTGGTGCCCACACAGAAGAACTGGAATCAATACTCAGCCTCTTAAATGTGAATTTAATAGTGTGACACTATTGTTTTAATATATATATATATATCTGATGTGTTTGATTTTATGAAGGCTGAAGTTGTGACATGGACCCAGATAAGTTTTAAGTTATGGGTATAAGGTTGAATTTTTATTAAGATTTTAAACTTTCAAGGGAAAATTTAATTATTTACATACTTCAACGAAAACACACTAACGAATTTCTTGACCATTCCATTTAGAAATCTTAGGATTTCAAGGTCTAGTATTATGGAAGTTCCTGTATACAATATTTGTATGGATAAACACACGCTGCATGTCTTTAAATTAGAAAAGGTGTGTTGTGAGAACTGTATGTTTTTTACACTGTACTTGGTGTGTTCTTTAAGTGTGACATGAGTCAATCTGCAGGTGTATTGAAAATCTGATAACTGTGCTTTATGTGGTCCATTCTCCGGACAAAAGGATTTCCGAACTTGTTCTATTCAGAGTTAATTGTTAACTCAAAATTTAATTATTGATATACTTCAACGAAAACACTATAATATTATAAATAAACTCTTAGGATTTGAAGGTCTGTCACTTGATTACCCGGGAATTCTTTGTAAATGACACGTCACAATTATAACTAGACTCAGGGTTATATTTACCCACAGTTATTATTCAGAGAATTGCACATATTCTATCGTATTTCAGTCCCAGTATAATTAATTTGTCATAGTGCACAATGACACAGCTTTCTATTTTTATTCATTAATATTTATCATTGTTAATATTATTTTTATTATTATTAAATATTTATTTTTAAGTTACTGTTAAATTTATTATTATTAGTATTATTATTTTTTATTTTCTATTTTTTTTTTAATTTTCTGTTTCCATTTGTCTAGATCTCTGCAAACCCATTTCCAGTATAAGTATCCAATAGTCTGAATTTAAGCAACGATACTGTCTAAGTCCAGAGATGCGATCGACCAAGTAGTTCTTTTCCCTGATGGAATTTCAATTGATTCTTTGTGAAACTAAACTATTAAGTATTTTTACAACGAAAACTTCTTAAATGATTCTGTTCTTTAAATCACTATATAGGAACAACTTGCTCTTGACTGTCTAAAAAATAAATTTAAGCATGATTATACCACAACCAGTAAATAAAGAATTTTTGTAATTTTATTCCAAATCTAAATGTACCATTTCTACGTTTTTATCTTTAAGTTATCTAGAAAGCCCTATTTAACACAAACGCTATTCAGCTTGGTTTACTCTACATTCCATTCTCAAGAACAAGATGCTGCTGCTCTGCAAGGAATATCACGAGTCGTATTCCAGAAACTCCTTGCTGTTTATAAACCCTTATAAAACATTGATGAATATTTTGCTTTACATGACAGCCATCTTGTTACTAACAAAGCTACGATAAAAATAACACCGGTTTAATGTCAATTTAACTTTGTAGGCAGCAAACCCACTTTGTTTGGAATATTCTTTGAAAAGAAAGTTAAACCGACAGACTAGGCGGTGTTATGGAAGATTACGAAGACTTGCCGAACTTTTCTGCAGATAAATTGCACTTAAACTTTAAATCCCATTACAGCCTTGTAAGTAACTCACATTAAAACTGCCTTCCCGTTTTAAAGCGAATGTTCACTTCGAAGAGCAACAAGCATTTTAGTGTAACGCGTTAACTGAAGTCTGAAACGTAGTAGGTCTACAGCAAGCAAGCGTAATTCGCTTGTCATGTCTTGTAATGATCAATGGCAAGCATTTGTAGAGGAACTTATAAGTGACAGGTGACAAATTTGATGAATTATGATGGATACGAGAAACGCTGACAGAAAATTGCTATTTAAACTTATATTTTTTTCTTGCATTAGGGTGATGTTCAAAACAATATGTTTCATACTAGCAGGTGTCCGCGGCTTCGCCCGCGATTATTTACTCAACTGCTAGATGATTTGTTTAAATCACTCGTTTAACAGAAAAATAATAACATTATATTCATTAACAATAACACGTTTTACATAAATTGAATGAATATTGCTAATATTAAATTGACTTAGTAAATATAAATATAGCCTAAATACGTAATTAAAACGATTCAAATGAATCATGTGCCGCCGTATGGGCACCCTGCGTACCTACCCATCAGGCCTACAAAATTGCAATATTCATCATCAAACACGTGGGAACATTTAAGGGCTTTGCCCGGTAGTATTCAACCCCTTGGATTTTGGATGAATTAGCCTTTCTAAAGGCTTTAAGAATGTAGTATAATCGACCTTCTTGGAAAAATTCCTCAAGTAATCTTCGTCCACTTTGCAAGGAGTTGAGGACCACTGACTTTGCCCCTAAGCAATTTGTGTGTATGTGAGTGAATGAGAGAGTAACTGAGTGAGAGTGTGAGCATGAGACTGATTAAGAAGAGAGTGATAGAGAGAACGAGAGAGTAACTGCAGAAGATTAAGCTTTTTAGTATACGGTATTACTGTAGATCAGAAATAGCCAAAGCAACATAATAGAATAGGTATTTAATTTCAACTTTCTAAAACAAATATAACAATAAAACTGGTAATAAAATTAACACTATTCATGCATTCTAACATACGATAAGAATAACTCTCAGAAATAAAACAGGAATTAAGATAAAGTAAAATATAATACTGACATAAAGAAGTGAGAATATTAATTCCTGAAAAGGACGGCCAAACGAAAGATGGAAAGTGCAGAAATATGTCTTCTATTGCCTTGTCAGGATACTTTCAAAGACAGGTTAAGAATACAAAAATAAATATAAATGGTATGAGCATATTATCAAAATTAACGAGCAGTGAAAGATCCTCCTGCAGAAAATCTCAGAATATAGGCCAAGAGGATTTAGAGATATATGCCTAACTCGATAGCAGACTCTTTCGCATTTGAAGATAGATCAAGCCAAACTAAATTTTAAATAACAAGAACAAGACGCTAATTTAAGTTATCATCGCTTTGAGAACAGCAAAATAACATAGATAGATTAATTTTCTATTGTCCTATCGTTAAAAAATTTTCATAATTAATTTATCGTATATTACATTAACATACGCTAATGGCATGTTTATGCCGGGAAGGTCTAATTACATATTGTTGTTGCATATAATGATATACATTAAACACTATACTTTCCGAAACGTACAAGTGCTTGTTGGCGGTGTTCTCTGTCCATAATTAAAGTAAACAACCACCGAAGTACCAACGTTTCTTTTATGTACTCTGTTCTGCATTTTAATGGCTGGTGCTAGAACGTAAGTTGCTTCCAGCAATTCAACACAGATACAAACATGTATCCTTCTGTATACCTGCTTAAATGCAAAGCGCTGAAAGAAGAGTTTGGGGATTATGCAATTCATTTTCTAACTTTACATACAACATCCTCCTCCTCTTCTTTGCAATTAATGTCGTTACTAAAAAGGGAAAGAAGAATGTATACTCCCAACAAGGATTCCTATGTGAAAGGTTTGTTGTTCCAGCACAGACGTAGTTTAAAACACATAAAATATAAGCTCCTCCGTTTTCATTAATGTTCCTTTTTTGTGCAGTGAATAAAAAACTCATTGCATTAACTTGTATATTAAAGAATTAAAATTCCAAATGTACAATTATTTTAAGGTGATTAAAATGTTATCTTCAGTAAGTCGACACTCAGATACGAACATTTATTATAGCTGTTTTAATTTTAGTACTTCTATCATTTTCTTTCATATAATTCCTGTACTTTCAATGATCGTTTACACCACACGATAATTCGACACCTGTTTAAGAATTTATAACATAAAAAGCTAATTTGAATCGTTCAGAATTAAATGGAGGGCACTGAGTAAAATTGAAGTTATGAGAGTTGTTTCTGAAAAAAGTGTCAAGTTAAGCAATTTATTGCAATCAAAATGCATTTTTTAACAATCAATTTAGTTCCATGTTTTAGATCAATTAAATTTGTAGTAGATAATGCTCTATCAGAAGACAAGATATAGCCTATATGTAAATATGCTCCAAAATTAGTAAAATATGGTTTAAAACCAACGCTCTATCATTTAAGTAATTTAAATACTTGACGTCTTCTTGTTAGCTGAGTTACCTTATATATTACAAAAAATAGTAAAAATTGTATATTTAATTAAATTATAACACTTTTTGAAAACACGATCAATGCAACAAATTCCATTAATTGAAAACTAATTAAGTGAAACGTTGCTTTAATTGTTATTCTGTGTAATTACAAGCCTAATGTAGGTCAGACGTTATTATAATAAAGGAATTTAAGAAGTACAATTTTTTCATATGAAAGTCAAATTGCAAACAAAATTAAACAACTGTTAACAACTATTCTCCATGTTAAAAATCAATTTAGTACGCTTTGATTTCTGCTGCTCCATGTACCATTGTATCTAGAAGATATCAGGAATTTGTGAAGTATGAATACGTGCCATCACGGAGAGGAGAGGTTTCATCGCAGGAGTTTGTCTGAACGTGATGTAATTAATTATTCACAACTCCTGGTGACGTACATGTCTCCGCTCATGCTGTTGCTTGTTTGCAAACTGAAGACAGGAACTAACCTCTTTCCTCAACGAATCAAGATCCTGAATTCCATGTTATTTTTATCTAGAATAATTGAATTCGTGTACTTCTAGACCAGTTTAAATATGTACTGATTAAAAAAATTTAATTATCTACATTTTTTTTAATTAATTCAAAAGTCATGTTAAAAACCAGTTATTATACTTATATTCTAAGTGGTAAATAGCTACTCCATTGCGAAGTTTATATGCAAACTAATTCCAAACCTGCATTTTCCTTCTCGGCAAAACCTAAAACAGTTTCTCCATTCTTTGGGAAGAAGTATATTACTTCCTCTGCCCGTACCATAGGTACTATAGGTAGAGGAAGTATTGTTTTCGACCCCAAAATTCGAAGTTGAGTTTTTAGCATATATACACGTTTCAAGGCCCCCTGAATCCAAAAAATACTATTTTTGGAAACATGTCTGTGTGTCTGTCTGTCTGTCTGTGAACACTCTAGCTCCAAAACGGAAAATCGTATGAAAACAAAATTTCGTATTTGGGTCAGGTACCTTCTGAAGATGTGAGGATAAGATTGGCGACTATTTTCTCTTATTTTTTAGGGGACTTTACATGAAGAAATTTTCGTTTTTCGCAATTTTCTCGAGAACGGCTCTAACGATTATCTTTAAATTTTGCACACGTGTTGCTTATAGTGAGAGCTAAAACTTTTATTTGAAACTTTTTTTCGAAAAAAATCTCTGAAGGCAGTTACAAGCCACCTACTGTTCACCCACTGTTTGTAAAAAGTTTGTGTTGTGTGGTTAACAATTGAATACACACTCTTTCACGGCCTCTTATCTAATATATAAAATCTAATATATAAAATCGAAAGTGTGTATGTATGTATGTATGTATGTATGTATGTATGTATGTCTGTATGTATGTTTGTTCCTTATACAAATCTACATTTCTTTACCAATTTACACGACATTTTCCACACATACCCAGTTAAGCCCGGGAAGTATAGCTGTCGACATTAAAATTGAAACAAATCAGTCCTTCCCTTGAAAATTATATAATTTCTGTGAATATTCTACTGAAAAAAATGAAATGTTGTTCAGTTCACATGGCAACAGTGAATTGTTTACTGTGATTACATAGGGCCTTGGCAACTATATAGCCTAATGCTGGACTTTAACGAATTAAGATTCCATGTAATATATTGTCGAAAATAATTACTGATTTAATATATAAAATCGAAAGTGTGTATGTATGTATGTATGTATGTATGTATGTATGTATGTATGTATGTATGTATGTTTGTTCCTTATACAAATCTACATTTCTTTACCAATTTACACGACATTTTGCACACATACCCAGTTAAGCCCGGGAATAGCTGTCGACATTAAAATTGAAACAAATCAGTCCTTCCCTTGAAAATTATATAATTTCTGTGAATATTCTACTGAAAAAAATGAAATGTTGTTCAGTTCACATGGCAACAGTGAATTGTTTACTGTGATTACATAGGGCCTTGGCAACTATATAGCCTCATGCTGGACTTGAACGAATTATGATTCCATGTAATATATTGCCGAAAATAATTACTGAAAAATGAATTACACGAAAATAAAGCAAAGTGTGATGCAGTCACATAACTTTCTCTACCCTCGACATAAGAAATATTTTCTCACTTCACATTTTGATGTAGAATAAGAGGTCGTATTGCAGGAGCAACTTAAGTGTGAGTATGCTATATCAGAAGTCGGTAAATAGTCAGTTATCCATAGCTGTAGGCTTTTTATTAGTTGAGATTTATCATAGGCCCTAAGCATGGGATGGAACATTTTGAGTCCTATGCTCGCAGTATATTATGTCCCGGGTTTTAGGGGAGGAAAGTATGAAAGTGATACTGCATTTCTATTTTATTTCAGCTCCGAAACGGTTGTATGGTAACATGAGAATGAGAAATAAAATTTTCCGTCAAGTCAATACAATCTTATGTAATTTATGTTTCTTCTTATTTCAACCCCTCCCAGGCATGATGAGTAGAAGCAACGGAATGCAGCATTCGACATCCTCTATGAACCATAAAAAGCTATATCTAGCGTTTTCTGAGGGAATAGTCTGAGTGCCATATGTTGTTCTTCCTCATTTCGAATTCTACATACATTATTATATCAGGACCTAGAGTTTCAACATCGAAAGTCCTCCATAAGTTAATTTCAAATTACAAAATACAAAGCCCGGGCGACGCCGGGCCTTTTCAGCTAGTTCTATATAAGAATGAAGTGAGAAAGACATATTGGAGGGAAATATTCGATAAAGTTCGGAAATTATTCTTAACGACGGAAGTTTCAATAAATGTCTGCAGTCACTTGTTTTTTTTTTTGCTATATAGTCTGCACTTTTATTAGTCGCATCATTTTCAAAGAAGAGGTTATCAGGTATTTATCGTATAATTAGCGTTAAATTGTGTCTTGCGTTTCTGTACAAGGATATGTGAATACTCCTAACTTTTATTTGGGCAGAGGAAGTTATGTGACTTTCACATCATTTTTTGTTTAAACAGAATTTGACATGGAGGGCCTCTCCGGATGGGTGATCAGCTCAATGTCTGGGGCCACTCCGAGACAACACAAACAAATAGGACAAAAAACATCAGTCTCACACACATTCATGCCGAACAAGGCGCAGATGGGATGAAGGTGACATTGTCGACCAAATATTGTTGGGGGACTACAAGTGCCTCAAGTTACTCTGCATTACTGATAACCAATTTTAAAAGCATATTCGGCTCATAAAAGGGCCCCTAAGATCGACCCCGAGACGACTATGTCCAGCAATGTCCTTTTTTTCTTTTTCTTTCTTTTTTTTTCTTTCTTTCTTACTTTCTTACTTTCTATATTCAGAGAGGAAATAAAGAACTCCCTGATGTGTGATCACCATGACTCAGATCCTCCCGTTAATATGGCAGGCAAAGGATAGGGAACATTCGAGGTTGGTGCTAAGTTTAGTCCAATCCGGAATTCGCCTTCGCGAGTGAAGAAATCCCCGAAAAAAAGATTGGCAACAATGGTATTCGAACTTGTTACCTCCCTTATTACCTAAGTGTGTGTGTGTGTATATATATAAGTGTGTGTATATATAATATATATGTATATATAAGTGTATATATATATATATATATATATATATATATATACCTAGGAATATAGTGGGCATTGCTTAAACTTCAGTTGAACACTGTTTCTTTAGAATGGGAATATAGGGTAGGGTATCGTAAACACGTAATTGGAAATGGATGTATAATTGCATTTGGAGACTGTAGTCATAGATCTTAAGAGAGACGGCTGTTCAGTAATTAGCGGCTTTAAGTCCCTTTGGGTTAGGTAGGTAGCGCTTTTTTCTAACTCCACTTTGTTATTCCTAGAAGGGAGAAAGTATTTATCTTTGAAGCCTTGTATATTTAAAGATGAAAGTCTGAGCTCTTCGAACATATTTTAAAAAATCAAGCTTTGTAATTTGTAACTTTTTATACTGTTTATTTCTTATCAACTCTCTCTCCTAAACATGTCGAATACATTCACACCGCCTTTAACATTTCAAATTTCCCTAGCCCTGTCAATATCAACTCTTTTACAACCCAGCACTCACCCTGTAGCACTCTTTCTCTCTCTGTCTCTCTCTCTCTCTCTCTCTCTCTCTCCCTCCCTCCCCTTACCTCTCAAGCTGTTATTTTTCATTCCCCTCCATCTGTTGTATTTGAAGAGTATTTTGTATTCTTTTGAGCATAGGTAATGACGTAGAATAATCTGTATTAATCATTTTCTTTTGTTCAGATCATCGCTGTAGTTTAATTAAACAATGCTTGCGTCTTGTTATTGTGCTATCATGTTCTCAACATCTTCTGGCGAGAAACGTCGAGTTCCGCAATTAGCCAAATAATGCATTCTTTTGTATTCTTGATAAATCCCTTTACAAGAAAACTGTTGCACGACTTAAATATTCAAATATCCCGTATTCATTGCTAAAGATTTCTAATAATTGGATGTTGACGAACATGAGTTTGTGTATTCTTGTGTTTGAAGATTTAAGATGCCTTACATTAGAAATTTTGTAACTTAAGAATTTTGGGTAGGCCTAGATGTTAATTTTTTATTCACCAATTAAATACTTCCTGTACCCGTATCATACGTAATAAAGGTAGAGGAAGTGCTGTGTTTTACCCCGAAATTCGATGTCGCGTTTTCAACTTAAATAGTCTTTTTCAAAGTCAATTCTGTATGTAAGTGCGTCATTGAGTTTTTTGTCCGTGAACAGCTTAGCTCGAGAACAAAATGTATAAAAACAAAATGTTATATTTGGTTTAGATATCTTCTGGGGATGTAGCACAACACTGACAACAAGTTTCTCTCACTTTTAATATCATTTTTTGCACTCCTTAGCTAGTAAGTGTCTCTTACGACAGTTGTTTACATGGCTCGTAACTTGACATTACCACACGCAATCTTGTTGCTAGGGGCGACGGGCGGAAAGTGAATTGTTGCTAGGGGCGACGGGCGGAAAGTTACTTTACCGCCCGCAAATGCTTATTTGCGAGCAGAAATGACCAAGGCCTCCCCGCTTTATAAATATTCGGTTGCCATAAACAATAACAAATGCGAATCCCTTTCTGAAATAAGCACCATTCTTCAAGTCTGTATTTACATAATATTTTCAGGTAATATCACAATTAATATAATTAAATTTATATAAGTAACCGTCGTGCAAAAAATAGCATGCAACACACGGACCGTAAAGGCATTTACGGGTCTCGAAAACTTAAAAACCCTCGGCTGCGCCTCGGGTTTTCAATCTGTTTCCTCGACCCGTAAACGTGCCTTTCCGCCCTTGTGTCGCAATATACTATTACAGAAAGGACATTTCATTTTCCGCGATCTTCTCTAAAACGGCTCTAACGATTTGTACACAAGATAATTATACTAAGAGAAAATTTTTGTATGAATTTATTTTTTATTTACCTCTGAAGGGTAGTTATAAATAGGGCCCGGATTTTCATGTGCTAAAAAACTTTAAAATATTTACTTTTTATGTGCTAAAAATGTTTAAAATATGTGCTAAAATTTAAAAAAATATGTGCTAAACCTAAAAAAAATAATAATAAAAAATCTGAAAAAGAAAGGAAAAAACACCAGAATGTTCGTAACTTACTAGAACAAATTATAATGAAAGTCGCCAACATCAAATGTAAAATGTTGACTGGAGTTGCAGTGCACAACAAATGTCATCTCCGGATTATGGATCACAAATCCTTGCCTATTATCCGAGAATAATGCCTTATATTGAGAAAAGGAACGTTCTACTTCACACGATGTTAACCTTGCATATTTGTAGAGGGGTATATCACTAGCACACACACACCCGATCAAGTTCACTTATGTTTTAGCCTTCCAAAACTTGAGCTACTTTGCAGAGGGTTTGGTAGCTACCATTTTTCTCAAACATACCTTTAAACTATGTTCTTAGAACTTCTATTTTCGACCTGAGATAGTGTTAAGTTGCCTTTCAACATATTGTATTTCTTTAACTGAATTACTCAATAAATCTACAGAAGTTTCAAGTTTTTTTATTGAGTGAATCAAAATTAGCCGATATGAAAGCCAAGTCACATTTTAAAGTAGTATCACATATTAAATTCTGAATAATCTCAATTCCAGAGGCATTGTCCAGTTCACTTACTACAGATGCAAATGCTTCAAAATTATCTGCATAATACAACACGGCAATTGAGATTGGGTTCTGTTTTTCCCCGATAAGCAAGTGCAAGTGAATCACTCTCACCTCATTGCAAGTGCAGCATTTGTATTGAATTCTTTCGAAATACAAATTTTTGTTGTAAAATGTTAAGAGAGAATGAGGAAAAGTACTAAAATATTTATTTATGGAGAATATATAGAAAATATTTATTCACATAACTTTTTTGTAAAAAAAAATATGTTTTTATATAAAATAAAATTTGGAATTTGGAGTTTTCGGACCTTTATATGAGCATCAGGGGAAAAAATACATAAAAAATCCGGAAAAGTACTAAAATATGTATTTATGGAGAAAATATCGAAAATATTTCTTTAAATAACTTTTTTGAAAAATATGAGTTTTTATGTGAAATAAAATTTGGAATTTGCGTTTGTCGGACCTCGATTTGGATACAAAACTTTGTTTTAGGAATGTACGCATCAGGAAAAAAAACAACTTTTTTACATACAAATCCGGGCCCTAGATAAACCACCCACTGTTTGTATAAAGTCAGTTGGTGAACAACAAATGTTTCCAGCATGTCGAAACAAGTTAATATGGCCTCTCATTATATAGTATATCAGTACACGAGGTGAGAAAGGTGTATTGCCCATGCATAGGGTGAAGAAAGTTATGTGAGATTTTATTTTGGTTGTGTATCTTTCTGGGATACAATTCGAAACGTGGCAACTATTTTCTCTATAATTTTACAACCACTTTACATGAAGATAACTTTTTTTCTCGAATACAGTACTAAAGATTTGTTTTAACTCCCTACACGAATTGCAAAATATGCATGATACGCATATTATATTATAATGGTATATTATGAACTATAACATATTACACTAAGAGCTAAAACTTCTATTTGGGTAGAGGAAGATACGTGTTTCAAAACAGACTATTACTTTAGGTAAAATTACTGAAATAAGAAGTTGGCCTAAGTTTTCACAAGAAACATGCGCCTGTCTACCCTCAAAGAAATGTCTATTTTTCTGTCTGATTATATGCATTCTAGTACTCTTACGTCTGTGAACCTTTTAATAAAAAATCGAATTAAAATGAAATTCATTCGAAACTAAACATCTTCAAACAGGCGACAAGAAGAATGTCGACTGATGTATCTTAACTAGCTTGCTTTACTTGCAATAAATTGCATTTTTAGTTATTCTAGAAAAAAGATTTAACTTGCATGAGAAACGCTTTTAACTATTTTTCTGGTATTCAGGCTCACAAATTCCATCTAAAATATTTTCTATAGATTTGCTGGCATTGAGGCTCACAACTTTCATCAAACATATTTTTTTATCGATTTTCTGGCATTGACGTTCACAACTTTCATCCAAAAGCGATTTGCTAGTACTGAGGCTCACAACTTTCATTCGATCTTTTTCATAAAGATGTATTTCGGTTATTTTAAGGAACACGCTTCTTGGGAATCGTTCAAGTTACTTACGGCGATCAAAGAACGGAATTCTAATCTCTGAGAAGTATGCAGGCATTTCGTGCTGGACGAATTCGAATTTCTCTCTTTTGTTTCTCTCTCTCTCTCTCTCTCTCTCTCTGCCGAGCTCTTCCGTTCTCCCGAGTTACATGCAATTATGACTTTTCACCATTCTACTCTCGCCTTGTCGATGAAATATATGGCTAATTAAATATTATAATAGAATGAAACTATTCACAGTTACGTTTCATATTTATTCTTTAGAATCATCAACCCATTTCACAAAGAAGCAAATGGCTGGTAATCATTAATATAACTTCATGCGAGTAGCAAGACTGCATACAAGTTCACACCCACCTTCCTCATACGGTGCTAAGCATCTGGTCAGAGATTTCATCGGTGCAGTGGACTCTGATAGGAAGTAGAGAGGCTTATGATATGCCCACATAACACCCTGGGGTACATATGTAATTAAGACAATTTAAAATAGTGATCCCATAAATTAAGACAATTTAAAATAGTGATCCCAATTATCTGTCCCATTTAGCCTGCAGGCCCACTCAAGTCATCCTGCTTCTGTTTGTATCCTAGTACAATTGAATTTATTTAAGCATTCGTTGACCCATTTTTCGCCACTATTAGGAATGAGACACAACCACCAACAATAATGTTTCAAGAAGGCTGTTATCTTAAGTTATTAAAGTAGATGTTCTAATAGAACCTTATTTTGGATTCAGCAATAAAATTCAATCCTGTATATATTGCCACAATACAATAAACAAGGCAAGGAACACAAATATCCTGTTATCTTATGAGGTCACCTAGTATAAGACAGCAATGCACTTCTCCCAACTTACTGCACTTTCAGCTTTGAAATACTCCGCAATTTTATATGAAAACCATTTGTTTTATCTTAAAGTATACTTCCATTGTACGCTGCATTTCTCAGAATTTATGTTGGCAGACACCGGGATATGAAATCACCCTCATATGGCTTCGACTCTTGGTCCCGTCTTTTATTGCCCATCCGCCATTATTTTAGGTACCAGTACCTCATTGGTAGCCGATGCAATACATTGAAAAGTGCTTCAAGAGAACAGAGTGTACATAACACGAGGATATTGATAGAAAGTAGGCGCCATTAATACGCTTATCACATGTTCCGGAAAGAACAGCCAAAGTGTGTGAACAACTGACAAAGATTTCTTACTTCAACACAGCAGCGAATAAAAATGTTCTGGAAGGTTAAAAGGCTTAAATGAAATTAAGTGAACAAATTAGCATATAGTAATTAAGATAAGGTTTTTATTCACTGAAAGAATCTATATACAGAGTGAAAGGAGTATAATTGTGCAGATTTTAACAGTTTATTCCTTCCATAGAAACAAACAAAAGATTCAAATACCATATGCCTCAAGTGATTACTTTTCTCAGAAAATAACATTTTATCCCTAAACTTTAATCGTGATTTACTTGATAAGTATTACGTACTATTCTATTTTATTTTTTTATTTTTTATTTCAGCAGATGAAAGGCTAAGTAATACATTTACACTTTGGGTCTTTCCAATACATTTTGTAGTTTTCGTGCAAATTAAATATAAGGATTATTACGACGACCACAAAGTAGTGACATAAGGCAATCTCGGAACGGTTGTATCCTATGTTGTATAGGCCTATGTGAAGCAGATGTCATTGTCATGGAATACAAGCTATCTGGCAGTGCGCTGTTGCAATTCTGTGGAACCTTCTTACCTAATTATCTCCATAAATCATAAAATATGTAATCACTAAGGTCAAAATAGGTTTTCTAGACTGTCGAAAGTGAAAGAAGCACTTTTAACGGTAGGCGTATGTTATATTAATTAAAAGGATAAAATTTATAATACTCCAGGGCTATCGACTTTGGATGCTTCACATATAAAATACTCTTTTAATTAGAAATATTTGTGTATCATTATTATTAAATGGACTCAGTTTGATAAAAATTGAAAATTTTAAAATTCACTACGCCTTTTTAAATGTGGAATTTCTCAAGGATGGCAAAAATTCGTCATAGTTGGTGGATTGAAAAGGGTTGTCCTTAAGTTGCCAGCCGTGTACCAGAAAATCAGTAACATGTATCTACGCGCTCCAATATGGCTGACTCCACGGTGCCCAATTCATTACAATAATCTAACATTTGTATTATTTCACAAATTGTAACGGCTGTCAAAACACTCACCCTCACGGGGTTGTTTCGCAAACATACCAACTCGCAAAATTAAATCCCTTTTTACCACTTGGATCATAAATAAATAAAGTAAACTGATGCCCCCAATCCTGCCATCTGCCTAAGGTAGATCATGCAGCGGTCGGGAGGTAGGCCAAGTCCCACCAGGGATGTAGCGCCATGGAGTTTAGTTTTTAGTTTAGATAAAACAAAGTGTCGGATGGAGTTAATAGGCCATATTTAACAAACTATTGAGTTTCAGACCACGGTTTCTTAAGAAAGTTTTATTTCTCGCGTCAACAATATTCCTTTATTTTCTCAAAAACATCTGAAAAACCTTTCAAAGTTTCTTTTGAGCCTAAAAATTAAAAAATTGGTCTCTTTGGAATTTTACCATCGGTTAAAGGCTAATATCTGTAAGTTAGCCGGATTTCCAGTTTCTAGGTCATGTGGAAGTTAATGTTAACGTGTTGATGATATAGCCTGTCGTAGATGGAAATCCAGCTAAATTTTTCATAATTATAGGATAGGGCAGCAAGATACACCAAATTTTGCACGCTTATAGCGGTTGGATGTGCTAATACTTCTGCCAACTTTGACAATTCAAGCTGTCCCGTAAGTGTGTAAAAAAGTACATGTGATGAAATATATAAAATTTACTTAGGCCTATTATACAAAAAATTTAACCACCTAAGATATAATCGATAGAGATACGACAAAGTCATAGGACCAAACTTGTAGATCTCTCAAAATTCGTTACTGCTGGTGCAATCGGTTTTTTTTATATGTCTTGCCGCTTTCCTATTATAAGCCTCGAAAGAAGGTCTGCATAGACCTTATATGTGCGTGCGCCATTTTGAAGGCTTTTCGGAGATAAAAAATTTAAAACCGGAACTTTCTGGAATATTTCCGTTGGTTAGGCCTAGAGGCTAAAACTATAAGTATACTAAACTTCTAGTTTCTGATTCATCTGGAAGTAGGAAAACAATTAGGATTACGTCTGTGAATGAGTTAGTCATGCGGCTATGTAGTATAGCTATGATTTGTATTTTTTTTTTTTTTTTTTTGGCCGCTAATTGGTCGTTACTCCGGGACTGGTCAACCGATTTGGTTAAAAATCAATAAAGTTCGTCCTATGTAAGTTATAATTGTGTACGCTAAGTTTCATGAAAATCAGCGTATTCGAGTTATCGTGCGTTCAGGCACACAGGCAGATGAACAGGCATATTTCCCATCCACCACGTAATACTAAAAGTACCATACGGGCACTTAATATCTATTATATTTATTTTAATCTGAACTAAGGCCTCTTTGAATCTGTGCAGTTATATCCCTTCCCCTTGTATTAAATAATTCTATTTGTTTAAATAAAAGCTGGCATAATAGAGAAAACCAAAATATAACCAAGTAGTTCAGAAGGGCACAGCTGCTGGATATAGCTTATGTAGTAGGCTACTATAAGAAAGTAAAATGTGTGAAAGACCCGCAGAAAGGGCAATACATTCCACAGGACATAACTCGATCTCCGCTTGCGAATCACTGAGGGTAAAACACCTTGGCGTAATTCCAATAACTCCACCTACTTCTTTCTTTCCCAACCACTTAATATATTTTTCTTCTTTTACGTGCGGTTTCCTCACATTCAATTTCAATTACTTCGGTTTTCTACTTGAAAAACTTGAAGCAATTTCCATGACTCGATGTAAACCCCTCCCTCTTCGTGCACATGAACATAACAGTGGGATCTCTCTATTCTAGGTGGCTGTCCGTTCAACCAAGAATTATAGCCCGTAACTGCCAGTGGCTTGGATAAACTCATCCTGCGTTCTGTGGTGGATAGCTTACACCAATGCTGAATAAACCCATTGTGTTCTAAATCCGGCCATAATTTTCACAACTTTATAAAGGAATAATATGTGTTAAAGAATACGAATTACGAATTTAAGAGATCGCAGGATCATAAACCACAGTCTTGATTAACGAGCTTAAGCTCTGCAAAATGGACAGGATTTTCCCATAAGATTTTCTTAAAACATAGAAGCCTTACGAATTTATAACAAATTCCTTACGTCAGCGATATCCCTTTATTTTGACAAAACTTAGTCTCTTGTATTCAGTCCCTAGCAGCATTATTTAGTTCTATCGATTGATGCAATAAAAAAAAAAGGCTATTTAGTACGTGGCCGTTATTTGATCATTACTTCAGTAACGGTCAACCTATTTGATTCAGAATCAATAGGTTTGTTCCTATGGGCTTTATAGCCTATGTACTTATAGGTAGACCTGGGGTTTTAGGCTCTAAAAAATTAGTTTCAGGCACCTAAAATAGGATTTTAAAACAAGTAAATAGGCTTTAAAAAATAGGCACTTAAAATGTGCTTTAAAAATGTGTATATAGACAGAAAATAGACTTTAAAATACTACAATATGCTCTTAAACTGTAACGTGATCTTTTTTTTTTACTGTAAGAAACGTGGTACAGGCATACCTATTTTAACAGCAATAACTGCAAAATTAGGCATCACGAACGAGCTAATCCTCCTCGTCAATCAGCATTCCTTTGGCGACAATTGTTTGGGAAAATCAAGTTTCTGTGAAAAACCCACCCTCTGCCGTTCTGTTTTTCATTCAGAGATGTCCATTAATTGACTGTAAAAGTTACAGAAGTTGAATTTGATTTTAAATATACAAAATAGGCATTTTAGGCATTAAAGTAGTAAAAATAGGCTCCAAAGGTTCAAATAGGCATTTTAGGGCACTATAAAACTCTATAAATTTCAGTGATTTATCATGAAATGTCAACTTATTTAAACATTTCCATGTTACTTCATAAGGAACAAAATAGGAATTTGCCTTACAATCCCAGGTCTACTTATAGGCTACTAAATTTTAGGAAAATCTGATAAAGCGTACTCGAGTTATCGCGCGTACAGACGGACGGACTAAGAGACAGATTGCCATTTTTCCCGTTCACCAAGGAATCCTAATCTACAGTTTCTCTCTTCATTTCATTCAATATTTGTCTCTCATCCCACAAAAAGAACTATCTGGCTAGCGTTAACAATAATAGTTTAACATCATGCCTGGCATAACCCTCTAGCCCAGTGTCCGGCAGATGCTGCAGTTGTGACGTAAGAGCCGATCATCTCGCAAGAGCTTGAGAGAGCGAGCAGTTGAGTTGCATTCCTGTTAATACGCACTAGCGCAGTGGCGTTCAGTGCAGCAGTAGGGTTAAGGTGAGCCGTGATGGTACATTGAATTGCGTGCATTAACCATGGCAAGGGTACAGAGGTCAGTTAATCAGTGAAATGTATGGTAAATTTAGTGCATTCAGATTAATACTAGACTTACGGAAACGTCAGGTCACCCTCGGAGACACGCCACATTTTCCAAAGTTGTCTACAGTATGTCATTCAATTACAGACATTAATAATTATGTACAAATATTAGAAGAACTGGATCAGGATATTTTATTACAGATTTCAAGATTTTGCAAAACTCCAATCCGATATTTGCATATTTGCGACACCATTTTCTCTGGATGTTGATAGTGTTCCAACGTCATTGCAACTAGAAGTCATTGATTTGCAAAAGAATATTGAAATGAAAGACCGCTTTCAAAACAAAAAGGATCTATCTATATTTTATAGAAGATTTCCCCAGGCAACTACATAATATATTTGCTGCTAGAATGTTGAGTATATTTGTATCGACGTATGTATGTGAATAGTTCTTTTCTTGTATGAAGATCTGCAAACCACAACATGGAAACCGCCTATCTGATCAGAACATGAAAAATGTTCTCGTTTGTGTGTTAGCCAGACTATGTCTCCTAATATTGCAAAATTAGTGCGCGAGAAAAGAGGGAAAAAATCTCGACAATGCCTTGAGCTTGGGCACGATAGTGACACAAAGTAAGGGTGTGTATCAAAAGTCTGAATAGGCCTATACTTGGCATAGTGCTCACAAAGGTGTATAGTTTAATTTGTATATTTTGTGTATTTTGTATATTTTGTATACTTTAACATTTTTCAGTTTCCGAGTAGACAAAGTTTTGCAGTACTCCTTAAAGTATTCTTATGTTTTATGTATTTGTATGTTTATAGTAGTTTCGGAGCCTCATTTAAATAACCTGACGCATCCGCACCTGGATGCATTTCAGATTAGTGTAAGTAGGGCCTATATTAAATTTCATTACAAACAAAACTGTTCTGTTACATTGATTTATCACAGTTGTACTATTTTGTTTTCGTACAAATGCATTGTAATTGTGCTATTCCCATACTATCTACGAAGATCGGAGCGCACTCTGTCAATGCATAGGCGTCTTTCCGCCACTGGCCAGTTGAACCCTTCCTCCACGCTCAGTACGGAGATATTGCCGAGCAAAGAGCGCGGCTGCTCTGTAGTATGACGTCACAGAGCACGGAACATGCCGGTCACTGCTCTAGCCTCATGAACTAGATTGGTCTGGTATTTAACCGGTGCGGCCAACTCTACTCGGCTTAGAGTAGTCAGAAT
The DNA here is from genome assembly GCA_964059195.1 of Ectobius pallidus. NCBI lineage: Eukaryota > Metazoa > Arthropoda > Insecta > Blattodea > Ectobiidae > Ectobius > Ectobius pallidus. Next base: position 60,877,776 of record CAXKWD010000004.1, read on the forward strand.
ATTTGTACTGGATCCTTAAGTATAAGGTGTCCGTTGGAATACTCTAAAATTCGGCAAAGTTGGGGATATGAAGGGGGATTTTTTGGGGTCTTATCATATCCTCTTTGAATCCCAAGGTATTTCCATATCATCTCATCTGAAAGTAGATGTTCATTACAATAGATCAAATGAATGTTCGCAGTGCTAACTGTCTGTCCCCAACCTTTTCTCTGCCCAGTTTCTTCTTTCTACTCCTTTCCTTTCGTACTATCATTCTACATCGCTTCAAGTAGGTAAACTTTCAAGTCTTGCTTAAAATAATATCTAGATTGATTTACTACAGAGTACGTTAAAAATATTCAGTGCGCCATAAAATACCACTACACTAGTTCTAAAGCGCTCCAGAGAAACTATTATATAACCAAGGAAGCCTGGCATCCATTAATTTCAGCACCAATAAACAAGAAACATTGCAAAGATAAGCTGCACCCTTGAGTATGATATTCAATACAGCATGAAGAAGTGGGGCCAATTCAATGCTTCAGGCTCACAAGAAATGAAGATTCTTCTTCTATTAATATACGATGTCCCATTTTAGATATAGCACGCTAGATATACAGTCTACTGCAATGAAACAACATAATATCAAAAGTATTTCTGTAAAATAAAATCATAATCCGATAGAGGTCAAGACTTCATTCACAAATCCAACTTATGCTTGGTTTTTCCTTTCTTCTTTGTTTTTTCATGGCAATATTGATAATATTTGATTTTTATGAGATTAGTATTTTAAAAATTGGTAGAGGAGAAATATCCCCAAAAATGTTTAATTACCTATATTGTGTTCTTTAAAAGAATTACATCTAAATAGTCCATATAGCCTATCTGTTTTTCATTTTTCACCCAAGGGGCGTAGTTTTTTTTTTTTTTTTTTTTTTGTATGCCCTCCCTTACTCCCGGAATGCTAAGCAATGAAGCTTATCACTTCCGGTCAAACCAAATTTTGGTAACAATTTGTTTGATGTGTTTACCTAATAGTGCCCTTATGTACTTCCTGATGGGATGTGTGGCGAAATTGACATGTGTGTGCTGTGTACTTGTGTCGCTGTGTAGGCCTATTAGCGCGGGTTTGACTTTCTTGCCATGAAGTCGATTGCTTGTCGTTAGTTGTGTTTGTTTAGTATCGTGTAGAGATGTTTTCTAATGTACGTAACAGTGTGTGTGTCTGTGTGAGGGGATTATTAGCCAGTCCGGCAATTGCCCATGAGCAAGGGAAACCCCTCAAAAGGGCGTAGGGCCTGCAAGTAGAGGCCTTCTGTTACTTAGGTGAATTTTGTTACGCTTATTTTTTTAGAGAGAGCAGAGTGACAGGTGGTAAACCCATTGCCTCACAAACCCCCTCAGAAAACTAAGGTATTACCTGGACGTGAAAGGGACGAGAAATGTTGTCCAGAGGCACTTATTTCGGGGGCTTTGAGTTCTTTTACGTGCCGTAAATCTACGACAAGGCCCCACAGCTTAAATTCCCTCCCGGAGGCTCCGGGTCCAGGATTTTTACGTCCTGAAAAATGATTGACCGCGGCTGGGTTTGATCCTACTACCTTCAGATATAGAGGCGATCGCCGAGTCCGACATCCCATACATTACTAACTACATAATTATGTCTATAGGAATGGAATGTATTCCCTTCCTTCTTAGATTTATTAGCCAATGTAATACATAATAATATTAGGTCTCAACTTTCATTGTTGTTGTTGTTGTTGTTGTTGTTGATGTTGTTGTTGTTGTTGTTATTATTATTATTTTTATTTTTATTATTTTTATTATTATTATTATTATTATTATTATTATTATTATTATTATTATTATTATTATTATTATTATTATTATTATTATTAGACATGTACTCATAATGGCAGAAAAGACGATAAATATATCATCGTCCCTAATGTGTCAAATAGGGTTCAAAGTATCGTAATCAACAGTTAATTCAAATACCCATTATAAGCTTTTAAATTAGCTACAGTAAATTATACACAGAATATTATGTAACTGATTCCTATCTCAGTAAATTAAATATACTGTAATTGCCTTCTTGTTGCAACAGAAGTTGCAGTTAGCGACAATATGGCAACGCAAGAAGCTGAACTCAGTATTCCCTTTATTTGGAGATCCTGTACTTTATAAGACTAAACCATTTGGTTTTATTGTAGCACATCTGTATTCCGTAGGGTAGTCAATATTACTGGGTGGTGGTGGTCAGTGCACTATCCGACCCCGTCACGAGATCTGGCTGGGACGTCTGGACGAAGATTCATGGCTATACATTTCCAATTACTAAAAAAAACTAGGCTACCCTCCTTATCCCAGAGGAGAATGAGCCATTAAATAAATTCTTGTGTTTGGTAGTAAAGAACAATAAAATTAAAAGTTTCCAAGATATATTAAATACTTTAGTGTAGATACCACAATAGAAAAGTCATGAAGTATTATACTACCGACTATAAAAATGTCAATTTTTATACTCAAGAGTGCTATAAAAGAAATATGAGACTTGTATTCAAAAGAACATCTTACTTATAAGATTTGGTCTTATTTTATCGGTGGAAAGAGTTTAGTATTGGAAAGAATAATTTCATGTATGCTATCTCGAGTATTACTGGAGTTGCTCTTCACAAATAAATCCAATATAGATTCCAAGGCATAAATTCTAAGGTACACCAGACTTCTAAAATAATAAATTACTTGCACAAATGACAATTGAGAATCTAGAAACATGTACAGTATCGGTAATATGAAAATAACTCGTAAAATCAGCGTCATGAAATTCAACGAATAACATTTTAATTTTGGAACGTACTAGCGGAAATGTGCGTTCTTCGTGCGGGTCATAATTTTATTTTAGATGGGGTATTTGTACGGAATGGATTAAATAAACTTATGTGAAGAAAAAAAAACTCGCTTGCATATTTTTTTTTTAATTATTTGCTTATTTTACTCTGCCTGTCCTAAAATGTCGAAAGATTTTTTATGGTTATTTAACGACGGGGACGTACTGCAACTTAGGCTTGTAACCGTCGCCGGTGTGCCTGAATTTTCTCCCGCAGATGTTCTTTTAGAAGCCTCTGTCACATTTATGCACACATTTAATGTCATCGACCCGGGCCGTGATCGAACCCGCAACCTTGACACAGACGGCCAGCGAGATACTGACTGCGCCACCCAGGCCGACCTTCTAATCATTTAGGAATATGCATATCTTGTCGAATACTCATTCTATCGACATTTATCTTTCGTAAAACCAATATTAAGCCTGCTATTTCAATTTCTTTTTTTATTTGAAAGCCCTTTACAAAGCCCCCATAACTTACTGCTATAACAATGAGTCACAAATGTATTCGTAATTTAAATCTTCCCCTGGAAAGTAGGCCTACAAAATTATGTAACAGATTTTGTTTAATTAAGTCTTATCGTTTTCATATGTATGAGACTGTGACAGACAGAAGCAAAAGAAACCAGAAAATACCAACAATTTGTATTAGTTTGTTATGGTTAGGCCAATTATCGCCAGTATGCCTCCATTTTGTCCTTTATGAAGTATGTCATGATGTTGTGTTCCCTTCAATTTATTGTTACAATGTACAAACTACCTCATTCGATGTTGTTAAACAAACACTATACTCATATTAGGCCTACAATGGTGTACGTTGATTGTCCTATTCCCTCTCTATTGCATAACAGCCTGAAGATGGGTTACCCGAAAAATACCATCAGTCTTATATAATAACATTGACATTAGATCATATTGCACTACTATTAAAATAACTGTTGTTATATTTTCATTATATATAAAAGTTATATGCTTAATAATTTATGATTCGGACTAATTTTACCAAGTTTTAGGTCAATAGAACCGTTAAATAATGTGTCTCCACATAAATATTAATCCATTATAACCCTTCGTAGTGACTATCTGTACGGAAAAATTTAGGTAACCAGATTTAAAATAGTGAATACGGTATGTGATGTATGTATAAGATAGTGACACAGCTTTGCGACTCCAGAAACTGAGGAAATTTAAAAGCGGAAATATAAAAGAGGTAGGTTGTAGCGATCCTCCCAAGGAACCGGTCAAGTGGTGTGAAGCCAGTTCAAAAAGCTTCAGTTTCCAAAGAGGAAGTCAGGAAGTTTTCTCCCTCCAACACTGTTAACTTTCTTAACAGAGTCGCAAACCTGATTCACCAACTATAGTAGGCATGCTCACACAACCGTTTCAGGAACTTTTTGTTTATAGACATAATCCGTAAGCAGGTTTATTTTAAAAAAGTAATAAATATGTAAGTAATTATTTATGTTTAGGAGTACTTTTACAAAGTTGTACGTCAATAGAACTATTAAATAATATTTCTCCACATTAACGTTAAACCACCGTATGTCCTCTTTAGGGGCAGGATTTTGAAAACACCTTCTTAGTGAATCTCTACATTACAAAATAAAACTACAGACCAATTTTAATATTTATAACTTCAGCGCTTTCGGCTCTGGGATGAGGAATCAGTCACACGATGTTATTTTATAACAGATAAATGCAATATTCTTTTGCTGTCTTGGATAAATAAGAATAGTAATATTGGAAAAATTTAATATTCAACATTGAAGATTCTAAAAATACACCTTAAAGATTGCATTTTATTTCTCTAAGTGACGTTACATTAAGACCTACCATCCGACCGCAGTCTCACCACCCCCATCTACTGGTTTAATTTATAGACGGCGGGATTACTGGATGTGGTCAGCAAAGCCGACTCTGACAGCCGTTACTGATAGAAATTTTGAGCGAAGACACGTTAGTAAGTAGCTCCTATGCATCCCTCATAAAAACCCAAGGTACTGGGTTCCAACCCGGGACTAGGCTACATATCAATAGTTCGCAACACTAACCACTGGAACACTACCTCTTTATGAAGTAAGTTAGTACCGTATTTTACGGACTATAAGACGCTCCGGACCATAAGACGCACCTTGATTTTAGGATGGAAATTTAAAGGAAAAGAAATTTAATGCGATTCTGAACGACAAATTTTAAAGGAAATAATACACTTCATTGCATAAACAAATTATAACCTTGCACAATGGAATCAGTGTAAGTCACTAAATTTAAACCTGCGTTGTACGAAAATCTCTTTTGTACTGATGGCCTCGCGTAAATTTTAACTACCGAACTGATCTCATGGAAGACTGAAAATACTTTTACACCCTCTAACCCTCAATTCACCATACGGTAAGTGTAACGGGACAAGGCTGTTTAGAGGTCATTGCTTTCATTTAAACCACTCGACGGAGACAATTCCTTTCGTATAAAAGTACTCAACAATCCTTTCCTTTCTGTAACTATCTTATCGTTTATAACGCCTTGTTTATAACTATCGTACTCTGGCAATATTTACCATAATTTAATTTTTTTGTGTACTTCGCACCACTAGACGCACCCAACTTTCAAGGCTCGTTTTCAAGGTAAAAAAATCTGATGTGAAAGTCACATAACTTCCTCTGCCCAAATAAAAGTTTGCAGTATTCACATATCCTTTTACAGAATCGCAAGACACAATTTTACGTTAATTATCCTATAAATACCTCTTCTTTCAATGATGCGACTAAAAGCGCAGGCTATATAACAAACTTAAAAAAAAGAACAAGTGACTGCAGACGTTTATTGAACTTTCCGCCGTAAAGAATAATTTCCGAAATTTATCGAATATTTCCCTCAGATACTTCTTTACTCTATACCTGGCCAACAATACATCTTTCTCACTTCACATTCTTATATAGAGTAAGAGGCCGTGAAAGAGCACGTATTCAGTTGTTCATCACGCAAGACAAAATTTCTACAACAGTGGGTGAACAGTGGGTGGCTTGTAACTACCCTTCAGAGAATTTTTTCGAAAAAAGTTTCAAATAAAAGTTTTAGCTCTCAGTAAAAGGAACACATGTGCAAATCTTAAAGAAAATCGTTAGAGCCGTTTTCGAGAAAATCGCGAAAAACGAAAATTTCTTCATGTAAAGTCCCCTTAAAAATAAGAGAAATTTGTCGCCAATCTCCGAATCACATCTTCAGAAGGTACCTGACCCAAATACGAAATTTTGTTTTCATACGATTCCCCGTTTCGGAGCTAGCCTGTTCACAAACTTCCACACAGACACACACACAGACACACACACAGACATGTTTCCAAAAATAGTATTTTTGGATTCAGGGGGCCTTGAAACTTGTATATATGCTAAAAACTCAACTTCGAATTTTAGGGTCGAAAACAATACTTCCTCTACCTATAGTACCTATGGTACGGGCAGAGGAAGTAAAAAGTGCGTCTTATGGTCCGTAAAATACGTTAAGTAGCTCCTGTGCATCCCCATAAAAATCCAAGGTACTGGGTTTGAACCCGGGACTACAGACCAATAACCACTGGGCATGGAGGTAATTTATAAGTAAATTTCGCTTACTAAACGCACGTAAACGTCCCTTTTCCCCAAACTTTTATCCCGGTACAAACAATTTCATTAATGGACATTTTATGTTCGGCCAGATTAGGCTTATCACGTAAGTTATAATTTCATCCAATACAACTCTTATTCTTGGTACTTAAATTTTCTTCCCTCTCTAGGCCTATATGTTATTCTCACATTATAACGCGCCGTTCTCGAGGTAACTAGAAAGTAAGTATTGTCGTTTGATACTTTATAATGTTAAATTATATTTTATTGTTTTACCGTTTGCTTTAATAACATAATAGAGCTTACCTTTTGGCCTAGATCCTGAAGTACAGGAGCCGTATCTTCTATCCTATCCATTTTCTACATTATGGCTTCATCCATATTCTGCAAAAACAGGTAAGAAAACAATCTTTACGTGTTTGAAATGATCCGAATAAATGAAATTACTGAACAAGAACACTAATTTCATATTATTATCAATACACACAACTACTGCAAGAATCACAAAATAATATTGGTTACAACTAGGTGTAGAACTGTTTGCTGCCAGATTTCAGTCTTATCTCACTGGAGAGGAAATATACATATTAAATTCAGAAGAGCAAAGCTGGTCCTGGGCCGAAATCGAACCTGGGTTTTCAGATTAATAGCTGACTCCTTAATCATCGGTCTCTCCAAAACGTATCTGATCCCATTCTAAATATTCCTCTAGACCAGCGGTTCCGAGCCTTTTAGTTTCCACGGCCCCCTTAAAATATTTATTTTGTTTTAGGGACCCCTTAAAATATTTATATATGTATATATAGCCTAATATAGGGCTACTAGGATATTAATAATTATTTTCTAAAACTACAAAGGAGTATTATGTTATTGTTAAATATTTACAATATACCCCTGAAAACAATGTATTTGTTCCTATATTAAATCATACAAATCATAGAAATAATAAAATAGTTAAACTTCTTTCAAGCAGTGAATGTGACGGTCTGGAAGGAATATCCATAGTTCCGGGATATTAACTCATTGGAAGACACTCTTTAACTTAAATATTGGACTCAAATTCGAAACTGTTCCTAGACCTAAACATCTGATGTGAAACATAACTTCCTCTACCAAAATAAAAGCTTCATACATTAGTATAACATATTACAATTCAACATGTACCATACACTATAATGTAGCCTGCGCATAGCCTATTATGCATATAATTCAGTTCGTGTAGGAAATTTAAATAAAATCGATAGTTTTCGAGAATATCTACAAAAGTTTCATCCTCCACATGTAAAGAGGTTGTAAAGATAAGGAGAAAGTCATATTCACGTTTCGAATCGCATCCCCGAAGGATACGTAACTCAAATGAAATCTGATGTAATACACTCACATAACTAACTTTACCCTAATAAGGGGCAATACACCTTTCCCATTTTACATTTTATATAGAACGAGAGTCTGCATTTAAAGGAGTGTACATTCAGTTGTTTCAATCCAATGCAAAGATTTTTTATTCACCAGGTTTGACTGGGTTTCTGCAAACAGTGGCTGGATTATAACTACCCCTCAAAGATTTTTTCGAAAAAAGGTTTCAAATAAAATCTTTAGCTCTATTACAGGTCTGAGCATCTCGTGTACGAAACTTAATTAAAATAATTAGAGTCGTTTTATAGAAAATAGCTCAAAATGAAATGTTCTTCGTGTAAAGTGGCATTAAAAATAAAAAGTCGATAATCTTCATCCCAGAAAATATTTATATTTTTATAAGATATTTCATTCTCGAGATATACTGATCCCAGTCACACAGACAGATATATACATACACAAAGACATTTTCTGAAAATAGTATTTTTTTTTTAATTCAGGGGATCTCAAACGTGCATTTATGTTGAAAACGAGACATCTAATTTCGGGCCGAACACAAAACTTTCTCTGTTATAGTAGTTATACCTATGGTACACGCCGAGGAAAAAAAAATGTGAATTCACACAAGTAAGTAAAAATGTTTCGAATCTGATTTTGACATCCATCTGTTTTTACAATATCTTGGAATATCACAAACACTGAACAAAAAAACAATAATTTAATTACCGTTTCTGTCCTAACAACGACCACAGGCAGTACAAAAAGAAACTTTCCAATTATTGTTTTATTGCTTAAAGATTAAGTGAGGTTTGTAACAAAAACATGAATACATTTAGAAGGATTTAAAGGGTCACTGCGGCCAATGACTTAAAATTAAAGAGTTAGAGCGTACCTGTGGCCAGTAATGGACCTGCTCATACATTCCTAGTCAAAGTTATGGAATAAAAGCTAAATCTTTTGAGAAATAGTATGTAGACTAAGTTAATTTAGCTTTCGATGCGATCAAGACCTGTGAGGTTTTCTGTCATATCTCACTGAAGAAATACGTACTCTATTCTGGATGTTTCATCTTATTTAACGACGATTCTAGGGTCTAGAGGAATATTTGGAATGGGATTGGATACGTCCTAGAGGAGCCGAGTGATCTCTGCGTTAGTGAACCAACCTGAGACTCTAGGTTCGATTAACTTCCACAAATTTTCCTCTATAGGATTGAAACAGGATTTTTTGCGACAGATGAATTAGTTTACGTAACTTCAAGTATATACTTTTGACTGAATCTCCTCTGTCACTAAAAGTATGGGGTCGCCCTGGGTGGCGCAGTCAGTTTCGCGCTGGCTTTCTATGCCCAAGCTTGCGGGTTCGATCCCGAGCCACATCGACAGCATTTATGTGTGCATAATTGTGACATGACCATGTCAGTATATTTACTGGCATGTAAAAGAACTCCTGCGGGACAAAATTCCGGCACGCCGACGGAGACGGCCACATGCCTAAGTTGCAGTACATCCCCGTCGTTAAATAATCATATACCAACCAACTACCGGTATGGTACCTTCCTAGTGTCCTATAGTTGACCACAAGAGCTAATACAGTATAGGCCTAAATAATCACATCCTGACATATTAATCTGCGGCGCACTTTATTATCATTACTACCATTGCCATCTTCTTTTTCTATTTCAGGTTGGATTCGCGATTTTGAGACTATACCATCTACATTCCCAACCACGTCACACCATCAACATCCCCTACGGATGTACATAAGGGCACAATAGGTATACACACATCACATATGGTTACCAAAATTTGGTCTGACCGGAGGTTTAGGCTTAATTGCTTGGCACTCCGGGGGTAAGGGTGGGCACAAAAAAAAAAAGAAAGAAAGAAAAAAAAAGTCCCTGCCACGCAATGAAAGAATATTGGAATGTCGTGATATTATAGTCACTGAAATTATCTGAATATATCGTAAGTTTGTATGGATCCTGCACAGAAAACGTGTGACGAAAAATTAATATACAGGTAGGGGAAAAAAACAGACTGACTCTTGTAGCTGATTTCAGATCCTTGTGATACATGTAAGAGATGTAACGGAAACGTTTGTTTTCACAAGCAATGCAAATTACGTGAAATTATTTCTCAATTCAAGCAATTTATCCGCTGTAGAACAAATTTCAATACATTCTCTGCTATCCTGTGAATACCGCTAGGCATGCGCAGTGGCAACATAGATATTTTAGTATTTCCGCTTTTTTTCCCTACCTGTACATGCCTCCTCAGTTTTAGTAGGTATTTTAGCCGTCATATTGAAATAGGTCGTAAAAGTTTATTCCCTGTAGTCCAGGAAGGAAACACGTGATTATGTTTATACTTGCTGAAAATACAGCCTACATATTCTGAGAATGTTTTCCTTGGAATTCACACATGTGACAAGGGTCGTAAACTAGCTGTGTCCAGGAATATCGCTCACTGTGTGATAATATTATACAGTTCGTACACAAACAAGAGCAAAAATCATAAGAGGGACGATATTTACTTTTCATCATTAACAGCGTAGTAGATAAGAACAATACACAGAGGGGAAGCAAAGTAATATTTAGAATTTCATGATCATGGGGCATGCCTCGTACAGCAAAAGTGTATAATACCACGAGAGTTCACGAGTTTATCGATAGATTCGCGACTGCGAAGCAATAAACTCGAGTTGGATTTATTAAGACTATTCCATGAATAAAAATGTAACAGATTATACAAATAATAGTTACTTTCGTACTTTGTTATACAAAAGCAAACCTAACAGCTGCGAGATCATGGCATACTATGAATCAACCACCCACGAATCGATTCGAGTTACCATATTGTGATAAATGCTACCATTGGTGCATATAAGACAGTTAATCTAATTCAGGTAAGCTACCAGCAGAACAGAATAAAAGCACACGAACTGGCTTGCACTCAATCGAAATTGTGTTTTTAATCAATGTATATTTATATTATCTCAATTTCCAAACAAGTCATGTTGTATAAAATAAAATGTTTTTATTGCGTTCACTGGCAGCATGTGACGTATTAGTCACTGCACGTTGTTACTTACATTTCCAGTAACGAGCTGACGTTTTATCAGATAAAATCGCACCCTCGAATTAATAGCAAGCATTTTGTAAGACAAACGATCGTGATTGGTCTATATCCGAGGAATTGCTAAACGGTATCCAATATCAAACACGCGGCGTTTGGATGGAATAGTCCGTTTAAAATTTATAGCTTTACAGAAAAATAGTTTTATATCAATTTTATCATTATTATAAGTTAATTAATAACCTAAGAATAAGCTATTCAATTAAGATTCTTAGGCCTACATATAACTCAATAAACCCTTTAGTTGACAAGTTTGGTACTTTTCACGTAAGCTAATATGGATCACAAGCTTAATAGTAAGCTAACATGGATTACAAGTTTTATATCAATTAACCTTTTCAGAGCTGAATTTATATTAATATAAGGCCTCATCAAGTGATATCAGTGGCTTTATAACTTTTAAATTAATTAATAAAATGTTATTGGAATATCTGCTTCCCATTCAGCACTTCTAACACTTGCATAAAATTCCTCATATTGTAACATAAAGCATTACTCTGTTAATTTTATATCTCTTATTTTATGCATTTCTTTCGATGACACATAGTATACACAATATTAGCAATATTAGCACAAAAGGTTCAAATGAAACAACTTTTTCTGTTATTTTATATAATAAAGCAATTTCAATGTTTACAATTTGTTATATTTATATATGTCAGGAGCATCGTAAGTGATGTTATAGAGTAAAGTATAACCCAACACACACACAAAGTACAAAATCAGTATACATAAAAATACATTAAATGCAACATTATATTTATACAAAATCGGAACGTTATATCTAGGCCTATTACAGACAATTCAAGAAAATCACTATGCTATAAAAAGGATGTTGGGGAGTCAGTTATAGATCTATTTAGAGGAACATAATGAGACTCATTTCGTAATATTTTTAACATTGTAATAGATATATTAAAGTATGTAACCAGTACATACTTTGCCCATTTCATAGAGAACATATGGTAAAAACATAGATTTAAAAGAAAATCCGTAAACAGTAAAGTTATGTTTCATTAAATTACGATTCAATTAATCATAATAATTTTTTTAATAATTAAAGTTAGTACGCTGAATATTAGCATGGCATTTTCTACGCTAAAAATAGCCATAATAAATTTAAATATTGATAGCATGAAGAACAGTAAAAAAAGAGACTGTAATAATTGTGTAATCGCTTCAGAATTAAACACAGCATATCCTAATCTCCCCAGCACATCTAAATGACTGCTGTGGGCCTTGTTTATTTGTACTCCTTTTAAGTAGGTAAAGAGTGTTTTTTATAGTAGAGAGAGAAAACATCTCCAGATGTAAAACCTTCCCATGTAATATCTTTTGATACAGATTCCAACTCCACTCTGGCAAGCATGCTATCCAGCCGGAAGAGTGAAATTATAAAAATGTCACTATGACGTTTTACAAGATAGGCCTATATCTTGGTATCATATTTAGAATTTCTATTAACTTGATCGATAACACAGAAGCACTTTATACAGCATGTATTTTCTTCTCTCTAATTTTCATAAAAAGAATGTTTTACGTTGTGATACACCACAAAACAGAAAAGGAAGAATGTAGAAAAGAAACCGGAATTCATCTGCAATAATAATTAGAAAGTTTTGAGACTCAGAAACCGCAGTGGAAACAGGGAGGAAACGAGAGTCGTGTGTCCGGAGGCTAAGGCACAAAACTTTTACAACGTAACCAAACTTCGTGGAAAAACTATGCTTCCCAAGGCTTGGACACATTCTCTATAGCCTTCTTTAGGGACATGTAAAATTTAAATTTTAAATCTCATTTATGTCTTGCGCTGTTCTTTCCTTTTTTCTAGAACCATTCTACTAAGCAGCGTCCTTTCACTCTCATCTCTTTCTACCCACCATGTCCTCTTTCTTCCTTAATAAATACCCGTCTTCTTTATCCTACCATAGATTTCGTCTTCAGAAACTTGGGTGGTTTTTTTTTTTTAATTCAGCAGACAGGTCTAGAACACTGTCACAAATTACTTGTAAATTGAGTTTTCAATTACAGTTATATAGCATATATATATATACACACGCACATACGAATATATATTTATATTCGAAATATAGTCTTATATAGAGTGTACCTACTACAAGTTCCATTTGATTTAATCGAATGTATAAGTATGGTTGTTAGCCTAGAATATGTATGAATGCTATAGAACTTCCTACACATTTCCATATAATAAAATACAACTCTTAGTTGGTGTTATATGCGATGGACTTGTCAATAAATGAGCGAAATGAAACCTTGGTTTCATACGGTACATGGAAATGGGGCAAAGAGTAATATTCTCCTTTGAGATTAAAGCAAGTGGAAGCCAGTTTATTGAAACGCCGCTTATAGCATGACATAATTGCATTGTTTTAATATTAAAATGTTAATAACCAGCCTCTCTCTCTTGTTTGGAACAGATAAAGAGCAGACTCCGCCGCTACAGGTAAAAAACTACCGCGATAATTAACACCTTATATTACACAGTTTAATGTAATTTATTAGCTTAAAAGAACTGCATATAATTTCAAAAATCATATCCTACAAATATAAATTAATATATGAAATATCATAATTAAATTCAGTTCCTAAGCATATAGTAGAGACATATTGCACGATTATCTCACCTGTAAAACTTGCATCAAGATATCAAGTGAGAGGAAGTTCTAGTAATTTCAGATGACTGGTATTATTAATTGTAAATCGAATATGTTGTTACGTGCTTTTAATTAAATTAGATGAATTAAGTGAACATTTATCCGGAAAATTATTTTTGTAAGATGTTTGAATTCCGGAATAAACAGTAAAATTAAGTAGCAATAAGGTTAATTTTGAGGCTGAAGTTACTTCTTTTCTCGCTATGCATCTGCCTCTTTAACAATGAAGACGCTGTAAAAGCAGATAGAAAGTTGGTGGGAATTCCTTCATAACACTCAAGCAAAATTTATTTATTGCACCGACCCCTACTCATGAAATGCGATGGAGATACTCCGCATTATAATTAGACAAACAAGGACATCTTAAACTTCAACAACCCCACTGGACTGAAGGTGCCCACAATTTCAGGCATAAAAAGCAGAAGCCAATCCTTAAAGTGGTTATGACACACTAAACCACCGTTTGTTTCCATGATAATGATCTAATAGATCATATAGGAAGTCTTATAGCAACGACTTTATTTCTAATACTCCCTTTATACAGTGTCATCAAGAAGTCGCTCCATAGTACTTGTGCAGGAGAGAATCCGCTAAGAAACGGAATTCAGTTGGCAGCGCTAGCGTATGGTTATAATGTTCTGTAGAAGTAGGATTATTTCCACAAAGTCTCTGGGTTATTCCGTATATACCTTAGGAGCGAGTCTCACCGTTCGTAGAGTTCCTGCCTAGGGGAGGTAGCTGCACCCTGATTGGCTCAACTCTTCTATCCCACTCCACGTGTTGTCTGTCTCTGTCTCGACGCGGCATTATCCCTCCACTCAACTACTATAGTATTTTCTACGACTGCCAACGTGCTGCATGATGTTCACTCTGTGCTCAACAGTAGCTCACTAATCTTACGCGCAGCGAATTCGCGCACGCTGGTAACGAGACGTAACGAGAAGCTCGCTGGCTGGGTTAGTCTTCAAGGCCAGAGACTTTGTGGAAGTAATCCTACACAATCATTTATGAATTAAGATAAACACGGTCAGCAATAGAAAACAGATGAACATCAATAGTTACATGGCCTACTATAGTAGTCTATACCTGCTACGAGTCTAAAAGGAAGATAGGGAGAAATACCAACCTTCGCCTGGGTGGTGAACATAATTAAAGCTGCGGACAGACTTACTGATGATACTGTAGGATGCAACTAACAAATTAAATAATTTGGATTTAATTTAAAATATGTTGCTTATAAAACTTTAATTTCCTATTAAGTCTAAATATTTATATCTAATATTATTAATGCACACAGTTTGTTATATTAAGACACTGAAACACAATACGCTATGATCAGGATCTCTTAAGGAGTTAGAAATAGTTGACATTATGGACGTTCGTTTTGATTTTCTTTCAATCATAACTTATTTCATATAACGTAAAAAAACTTTATGGAATGGTAAAACAGTATATTTCACATAAAATTCCATTTCGTAAGACTTTCGCATGATTTTTTTTAAACAGCAGGATATTATGAGATTACCAAGCCTATTCGCGGGCATCAGGACAAGGTGGTAAAACAAGAAGTCTCCTGCGAAAACGGGACATCGAGTCACCCCATCATTAGTTCACTTGTCTAGTTTCTTCAAATGGACCGGCCGTCCTCCCAGCTTGTAAATCCCGAGCAATTGCTACAGCCCCACCTAGCCGAATCAGTCAAATCGGCAAAATGTCTACCCTCATGTCCAACCTACCGGAACCTCATAAGAAAGGTGAATATGAGATACATATGCGGCCCTGCTGGCCACGTAAAAGCCACCTATGGTTGCCAACCGGACAATTTGTACGAATGAAATGAAGAGAGACAGAGGAAACTTGAAAAGTCAAGAGCATTGTTGGAGTGCAATTTAGAAACCGGGAGGACTTCGAAAAAACTTCAAAAAGTCATTCTTCTTTCTACATAAAAGTTGTCTTCTTCAGCTTCAATGAGATTCGATTTCAGCTTTCTGGCTACCGTGGCTACCATACTAGCACTGAGCTGCTGGGATTAAAATGTTAACACTACTTCACTTCAATTCTCTAAGGATAATTCTGCTAAATTTGTATGTACGTCGACGCCTACTTTTATTTATTTAATTTGTATCTACAGGCCTTTTTTCACACGGGCGGGAATATAAAATATGAGGATCATGCCCTGGGAAGAGGAGGAAAACTAGAGACTAGGCGCTTTAAATGTTTGTAGTTTAAATGTTTGCGCGCATGAAAGTGGAGGAAATTCAATGCATTCTAAATGTTATTTTATGAAATATTTGTCTTATTTTTACCCTCATGCTAGAAACGCTTCATGAGCATTCATATTTAACTTACGAAATATTCCATGTTCCGTTTTTACTTTCACCTAGAAAACGGTAGAAGGAAATAAATTAGAAAATATTCTGTTCATATTTCACAACGCTGTCAACAGGTGAGTTTTTGTTTTCCAACTTTTTTTTTTTTCCAACTACCAGGAATTCATAACTGTTGCATCAGATAGTTTAAAGTTGCTGTACCAGCAGCCGGTTTCGATTGGGCTATCCATGTTATTTGGTGATTTCCTTCGCAATCTAAAGTTTACGAAAATGGGTACCTAATAAGTGCACATGGATAATTTAAGGCGTACATAATTTTTGCTCGGGATATGATTTCTGAAACAGAGTCGTGCGGTATTTTTGGTGGCTCTTCAGTTTCGCGAATTTCATACTACATACTACAAAATATGCAGTTGATTTTTTTACATAATGGTCTTATAATTAGAGATAGTTTTTAGTTTGTAAATGACGGATTTTGGGTATGGTTTACCGCTGGTAAGGGAAAATCTTTCCCTATTTCAAACATTTCAAGGCAAAAATGTTGTCGTTTTGTAACTCGGAAGGCGAGATAAGAAACTCGGATTGAAGATGCGCGGTAGCAATATAGACCTAAGCTTGTGGAATAGCTTCGAAGTGACTTTCTGAAGAGGTATTGTAAAACTTACAATATTTTTTTTAATTCGAAATATATTGATTTCGCGAAATTTTCGTTTCTAGTGCAAAATTTTTCCTTTTTAAAAAAATCTATTTCCCAAGAAAATACCATGGACTTAAATTATAATCTAAGTTATGTTAATTTATTAAAAGTCGCATAAATATACAGTAATACAATAAATAATTTAAAAATTAGTTAATTTGAGTTTGCAGACTGCACTGATACAAAATTTCAATGTACAATAAAAAAAAAGATTACCATTAAAATAAAAATTATCTGATGAGTAGAATCAATTCAGGACTAAACCATATTAAAGTGAATTTATAAAATATTATATTTTAATATAGAAACAAATGTATTTTGATGTCCAGTTCACATTATCTTCGCTGCAGCCTCGATGCGAATGGTGTACTTGTGTTTCACCAGTTTATGTACACTAGAGGCAAGTGTTAATTAATCAACTGTTACGAACTGTTATAATTTAAAATATTTAAAAGTCTAACCAGTTTGAGGGTATGTGTTAGCAGAAAGATTCGGTGACGAATACAGGTTATGAAGCTCATCGTTTATGCAGTTTTCTCCAGTCCCCGTTTTCATCTCTCTTAGGCCCAAATATTTTCGTAAGCATCCTGTTTTCGAACATTCAGATTAGTCAGATTCAGATATAAAGATAAATTGTATTCTCATAGAGATTACTAATAAAGATATTGCATTCCTTATTATATTTTCATCTACATATGAATTTTGAACGTGTTAAATTAATAACATGCCCACTGATTGCCTTACCAATCATGCAACAACCAATGGAATGTAATTAGACAAGAGTATACTGACAAAATTATTACGGTCTAGCAAGCAACAATGATGGAAAGCAAATGGATTTGTTCACCACAGGCCATTGGTATCGTTAGTTAAAACCCAGTGGGAAATGCCATTAATTAAGGTAAGTTCACAATAATTGCATGTAAATGTTGAGCCAAATTGAATTGCGACGCATCGTGTAGGTAACTAGAGTGTTCCAATTATATTCGCGGTTATCTCGATTTCGATTCCCACAGTAACGTCAGATTGCGATAATGAAATTTCTCTGAGATGAAACTTCTGCTTTACATTCACATTCCCCGTTCAGTTCAGTGCAGTTCAGTACAATTAAAAAAAAGTTACTGGGAATACTTACATGTACAGGTAGGGGGAAAAAAGCGGACCTACTAAAATATCTAAGTTGCCGATATGAGCCACTGCGCATGCCTAGAACCCACTAGGTAACCGCAGTAGCTCATATCGGCAATTTATATATTATTTTAGTGGGTCCGCTTTTTTTCTCCCCTACCTGTACATGGCTCTGCAATAGGCATGGATCTTAAGATTTTTTCACTTCACATTCAGACTGAAATAAGCAGTCACACAGCATGAGTGTGCATTCCGTTGCCTCTTTTCTCTATCAAGGCTAAGTTGTTTGCAAAGCAATATTGTGGACACGACAAGGCTACCACACACTGAGTGCTATATTATGCTATGCTTTGTTATGCTATGCTATGATAAAAAATTGCTCCAATGCAGTTTATTTAGGATGGCAGGCAAAGAAAGCTATGCTAAACTAAGGTAAGCTACGCTACATTTCACAGATCGCCGGGTAGGCAATAATCATAGCCGTAGCTTCACGTGAATGCGTTAGTCAGCTGTTTTCCCGGTTTAGTGAAGTCAGTGTCGGCTCATAACCATAACTTTCAACCGTTTCGGTTTGCGCTAATGATTATGATACACCCTGTATGTTAGAATCTCCCTTCTGTATCAAAATAAATACATGGATTGACCCTTCTCTAATCTGGTCTGGACTGATCTGACCTATTCTGACTCCCTTTTGTGACTAAGGATGTAACACCATTTAAAAATATATGAAACTTTTACCTAACAGTTTTTGCACTGTAAGAGGTGTAAATCATTAGTTACTCCTTAGTCTATACGTTTGCTACATACATAACTGTTCTAGAGGCTTTATTTTAAAAGGGTATTATATAGAGACACTCATGAAGTGCTGAGTAGAACTTCACTTTGCCGTCGCAAACGACTAACACAGAATGAGACATATTTAAAAAACGAAGCGAGGCGGCTGGATGTGACAACTTTTCCTCGATCTAATCTCACTTTCGATAAGCTTCAACACTTACCCTGGAATCGCTTTTCCCTTTCTCATGCAATATACGGTCTAAACTTCAGTCTCACGGATTTTACCTCATCCCACTGGATACACCCAACCTTTCTCCCCCTTTCTTTCGAGCTACGAATATGTGACGTATTTAAGTACACTTATTATATATTGTCAAGAGAGAATGATGTCGTTCAGATCTCGTAAACTAGTGATGATTTACGTTAGAACTGAAGTGTTTTAACATGTGTTACTTGATTATCGTAAAGGATAATAAAGCTTTTTTTTTCATATTTCATTTTTACTTCCTCTGCCCGTACCATAGGTAGAGGAAGTATTGTTTTCGACCCCAAAATTCGAAGTTGAGTTTTTAGCATATATACACGTTTCAAGGCAAAACATGTCTGTGTGTCTGTCTGTCTGTCCGTCTGTCCGTCTGTGTCTGTGAACACTCTAGCACCAAAACGGAAAATCGTATGAAAACAAAATTTCGTATTTGGGTCAGGTACCTTCTGAAGATGTGAGGATAAGATTGGCGACTATTTTCTCTTATTTTTAGGGGACTTTACATGAAGAAATTTTCGTTTTTCGCGATTTTCTCAAAAACGGCTCTAACGATTTTCTTTAAATTTTGCACAAGTGTAGCTTATAGTGAGAGCTAAAACTTTTATTTGAAACTTTTTTTCCAAAAAATTCTCTGAAGGCAGTTACAAGCCACCTACTGTTCACCCACTGTTTGTAAAAAGTTTGTGTTGTGTGGTTAACAATTGAATACACACTCTTTCACGCCCTCTTATTCTATATAAGAATGAAGTGAGAAAGACAGGGAAAAAATAATATTAAGTCGCACCTTGGATGAATGTTCCCGCCCACCGCTCCCTCGCGATGCACTTTCTTTTATACCACTTCTTCTGTCCTCATATTACATAGAAACTCGTGATTGGACGTTGGTAGTGTGACGTCATACCGGTAAACAAAAGATGAACAAAAGTTGACAGGCTTACTAACGTGTGGAAGATATAATATGCCACATTTTCGAAACCTACAAACAGTGTATCGTACATTATTCGAAAATGCAAGGGCGCTTCGCTTCGGCTGCCGCCTCCGCTCGCGCGCTTAACTAAGTGGATAGTGTTATGCATTATTTAGATTATGTGAAGAGGTGATTGTGGTCTGGTCGGGATTGCCGAGTAAGCTAGAGGGTTGTCATTTTGGTGTATGGGTTGGTAGCTTGTATTTGGTACGATCGGGAGTTTGGAGAGAAGGAACGATCGGGTGTGCCGAGATAACAAGCGAACAGCAACGCATTGTTTGGAGCGTAAGGGGGCGACTTAATCTTCTCTTATGCCGAAAGACATATTGGAGGGAAATATTCGATAAAGTTCGGAAATTATTCTTAACGACAGAAGTTTCAATAAATGTCTGCAGTCACTTGTTTTTGTTTCCTATATAGTCTGCACTTTTATTAGTCGCATCATTTTCAAAGAAGAGGTTATCAGGTATTTATCGTATAATTAGCTTTAAATTGTGTCTTTCGTTTCTGTACAAGGATATGTGAATACTCCTAACTTTTATTTGGGCAGAGGAAGTTATGTGACTTTCACATCAGATTTTTTATCTTATTGCAAATTAGGCAGTCTTTTGCCGATGTCATCATTATAACATCACTGTGAGGCTTTTACGGGAAAAAGTTGTTCGTAAAGCCCTTGTAAAATGGAAGATCAGACTGAAACTTTATTATATATGACTGTAAGACTATATAACTATAAGACTAGGCCTATACAACTAGGCCTATAAGAGCAATGTTACTCGAATTTTTATATACAATGAAAAATTTATTTTACAATTTAAATGTTATTCTTCTGAAATTTTGTAAAGAACAAAACTGATCATAACCATTTAGTAAAAGTGGGTATTCTTATAGGAAAGTTCCTCTTCATTTACTGCTATAAAAATAATTAGACTACGAATGATTTATCCGTTTCAGCATGAATGAAACTGCTGAAAATTGCATATCGTCCGAGATAAATAAATTAATATATTTTTTAAAACTATGGACCAGGCTCGCGAACTCTTGAACTATGATTAAATTTTTATATTTTTAGACTTATGTTTATATTTGTTATAGGATGCACGGTAGTTCTTTCATGCTCTGAAATAACAATTTCTAATAGAAGGCTTCTAAGCTAGAAGAATACAATTTTTTAATGACACCGTGTTTCATTATTGTGTCGGCCACCATGGTGTAGGAAAAATTAATATCTTTTATATGAATAAATTTATTTGCATACCTTCATAGTTGCATTTTAAACTACTGGTCATAACACGCTACTTTCCAACACAGCCAAGACGCAAACGATAACTCACAGTTGACTGATAAAATATCTTCAATTGTGAGATTCTGATGAAGGCTTTACAACCTAAAAGCATAAGCATGAAATTTTAAGGACAATTCGTTTAAGAATAAGACTGAGCTAATGACATTACTTCCAATATAATTTGAAAATATTTCGCTAGCTATACCATTGAATTTAATTTTAAAAATTACTCAAGACAAAATTTACTAGGCCTAGATTAACAACAGATAGGCGATAGATGTCGATAAGCGATAAAATAACGTAGACACTTACAATAGTTTAAAATTTATAGTGATATTTAAGTCTTACTTTAAGAACAGATATTGTATTTATCTTATCTTCTATATCTAATTCTCATGGAAATTTACAATGATTTTTTTTCAGACGGAAAAAGGATCAATCCGAAAATATAATTTTAAAATGTCTTACAAAGTTTTTCAAGTTATTCCCTTGAAAAGAAGGTCAGAATCTTTAAGAAAAACATGACTAGCACCCGTGAAGAAAACAGGAGGCTCTGCTGATGGAATTTGATAACATTTATTTATATTTGATTGTTCATTCCAATTAATTTTCATACTTACAGAGCCTTTCACATCACGATAATATTAATTAGATTTTAGAGGTAATAGTATTGAGTGTCTGTATGATGAACAACATTTCGCTTTAAAAATGGAGCGAACTTGTTTCAATCTATTAATGAAATTGACCATATACAATCCTGGTTCAGGGAATTCTTTTGAATTCAGTCAACCAGGATTGTATATTTTACAACAGCAGAGCAGCAAGAATCATAGCCTGAATGAGAAATTGAACACGTATGTCCGTCTGTCAGTCTATCTTCCTTCCACCCATGTAACAAGTTACACACAAAGAAAGCTCCCATTCCCCACACATTGCAGCTATTAAACCTACCAACAATTTATATGGAGGGAGCAGGACAGAAGGCGTATACAGTACAGTTGCTACAGTATATCAATTAAATGGCTATATTACGACATGGAACGAGTATTCTATAGAACTTGAGTGGAACCTTCTAGTTTTCAATGTATGAATTGCAACTGATGGTGATTCCAGGAAATAAAAGATCCATAAAAATTCGTCACACTTCATTTGTTCTAATTTAAGTTCGATACGCTTTTATTCGTTCGATATGCTTTAAAATGCGAGATTTATCTAAAGAAATTGTAACTAGTAATTTGTATCCAACTGCATAATGGGGTGCTTAAACAGCCGTGCTTTAATTTACCACTTTTTCAATACAATATTAGGCTGGAAAATCTTAAAATATTGGGGGAAAGGATCTCAATTTAAAAATTTGGAAAGTTATATTCGATATTAAATACATGAAACAGAATATTTTCAATTTAACAAAAAGACAATCTGCCTGTCCTTTCTCTTTCTCTCTTTCTTTCTCCTCTCTTTCTCCTCTCTTTCTTTCTTTCTTTCTCTCACTCTCTATAGTTAAATGCCTCACATGAGAGAGGTTTCCTTGAATACGAATTTTGAGGTGGTACTTCTCTTGAACATAGTTTTCTTACACTGAACAAAAGTTATATAGGCCTATTTGCAAAATGATATCCATAGGTGACCCGATGTTAACCTTTTAATTGCTGTGCCGTGACCTCGAAGAAAATTTGCTTAAATGTGCCCACAAAGATTTGACAATTAAAAAATATAGTAGTAAAATATAAAATTATTAAATAGGCTAGTAATGCTTTATCGTTCTTCTTGTGTTACAAACATAACCTGTAAAATACAGTTATTTTACTGAAATTTTCCTTCAGCTGTCACAGCGATGTCTATACTCGTAGCTGTAAAAAGGCCAACGACATCTTCCAGATTCAAAGATCACATAAATAAAACGTTAATGTGTCAGTTAATGAATCAGTTGCAACAAAGAGTAAGCGACCAAGTTTCACACCCATATAACACCGCCGGCATAAACTTTTATTTTTAGATTTCTGGACAGAAGACGAGAAGATAAAAGTTTATGAACTGCATAAAAACAAGCATTTCCTGTTTTCAATCGACACTTAACTTTATTTATTTTACATTATTTCTGTGTGTAATTACTGCTCTCAGGTATTTGAATTTCTCGATTTGTTCGAACGATTTACCGGCTATTCTAATATTTTGCAGCATATTATTTTGACATTTCATGACCAGATACTTACGGTAGTTTTTTTCCTGTATTAATTTCCAATCCGACATTACCCTAATAGCCTATTACTACTTTATTGGTCCATATTGTAGTAATAATAATAGCAATGTGTACAAATAATAGAATTCTGGAATAATAATGAATAATATTAACAATTTTTTTTAAAGAAGAAGAGTATTGGTACTAGTTAATATTATTAATCCGTACTAATAAGCCTACTAGTAAAACATTCATGTGAAAAGTGCTCAGAATTAACGAACCGTTGCCATTGAACCTGATCATATCGCACTGATATCAAAGCATATTCAAATCATCAGTTAAAGTAGCAGACAGATAATGGAACCCTGGAACTAAACCTCACTACGTGGTTATCTATATTGCATCTAGTGTTAACATTATCATGTAGCTGATTATTTGTGGTACAGCGGGAACACAATCATGTCGTTCTTTGATTATATTCTGCATACAGAATATATTACAAATTATTTATTCTGATGTCTCATGCTTTGAGGTATGAATTTCGAAGGCTGCATTTTATTCACATTAAGCTGGCAAAATGAAGAGAGGAATAAATAGATACTAAAACATCCACAGTATGGCTGCATAAGCAAGTCCCGGGGGATACATTCTGGATAATTAATTTGGATCAACGATAACACATGACATTTTATTGTTTTATATCTAGCCGTGAGTTGGTGAATCAATTCGGGAAGTCGCGGGTTAAATTCGCGGAACAGGCTAATCTAAATGTGGATTCTTTTGGGGATTTTCAAATTCACAAAGGAGAATGCCGGATTTGACTCTATCCCATATACTAGTTCCTTACCTACTGTGAAGGCGAGTTTTTCTTTTCTTAACAGGCGGCCTGGTTGAATTTTCTTTTATATTACACAGTTCTTAATAGTAAATTCTATTACTGAAGATAACTAGACCTAAAATTCCAATATAATTGCAAGGTAAACACTTTAATGAGTTTATCATGCCCCATCTAGCAATTTTGAATTAGAAGGGACTATGTAATTAGTGTCATGTTTTACTTAACTTTCAACGTGAATCTGGCGATATTTTCGCCTTACATTCCAGCAAAAAGTAAAGCGGTCATATAACAAGATTACCAGTCCTCCGGGCCTCTTCCTCACATGAGATAGAATTACTTGTATCACCACGATTTAGACTTATGAACTAGGTAATTTTTAATTTTCGAAGTATGTTCTTCGAAGACAGATACACACACACATACATACATACATATATATATATATATAGGCTATATATATATGTAAAACTTATACTCCCAGTCAATTTATATAATATACTTTCGGACTCAGGAGCCTCAAAATATTTAGATATTGCTTAAAAACTCTAAATCGAAATTCAGGGTGATGGTGGTCACAAATTCCGCAAACGGGAGAATCCGATAAAATCGCGAATTTGCCCCCTACGAATATGAGGCTAGCCGCAATTACCTGGTGTTTAAAATCATGTTGAGCGGTACTGTTGAACTCAATAAATAAAATAATAACAATATGCTTTTCTTCTCATTTTCTTTTTTTACAGGCCTTCCGGTTACATTAAACCATCTTAAGGGAAGCTTTTTTGTAGACTTACATTCAGTAAGAAAAAACTTCATCGGCTTTTCCTGTTTCTTCTTCTTCTAAGATGTGTGAACTTATCTGTTGTCTTCGAGCTGAGCTGGTTTCCTGGACACAGTTTAACCCACGGGGATACGAAGCCGCCTACTTCTACTTCTACTTCTAGGGAAATACTCTAGGAAAATCCCTTGATTAGCATACTGTTCTCATATATACAGTAAAATTTATGGGGACATGGGAAAAAAAGTCTTGGATTTTATTGAACATTTCTTGTAATTATTATTAGTGTAATGTAGGCCTCCAATCAGGGAACACGCAAAATATCTCCGCTCTGTAATGCAATGCGTTACACGTAGCCTACAGAGTCATCAATAAATTTCCCGTCCAGGAAGAAACCCCATTTAGATTTGGCAAGCCTGCAATTTGAGATTATCTTAATGAATTACACACAGACAAAGAATATCAGTCGAAGATAGTACAGTCATACAAAAGAGCAGAGTCCAGTCTGTTTAAGATACTGTTTTACTTTTATCTCTTTCGAATTGTGCTATGTCATACGGTATATATTTGTTTTACTTTTGTCTCTTTCGAATTCTGATATGTCATACGGTATATATTTAGGGACTTCGATAGAATATATGCTTAAACTATATAAATTAAGCTGCCCTGATGAAACAAAAACTTGAAATATCAATAGTAGTTTTAAAATATGTAACTACACAATTTTTTTTAACAGGCTAATCTATGTTTACTTTGCCACATTATGTGGCGTGCTGAGGGCCTTTTTCACGAGGAAGGAAGATAGCCCTAATTCGAGTTAACGACTATTGAGGTTCTTGTTACAGTAGCTGTCGAATCCGAACCACGATGGGCCGTTGTGCAGTTGTTCCAGAAAATTTCAGAGGTGAAGATAACGGTCACTAATCAAACTTCTATTCTTAGCCAGCGTTACTTGACTTGGTGGATAGTGTGGAAGTGACATGAATATTAGACCACAAGAGACCCATCAAATTTATAATGGAAATGAGATATTTATGGTTCTATTTAAGTAGATAATGCTCAGAGCAAAAGAGATCCCCACTGAACTTTCTTCAGGAACGAATAAGCGAAACGGAATTATCGCCTTTATTACAGTGAAAACAGCCTTGCGATCACCAATACCCTGAATGTCGATTTACAGTTTTCAGCATTAATATCTAATTATGTCGAATTCCTTGAGTCCAAAAATATATTTTTAGTACACGCTCTCTAAGACAGCTGCTTGTAGGACTGGTAACACGCCGAAAAATTGCATTTTAGCAACCAAGGCCGCTGAAATTGTATAAAACTGAATCCAAACTGCATTCAAAATGCAGTCTTATCGGCCTAGTATTTTAAGTAATGGCAATCTATAAACAAAACTCAGATGGAATTGACCAGTCACACCAACTTTAACATGGATGTAAGCATATACTTGGTCATAAAACAACAAATTTAAGCAAACATTTTTCTTTATGATAGTCAGAAACTTTACCAGGGTTTTTTTCGAAAAACATAGTAGCCTACTTCACCATATAACAACAAATGTAAGCCATCAACTTTTCACATCTTCGTTCACAAGAAAATTATTGCTTACCGTGGATGCAACAGCATTTAATTGCAATATATTCCTTCTCGGGGTACGCCGTAGCGTAGTGGTCGAGGCGCTACGCTACAGACCGGAAGGTCGCGGGTTCGATTCCCGATGAGGTCGTTGGAGTTTTTCAATTGGCCTAATCCTTCTGGTGGCACTATGACCCTGGGGTCGACTCAGCCTCTAACAGAAATGAGTACCAGGAGCAATCCTGGGGGTAAAGGCGGCCGGTGCGTAAGGCTGACAACCTTACCACCTTCAAGTGCCGAATGTCCAAAATCTAGGAGCCTCAACCTCCTGGAACCCTCTGGGCCTCCATGGCCTGTATAGGGATCACTTTACCTTTATATTCCTTCTCATTGACTACTGTTGCCGGGTGTGTTTAAAATGAATTCTATAGCACTTCGCGATACTTCACGAAAATTCGAGTCTCACTTAACTGTTCTTACTGTACCACCCGGCTTCCCTCTTGATATAATATTTCATGTGAGGCTCGGGCTCATCAGAACGCTCCCTCGCCCTAGGGAATGAGCTGGGAGATACTGGGACAGGAAATGAACAGTGTGCTCAGATTTGGGACACTAGACAGGTGCTGGTTGCATATAATGTAGGTCAGCAGAAATATGAGCTCTATCTGGGGTGCAAGAAATATTACAAGACTAATATCCACTCACATAAAAGTGGATATGTAGACCTAATTTACATGCTCCCTCCAATAAAAATAAAATGCTACACTGGATAAGGTGTTGTGAATGATATATATTTCCTTCGCTCTTGTACTACAAATTAGTCTCTTGTGTATCAATACAGAAAAAAATGGTAATTTTCGAACAAGGCATTCTAATTGTTACCGCATAGCGTATGATCATAGAACCTCTAATTCAGATAAATCAAAACCTAGAATTATGTCTTTGTTATAATAATTCTACCTTATATCTCCATTCTGTATCTTCACTCTGTAGTCTGAACTGCGCATTCTTATTTATTCTAAATTCCAACCGAATTTCTCCTTTCGGATGAAAAACCCTAAAAAAAAACCCGACACAAAGAATAAGAACCATACCCTCCCCCAAATTTGAGTCCATGACGTAACCTCGACCACTTCACTCCCTTTCCATACTTCGAAGTAAATGTGTTCATTTACTCCTCCCACTGTCATTGTAGAGATCTTCAAAAATTATTTTCGCTTTCGTAAATATTTCGACACAGTAAAGTTTTATATTCGTCATTATTTATTTTGTAGGCTAATTCTACTAACTGATCATCGATTTCAGTGTTCATTCCTATACTTCCCTTCATGCTATCATGGTGGGAAGTCGGATTTTCAGAATCCAGTGCTGGCAAACTAACTTACCAAACTCAGTAAAGTTTAAAGGTTGGTACACTTGGGGCCTAGCTTCTCGAACAGAACGAAGTGTTGAGAGTGGTTTTCTAAACTATTTATCTTATAAACTTGAAATTTTGCACACTTAATTAAAATGTAAACTTAAATTAAAGTTAAAAATTTCGTTTCATATCTCAATTTGTTTTAGAGAAATAATTTAGTTATTTGGTTTTTAGTCAAAATTGAAAAATATCTCCTCCAACAGATATTAAAATACGCACCTGAATTTATACGGAGATTCTTTTATTCTTGCTTTAAAAATTTACTGATGAATTTTGTAAATTGTTTTACTTTTTGTTTAAAAAATATTTTACCCAGGGAAATGAAAAGTTTAAAACAATGACCTGTGATTATACTAATTTTAATAACTAAGGTATACACAGAAAATCTTATTAAACATTTATTTCGCACATTTTAAAGTAAATTGTAAAAATTTTTAACTTTTTTTTAAATTCAGCTCTGTTTATACTCCTTTCCGCTACGAGGCCATATCAGGAGTTCGGGAAATCTGTGTACAGTAGGGTAGGTCATGGAACTATTTATTGCCAATTATTTCTATTGATAGTGTATTTAATGGAGTAAATTTAACTGATATTAATTTAAATGGATATGATACAGGATGAAATGGTGAGAATGATTCATGGTATTTAAATATCCAATTCGGCGTTTACCTTTACGACTGGGGAAACCATGAAAAAACCCTTGTCAAATCGGCCGGGCACGGGATTTGAACCTGGGACCTCTCGAATGCGAGTCCAAGTTGTTACCATCTCAGCCACCTCGCTCGATTATTTCACTCTCGTAACTCTAATTTTGTGAGACAAGATATATTTTGAACGTGGGAAAATAACATGGAAAATTAAACCGAGATAACAGTCGATTGAAGTTTGTATGTTGAAAGAGAACTGAGGCTTAAAAGTCGTGTCAGGGCGCCAGTTTCGTGCGTCCAAACGACACAAAATTTTCACAATTATACTTTAGCGTATGTTTGATTTTGTTGTTATAAAATCACATTTTCTATCCAAAATGGCTAAATCAACACTTCTGTCACTCCTTAATTATTACTTCACCTAAGTTTTTCAGGTTTTTCCCTTATCCCATAAACAATCGTGTGTTTGCATCGTAAAACAGAATCTCGAAAATAGAAAAACCGAGTCGACGTTGATATAGGCAACGCAATACATATCTTTAAATCTTATGCTTTTCCTTAAATTCCATGATTTAACGCTATCATAATGGTCATGTGAAATTAAAATTAAAAAAAAATTAAAAGTATTCTGAATGCCATAGCATTATCCAAACCGGGAGTTGAAACCCGACCCGACTAATGGGTTTGCTTTGGACTAACATAAATCACATACACAAATCCATTTTCCAGTGCAAATATTTTATGAATAGGGATGTGGGGCGAGGAGGGAAGGCCGCTAACATTATCCTTCTCCATGTACTCCGATATCGCTGATGTCAAATGTTAGCCAATAGGAGAAACGAATGGGGGCTAGTAATGGCTATACATTATTGTAAATATCTCGTATACAGGTCTGGTCTTTAAATCAAATCCTTACGTACTCTACTTCGGAAATCAATACGGATGATACATAGCCTACAAATTATTTAAAAACAAGATGCATCATTGACATTTAACCAATATCCGATGTCGATTACGTTTAAGTTATTAAATGAACTGTTTTCACTAATTGATATTCAGCTAATATAATATTGTCAGAATTATCTGACGAGATTTCATTTAATCCTAAGAAGAAAAATTACGTTTCGTTAGGAACAGAAAATAAAAACCAGAGTCCTTCTGATTACTTGTTGCTTTTCACCCTATAGCTACACCTAGGGTTGGGCAACTAATCTTACCTACAAGTATTTTACACACAAAATGCTGACTTTTTCTCTTATTTTTAACAAGTAAGTTCGAGACAGTGAAATTTGATAACGTAAATTCATATCCTAGACCTATGGCCCTGGGGTCGACTCAGCCTCTAACAGAAATGAGTACCAAGAGCAATCCTGGGGGTAAAGGCGGCCGGTGCGTAAGACTGACAACCTTACCACCTTCATGTGCCGATGTCTAAAATTCTGGGAGCCTCAACCTCCTGGAACCCTCTGGGCCTCCATGGCCTGTAATAGGGAACACTTTACTTTTAGACCTGATATGTATTATAATCAGGGTGTCCACAGAAATTTCAAAATAAATTTTCCTGACTTTTCCCTAATTTTCCATGACCAGAAACTTACATTTCCCTGACAACAAGAATCAAGGTTTTTTGTAAACAAAATAAAAATCCAGCCTCCTCCATCCCCATATAAAAATTGAGAAGTGATTAGCTCAAGTACTGAAAAGAAAATCGCTTACACAGTCTGCGGTATAGCTCACATGCCCCTCACAATTCGCTCACTTGAGCTAGCTATTTTGCCTGACTATTCATAATTTTTTACAAATTTCCCTGAGTGTTTCCTTTATTTTACAAAATTCACTGACTTTCCCCGACATATTTCAATTTCCCTGACTTTCCCAGAATGTGGACACCCTGTATAATACACCGTGGTACCGTTTTTGACATAAATAAATGCGAATATAGAAACACACAAGTTAAATACAAAGGAATTTCGCAAAGAGATTGTGACATTTATGCTTCAGATTATAATAGAAGTGTTCAACGCCCATTATGAGGAGATCATGCAAAAGGCAGCGGACCTGCTTTGCAGTTCAGCAGATTGTTCCTTTGATCGTGTGCTTAATTTAACATAAGGTTTACGCTGGAGTTATCCAATTAACGTCTCAGACTGTAATTAATTCGATGTATTGGTTCAAGATCCTTTGTTTGGATAAGAAAACCCGGACTTAATCGTAAGTCAATAAACACAATATTAACATGGGCAGTTATTATTACGAGGGATGGAGCATAATTCATGGTAACTATTTTGTTTTCTCAAATTAACGCAATGGTACCATGAAATGTATATCACAGGAGAATGTGCATCTCTAGTATAACCTAATATGTACTGATCATTTCGTAGTATTGTGATGTACGATTATACGAATAGAGACTATCGTAATTTAGTTGTCATCCGCCGTGCATAATGGTTATGTCAAGATGTGAACAGTATTTTTACGTCAAAATAGTCACCATCGGAGGAAGAAATGCCAGAGGAAACCACAAGGAGCTGATGGAAGCTTTGGACAGTAATTCCCATTCAAACTGAACTTCAGATATCATGGAGTGGGTATGTGTGCTTTCATGCCTCCAACTACCCCAATATATTAGAGTGGCATGATGCAATCGAGTATGGATGTTTATGGGTGCTGTTTCCTATCCTACATCCAGTACCCATAATCTGCATTTACATACATTCCACACTCTGCTCTTTTATTTGTATACTTCAGCATTTAAATATGGCCCCTCGTTTTCAAAATAAAAAATAGTTGTCATGACTTATGCCCCATCCCGCGTATTAGTATTATTACTATTATTATTATTATTATTATTATTATTATTATTATTATTATTATTATTATTTTATTAAATTCCACAAATCTATGCACTTTCCTTTCTGTGTGAGAGAGAGAGGGAGGGAGTTTTGTACTATAAGTATTCATTTAACTGTGCATCGGTAATCATTTTTCAATTTTTGTGTAGGCTATATCTTTGGATTATGCTTTTTATAAGTATTAAATGCCATACGTGACAAATAAATTGAATTTCTACAGTGTACGATATGAGCACTGCATTGGTCAATGTTAATATGTTGTGTTTATGTCTGAAATTTATGAGAAATATCCACAATACCAAACATTCCATGAGTAGACCTGCAAAACTAACACCGGTACTTCAAAGCGCCATTTTTCCCCCATAGGTGCATTTGACATTTGTATGACATTTGCATTTATTATAAAATACTTGCACAACAAAATCATGCACCTTAAAAATCGGTCAAAATGAACGAGCCTTTACACAACACACACAGTCTAATGGTGTACCACAGATCCTGACACGCTATTATGATCTCTGTCGTTAAAACGTGTATATCTGTAGCTAAAAAAAATATACATATATATAAAATACATCAAGGTTGCACTGGTGTAATATGACCAAACTTTTATTGTTTGTATTTAATTTGAGAATTGCATCTCTGTTGTAATCGGCTTTCTGTGTACGCTTGTGAGTTCACAAAAACCAGATCTTGCTGCTAGTCTCCAAGTGATTAGCGCTTCTTCGCCGACAACTCAAAGTGATTCCTGTCGTAATTGTAAAGATCTGGATCAGAGGTTACACGCACTTGCTAGCCAGATTAAAATAGTTGAACAGGGGAAAGAGGAATTAGAAAAACAGCCCGCAGAATTTAAACAAAATAAACAGAAGTTACAAATCACGGTTGAAAGTTTAAATAAAGAAAACTGCAGGTTATATCGAAAGTTCCAAAGTGTCAATGATCAGCAAGAGAAACATCTTGAGCATATAAATGTGCTTATGATTAAGCAAGGCTGAAATGAAGAAATCGCGCGAGCATTCAGAAAGTAAGAATATCTGAGTTGGAATCTAACGTTAAAACACATCGCCGCAAAGTGTTCATTCTGGTATTATCTTAGATAAGCCGTTCCCACAGCGAGGTAAGGGAAAACGCATTTCTCGAAAAGAGAGGAGTTTAAATAGTTACCCTATTGTTGCTGAAGTGTATAAGTCTACAGATTTGTCTAATGCTTCCATCCTAACTAGTAACAGTCGAAATAATTATAGTAAACCCTCTAAAATGCTCGACAAGAGTCCTGAGCCTAATGATGGTCGACAAAAGAATGGGTTTGAGAACTCCGGGGGCCTTACTGAAGTACAATCATTGTCTGTATCTAGTAATATGGCTATATCAGCTATTTTGGGCCTACAAATATCTATTACTCACTTTAGCATGGCTCCTATAAAATAACTGAATCCAGAATTGGAACGCAGCAGACCGTGTGGGGTTTCCTTCTTTAAGAACAGGGCAATTCTATAGCATTTCGTATAAGCAATTTATAATATTTTCCACCAAAATTTATGTATAACAATTTACTTATCGTGTCTGTATGTAACGTAATTGGGCAATTCCATGGTCACGGACTAACATTCACAGAGAAAAGTCACTATACTGGCAGCCATTACACCAACAATATTAAACACAGAAGAAACTGGCATAAGCAGAGCAACACATAAAGAACTAAAGTATTTACAAATAAACTTAGAGTTCTCTAACATTTATATGCACAGATATATTTAACTTATAGCACTTTGTCACGGACTAACTTATTTTGGACACAGGTTTCATTTGTAGGAACAAAACAGAAAATTTCTGTGATTATACACATTAGGCAGATGTGTGTTATTTGTTTTGAAGTAGGTAGGTATATAGCAGTTTATGATATGGTTCTTTAAAATATGAACCATCAGTTTAATGGTAATAAAAAATGAATACTTGCTGTCACGGACTAACATGAAAGTTGTCACGGACTAACTTCTGGATGTAAATCAGAAAATTACATTTACAACATAAAAAAAGAGGTGGAAAGCTTAGTACCGGTACATGATTTGAAAGTTTTGTCTAATAATCTCAAACTCGTTTTCATTGATTCGAAGTATGTTAGTTCGTGTTGAAGACGTGGTTTTGGGCTCTTCAGTCAGTGCATGGAAAATGCTTTTTGAAAAGCGAGTAGTCTTCATCTTTTACAGCTCTGAAACTATTTTGGCCTTCTTTCAGCTGTTTAAGTCAACCATTTGAAAACAACTTTATTTTTTAACCCCTTCATCAGTGTCTTGGCTATTGCTAGACAAAATATTGATTCTGAAATCCTCAATTTTGAGGTTATTGAATACAAATGTTGCATCGCTGAACCTATCACAATATTTTTTGGTTCTTTCAGCAGACGTCTTCCCCATTTTTATAGTATAGGTCTAAAAGAAGAAAGAAAAATGTGTTAGCTTTTCAGAAAAATTCGTTTTATTGAATATCGTAACTATTTTGATCTCAATAATTATAAATTTAAATTTTGGTTCTTGAAAATTAAATGTTTCATATAAAAATAGGTTAGGCCCACAAAACATTTCATTATTCTTTATTTTTCTCCACTACCCTTCACGTTTTATTACAAATATTCTAATATCTGTGAAATATATCATTTTGAGACTCTGTGACTGTTAGTCTGTGACCCCATTATTTTTGGAGAAAAAACATTCAATTTCAGTAACCAAGTGAAGGTGTACTGCTCCATAGTAGTACACAGAGAATATAAAATATAATTACAATACATGCATTATTTATAGTTTTAGGTAAACTTAGGTAAAGTTTCTGTGTATTATTGGACTTCCTTTCATATATTATTTATCTAATTTGACTTCTGCAAATCAATGAAGTAATGTTTTTCCTCCATAATAAGTCATCTTTTGTTTTATGATGAAAAAGAATCCTTGGAAAGCACTGCTGCCGTATCTGTTGGACTAAATTGTGAATGTCCATGTTCATCGTAAATTTGGTGTTTTCTATCGATTATCTAATAGATTATATTTTAAGTCTAAATTTAAAAGACAAATGCATGAAATATTTATATTTTCTGAAACTTTAACTCTTTGTCTTAGAGAAACTACAATAATTTACAATATTTGTAACATTTTATTTTTTCAATCTGTGTCAATGTTATCATGGAATTGCCCAATAGCATTTAACGACATCCATTAACATAGAGATTTTCATTTAAAAAACCAATAGAATACTAACGAAAACACAACGATCTTGAAGCCTTGAGAGCAGAAAACGAAACTGAGTAATAAACAATCTGTATTTAAAATGAAATCAATTTTGATCGTGTTAATTTTAATATTATGCTAAATTTATTCCATTTCGTCTTGTAAAATTCTGTTAATTTCAAGAAAATGACTAAGAAGAGGCTTCAAATTGACAAGCCATCAGCTGTCATCTACCGCAGAAGACAAGAACCACGAGAATTTACTAACAGCTGATTGCTGAGGTCAGTCGTTTTCGTTCGTTTGCAACTTGCCTATAATAATAATCAAAATACTCTATGAAAAGTACGAAACGTACTATTATATTATTATTAATGTTATTTACTGAACTCTTTTTAGTCTTCGTAATTATATTGCTTCCACTCTACACCATTTCAACCTCAATTTCGGAGAAAGTAATTTCAATTTCGGAAAAAGTAATTTCAAATTCGGAAAAGGTAATTTCAATTTCGGAAAAAGTAATCTCAATTTCGGAAAAAGTAACTTCAATTTCGGAAATACGAGGGCTATTTTTTAAAACATTCGATGGGGCATAAAATGAAAACCACAGTGAAAATCAAAACTGTTTTATTTGGAACTCTTAGGTACACCTTCTAGCTACTTCTCTACATAATCTCGCTCCGATTGAGTCATTTGTCCTAGCGTGGTACCAACTTTACTATACCCTCTTCATAGCCCTCGTATTTCCGAAATTGAAGTTACTTTTTCCGAAATTGAAATTACCTTTTCCGAAATTCAAATTACTTTTTCCGAAATTGGAATTACTTTTTCCGAAATTGAAATTACATTTTCCGAAATTGAGGTTGAAAAGGTGTAGTTTACTAAACTTACTGAAGAGTGAAAAAGCGCTCTGGAGTCCGCTACCGCCGAACTAGTTAGCAGTGAAGATATACAAGATATGGCTTAGTTTTAATTCAACGTTTCATACAATTTTTAAGTCATCTTCATACATTCCTTTCTCTTTTTTCCCCTCATAATGTAGGAGTCCTACATAAGCTCTCTCTTTCAGCGGCGTCCTTGTTGCATCCTAACGATTGTGTGCTCGGGAACGTCTCGTACAGTAAGCGACGGTGGTATAGTATCCCTGTTATAGGTGAACGTGCTGCATACAAAATGGTGGTGCGGGAAAGGGGACTGTTTTCATACCCAACCTACTCCTTTTTTCAGTCACGTAGTCTAGGCGCAAAGATTAAGGGGTAGGACGTCCTAAGAGATGGGTCCAGAATACATCACGAAAAATAGAAAGAGATGGGGTAAATTTATAAGTAGTAGGGGTTAAAGGAAAAAAAAGACTGCACTTGCTTTTAGCATTTTCTTTATTCAGTCGTTTAAGAATCTTGGCGTCTTGTATAACTTCTTAATATGCTTCTAGTGTTTTAAGGTTAGCACATGGATTACAAATTAATATTTACCAGCACGATGGAGCTATTTACTGTAAGGAAGAGATTTCTTTATTAAGAGGTTTCCGGCTTCATTTATCCTGCCTTTATTCTTAAAACGTTGTGTTAGTGAGTGTCGTTTCTAAAGCTGTTACTGTGATTAGCCATAGTATAATTTTTCTGCCTTGACGAAGCCTATTCGAAAACCCTCGAAATGAAAATCTATATATCATAACAGATATAACATTTTTGAAACATTTATCATAAATTAATACCTAGGACTAACTTAAATACCGGAGGCCAACTGCACAATAAACAAGTGAACCACCCCCGAACACAAGCTCTGCTTCTTCGGGTGGTGTATCAACTTTTGCATGTATTTTTCGTGTAATTTGGAACAATAAATTGTAATTGTAAATTGTAATTATTATTATTATTATTATGTAAATTATCTTTCACTGCCCAAATAAAGTCTATGCGAAATTCAATTTATTAAAAAACGCTCTGATTAGGCTAAGATAATCTACCGGTAGGCCTACTCTTATTTCAAGTCCATCTATTTAGCCTCAAATCATTGTGCAGAGTACGAAAACGTGAAGGAAAAAGAGGACATTATTTAGAAAACATAATATATAAAATGGCCTATAAATATACATATACGTATCTCTGTATATTTATATATATATGGTGGTAAAGGCGGCCGGTACGTAAGGCTGACAACCATACCACCTTCACGTGCCGAATGTCCAAAATCTGGGAGCCTCAACATCCTGGAACCCTCTTGGCCTCCATGGCCTGTATAGGGATCACTTTACGTTATAGGTCTATATGGGTATATATATTTATATATCTGTAAAGTATAGGAATCAGGTTAAACCCCATTTTTTTTTTAATTTTCAAGATGATGCCAAATTGAAGGGTAAAAGAATTGCTTAAAATATTTGTGAATGTTTATATCAGTTTTGAGGTAGTGTAAAGGTAGGTTTGCTTTTAATAAGTTAGTCATTTTCTTAATTTTACGACACACTAATTTATCTTAAAACAATTCAAAGCGAAAATTATATATTTTTCTCAACAAACTGCATCTGCAGTGAATAAAATGAAGTTGCTTTACCTGTAGTTACTTCAGCCACGTTCTTTATCATTTTGGTCACTGTTACCATTTTCGAGGGTATTTTAAAAATTAAGCTTCATAAAATGTAATACACATTTTTATATGGAATTCTTCACATACATACTTTTTGACCAGACAAGGACATGGATGGCCTCCCCGGATGAGTGATCAGCCCAATGCCGGGGCCACCTCCGAGACAACACGAACAAATAGGACGGGACACACCATTCACACACACTCCAAACAAGGCGAGGATGTGATGAAGATTATAATGACGGCCAGATGATAGGGGACCACAAGGGCCTAAAGTTACCCAACATTTTTCTCACAGGTGAGGAAAATCCCCAGAAAACCCCCACTTAGGCAACTTGTCCCGAGCAGGAATCGAACCCGGGCCCGCTGCATGAGAGCTCTTTATCAACGTCAGACCATAATTAAGTTTTCTTAAAATTACATATTTATTCCTTTTATTCCTCAAAGGCTGGGTCATAGCGATTGCATAGTAAGCCTGCTACTACTAACAGATGTCCAATTCCAGACTCAGCATGGCTAAGTGAGCCCTGAAAAACAGGAAATGAAAGTGACGACTGGTTAGCTAAAGCAGAAACTAACTCCGGTGAGGTTTACTAGATTTTGAAATGTTTAATTTCCCTTTTGAATAAAAATGCTTTCAGGCAATGTAGAAAACTGCAGGAGTGATTTGTTTCCACTACATAAATTTAATAAGTGACAAAATAAAAACGTACAGTATGCTACATGCGAGCAGTCATAATTCCGTATTCGAATCCTGTTCGTTTGGTGTTATCCTTATACTGTTTTAAAAATTGTTTGCCATTATCATTCGAAAAATTGTGTTGATATGTTAACTCTACCTAGGACACATTATTTTCCCTGTTTCCCTATAAAATTTTATACTTCCACCATGTGCACTAGTATGGAGAAAAGAGATAGATCGATGTTGAGAAGGAATCAATAAAATAAGCTATGTATATTATCAATTAACCTATATTGAGTTATATTCCAGAAGAATAGTATAATACAGTTCTAGGGTTTGTACAATGTTACATAAAATCTAGATTAAAATCTAAAAATCAATCTATGTATAAACTTAAAACTAAGAATATGTTGTAGTAATACAATTCTTTGAGAAAGTAAAAACTTCCTTTTGGTTATGACATTGGAATAATTTTATATATGATTTGTTCAAGAACTAAACAAGCATAATCAAATATATGCAAAATGTACTGACTGTAATGCCGTTTATATCGGACAAACGGGTAGAACTTTTAGAAAAAGATTTTCTGAACACATAAGTGACTTCAAATACCAACGCAAAAAAATCAGCATTTGCAAACCACCTTGCCGATAACTCGCATAGTTCAAATACAATCGAAAACACAATGGAAATCCTACATAAACATAAAAAGAACCAAAAACTAAACACATTAGAACAATATGAAATTTATAAACATAAACAACAGATTGTCAATGAAAACACTGTCGAACACAATAAACTTTTTGAAACGTTCCTCAAACTTACACAAAACACACACAGATCCTGACAAGTCAGTAGTCAACCTGCTTTTGACACACACACACACACCGGTTTCTACAAGTACATAAACAATGTAAGTACTTTATACACATTTATATTGCTTAATACATTATTCCTACCGCATAAATATATTACGAATATCACATAAAATAATTACTTTTCTAATTTCATTTTTAGTGTACCTTGGGACTGAAGATGAAGCGTATTGCTTCGAAATGCATATCCTAAAATTATATAACAGAATATTAGATTGCACTGGTAAGGAATCAATAGAATCAACGCCACACTACATCAATTTATAAATATCTTCATGTGAATACAACTACGATATTAAAATATGTATGAAAACTCTAACCTAACTTCGATGCACACAACTATCTTGAATGTAACTATATTATAGAAGATTATTCTGCAAGATGTGTACATATGTTTTTAAGAATGTTTGACGTATCTTCTATAATTGTCTTAATTTTTAACTTATTACTTATATGTGAACATAGGCTACTATTTTAGTTCTCCAACAAATCATATAAAATAATTCAATGTTATAACCAAAAGGAAGATCTTACTTTCTCAAAGAATAGTATTTCTACAACATATTACCTACATTAATAAGAAAAGTTTTGAATGAAAACTCTAACCTAACATGGATGCCCACAACTAACCTGAATACAACTTTAAAGTTTTTCTGCAAAATTAATCTGCAAGATATATACATATGTTTTTAAAATTTGTAACGTATCTTCTATAATTGTAATTTTTTGCATATATTTGATTATGCTTGTTTAGTTCTTGAACAAATCATATATAAAATTATTCCAATGTCATAACCAAAAGGAAGTTTTTACTTTCTCAAAGAATTGTATTACTACAACATATTCTTAGTTTTAAGTTTATACATAGATTGACTTTTAGATTTTAATCTAGATTTTATGTAACATTGTACAAACCCTAGAACTGTATTATACTATTCTTCTGGAATATAACTCAATATAGGTTAATTGATAATATACATAGCTCATTTTATTGATTCCTTCTCAACATCGATCTATCTATTTTCTCATACTAGTGCACATGGTGGAAGTATAAAATTTTATAAGAATTACAATAGCACTAGCTGAAAAATTAAATTTATTAATTTCCCTGTTTTCGTTTTAGAGTAATAACTAAAGCCTGGATTAATCATATCATATATCATATCATATATGTTCTATTCTTGTATGTGTTAATACACAGATAGGTCTATAAATAATTGAAGTATGGCCATTGCGGTATTGAAGCTTCATTTTACATGCTTTTACATATTTCCTATAATACGGAATTAGGCCTATATAAAAATTAATATTTTACCATTATTGCGCTCATTAAAAAAATCTCTTTCTATTATTTTCTACTAGCATGGTGGGCCCATCACATAATTCCGGGCTTCTAGATTTAATAAATCTGATGTGAAATTCACATAACTTCCTCTGCCTAAATAAATGTTATCCTCTTAGTATAATATAATATATTATGTATGACATTCTCTATATGTAAATTGGTTGTAAAAATAAAGAGAATGTCGTTAACACATCGTATCCCATCCCCGAAGAACACATAAACCAAATAAAATCTGATTAATGTACTCTCGTAACTTGCTTTACTTATATTCTTTTCACGTCACTATCTGATATATAGAATAAGAAGCCATATTGCAAAAAGCACATTTTCAGAGTGGGTGGCTTATAACTAGCCTTCAGAGATTTTTTTCGAAAAAATGTTTCCAAATAAATGTTTTAGCTCTTAGCATAAGCAA
The DNA here is from genome assembly GCA_964059195.1 of Ectobius pallidus. NCBI lineage: Eukaryota > Metazoa > Arthropoda > Insecta > Blattodea > Ectobiidae > Ectobius > Ectobius pallidus. The sequence goes on from CAXKWD010000004.1 coordinate 60,918,274, forward strand.
CCCATGTGCAAAATTTAAAGAAAATCGTTCGAGCCGTTTTCGCGAAAATAGCGAAAAACGTACATTTCTTTATGTAAAGCAACCTTAAAAATAAGAGAAACCCGTCGTCAATCTTCGTGCCACATTTTCAGAAGATACCTGACCCAAATAGGAAATTTTGTTTTCATACGACTTTCCGTTCTGGAGCTAGGCTGTTGACAGACATCCACACACACACAGACATGTTCCCGAAAATAGTATTTTTGGATTCAGGGGACTTCAAAACATGTATTTACGTTAAAAATTAAACTTCAAATTTTGGGGTCGATAACAGTACTTCCTCTACCTATAGTACCTGCGTACGGACAGAGGAAGTAATAAGAACAGAGGCATCTGCTAACTCACGTTTGCCCTAGGTAATTTATTGTTTAATCCGAAGAGAATATATATATTTTAACAATCACAGACTTTCATAAGATCATTCACTCAATCAACCTCGAAATATTTCATATTACCACATTGCGTGTAAATACCCTTTCTGAATCTTTAAGTATTTTCCTTGTTCTGGAGTAGCCTATCAATCACCTTCACTTTGACATATTGTGAACTTCCTACTCCTGAAAACTCAACATAAAACTGATATGGAAACCGAGCAAGGTCACCAATTAATTTCATAACTGAATGCGGTCTACATGGGAAACCAAGTCAAATATTATATTACATTCTCCCTACAATATTAATAAAAGTGAAGGTTTGCATTTCACAGCTGTAATGAATTGATGGATTTCAATGGTTGAGGGATTAATAACCAAAGGTCAAATTATTGTAGTATGTCAAGTAGGCCTATGTGAAATAAAAATCCCTTTAGGCAGGCCTACAGGCTGAGGTAGATTTCGAAGTGATTTTGGTTTAATTTGTTGTCGTTGCGCAGCACTCTTTTTCTTTGGCCTTGGCATGACAAACCTGCAATAATAACTGCAAAAAAGAGGAAAGAGCTCTTTTCAAACATTCAAATCTCGCCTTATATGAGAGCTATCGAGACACTAGTTATTGATTTGTATAGTACTCATAAAGAGTTTTTCAACGATACCCCACAAGACGTGGTTTCAAAAATTTCGAGTTTTCATCCCTACCCCCACTCGTACCCCCAAACCCCCCGAATCGTTGGTGTCACTGTGAACTCCATAGGGAGTACTCTAATTTATTCAAACAAAGTTTCCCTCTATACGTCATAGGGGCTGAGATATAAATTTTTCAAAACTTCAACCCCTTCCCCTTGACCCTTGACCCTTGGGCCAATTTTTCTCATTAACGAACTTGTCCGAATTATTGGGCATATAAATAACATAATAAAATTTGGTTTAAAAATCTTTAAAATTACGGCCGCTAGCGTGTGGTTTCGTACTAAGGGAGACATGAAACAAAGATATGAACGAATTTTTTCAAGTCATGACACGGTATCGATTGCAATAGGTAGATTTTTCTTCGAAATCTACCTAAAAAGAAACGATGTTCAATACTTCAATGAAATCACAACATAATACGAAGTGTGTTACACAAAAACAATCTCGAAAGCTGAACTTATTCGAGCGAAAGAAAATTTCCTAAAAAGGTGCCAGTGTTGTGTGGATGCAAGAGGAGGACATTTCCAACATCTCTTGTGATGAGGTGCGAGGTTATTTTCATTGTAATTGTAACTGTGAGAATCTGAATCGTTACGCCGTTATCGGCTGTATTTGCGTAGATGTTTCACCCGATCGCTCGGGAGTTAGAGCTGTGGCTGCAGCGACGCAGAAACCCCCATGATTGGCCAACTCTTACCTATAAATGAACTTGTGGAAAATTATATTTTGAAAACCATGAATGGGAAATTTCAGCAGTTATCAGACTATGGTTGACGGTTCTGAAGCCCTCCGAAGCAATGGAAGAAAAGGTGTAATATTTGAGGATGAGTGAAATTAGTTAATATTTTCAATTTTTAATAACAAAGCTCATTTTTGCGCAATTACTAATTAGCAATTGTTCTACCATATTTTACCACATATTTACGTGCATATTTCTCAATCTAAAATTCCGTAAAAATCCGGGCTCTGGTAATGACAGATTTGTGGAAGGCGATTCAACCTAACCTTCCAAACTGACTTTGTACAAAATAAAGTCTGAGAGCGAGATACCGATTTCAGTATTTCACAATATAAGATTCCAGTTCCGACCACTAAAGACACTTACAAGCATTTATATGAAATGTTTTGTTATGTCTACAGTTTATAGCCAACCAGGACCATAAGAAGCAATTGTATCAATTTACATAGTTCATCAGAAAGAATTATATTATAGGAGTGAAGGTTTCGCGGGTGGTCAGCCAGCCTATAACAATTTTAAACTAACGACTTTGTGCCTAATAACCAGTGAAACAATTTTGAATATTGATACTAATGTAGAATAAAGAACACCACTAGAGCACGCAAGCTGTCATCCTTTTTCACTTGAGTCACACATAACCTACACTTGTAGTACAGTAACTGCGTAATTCACAATATTTTTTTTTTCTTAGGTTTTGAATCCTACTGATGAATAAACCTTAAACGAACGGTGGATGTTGCAAAGTATTATAATCTCTTTATCCATTCGATTTAACATTCGTAACAACATTAGTAGCGGTTGTCAGTTTCGAATCCTAATAGTAAGAAATTACCGGGAAAAGCCCTATTCCATTAGCCATACAGTTTTCCTTCCTGACGCTGAAAACTTAATTTAATGTACTTACTTTTGTTGAAGGAATTGAATCAGGGGTGAAATTAATAGTTATCAGAACTTTGTTGTATCTTTACCCCTTGCAATCAGTATATTTTTTAGTACGCATAAAACACGGCAGCTATATTATGGTTCTGAGTGAAGTAGGATGAGCAACTGCAAAGCAGGATGACCAACTGATCTTCTTGCAATAAAGTAAGCAGTGGCAGGTAGATTCTATTTTAGTGGGTTAGGTTAGGTTGGTTAGGTTAGAACAGTGATATTAGTTTGGTAGGGCATACCGAATTCACGCGTTTCGGAAATGTGAGGTTTGTCGTGTTGGTTAATCTGTTTACCCGATAAGATGGCCGTCAGTTATATGTTATTATCATGAATTACACATTTTAAGGTAACAGAACATTCTTATATATGAACCAATTTCGCACCTAATTATAATCCTTGCACCTAGGGACGCATTTTAAACGTTATTTGGTTTTGTAAAAATGAAAACTGTATGGCTAATGGAAGAGGGCTGGTCCCAGCATCTTCTTCACTCTGGTCTTCTTCCCAGCTGAATATGCTATTCGTCCCTCCCCCGCAAGTGACGTTTACTGTGGAAAATATAGCACACGGCTTGTTTCCATAATAATAATTGTATCTTATATTTAACAGGCATACATATAAGTGAAGAACTAAAATGGAAAACACATATTGAGGTACTAACCAATAAATTGAGTACAGGCTGCTATATGTTAAAAACTTTAAAAAATGTCACAAGTGCACATGTACTTAGAAGCTCATACTTTGCTTATTTCCATAGCCATATAAAGTGCGGAGTCTTTTCTGGGGTTCTTCTCCGGAAGCTGAAAAAGCCTTCAAAATCCAAAAAAGAGCAGTCAGAATAATTTGCGGCGTTAACCAACAGACATCCTACAGAGATTTATTAAAAAAACTAGGAATTTTACCCTTAGCATGTATAGGGGTCATTCTCCAGAAAAGGGCAGATTTCAATGTTAGAATTTTTTTTTTAATATTTTTTATTTTGGATCATGTAATTTTTTATGTAATATTTCCTTCTGCAGAGTACTACTGAGGTACTTGCCCTACTTACCGAGTGGTATTTTGCATTAAATTAACAAGGTTAGAAAATGGCGCATGCATGGAGGTGAGAAAATAGTATGAAATAGTAATTATAATAGAAGTTATGTGAGAATTAGAATTAATTTACTGTATTAAATGTTATCATGAAAATGAACAATATTTATTACCATACAAATGGATTAACACACAACTTTTTACTTATTTTTATCTATGTTACAATAGATTATCACCTTAAAATCAAAACATATATTGTCATAAACTATTAGGCTATACCAGTATCTTCTTTAAACAAAAATAAAAAATGCAGACAGTTAAATATGTCATCAATTACAACATTAATTACACCTCCATGGATAGGACTCGAGAGTAACAGTAACGGAGGTGAGATTTTTCTCTAATTTGTCAAACAGCTTGGGAACATTTGAGGTTAGAAAATCTCAGTTCTAGAGTTTAACTTAGCATTCCTTATTATTATAATTTATAGCAAAAGTAAATATAAAAACATACGACTTTACCGTTGGGTGTAGGTAACGGAGGTGAGGAAGTCCAATTACCAACTCTGCATTTAGCCCTTTTACACAAACAAAACAACACTTAAAATCACACTAACAGCTTGGCTTTATATAAATTATAAGAAGACTGCCGAAAGTTGGAGTCAAGGGAAAATAGAAAGACTACAATGCCATATCTGTTGAAATAATTGAACTTTTATATTGTTTCACGGAGGTGAGGTCTCACCTTGGGACAAGCATGTTTAGTGCAAAAAATTGTCTTTACAAAATGATAAATTTTATTTTCAGTTATTAATGACTCATTTTTTGAGCTGTTTGTTCTTGTTATAACACTAAGATGGAATAAAAATTAAAGCCTGTTGAATTATGAAAGAATGAAAATGACAAGTCAGGCATTGGGACATGACACGGAGGTGAGATCTCACATACTGAGCCCTAAAATGCAGAAAATTGTAACTTTTGTTTAAAAAGTGGAATATGGGATCAAATAGACCTTATTTCAATCTAACTTATCATAATAATTAATAATCCATAAGTACTTATTTTACACTAGAAAATCAACTGCGACATGAATCTGCCCTTTTCTGGAGAATAACCCATATATATACTGGAAGTAATTTATTATATTAAACTACATGGGCAAAATCTGTTAAACAGCAACATCCACAATTATCAAACAAGACAACAGAATGACCTGCATGTCCAACACAGTAGAACAAATATTTCGAAGTCAAGTGTGAACAATTCCGGTATAAAGTTATTCAATAAACTACCTACAACTATAAAGTCTATAGAAAACAGTAAAATACTCGTATTTAAAAAAAAGGCTAAGGTCCTTCCTGCAGACACATTGCTTTTATTCAGTGCTGGAATTTCTTTCTTTATAGGATAAGCTAATAAAGAAATGTTAAAGGATCTAATAACTTATAGAATAAATTTCAGGGGGAAAAAAAGATACGTCGGAAAGATAAATTCTAAATTTCTAAAAATTCATTTTCTTTATGTTTCAGGTGACCTGGAGAGTCTCGAGATGCTGACATGTACTGACTATAGTACTCATGACAACCATAGCTATAAGGCAATGAGAGTAATTGCAATATTGTTACATTTGTACTCATCTTTCAATAGCTAATGTTAACTTTATATCTATATCTTGTATTGACTTTAATGTGTAAATATGTATTATATATTGTAAATATTTGGACGCGTCCTATAACATGAACATGTTTGTGAAGGACTTAATAAATTCTATTCTATTCTATTCTAAATATTACCGACAATTTCATGAGGCGGTACTTGTGACAATCATAGACTCAAGAATTTATCATGCCTATATTATCACGCATCCACTTATTACTGTAATGTTTGGAGTTACAGAATTAATCTCGTGTCTTCATTTTTTAACCTCACTTTGGATAATCATTTTTAAATACTTCTCAGTTTGAAAACAGTAGTAGTCTACCTAATAAACTAATTACGCCCATTCTATATACATTGGGAAATTCATATTGTACAGTATTCCTTTGTGTTGTAGGCCTAGTTACTGATTATTATTGTTATTACCATCAGTGCAGTTAGGCCTACAGTATAGCATTAGCAAAGAAACTTGTTAGTATAAGTTACAGTACTTGTACAGAAGTGACATGATAGTTGAATCGCTTTGAAGTTCTCTGTCTAGGGGCTCCTCTGCCGTTTATGCAGACAAAGAGAATGAAGTGACTTGTCTAGTAATATAATTCTGGTACTGTAACTTCGTTAACTTTCTAACCATAGTATCTGTTACTTACATAATCCCTGGCTCTGATGCAGTTAGATCTTCACATGCGGTATTTATAAATGCACAAAATGATTGTTCGCACTACAAACACACACACTACACAAACCAAACTCCCAATTACCGCCACAGCTTATCGTTTTAGCAGTACACGGATCACTAACCCCTATCAGCTCAGCCAATGACTTCTAACTAAGCTTCTCAGTGCTCACTCACCCCATCGCAGGCTGTCTAGCTGTCCAACTGTCCTTGAAACACAAGCTTCTTTCTGTTGTGTTCTGCTTTACGGTGCTCTCATGTGATAACCAGGAAGCATAACCAATGACCAAGGATAAGATTTTTTTTTAATTTCCTCTACCCGTACCATAGTTACTATAGGTAGAGGAAATAAGTTAGGCCTACTGTCTTGACCCAGAAATTCCATGAGTTTTTTAATATAAATACGCGTTTGAGATCCCCTGAATCCAAAGGTGTCGTGCACATTGGCACATGTACACATCGGCACAGTCGCATTTTCGTGCACATCGGCATAGTACTTTTATCTTGTAATGGTTATCGTGCTCATCGCCACACACCGCGTTGGGGGTAGGGGTGGACATAGAGACTCAAACCTGCAGCCTCCTTCACCACGGCAGCACCCCTTAGCTACCGCGGCTAAGGAAACCGGCCGTTGATATCGTGGGTAGGTTAAGTCAGGTTAGTCTCATTCAATCGCAGGCAGATAATTTATGAATGATTTCTAAATAATACAATTATAATATTAATGTACACAGTATGTATCTATAATAATAAAAGGAAGTGTATGTCTTTCTGTCTAGCAGTTACTGTAAACTCCATTGCATTCAATACGATAATGCAATTCCAACTTTGTCTCTATGTCCACCCCTACGAAGGGTGTGTGGCGATGAGCACGATGATATTGCAAGATAAAAATATTATGCTGATGTGCATGAAAATGCGACTGTGCCGATATGCACACAACCAATCCAAAAATGCTGTTTTCAGAAACACATTCAGTGGCGCCAACTCATGTAAATTTACGTGTAGGCCTACTATTAACATAATTATTTAATGCTACTACTAAAAACCCTGTTTCTTTGTTGAATCGCTGTACAACGAAAATCAGGCTGTTGTTGATATATAGTACGATCCCCTATTGTTCCAATTCAATCACGATCATTTGAAATCTTTTTCAATTCATTAAATTTTTACAACTTTTAGAGCAGTTTTCACAGCTGCCGCCGAAATATATATAACTTATATATATATTTTACGATTTGAAAAGGCTAAAGACATTTTTGCATTCAGAAAAAAAAACTTAAGCACATTGTTTTTTTTTTTCAAGTAGGTCTGTACATAAGGAGAGCGCGGGCAAGTCAGATAACAGGAATTAGATGATGCTTCCGATATCACAGGATGGACATTACTGGACAAGGCAAGTAAATGTGATAGGTCTATAGTCTAAGTGAAGAGTGTGAAATACAAAACATTGGTGACTGGTTAAAAATAAAAAAATACCATAGTGGAATTAACACGTAGAAGGAACAGCAAGGGATAATAAACCACAGGGAAATGCAACATATGGGGGCTTAGGTATATCGAAATGGGAAAACATTGCATAAATCTTACACTTCTACTTGAATCAAATATCAGTAGAGAAAAAGTACTTAAGTATGCAATTAATAAGTACAGATATTCATAAAAGCTGATAAAAAACACTATTGTAAACAATTATCGGAATTAGGGAAAATCTTTTTCTGCCAAGTGTCATGGAGTCCAGGTTTTGTGGCAGCTAGCAAAAATATAACACAAAATAATTTTGTAACAATAGGATCAAATAGTACAATAGTCCTTCCAACAAATTAGTACAGTATTTGCATTTAAAAGGACCGTCATATTAGCATTGATACCCAAACCTTCTTTTAGATTTGATTTATCTTTAATAACAGAATACTTAATGGTGACATAAGCTTCTGTTTTAACTTGTATAGATTTTGCTCAGGCATTATAAAGATGTATACTGACAAATGGCGATCACTTCGAGTCATAACAGTAACCATATCCTTCTGTTAACCTATGTCCTCGAGAGCCAATCAAAATGCTTCGGGTCACCGAGCATCTGATATAATATAATATATAGATGTTACTAAATAAAGAGGGCCATGGCTATACTTTACTGCAGTTATGTGTTTGCGGGGAGACTTTCACGGCTAACGTACTTTTTCCCCCTGAATTTTATGTCTCGTTTTACCGTTTGTTTACCTTGTTTACCATTTCTTTTCCTTGTTTTCCGGATCATATAGAAAACCCTATGCTCGAGGCGGGACTCGAACCCACAGACTCTTTCACCGCGGCTCCCCACAACTTGGCAACATAAAGACAGTCGGTCTGCCAAACCAAACTATAAACATATCTGCACTATCACAAAAATAGATGAGAATGTATTACTTACGATAACGAATTAGGCAGGCCATTCCAGTTAATCCAGTCACATCGAGTGAAATATGAAGATACAATAATGACAAACCGTATAGTTTTACCACTGTCACTACTGAATATTTCACAGAAAATATAAAATAGAACACAACTTTTCACACTGGAACACTCAAATGCCCGGCCATTTCATAAGCTAATCGAAATAAGATTATTTAAATCGATCGATAAAGACTCGATACGCAACAGCTATTGCTTTTATTAGTAAATGAATCGAACACTATGACTAGGAAGGCGATGATCCCTCGTGGTTTCCAATTTCAATCATTTTGTCTCACGCTTGTTAAGTTATAGATTTCATTGTAACCTTGTACGAGTTTGTTATAACCAAAGTTGTAGTCACAGACGAATAGTCTTGTTTTAGAAATATAGGCCTATATATATAAAAAAAACAATCCAAGCAAAAGAGCCCATTTTTCTCACGGGTGATAGGGGCGTTCAGTTGTTTCCATTTTCAGGAAAAATTACACATTCCCCATAGGTAATTTGAGAGGACGTCAATACATTTTACTGTATCACTAGCTGGTTACCCGTCTTTCGTACAGGTAAAAGAAAATATTTTGTATTGAGAGGACACCAAGACATTTTACTGTGAGAGTATGGAAATTTTACTAAAATCTATCGAGCCCACCCAATGTTTTCCAAAAGATGGCGCCACTGAACACGTTTGAGTATGTGTTTCTGTGAACAGCCAAGCTTAAGAATAAAATATCGTATAGAAACAATATTTTACATCAGGGTCGGATCTTTTGGAAATGTTACAAGAAGATTGGCAAAGACAATCCCTTACTTTTAATTCACTTTACAGTAAGAAAATCTCATATTTTGCGGTTTTCTTGAAAACGGCTCCAAATTTTTATTTAAATTTTGTACGTGGGGTGCTTATGCTAAGAGCTAAAATTTTTGTTTGAAACTGTCTTTGCAAAATTCTCTGATGGTATCATTCATAGAAACTCAATCCTGCCTGATGAACAAATCTTTTTTCGCAAAAATAAATAAATAAACTGAAGGGTAGTTATAAACCAGGTACCGTTCATATAAACTCAGTACTCCTTGGTAAACAATATGATACATCAATCATCTTTAAATGAATGAATTATAATACATATGACAACATAGCCAAGAGATTTGATTGAGAAAAGGAACAGTATAGACCTGCAGTAGGCCTATACCAGAGTTCTGTGTTCTTACTATTAAAGCCTAAGCAATTAATTATCAATCTCAAAAGGCTGTTGGCACTGTAGGTAAAAGATGAAGCCTATACTGCAAGCTGAGAAATTTTACCCAAACCTTATACTGTAATTTGAAGTCCTGGTTTGTTTCCTGGTATCAATAACCCTAATTGAGAATCTCTGCAATTTAAAGATTCCAGGTCAAGAAGAGGAACACTTTTGGTTTAATATCCATGGCATGAGTTTAATTCCAAATTGACTAGATTAGAGTATTTAGACCAGCTGAAATATTTAAATGTTATTGGACTCATCGAAATAATTACTAGCAAAAATATCAATTTACATTTTTAAAAGGAAACGTCAAAGCAATTTTAAATTAAATATAATATTTATACCATTATTGAAAGATGAATTACATGGAATTTTAACAACATTTAGTATAGGCTACAGAAATATATATATCTACAGCTATTGACATTCTAAATGCAATATGGATAAAAGCACTAATCCTATAGTATGCGAAGAAAACTGATTCCAAATAACTAATACATTGCAAGATAATATAGTACAATACAATATAACACAATACAACATAATATAATTATTTATGAGCATACTTTGATTAATATAAATTAATTTGAGTAATTTAGAATGGCTAAACTACTTCCTTCAGCCTTAGCGAGTATTGTACTCTACCAATCCCTAGCAAAAGGGAACCAAGCCGACACTGAATGGTTGAGCCAGTTCCAAATGCTGCATGACCCGATCTTCAGAATTATTTCATCCAGACAGCTATGAATGTTTGGTGGAAAAGTAGAGTCAGAGTGAAAAATTCAACTCCATAGATGTGATTTGACCCAGGATCTTCAGCTCTCCATGCTACCGCTCTACCATTCAGCTACTAAGGCAACATGCCGCTACATTAATTAAATTCTCCAACTAATCGACATGTTGCCATGGTGGCTCAATGGTAGAGCGGCAGCATGGAGATCCAAAGATCCTGGGTCAAATCACGGCTATGGCATTGAATTTTTCAGTTTGACTCTACTTTTCCACCTCAGCCCACACATGGTTAGTGTGAAAGAATTATCATTCCTCTATGAATGTTTATTTTCCACTTTTATTTCATATGCTATTAGCACTTATTAATGCAATAGATCAAGTCTGAATGCCATGGCTCATCCTTGAACAATCTTGAGTATAAAATTCAGGTTTCAGTACGGTATTTCAATTCCAATAAGCACTTAATAATTATCGTTTTGTACAGGATAAGTTCTACACTCTGACAGAGTAGGCCTATACAAACAGAACGAGGCACGTATGGCATTCATACATAATTTTGATTAAATTAATCGGGAAAACATTGTGAAGTGTATATTCTTATTGATTATCTATAATTCATACATAAATTCATTTTCTCTCTCCCTCTGATTCTGATACCTCCATCTCTTTTTCCTTTATCTTTCGTCCCTTCCATCATCCCCTTTCTATGTTTATCTTTCTTTCTCTCTACCAATCTCATTTTTTGCAACTTTCTTCTCTAAATTGCAGCTTAATCGCAAACAAGGATCTATGTGAAAATTTTGTAAAAACTGAATTATTTGCAGAACTATAGTATACGATGCCTCTTCCATCTACCTATGCACTTAATTTTACAAGAAATTACATCACTATGCAGAAAATTGTGCTTTGAAAATGATGGAGCAAGGGTCTATGTCGAACATGAAAGTAATGTGCCTGATTTCTTGGTGCCAAGCTACCACAATCACACAGTCCATCTGTTCCACATTATGCAGTCAGTCTTATTCTGTGGGTTGTCGCTTTTAACCAAAGCGATCTCATTAGAAGTCTACAAGAAACTGCTTGCCATTTATAGTTATAAGCTAAGCTAAATTAAACTAAACTAAACTCCATGGTGCTACGTCCCTTTGAGGGACCACTCTGTCATCTACTGTTGGCAAATGGCAGGATTGGGAGGCATGTGGTCAGCATGACAACTTCCATGGTCATTATAGCTTACTGAACCAAAACTGCAACTTTTTTTTTTATTATTATCAAGCAGCTCCTAAGCTTGGGTCACGAATTGATAAATTTCATGTTTGCTGCAGAGGGAGGATTATTTTGAACAGAATTTACCTCCTTATACCCTCTGATATTATAATAAACATATAACACACTGTCACAATGATATTTATGTATAGAAGCATTAAAAAAACCATTAAAAACATGTACAGATTAAAATTAGTCACACATTACACAGGTCTGTGTTGTAAAAATACTAAAATGTGTATATAAAATGAAATTTCCCTATTGTCGGGAGTCTTTACACCATATATGACGGCAATGTCCAAATTTTCAGGCTTGTGGAGTGTTCCTTTCTTGATTATTTTGTGAAGTTTTCTTGTATAAACCTGTACATATATTTTAACATTGACGATTCTACTACAACATACACTTACAACATTTTTTTGTGAACATATCAAAAGAAAAACACTTCATCCAGGGCTGAAGACGAAGGAAAGGTTCCCATGACACTAGAGGCATTCCCCCTTTGTATGGCAATGCTGATACGTTGCCTCAAATATTCGCCGGCCCTAGGATCCCCTGTTGCAACAGCAAGTCTTCTGCCTATCTCTGAAGTTAACTTCTTGGCTTCTGCACACCATGTACCAAGTGTCTCGACAGCGAAAACAACAAAATGGTACTGGTCAACTATGTGACAGTACTTTTTCAATTTCAGAGATACAGCAGAAATCGCAGCAGAGCCTGGATTTTTGCAGGTGCCCGGTAAATGTGATGAAGCTAAAGTATCGACACAGGTAGCATCCCATAAAAGTGATTTACCCCTGACCCAAGGGATCAAGGTCAATCCGTCGGGTCTCTTACCATCGGATCGACTAATGCCAACTGGTTCCAAGATAGTCGGGACACCAGCAGAGACTAAGGCTCTTTTAATTAGATCATTGATCATGGAATGCCTGGAAAATCTTCCTGTGTTCTTCGGACAGCTTAACCCATGATGGCCGTAAGGGTCAACTCGGGCATCGCACTGGCATAGGTGTGGATGACATAATTTACTACCAAGCCGCAAGCCTACAGCGATCCTGAAAGTCACATCATCCATTAGAGTACCTAAGTTAGATGAAGGTAAAGCTCTCAGCCAGGAGCCAGCTTCGTTTTCACAAATGGCAAGAAAACGTGCTTGGTCAAGATCCGAAGGAGAAGAAGTAACGAGAAGTCCGTGTATACGCATGGTGTTTATATGATCCCACTCTTTCTGTACCTCAGGATGGGCTGGAAAATCCTGTTCAGGGTTTAAAAGTCCCCAACTTGCAAGAGCCTCCGACAAATGGCAGATCTCAACTTCATCACCGTGATTTAAAAGAACAGATTTGACAAAATAAGAAACACCATGAGCCGAAGCCAAGAAAGCAGGAAGACAAATATCGTTAATCTCGCATACACCAACTCCACCAAACCTAATAGGTAAACTCGCCAGTAACCAGCTTTTGTCATCAAGAGTCAGATTAAGTATGGATTGTAAGCAATTTCTCACAGTATCATCAGCTTCTTCGATAATAGATGGATATAACCACAAAGGGGTGGTGCGAAGAAAGTATGTCAATTTGGGAACAAAAAAACAACTTTTAAGGAGGAAGTACGCCGTGTGAGAATGAACTGAAAGCAAGCTATCAAACATTTTCTTCATCAAATCCAAGTTCTGTCTTGCAGTATGTTCCATAGCATCAAGCATGATGGGAGAACCGAGTAGGTTTAACTCAGAACTAGAAATTATTTTAATTCCTGGTGTAATTTTCTGAAAATCAGAAACAACGTCATCGTCTCTGGCAGAGCAGAAGTATAGCTCACATTTGTTAGGGTTGATTTCCAATCCAATATTCCCACATTCATCAATGATCTTCTGAAAATCTTCAAGTACAATATTAGGTTCATCTCCTAGAGTTCCATCGTCTAAATAGAAAAAATTTAACTTACTCTGTAAGTGTGAAATTGTGGGATGAATTGCAAGACTAAAAACCATAGGGCCCGTGGGATCACCTTGTTGTGCTCCTCTCTGAGATGGAATAGTTTCATGATTGAAGAAAAGATGTGATGGAGTCCTATATGCTTGCCACAGAAAGGGGAATAGGTTGGGAACTTTCTCCTTAACAGTTGCCAACAAGGAATCTCGTTCGATACAATTGAATGCATTTTTGAAATCAATTTTAAGGAGAACTTTATTACTACCTACATTCTGGCTAAGATATGTGCGAACGGTGTGAATAATTTTCTCGCATCCCTTTGGAGTTCCAAATCCTAGCTGATGAGGGCGAAAATATTCCCCTAGTGCCTCCCTTGTAGATGTACAAGCTAATTTAGCAACAAGCCTCCGGAAAGTATTTCCAATCGCAATTGGACGGATGCCACCATCTTTCTTTTGAAGTGATATCAGTGAAGCTCCAAATAAATAAGGTCTGATGGCTTCGGGAACAGTGTGTTCTAAGTGTAGAATTGGATTTCCAGTGTGTTGTGTTGTTGTTTAAATACTGAATAAGCATTTCGGCGTAATAGTTGTAACTCTGCTTCGTAGTCATTCGCCAAGTTCCGACTCTACAACACAAGCAGGAACTGATGATGGCGTAACTATTACACCGACATGTATATTCAGTATTTAAACAACAATACAACACACTGGACATCCAATTCTACAAGAAAAATTCACAAAATAATCAAGAAAGGAACACTCCACAAGCCTGAAGATTTGGACATTGCCATCATATATGGTGTAAAGACTCCCGACAATAGGGAAATTTCATTTTATAAACACATTTCAGTATTTTTACAACATAGAACTGTGTAATGTGTGACTAATTTTAATCTGTACATGTTTTTAATGGTTTTTTAATGCTTCTATACATAAATATCATTGTCACAGTGTGTTGTATGTTTATTATAATATCAGAGGGTATAAGGAGGTAAATTTGTGTCACGAGGCTGTGTACCCTACTTCAGAAAAGTCCAAGGAGGTACTAGGATTCATAGTCAGCAACACCAACCATTAGATCATGCAGGCTGTTTTATAGAGTTAGAGTGAGGGTAATAATAAGTGGGTATGTTAATAAAGTGAAGTGACATAGCTTCATTCAGGTAGTGAAATGTACAGTTTGGATTGCAATTAAATTCCCCCTCAATTAGAAGATATGCTGACACTACTGGCTGCTAATTACCATGTGTAAATAATACAATTGCTCTGTTTGGTACTATGCCGACTTTCTAAAGGCCCATATTGTGGTGCTGGAATTGAGTTACCAGTGTTTATGTCAACCACGTTGTACATCTACCTCGGGAGATAATCACATTAAGGGGAAACAAACATTGCACTCCAAATTTATCCCACTCACAGAGGATAAATGTCTATCAGTCAATAACTAGCTTATCAATAATTACACTAATATGACATAAAGGAACATATGTGGAATTGAAGAATATCTGTTAATAAATTAAGGGTACAAAGAAAAACAACAGTTGAAGCTGAATAATAATATACTGAATAAAGAACAGAGTCCTCGTATCTGAAAGTTTTATGGAAAATAATTTTTTACCCTCAATTACATTTGAAAACTACTCGACAATAAATTATTCCTAAATGAAATTGGTCTGCTGACTATGAATCTGTCTCTGGTTTTTCTCTAATGTCGATGTTAAAAAAATAAAAAAAATCCACTCATTAATGTTTTAAACCTGAAATTACCAAATACTCTTTATTTAGTTTTCTTATCACCTGCTAGATGCCTACTAATTGCAAATCTCTTCATTTTTTTCGTAATCAACAGATGTAAAGAGTACGTTATGTTTGGGAAAGGAGCCCGTAAGAATGAGTGTGACAATCCTATAAGCAAAATAAAACATTTTATCACGTGTACTAAAAAATGTTTTTTTTAGTAAGATTTTAATATTTCTGAAATAATAATAAATGTTAGACTTATTGTAATGAATTATGCACCATTGAGTAAGCCATATTGGAGCATGCAGACAGCTGTTATTGATATTCAGCTACATGGCTGTCAACTTAAGAAGAATCCTTTTCACCCACCAAGCATGTGATTTTTGCAATCACAATGAGAAATTTCATATTTATAAAGGCATCGTGAATTTTAGAAGTTTCAATTTAAGAAAACCACATGTTGACTTAATAATCATATGCAAATATTTTTAACTAAATGAGTATTTTCCATGTGAAGCAATCGATATAACAATGGAGTGTTATAATTTTATACCATCCAGTGACATAATTTTTTCATAGGTAATCCCACGAGAGACTACGAGTTTATCAATATATTTATCAATAAAGTTTGATGAGTGTGATTTATTAAGACAATACCATGAATAAAAAGTAACAGATTTTGTAAATAATAATTATTTTCTTATTTCGTTGTCAATATTTTGTCCCCTGTGAGATCACGGTATACTAAATGAAGGAACAGTCCCTGCATTGATTCGATAAACATTCAAATTCTCAATGCTAGCAAAGTTCATTATCACAATACAGATAGCATCAGGATGCTACAAAAGCACAAAAACTGGCTTGCACTGAATGAAAATTGTGTTTTTAATCAACGCACATTTACATTATTTCAATTTCTAAACCAGTTATCTTGTATAAAATAATGTTTTTATTCTGTTCGCGGGCAGTATGTGACATATTACTCACTGCACGTTTGATGCCTTAAGTGTCCAGTAATAAGCTTACTTTTTATCAGATAAAATTGCATCCTTGCAGCCAGAGGAAGCAAATTATAAGATAAACGATTGTGATTGGTCTATATCAGAAGATTGCTAAATGTTACTGGTCAACACCAAACATGCAGTGTGTGAATGAAATAGTCCTTTTAATTAATATCATTTACTGTCTTTTACCTTCAACTGTTTAAAATTATTTTTACAAAAACTCTGGTCTCTGGATTTGCTTGGATTCAATTTCTTTCCCATCCCCCTTCCGAATTTTTAGATGTAAAGCATAACTGGAACTGAATGCCAGTGCCAGCACTGGAATCTTCTCATTCCAAAATATCAGACAGCTCTATTGTGGTAACTTTTGAAAAATACACAGATCATACATGTTTTAAAAACAAGAAATGACTTCGATAAAGTTACTTTTCAGGTTTAAGATTTTATTCTCTATATTTCATCAGTAATTTTGTGTAAAGCAAGAGCAGGCTCCCATTGGTGCCTTCCCTGATGTGAGACTAGTATCCTTATTGAATGAAATTGTCACTACTTCAACAACAACAACAAAATGCCAATTTTGAGTTCAATATTATATACCAAACTTTTAAGGACTTTTTCTTGACATTATTGTGGAAAAGTATCTTAATTGTAAATTAACCTAATTAGGATACTTAGATTGACAGTCTTGAAACGATAACTTACTGTAATGGCTGTTTGCAAAGTAAATAATTAATAATAATAATAATAATAATAATAATAATAATAATAATAATCTTTCTCTTAACTTTTCCTATAAGTTATAAATAAACTTATAAATGATTGCATGTTTCTTAATTTCATCTTTTTCAAAATTTCTATTATTTTTTTAAGAGAAGAACACCAAATTTTGTAATTATCAGCTCTGTCTGTCAGTCTATTATCTGTCACAACATCTATCATGTCCAAACTGCTGAACATAAGTTAATAAAAGTTTGAATTCTGTATCCGTGTATTCATTGTCATTGGAAGGTTTTAATCTATAATTCGTCTGTGTGGCAGTATATGGTGGGGTAGGAGTTTATTTTGGGGGAAAGAAAATACAAACTGGCAATATTCTCTTAATAATGAATTTTATATGTAACTAACTGGTGAGAATTGTATTTCGGACAATTTATTCTTTGAACATTTTTGACAGAATGATTATTTACGAGACTGTTTTATCATGCATGCTCTTAGAAAATCCATCGAACCAGTACTCAAAGATGGAGCACCTTACCAAACATTTAATTTTTTTGCATCACCCTATGACACACATATTTAGTGATTTCTTTTTTAAATCTAGTTGCTTTTATTCACTCAAATACTGATTTTATAGGTTTGTCAACATTCTCAATTTTGAAGGGCTGACAAGCACATTTGGCAAACATATGTGGTATGATAGGGTTCTTTATAATGAGCATTGTCATTGCCAAAGGAATTAACAGATTTTTAATGACTGGTATTCCCATGGTTTTTAAACAAATTTTTAAAGCAGTATAAATTGTACTGCTATTTTTATCATGTTGACAAAAATATTATCGTGTAACATTTTTATTTTTCTAAGAATTTCATATTTTGAATCCATTTCTCATTGATATGTCTCTCTTCTTGTGCAATTATTGTTAAAAATTGTGTCATGAATGTATTAATGCAGATTTACGTGTCCTATTATAACCAGAATCAAAACATAGCAATTAATAAGATAGATGTTACTAGTACACTTTTAAATTTGTAAAACCAGCTCAAATGTGTGTTGCTTCCTTTGGGCGTGTTATATAAACGTGCTATTCAAAGCTTTTACTGCTATGCTTAATATGTAACTATTACATAAATTGTTATCCTATCTGTATGTTCACATACAGAAAGCTAAACTAGCCTACAATTTCTCCATTATTTTTGCTACTTTATGATTCCTTCATTTCTCTCAAAACTGCATAATAAGAGTAAGCACGCCGTAGAATCTGAAACAGAGAAATAGTTATATCAATTACATTATCCCAAATATCAAAGCAAAAATTGTAAATAGTATGACCTAGAAGAGATGCCTGTGTATCCACAGGTGAAGTAAAAATACTCATGATAGAAGCAGGGTTGCCAGGTGTTAAAGCTGAAAATAAGGGATATAATCACAGTAACCCCAAAGCTGCAACCATCAACATGAGAACAAAGTAAAATTATATTTAAATTACGCCGAAAATAGCGTTTGAGCTTTGAGATCATGTATATATTTATAAACAATGAAATTCAAATCTAGGCTAGATAGTCTTATAAATTTATAATTATTCACTTAAAAAATTGGTACAGCATGTATAGAAGTTATTTTACTGTATTATTCTTATGATCCGGCCCAAGAGCATGATACAGTACATTGCTATGACCAGGTGCAATCAAAAACTTCTTGTTACATATTTACAGTTTATTTGTACTGTTGTTAAGCCACAGATGAAAATCTTCTTCTGCAGCATTCTTCACGAAATAAACTAAATCTTTTAAAACCATTTTTATCATAAGCTGCTAGTTCACACTTTGCAGCCTGTTCAGCACTAATCTTAAACATAACACCATGTCCAAATACAACAATAGCTGACAGAAAATGGGAAAATTTTAATCTGAGTGAAGCAAAGATGATGTAGAATGGGAAAGATTACCCATTTCCATGGTTTGGTAGCTACGCTGAAACATGGATACAGGTTTGAAGAAAAATTTAGTTTTGAAATAAGAGATAATTGGTATCTCATGAAAAAAATGTTAAGGGAAAAGGGACATTTTACTCAAATAACGGATTGTTCCTTGGAAACCCTGGCTGGAAGAGATGGTCACTGCATTGAATTTTAAATAAAAATCTGCTAATGACTTATTCAGAACATCTTAATCTACAGCAAAGTAGATCACCCTATGACCAACAATGGACACATGCTATTAATGGTAGAAATTTGGTGGCTTCATCTTTGGTTCTCACTTTATAACTTAATGCACTTCAAAAAGTTTATGAACAATGTAATTGCATTATTCACTTGACTCATGGAGAGTGTTTCTTCACAATTAGGAAAGCTGGCAATTACTTACATGGTCAAACTTTTCTATGTTTATGTCATAGAAATGCCCAGCTGAAAATTTCACAGGCTCTTGTGAACGCCTCATCAACATGAGAAGTAGCTTCTTGAATCTCGTGGACTGGTCATACCATTTACATGTATAAGCAGCTTCCTGTACCCGAAGACTCTGATACAAAATAGATGAACAATTAAATATAATCTTTGTATTTCATCAAGCACCAATACATCCATTGCATGCAAAATATTCACCCTCAGTTGACCAAAGGCATCACAGAAAACCATCATATTGCTATTAATTATGGAATAGCACACTGAAGCATAGAAATCTGTGGCAAAATTGAGTACGGAAATATACACACCAATTTCACTATTAGGCATATTTACCTAGGACGGGTATCTCCATCATCATCAGCTGATTACAATTGGCTGTCTGACAGCAGGTGGATGAACTAGTTGATCAAAGTTCCAAAGACCCACACAGACAGCTACAACTTCACATCCCACAAGCATTCAGTGTTTAGAAGCCTCACACACAGACAAGCTAACACTCCTCTAAATGAAAATTAATATAACCTAAAATACAGTCGCCTAGTAAAAACTGCAAAATAAAACTGTTTCAGAAAAGAGATGGTTGACAGAAAATATACAGAAATTCAAATAACAGAAGAAGGTTAAAGAGATAAGTACAGTACAAAATACAAAAGAAATGTACCTACCTTCCATGGGGAAACAACAGAATATTTCAAAATTCATCAGCATCAAATTGGTACTTTAGAATAAATTCATTATTAAAAATTTAACAAAAATCAACTATAAAGATGAGGAACCTCATTGTAATAGGAGGGCCATTTCAAAAGTTCTGCACACTGTAAGTAAGAATGGAAGAAAATAATTTATTTTGCAAAATACCTTTACAGGCCTTCAATATAATCTTCATTCTTGCTTATGACAGCTTCCCAACATTTTGGCAATTCTGTATTCCGGATAGGGCACCTTCATTGTTGAGATGTCTGATTACTCGGGTCACCTCACTGGAAGCTTCATCAATTGTAACAAAACGTTTTCCATACCCGTGGATGGGAAAGACTTCCCCACCCATCATACAGTCCTCATTTGAGCCCACCAGACTTTGATTTGTTTCCCAAATTGAAGGAACCAGTCGGTGGAAAACGTTTTGTTACAATTGATGAAGCTTCCAGTGAGGTGACCCGAGTAATCAGACATCTCAACAATGAAGGTGTCCTATCCGGAATACAGAATTTTCCAAAATGTTGGGAAGCTGTAATCAAGAATGAAGATTATACTGAAGGCCTGTAAAGGTATTTTGCAAAATAAATTATTTTCTTCAATTTTATCGTACAGTGTGCAGAACTTTTGAAATGACCCTCGTAAATTTGGAATATACAAAATCAGCTGCGAAGATTGTGACAGGTAAAAAAAAAAACGTTTGAACACAAGGAGAAAGGAACATTTTAGAAATATTATTACAAAAAGACAGAAAAATATGCTTCAACAACCCATTTCTGAGAAGAAAGCCATGAAATCAGAGATGAAACAATGGGATGTGAGAAAATATTCATTCAATACTGCTAAACACTGCTAAACTTTGACATCTCTGTGGGCACCCAGGGAACTTGGATCAAAAACTTAACCTGGTATCGCATTAATTTCTTAACTTAATTTTAAACAGCTGTTTGTATTTCTCATATATCCACTCAATACTTCATGGCCATCAGATACCTGATGAAACATATGTTTTGGGTAAATATATCTAATAGTGAAGTTAGTGTAAATATTTCTATATGGTTTTTGCCACAGGTAAAAACCATATCCATCGAAATGAATTTATTTCTGTTATTTTATAGAATAAGTGTTGGGTATGCTAGGTTTTTTATCCTAATTTTGTTATTAAAAAATAGTAGTCTAGCACAGGTAGCCATATTTTGTAAAAACCTCAATTTCTTATGAATGAAGCAATTAATAACATGTGTTCTTCCTATAAAGTTTAGTACAGTCAAACCTCCTTGTAGCAATATTTGTGGGACCTAGCAGATTAAATAGTTATAAGAGAATTATTGTTCTATTGAGGGACGGTATCAAACTCATAGAAGGTGGAAGATACCAAAACAAAAGCAAATTCATCACATAGCTAAGGTGAAAGTAAAACCACTCCTTTAATAGGGTGTGTTAACTATACATGTTGTGCACTTTTAAGTAGCAATCAAACTCAAAGTATGTTTTTTCATTCGTAAGATAACCCTATTTTCCACCCATATGGACCAATAAAGAATTTGAATTTGAATTTGAATTTGAATTGAACCTTTCTTTGTCTTCTGGAATTTCTAAGGAAAGTAACAGTTATCAGGCCTGCTGGTGGCTGGGAAGGACACTGTTTTGAAATAACAATTCAATCTCAAAATATTGTTATAATAGGGTGTTTCTAAAATAGCTTCATCACTGTGCCGAGTTCCTTTTAACACTATTAGGATAGGAAATTTTCCAGAACCAAAAAAAGAAAATCGCTAAATGCAGGTTTACCGTTATATCACTCTTCCTTGTACAGAGGTTTGACTGTATTTTGGTTCATTCTTGTGTCCGACTTTACTGTTGTGTATTAAATAGTTGAATAAAATACTTTCCTTAACACACTTTATTTACCTTGGTAAACTTCTGGATGGCCGTTTCGCAGGAGGTGTTTCTGCATCATCAGCAGAGTGCCAACTGAGCTGCCAACACCACCTGCGAAACAACCGTCCAGAAGTTTACCACCCGGTAAATAAAGTGCGTTAAGGAAAGTGTTTTTATTCAACTATGTACTTTAGTGTTACAAGAAGAGCCACAACTTGAAAATGTTGTTGGGGGGGGGGGGGGGTCAAGGATAGTTATACATAGGTCTTGTATGGCAAAAAATTATAAGTTGGGGAGAGGGCCGAAAATACCTTGACCCCCCCCCCCCAGAAGTCAGCGCCTTTGGTTATCAGTTTAACCGAAATTAAGAGTGACAATAGTTTTTATGTATGTTCATACCTTGTGCAGAAGTCTGTCACCAAGCCAACACAGAAGAAGAGACTGGCTTAATACACCAATTATGCTCATAAAATGCTTCATGAAAGAAAACCCCGAACCAGCAGTCTGTAAAATAGAAGTATTAATTTATATTAAAGATGATATTGTAACAGTAATAATGATAAAAAGATTTGTTGGTACACCACTAAGATAAATGCCTCAATAACAGTGCCGACTATGTAGAGAAATATTCAATGAATCTCTGTAAATATTACAATAAATTTTTATTACTTATTTATGTTTTTGTTTTCTTTATTGGCGATTGGACCTTACTTTCCGAATAACCCTTGTACAATGTTATGTATACCAGTACATTATGTTATATCCCTTATTATGGTTTCAAATAACTATTTTTTTTTTAATCTGTAGTTTGGACTTTCACTAATTTGGACCAGGTCTTGCCTCGTAAGTCCAAAATACTGAGGGTTTGCTATACATTGGACAGGAAAGTACATGGTTGTACATTCAGTACCGGTACATGCTTTGATGCATTTGGATTTTAATTACTGTAAATCCTATGGTTAGACCTTAAATGTTACAGAAGGGTCAAAGGTAGTTAGAACATGTGCATATCACAAGTTTAGACAAACTCTTAAAAATATATTGTTTTCCTGAAACAAAAATAACTTAACCCTGTAATTAAAATGAAGGATAAATATTTCTAAATGAGTGAAAAGAATATTAATTTTAATATGCAACAATAAAACTCACCAATGCCAACTGAAATACTTCAGCCACAAGTAGGAGTTGGTGTATGAAAAGAGCAAATGCAATCCAAGGACTCACAACAAAATTCATTTCATGTGCAAAACTGAAACAGATTTTTTCACATTAACATTAAATCAATTCTGTAAGTACTTCTTAGGAAATACATAAAGTATATGAATATATAAAAAAGATCAGATCATATCAGAATTAAGGTCACCTAAGCTTGAAATTTAATTGATAACTGAGGGAACATGGCTGATATGATGGATCCTAAGAGAACAAAGCCTTATTTATATACATGAATCCTAAAAAGAATACTTACCGAATTGCCTCTTGATGTTGTCTAATACAGTCAATGAGAAACTCTTCCACTTGTGGCGATGCAGGAATTTTACCAGCAAAGTCCAAACTTACATCCTCATATTTGATTTTAAAATCATCAACATTGTCCTCATCATTGTAAGAATTCATCATGCCATTGTTGATAGGTAATGATTCTTCCTTTAATTTCTGCAATGGAACTGCATTTTGTTTTGTATCGTTAGAAATTAATTCATCCAAAAACAAAAGAGAGGATTCCACGACCTTGAACTTCTGTGTTGCATGAAGAATCATGTTAAGAAAAACTATATTGGAGCTCGTATTGTACAGTGCCGCAGTAAAATATACAAGGACTTGGATCATGTATGTAACAGCGTACATGGGCATAGTTGTAACATCATAAGGAACCCAAATTATGAACATCAAATATGGCCAGGGTTTGTTGGCTTTTCTCATTTCTATGTCTTCTTCTTCACCATTCTCAGACATTTTATGAATAATCAAGTTGACCAATGGGAAAATAGCCCACATTAACGTACCCACATTCACAGAGAGAAAAACAAACCAGGATAACAATTTACACTGAGATTTTACTTCATTAATATTTCTTTGATGAATTTCCTTAAGCTCCAGATATTTTACTACTGGTACTGGTTTACTATCCAGTATATCAAATATTTTGCTTATTTCTTCTTTTTTAAACTGAAAGTAAATTCCTTCCCAATAACACATAACAAATCCAAGAGTAAGAAATAGATCTTCCATTGTGACATCCAAGTCTCCCCAATAGTGATATACTCCCAGCAATTGTGCAGTTAAGATGAACAAATATAACAGGAACATTGTAGGGGTGAAGAGCCAATATAGAAGAGATAATAATGGATTAGCTGCAATTGTTTTTGTCGGAAGAACAAATGCAATATTTAGAATCATTCTGTTTAAAGCCATAAGTCTTGATTCCTTGTCTGGTTCATCATTGTGTTTCTCATCACTATTTGACATGCTTCAGTGAGAATTTCTTCCTGGAACATTAGGTTAATAAAAATAGGTTAATACTTACCGCTGCATCAAAGATTGAACATTCGAGAGTCAGCACAGGTTACGATAATTCTTATTTAGCCTACATATTTATATTGTTCGTAATTACTGTACTACATTCAAAAAATATTGGAATTAGGCATGGTACATAAAGATTTTAAATCTTTCAACTTGATACTGCAGTTAAGGATGACCCAGAAGAAGTCAGTAACATCAGCCCTCAGGATGCAGTTTATATAGTTGCACTTTTTGTTGCTGAGAGTCAGGGCCGCCACATGGGGAGTGCTGCCGGACCCAAGGGACCCAAGTGATATAATTTTATGGAAAATTGGAAAAGTTTGATAAAATGTTCTGTTACACAAGTAACAAGAAGGAAGCTTCACAGAAAGGGAAGAGACAATTGTCTGAATGAGGATGGTCAGCGGTTGGTGAGGGGCCCGCGACCAGTACATGGTCCTGGGCCCGACCCCGAGATGTGGCGGTTCTGCTGAGAGTGATGGTATAAGGTATGCCAAAATGCGTATCCTGCAGAGAATAAGAGGGACAATGAATTTATAATTTTAATTATCATAGTATTTCTATGTTACTGATGCATAAGCTAATTATAGTTTTTAAATTCTTGACATTAATACACAATGTTTTTACTATTGTCTATATAAAACCTATGTATAATTAAATGTAATAAGTTCTATATAATATACAGTTAGATTGTAAATTTTATTAACTAAGACAATATTTGGGCCTAAGAGAGATGAAAATGGGGACTGGAGAGACCTGCATAACAACGAGTTTCATAACCTGTACTCGTCACCGGATATAGAAAGGGTAATTAAATCACTGAGGATGAAATGGGCTGGACATGTTGCACGCATGGGGAGGAAAGACACATCTCAAAAATATTGACTGGGAGACCACTTGGATGATCTATACGTGAGTGGGAGGACAATATTATAATAGATTTAAGGGAAGTATGAATTGCGAGGGACGATTGGATGGAGTTAGCATATAATAGGGTTCAATGCCGGGCATAGGTAAGCGCGGCAATGAACCTTTGGGTTCCATCAAACAGATAATATTCCTTTAGCTTGCTTAGGAATTGTCTGTTCCCATTGAGTAAGTATGTAAGACAATAAGTATGAGGGTATAAGGTTGTATATGAAAACAATAATAGAAAATGTATGTTTCTGTGAATGAAAATAAGCCATTACCTATAAAACAATAGTTGCAATGTAGATAGAGGCACCTCGATACATAGGTCAGGGAGATTCTTTTAACCAGTTTAAATACCGGTACACTCTAGGCAAGCACTAATAGTCAACTAATAAGAACTTTGAAGATCTACAAAAGACCTAAAATCTCTTGATGGTGTGTTTTTGCAGAAACATGCAATATTGGGCAACACATGAGCCGGAAGACTATTAGGTTTTAATTCAAAATAACACCAAAATTGTATTTTGTTATACAAAATAACAATGAAATTAACCCAACTTTTAGAACAAAATGTTATATTTTTATTTGCTGTAAAATAAGATCCCTAACAATATGGCATAAAAATCTAAATAAAAATAAAAGATACGAAACTTTTCAACTGTACGGCTTGATCAGACTTGCACTTACCTACGTATATGCTTCAAGTATTTTATTGCTACCAGTACTAATATGGCATGTGTTACAAGTAACTTTCTGGTCTTAATGCAAACCACTGGCCAATTAGAACAAAGTATTGGTATAGAATTCTGGGTATCTGTATCAGAACTTACTTAAATACTTGAATACTAGCTTGAGAATTACTGAAGATAGGGTTAATATCTACTTGTCTATAATGGCACTTAATTAGCTGAAAACTGTGTATTTCTGTTGGAATATTTAATGAAAACTGTCTAGATTGACAAGTTTATAATGATAGCGTTGTTTGTGGTGAATGGAATAGAGAAGCAATTGATCTTGATTGATATTTTATCAATCTCAAAATGAGAATTTCAATACTCTCACATATATAAATGCATCTCCAGACCTTGAAATCAAAAAATTATTTTTAATTTGTTACAGTATTATGTTCTCCCACTTAAAAAGAAGCATATCAGGTGTTTAATCAAAGCTATGTCTTGGGCTCACTACCGATTATAATATAAGTATACATTATATAATTATATAATATATAATATAATATATAATTATATCTTTCCAAGTATATTCTGGAAAATCTAATCATTATTATTCAAATGATACAATAGTATTCCTATGGGTGGAAAATGAATGTAACTTTACACCAAACATTCTCAAGCAATAAAAAAAGCTAAGTGAGTTAATTTTCTGCTCAGATGAAACCAAATTATAATAAAGACGTAAATCAAAATTTTAAAAACCACCCTCAAATTCAGCAAAATTCCTGTGCAGGATCGAAGGAATAAAATTTGGTTCTGCCATCTGGAGACTATCAATGCCTCCACTTTTCCATCAATAATGCTGCACCCATTCCATTACAACACTACCCCTACCCTACTTCTTTTTACTTATCACAAAATTATATTAATTTTTTTAAACTACTGTTATATTTTATACCGTACCATATAAACAGGCAACTTCAAAAAAAATATATATATATGTGAGAGTTTCATACTTATTTGAGTATTATTTAGGGTAGAATTTCTTAACAGCCTGTGATTTCTAATTTATTAGACTATGCTGAGGAAATTTACCAATAGAGCTAAGAGTTTTTTTATGCCAACACCATCTACAGTCACACCATGTAGTGTAACAACCAAAGCACCGGGTTTATTGTTTCAGAAATAGAATCAAGTATACACATAGTGAATACTACAGTGTATTATGACAACACGAGTGAGCAGAGATCTTATACATAGAACTTCACTAAAATTGTAAAACTGACCTGGACAATAATTATGAGAAATTCATTCTCATCCTCAACAAAGTAAAAGAGATCTTCCATGGGGATGTCAAAATTTATTAGATGATCTGAATTTTTTGGGATCAAGATCTTATCCCGGATTGTAAGTTCCTTATGTCCCTGGATGCTCATAACTACCTCCATCTTCTCATAATTTCATAGTCCATATTCCACACATGGGCTGCTATCTTTGATTTCTCAATCTATATAGGCTACATAAAAGCCAAAACCCACTGATCAAAGTATCTTAAAAACTATACAGCCTAGAGACGTGAAACTTAGTACACATATTGATCATAGGCTCTAGATGCGCACTAAGAAAGGATTTCAAAATCTTTGGCCTCTAAGGGTCTCTATGGGCCAAAATAGGGTTGTACCTAGGTAAAGTTATGTAATTCACCAAAAGGAATTCATACTGCATGTACACAATCCCCATGACAACATGACATTAGGTGGCTTTGCATGACACTATGATTTCATGTAAGCCTAATAGATATTTTTAGTGATGAGAAATGTTTCTAAAATATTTTGTGACACAAAGTAAATATAGAGGTCCTGGGTTCTATTCTTAAGAGTTGAACTGTATCCTTCCCTTTTAGGGACATTTAAGCGACCCACGCCACCTGGGCCTTGCAGGGTCGCGACCTGTCAGGATAGGGATTATCTATGAATCACATGCATACGTTTTTGACCAGTATAGGACATGGAGGGCCTCCCCTGATGAGCGATCAGCCCAAGCTGGGACCACCTCCGAGACAACACAAACACATAGGACGAGACACACCATTCACACACACTCGCTCTGAACAAGGTGAGGATGGGACGAGGATGATAATGGAGGCCAGATGACACCCGGGGACCTCAAGGGCCTAAAGTTACCAACATTTGTCTCACAGGTGAGGAAAAACCCTGGAAAAAAACTCCACCTAGGTAACTTGTCCCAACCAGGATTCGAACCCAGGCCTGCTGCGTGAGAGGAGTGAACATATCCCCTACGCTGCAGCTGTTTACCATCCTATGGTGTAGTCGAATTATCAGAGTAATTCCAAACGAGTCCAAACTAAATATTGATTAAAAAAAAAAAAAATGTTTATGACAGATTGATGGCCAGTGTTCATTCTTCATTAAGAATATAAATACGTTCACCTCATTGGACGGCTGATGATTTATAGATGTACATCACACCGACTTTAAATTGTGTTCACTTAATCAATATATGTATCGAAATCTAACAATGCAAAGCATTGATGGGTCAGCTAGTTTACACATATTTTATATGTCTCTACACTTCTATGCATTAATTACACACATTACATTAATTCAATACATTAATTACTGGTATATATCTGAAGTATAAATTTACATTAAACAATCAGAAGACTTTCATCAGTGTACTCTTTTTTGCTACATCAATAATATTATCGTGGTAAATATTTTCTAGAACTTCCTTTTCAATGGACATCAGAATAAGAGATTCAAATTTCTGTTGACCCAAACTGCATCTCAATCTGTACCCATAGGTTTCACCCCTCTGACGGTTTTTCAACTTGAAAAAAAAAAAGAATAACAGTAATAGGTCAACCAGCACATCTGGCAGTTGTCTGAATGCCCATATGGTCTGACCCTGCTCCTAAGTGACATTATTGACAATAATCTAAATTGTAAAGAGCATATAAAATATTAATATACAATATTCTTAAAACTGATCAAAACATAATAAGCTCTAATACTTGTAACAAGTCCATGAATCAGGAAGATAATTTACTGTAGTTTTTTTCACTCAATAATAACAATATAGAAAAATTATAGAGGTAGGATATGAAGAAGAATAAACTGTATCATGACTTATTCCTTCTTTTAGGCAGTCTTGCAAATTACATTTTAAAATTTTCAAAATATTTATAATTCTCTCATTAGGCCTACGTCTTTAGGAGTTCAGGCTGCCTGAATGGCCTCTAATGACAAAGTGAATTTATCAGAACACTCAGATCATAAGAAATGTCTTGCAAAGTTTCTACATCAAACAAAAATAACCTGCCTCGTATTTTAATGCATTCCACTACAAAAACTGTGCCATCCATCAATGAAGATGAAGTAAGTAATGAATTTATGGACACAGTTCTTTTGTCATAACACTTAGTAGCCTAACCAAAAAATATTAGTACTGGTACCAATAGTAAGGGACTTCTACACTTTTTAGATTATTGTTTCAACATTGTTAATAGTTTACCTACAGAATTTAAAAAAATGGAAAGCAAACATTAAAAACGAAAGGTGAAGTTCAGATTTGATCCTAGTTAGTATATGAGTGCTTGGCAACATCACAGAAACAGCTCAGTTTCGCATGGTGAGAGCATTGTTACTGTTTTCCTTTGTATTCAACTTTGTTGTGCAAAAAGAAGGGAAAATATGACCAAAATTAAGCAGAAAGAGGATCGTTCCCCTGATTTTATGAAGGAGAACAAGGAAGTCCTGATATAATTTGTCTTTGTAAAATATAAAGACTTTATAGAATCCAAGAAGACAGATCTGAAAACATAAATGCAAAAGCAAAATGCATGGAGAAATGTTGCCTCAGATTTCAATTCAGGCAATATAAATCGGCTTAACGTTTACACTGTTACTGACACAGTACTCATAACTGCATAAACACAGAGATGTAAGATTAACAGAGTAATGCTTTACATAAAACATAAGGATTTTTGTTTATCTATTATAGTATGTTTGTCATTCACGGAAACCAGGCATTCTGCTGAAATTTCCCTTATTGACTTTAAATTTAAGAGCCCACTGATGATTTCACTTGTTGCTGCATTATTACCAATGTAAAATCTCAGCTCTGAAAGGGATAATCAGTCACATAAAAAGAGAACAAAGAGGGCATATTTTGCTCTATTCAATGATAAAACACATGGGAGACAACGAATTCATCATTTTCATCATTAGAAAACATAGGGCTTATCAGAGTAATCAGACATCTGTAAAATTGGAATGAGATGATGATAACATAAGCAATTTATAGAGGTTGTGTTATGGAGTTATTTATAACTAATTACAAGGAGCCTAACATAGCCTAAATGCATACAACTACAGTATAGGTAGAAATTATGTATGAAAATTGTCTTTTGTGTATTTTCTTGCCATTTATTGTAACCATTTATTGTTTAAATCTTGTGTCTCAAATATGAAAACATCTTTTTAAACTGAAATCATGTATTTGATCGCATAAATTTCTCCAGTCAAAATTGATTCTAGTTCACTGCGAATTGATCTCAGATTAATGTTTATACAACAAAAATTTCGGAGTTCAGTGTGAACTGAGATCAGTGTTTATGCAATCGGCCCTGAGACATGAACTTGAAAGATGATATAGCTTAATAGATTTCGTAGTTATTTATTTCTAAGTAACAATTCAATGAATGAATGCAGTACATATTTGCCATCAAGAACATAGCCACACCTGAACCAAACTCATTTATATTTATTGGCTATTTATTGAATGTTTCCGCAAATCATGATCTTGAATTAAAAGATGTTTTTAAAATAATTTTTTACCAGTGGATAAAAGATAAAACACAATGTTTCAACTCTACCCTTGAGTCTACCTTAGGTAAAAACTTATTTTAAAACATCTTTTAATTGCATGTGAAACAGTGGAATTCGGGACTGATATGGACATTTTATGATCTTGAATGTTACATAATATAGAAGGTGAACATTTATTTTAACTGAAATCAGCTCTCAAAGCAAGTCAAGTTGCTCGTCAAATGTCAAGGTTGTTTGTCAACATTTACCACCCTTGATATTCATCTAATACGTTTGATAAATCACCATAAAATTTTCCCTTCTTTTCTACAGTGTCGTCATTATTTGGGAAAGAATGCCTACTATCTCCATGCTGATTCCAAACATAGACATCATTGATCTTATTATTCTCTCATTTACTTCTTCCCAACTAACAATTTCTTCCTTATAAGAACAGATATCCTAATTTTTCTCGTGCTGTTTACTAAGCCTTGACCATATAAGAATAGAGACTCTGATAACTTCTAGCCTTTATTTTTTGTTTCAGTCAACACCACAACGTCCATTTCCGATATCTTAATAGACTTAATTGCTTCTGATAATTTAATAATTGTGCACCTTACATTACAAAGGGGCTAACCGCCAAATTTAAAAAAAATTATATTTTATTATACAATGGTGTTACACGGCATCCTGCATTGCCCTACAAAAGTGCTAGATGAAATTCATAATAGTGTGGTTGGAAAGTTGCTTGAGAGAGAGCACCGCAGGTATGGAAGAATGCTATTTCTTTACAAGGATTGTTGATTATCTCATAAACTTAATTTTGCCACTTAGCCCCTTTGTAAGATAAGGTACAAAATTATTCCTTGCAGATTTCATGTTGCAAGAACTATTGTCCGTTTGAGAAGCCAAAATCGATGATTATTAACCCGTCCAGCTCTAACTTGGAACATACTCCGTTTCATTGTTCTTCATCCTCTGTTAGACTACATTCACAAAATACTTTGTTGGCCAAAATGTCGCATTCACCAATCTACATTATCCAGAATGTTCCTCTGTTACAAAAAGTTTTCTATGGAAGCATCTGTAAAAAATAAACATAATGAGAAATTAAGCAATTTGTAGAATTTTGCTGATCACGATGAACACCTTAAATTTTTGAACAACTCGGCAAGCAGCTTACAGCCGTACCCTCTCAGTGCTACAATTGGGTCTATATTTATTGTACTATAAAATTTGCAGAAACCAACAAGTACATCAAGAATTACCGGTGAGCACCTCAATTGTCGAAGTACAGTAAGAAGCTCAAACGTGGCCAGTTTAGAAATAAAGAGTGTAAATGATAGAGGACCAGTCAAGATGAAGAGAGGTAGAAAGATTGAGTATGAAGAGATAGACCAAATGGAATGGCTTGATAGGTTGGGAATGAGAAATTACGCAATTTGTAGAATTTTGCTGAACACAATGAACACCTTAAATTTTTGAACAACTCGGCAAGCAGCTTACAGCCGTACCCTCTCAGTGCTACAATTGGGTCTATATTTATTGTACTATAAAATTTGCAGAAACCAACAAGTACATCAAGAATTACCGGTGAGCACCTCAATTGTCGGAGTGCAGTAAGAAGCTCAAACGTGGCCAGTTTAGAAATATAGAGTGTAAATGATAGAGGACCAGTCAAGATGAAGAGAGGTAGAGAGATTGAGTATGGAGAGATAGACCGAATGGAATGGCTTGATAGGTAGAGAGTGAGAAATTAAGCAATTTGTAGAATTTTGCTGATCACGATGAACACCTAAAATTTTTGAACAACTCGGCAAGCAGCATCAGCCGTACCGGCGAGCACCTCAATTGTCGGAGTACAGTAGGAAGCTCAATCGTGGCCAGTTTAGAAATATAGAATGTAAATGATAGAGGACCGGTCAAGATGAGAGGTAGAGAGATTGAGTATGGAGAGATAGACCGAATGGAATGGCTTGATAGGTAGAGAGTGAGAAATTAAGCAATTTGTAAAATTTTGCTGATCACGATGAACACCTAAAATTTTTGAACAACCCGGCAAGCAGCATCAGCCGTACCGGCGAGCACCTCAATTGTCGGAGTACAGTAGGAAGCTCAATCGTGGCCAGTTTAGAAATATAGAATGTAAATGATAGAGGACCGGTCAAGATGAAGAGAGGTAGAGAGATTGAGTATGGAGAGATAGACCGAATGGAATGGCTTGATAGGTAGAGAGTGAGAAATTAAGCAATTTGTAGTAGAATTTTGCTGATCACGATGAACACCTAAAATTTTTGAACAACTCGGCAAGCAGCATCAGCCGTACCGGCGAGCACCTCAATTGTCGGAGTACAGTAGGAAGCTCAATCGTGGCCAGTTTAGCAATATACAGTGCAATAGATAGTGGACCGGTCAAGTTGAAGAGATAGCAGGAGGAAGAGAAGTATATAGAGTGAGTATGGGGAGATAGAGCGAGTGGAAGGGTTTTGAGAGTGATGAGGATATAAAGTTTTGTAGTATTTAAAAAGAGGGAGATGATATAGAAAAAGAAAGATGATTTTTAATTTTGTTATGCATCTTTGTGTGCAGAAATATGGTTTACAAAAGTATGACTACTCAGCTTATGTGTCAGGGTGCTGCATCGTTCAACTCATCTCCTTGCTGTTGTTCAACTTCTGTGATTTTTAGACGTCAAGGTAGGTACATCACTTTTGGTTTTGGAATACAGCGGCTGGAACAGCATATAGAAATTGACAGTTAAACACAATAAACTTCACTTAAACATATTATAAATTACGGTTATGTTACTCAAAGGATGGTATTTGGTTAGTTGAGAGGAGTTCACACCTTAAACTCATAGGGCTATGATCATTCTCAGTTCTCTGGTTATAATATTTATCAAGTAGATATGTCTCATGGTCTAAGATATTCCAAGCTTTACAATAAGCCTGTTTACTATTTTTCAGAAGTTTCCTTTGTCGGATGGGGAGGGAGTAGTCATTCTGAGAATACTTAGATTTCTCTGATGAGTTGTTATTGAGGCCTGCAGTTTTGTTGGACAGGTTTAACTCCAGCTTACTTTCGAAGGCTTCTCTGACTAATCTGTCACAGAAACTTGATGACGTTGTATTTGTGTGAATTTGATTCTCTGCTGGTGACTCAAGTCGATGGTGTGAGTCCAAGTGAATTTAATGTTGTACCTGCAAGTGTTAGGTCAAGTGGCAGAGCAGTGGCATGGAGGGCCGAAGCTATTTTGTGGTTCAAATCCCGGCTATGGCATTGAATTTTTCAGTCTGACTCTAGCTTTTGAGTTTAGCCTACACACAACAAATGTGAAAGATTTAGAATTCCAGACCTATTACTGGTGTTAGAGAGGTGGACTCAAGATGAGGACTAGAATCAAGGACACATAGATTATAACTTGTATAACTCTGGATGTCCTGATTTTTATAATGAAAAATGGAAGCGGTGAATTGATCAAGTAATTATTAAGTTAAAACAAAATGATACAAACTTACATGATTCGAGAATCTTGAAGATGTCATTCTTCAAGTTTTAAAAATTCATTTGAATAAATTTGACATGAGCCACTCTAAAAAACAAAGTACGTCCTAATTTAATTTAATTTAATTAATTCATTTAGAGCGGGGCCCAAGAAATTAAGAAGTAATATTATAACTAATGAACAATTAATTTACAAATATACAACTGTTTCATTCCTGCAAAACACAAATTGTTTTTTGATAATGTGCTTTCTTACTAACAATAATTAAAATTAAGAAATCATTTAACTTTTTTAAAAGCAGGAATAATTAAGTTCATGAAACAGATAGATATACTACCTACAATTTTAAAAACCTAAACAAATAACAACCAACACACTGGCTGGCTTCCAAAATCAAAATGAAACTAACGGCATCATTCCCCACCATGGATTGATGTCGGATTTGGACCTGGGATATTTGAAAAGAAATCAAAATTTAGAAACAAACTAACTTAACCAAGCACCCTGAACTAAGGTAAGTGGGGGATGAAAATTTAAAATACCAAAGGGAGGAGAAGAAAATACACAATGAGCAATGAGCAACAAAGCAGAAATTTAAACAAAACCCTCTAATTTACATGAAAATTAAAATCTCAAAATAAAATAAAATATAATAAACACAGAATAAATATATTACATTAAACATAAAGATAAAACTCAATCCAATCATAAAATGGGAAAATTATTAGGGTGCCATTGAGCGACAAGAAAGGGCGCTGTTACAAAATCAGATAAATTAAATGAGGCATGATCACTTATTCACTGAAGTAGAATAAAGAACATCACAAAATAAAACAATGTCTTACCTACCTCAGGTATGATCAAGAATAATATGTTAAACCTAGAAAACCCAAATTTTCCTTATTGCAGATGTCCAACGATCCATGTTGCATGATGCCCAGGTCCAGAATGGGGCAGAAACCTAGCTCACTCATCATGTGATGCAATAGCGAATGAGATTGTTTATCTCTCCTCTTAGTAATTGAAATCCAATATCTGTTCGAGTACTTAGATATTCATGATGCTATGTGGGAGGACAAATGAAGATCCGTTATACTGGATAATGCTAGCTGGACTCACAAATAGAAAATCACAACGCAGGTTCACTTGGTACTGTTGCATCTTGTTACCAGGCAACATGTACTGATACAGTGGGAGTGGACTGAAGGAAAACAAAGCAGAAAGCTAAACAAAACCCACACATTTAAATTAAACTTAAAATAACAAAATAAAATATAAACACAGAATAAAAATATTATGTTAATAGAAGGATAAAACCCAATCCCAATTAAATTTATGCAATGACTCTCATAAAATGGGGAAATTACTAGGACACTGCTCAGAGATAAAATCAGATAAATTAGGGAGATGATCACTTACTCACTGAAGAAAAATAAGGAACGTCACATAATAAAAATATCACACCTACCTCAGGTCAGGATCGAGAATAATATATTAAATCTAGCAAATCCAAATTTTCTCTCTTGGAGATTTGAACGATCCATGTTGTATGACGCCCGGTCCAGAATTGGGCCAAAGCCTAGCTCACTCGTCATCTGATGTGCGCTGTTGTGAAATAGTCAATTCGAGGGTTTGTAACTTTTCTCTTAGTAACCGAAGTCCAATGTCTGTTCGAGTACTTATTTACTTTAACTGGATTCAAGAATAGAAAATCACAATGTAGGTTCACTTGATAGTATTGCATCTTAAGTTTATAATTATGAATTCTTTTCCACCTTCAAGCACTAGTATTTATATTTATATTGAAATGATAGGGTGCTGACGGAGAATTACTAGATAGCTTATAATATCTATTTTAATTTATTACAATATCTTATAATTAGACTGTGCTAAATGACAACGAAAATAGCTCATTAAAAAAGTTATCATTGTCAATATTTAGGACTCACCATTAGTATGTGCTTATTATAACTAAGCATAAAGTACGTGGTCCACCGCTGTAGCTCAGTGGATGCGTTCAATCCTCTCACGCAGCGGGCCCGGGTTCGACAAGTTACCCAGGTGAGGTTTTTTCCGGGGTTTTCGCTCACCTTTGAGACAAATGTCAGGTAACTTCAGGCCCTTGTGGTCCCCGGATATCATCTGGTCATCATTATCATCTTCATCCCCATCCTCGCCTTCTTCTGAGTGAGTGTGTGTGTGAATGGTGTGTATCGTCCTATGTGTTCGTGTTGTCTCAGAGGTGGCCCCGCGTTGGGCTGATCACTCATCCGGGGAAGCCCACCATGTCCTTGTCTGGTCAAAAAAGTATGTATGTGATTCAAAGATAATCCCTCTCCCGACAGGTCGCGGCCCTATAAGGCCCGGGAGGCTTGGGTCGCTTAAATCCTAAAAGGGAGAGGTAAAACTACGACTGAGAGAGAGAGAGAGATAAAGTACGTGTCGTAATCAAATAAACTTGATATATAACTTTCAGCACAGAATGTTTAACATACTAACAATCTTAGTTGCTGCCTTCCCTACAGTTTACTAAAGGGTGGTAAAACATGGAAGATTGAAGTAACTGATAAGGGATAAGGCAACATATATATTTTCAAAGTAAACATAACAAACAGTTCAACAAAACACTAGGTACTTTTGTGCTACATAGATTTATGATTATAAACAGTCTTCAGAAAGCTATTTGGTTCATTATCATTTTTATTTAAATCTCTTAACCTATTTCCATTAAAGCTTCAATCATTTTTCACTCTTAGTTCACAGAATCTATAAAAATTAAATTTACACTGTAGGCCGTGGATCGTAACTTGACATTCCCGCATGCAATCTGGATGCTATGAAAACAAAAGAAATCTCTGTGCGGTAAAAATTACAAAAAGCACAAGTGCAGTAAGTAAAACCATCATAATACAAGCCTTTATGGAAGACCGGAACCAAGGCCCCCCCCCCCCCCGGTTTGTGGGGACTTTAACAGAACAAATATTCGGTCCCCATAACAACTTCACTTCTGAAATATAACATCCATCTTCAATAGTGTATAAACATAATATTTTTCAGCTAATATCTCAATTAATATAAATAAATTGATGTAAATAATCATCGTGCAAAAAATAGCATGCAATACTCGTGCCTTGAATCTTGCTTCCATCTGTGAATATTTCTACTTTATATGAAGCATTATTAAACTCTAGGGCCTTCATAAGTTAATTTCAAATTACAAAATAAAAACCCGGGATATTTATACTAGTCTCCAAATGTATAACTCTTTGCCAGGTTACCTCAAAGAAATATCTCTACTTCATAAATTTAAAAGGGGCTTACTATAATTTTTTTTGGAACAATGCTTTTATACTAACAATGAATTTTTTTTATGAATGTAAAGTGACCAACCGTCCCGTATTATACGGGACCGTCCCGTATTTCAAGGTTATGTCCCGTTAAACTTATTATATTGGTCGGGACGCTTATATGTCCCATATTACAATCGTCCGTCCCGTATTGTCCCGTTTTATTGTATGGATTTCATTTAACCATCTTATTACACAAAGTAGCAAACATTGAGATCAGAGGTATTTTAATAATAATAAAATTAGAATGGCACACAATTTGCATCATAGGTATTTAGTGGTATTTTAGAGTTACGACAGATACCGGGAGAGAAATTTGGTGTTACAGCGGCCTTATAGTTGCTCTAATACCAGTTATTGAAAGATTGATCAGAATGTTCCAGCCAGTGAAGTCATATTTCCTTAGCCAAGAAAAATGCCCAGTAGTCATTAAGAATAATTTATTTGAACAAGAGTCAGCCGAATCGTGGCTCTACTTTCTCCATAGTCAGGCAGAAATTTTCCACAGTGCAACTTTGAAAATCGAATCTCGGAAAATCTCAATGACAGAAGTGACTGGAGTAATAGGTGACTTGAGGAACAAGCTAATATCCAGGAAGAATGAAACTTTTCTATCCCTGCATTCTTCAAATTAATAAAGTTTTTAAGTCTACGCGTAGAAAAAAATCTGTCCCGTATTCAGACTTTGAAAAAATGGTCACTTTAATGAATGCCAACAATTTACAACATAGAGTTATTCCAACAGTGATCTTTATTTAATTGTTTCAGGTTCCCTAAATATCGGCCAGTTCTGCCAGGATAAATTAACCTAAGTTAACCTAATATTGTGGACAAAACTATTATGATTATGTTGCTAATTGTATGTTGTCATTCTGTTTTTAACTTCATTTTATAATTTTAGACATATCGAGTTCGTCGGCGCGGCATTTGGTTAAAGCAAATGCTTTTCACTGTGATTATAACTTTAGGCCTACTAGTGTTGTATAGTATATTTTATTCATTTCTAAATAACTAGAAGATGCTTTTATTATCTTTTAAAGTTATAAAACTTGGCCGTCTTTATTTTTAGCGTATAAAATTAATTTTGAAAAGAATTCAATAAACCTCACTATCCTCGATATCGACTTGTGCTTTTAGAGTATCGATTAGAATACCCAATGTTAAGTTCACGATTGGTACGTTTATAATTTTAATTTTTGTTCAAATGATGGAACTAGCCGTCGTTAAGGCTGAATAAATGACAACATTAATCACTCATAATTATTTTTGCTTTACAGTTCATTATTCCTGGCTATAGGAAATGCTTACAAGGCATTTTATTCACGCAGTAGCCCATATGGTTAGTTGGCTCTTGTCTGCGTTATCTGAAATGCACACATTATGTTTCCATACTTTAACAAAAGACTGTTTGTTACGTTGGCTACCAACATGTATTGTTGACAAAGAATTATCGCCATTTTCTTGTGGTACGAATAATTAGTAAAGTCTGAATACTTTTTGGTAAATACGAGGTATGTAGATTGAATTAATTTTACATTAAATATTTAATATTGAATCATTTTTTTGTAATAGTGTTTCTTCAATAGGAGCATCGATTCAAAACGTATTAAGTGCACTAAAATATAGTTGTATATAATATGCTTTGAACCGTTCATTCCCGTGCACATAATGCAATTTGATCCGATACGTCAACTTTGACAGTGAATTAACACGGGATAGAACATGAAATGTTCCATTCTGAATTGATAGCGTTAAAGAGCGCTTAAGAAATAGGGCGAAATCGTATCAAACTGTATTTTGACCAAGAGTGCACTTAATACGTTTGGAAACGATGCTCCTCTATTTAGGCTTTTACAAACTAGTCTTTTTCTTTGCAGTTATCAAGATAAATAGTCATTCTACAAGCAAAGTATCCGGCTCTCCTCACCCCCAACTGTTGTCAAGCTGCTTTTCTATAATGGCAGATCAGCTTGGAACGTCATCAGAGCAGCCTGGAACTTCATCAGAGCAGCCTGGAACTTCATCAGAGCAGCCTGGAACAACATCTCATGGAGAGAGTAGTTCATCTCCACCCAATCGGAATTCTTCTGTGAGTACAACTGATATAATATTGTTTAATTCTCATCTTCAGTGCGGTAATTGTTAATAAATCGTGATTAGGCGTGTTTCATTCTCTTCCGATGTGCTAAATTTGATTAAATGCAATAAAATTAAATAACAGTGGTTGCCACAGTGTTGTAATTATTTTAATACACATTGATTTTAGCAACATGCTTACAACAAAAACCATGAGAAAACATAAAGCTGGAAACATATAAAAATTTAAAATTCATTAGTAGATTGATTTAAAAAATATAAAACGCTATGTTAAAAATAGTCGTACAAATAGGCGTACGACTCATGGTTGCGTCGTACATCGTACACATCTATGAAATAGTCGTATGTTTACAAACCCTGTTAATATCCCCTGCTAATACCCTGCTAATATCCCTTTACGTATACCACTGCCTAATATTCGTTAAAGAAAATATAACTCATTCTTTTGGTAAATATAGGTTAGGTTACTTCTTACTCTAGCTGGTTATATACCAGTATCTAGTATGTTTACATTCTGCAGAAGTATTGTATTGTAGTGTATTTGCATTGTATTGTACTAAACTGTTGAAACTGTCTTGGACTTATATTGGGATTGTATTTGAACTGTTTTTTCTCCT
Source organism: Ectobius pallidus (assembly GCA_964059195.1). Classification (NCBI taxonomy): domain Eukaryota; kingdom Metazoa; phylum Arthropoda; class Insecta; order Blattodea; family Ectobiidae; genus Ectobius; species Ectobius pallidus. Next base: position 60,958,976 of record CAXKWD010000004.1, read on the forward strand.
GTAGCCTTGGTCTACTGCAACCAATGTTGTCTAACGACCAATAAAGAATTCTATTCTAAGGTCGGCGTTTTGTCGGATTTTAAATATTTATTTATTTTATTCTGCCAACTACAGGAATAAATTCCAATTACAGTTGGCGTAGTTTCGCCAATACATGTAGTACAGTATAAAAATTCAATACAATAAATGAACGAATGTGTGAGGATAAAGAAGAGAAAAAAAATACATAAATGATTTACAATATTGTGCATGTCTGTTTACTCCATAGCAACATACGCCAAAAAAGAAGTTAGTCACCTTTGCCTCACCACAAGGGAGTCTCATAGAAGTAAACGAGGGTAACAGGTGCTAGGGGAATCAGGGACTTAACAATTCACGTAGCTGGGTAGTGACTGGGGACAAACAGAAAACAAATACTAATACATAGGTATTAAGGAACTCAGGGGATGGGATTTTAAGATATAGCTTTGTAAATATTGAAGGATTATTACAAAAAATAAGTAATGGGGACCTATGGGAGATTTTAAATGGATGCGAAATTCTAGGATTAGCGGAAACATGGATTGGGGTAGAAACGAAAATAAACTTTAAAGGATATACATGTATTAGGAAAGAGAAATCAAAGAGAAAAAAATCGGGGGGCACCCAGCGGGAATTATGTTTTTAATTCAAGAAAGTTTAAGTCAGCACATTATAGAAATTGAGTCGGAGTTAGAAGAAGTATTATGGATAGGTTTAAAGGGTAAGACTAAGAGAGTCTGGTGCAATTTAAGGAGAGAAATAAATTATTTAGTGGATAAATATACGTATGCACAGTATATGTTAGGAGGGGACTTAGTTTAGTTCATTTGTTTTAGTCTTAATTGCTGAAATAAAATACCTTTAATGGCATCTTATAGATATGTGGATGTGTAGTTGTTAATCCCAATACAGTATTAAGAAATTTATATTAATACACTAACTTCTAAGCTTTTCATGAAATTTATAATGCACTAACTTCTAAAACTACACACCAGATAAATTCATAACTTAAGTAAGAAATGGTTAATGTCTTGTTCGATAAATAACTATCTTATCTTTCTTTGAGGCCTCTAAGCACATCATCCCACTTCAGATTGCATTGCATAATTTCTGCATGCTATTTTATTCCTCTCCCCTTCCTCTTTTTCCTTCCATCATACCCAGAATTTATTTGTTTTGTCAATTTCTCATTCCAGATCAAAGCAGGAAATCAAGAAAGATACAAAAACTACATGTATTTTAACTTTCGAAAGGATAGAATTTGCCCTCGCCTGGCTGACCAGGTACCAGTGGTACCAATAAGGCTTCAGATGGACGAGACGAATGACTTGAAAACTTTCTACCTTTTGAAAAGTGGATTTAGAATGGGCCTTATTACAAGCAGTCAAGGTATGTTTCAGCCTGAAGAAAGAATGGAGGACAGATCCTTTACCAGGTTAGATGTCGAAAAACACTTGAAGGACCTCCTACTCAGAAATCATAACCAAGTATTCCACCAAACCGAATACAATGTCTTGGAAGTTGATCCTGTACTGGCAGGACTGAAGGCAGAAAATGGGCCACTTAGACTATTTCTATCCTCAGGGTTTTTAACTGTCCATGTCAATGCTCAGCTACTAAGAGCCGGGGCAATGTACGGCTTAATCCGATCAGTGAAAGGCCAGTACCCTGAGCATCCAATAAAAATACCAGCAAATCCACAAGAAATAAATATGATGCCTGATGATGATGAAACAATAACATATTGGATGTCAAGAGCTGAAATAGAACAAGGAAGAAGAGGCATCAAGAGAAGCAACACAGATGGAAATGATGATAACTCGCAGAGTGGCTCCGGTCCTCTTGCAATATGCTGAGTGTTATTGAAGCAATTCAGTTAACTTCAAAAAATTTAGTTTGAAATTTTATTAATATACAAAAGTATACAAAGAGTATACAAAAAGTGTCTCAATACTAGTTCGATAATTATTACATAGGCTTAAAACCTACATATATATATATATATATATATATATTATTGATGTTGATGTTGATGTGTGGTAAATGTAACAGATCTTGATTGATACATTAGCTTTAAAAAAAAGCAATAATGAAAATATATTTCAAAATTATATTACTGAATCTTTAGTACGTCATTAACATAGAATAATTTTCAACTGTTATTTGATTGGTAGAATATGCTTCAAATGCATAAAAAATGTATATTTAATTATACATTGAAATAATTGAAGAGCGTTTTTTCAAAAGCCGATATCTACAATTGTAGATATCGGCTTTTGAAAAAAACGATCTTCAATTAAAGTGATGAATATTCTTGTCCTTTATTAAAATCAAACTATATGTGAAGTTTACATTAAGTTCCATTTTAGGGTTAATATACTCCTGCATCTGATGGTCCAACTCCCTGCTTAGTCCGACCTTAAGTCCCTGGATGCACTTAACTAGCTCCATCTCCTCTTTAATGTCATGGTCCATAATCCACACATGGACGAGAATAGGCCTAACATAATATGTGAGGACAAGGAAGAATGGGAGGAAATTTATGAATAATAAATAATAATAATAATGAGGCATATAGTGAATCGAATGAAGGCAATCTTGAGTTAAATATACTATAAATTAGATGAGAATGTAAAAATGAATTCGCATGAAAATACCAATGATATAATTAATTTAGTTAAAGAGTGCAGTATATAGATTCAATTGACCATGACCAAAAGTTAAACTATAATTGATTATTTTAATGTTTCAAGTGGTATGGTATTATTGAATGATCTTAATAGGTTCCGCCTATTACACCACTAATTTGATCAATAGGCCCTATATTAATTATATTTTCATGTTTGAATAAAGAGCTCAATGTTAACAAAAGTTACATATATTCAAATCAGTAAAACTTTGTGTTGTCAATATTTAAAATTTAAAAATTTGATTAACTAAAATATCAGTACCTTGCTATATTGTGGCATAAGATATGTAGTAGATAGTTCATATATACAATGATTCTTTTGATCATTGGAATGGAAATTATCAATTACAACAAGCGTAGTGAAATGCCAGGGTTAATGAAATAAGGACATTATTTCATAAAGACTATATTTTAGATAATTTCCTTTCCATTGATCAAAAGAATCATTGTATATATGAACTGTCTACTACATAATATGTCACAATATAGCAAGGTACTGATATTTTAATAATCACTCATTTTAGTTAAATCAAATTTTTAAATTTTAAATATTGACAACACAAAGTTTTACTGATTTGAATATATGTAACTTTTTTTAACACTGAGCTCTTTGTTCAAACATGAAAATATAATTAATATATTGATACTAACCCATTTTGGGTAGTAATTTTATATAAAATCAAAATCATTATAGCCTATAACTTAATTCTTACTAAAATACTGACAAATAAACATACAAATAAATTTTTCAACAGAAGTGAACTGGCGTTCTTAGTTATTTTTTCTCTTCTTCAGCTTTCACTTATGCTTAATCAAATTAGTGGTATAATGCGTGGAACCTATTAAGATCATTCAAAAGTTAAGACTATTAGAGGTACTGATGAAAAATCAGGAGGCGTTCAGCACAAGGCCAGGCATTCATGTACATTCATTTGATATGAAAGAGGAAATTCCACAAGTACACTATAAGAGTAGAATTTTACCACTGTCAATTCGCTAACAAGCAAATAAAATAATTTCACAAATGCTAGTGGATGGAATCTTTGAACTATCAACATCTAAATATATTAATCCTGTATGCTGAACAGCAAAGAAGCCAAATAAGTTACGCATGGTACTCAATGCTCGCTGAATTAATTCATATATGGCACCCGACAATTTTCAGACACCACCAATTAATCAGAATCTGGCACAGATTGGAGAGGCAAAATACTTAAAGAGTTTGGATCTCAAAAGCAGTTTTATGCAAATTAATTTGAGGCTGAAAGACCGATAATATGTTTCATTTAACCATGAAGGAAAGACCTATTCTTTTTGCCGTACTCCATTCAGAATAAATAGTTCAAATAGTGCTCTGTTAGTGCGTTGAACGTAATGTTCCCCAAAGGATTCAGAGATGGTATATCTGTATGATCTTTGCACATATTTAATGTCTCTACTAAACTTCTATAACTTCATATTAATTACCAGTCTTAATCATTCAAAATACATTTCAACAGTACACTCTTTTTCACTACATCAATAATATCATCATGGTAAAGGTTTTCTAGAACTTCCTTTTCAATGGACATCAGAATAAAAGATTCCAATTTCCATTGACCCAAACTGCATTTCAATCTGTACACACAGTTTTTGCCACTCTGTTTTTCAACTTCAAAAAAAATTAAATAATAGTCATTGGTCAACTAGCACACCTGACATTTGTCTGAATGCCCACATGGCCTGACCCTGCTCCTAGGTGTCATTATTGACAATAATCTAAATTGGAAAGAGCATATAAAATATTAATTTACACAATATTCTTTAAACTGATCAAAACATAATGGGCTCTATACTTGTTACAAGTCCATGAATCAGGAAGATAATTTACTACAGTTATTTTCAATCTAAAACAACAATATTGAAAAATTCTACAGGTTGGAAAAACGTAGGATATGAAGAAAAATAAACTGAATCATGACCTATTCATTCTTTTAGGCAGTCTTGCAAATTCCATTTTAACAATGTCAAAATATTTACAATTCTCTCATTACATCTTTATGAGCTCAGGGTGCCTGAATGCCCTCTAATGAACCCATGAGTTCCTCAGAACACATGGATTATAAGAAATTTTTTACATTGTTTCTACATCAAACTAAAATAACCTGCCTCTTATTAATATGCATTCCACTATAAAAACTGTGCCACCTGTCAATGAAGAGGAAGTAATGAATTTATGGACACAGTCCTTCTGTCATAACACTTAGTAGCCTAACCAAAAAAATATTAGTACCAATAGTAAGGGACTTTTAGACTTTTTAATTTAGTGTTTTAATATTGTTAATAGTTTACATACAGAATTAATTTTGTTTAACAGGTTATGCTTAGTTTTATAACAGTTTATTTAATTTTTTCATTACTAGTTTTTGCACTCTCTGCAAATACCAATGTCTGTAGGGGAGGAAGGGAGCATAATGGACTGATACACTGGTGGCATTTTCCTGAAAGTACCCGAGGAAACCCTAGTCAGGATTTACAGCCTTCGGGAACAATACCCTTAGAAAGCAAAGCCCAGATGCTAGTGCCCGAGCCATCTCGCTCAGGCATATCTGATTATTAAGACCTTAAAGTCAAATATTTTATGTTATAAAATGCACAACAAATGCATGTTATTCATACTGTGCAGTTGGATGTAAAAAAAAAATGGACAAATGCAATATGTTACAAAAGAAGAATTTTTCGTTTTAACTTCATGCCATAATACACTAGACTCTTGATACTTCAGATATTTCTTGCAACAAAGAGGATGTCTTCATTTGTCCCCAAATTTCTTCTATCCCTTCTTTCTCTCTTTGGTCCATGAGGGGGGGGGGGGAAAGAGCTTGTACGAAGAGAGAAAAAAAAGCTCATAGTGAAAGGATGGAAGGAATATGGGTGCAAAGGAAGACAAACCACTGCTCTAAGTAGAGATTAATAGGAGGAAAATTGGTTCACCCAAAACAAAAATGGATTTGATTTTTTCATAATAGTCCATACAGTAGAAGGCGATAGCCACTTTAATACTGCATTATTCGATACTGCAAGTTTTGGTACAAATTACAGGTTCATTGTGTACTTATACAGTCTTCTTGAAGTAGGTAGGTACTTAATTAGAAGGAAGAAATAGGATAAAACTAAAGTGGCATTTATACTGTATAATTAAGAGAGGAAAGAGTATGATTACTGGGAACTTCATATTAATGTGATTGAATCTAATTATTAGTAACATAAGAAAATTATTACCAAACAGGAGCAAATCACATAAGACTTACTCTGGTCCCAATCCTGTTTCAAAGGAGAAGATAAAAAATCTCCTCAAACTTCTGCCCTTCATTTCCAGAAGTTTCTGGAGATTCTATGAAATTTTTGTGACGACTGCCCATGTGCTACTGAATACATTTTTCTGATATTTAAGTTATTCTGTTTCATTTCTGGAATCAGAAATATAAATTAATAAAATCAGGTAAACTGACTTAACAACGTGCCAGAATGCTTTTGTTTAATCAGTTATAATTGCAATTATATTCAGAATTTTTTTTTTAAATCGTTTTCAGAGTTAAGCTCCAGACTGCTTCATTAAGCAGGACTTACAAAAGAACAAAGGACTACTTTAAAAAAAAAAAAAAGATTAACATCGTTCAGCATCAGCAGAACTATACAGATTTGTGATATCTTGGCAATTGCACACTCACATAAAAATAAAAATAAAAAAAATGTCAAATTGGCCGACTATGAGATTTGAACCAGGGACCTCCAGAATGTGAGTTCAAGATGTTACCATCTTGGCCACCTTTAAGTTTAACGGTCTAGTTTGATAAAATTATGTGTAGGAATAATGTTATTTGTCAAAGATAACTGTATTGTAAGTTCCAAAGCCCATGTATGAACACTGTAAAACAATATGTTGTCATGATAACTGATTTGCATTTGATAAATTCTTTCTAATATATTGCCATAAAATAGGCAATGAATTGGGCTTTACTCCGGTATCGGTCAACCGATTTGGCCCAATATCAATATGTCTTCCCATGGACGTTATAAATGCATATACCAAGTTTCATGAAAATCCGATAAAGTATATTTGAGTTACCGCACGTACAGACACGGACGGACTCATAGACATTTTCCCGTCCCCCACACAATCTTATAAAGTACCATTCTGGTCTTTAATAAAGAATGCACTAGGACTAATGTGATGTAATAACATTTATTTATGACATTCAACTTGAAGTAAGTTCAAAACACATTCAGGCATACTGAGGTAAGTCCACATATCTACAAAATGTTTTCAACAATTATAATTCGATTAAGTTCTATTAAGGTTACTCGACTCTCAAAGCCCCTATATTTATTCTTGAATAAGTAATGAAGAGTAACATATAAAAATGTTGAACATTTAGCCAAACACTTAATTACAGAGTACTTCAGAAACTTTAAATTCAATTTTCTCAGTAACAAAAAATCTGGACTTAACTCTCTTTGCCCATGCACCTGCGAATTAAGGCTAAGAAATTAGGTTTCCCTGGCATAGAAGCAGAATTGAGTAATCAGCGAGATATGAAAGTCAATTTTTACCTTTTCAAAGGATATACGGTGTAGGATCTAATGTAAAAAAGGTATACTAATGCAAGGACATTCACATTTCGCATTAAATAAAGTAACTTGCTATGTTGACTATACATTTTGCATTTTTATTCAGTACAAATATAAGTAAACCCAAGACCCTAAACTAACAAAATGACAATGCTTATAGTTTAAACGAATTTTCAGAAGAAAAAATTAAAAATCCTAATTTACAAACTCAAATATCCTCAGGTTTCTACAGTTAAAATACGTAACAGCATTTTTCTAAAGAAAATCACATGTTAGTATGAATACGAAAATCACATGTATTAATATCTTATATCAAAATGCAATATCTGATTACTTGATAATATCGTCTTGATGAACCTGTCAAAGGATTCAATATTTTACCTATCCCATATATTACAATGTATATACGGACTTAGCAAGATATATTCATTTTAATAAATAAAAATTTAAGTTCTGAAATAAAAAAGGCAAAAATTAGGAACTGAAATTAATAACATTACTTTCCCACATCATAACTTAGTGTATACTATAAACAAAGTATCTGTTTTAAGAATAAGGCCCATTATCATGTCATCTAACATTATGTTGATCCCATTACAAATATGTGCATTCTTTTGCACGAATATTAGTTCTGCTTTCAATGAGTAAGAATTAGCATTGATGTAATTTTTAAATCACCCACTTTCTTCCACAGAGATCAAGTAGTAGCAAGTTGAGTAACATTATCACCCTTAATTTTTCAATTTATCAGCTAATACAAGGGGTGTTCCATAGATAAGTTTCCCTCGTCTGTAAAATTTATTGTAATCAATGTAGTTGGTCCACAGACAGGATAAATGCCGCATCATTAAAGGTTGTCATGTGAAGACATAGGCTACTAACAGAAGTACAGAATGTGTAAAGATGACGAATGTACATAGATTACAAACAAATTCAGATGTGGGGAACTTACTTACTGCATATCCCTCAGACTTAATTTTAAGACTTTAAATTCCATTCTTCTAACTTTTTACATTACCATATCTAAACTAATCAATAACTTTGAAATTTGTCAATTATGTATTTAGATAAAATTAGACTTACAAACTATACTGGCAATTTAGAAATCTATTTATAAAACTGGTAAGGACTGTTCCTAATACAAAATTTGCATTAAAATGTCTTAAAATTTAGTTAAATAATTTCAAAAATGAATATATTATATTGTAAATTTAATAACTGACCCCAGGAATGTAGGATTCTTGTCTCTTCTATGTGAATATCAACGTTAGGCAGAATCCAATGTAATGTCTGTAATTTGAGACCTGCATTTTTTTGTTATTGAACAGTTTACACTCAAGTTTATACTCATTACTAACATTAATTTATCATGTACATATATATTTTTTCTTCTAGTTTTGAAATCAAACCAAACAACCCTAACACACTTGAAATCAATATGCTACTAGAAGCTAGAAGTCAAAGGACCTTTTTTACCCCCCCATGTTTGTGATTTTATATATCATACACAAATACCGTAAAATCTCAATTGGGTTTTGAATAGCTATGGAAATGATTTGGTAATATAGAATTTTTCCCAAGCAGTTTTAGATCTCCTCAAGCTTTGATCTAAAACTCTCTGTATAAGTTTATGTAATTTTTTAAACTTGGAGGGAGTGGGAGAGCTTGTATTTTTTTTCTCAAGTAAGTGGTGTAGGAATCTGTTTCAACGGTAGGTACATCATGGACTCCCACGCTAGAGTTGGCAGAACTATCTTGCATCTCCTCCTCAGACTTTTCATCACTCTCCTCGTCAGCTGCAAATGCAAGTCTTTTCCAGATCACTGCCTCTCTTCCCATAACTGCACTTCGGGTTCTTGGTCGGCGGCTTGTAAAGGGAAAGCGAGATGATTCAACAGATCGAGAACCGTTCTCATCTCCGTGGTTAGATGACTTTTCGCTACTGCCATAGGAACGGTGGCTTCTTTTGCCTGCTGAACAAGGTGGATCTGAGAAATCAGAATCAGAGTCCACATCCATAAATGCTCCATCTTCATCCCGATCTGAGTCTGAACTCAAACCTTTACCATTTTCTATTTCATCCCCAATGCCACTGTCAAATTTCTCTCTTTTTGGTATCTTTTTCCTCTGTTCTGCTATAGAAGTACTACTAACAGATGCTTCTTCTTGTGCGTTTCTATCATTTTCCATAGACGTCTCTTCAGTATCTTTCAGATCAGATGATGCACTTTCAAAGTCTTCAACATCTAAAGATTCTTCCATTCCTTCGTCTTCTTTCTCTTGAGCATCAACATTATTAGAGTTATTCTGAGATAGTGCCTGCTGTTCTTGTTCTATTGGCTGTTGCGGTTGTTCCTCCATTTGCTCCTGTTGTTCTGGTGACTGTTGTTGTTGTTGTTGTTGTTGCTGGCGCTGCTCACTCAAACGCATCGATCTTCTGTGACCAGCTGCCAGCTGTATGACTGCAGTAATATGACCGGCACGAGGACGGGCACCATATATTACTCTAGCTCCACCCATATCAGGTTCTCCATCTTCATCATCAGAACCATGTGCATCAAATTCAAGATCAGATTCTTCAAATATAGGAATAACTAATCGACGAAGAGACCTCTTTTTCACATTCTTCTTCTTAGGATGTCTACGTTTTCTAGTTTTTAGTTCAGGGTGTTCTATTTCTATATTACGACGAAGAATGGACCGAATAGATGATCTGCAGGCATCTTGAAGGGACAGAGGTTCACTTTCAGCTGCAGAGAACAAACAAAAAGGAATGTACTAATAACTAATTATATTTATTTTCTCTACCTATCTAAAATGACTCACAGTCAGCATTGTTCGCTATCAGTGATAAATACAACTACAATCCAATAGCTTAGGAAATAAAAAATCTAATTTTGAACTGTACTGCTCATGTCATTGTTTCATGGGTCAAGGGTCACATGGGCATCTCAGGCAATGAGACAGCAGACGAATTGGCAAAGTTGGCTGCCAAATCTGACCTTCCATTTACTTATACTTTATGTACAATATCACATATTAAGAGGGTTATGAAAGAATTCATCATTCAGAAGTGGAATGAACATTTGTTGAACAGTGATAAAGGCCTTCTGACAAAAGAACTGTATTTTCCGACGGTCTACGATAGACCTGTGTGTAAAATACTTATGCCTAGTTTTATCCTGTCTCAGTTCTTGAGTGGACATGGCAATTTCAAAGAATATTTAAACAGATTCCGCATTAGGCCTAGCCCTGACTGCATTTGCGGAGAGAAGATCCAAAATGTCACACACATACTTTCTGACTGCCCATTATTTCATCGGGACAGGTACGAACTTGAATTACTGGTAGAAACAGGTAGAATGTACATTTTCTAGACCATCTTTAAGCGAAAAATACTGGAGAGCTAGAGAATTAATGATTTCATTGTCAGAAATTCAGCATTAGCCAACAACAACAACAACAACATTTTCTAGACCATTCACAAATGTCTTGACAAACTGTAAATCGTATAAATATTTTATCTCTTATTTAAACGCAACATTCCCAAAGATAAAGCCATAGTCGAATTCCATTATATATATATATTTATATATATATATATATATATATATATATATATATTTATATATATATATATATATGCTTTAGTTTCTAGGAATGAATTATATGCTTGTAAATAACCATAACCTAATATTGCTAGCTATTTTATACACTGTAAACAGTCATATATTATTTTAGCATTTAGTTGGTACGTCTACTACTTTCATGTGCCCGACCAAGTATTCAATATTATATATGGTATGAAAAATTCTAATAATAGAGACTATTACGACATGACAAACAATTTTTTGAAACAAATAGGTTCTTTTATTCTGATTCCATTAACTATAGCAATTGTTTACTAACAGGCATTTTTCCGGAATCCCTTAAAATATCGAAAGTTATACCAATATACAAAAAAAGGAGAAAAATCTGATCCCAATAATTATAGACCGATTTCTCTTGTTCCCACTACTTCAAAAATATTTGAAAATGTAATAATAAGACAGATCTGCAATTATTTTGAAAATAACAACTTATTCTCAAGCAATCAATATGGTTTTAGAAAGAACTTGAATACTACTTCATCACTCCAAAAATTAGCTGAGTACATAATTGAAGCTTTCGAAGAACGTAAAATTGTATATGCCACATTCTGTGGCCTAACTAAAGCGTTTGATTGTGTTAATCATGAATTACTAACTAAAAAATTTAATTTTTATGGTATAAAGGATAAAGAGTTAGACACATTTATTTCATATTTGACTGACAGGAAGCTATACGTCTCAGTGGATGGGAAAAAGTCAGTTGTTATGTGCCAAAAATATGGCGTGCCACAAGGATCTGTGCTAGGACCTGTATTGATTTTAATAATGATCAATGACTTGCTATATAACTTTCCTGCCCAGACAATTGCTTATGCTGATGACAATACATTCTTCCATAGTCATATGGATTTTAATGAACTTGAACGTACAGCCATGATTATTTTAGACACAGTGAAGAAATGGTTTATTGCGAAAAGCTTCTTACTAAATGACACAAAGACAGAATTTGTATTATTTTCTTAAAAAAAAATACTGGAACATAATCTTTTTTTAAGATACTTGGCATAATTACAGATAGTACTCTTACCTGGGGTAAGCAAATTGAATTAATTTGCAGGAAGTTATCACGTATTTTATTCCTTCTTCATAATGTAAAAGAACATGTACCACTTACATAGGCTATGTCAAAGGAGCATATTTTGCATACTTTCAAAGTATTTTTTTACAATATGGACTCCTGATATGGGGCAATAGCTGTCATTCTCAAAAGGCATTTATTTTACAAAAGAAAGCATTGAGAATATTAACAAATTCATCACCCAGAACTCATTGCAGACCATTATTCATAGAACAGAAAATAATGACTTTAACTAGCCTATATATTTTAGATGCTGTTTTGTTCGTAAAGGATAATTTGGCTGCCATTCTGGTCAGAACTATCTCTCATAATTATGAACTTAGACACCGAAGTCACTTTGATGCAGGCAAAATAAATCACTAAGCAATTTCTCAGTAATGGTCATTAAAATAGGCAACAACTTTCCAAATGACATCTATCAATGGGATAGAAAAATATTAAGAAGTCGTATCTCTGATTGGCTAACTCAGAGGGCTTTCTATAATGTTAACGAATTTTTAAATATACAGGTAGACATGCAGATCTAATTTTAACACTAGGACATTGTCAATAGCATTTCTTTTTGCTTGATGACATGCTAATTCATTATTTTTATTATTATTATTATTATTATTATTATTATTATTATTATTATTATTATTATTATTATTACTACTACTACTACTACTACTACTACTACTACTCCTATTATTATAGTTGTTGTTGTTATTGTTGTTGTTATCATCATCATTGTCATTGTCGTCCTCGTCCTCATCGTCGTCGTCATCATCGTCATCGTCATCATCAGCATCATCATCATCATCATCATCATCATTATTATTATTATTATTATTATTATTATTCATCTTTCATTGGATCCCCACACATTATGCATAAATGTGATTAAAAGAGTCAATATGTCAGATAAAAAAAAAAAAAAAAAGATTCCAAATTTAAACAGAAAGTAAAACAAAAATGTTTCATATAAATACAAAGTTAACAGAATTTATAAAACCAAAACAAAATCAGACAATTCTAATGGATCAGTTTATAGAAAACATTCATTTAATCCCAAAACTACCTTTTTAGTCACTTCACTCAACGTGACTGTTTGAGTTAGCATCTTCATAGAATAGGTGTCCTAAATAACTGAACTGCATCAAGACATGACATCAAAGTGAGTATACTGTTCTCGGGTTGCTAGCCAGGTGAGTGATTGGGAAAGCCCCGATTTTCCAGAGGAACATGCCTCCTCATTTTCAGGAGACTGAAATGTTGAGTGGACGTGAAAGAGTCAGCCAATCAGGTGACATCTTTGCAGTTTTTCTAATTGGTTGACTCCCCTCAAATTTAAGAAACTTTGTGATGTCACCCGACTGGATGATTTGTCCATGTTCGCTTGAGACTTCCGTCTCCTTGCAATTGGAGGAAGCATTTTCCTCTGAAAAGTCGTACCTTTTCCAATCAACTCACCAGGCTAGCAACCCGAGAACAGTATACTCAGACCATACGCCATGAAACCCTAAAGTCATTCATGACATCAAAGTACAGTAGAGTCCCGAAAACTCGGCCTAATGTGGACCGAAGGGTGGCCGAGTATGTGAAAATGCCTGGTTATCGGGAAAGGTTTTAAAAAAGAATAAGTACGAGTGTTTCCTCAGAAAATACAGTACTTGTATGCATTGGTTGCTTGAGAATACATAAGGCATAAAGCTGTCTATAATGAAAATTAACTAGCCGACTTTGCAAAAACTGGTTACATTTTTTTTAAAGAAATACATATATGGGTTTTTTCGCCCTGCTAGGGTGTGGCCGAGTTATCCGGACTGCCGGGTTATCGAGTGCCGAGGTTTTGGGACTCTACTGTATTGGAAACAAAAAATAATATGACTTTGTAGTTAAATCAGGAGCATTAGCTACACACATTTAATAATATTATATAACTGATAAAATATAAAACACTTTTCACTGTATATGCTTGCACTACAGCTTATTATATATGAAGTTAAATTAAAACATTTAATTTAAATGAGAATACATTTCTATTGTAATGGTACAACCTCTCAGTCAGCTTGAGCAACTATACTCTTTGTGGTCTTTAGTAAAATAAATACCGTAAATATATAAACAACACAGCCCAACAAAAAAAAAAACTTTTTGTTTGGTGTCTCAGATGTTTTACCGGATTTTGGCTATACTTAGTGTGCTTGTTCCAAATATGTAAACAGTTATGTAAACAGTTTTTCTCTACCAGCTCTACTTTTGTGGAGGGGGGATTTTATTCGTGAACTCTTAGTCTAGCGAAACAAAATCTTGCTTGATAATATAGCTAGTGAAGTTTCTTGGACACGTAGGATGAAAACTGTACGAAGTACAGAAATACTAAAAGCTGAATTATTTTTTGGCCCTCAAATTGACAGCTCATACGCCACAAACGACTGTACAGTATGTGATAAAATCAATTTTTTCAAACACCCCATGTTATATTGTTATTGTAATGTTAATGTAATGTTAGTGTGTTGCTTTTTTTTCACATGAATTAGAAGCTACAAATAGGCACTGTTTTTATTTATATCACACGTAAAATGGGATAATATGTATAATGGTAATAGCCATCTCACAATCTAACATCTAACAATATCTCTAAGCCATCTAACAATATCTCAAAAACTAAAGCTGATGGAGTAAAATTAATGGCACATTTGGCATCAGCGACCTAAATATACTCAAGAATAGGTATAAATTCTAAGGCACCAAAATGGCTGTTGGTTTATGTAATCACAAAAATTTTAGATAATGTTAATGTAAAATTTGTCTAATGCATACTTACGTAATTTAATGTGTTCTTTTATTTCTGTCTGTTCAGGCATTAATAATGTTGCAAAAGAAACAGGCAACACTGATTTCATGTCCCAAGTAGTTTCTGAAGTACGTACAACTTGTAGTAATTGATCATTCAGGGGCATCACCAGAATTCCTCCCACCTATAAACAGTATTGATAATAACTAATGTAAGTATATTCAAAACATTAAAATAAACAGCATTTTAGATAAAAAAGTAAACCCTATAAACAGTATTGATAATAACTAATGTAAGTATATTCAAAACATTAAAATAAACAGCATTTTAGATAAAAAAGTAAACCCTTTTGTAACATGAACTACATTCAGTTTAGTTTAAATAATTTAACAAATTTGTCAGAGTACAAATAGTTGAACAGGTTTTCGGAACTTGTAGGCTATGGTCTATTGGATTTTACAATTCCCATTGTTTTGCCATTTAATGCTTCTAGCAAATTCAGTAGCGAACCGATAAGAGATCTCACTGCTCAAATACATACAACAGTGCTGCATAGCAGGGGGTGCTCTGCACAGTGGTCTCGCTACTGATTGTTTGTCTGTGGTGGGAGGAGATTGCTGCTTGGTTGAGTGCACATTTTCTTTTCTTGGTAGTAACTGGCTCTTAATTTCCTGATTTTTTAGGATAAAGATCCAGGTTCTGATTCTACATTACAGCTGAAACTGTTGGAATGGTTTCTTTTTATTCACTTATTTCAATGGCTCCCATTAAAAGCAAAAGGGCTCACATACTCAAAAAACCTGTTCAACTATTCCAACACTGGCCACGAAAGCCTACGTAGTTACAATGGAGCAGGATTGAAAAAGAGCTGTGTAAGGCAAAGGCTAGCACTCCTTGAATATTTCACTCATCTGGCAAGGGGAGCGGCATCTAAAACCAAAACAAAAGTATCGTGTGACAGATTGTCTCAAAAATTTTTCATACAGCAGAACAATAAGTTCAGTGGAAGAGAAAGTAATTTTCGGTCTAAGAAGGTATTTCACTAATATATATACCAATTACAAATTAACTGGTGATGACCAGGGCCCGGATTCTGATGACATGTCATCCTTTTATTGATGCTTCATAGACATTGCCAACTTATAGATAAATCCTAATCATGGCCTCTAGATTATAGAAATGCAGTTCTGTTAGGTCATTTTTTGGCATTTTATGCAATTTTATACTTTTAGGGCATTTATTTCAATTTTACGTCATTATTTTGTCATTTTCGTGTCATTTGCTTCCTTATTTAGTCATTTTCATGCATTTACTTGTCGTCGTCGCCAGCGGTACTGTGTTTGAAGTGTTGTTTGTTTAATGTGGTAGGGCTTACAAGCTTACTATAATGCAACTTTTTGTAGGATCTACTTTAAAAACAAATTTCTTATTTTTCTTCACAAATGCTCCAATCAAAAACAAAGAACAAAGTTTTTAGACCTACAACGTCATTTCTTCGTTTACCATTTTGACAATTATGTACAAATTAGTTTATACCTTTGTGTGTACAATAATAATTTTGTATAAATAAAATATCAGTTTTTAGGTCATTCTTTATAATTTATTGTTAAGTCATTTTCTTTAAAATTTAGGGTAATTTTAAAGATCATTTTTCAAACAATTTTAGGTCATCAGAATCCGGGCCTTGGTGATGACAAATTAACACGGCCAGTTTGAGATAAGTTGTGTAAACATTTTTATTTGAAAGCTCTGAAAAATACTGAACCAATATTTGTCCCAGTTTTTGGGTGAATGAGTGTATCAGGAGTTCATGCCAGATACAACAGGGAATTTAGGACATCAGATAGATACAGATATACAGTATGTATACTTGATATTGTCAACTAACATTTTCATTGCTTTATTTAATTTATTTTCACTCTTATTACCATATGGACTATATGGAGAAGTAGTGTAAGGTGTAAGGTAATGAATGGTAAAGTATTTAGAAAATAATGTTCTGTGTGTGTGTTTTTTTTTTTTTAATTATTTTTTTATTTTACTTATTGGTACTTACTTTAAAGACAGGCCTCGTAGTTTCAGTTTAGCTGTTGTTTTGTTTTATTAAATCTTACATTCAGTGAGATATTTCCAAAATATTCAGTTTGTTTTTACAATTTGTTACAAATTAGTTCGTGCTTTACAAAATATAAGAACTAGTATTTAGTATTGTTTCTTAGATGGTTCATTAGTATATGCTGATTTCTGTTTATTTGTTAGAAGTATATAAATAGCCGCCTATATACCACTCAAATGTAGTATACCCAGCGTAGAAACATTGAGCTCAGTGTTAGTATATTACTGGTTTTGTATCTTGTTTAAAAACATAAAATTCATAAGTTAAAATTAAAATTTACACATAAGATATGTTTTTTCCAGACACTGGATGAGATAAAATGTTATTTGATTAAATATCTTGATGTAGTAGCATTATTCGCTATCTGTCTTTAAAATTATGTAAATTAGCATATCATTATGCATGTCAGTTATTTAATTTTGTGAGAATGTTGTGTAGTATAGTTGTGTGTATGTTATTTGCGATGAGGAGCAACATCAAACGATATCTTCTTGCGTGTTGAGTTAGTTGAACAGTCTTGAAGTCCGTGCCTTGCTTGATCCTCGTTATTTGTGTAATTAATTCTGTTTATTTAATTTTGCAAAAATTATTTATGTAAAGAACAAATAGGAGAGGGGTAGTTCATAATTCTCTAAAGTCTGTACGTAACAATAAATGTGACTAAAATTCTTGGTTTAGCTACTGCCTTGAGGCTTATAATCTCTTAATATACATTATGAATGATAAAAATATCATTTACTAGCTTAAAAGACCCGGCGTCGCCCGGGTTTTTATTTTGTAATTTGAAATTAACTTATGAAGGACTTTCGATTTGTAGGCCTACATAGAACTTGAAATGAGGAAGAGCGACTTATCACACTTAAACTATTTCCTCAGAAAACTCTAGATACAGCCACTACATGCTTGATTTCCTTTTGCCACATTTCTGGCGTCACCATCAATACTGCTCTGTCAAACCGTTTCCTAACATCGCATAATTTAAAAGTTTTGTTATTTCTGGCCACAAACCCTTTGATAAAACTCCATACCAGTTCAATTGGATTCAAATTGCTATGATAAGGGGGCAACCTCAGTACTTGATGGCCCGCTTTATTTGCCTTATCATCAACCACATATTTATTTTCATCTTTATCCGCGATTTCCTGTGCTAAGATCACTAACTCTGCCTTAACACTTTTATAATTAAATGTTACATTCTTTTCTTGTAGGCATTCCACAATATCTTGTTTACGCCAAGAAGTATTTGGACGCCGACAGAGTTTCACACTGTGGTGTGATGCATTGTCCATAACTATTAAACTGTTGGGTTCAAGTTTCGGCAAAACATTAGCAAACCAGTTACGGAATACCTCTTCATTCATGTCTTCGTGGTACTCACATGTTTTCTTTGACTCAAAAATGAGCAAACCCCCATCTACGAAGCCTGTTTCACTACCTATATGCGTAACTATTAGGCGTTTCCTCTTACCCATAGGATTTTTTAAACCTTGACTTAATCCTGCCCTAAAAGCTTTCTCCTTTGATTCAACAATAGTGTCATGCCAAATTTTAGGGGTGGTGTGTCCTGCATTTACCCATGTTTCGCCTAAGTAATAAAACTTTCGACCCTCTGCTCTAAGATATCGTCTTCTCCAAAGTACAATATCATCACGATCTACTATAACATTAACCTCACTTCTTTTCACATATTTCATTCCAATGTCCAACAATAACTTATAAATTGTTGTTCTTTTAAAATTAGGTAGGTCGGAGTCCTCATTGACAGCACAAAGAAGTTTATCCACAGTTGGAGGTATGTTATCAAAAAAGAATTGATGAACTTTTGCTCGAATAGCACTTTTCACAAAGTCATCAATGTCCAAAACTGAGTTCAGCGTTCTTTGCTTTAAGAATTTTGAATAATATATTAAAACAGGATGCATTACTTATGGTATACTTTGCATATTTTCACTCGGTAATGAGGTACGGGATCATATTCTGGGGCAACTCTTCCCATAGGGAGAAAATATTTAGATTACAAAAGCAGGCAATAAGAATAGGCTAATATGTGGAAAGAAAAAAAGGGAATCTTGTAAACCGCTATTTGAAAAATTAAAAGTCCTCACTCTTACAGGGGTATATATATACTCTGTTATGTGTTATGTAGTGAATAATATTGATAAATTTCAAACTAATTTTAGTGTACACGGACGTACTACCAAAAACATGAATGATCTACACAGACCAAATAACTCGTTAAAACTCTTTCAGAAGGGTGCTTATTATTCTGCAGTACAGATTTATAACAAGCTTCCAAACAACATTAAATTATTATGTATTCAAAGAAAGAGCAAACCTTTCAAAACAGCTGTCAAGGAATTTTTAATAACTCACACCTTCTACAATTTGGAGGAATATTTCCAGCTTGGATAAATTTGGCAGCTTACAGTTTCTGTAGGCCTATATTATTGTTATAACATGCATGTATTTTTTGATCTGACGTGTTCTATATCCTTGAGCCCCGCTCAACACAGGATCTACAGGACGAGATATCTACATCTACATCTACATCTATCTAAAACACTATGCAGCTTTTCAGCCTTTCTTGGGGGAGTTTTCACTACACCAGAGTCTCTGTATTCACTACGCACTTTCCAGATACTTCTGGTACATATACCGGTGAATTCAGATGTCAATTTTACAACGTCCTCAATTGCAAGTGCTGGATATATATTTTTTAAACCCATTAAACACATTCAATATAATTTCCTTCTGTCCACTTCTGTCCACTTCTCCACCTCTCTTATTTTTAATTATGCCACTTGGGCCTGGTTGAATTTCAGTCATTATGTTTAATGCTTCTCACAGACTGGGTTATAAATTATAAACACCACGTTTCGCTGTTCACTGAAATTTGTATGTTTAGATTATTCACAACAATGACTCTCGCAAACTGGAGGGTTATTTCGCGAATGCCACGTTTCGCAATACATTGAAACATTTGCAATAAGTTGATATTGTTATCTTAAAAATTTTCGTCACATTTTATGAGCTTTTACTGTTATAAAAATCAAATCTAATACCGCACTATATTGTCTTGTAACATGATGTGTGGTGGGGTTCAAATCACGTGCATTTGTTTACACGGACTTGCATTCTCAAAATGAATGGATAACATACTTTCGATTTGGTTTGGTTGCAAGACTCACTTTTGTTTTTGTTTGTTTTGTTATGAAAACATGTGAAAGTGGAACTCTCAAACTTTGAATGTCACACTTCTTTTGTCACACTTCAATTTTTTAATCTTTTTTTTATGTAAACAATTGACAGCCGAACTCTCTAACTTTGTCTAACTTTGCCTGATTTCATCACATTTCCGACTTTTCCCGTGGATTTTCCAAAAATTTTCTTTCATGCAAACCTTCTCCAGACAATTACGATCACAACAAAACAAAAATCAGCCAAATCGGTCGAGCCGTTCTCAAGTGATGCGGCAACAACCCTTCTGTAAATTCATTTTTATTAATATAGATAAGAACAATATTGATATCCTCATTGTGTGTGCAAACTGCAATCTAATGCATTTCTCTCATTATGTTATTTTTAAAAATCAAACCACTCCAGTCATTACCAATGCTTGTTTTTACTGTAATCTTAAACTTTCATGCAACACACAATGAGATCACAATATCACACTACTACTTCTTTCTCCACACAGACTCCCACAAAGTATGTCATCAGAAAACTTCCAAATCACATATCTGTAATTTCTTCTATGATAATTTGTTTCACAGACCATCTTCACCAATGACAACAAACATGAGCACAACAGAAATTCAAATACAGTGATCTGTGAAACATTATTATGATTGTTTCCAAGAACAGTCATAGCTGACCAGATTTCCTGGCATTTTCCTATCCCACATTGTGAAGTGATCCATTTTTAAAGTAGAGACACCTTTAAGAAGGGTTCCATTACTTTCCATTATAATATGATGGATCAATGGCCAATAGAGAGGACCTACTGTTTAGTAGATTATGTGTATGTAAAATTCAATAGCCAGGTATGTGATTTTAAGTTCTAAGATGATGTACTTAAGAATTCACCTTTATCAGATTCTTCATGTAATTCTCATGGTTTTCAGGACACGCAGCACCACAGTAGACCCTGTCATATTGTCGTACGTCTGTGTTCAAGTTTAGGCAATTCCCTATAAAATTAAAGTCGGATAAATATTCTGACTAAATAGATAATAAACATAAACCTGTCCTATCAGTTATATCTTACATCAAAGATTTAAACAATCAATGGAAGATCTATTTTAGTACAAAGAGGTGGTATTGGAAAATTCTTAGAATTCCTTACTCAACGGAAACATATTACATGGTTGGTAATCTCAGAAAAATACGCCTTGTCATGACTGTACAGTTGAGTGCATGGAACAGACCATAAATTCTTTAACTTCAAATGTTTGTCTGAATCCACGCTACAATACCTCCAATTTATCAGTTGAATTCTGAGGCAGCCCATATACAAGGTGCGGCAGAGGAAACGGACGTTTTTCAAATAACCATAACTCAGAAGATTTTCAAGTTAAACAAAATTTAATTACACAGAAATGAAGCTTGTATAATGCAGTTTCTGTTGACTATTTCAGAATTACCTCCGAAAAATAACATCCGTCAAGTGACAACCTTCTTTCTGTATACACTCTCATAACCTCACTTCGAAATTCTGCATTGCTCTTCCCAACATTTCTTCCTCCACGATTTCTACACGAATGAACTCTTTTAGTTCTTGGATGTTACGGGGTTTGTTTAAGTAAATCTTTGATTTGAGGTAACCCCACAAAAAAGTCACATATGGACAAGTCAGGGGAGCGAGGCCAATGTCGCCAAAACGGGAGACCACTTGTTGAGGAAACATATCGCTAACCACTTGCATTTGATGCTCTCGCCGTATGCGGTGTGCCATCATCTTATTGGAACCAAATTTGCTGCGTGTTTAGTCTTCGGCTGCGTAGTTCCGGAAGCAGGAACCTGTTGAGCATTTCAATGTAGCGTGCTGAAGTCACTGTCACTGTGGTATTGTCCTCTTCAAAAAAATGAGTGATGATTCCAAATTTAGCAACACCACACCACACCGCACTGTTACTGGGTATACCCAGAAGAAGACCACAACATGAGGGCCGAAACGTTGGTTTTAGACATGATGACACGGCGCCACCCGGACATTCAAGGTTATTATTAATGAGATTGCATGTTAGATAATTCCATTGCTGCGTCAATTGACAGCATTTATTTTTCGGAGGTAATTCTGAAATAGTCAACAGAAACTGCATTATACAAGCTTCATTTCTATGTAATTAAATATTGCTTAACTTGAAAATCTTCTGAGTTATGGTTATTTGAAAAACGTCCATTTCCTCTGCTGCACCCTTTACATTTATGCACATAAATATACCATATGAGAGTTAATAATTTAGCTAATATCCTTGCTCTATGCATTTTTTAGTGCGAAATTTATAAATAAGAAGCACAAGAGTTCTTTCTTATACTTATTATGATTAGGAACTACTGATATAGAAGTGGACATATCTTTCTTGGTGAAAGAATAAGAGCATATATATTAACAGTAGATTCCAAGAACACGTGCAAAATCTTAAATACTGTCAGATGGAGAAATCAGAGGTAGCAACTCATTCTTTGGACAATGACTACATAATCTGTAGGGAAGCAAAATTGTTAAAATCACTGAATAAGTTAGGCCAAAAGATCTAGATATTTGGGAGAAGATTTATATAAAAAAATCTGAAAGCAGACTAATGAATTTTGAGATACCAAAAGATGAGATCCTGATCAAGAAGTTTGTCAAACCTCTACCAGGTTCATATCAAGATTTTCAGAAGCAGGATTTGCCACTGGACAAGTAACCAAGGACATTGCAACATGTAGACCTACTATCAAAGGTTGTTAAGCGAAGAGTGTCTCAGTTCAACTCATATTATAATTTTTTACTATAGTTGCTTCACTGTTTAAGTTCCATCAATTTAATGATACCGACTTCTCTTGCTAGACAAAACTCTTTGGATTTTAAGGACTCGGACTAAAATATTACATATGGTGATTGTCATTATAAGGTAAAGTGAATAAATTTAATAAAAACTAATTACAATAATATTCACTTTGCTAACCCTTCACACTTTAACTATATGCAACTGAATTTTGCAATCCAAGAGAGGCCCAACTCCATTTTGTATGAAATTGAGTTATGGGTGCCATTCCATTGTTTCCACTATGGTACATCTATGCACCAGAAAGAGAGACCCAACTTAAAATTTAACTACAGTCAAGTGTTGCATAAAATCCACAGGATGCAAAGAGAGACAAAACTCCTGGCACTTGGGCCTGTATTTAAACCAGTAGGCAGTTTGCCAATTTAGTTGCTAGATGGACTAAAGTTAAAAAAAGTCACAGTATGAAGCATTTTAGTATATACTTAATAGTTCAACTCAAGAAAATGAGATTGCAGTTTCATGAAAATATCCAATGCTTTATCTGAAAAGCTTAGGTTGTTAATCCAAATTCTAAAACAGATTTTCCCAATGTATCTTTGTACTTTTTGGTGGTGTATGGACAAAAGTTAAAAACATCACAGTATAAGGTATTATAGTACAAAAAACAAGATTTTCATTAATTTAGGAAGAACAAGCAAACAAAAAAAGGCTTAAAATGAAAATGAGGAAAATTACTGTAGTGTGATTTCTGATTTTAGACTTACCTTGCACAAATTTAGGTTCACAAAATTCATATTCATCCAATGCAGGTGACACCTTCCTGAACTCTTCCAACTTTTTGTTTGCATAGTTAACCACATCTTCATGAATTTCAATACCATGGTTAGTGCCAAATGGACCTAAAAACATATTATGAATTTCTGTAATTACAAGTTACACTGGAAATATTTAACACAGTTGATACAGGCCTATCTCTACACTGAAACAGAAAATTTTTATGATTTTGCAAAAAATTCCTCCTCTCTACATATTTAAATCCCTTTTATTGGGTTCAAATTTGTTGACATATTAATGCATTCCTATATTATTTATAGTGCATATAAAAAGTTCTATAATTTAATTTATTAAAGCCGAGTGAAACGCTGGGTCATAATGGAACTCGTAAGTTTAGACTAATTGGAAAATCAAAAAACTACATCAAGAATCAGCAACCTTCTGGTTTTTCGAAGTGCTTCAATTATCAGTACATTGATGAAACCAGTACTTGTATTATGTATTGGAGAAATATGAAGACAAAAAAGAATTTAAAATAAGATTCTTTCTCCCATAGACCATCATCCTAATTTGTGTTCCCCAGTGAGACAAAATAAATTAGTTGCACTAGTGTAGTATTCTATTAACATGATATCAAAAATTACCTGCAATAGGCCTATGCAGACAACACTGGACAGACAGACATCATTTCTGAAACACTTTATTTGGCTTCTGGCATTGTAAAACATGTTTAACCAAAGTTATCTGAATTTAAACTTTTGCCAAGATCACTTCACTTTCCTACAGGCCTTCTATGTATGAGGCAGTGGCGGATGCAGGGGGGATAGGGGGATACATCCCCCCCTGAAATTTGAAAAAAAGCCATATATGTACTCTTAAGTGGCCAGTTTTATACACTAATTGTATATGTAAGTTGATTAATTTTTTTTTAGTATTCTTTCTACCTATTCAAATCCCCCCCGAAAAAATTTCTGCATCCGCCACTGGTATGAGGTGTGTTTTTAAAGTAAGTACAGTACCATTTTTTTAAACAAAACAAAACACTATTTTTCCAATATTTTATTTTCATTATTTCCTTACACCTCACACTATTTCTCTACATAGTCTCTGTCCTTATTGAGGTGCTTGTGATATAAAAGCAGGTTTTGTATGCCTTAGTCAACGAATGATACTGCCTGCAGGTAAAGCCAAGCCTTGTAATACAGAACAAAAGGCATAGAAAGCTTTCGCATGCAATCCACTTGATTCGTGACAATGCCTATCAACACACAGCCAAACAAACTCAAGATTTCAATGTATCATTTGGGTAGGAACAATTCGACTACTCTCCCTACACTCCTGACTTGACACCAAGTCATTTTCACCTGTTTCTTTATCTGAAGAAATTTCTTGCTGGAAAACATTTCAACAACAATGATGTGAAACAAGAAGAGCACACTTGACTTTCATTACAGGCAGCATCATTCTTTGACGAAGGCATACAAAACCTGGTTTTGCAATATGACAAATGCCTCAATAAGGGCAGACACTATGTAGAGAAGCAATGTAAGGTTAAGGAAAAGAATGAAAATAAAACATTGGGAAAATAATGCTCTGTTTTGTTTTAAAACATTGTAAGTACTTACTTTGAAAACATGCCTCGTATATACGAGAAAGTAAATGTTAAGTTCCAAACAAATGGCTTCTTAAAATATAAACTGATCTTCTAATTGTGGCCATTACAGTGCTGTAAAGGAGAGCTCTGTCCAGGCCATAATTCACTCAAAACTGACATAATTTTTAGGGGACTGTGCCTATCTCCTCTATCATTAGACCAATTATAGATCTCAAAGGCCTTATTTTTGCTTGTAATAAAAGATGCATCAACCTAAACATTATATGTGACTTGAGCCTTTGCCGGTGTAAAGAATATATTATTGTTTGAGGCTTTGCCGGTGTAAAGAATATATTATTGTTTGAGGCTTTGCCGGTGTAAAGAATATATTATTGTTACTAGCAGCAATATTGGCCAAGTGCCTATCCATTCCAAAGTAGATTATCTTAAGAAGTGTGAGAACTTGTGTATTCAAATTAGTTCTGAGTATTGTTTATAATCATGACGTATTCTTCAATCAGACTCAAGGATGATATAGCTGCAGTAATGAATTCAACAAGTCATGAATCACTTTTTGCAGAAAGGAAAAGTCTACACTTAATTTAATATGCTTCACAATAAATATCAAAATGGGATGGATTGAAGTTCTGGCCTTTTGGGTATGTACAACATAATTATAAATAAAACAGAATACAGGAATTACTCAACCTACCATAGCTATGAGTTACATATGAATTTGTACCTCTTAGAACAACATGGGTTATAAATTTCCATCTGACCTGACTTAAATTTCCAGCATCCTAAGTTCTCTAGGGGATTGTGCTGTCTCAAGAATTCCTGACCTAGTAACCACAGACAGAAGGTAAGAATATCAAGTAGTGTACTTGTTTTCACTTTCTGAAATAATAGTGCAATATTGCAAACAGCCTTGTAGTGAATGCTGTGTAATGGCTTTTCCTTATAGTACAATACTTGTATATCTGGATCAATAATATTGATCATTATTACATTCATTAAGTGTATTGATTATCATTAAGTTAAATTATTCTATCAGAATTGTATGACATATCCCATATCATGTATTGATATAATGGATGAATAAAAGAATTGAATGGTAGGCTTAGTACTGAATAAGTAAGGTCAGCTAAGAAACACACACATCTAAAAATTGAGGAGCTTGTTTCCAAAAGGTACCAAATCCAAAAAAATCGAAAAATGAGTTACAGGTGGCAGCACATTCTTGACTAGCCAAACAATCATAGTCATTGGTTAAAATTGCCAAAAAGTACCAAATCCCATTGCTAGAGGGCCTGAAAGATTGAGTTTTGTAGCAAAAAGTACCACATCCCTCCACAGTTTAGTGACAAAAAGTACCAAATCCTTTCTCACGTTCCATTGGTGAAATATCAGGGCCAAACAATTATGTCATAGAGCGTTCTTGCTTCTCATTGGCTAAGTGACGTCACATGCCTGTAGTTTGTTGTAGAAAAACTTGTCCACAAACATAGAGCTAAAGCTTTCTTTCAAAACATGAACCAGTGTCCACCAGATGCAATAACTATAAATTTTGATATTATGCAAAATCACCCTCTCCCAAAAACTCAGATAGGACAGGTCTACTATGCAAGACAAGTTCGGTATTATATATTGGCTATAGTCATTCACAAGCAGGACAAAAAAATTTCTCCTGAGACTATCCACTTCTATAGATGGCTTATAATCTGACACCTTTTTGCCAACACAAGATGATAAGACGGGGACTGAAGTATGATCGAAAGGTTGGAAGCCTGAAAGAAGTTAAGTGTAAGAACCATGTGAAAGAGGCTAAAAAGAAAGATATGGCACTGTTAGCAGCAAAAGGCTACAGTTTCCATTTAACAAAAGCATTCTTGACTGCAATGCAGCTGATGAAGTGGAAGAAAATGACAGTAAAAATGTTTCTGTTTTTTATGATGAATAGGAGCTTTATTGTTCATATGAAGCTAAGACAAGTTCTAGAAACTTGATTCTGTTAGTTGTGTAGGCCTATCGTTGTTTTAAAATCAAGTAGGGTCAAGTAATTTTTGTTTGTTTTGCTCTTGTTTTTTATACGGTAATAGGTGTATTACAGTAAGTTATAATATAGTATAATTAGCTGCAATTAAGGATATTTAGGTAGGCCTAATCCAATAAATTTTAGTTTCAGTTTAATCTGTTTTAATAAGTTGTAACTATTCCTAAAATTGATATTTTCATGCCAATAAGTACCAAATCCCAAGTTGCTTGCAAAAAGTACCAAATCCAAGTTTATTTTGTTAATAAACAGCATAATAATGAATGAATATCTTAGTTTCTTTGTAAATATGATTCTTAGGTCTACCTGCACATGTAAGGAATGAATTATCAATATCAGTATAATTTATCAATTGTATAACGTTTTTTTCATTTCCTGTAAAATTTGTTGAGGTGGATTTGGTACCTTTTGGAAACAAGCTCCACAATTGCTCCTGGAATCGTGATTATTTCATAGGAAAAGCTACAATGTAATGAATATTTTAAATTTGGTTTATATCCTCTTTTTTTTTTTTTTTTTTGTAATAGAAATTGTGCTCAGATTTTCCTCCATCTCCTGTGTTTGCTGTGCGTCATGTTGGTACTACAATTTCAAAACTTCTGTTTCATTTTCTAAACAATGCTTCACTTATCCTGTGCCCAGATTAAGTCCATACATTTTCTGCACTCTGATTGTCTTTCACACCGACAAGTAACTTCACACAAAATGCCATAGCTTAGTATAGGCTAGGAGTTTAAGGAATTGTGAATGGTACTTGGTTTTATTGTTTTCTCCCTACCACAGACTGGTTTCATGAGAAAATAATTTCTTTTGCATGTTTTTAAATCATAAACGAAATTATATTTTAAAACTGGCTGTAGTGTTTGTTTACATGAACTTTCAGTATGTTTTCCCTAAAATATCTTCAACCTTCATGCCTTGCTTGAAACAGGCAAAACATTGCTCTAATTTTAAATACTGAAGTTTCAAGACCCTATTCAAAAAATATATATATACAAATAAACAGTCCTATGTGAAAAGTATTTTTTACGATGTTTTAGCATCTGATTTCCCATGATTCTGCTTTTCATCAAACCATACCTAATTCTGTTGAAGGCAATTAATGACTACTAACGTTGGAATTCTATGGGTACATAATGATCACAAAGAAAATCACAGAGCACAAAGAAACCACAAAATTCAACGTTTGTTCTTAAAATATTGTAGTTTTTGTAAGAAATTGCCAAGTTACTTGATACTTAGTAGATACCATTGTTCGGTACTAAATAAAACTAAACTCTGTGGTGCTGCATCCCTGAAGGGACTAGGCCAACCATCTGACCTCAGCATCATACACCATAGGCAAATGGAATGAGAGGAGAATGTGGTCAGCATGCAAATACCCATGGATTTAACAATGGTTTCCCTGACCAGAGCTGCTACTTTTTAAACAAGTAGCTCTTCAGTTTTGATCATGAGGCTGAGTACACCCTGTTCCAGAGCTCCCTACATCAGAAAAATCTAGGATATCAAGGAGCAAACCCAGGCCCATGGATCCATAACCAGGATGCTAACTACAAGACCATGCAAGGAATTTATAAACAAGTTGCACAGTGAACGCTGCTTAATATAACCGCGGATAATGTTATCAGTCGGGTAATGTTACAACCTTTATGAAGTCCTGTACGGATTAATACTGATACATTGAAAAAATGCTATTTATTGTGATCAAAGATTCGGTTTATGTTATCACATTTTCCTTTTTGTAGCTTTATTTCCAAGTAAGTTACTGTGTCACTCAAAATTTGTTTCTAACTCAACTGTATTGTGTTATATTCTGGAAGAAATGGTAAGCCTTATGTTCTCAGCTCCCAGAATGACCTGTTCGAGGGGGGTTTCCCTAACTTTATCTTTTAAGCAATAAAACATGTTTCAGCTCTTAGGTAGTTTAGCTGTTGCTTTTTATTTGTGAAGGTCACAGTGTTGACATGCAATGACTGTTAGTGTAAAATGAAAACGCTTGTACAGAAAGACATTAGAAGTAGAAGAAGTTGTTTCTTGTGTAGCCACCAATGGTTCAACAAGACAGGTTGATATTCTGATATTTAAAACAGATGGACAAGGAATAATTGTTGACCCTACCACCAGGTTTGAGCAAGGTTGTCATCAGGCATTACAAGTCCACACAGAGAAAATTAACATCTACCAGCCTTCCAAAGAATATTTCAAGATCTTATCTGCTGTATCTTGAAGTGTATGGACTTCTGATTGGTGCCCGTGGAGCTATCCCGAAGTTTTTTGAGGATTTCAGGAAGGAATTCGACCTACCAGCTCCCTTAAGGAACAACATTGTACTATCAGTCCTTCACAAATCATGTCAAATCCTCCACAACCATGTTTTTTTCAATTATGAACTAAGTACTTTTTGGACTTTTGTTCTTTTTAACTTATCATCTTTTGCTATTATTATTATTTTGTGAGTATACTGAGTCCACTGGGCTACCTCCAATGGGGACAGTTTGTTTGTTTGTTTGTTATGTGATATTTCCCACAGGTCAGTAAACTTCCAAAAACTCTATGAGTATGAAATATTGATTAATGAACTCCAAAGGGAAAACAGAAACAATTAAAAACGTTTTTACTGACTGCAAAAATTGTTGCTAGCAGTCTAATACTGTATTATGAGTGGTTCAATGATTCACAGTTATGTATTATCTTGTATGAATGAATAAATAGTTTTTAATTCTGTTTTTGTAGTGGATTATCTCATGAATGATTAAATAATCTTCAATTACTTCTTTCGGCTACTTTATCAACCAGTTAATATTATCAGATTAGCTGCATCCCACAGTGATCACAGTAAGCGAGCAGTGCACACTGTATAGACATAGGCCTGTATTTTATTCTGAATTTGGCTATTTCCATTGCAATATGTGAACAAGTTGGCTACTTTTCACATAACATAGCATTCAGACTTTATTCAATTATAACTTTGGTAATTCCATAAAATCTGATTATGCTTATGATGTCACAACATGAGCATTACTTACATTGTTACGTTATCTACATTTAAAAGGATTTTTAAAATATTTATTGCATACTTAAAGATAAATATGATTAATTTTGAAATTTTTACAAAGGTTACTTCACATTTAAGAGTTGAATAATCCAATAACTTATTTCAGGCTCAAATTTCTTCTTGGGTAAAATAAAGTGGCAGACTACGTTATAGTATATCCAACATATTTCACTTTCACTGCATTATCTAGGTATGGGGTTAAGGTGCTATACTCTTAATTCTCAGCTGCAGTGCCAAGTATTATCTCACCAACAGCACAGTACTTTTGTACTAAATGTTTCTAAAACTGAAGTAGACAAAAAAACGAAATATAAGCCACTCACATGTATTATTTATCAGGAATATTACGATCTATCCACTAATAAAAAATAAGCCTAAGGTAATATAATCCAAATAAGCTAAAAGAGTGTATGTAACATATATGCAAATGTAAAGTTTACTTGAAAAATAGTAAATAACATATTGACTAATATTCATTCAGATTCATAATTTTGTGCACCACTTTCACATTTATTATATGCAGCTGTCGTAGAATGGTCTGCTTCGTCTGCTGAGATGGTAGTAAAGGCATTTTTAAATATTTGTAGAAGAACTAGGAGGTGCCCGCAGCTTCGCCCACAATAATTAATTGAAAAATTAAAAATCAAGAGTATAATAATTATTAAAGCATTATATTTATTAACACTTGCATGCGAATCATTCATGAACTAAACCATTAGTAATTAATGAAATAGCTAAAATTCCGGCTTCAGAGTACATTCCACGATTAGAAAGCGCCCCCTGGGAAAACGATCTCAGATTCGATTATGCAGTTCCAAAGGAACCTGTGAACACATAATACGTATTGTTTCTCAACTGTTTGTTGACAGATGAATATGATATGAATTGTATTTGATAAATTCAGTGTAATTTTCAGAAATCATATAATTTTTCAAGGGAAGGAATGCTTTGTTTGGATTTTTATTGTCCGCGACACTTCCTTGGTTAGACTATCAATATTTTACAGCTGGTGCCCGCGGTTTCGCCCGCCATTATTATTGACTCCAGGATTTTTATGAAATTTGCACTGGCAGCTTATTAAAAATGTTTGTGGTTCAGAGCTATGACAATTGTGAGTAAAAATAAAATTAGAATATTTGTTCATTGTGTTCATTTCACTTAGGCCTTATATAATAAAGAAACGGTTTTCCTAATTTTGTACTTTTCATGAAAGTTTAGACTGAGAGAGACGAACATCGCCGAGTATGGACGATGTTTCACGAAGCGGGCAAGCGAGTAAGCACGTTATTTAGGGCCGTTGAATTGTATAAGAGTAGATAACTATGCGATGGCTGTTTAAAGATTTATTTAATCTAAAGTGACCAGACATCCCAATTTGGCTAGGACCGTTCCAATTTTCAGAGTCAAGTCCCCTTGTCCCCATCAGGTTCTGCTGGGATCCTAAATGCTCCGGTTCTTAGAAATAAAATAAAATTCCTGGCCATTTAGGGTTTCAACATATAATTATTGCTATTTTTCTAGCAGTGTAAGTCAAGAATTGAGTTCAGGAACTGCAGTAATATTTACAACAAACTTGGTATTATTGGGCTGGATATGCCAACCCTTACGTTTTCCTTTGGCATGAGTGTTCTAGGATGTCCAGCATAGCTAATAACATCTTTATAGTTCATTCACTTTACCTAATTCAATTCTAGACCGGTAACCAATTCCACACTTCCCAAACGGCACTGCATGGGATAAGGTTCAAAATGTTAGAACTCTCTAACAGACGTGTTACGAACTGTAAAATAAATGATAATGGCTTGTTCAAAGAGTGTATTAATATGCAGCAGTGTGTTATAGCGCAGCAACTTTCACTTGAAATTGAGAAATAAATCAGAGGGAATAAACTTCCACTGGTATGTGCAGGGTGCAAAATATGTTACAGCACTTCCCATTCAAAGAGATATCTTAAATAAGAATATTTCTAAGATCGTGGAATTTGTGTTATATTTTCCCAGTACGAATGCAGCAGTTGAGCGATGAGTGTAGACATTTTGAAAGCAACACTGATGGTGATGGTTAATTTGAAACATATATACAGTGAGTCCCACGCAAGAGTAGGCCAATGACGCGGGTTTCTGCGTCGCGGCTGGCAAAGCTCCAACTCCCGAGCGATCGGGTCAAATATCTACGCAAATATAGCCGCGATTGGTGTAATGATTAAGGTTATCACATTTACAGTTAAAATTACAATGAAAATAACCACGTACCTCATCACAAAAGATGTTGGAAATGTTCTCCTCTTGCATCCACACAATACTGGCACCTTTTTAGGAAATTTTCTTTCACGCGCGTAAGTTCAGCTTCCGAGATAAAGTTAATTTCTCTTGTGATATTGTCTTTAAGTTCTTCTAATGTATGGAAAATTGACCTATACACTTTATTTTCAAGATTCCCCATAAATAATATTTACATACTGTTAGAACAACTTAAAGACAATATCACATAGGCCTATCACAAGAGAAAGTAACTGTGTCTCGGAAGCTGAACTTATGCGCGTGGAAGAAAATTTCCTAAAAAGGTGCCAGTATTGTGTGGATGTAAGAGGAGAACATTTCCAACATCTCTTGTGATGAGGTACGTGGTTATTTTCATCGTAATTTTAACTGTAAATGTGAGAACCTGACCGCGGCATTATTAGCATAGATATTTCACCCGATCGCTCGGGAGTTGGAGCTGTGCCAGCCTCGACACAGAAACCCGCGTCATTGGCCAACTCTTGCGTGGGACTCACTGTAGTTGTTCATGAATTCTATGACTTCTTAAAAGGACGCTAACATCTCTTGGCTCAATTTCATTCATCACCGCAGTAAGGGCCATTAAGAACTGAGGTGAGTGTTGAAATTATAAGTACCATAAGTATTTTATTCACTTCGTCGTGAGAAGTTATTCATTTGGTCCCAGCTTCGACTCCCAGAAATATGGTCATTTTATTTAATCTACAGAAAAGAATGTCAATTTAGTTTGGTTTCAAGTGTTGTAGCAATGTATGGCACTTCTAGATTATAAATTGTTAACATGATTCATAACACAAGTTACTGAAACATACATACATAAACAAGTAAGTATATTTTACTGTAAGCAAAATCTTACCAGAGAATTTTGAGAATTTAAAATATTTATTCATAAAATAATACATAACTGTGAATCATTGAACCACTCATACGCTGCAAGCAACTATTTTTTCACCTAGTAACATAATTATAATTATAATTATCACTATTACATTATTATTATTATCACTATTACATAGAATTGCAAATACAAATACAAATACATATTTATACAAGTAAAATAAAACAATTTTCAAAATTCAAAATTAACTACAACTACTATTTAAAAAGAGTAAAAGGAATATAGGCTATATCTTCACAAGAAGGATTAAATTTAGTAATACACCCGAATGAGCAAGACTGCTCGTGCTCGGGTGCCGTTTCAAAAATATCAAAGTGAAGAAAGAGGAGAGACAAAGAAATAGAGTGTATAATGTGCTTAACTAAAAAAGAAAAAAAAAAATATATATATATATATTAAACATAAATACATAACTAAAACATATGTTTTGAAAGGTCCCCCTTCATCCTCAGCTGAAGTTCATTATGTACTGGGAGACTACAGGTTCAGTTAATATGATATGCATAGTTTTCAAAATAGAGGCTTGCAGTGTGTCCTGTTATTTATCATAAGTTGCAAGGTTTTTCTATATTTTCAGGTTCAGAAATTTGTATCATTTTATTTTTGTATGTATAAAATGTGTAGACCTTCTGTATGCTTGTATTTTACAATTAGTCTGATGCCTCAAGGTTAATTAAATTAAATTATCATTAAATTACCCAAACGGCATTTTTTTTTTAAGAAACAGCAACGGTACTTCCCCCAAACAGTGTTATCGTATGTTAGATGAAAATACACAAAGGCATAGTACAAGATTTACAATTGGTAATGTTAACTGGTTAGGGTGAAAATTTAATTTGGTTTCCCACATTATTGTGTGTAGATGTTTCAAAGTTGTGGAAACGAATGTCTCCATATAAATAATCTTTATGGTACAGATGTCCCTCAGAAAAGGTGATCACGGAAAAGTGCAGAGTTCTCCAGTATTCAACAAAAGCACTGTAAGTAGACTTGTTTAAGTTTAAGTTAATTACAAATAAGTTCAAGGAAACAGGCTCTGTGTTAGATGAAAAAAAAAAAAACTCCATGTGTGCTTACTGAATGTTAAAATATTTAAATGTTTAAATTACTGAAAGAACTGAATTAAGCAGGACTCATGGAAGCAGGATGTGTGCATGTTTAGGTCTAAATGCAAATTTTCTAAGAAGTGTCACAAATGTGTGGTAATGGAGGGGCAACACATCTAGAACCACTTACAATCAAAGTAAGCAGAATCATATGCAATTTTCATAGGTAATATTGGTATCTACAAGATTAAAAGAACCCAGTCTTTTCCACTACCAACTACCCAGTGCAGCTGACTGACCGTGGCAGGCAACAGATGTAGCAACCGAAAGCTCGGAATCAATAATCCTACTCACCTGGTTGGAAGCCCGAGAAACTTGTAAACCATTGTAAGCTACGTTAGTTAATTGTTACACAATACTGTTACCACATTAAATTATAATTATTCTGCATTAAAATCATAATTTATAAATGTTAACCTGAAAAGTTTTTGGATTTACAGTTAGAAAAACAGATGATTATGTTGTAAAACATACAAAAGGTGAGCCATTCAAAAGTGTAGAAAAACTGTAGGCCTAATATTAAACATATTTAATAGACTCTGAAAATATTTGTTAAACTTTCACTGGAGTTCACCAGTGTGTCAGAATCTACGGTAGCATCTCCCTACAGTATTTATAAAGAGATCTCAACAGTTAATTAGATTATTACTCCTGTACCATAGCTTGATATCAACACAAAATTCAACTGCTTGTTATTCCATCTGCATTTTTGGATTAAATTCCACATGGTCAATAGAGAGATACACTTTGCTCTGATAATCTACTTCAATTTTAAGTTGGACAATGTATAGCCTAGATTCCAATAGCTCTTACCACCCGAAATAATTATCAGTCAATGACATGTAAACCATTTCAGATATGGTTAAATTATAATATATTTAACATTTAAATATTTTTTGACATCTTTCCTGCTTGAAGTTTTTTAGAGACAGATTTAGAGCATGGGCTAATGTATACCCCCATCCCCCGTGGGATTTTCCGACTCACATATTTTTTTGTTGGTATTGCCATCTAGTTTCAGTTTTTAGTTGTTTGCCCCTTATCAATTACAACATTTACCCGGAAACCCCGGAAAACTACGGAAATCTGGAGAAAACTAGTTTGTTTTAATTTTTCTTTGTTCTTTGATCCTAATATGCCCAGGGAATTTCTGAATCACATATTTTTTTGTTGGTATTGCCATCTAGATTAAGTTTTTAGTTGTTTGCCCCTTATCAATTACAGCATATCCCCGGAAAACAACGGAAATCCGGAGAAATGACTTTGTTTTAATTTGTCTTTGTTCTTTGCTTCTAATATGTATGCCCAGGGAATTTTTGACTCACATATTTCTTGTTGGTATTGCCATCTAATTTAAGGTTTTAGTTGTTTGCCTCTTACCAATTACAACATATCCCCGGAAAACCCGGAATACCACGTATGTACGGAGAAAATGATAATGTTTTATTTTTTTAATCTTTGTTATTTGATTCTAATGTTCAAGGGAATTTCTGACTCATATGTTTTTTTGTTGGCATTGCCATCTAGATTAAGGTCTCAGTTGTTTGTTCATTATCAATTACAGCATATCCCCGGAAAACTCCGAAAACCGCGGAAACCCGTGGTTTTCCGGGTTTCTGCTGTAATTGATAAGCGGCAAACAACTAAAATCTTAAACTAGACGACAATACCAACAAAAAATCCCACGGGGGGGGGGGGGGAGGGTTTGCTATTGGTAGCCCATGGTCTAATTGTTTCCTGCTATTAATCCCAAGTGTAAGCAACCAGCGAGAGCCTATGTGTACATGTTGCCGCCTGCGAAACTTGTGTCCATACTGTCAGTCATGGGACGATATTTCAGTCCAGTTTGCTACTTTTTTTTGTTAAAATAGCCTATGTTTCCAAATTGTGGTAACGAATGGCACCACATAAACATGTTACAGCAAAAAATCTTTATGGTACTGTACAGACAGGTTTCGTAAGAAGTAGTTGTGGAAAAGTGTGTATAGGGTGACAGGTCTACCTACACGAAAAAGAGGGGGAGAAAATGAGGAGAAGCCAGAAGTCAGAAGCCATAAGGAAATGGATATAGGCTAATATAGTTATGGAGTTTAAATTACCATAAAATAATGGAACTTTTATACAGTGAAGCAATATATTATGTTAATTAAGGGAGATGGTTGACATTTTAAAAATGAAAATGTGGGCAAAGCCCATGAAACATAAGTTCTGCAAAAACGTAAGTAAAAGTGAAGTCTAAAGTGTTTAAATGTCAACCATCTCCCTTAATTAACATAGACATGGAGTTTAGAAACATCAAAGTATGTTAATAATATTAATAAAAATTAAATTAAACATTTTAACAATTCAAATTGCAGATATAATTTTTTAAAAAATCAGCATGCATAGTTCATAGATATTTCCCTGAGGCCTAGGATACAAACAAAATTCAGCAATTTTTATTCTGAATGGCATGTTTTATGGCTTACAGGATGAAAACAACAACAACGATTATTGAATGTATATACTGAAAAGAGTCTACATTGGCCTAGGGTTAAGGCACCTAGGCTATTACAAATGATGAAGTCATCTTAGAACTAGACATAGGCTATTGGAAAACTAAAAATTTAATGATTCATTTAGAGCAGCGATTCTCAACCTTTTTGAACCAGAGGACCTCTAAAATGTCTAAATTTTTTTATGGATCCCAAATTTTACATCCCATTTTTAAAAGTAGGCTATATGTAGGCCTATATTCTTAATATTTGGGGTATTAATTATAGGTCATTATAACAAAATAATTCTAAATACATATTTTTCATTCGACGGTAACACAGTTATTGAATTGGAAGTAAACTATTGACAGTAAAATTATATTTTGAACAAACTTTAATATTTATTACCAATTTGCTAATATAATTAGGAATTATAACACAGGTTTACCAGTATCAGACACTCGGGCACCTCCAACAATAAAACCCTTCTTAAGAGAGCGCCTCTAATAACAAATTCCGACAAAGTCGTATTTTTCAGGGTTTTGAATGAAAGAGGGAACCATAGATGTCAGTGCATCAGGGGTTTCAAACTGTGGTTCCTAACTGCAAAAGTAAGGAAACTTGCAATAGGACCTGTATTTTCGAAGATTTTAAAAACTTTGACATCTAGTGTCCATTTTATGTGAAAAATTTTTACTTCTTTACTTGCTTTATGATATTTTTTAAATTATGTCTGCGGACCATCTGCACCATCTTCGCTGACCACTAGACAACAAAGAAGAACTAAACACTATAAAACACCTAGCTGTTACCAATGGCTACAACCACACAGTCATTGACAACTTACAACACAAAATCAGAACAAAGAGAAAGACCAAAATAAATACAAGAAAAAAGACAAATACATCACACTCACATACTTCAACACACATACACAAAAAATCGCTCAACAGTTCAGAAAACAAGGATACAGAATAGCATTCAGAATGAAGAACAGAACAATCAACAAAATACAACTCACAGACAAACAACACAGAAATAAATACAGTAATCCAGGAGTCTACAAACTAAAATGCAACGACTGTCCAAAATTCTACATATGACAAACAGGCCGAAGTTTCAAAACACGATACACAGAACACATATGAGCACTCAAACGAAACATAGACTCTGCCTATGCAAACCATATAATAAACACAGGCCACGAATATGCAGACATCAATGCAGACATGGAAATACTACACATTAACCACAAAGGTCATACCCTCAACACACTCAAACAATATGAAATATACAAACACACCACACAAGACAACACCAACATCTTAAACGAACAATTACAGCTCAAATCACATGCACTCTAAGACACAGTCATTCAAAAATGTCTTCCTAGCCACAACGGTGGCATCATGGGAGTCAGTTGCTGAAGATGGTCGCTCCACGCAGTTGAAAGCGCTCCAACAAGGTAATTAACATTGCCATACCATAGTAGTGAGTGTAAGTGAAAAAAGCTATATGCTCTAAATGAATCAATAAGTTATTATATCACTACAAAATGGACAAAACACAAGAACTAAAAATATGTTCGAGGATTGAGGACCAGGGCATAAAAATGAGGGCATGTCCTCGAGAGAAAAAAAAAAAAGGATGGATGGTCACCCTAAGTGTCTATAAAGTTCATAAGATAGCCTACTATCCCAGTGGAAGGATAGAGTCAGACTGAAAAATTCAATGCCATAGACGAGGTTTGAACCAGGATCTTTGGCTCTTCATGCCACTGCTCTACCATTCAGCTACCATGGCAATGTGCCGGTCAGTAGCGGCTCGTGGCTCAAAACGAGAGTGTGCTGCAAATACCATTTCATAAGAGTAGGTAGTTTTTTTATGACTACTTTTTCCTCCAATTGCCTGGAAGAAAATGGCGTCCTAAGCAAGCAGTCCACCGAATTCATACTTCCACAAACATTCACAAGCCACACACTACAGTAGCACTGAATCACTCGTCTGAAAGCACGTGTGTAAACACAAGACACCGTAATGCTTCTAGTGGCTAAAACCAGAACTACAGTTTCATCTATATTCCAACAGATGTTGCGGCAAGTGTCGTTTTGTGTCAGCGAGATCTTAACAGCGCCAGTGAGACATGAAGTAATTAGCAGTAGTAGTAGTAGTAGTAAAGCCTCGAAATCTCGTGCACACACTCCAAGTGCAGCCCATGCTACATGTTGAAACCAGCTTACACGCCATACAGTCAAGCTTGAGCATGACGTCACACCCTACGAGAGATGTGCTGTTTGCAAAATGCATTCACGAGGCGGAAAAGATAATATTCACATTACCGACTATAATTCTCCAACATAACAGCTAAGGAATTCTCACGTGGACGTGCCAAGTTCAAAATCTAAGTAAAAAAAATATATATATATATATATATATAGTATTGCGTTTGAAAATAACATTATACGATGAGCAGAAAACAAGCTGTGTGTTGTAGCACTGCAGCACTAGGAGAAACCGCCACTGGTGCCGGTACAACATATTCTACAATCAACTCACATATCCCAGTATATCACCAGACTTTTTCAATATGAAATAACAACCCAATGGTGATTACAACCTGTGAGTGCTTTAAGGCCCAGGCTTCATAGTAGACCACTAGTAGCCTACACACAGCCAGTGTGAAAGAATAATCATTCCACTGTGACCTACTATTCTGATGCTGGATATAAGCACTACATACGTAAGCTTGTAAGGAAATAGATTCAGTGTCAACTGGGCTAAATAACCAAGAAAACAAAACATTCACATGTGCTTACTGAGAAGATTCATGAAACAGGAGAGAGATTAGAATAGCACCAGAATCGGATTAGAGAGGATTCACAGAAGATGAATTTGTGTGTAGGCTACAGGCTTAAACGCAAATTTTCTAAGAAGGTGTCATGACTGTGTGATAATGAAGGAGCAACACTTCCAGCACCTTATAATCAAATTAAGCACAATACTGAACAGTTTTCATAAGTAATTTTGTTATTTTGCAAGATTAAGCAAACCCCTTCCTTTCTGCTATCAATTAGGCTATACAGTATCAACTTGCCCAGAGTCGCTGCATGACCTGCCAGCTGGGGAAATGGCGTATTCACATCAAAATAGGCTACAAAATAAATGAAAATAGGCTAAAAGTTTTTCAACATAACCGCATGATATTATCAGTTCACCTCAAGCAATATGTTATAGGATAGCGTTCTATAGCCTATATTGCATCAACTCAGGCAAAAGAAATAAACATTTGCATACAGATATTCACAGCAATTGTGTAAAGGATTACTTCTACCCTCAGTATTTTAACATGCGAATTTAATTCCCTCAGAAGATCAATTAACCTCTGAATGGCTTCTAACTGATTGAATACAAAGTGTTTATCAAGTTACTTACCATTTCTGTTTTAAAGTTACAAATTTTGATTTTTTTTGCAGATAATCTAAAACAATGTAAGTTACACAATAGAAGAAAGAATAGCTGTTGTTTCCGATCAACTGCGTGGAATGACATACCGGTATGTTTAAGCATGGGACAATTTCACACGCAAATTTCACAAACCAGCTCCTACCAGACACGCTATTAAGAACATGGTGAACAAATTCAAGCAAACTGATAGTATTACTGATGAAGAGCGAACTGGGAGACCGGCTGTAGCATATGAAACTGTGCAAAGGATTCAGGAAGCGATTACACGCAGCCCCTCAGCATTAACCAGAAGACTAAGCAGGGAACTTTGAATTGCAGTGTTTTCCCCACAGTGGTGTATGCAATACCAAGTGTTCATAAACTTGAAGATGAAGACTACACTGCCAGACAAGCTATGTGCTATGACTTCCTGGTTGCTGTTAGAAATTAAAACTTAATGCAGCATGTTCTGTTCAGCGACGAGGCAACATTTCATACCTGTGGACATGTGAACAGAGAACTGTCGGATTTGGGAAGATGAACAGCGTTACAAGAAAGGGACTCGCCAACGGTAAATGTGTGGATAGGAATCACAAAATCAAAAGTGTATGGACCCTACGTGTTTGCTGAGCGAACAACAGTTGGTATCACCCACCTTGACTTACTGCAACAGTTTTTGGAGCCACAGCTGATACAAGATGGCATTTTGGATTCTGCAGTCTACCAACAAGACAGAGCACCTCCCCATTTTGCCAGAATTTC
Organism: Ectobius pallidus; assembly: GCA_964059195.1. NCBI lineage: Eukaryota > Metazoa > Arthropoda > Insecta > Blattodea > Ectobiidae > Ectobius > Ectobius pallidus. The sequence goes on from CAXKWD010000004.1 coordinate 61,000,358, forward strand.
CCGGGAATACCTGAACGACACTTTTCCTGGGAGATGGATTGAATGACATTCAGGTTCGCCTGATTTGACCCCAGAGGACTTTTTGGCCTGGGGCTTTATCAAGTGCAAGGTGTATCAGATGAAAATCACTGGTCTTGAACAACTGAAAAACCGCATTTATGCCGCTGAGGAACAGATAACGCCAGATATGTTAGCAAGGGTGTTTCGCGCTACAGAGGAATGATGGGACTTGTGCTTAGATTTGCAGGGTCATCATGTTGAAATGTATTGAATTTGTGTCCAAAATGTGTAGGCCTATGTTCATTTTGTTTACAGGTCTAGTCTATAAAAACGTGTTTAAGTGGAAAATGGTATGGTAAGTGACTTTATAAACACCCGGTATATCCATCTTGAATATTTGTAACCGATGTTTTTAAACCTATTACAGCCATGATTTATGTAGATCGCCTTGGTTTCAAGCCATGGCTTTAAAAAATGAAACTTTGTTTTAATAATTGAAAAATATTTTTAAACCATAACCATGTTAAAACCTTGTTAGGGTCCAGCCCTATCTCCTCGACATTACAGTTTTAATTTTTACAAAACTAAACAACGTTGAAAATGTGTCCTTAGGTGCAAGGATTATAATTAGGTGCAAAATTTGTTAATATAGCCTATATATAAGAATACATCCTGTAATTCTCTTACCTTAAAATACACAATTCATGATAATAACATATAACTGACGACCATGTTAGGCCTACCGACTTTACTTAGAATTCTGAGTATCGGAGATATATATGGCACATTTTCAAAACCTACAAACAGTGTATCGTACATTATTCGAAAATGCAAGGGCGCTTAACTATGTGGTTAGTATTAAGCACTATTTAGATTATCTGCAAACAACTTTTCTTAATGCAGAGGTGGGTACAAGGCACCTCGTCTGCTGTGGCATTATACAAAGACAGTTGGTATCCCACTTCGCTCAGAACCATAATATGGCTGGCGTGTTTTATGCATAGTAAAAATTAATTGAAAGTAGATAAAAATACATGAAAAAGTTTAAAATACAACTAGTTTCACCTCTTAATCAATTATTTTAACAAAAGTAAGTACATTTAATGATGTGTTGATTTCCAAAAAATGAAAATTGTAATGTCGAGGAGATGGGGCTCTCGCTACTTTGTTTAAACAATCAACCCTAGTGTTTGTGCTCTGCTAGAGAAGTTCTGTCCATCACTTCTGTCAAAGAACAAAAATTTAAGACTAGTTGCAACATTTTATGTAATCTTACCTAAAATGAGACCAGCCATTGTACTAAGATATCCTGTACCCGAACCCAGATTAAGAAAACTGAGACCAGGGGCCAAGCGCAGGCTCTCCATCACCTCACTATACACACAAGGCGCTGATAAATGAAGATTCCCACTCTTCCATGCTAAGTCCTTATATGCATTCTCTCGAAATTCTGATGTGAAGTAATGAGCCCGATCCACGGCCCGGAAAACACGTTCAACATCCGGACTCTTAATGTAATCTGCTTCCAACAAGTTGTCGATCAAATCATCATTATCTTCTCCAGCAGAAACTGCACCTCCCATCTTTGCAAACTTCCTCTTCACTGACAGCTATCGTTACTGGGTCACAATCAGTTACCTGAAAATCAAAATTACATACATGTACATTTAGCAGTTTATTGTCCTCTGTGAGAGACAACATAAATCTTGTTATTCATTATTCATAGGTGATTGTACTTAGCCATTGTTCATGACTGTTTTGATTAGAAAGGCTATGTAAAACAGCTGATTGCTCATCACTTCCTACTGTTTGCTGTCAAACATCGGACACCTTAGAATTTGACAAGTGACATTTCTCTTAGTACCTAATGTTATAATGAAAAGATCAAAAAATTGAAGGGATTTGTGGAAACTCCTTAGTGAATCAAAACAAAGCCATTAAATCACTTGGCTCAAGGTCAATCAGCTGATCCCTTCTACATAAACAAACTGGTTACATTTAATAGCTGTAACTCTTGCAAACAATAACACACGGTAAAATAATATGAAAAATAACTTTACATTAAATGACAATCATAATGACAATATTATATCAAAAATACATCACCTAAACAAAACCAAATACTGTGCAAAATATCACCTTTTGACGTCAGGGATATCTACCTCACCGCCTTGATAGTTTCGTTCTTCCAAGCGCAGGCACAATTAGTTGGGGTAAACACAAGCTACAGCTGTATGAAGAAAGGGAGGGGGGAGTGTTAAAAATATGTTCCAATCTAGTATCGAAATAAATTAAATGAAATACCTGCATGTCCCAAAATTAAAATATGTGGTAAATTAATAACATATATTTACACGTTCATTTTATAAGCAAGAAATAAATGTGTCCTTCACGTACAGTGCGATGCACTATATTTGCTATGCAGTCATTCGCCAAAGCTTTGTTACATTTGTTTTATGTTATTAGTTCGCCATTCTATGGAAAATAAAATATTACTTTATCTGTTTACTACCAATATCTGACACAGTTACCGCCGCGAAAAGTAATATTCCATAGGTTCAAATGTAAAAACCATGCGGAGAGTGCGTTATAAATGGAAACCTCGCCATTGTTATTGATTTCATAGTTCAAGTTTCGTTGCAAGTAGACGCATCGAGAAAAGTGTATCAAAGGAGAAATACGATACATTATTTAGTTATGAAAGACAGTCTGCAGAACGACAGATAAATCAATTAGGTTATATGGTTTTAATCGCAAACATACTTTAATAAACAGGGTTTCTGCGGAAGACAATGCTTGCCGCGCTTTTGAACGAGATCATGGCGCGGAAAGTATTAACTGTGACGTCATGAAGGCTACCACCATATCCACCGCCTTCTATTTCGTGTTTGAGGCGGAGCGTAAGCCCGTTGGCACCGCCATCCGATGAAGGTATGTAAGATAGACCTCGTACTTGAAACATCTTTTTGAAATGTGTTTTAAAAAGAAAACTGCATTAATTGGTATGCTGAAAGTGCTCGTAAAACCATGTAACTTTTTCTTGAGTTTCTGATTATTTTTTGATAATAGTTTTTAGTCACGAAGTTTCTTTTCTTTTGCGACGGACTCTACCTTCGAGAGTATTGGTTGCAGGTATGCTCGTTACAATAGCCTTATTAAAATGAAATTTCGTTTGCGTACACATTACTTGAGGAAAAATGTGTGTGCCTATTTCAATGAATAGTTTTTAATTTAATCTTTCAGGATCATGCGTTTCTTTGGTGCGCAGTGTGACTGTTTGTGAAGCAAAACTGATAAAGTGAAATAGGGAACGAAGCGTAAACGCCGTGCCGCTGCCCGCTTCGAGTAGTACAGATGGCAAAACATTAAAAATATATTTAGCTTGGTATACGAATGGTTTTCGCAAATTTAGATACGTTCCATTACTTTAAAGCATTTAAAATTATTCATTTGAATAAAACATGAAAATGTAATGCAAACCAGCGTAATAAAAATTGAAATTTAAAAAATGTAGGCGAATGTAAGTGTAACAAATTTAACTAAAATTCGTGTATCACATGCATGTGTTTATGTCAGGTACGTGAAAAATTACATGAGAAATATTTAGAATTTCAGAGCTCCTTCACAGTATACTCACATTACATCAATAAAATCGAAGTTTTGTCATTTCTACCTCAGCTTCTAAAAGCCAATAGTGGTTACAAACAACTATGTCAAGACTGATCCAATTAAGTTCACCTACCACAACAAAAACAAAACAAAAATATTAACTCATATAAGAATAGTAACAAAATCCGTGTATTGAATGCTTAATGGAGTGAACCTAGAATGTAAAAAAGGCCAGTGATTTATTATATGAAAAGTGCATTGCTTCATTTAAAATAGTTTTGAAACACTTGAAATAAACTAACTTATAGCCTATATAAAAATTCAAGTTTTCTTTTTGAAAAGTACATTTTTCTCATACAAGAATTAATTTTTGATACATGTACTGGTAACAAATGATAAAAAACATTCAGTGTTTTTTACATAATATGTTGTAGTCGCAGAGATGCCAATAGCTGCAACAGTGAAGTTTATTTTATACTTTCAACAGGCTATATTCATTACTTTGCTAGTTATGAATTAAGAAATCACATTCAATTATGAAAATTTGTTATTTATTTTTATGCCTAATTTTATTTAGCCTATCATATGGAAGATTATCTAGCATGTACAATTAAATACAAATGTTCCATTTTCTACCATAATTGATACTAACTGTACAATTCTACAATGTCATTTCTTACAAATGGATCTATTCCAGGATGAATGTTTCAACAATGGCAACACCACAAGTACCTGTTTCTGTATCTACATCATGTGATACTTCTTTTGTGAAGTTGCCAGAAAGCGCTACAAACATTTCAACAGATTCTGCATTAGCTGCCACATCTTCTGCTCAACAGACAGGCACACGAATGCTTCCACTTCTTTACATACAGGGACCTCCAGGCATGCGTGTTGGTAATAGCAGTGCAGGAGCTATACCTGTTTCAACAACTTCCACAGGAACTCAGGTAAGAGTGATGTCCATTTAGTCTTTTTTCTCATAGTAGCAAAGTATAAAAGAAGGCTAATGTAACCATTAAAGGATACAGTGAAATTGCAACATAGCCTATTGCAAAACATATAGGACCGTAGCCAGGGGTGGGCTGGCTAAAAGTGTGTTCATGCAGTACCGTACTTCAGAAATTTTCTTTAAATAGCTTCTAAAAAGTCAAGAAAGTTAGCTGTTATAGCCTAAATATTATGCTTTTCTATTCGTAATTTACACTGCCTCTTTGAAAACTTGATCCTGGCTATGGTCCTGATGACATAACATATTATAGAAAGTAGATGAAACTCCAGTTTTATTTCCTCGTGGTAGGCTTAGTGGTATGTATTAGGCCAACTGTCATGTAAGCAGAAACACAATAATTTGGTATAACTTCTCTAATGAGACGAACAAGTATTACATTTTTTGCATAATTACTATATCATATTTATTTTCAGCGTTCAATGTACAATGTAGATGCAAAAGCACAGAATCATTCTTTAATCATTCTAGTTTTGTCTGTCACACAAACTTAAATAACACAATCTCTAGCTGCTGCAACAGTGCCCAGTCACTTGGTGAATTGGGTGTTTAGTACTTAAGCTCACTCTATAAAACCTAAAAGTACTCACCCTATTCGCAGCAGTTATTAGAAATGGTCTCCCTTTGCTATCACAACGCTGTGCTACTGGTATCTTTCATTTAGAAAAATTATATCATGGGGTAGGCCTTCCATTAAGTTAAACTTTTGGTCATTAGTAAAGGGTATGATCTTTTAAAAAGTTTGAAAACCTCTGTTGTAAACAACAAAATTGCCACATGTTTTTAAATAATTTTCACTGATAGTTTGCCTGAAAAGTAGATTTTCTATCCCCATGAAAACAGACTACATATAGATACAGACTACATATACATACCTTGTGACTTTTATCCTTGGGGGCAAAGGATAGAGTTTATGTGAGAAGCCCACACACAGCATAAGAGCACAAGGAAAGCATAAGGTGTGAAATTACTGCCATACCAGCCTAGGTTTTACAGTACAAACTTATACAGTGAGTCCCATGCAAGAGTTAGCCAATGACGCAGGTTTCTGTGTCGCGGCGGGCACAGCTCCAACTCCCGAGCGATCGGGTGAAATATCTACGCTAATAAAGCCACGATCGGTGTAATGATTCAGGTTTTCAAATTTGCAGTTAAAATTACAATGAAAATAACCACGTTCCTCTTGCATATGCACAACACTGGCACCTTTTTTTTTTAGAACATTTTCTTTCACGCGTGTAAGTTCAACTTCCGAGGTAGAGTTAATTTCTCTTCTAATGTTTTAATGTGTGGGGAATTGACCCATGCAATTTATTTTTCAAGTTCCCCATGAATAATGGTCACATAGGCTATTGTTAGAAGAACTTAAAGACAGTATCACAAGAGAAATTAACTCTATCTCGGAAGCTGAACTTAAGCGCGTGAAAGAAAATTCTCTAAAAAGGTGCCAGTGTTGTGTGTATTCAAGAGGAGAACATTTCTAACATCTCTTGTGATGAGGTACGTGGTTAATTTCATTGTAATTTTAACTGTAAATGTGAGAACCTGAATCATTACACCGATCGCGACTTTTTTAGCGTAGATATTTCACCCGATTGCCTGGGAGTTGGAGCTGTGTCCGCAGCAATGCAGAAACCCGCGTCATTTGCCAACTCTTGCGTGGGACTCACTGTATTATGCACAGCCAAACAATATGCAATCGAACATAGTTGTAGCAAGGAAGCAAGTAGTGCCTTTCTGTTTCGTTTGGTTTCACATGGCTTAATTACTCAATTTTAATTTGTCAGTTTCTGTTTATTTTTCTACCATGCAGAGTCTTAATGCCTACTAAGACATCTTGAAAACTGTGTTCCAAAAAATATGTGAAAAAATATTATTTTTTCCCTTATTCTGTGGTGTGGTTTGGTAGAAGCAAAGAATATTCTCGTGCTCCAAAAGAAAGCTAGCCTATAAGGTTACTTAGAGGAACAGCATATGCCCACTGCTAACCTATATCTGCGAAGGAGAACTTAAGGACTTTTAAAGGACTGTCCTTTAAAATGGTGTGTCACAGTGTGTCCAACAGTCCTTTTTTTAAAGAATTGTCCTTTAAAATGGTGACTATTAAAAAAGTCCTTTAATTGTCATTTTTTTTAGTGCTGTCCTTTTTTCAGTGAGTTGAGAACAGTTTCCAGAATTGTTAAGAGTAAGAGTTTTGTGTTCTTATGTTATTGTATAATGTGTACAATCAATTAGGCTATAAATGTAGAAAATAAACTTATAAAAATAAAAAGTAAAGAATTAAAACTGTGGGAGAAACGGAGTGGTTATTTGAGGGGTGAAGAGGAGGCCGTTTGGAAAAAAGAATATACTATTTCCTTTATTTAATAGATAATACGTTAAAAAACTTAAATTTAAGCTGAACTTTTCCTCCAAAGAACTCTGCAGGTTTTCAGATTGTTCAAACTCTTATTCAAGGTCCATTTTCAGTTGCTACAGATGAAAGCAGTGATAAAAACAAACTCCAAACTGTACCATATTGTTATTAACGGTATATTAGTATAATGTGTTGTATTTAGCTTCGCCTCCCTGCACACCCCCCTTTTCACTCGGTGCGTCTGTCCTTTATTTTAAAACTTTTCAGTTGGACACACTGTTTTCATCTCCTGTAGACAGGGTGTAGTGGAGGGGGAATGGTGTTCCCCCACTGGCAGATACAACAAATTTAATAGGCCTATGTTAAACTAGCAGCATTTACTGAAAAGTATGTTTTTTTTATTGCATCTATGAGCTATGCTCAGTCGATACAAGGTAATGTGGTGTGGAAGAGGATGGAACATCATCATAACACCCACTAGAACCAGACTATCGGTTCCCCATGTTATGGCCCTGATATTCATCAAGCTTAACAGTCCAAATGTCTAGAAATGGATGCAGAGCCTTAAGTGAGGACATGGTTATGCAAACATTGATCAGCTGATGATACAAGTACAAGATGAGCCAAGCCTGCTGAAAACATTGATGTAGATGAAGACGTTTTTGCTGAATTCTTGTAAATGTAGTAGAAATACAATTTTGCAGATTAGCTGGGACCAGACCGATCTGGAAAGTCAAATATCCAGATAATTGGATAAATCATGAAAAAAAGGTATTTTCTTTTAAAAAAAACATTGTACAGTAATATACATCTTGAACATATTGGTCTTAGTTGTTTTGGTGACAAACTATCAATTTTGTTGGCTAAAAGTTTTCTTTTTTCGCAAATAATCAACTCTGAAAGAGGGTTTCCCAATGTTGCTGCTGCAAAAATCACATGAATATGGCCTCAAAGCGATCCGAATAATTGGCGATCCTTAAAACTGGAGTTGGAAAAATTGGAGTTCTGCTGTATCGTTAAAAAGAAAGGGGCTCAGAAACTTGTATCCAAAGTAGGCCTAGATTTTTTTCTGTAGAAAGATGCTAAGCATAAAATTATGTTACGGAGTATAATTAAATGGTAAACAACCTTATTTGAAAGTGTTTTTAATTATTGGAGAATTTTAAACCAAATGTCATATATTTTGAATTGTTTTGATAGCACTTTTTCAGCTTCATTTTAAATTAATTATATATATATAGTGAGTCCCATGGAGGAGTTTGCCAATGACGAGAGGTTTCTGCATCGTGGGGCACAGCTCCAACTCCCGAGCGATCGGGTGAAATATCTATGCAAATAAAGCTGTAATTCGTGTAATGATTTAGGTTCTCACATTTACTGTTAAAATTACAATGAAAATAACCACATACCTCACCACAAGAAATATTGGAAATGTTTTCCTCTTGCATCCACACAATACTGGCACCTTTTTAGGAAATTTTCTTTAACGCGCATAAGTTCAGCTTCCGAGACAGAGTTAATTTCTCTTATGATAGGCCTATGTGATATTGTCTTTAATTCTTCTAACAGTATGTGAATATTATTTATGGGGAAACTTGAAGAATGAAGTGTATAGGTCAATTTCCCATACATTAGAAGAACTTAAAGACAATATGATAAGAGAAATTAACTCTATCTCGGAAGCTTGAAAGAAAAGTTCCTAAAAAGTGCCGGTATTGTGTGGATGCAAGAGGAGAACATTTCCAACATCTCTTGTGATGAGGTACATGGTTATTTTCATTGTAATTTTAACAGTAAATGTGAGAACCTGAATCATTACACCGATCGCAGCTTTATTTGCGTAGATGTTTCACCCGATCGCTCGGGAGTTGGAGCTGTGAACGCCGCTACGCAGAAACCCGCGTCATTTCCTAACTCTTGCATGGGACTCACTGTATATATTTATTTGAATTTTTAACATTACACACTGGAAAATTTCCCATTACACCACTGCCTGCAGATCAACTCTGCATACCCATAATACTAGAGGTAGGTGGACTTACCATACACCAGGTTGAGCAGAGTTAAGAAAAATATTCAATTAAAATTAAAGATATTCAATACTCCTGTGTCTAGTTTGGACTATGCTGCTTGTCAAGTTTAAAAAATGTATGAGGGGACTTTCACTGGTTATTCTACTGTTTTGTAAGAGTCATTCCGTGTCAAATCAATACAGGTGCCAACCCGACCATCTCTGGTTTTCATTAAATTTAATATGTTCATTGCACATGACGAGAGAATGAAAAATGCCAAATTACAGAATTGTAACACATGTACGACAAAAGTAATGTCTGCCCAATGTGAGGAAAATTCAACAAACACTGCAGGCAAAAACAGCTGTAACTTCTGTTCTAATAGAGATAGAACTGTGAAACAGGTAATTTTGGAAAGATCTGGGAACAAGCTTTCAAATAATTTGCAATTGCTACATTCAAACAATGTACATAATTAAGGTCAGTGACCTCAAATATTTTAAAACATGTCATCTTCAAAATGAATGAAAAAAATATATTTGCTTCTTCATGTTACACTATACAACATAGTAAAAAATCAAGTTTAGTTGACATTGGGATTAGGATATAAATTAATATGTACAGCTATGTGATGCAATAAAGCAATACAAATTGTATGGAGACTGCAACAAAATGACGTAAAGTACTCAAAAAGATGTTAACTAATTAAAAAGGTGGTGTGATAGCAATGCACACTATGGTCAACATGTGCTTACAAAAACAATACTTGTTTTATATATGCAGCCTTATATTTTAACAACTTATTTTCGTAAATTTTTATCAATTTATGCAGCAGAATTGCCATGTGTTGCAAGGTCAACATATGAGAACTGCCCAGGTACATATTCTTTCATGGCATACCTAGAAGAGTTGTTTGATGAAGTTACATAAACTGTGGACATCTACAGATATAAGAACTCTCCAGACACATCTCTTCTTCCGTGGAAGACTTCTTGAAAAAACTTTGCAGCGAAATTAAAAAAAAAAAAAACTATTTCACTCCTTCATAGCCATCAAACAGCCTGAAAGAGACACTTTGTGACAATGAATACATTGTAATATGTGCTCAGGGCTTTTCTAGAACAACACGCCACCATTCTTCCGTTTGTTGTCAGAAACCCATGAAATTACATCACATTTCATTTCCTTATATCAGAATGCCTGAAACATGACACTGTGTGTGTTAATCTTTTCCAATGTCTTTTGGTTAACTTCATGAAATCCCATTTCCATGGTACACTCAAGTACATGTATTACTTCTCGGACGGTGCTGCAGCCCAGTATAAAAACTGCAAGAATTTTGCAGACATCTTTTCATCAGAGTGATTTCAATGTCCATGCAGAGTGGCATTTCTTTGCAAAGGACCATGTGATGGTATTTCTGGTACCATCAAGAGACTTGCTGCCCATGCCAGTCTGCAGTGCATCTACAACTTTCAGATAATGACACCCAGACAGTTGTTTGAATGGTGTTCCAAGAACATTATAGTAACAACATCCAAACGAAAGTTTTCTCCAATTCACCAGACATCAGAATTGAATCTCTAACACAGACCCAACAAGATATCACAGGGTTTGTTGCATGCATGTACGAAGGTCACTGATGGCTTTGATATGTTTTGAATGTTAATGAAGATACTAATTAGCTTCCTACATACCCATGGCCCTTCACCTTCATTTGTATGCCCTAAGAAACCTGACATCTTTACTGTGGACAAGAAGGACAATCTTACAAATGTTGATGTGAGAACAGAAACAGGCCAAACATATGGCCTTTTACCAAAAGATGCATAAACAGTGTTATATCTTGCTACCCAGTATTAAGGCATGGTAAGTCCTGACGATACATTTGCCATCGTGTTTGTTTGTGTAGGCTAAATTTGAACCTGTGTTTGGCTGGGATGGTTATCATGTTTTGCATCAGTGATCTGTTACCGGTACCTTGCATATTACAAATGCTTGCTATTGGCCTGTTCACATTGCTATCTTACTGTGCATTGGTATCACACCACCTTTTTAACAGTTAACATGTTTTTGAGTACTTTATGTCATTTTGTTGCCGTCTGCATACAATCGGTATTGCTTTATTGCATCACATAGCTGTACATATTAATTTATATCTCCTAATCCCAATGTCATCCCAACTTGATTTTTTACTATGAAATTAATTACATACAAACTGTGGACATTTACAGATATAACAACTCTCCAGACACATCTGTTCTTCCGTGGAAGACTTCTTGAAAACCTTTGCTGAGAAATTAAAAAAAAAACACCTATTTCACTCCTTCATAGCCATCAAACAGCCTGTATACGATGGTCTATTGTATAGTGTAACATGAAGAAGCAAATATATTTTTTTCATTAATTTTGAATATATTCGAGGTCAAAGGTTAAGGTCACTGACCTTAACTTGTACATTGTTTGAATGTGTCCATGTTGCAAATAATTTGAAAGCTTGTTTCCAGTTGCATACCTAGACCACTTGGGGCCCGTGGCGGATTTATTTTGAGGCTCCCTCCCTCAGTAAAAGCTACCACATGGCTATTTTTAACTTCTTTTTCTATGGCTAGCTTTTTTGTCTTTCAGATCTTCTCCACAGGCTAATCTATACGAGAAAATAATAGACAGAATAAAGAGCCACATTTATAATTGACTTTTTATAGCTTTTACACCAGAAAGTTGTCTAATTGTCTCATTAACGTTTATTTTCATAGCCAAATTGTTCTCGATGTATAACATTGCTAGTATAATGTTGCTAACGTTGCTTTTACGTTTATTAATTTCAGTTCTGAAGAGCTTCTTTCACAAGTTGCAACTGAAATACAAATAGTTAAAGACAACTTTAGTGCTAAACATAGTTTGGAATTTATTCTTGAACATCTTTGAACTCTTATAGACCATCGTACACATTAAGTGTTTTGTTAAGTTAATTTATAAATTAAGATTTGATATATTTTCTTCAATTAAATGATACATCTTCTGCATGTAACCCATAGCGCATCTTCTAGAGACCTCTTGAGGTCAGCTCGTGAACTCATTGTTAAATTTTTCCGTCAATGTTAAATGAAATTATATGTTTTATTTTTCATCGGTTAAATGATACATTTCAGCTCAGTATCCAACTGCGGATCTCCTAGTAATCTCTCGTGGCAGACTCATGAACCTGGGACCAAAACAGTGGTAACTAGAGTCATTTTTTTTTATTGGTAACACGTCAAATACGCTATATTTTTATTTAATATGAAAATTCCGATGAGTGAAAAAAGAGGTGGAACTTAATTTTTATATTATGATGGGGCATCAATGGGGGCCCCCATAGTAAGTGGGGTGGTCCGCCCCACTCTAGGAACGCCACTGCTTGTTTCCAGACCTTTCCAAAATTACCAGCTTCACAGTTCTATCTCTATTAGGACAGAAGTTACAGCCGTTTTTGCCTGCAGTGTTTGTTGAATTTTCCTCACTTTTTCCAAACTTTGGGCAGGCATTACTTTTGTCGTACTTGTGCTACAATTCTGCAATTTGGCATTTTTCATTCTCTCGTCATATGTAATGAGCACACCAAATTTGATGAAGATCGAAGATGGTCGGGTTGGAAATTGTACTTTTCTGTGTTGATTTGACATGGAATTCTTTGAATCACCTACCATTACTTCAACAGTGAGTTCAAGTAGCTTTTTCAGAGACTAGTGTTCCTATTCAGTCTTCTTATTTATTTTGACAGTACTTTTTGCATGTTCACATGTTCACAGATAAATACATTTATTATTATTAGTATTATCCTCATCAAAAAATTCAGAAATACTGACGCAGCTATAGAACAGCTAAATGTACTAAAACATCAAGCAAAAAACGCAGGACTACAGATTTCCTTTTGAAAAAAACAAAGTATATAACAAACATCAAAACAGCCCCTCGTCACCTCAGGACAGAGCATGGTAAAATAGAAAAAGTTACAGCTTTAAGTATCTGGGTGAAATTGTGCAATTGAAAACTAGTGAAAGAGAAGCCAACAACATTAGGCGGGAGAAGATGGCTGTGGCTTTGTGCGGGACGTATACTCTATAGCATACATGGGCACCGCGAACCACTTGTGGTTCTCGACCTTCCCACATAAGACACAAGATGGCATCGCGGACATTTGGTGTACGTGGTGGATTATTCCCGTGCATGAATCATATCTCTTTGCAAGCAGTGTCGGGTTGCCACACAGTTCCGATTGGAAAGGCGTTATGACACATTCTAAGCCTTTGTATGATAAAATAATTGCACATAAAAGAATAATTAAAAATATAAAATTGTTTGTATTATTTGTATATTGTAATGTATACTATAAAGTGAAATTAGAGTTTCCCTAAGAATGAGCAACCGCCACTGCACTTATTGTCTGTTTGTGTCTCCATCTACCCGTTCTTTTCGAACTATGTGTAAGTTAACCAAGTTTGCGGGTTGCGTGTAGATGGATAGGGGTTTGCCCATGATTGCTCTATAGTATACTCTATAGTGTAATTTAGCTTAAAATATGTGTTATTTGTAACTTAGTAATTTAGCTGTAGTTTTATATTAATTCTATTTTTAGATTTGTATTAGACTTTGTCTATTGCTGTAATGGCCTAACGACAATTAAATTTATTATTATTATACAAGAAGAAAGCCATCTCGAGACGAGCTAAAGTAAGGCATTACAATACAGTGATTAAAATGAAATGTCTCTACGCAAGTGAATGCCTCCAAATGACAGGGAAGGCGGTACTAAGAGAACCTGAAAAGTTTGAAAGAAAGATCCTTCGCAAGATAACGGGCCCAAAGATTGTGGACGGACAGTATAGGTTGTGAGTAAGGGAAGAACTATACTGTGAAAATGAACTATACCATGAGAAAACAGAGACTCAAATTCTATGGGCATATATTTAGAATGGATGAGAAGAGACTAACAAAAAAGATTTTTAAAATACTTTATAGTAGACCTAAAGCATCTGACAAATGGTTCAGGGAGGTGAGAAAGGATTTTATAAAACAACGTGAACCGAAAAAAGTTTAGGTCAGTGATTGAAAATTTCAAGGATTTCATGATGAACCAAAACTGAACAGCGGATGGACAGAAGAAAGAAAACAGGCTGCCAGAAAAAGAATGTGAAGATTTTGGACTGCAAAGAAGGCTTCCGGAAACGTGTAACTGTTGCCTAACGTGGTCTCTAATGGCTGTAAACGAATATAATAATATAATTGTAGTGTCTAATTTTTTTCCTTTGAAACAATCTGTATATGTATATATAGGCTACTTATATTATTTATATACCTAGGTATATATATATACATACATATATATATATTTTTTATTTGCACCAGATGAAGGCCAAAAAATGAAGGAAGGAAACACTACCAAGATATCCAAAATAAGATAGATAAAATTCCCCAGAATAGGTACAGAGGCTTCAAAAAGGATGGGCCAACTCTTGTTCATTACAAAATGAAAGTTCTATGGAGATGTTCACAAGTGTAAACGAACATGTAGTCATTGCTGTGGTTTGTTCATTGACAGAACATACTGTACTGAAGGCTGCAGGTTCACTTCCTGTTAATATCTTATTTAACAATGTTATGCTAGTTTGAACTTCTTGAAAAAAAAAGTTGAAATAAATGAACAGTTTTCTTTTCAGTACAACAAACAAATGCCTTCAACAACATAAAAGAAAGGCCTGTTGTTGGGATTGTAGTCTATCTTGTTTGCTTGCCAGACATTTGACCAGAAACTTGTAATTACTGGTAGAATAATTAATGATTGTTTGATATTCAAATGTGAAGCCAGTATTGCCTACTCGTTTCACAGTCAGCTATTTAACAACTAAGATTTTCCTTATTTAACAACTGTTGCTATTTCTGATATAATAAGTAAAATACTTGGCTATGTAAGTCAATATTGGCTTTAATGGATTTTATGTTGCTCAACAATATTCTTATTTAATTTTTCAGATAACCTAGTGTATCCAAAATTGGCTTCATTCAATTTAATAACAAATATCAGGCTTTTAAACAAAATACAACCAATTTCAGTGCTCTAGTTATATGCTATCATGTGTATGTAAGCCATGACGAGATGAGCGTGTGCAATATACCGTTTATCTGGAACTTATAACTTCTAGGCAGCCCATCCTTTCTGAAGCCAGCTGAACATAATGCTAATCAGTGATTTAAATGCATGTGTAGGAAAAAATTTACTTCCAGACTACAGCAGTGGTTTAACATAGAAACTAGAAACTCATGAAGTCATTTTTGTTTCAAGTTCTATCTTCATATTTCAGTTGATGACTGTAATGTGAGTTTATTTTGTTTTCTTCTTCTTTTGTGTAAGATTTGCCAGCTTTCCTTTAGAAAGATGGGAGATGAAAGACATATTGATTTTCAGTTTACCTTTTTCTCTTTTGTTAAATGCAACTTGACTAAATGCTGTTTCTTCTGCTCCGAAGTGTACTTTGTTGTTCCAATATTTTCTTTTTACCTTTGCAAATTTCTTACAATTTCTATTCCATATTGTTGTCTTATTGTCTCCTTTCTTACTTTATCTAAGCTTATTTTTCCTAATATAGCTCTTAGGGTGTTCATATTTATTATTTTGATTAATTATTGCATTGTTTCACTCAAGGGTGGTTTCTCTTAATGTGATACAGAGCTACAGCACGCAGCTTGTTTTCGGTATTCATATAATCTTATTTTAAAACACATTATTTTGAACTTGGTACATCCGACAAACCTCATTTGTTGATGTCTTTTCGGGAATATGAATACCTTCTTTGTCCGCCGGCGTGGTCTTGTGGTTAGCGTCGCTGACTACAGATTCGTCGGCCCGGGTTCGATTCCCGGTACCTCCTTGGATTTTTCTGAGGTAGGGAGGTCTGGTAGGGGTGCACTCAGCCTCGTGATTCCAAATTGAGGAGCTACTTGATTGAGAA
The DNA here is from genome assembly GCA_964059195.1 of Ectobius pallidus. Classification (NCBI taxonomy): domain Eukaryota; kingdom Metazoa; phylum Arthropoda; class Insecta; order Blattodea; family Ectobiidae; genus Ectobius; species Ectobius pallidus. Next base: position 61,016,333 of record CAXKWD010000004.1, read on the forward strand.
GTAGCGGCTCCGGTCCAGAAAACCACCATTAACGGCCGTGGGTGTCGGCGTGCTGACCACATGCCCCCCAATCCTGCCATCTGCCTACGGGAGATGATGCAGCGGTCGGGTGGTAGGCCAAGTCCCTCCAGGGATGTAGCGCCATGGAGTTTTAGTTTAGAATACCTTCTTTATCCCATTCTGACCTCATTTTTCTCGTGGAAGAAAGTGTCAAGTTATCTGTTTTTATAAATTACATAATACAGCTTATTTATATACTGTTAATGATCTATTAGTTCATGAAATAATAATTGTGTTCTCTCCAATTGCAGGTTGTGTCCAGTGCCATGAAATCACAGTTTGTCACTGCAAATACTCAATTTATTCCAACAATTGCACCAAAGTTAGCCATGGCCCCTGTTGTGACACCTTCAGATACCTCTGAAACTCCCACAGTTACAACTACTTCTAACACCTCTAAACTCATTCCTTCAACATTGGACCAACAGCAGACTCAGATCCCTCAACAACAGCAATCCCATTTTGTGATTCAGGCCCCTCGAGCACCGGCAGGTCCCACAGCTACAATTGTTCCTGTGTCAATTAGTGGTGCAGGAAAGCACACATTTGCATACTTGGGAACTATAATTAAACCTGGAATGGGAGTAGGGAAACCAGGTGATACCTCTCAGGTGATGTTACCTACAACAGGACTAGTACCAACAGCTAACCAGAAGCTCTTGCTAGCACCAGTTCCTGTGCTTCCTGGACATGCTTCTACTGGTAATACCACAACACCAGCTACTTCACAACAGCCTAAAGTCACTAGTTTGTTGGTACCCATGTCTATACCTGCTACGGTAGGAGGAGGAAAAGGTGGCATGATCAATCTGAAGATATCAAATGGGCAGATCCACACTGAAGGGAAAGGTTCTGTAACTGGTAAGTAACACAATTCAATAATTTTCATATGAGCTGGCTGTAATTATCCTTATAAAATTTTTTTGTCCACCGCCGTGGGTCAGTCGGTAGCATGCCTGCCTTCCACCCTGGCAGCCCAGGTTCGTTTCCAATCTGGGTTCTTCTATAAAAGTTTGTATCTTTGCTCACAGGGCACTTATTATCATCACTTTGGGGTGCAGCTAATCTAATAATATGAATTAATGATGGGAGTTCTCAAATAAAAATATCGGAATTGGGTAATTTCATATCAAATCAACCAATAAAAATATAATTTTAAACCTCGAGGTTTTCAAAATGCATCATATTCAGTGATTATGTTCTAATCATCGCTATGACCAAAAATACAAAGTTTTAATTTTTTCGACCTTTTGTTTTTGAGTTATATATTTTTGAAAAATGAGAAAACGACAGTTTTAGGAACGCTTTGAAATATTTAAAAGCATATAACTAAAAATGTTTTGTCCTAGAATGCTCAAATTTTTATCATTCTCTTTAAAATTACAAGGGCTTTAATTTGACATATAACTTGACTGTTATGACATCACTATATTTTTCCAAAAACTCAAAAAACGTTTTTTATGAAAAACTTAAAATTTGAAATTTTAATTTTTATGAAAAAAAATTATTTTATTCCTCATCTCTTCGGTAAATTGTGTACAGATTTTCATGATAGTATTCCAATGGTGTCATATTGAAATTATTTATCTGAATTGAGGCATATGGTAATTCTGGTAATTTGTTAGTTATTATCCTATTAAAAATTAATCAAATAGGGTGATGATGGTTCATGTGGTAAATATAACAACTGGATCTAACAGGAGTTACTCAAGCAGTGACATGTTTATTTCCTGTCGAAACTTGTAACCCCAGTCACTATAGGGCTCTTCAGTCTTGATGTTGTTTGTTGTATCTGATTGAAGAACTGCTCTGTGGAAGCGTTCTAGTTTTTAACAAACTTCAGTGTTATGTATTTAGTTTTTCTTAATTATAATTATAAATTAACGTTATTGGAATATTATTTTACTCGTCATACAGAACTGTGGTGATTTTATTTTGATTTAAACTGTTTTTAACCAAATCCTTAACATTGTTTTTAAATGTTTTTAAAAGTTGTTATAGGTTGCCTTGAGTTACAAACGGCTAAATCATAATGTAAATATTGTTGCAATCCGTTTAGTTTTGGTCACTAAAATCCTAAGGAACGTTATACAATGGATGATAAAGCTGAATGATATTGAGGACGGAATGAAATTTGCACTTTGTGCCGCTTAGAGTTAAGTAACAAAAAACCACACTCAAGTTCTGAAAGTGATACAAAGCACTGTGATAATGATGAACCACTGGCTGAAAATACAAAACCAGGCTGAAGCAAAGATGGTTCTGAGTATATGAATTTAGAATCAGGTTTAAATATTTTAAATGTCTCATTGATATCCATAGGAGAATCGTCTGTTGTTAAAATAAAATGTAAAACTAATAAGAAATACTGCAAAGAAAATCTCGAAGAAGTTAAATCAAGATTAAATGAAACTTTTTTTTTCCAATCTATCAACTAAGAGGAGGATAACTACAATCCATCGGATAATTCGCAGACAGAAATTCTTAATCAGCTTAAAGAAAAAAAAGTAAAATCAAGGTTTGAAGAAGCTGTGGCAGTCTCTGGGATCCAGAAATTTCACGCCATCATTCCTCTAGATCTAAATAGGGTGAAAACCCAAGTTTACTCATTTTCTGATGATTCAGAAACACATAGGGTACAGATCAGTCCTGGTGATGAAGACATTCCATTGTAAAAAATTGTGGGTTTTGTCGCTTATGCTTATGATAAAGAGTGGTGGTTGATGCATGTTGACCCAAAATATGATGTTGAAAAGGAAGTTCGTGTTTCCTTTCTTCACCCAAATGAATTATCACCATGATTCACATATCCTAGGAGGGCAGCACTGCCAAATAACTATATTTTGTGCAAATTAAATCCAACCACAGCAACAGGTAGAACCTACCAAGTTCTACAAAACGAGATGGCGAAAGCAGCACAAGTTTTGGCAAGGAAGAGAAATCACCTCTACTAATTTGAAGTGTAAAAATAACTGTTCCATGAATGCAAAGTAAGTTTAATTGTTGCTTTAAAAAAATAGATTAGATTAATTTTCAACAGGAAAGAAACATGTCACTGCTTGAGTAACTCCTGTTAGTTCCAGTTGTTATATTTACCACATGAACCATCATCACCCTATTCCCAATTATTTGATTCTTGAAAGTTCTTCAAATATCAAGAATCATATAAAAAGTATTTGAATGGTCATTCAAATTATTTAATGCTAAGCGAAGCGTGAAGTGAGCATGGAGTTCTCGAGTATTCTTGCATCTGTATCTTCGTTAACGCAATAGGCCTATAAGTTTTTCAGGCAAGAAAGGCATATATATGTATGCACAGTTATCATGAGCACAGATCAGTTCAATGATGCCATACTGCAGAACTTTAACAGAAGATCCCTGTGCAGCATACTTATCTTATGGATCTTTACTCTGTGAATGCTAGTAGTACATTGAGATGCGCTGCAAGAAACTAATTCCAATTGGTATGTGGCTCACCGAATAGGTGAATTATCAGTCGAGTTAGTTTTTATTAGTTCTCACTTCTCAACGACCAACTTGAGTTCTCACATCTCACATTATGACTACTTGGATCTTGATCTCATCCGAGAACTTTTTCATCGAATGATCATTCAATTCTTTATATTACTCAAGAATAGATTAGTCAGTTCATAAAATCTTTTGATTCTGCTCATCACTAAAATTAACCGATTTTTAAAAATGGCCAAAAAAATTTATTGAAAGTAAATTGTTCCTTAGATGTTTTTCAACCTTTAGCATTTTTATTGTTGAACAAGTAAGTGTGCACAGGCATGGTAAAACAGTCTATTCTCATTTGTATTGTGGGTCAATCCATATGAAATCATCCAATGGGTGTTGCTGACGTATTTTATTTTATTTTTAAGTATATATTTTCTGTTTCTATGTGTATCTGGGAGTACAAAACAATTTTTTTCACATTTTTATCACTAACGCTTTGGCAACTAGTGGCCATTTTGCTTAGAAGGATTTGGCATTTTTGGCATTTTCAAAGGTTAGCGGTAAGTTAAATAACTATTTTATTTATGAAGATATCAACTTGAAGTAAAAACCATCTTAATCTACAAGAAACATTCTACAATTCATGTTATGACCAAAAATTTGTTAGGTCTTAAGGAAATAATCTAAAACTTTATTAGAAAATGCAGTTCCGATTAGAAAAAATTAACAACTTTATAAAACTTTTTTTCATAGATGGGATGAAAACACATGTTTCATATTTTCCCCCAACAAAGATATAGTAGATCACTAGATGCTAGTAAAATTTGAGATCATTTATGTAAATCCTTTAGGTTTTATGAGTCTTCAAATATCGAGATTTTGCAGAATTGTTGATTTTCAAATTAAAATATCTCAAATGGGACTGAACAGAAAAATCTAAAATTTTCTCAAAATATTCTTCTAGTGCCTAGTAATCAACATATAAAATTTCATCACTGTGTTCTGACCAGAAGTATTTTATTTTTAATAAAGAAAATGCTAAAAAATAACACTGTCAAATGAGCGAATAACAGTGTTAAAATACAATGAAAATTTTCAAAAATAATATAATTTTTTGTTGTTGCTAGTAAAATTAAATATGTCATAAAACTAACATATTAAAGAATATTATAGGAGAAAAATTTCTCCGACACTGGGACTTGAACCCAGGACCTTTGGCTATTCACGCCAATGCTCTACCAACTGAGCTAAGCTGGACTGCATATGACATGACTTGTCTGTCTGTGAGGTAGACCATTAGGGCAATCAGTCATAGGAGAGAGGTTCCATCTGGTGCTGTGAATTGAGCTCCAGCTTAGCTCAGTTGGTAGAGCATTGGCCAAATCATTGGCCATAGGTCCTGGGTTCTAGTCCCAGTGCCGGAGGAATTTTTCTCCTATAATATTCTCATGCAATGTCCAACAGAGACAATAATCTGTGGTTCATGAATGCTTATATACCTTAACATATTAAATGTTCCATGGTAGTAGTCATAGTGATCAATACTCCACCAGATGGAGACCATATTGCCACATTTGTGAGCAAGTCAGAATATGCTGACTTGAGAAAAGCAAGTCTCTACAGACTCCTCTGTAGCTCCTTTGTTCAGTAATCAGTAGCTTGCTTGACTAAAAATATAAAAAAAGTTGCCCCTTCACTTAAAAAAATATCAATTTCACCAAACCACCAGTTCTGATCATAATGCAGGCAACAATGTCCTTTACTTCGAAAGGTCTTATTTCAAATTTGGGCAAAATGGAAATACTATGCTCACCATAAATATCACTTTTTGAGTGAATGTAACACCTTATGATGCTAGAAGTTTGTTCCACAGCTGAGCCAAAGGTTTAAAAAATGTTTATACAATGAATAGGAAATACCTTTAATTTCTTCAGAACAAAATTTGAACACTTCTTCTGCTGAAGGTATCTGGTCCAAATATGGTCTTTGCAAACTAGCCATCGAGACAGCCCTCTTTGTACCCCCTCCAATCCCATCACAAGCATTCTTTCCATTAGAAGTGGCAAAAAAATGCTATTCAGCTTCAAAGTGATTGCAAATATTCAAAAAGTTATTTTTGTTTTTGTACTGGCTACCATCTCCATCGCTAAAATAGACATTTTTTTTAACTGAAGGGGCAACTTTTTTGATATCTTCTGTCAAGCACAGCTACTGATTACTGAACAAAGGAGCTACAGAGGAATCTGTAGAGACTTGCCTTTTTCAAGTCAGCATATTCTGGCTTGCTCAGCAAATGTGGTAATATGGTCTCCTTCCGCTGGAGTATTGATCACTATGACTACTACCATGGAACATTTAATATGTTAGTTTTATTGCATATTTAATTTTACTAGCAACAACAAATAATTATATTGTTTTTGACAATTTTTATTGTATTTTAACACTGTTATTCGCTCATTTGACAGTGTTATTTTTCAGCATTTCCTTTATTAAAAATAAAATACTTCTGGTCAGAACACAGTGATGAAATTTTATATGTTGAATGCTAGGCACTAGAAGAATATTTTGAGAAAATTTCAGATTTTTCTGTTCAGTCCCATTTGAGATATTTGAATTTGAAAATCAACAATTCTGCAAAATCTCGATATTTGAAGACTCATAAAACCTAAAGGATTTACATAAATGATCTCAAATTTTACTAGCATCTAGTGATCTACTATATCTTTGTGGGGGGAAAATATGAAACATGTGTTTTCATCCCTTCAATGAAAAAAAGTTTTATAAAGTTGTTAATTTTTTCTAATCGGAACTGGATTTTCTAAAAGTTTTAGATTATTTCCTTAAGACCTAACAAATTTTTGGTCATAACATGAACTGTAGACTGTTTCTTGTAGATTAAGATGGTTTTTACTTCAAGTTGATATCTTCATAAATAAAATAGTTATTTAACATACCGCAAACCTTTGAAAATGCCAAAAATGACAGATCCTTCTAAGCAAAATGGCCACTAGTTGCCGAAGCGTTAGTGATAAAAATGTGAAAAAAATTGTTTTGTACTCCCAGATACACATAGAAACAGAAAATATATACTTAAAAATAAAATAAAATAGGTCAGCAACAAATTATTTTATTATTGGATGATTTCATATGGATTGACCCTTGTACTATACAATAAAGAGAGAATTCAGAAATGATTTTTGGCTACTACTCGTTATCCATATCTCAGCAGCAACAAAATCAGCATCCTTCTGCTCTTAGGTGTTCATTTGTTCACAATATCTTGTTTTCCAACATGAAACCATTCTTCTGTTGCTACAAAACATTGTCTTTTCCCATTTTCATCACAAATTGTCCCACTTCTTGTTGCATCAAAAGATCATCAACATGTGTTCACGAATATTAGTAAACCAGAGTTTTAAAGCTGATTCAACTTGATTGCATTTCTCACCTTAATTTCTCTTATAGTCTTAAGTTTCGTTTTTATTTGCAGCCATTAGAACAGTGTCTTGAGTTTTTAGTAGCTTGCTCCACTCTGTTGCGAGAAAGGTAAACCTATAAATTAAATTATAAATGGGGGATCAGTATAGCAGATAGGTAACTTCTTTGTAACACATCTAAAACATTCTGTAACAAACACAGGAGTTTTGGTGACTACTGTATTCCATTCATATTTCACACATTTGATATTGCCAAAATGTTTTAACATTTCATCATGTAGGCCTATCGATGAGTCGTAGTGGTTTATCTTATATATACTTGCAAAGAAGGGATTTTATTGGATCAAGTGGTACCTTACCTCATAATTGGATATGGGTCATTCCATATGAAATCATCAAATTTTTTAAAAAGGGTTGCATGACCATTTTAGAAAAAATTCATTTTTTGTATATGAGTTCATACATGTTTCAAGATATCAAAACAAGTTTTCAAAAAAATCTTGTGTTCTTGGTTTCCCAGGGGTGTCCATTTTTCAATCCTGGTGTAACACAGTTTTTGCTAATGTAGCTGATTACAAACATTTTCATAACTCAACAACCATAAGAGTTAGAAGTTTGAATTATGAACCATTTTGAAAAAATTGAAGCATACTTTCAGAAATACTATACTGTATTCTTCAACAAAAAACTTTTCATGTGAATATATGAGTTTGAAATTCGGGTAAATTTTTCCCAAAAAATCACTTTTTGGACCAAATTTTATATGAGAAGGAAATGATTGTAAACATTCAAATTTTTTAAATGTTCAAACCTGCATGTGATTTGTCTGTGAGGAAAAAATCAGGGTCTAAAAATACATCCCTTATTTCTAAACTGGCCTCAAATAATAGTGTTTTTCAGATTTTGACTATATTTGGGCTTAAATATCTCTGATGGGTACCCTTCAAAAAATCTGAAAAATTGCATGAAAGAAGCCTTTCATGTGCCTAACTCACATTCCAAATTTCTATTTCTTGATTCAACTCCTTCTATTAATTTGATAGAACTGAAATATCACATGAGAATATTATAGGAGAAAAATTCCTCCGGCACTGGGACTTGAACCCAGGACCTTTGGCTATTCGCGCCAATGCTCTACCAACTGAGCTAAGCCGGAGCTCAATTCACAGCGCCAGATGGAACTTCTCTCCCATGACTGATTGCCCTAATGGTCTACCTCACAGACAGACAAGTTATGTCATATGCAGTACTGTAAGGCACACTAAGTAGTGATTTTTGTGACCGGGCTCCCACTGTTATTGAACAGCTAACATTCAAGACAGATATATAAGCATTCATGAGCAATTTTTCAGATGTTGGACACTACATGAGAATATTATAGGAGAAAAATTACTCCGGCACTGGGACTTGAACCCTGGGTACTTTTTAGGGTAGTGTATTTGGGAGAAACTACATAAATGTGATAGTGTGATATTTCAGTCCTATCAAATTAATAGAAGGAGTTGTTTCAAGAAATAGAAATTTTAACTGTGAGTTAGGCACATAAAAGGCTTCTTTCATGCAACTTTTCAGATTTTTTGAAGGGTGCCCATCAGAGATATTTAAGCCCAAAAATAGGCGAAATCTGAAAAACGATAATATTTGAAGCCTGTTTAGAAATAAGGGATGTAATTTTAGACCCTGATTTTTTCCTCACAGTCAAATCACATGCAGGTTTGAACATTTAAAAAATTTTGAATGTTTACAAACACTTCCTTCTCATATAAATTTTGGCCCAAAAAGTGATTCTTTTTGGAAAAATTTACCCGAATTTCAAACTCATATTTTCATACGAAACATTTTGTGTTGAAGAAAACAATAAAATATTTCTGAAAGCAAGCTTCAATAGTTATAAAATTATTCATAATTAAAATTTCTAACTCTTATAGTTGTTGAGTTATATGTAGTTACTCCCAAATACGCTACCCTAAAAAGTGTGATATTTCAGTTCTATCAAATTAATAGAAGGAGTTGAATCAAGAAATAGAAATTTGGAATGTGAGTTAGGCACATGAAAGGCTTCTTTCATGCAATTTTTCAGATTTTTTGAAGGGTACCCATCAGAGATATTTAAGCCCAAATATAGTCAAAATCTGAAAAACGCTATTATTTGAGGCCAGTTTAGAAATAAGGGATGTATTTTTAGACCCTGATTTTTTCCTCACAGACAAATCACATGCAGGTTTGAACGTTTAAAAAATTTGAATGTTTACAATCATTTCCTTCTCATATAAAATTTGGTCCAAAAAGTGATTTTTTGGGAAAAATTTACCCGAATTTCAAACTCATATTTTCATGTGAAAAATTTTGTGTTGAAGAAAACAATAAAGTATTTCTGAAAGTACGCTTCAATAGTTACAAAATGGTTCATAATTCAAATTTCTAACTCTTATGGTTGTTGAGTTATGAAAATGTTTGTAATCAGCTACATTCGCAAAAAATGTGTTACACCAGGATTGAAAAATGGACACCCCTGGGAAACCAAGAACACAAGATTTTTTTGAAAACTTGTTTTGATATCTTGAAACATGTATGAACTCATATACAAAAAATGATTTTTTTCTAAAATGGTCATGCAACCACTGTTGGATGATTTGGCGTGGAATAACCCATATGTCAAGGTAACAATATGCATTGATTGATGTGTCACCTCTATGGATTGTTGCCAGTGAGTATAATAAAAACAAATCATTTCTACAACAACATAACTTATTTGGAAATTGGAACTATTTAAATGTGTATTGATTAAAAGGACAATTCTGAATTGGTGTAAGCCAATTTGAGCACTTGGTTACTTCCTGGATTGTATGCATTTCTTCCAGATTAGATTTGCACTGCTATTTAACTTACTTCCTCTTGACACATTGATGATTTGATTTTAAACAACACAAGTAAGAAAGTAATTATTATATTTTATATTATGTGTTATAATTAGAGCCCAGAAGTTCAGGAATTTATTTTGGTTAAAATAGGCAGACAAAAAGGCACTTAAAATACCGAAAATAGGCAGTAATATAATTAAAATATGACTAAAAGTCAAAACAAAGAGTCTTCCCACTCTTTATTAATGAAATGAGCTATCTAAGATACTTATGGGACCTGACCTACAGGTACTTCCTTCTTCCTGTCTCTTTCCTGGTATTCATTATATCCAGGTGTATCCCGCATTGCTTTCAAAGGTTCTGCTATTTAAAGAGCTTAATTGAATTGTTTTGAGGAGGTAAGTTTTCGACGTCTTGAAAACAAATAAATGCATTTATAGGGAAAAAAGTCCTTCATAAATATTTTTGTGACGTAAATGTACCATTTCATTATTTGTGTAACTTTTTTCACTTTCATTCATTGAAATTTAATGTGTTTTCTAAAACATGTAAATGATCACAGAAAAAGTCATAACAATCCAGAAAGAGGCTTTAAACCTTAAAGTACACAACAGAAGCCAAAAAAAGGCAAAATAAAAACTTTCCCCATCATCCCTAAAAGTATGGAAACATGTTTATCTCTATTAAGGCCTAACTCTTTAATATAGCCACTCAAATAGAAAATACATTTTGCCTAACTACCAGACCCTAGTTATAATTAGGGGCCGTATTTTCTGGTAACAAAGATAAGCGCAAAATTTTATTAAACAACCTCCCCTAGCTATATTTAGCTTTTATATGCTTAAAATACCAATATGAACCAAATTGAATCCACGAAATATCGCGAAATTGACTCGATTCCGCAAAATGTGTCTATAAGCGCGAAATATGCCCCTTCTGTCCGTAAAGTGAGAAACGAGCACGAAAATGTGCCTTAAAATCACAATATTGTGTTTTGGTGTAGGCTACCGGTACTGTATTTTTTTATTTCTTAGCAGCATGTTTTTTTTTCTGCTGTTTCTGTGGCTGTCTAAGATTTACCGATGTATCGATATTTGTGATCGATTACAAAGATTGCAGAATTTACGCAAAGATTGTCTGTGACCTGGTTTGTACTGTTGAGTACACTCCTTTCCTGCTATGACTTTGCCAAGTTAGCGATGCCTATGATCGATTACAGCAGAAGAGTGTAGAATGTTTGTTACTTGTATTCAACAGATTTCGCCTTTTATCCACAGTGGTATGGTTGGCACTTCTGTTTGCAAATGGCTATCTGATGGTGTTTAGTAGAAATTACGATAATACTTCTCGTCATTATATTTGAACATTAACTTCAATCATGCCTAAATCGAAAGCTACTTCAGTTCATACAAAGGCAGAAGAATATGGAAATAGAGGGGGGGGTGTTAGTTCATGTAAATAAAGAAGCAAAGTTTATCATTGCGCAATATTCCCAATGTGGTATAAGTAATTTATTTCACGAAATACCCACCGAAATAGAAGGAAGTTAACCCCGAAATCAGCCACTTTATTTCACCAATAAATCAGGGCCCTAGTTATAATGTATGAAGATTACGAGTATTATCAAATAAATGTTCTTGTGTTTCGCACTCCTGGATCTGTCGATCAACTCGTTACCTCTCGTGGGGTTACCTTTGATAAAATAATGCACTGATTAGAAACAATAGAAGTGTAAAACTATAAAGATAACATTTACTTTATAGCATTCTCAATGTAGCTAAAGCTGGTAATTTGCCTTGGCTTTTATTCTTTTCCTGTAAAATGTGTTCAAACAAATTTCAGAGGTGGATATGTATACTGACGGTTTACTAATATTTTATCTGTATAGTAAATGTATTGAATCCTATAGAAAGCAGAGTAAATTGGTGAAATAATAATGTGTTTTGCTTCAGTTCTGATTCAGCACCTGTACGACCTTGGTAAATCTCAGTAAGTAAATTACCAGTATTGGTATAATTGCAAAGTGGACTTACTGTTACAAATACTGTATAAACAAAAGTGAATGGAGGTATAATTTTACTGCCAAACTTTATGCATACAGAAGTGGTAGATAATGGTGATTTCCAGTAGAGCAATGATATCTAGGATTGTGCATTAGTTTATTTTTGTAACTAAGTCAATGGAAATGGGTAAACATTTACAACACATCGGGACTTGTCTTAACTAACCTACCTCATCCTGCTTTCAGTTCATTGGTAAGGACAGAGAGAAGAGGCTGCATGCTGTTTCATAGGGAAATATTTTTATTGTGGCATATCTTGGCTTAATTGCTGTCTTCAAAATCCAATAATTTGTTCATAGATCTACACTGAAACACTAATAAAAATTACAAGGCCTGTCAAAAGTATTGGCTTGTTTTTATATTGCAATTTTTTTCACAATTCTTTAATTCCATAATCTCCATGCCCAGGTTAACAACTAGATGGAATAGACTTTACACCTAGGGTGGCAGTTATCTTGTCCACTCCTACTTTTATCTTTTTGAAGTTAAATAATTTACTCTACCGTATTACAAGTGTCTTGTACAGTGAGTTGGCATGCAAGAATTGGCCAATGATGCGGGTTTCTGAGTTGCGGCGGGCATAGCTCCAACTCTCGAGCGATCAGATGAAATATCTATGCAAAAAAAGCCGCGATCAGTGTAATGATTCAGGCTCTCACATTTGTAGTTAAAATTACAATGAAAATAACCACGTACCTCATCACAAGAGATGTTGGAAATGTTCTTTTTGTTGCTTCCACACAATACTGGCCTTTTTAGGAAATTTTCTTTCACACGCATAAGTTCAGCTTCTGAGATAGAGTTAATTTCTCTTGTGATATTGTCTTCAAGTTCTTCTATTGTTTGGGAAATTGACCTATACACTTTATTTTTCAAGTTTCCCCATAAATAATAGTCACATACTATTAGAAGAACTTAAAGACAATTTCACAAGAGAAATTAACTCTGTCTCGGAAGCTGAGCTTATGCGTGTGAAAGAAAATTTCCTAAAAAGGTGCCAGTATTGTGTGGTTGCAAGAGGAGAACACTTCCAATATCTCTTGTGATGAGGTATGTGGTCATTTTCATTGTAATTTTAACTGTAAATGTGAGAATCTGAGTCATTACACCGATCGCGGCTTTATTTGAGTAGATATTTCACCCAGTCACTTGGGATTTGGAGCTGTGCCCTCCACGATGCAGAAACCCGCATCATTGGCCAAATTTTGCATGGGACTCACTGTATATAAAACATTCTGCATCATTTTCTGTACATGCATTATGAAAATTGTGTAATTGATCTAGCAATGGATATAATAGGTTTGTTCCTACAGCCATGTCATGTACTGTCATGTACTATGTGCACATTGTCAATTATTTTTGCATGGCATGTGCACACAGTGCCATTTTTCAGCGAACTGACAGTGTGCACATGCATCATGGTACATGATAGTAACATGACAGGGCTGTAGGAACAAACCTAGATTGCTATAGAATTGACAGTGTAAGAGGAAGAGGGAAATACTTTAATATTTTAAAGTCATTTGCTTGGCAGCCCAGGTGATTATAAAGATCAAGAAAAAATTAATTACGTAATCGCTTTAACTCTAGGTAGACCAAATATTTTTCAGAAACTTTACACAAAAACCCTTACAATAATTGTGTAACAAAAAAATGAATCTTGAAAATCTTACTATGAATTCTAACAGTACTTTCAATTGAAATGCTAAAGCCGATGTCCCAAGATAGAGTTTTTTGGTTCAAAAAGTTTTACCCAATAGCATTTCTATACATTTATTTCTGTCTGTGCACATGAGAGTGCATTTTGGCCCAATATACTGCCAGCTTTTCACCTGGAACTAAAATCGATTACTACTACAATTGACATAGCGGTCGATGTGCACAAGCTGGTAACATTTTCTACCAAATCTTTTTCATAATTTTTAGAATTCCTCAACGTTTATGCCAGTTGTAATAATGGTATATAGTTGGTATTGCTGAAAACTCGAAATCTGTCTTAGTCTGTTATTCTTCTTGACTCTTCTTATTTTATCGTTTTGGTTAATATTCACTGATCGAGCACAGGCAGTGAAGAGAATCAGCTGTACGGAAGAAGCAGCAATGTTTCTGTGTCATGTGGAGAGAGAATGATGTTTATTGGTTGATTTCATATTTTTGGATAGAAAATTAGAAACGTTTCTGTTCCGTTGCATGCAATGCAATTGGATGGAAAACACAATGACATAATGGCAGTCGTCGATGTCACACGATCCAGTTTCATGGTTTATGGAAATTTGGACCAATAATTGGACTGTGGGACATTGGTTTAAGGAGTCTAATAATTTATTAATGAAATAGAAGCTAGCACCACAGGCACACAAAAAAAAGACCCTTAATCTCACATGCATTTACAGCTCTCACTAAGTTAAGGTTTGCATGGTCAGTATATGATCTCTTCTTCTGGGTACACATACATCGTTTTTTCACTGTTTTATTCTATGTGAAGTTTTGGGTCAAGAATTACCAAATGCCATAAGTGCAATTCTGTTAAGAACCAATGTCGGGCCTAGGATGACTTCTATCTTCAGGTTTAATACACTTTCCCTGTCTTTTGAAGGGCTGTAGCAATCACTGAAAGGACTTTCTGAACAACTCACCTTTTCACCGACTACCATGTACTTGGTCAAAATTTTCATCAGCTGTTACATTGAATTTTAATTACATTCATCCATTGCAAACAAGAGAGACTTCCCTATTAGAGAGCTAGGAGTTAGTATTGGATTATCACTATAAAATTTACCATTATTTTGAAAGTGCTTCTTATTTCACTTTTTAGATAGTAGCCTGTTTGGTTAGGATTATGTCATCACAGGTATATTCAATAGAAAAATGTTACAATAGTTTTTTTTTTATTTTTTTTTTGTATATGTATTGATATAAGCAAAGTTGTTTGCCATATATTTTGAGTGACACTGAAGCATCTTGCATAAAGATCCCAATAACTGTATTTTGATGCTTAAAAATAAAATCTTTCATATTTCTGGTGTTCTTGAGGCAGCTATTAATAATATTGAAGATATATTTTATTCATATGAGAACAGTAAAAATGACAAATCCCTGTCGATGTGCTGAAAATCTCTAAATATTAACTGATATGCATATCATTCATAAATGCTAGTACATGCAGCTAAAATGATAGGCTGAAATTCTGTTACTGTTTATTATTATTATTATTATTATTATTGTTTTTATTGACACTTAGGTAGGCTCGGCTTACGCCGGTAACATATTGGGCAGACTCGGCCTAAGCAAGGAGTCCCCATCTTAACTATAAAATTAGCAACATCTACAAATATTTACAACATTATGAATTACAGGACACATACAATTATTATTATTATTATTATTATTATTAATATTATTATTATTATTAATATTAATATTAATATTATTATTATTGTTGTTGTTGTTGTTGTTGTTGTTGTTGTGATTGTTAAAGCTGTAGCTGCATTATGTGAATGCTGTTCACATTAAATGAGTCATTTGAGAGCAGGCAGAATAAGGTGGGGAAGGTGGGGGGGGGGGACTGAGATTCCTCTGCAGCAGGATTGAGTCACACACAAGTTGAGCATTGGTCTGTGTGTAGTGCTCCTATTACAGTGCTAGCAATGGAAGCATAGCATCTCTCAGTGCCAGGAGAATAGAAACTGAAAGAGATTCATTGTTTTGAAAGGTGTCTAGAAGCTCTTTATTATTGTTATGAAGTAATTTACTGATATCAGTTAAGAGATAAGAGATAATGTTGTGCAGTTTAATTTTTAATATTCTGCCATCACATTTCATTTCTCTTTTGCCTCTCTACCACCTCATTTTTCTGCTGGAATTATGTTTAATGGAATTTAATATTTATCTTATTCTTGTTCTCACAGCTCAAGGTTCTAGCTTCTAATTCTAGTAACATTTTCTTTCTCTTTCCATATAGGATTTTAGGCTATATTCTTCTGTTCTTTCCTTATCATTGTGTGTATTGAGATTTTTATAGGCATCAACTTAAGTGAATATTTGTATAGGCCTACTTTTATTTTTATTTTTTACCTTTCACATTTTAGCCCATCTTCAAGAGATTCCCCTTTTATACTTAATCTAGTTTTATAATTTTAACTACCGTATTTTGTGGACGATTTTTACTTTGAAAACAGAGCCCTGAAAATGGGTGTGTCTAATGGTCCGAAGTTCTCTAAAAGCGTTAAAATTATAGTAAATATTGCCGGAATACCATAGGAGAAAAATAAAAATAAAACAACGAAAAAGTGCGTTTTGTAACACGAAAGTGTACTTTTATTATGTGTCCTATATCAAATTGCTCGTCTCACTGTCATCTACGTCGCTACGGAGAGTTTTAAACGTTAATATATAAACAAGGTGCTGTAAACAATAAAATAGTTACAAATTTTGGCTTGGACTGTACATCAGTGCACTTGTCACAATCGCAAAATGAGGGTAACTGGAAGCCAGGTATACAATCTGAAAAGAAAGGAATGTTGAGTTCTTTTATCCAAAAGAAGTTGATTTAAATTAAGGCAATGACCTCTAAACAGCAAACTTATTGAATTGAAAGTTAGAGGGTGTAAAAGTGCTTTCAGACTTTCACGAGAAATCAGTTCAGTTGTTAAAATTTACGCGATGCCACCTGTACAGAAGGGATTTTCGTACAATGCAGGTTTTAAATTAGAAGTGATTTATGCTGATTCCATTGTACAAAGTTATAATTTGTTTATGCAATGAAGTATATTATTCCCTTTAACATTTTTCATTTAGAATCACATTAAATTTATTTTCCTTTAAATTTCCATTCTAAAATCAAGGTGCGTCTTATGTCCATAAAATACTGTACCCACTCAGCACACATACGTAAAATATATGTATAATTTAAGTTATCCCTAGATCTAGGTAATGTACATCACACATATTGGTTAAATAAAATCTACATATAATATACGCTCAAATGTCCCACTTTTTTATGTATATTTTACGTCTATTCATGTCAATACAGACATTTAATATATATCAATTATACTTACAATCACATACATACTATTGATGTACAATAATCTATACGTAAAATATATGTAAAGATGATCTATCAAACGTATATTTTACATATATAATTTATGTAGCCTAAATACACTGCTTGGTTCACTTGCACTTGGTTCACTGCTTGCAAATACATTGGTTCATAAATGTACACTGCTCACATACATTTTACATATACAGTACTATCAATACATGAGATATCAATAAATAAAAATGTCATCAAGAACACTTTTTGTGCTTATTATCTTGCAGTTTTTTGGGACTTCTTGCTGAGGTATTTTGAAATTATTTATTGTAAGCAAAACACTGAGATCGCTCATAACACACACTGAACCAAGAATTTTTGGAACATCATCATTAACATCCATTAAGCACAGCACTAGCCTTTCTACTGCCATTATGCTAATCCACTGCCCTTTAAGTCCTTCTTTTACACTTAGGAAGTACTGCATCACATCTTCCAAACAATGCAGAGCTTGTCGTTCAGCATAACTTTTAAGTTCTTTTAATCTATCTGCAACTGCTTGGTTTAAATTTTCTTCTTCTGCGTGATGGACCTGGTCTTGACAAGTACTCAGGCAGATTAGGAAATATTGATGGTACTGCACCAAGTTTCAGTTTAGGGTAAGTTCTAGGAAATGTTTTTATTTCACCGTTAACTACAAATGTCTCTGTTCTTATCACACTCTCTTCAGGAAAATGCTTCACACAAATAACAGGCTTGCTTACCCCTGTAAAGTCTGTAGGAATGTTTTTAAGCCACTTCTTCTTAAGTTCTTCGTCTTTTGGTAAAGAAAATGTACTAACACTTTCATGTTGTGACTTGTAGTTACTTTTACACTACATCACCTAGGCATTGTGAATTCCTGAAACAATTAAGAAATACTTTAGCAGCGTTGTCATAAATTATTATGATCAGAACTAATTACCACAGCATCTGTATTATAAATCAGTTTGCAAGTCGTTGAGGTTATGATAGGCCTATTTATGTATGTGAAACAAATCTTGCACAGAGACTTACCAGTACTGTTTTCTGTGTAAATGTTTTTCTTCTGCCTCATTTAATATTCTACATGAAGGACGTCTTCACAAACATTCAGATAGGAAATGTATTCAACATCACTGCAGTTGCGTAATATTTCTTCAGCTTTAAATACACATATGTACATTTATTCTTCGATTCTATGTTATATACATAGGGAGTAGTTGCAACAGAACAGTGCAATTCTCTCCACACACAATTTCTTGTTAATAAAACACTATAAAAGAGGAACTGATACCAGTGGCGAAGCGTGACCATTGAAGTAAGGGAAGCTCCAATGTATTTTTATCTTGTATAAATTCTGAAGAAGGCATAGTGACAAGGGCGCTTTGGCATAAGCCTCCGAAACACGATAAACAATTAAGCCTAAATTAAGGCAAGTAGCCGAAAGATAATATTATTGATATGAGTGTACATAAATAATGAGTTACTAAATTAAGTATGATCATACGTTATTGTTTGTATAACAGTTCAACTCTTCTGTTTTTCTTGGCAAATATGTCAATCACGTCATCATAGAAGGACACTACCTTTATCATTTGACAAAGTATTCTTCTGTTCCTTTTAACATCCTCATTATGTTTGTCTATTGACAGCCGGAATTGTTGACTTAAACAGGATTCAATGCGTGTTAACTGTGTAAACTGTTTTAGGCACATTATATGGTTTTGTGTGACCTGATGCCTTTTTACAGATTTGTGCAAATTATTTAAGTCATCAAAACCACTGTGATTCCAAGCACTTCTTTCCTGCGAAAATAACAAGCATGGCCAACAGAATAATTTTCGCAGTCTATGACATCCACATAACCAAGGAACAGTGTCATACATGTTTTCGTTGAAATGACGCATAAACGCCTTAACCCCTTTACTCTGCATACCGATGTCATTATTAAGCAGTTTCTTAGGTTTGCCACTCTTAATAACAGACAGTTTCTCCTCATAAGGGAATAAGCTGAATCTACTTTTCAAAAGCCTTTCAATTTCACAGTCACACGTAGGTCCTTCTTGCACTGGATTGCCGGTAGTGTGACTGCAAGCATCAGGACTGGCCATGGTCTTAGGACGTCCCAAAATCTCTCGGAGCTGGCACTCGCCCCTACACTTCGTAACCCTAGAAGCGGACAAGTTAGTTATGAACTACATTCATCTTCGCTGATGATTAAAACTAACAAGATAAGCCCATTTCTATATTCTAAATACTAGTCCATACAAGATAAGATAATTCATTACTTAAAAATATACTTACAGTTCCTTTTTTTATGGTAAACTAAATAAAAATGATCTCTTTTCTCTATAAACACAATTTTCTGCGAGTGACTAAATATTGCACAGCTTACCGAGGAATTCCGAGTGTTTCCGATCAGCCGGCTATCGTTGGCCTGCCCATCTGCTTTCACCCCACCACTCTGCTCAGTAAATAATGCGCAGTCACTCATCTCCGTGCAGCGTTACCGTTGACATCCAGTTTGACATCCAGTTCAAATGGTTCTGTATGAACGTATAGCTTAATTTAAATCCAAGACGATTTAAATAATAATATTTCTCTTGGAAATTTAGGGGAAGCGGCGCTTCCAGCGCTTCATCGGACGCTTCGCCACTGACTGATACACAAGCACCAGTTATATGTCACACTGAAATTCATTGCTAACGTCACAGACAAGATGGCCGCCAGTCCACATTCCTTCCGCGTCACCGGTGCGGTGGTGTTCTTCCGAGCACATACGCAACCGCAAGCTTACCAAAGAAGGAAGAAAAATAGTCCTACTGAATTTCCGGATGTAATAATTTTAAACCATTTTTTTAAATTTCTGATTAGCGTGAGTAAATTGTATTAAATTAACCAAATCGATTTACTAGAGTAAAACACAATAAACCGGTGTTCACAATGTCAAATTCTTGACGTATAATTTACGTATAATTACGAATATTTTTTTACGTTATTTTGATATTAGCAAATGAACAGTAAATTCGATTTTGTTTTATAATTACTTATGTAACAGTACTTAATTTTTATGTATAATGAATATAAAGCAGGATTAAACTACAATTTATATACATGTATATATTGGATATAAAATATACGTATAATTTATGTTTTGAATTTGACCAAACCCTAAGATATATATCTAGCTCTAAAACATACGTATATTATACATATCGTGCTGCGTGGGTACTTCCTTTACCTGTACTGCTATAGTTAGAGGAAGCATTGTGTTTGACTCCGAAATTCAGTGTTGACTTTTCAGCATAATACACGTTTTTAAGTACTATGAATCCAAAAAAGATAATTTCAGAAACATGTCTGTGAACAGCATAGTTCAAGAATGAAAAATTGTTTAAAACAAAATTTTAAATTTTGGTTAGATATGTTCTCGGGTTGTGACTTGAAGATAGTCAATGACTTTCTCTTACTTTTATTACCACTTTTCATGGAAAAAGTTATTTTTCGAGATTTCCTTGAAAGTTGCTGTAACGGTTTTGTTTAATTTTGTACACAAAGTGCTTATACCAAGAGCTAAACCTTTATTTGAAACTTTTTTTTAACAAATATTCTCTGAAGGGTAGTTATAAGCCAGTCAGAATTCATAGAAAGTCAAGCAGTAAGTCTTGCATGATAAACAATACAGGTTGACGATGAGTCAAGTGATTTGGGTTATGTATCATGCGGGGATGTGACATGAAGTGTGGTAAAACTTTTCTTTTTAAAACCACTTTATTTGAAGATGTATATATATATAGGCTATATATCTTTATCTTTTTTTCAATTTTCTCGAAAACTTTGCTAAGTGCTAAAAAAGGAAAGAAAAACACTAGAAACAAACATCCTTAAATTAGGGGGACATTGGCCAGCAGACAAAAAAGAATTAGTGAATAAACATTTAAAATATTTTCAGAAATTTGTTAACAGCATAGATTTTGACACACTACACAAAATTGTAATCTAGGCTAAGTATTTACTACATAGACTATAATTAACACACCAAACATGGAGCATATAGCAAATAAAGGATTAAAAATAAAAAATAAAACATAACATGACATGTCATCATAGTAATTAGCCTAGAATAACAATTTATATGTTACGGTCAAGTTCACATAGCTCCTTGTTGCTTGTACAAAAGAAATGTACCAGTCGGGTGCTTAGAAAAACAAAGTGAATGATCAAGGCTGGTATGCTGTAGCGGTTACCTCATTGTGCAGTAACAAATGAGAGAAGAATCACTGCATGATATTATCCCAAATGGGGCACATCATTTATATATTGCATGAACTCTGTATATAAAACCTGTGTTAGTACTAGATTGTCTAGATTGTGCCAGCTGTCAGATCGAACAGTTGAATGCGTTACCAGAAACTAACCAATGCTGCCAACAGTGGGGATAAGAAACAGTTGACCTATTTCAGATAGCTACCGTTAGAACAATATAAAATTGTGTTTTTAATCAATGCACATTTATATTATTTCAAATTCCAAAGAAGTTGTGTTGTATAAAATAATATGCTTTTATTCAGTTCATTGGCAGCATGTGATGTATTAATCACTGCATGTTGATACCATACATTTCCAGTAACGAGCTGATGTTTTATCAGATAAAATTAGCATCCTTGTGTTCCTAGCAAGCATGTTATAAGATAAACGACCATCATTGGTTGATCTCCGAGGCATTGCTAAATGTTATTGGTCAATATAAAATATGTGTTATGTGAATGGAATATTCAGCTTAAAAACAAAAAGCAGAGCAGGGTAAAGTTTTAGAATTTGAAGTTACCAACTGATGACTTTGCAAGACTCTACTGTAGCATTCACATCATCTACCCACAGTTGAAAGATTTAAGGAACATTTACATAGAAACATAAACGCAAGCACAATACAAGGTCTGTTAGAAAATTATCTGATTTTTTTTTTTTTTTTTGCGAAAACCTGACGGATTTGAATTAAGCACGCTTGTATGAGCCGACCTTGAACCTTCGTGCGCATGTGTGAATTTTTTCCTGCCTGTCGATAATGTCTGTTGCTGGCAAGCAGCATTTGAGTGAGGTAATGTGTAGTGCTCTCGTCGGTTGTTTGCTTGTGATGACTGGAATTTGGTTTCCGGGTCGTACCCATACACCAGGACTCGTGACCACTCATTAAGGTGTTCATGAAGTAGGTGTCACTGTTTGTGGAGTCCAGCATGTCCTGTGAGACTTCAATGGTTTCCACCTGGCTGTCGCCCAGTTTCAGACAAATAGCGCTGCTCCAGTCATTCAGTTATTTTCCTTGCAACGACGAGAGCACTACACACTACCTAACTCAAATGCTGCTTGCCAGCAACAGACGCTATCTACATGCGGTAAAAAATTCACACATGCGCACGAAGGTTCAAGGGCGGCTCATGCAAGCATGCTTAATTCAAATCCATCAGGTTTTTGCAAAAAAAAATAAGGTCGGATATTTTTCTAACAGACCTCGTATATGTTGTAGAAGTTTGAACCTGTGTTATCTAATGAAAGCATTTGTGTAAACTTGAAAGAAAAAACGCAGGACACAAATGCAAAATTTTGCAAACTCCAAACTGTCATATTTGCGTTGTGTTGCTTTAGTGACATTGCTCCAGCTCAAATCTGACTTCTAATCCAGGTGTATTCTTTTAGATGTCACCACATGGACATTGCAATACTTAATTTTTATTCAAATAATTTATATTAAAACAGATCATTACAGGTACATTAATTAAGTTGTGCCATTCTGTAACATTCAAATACATGTCGAACACAGTAATGAATTGAACATTTCAACCATCAATGCTGCAGTTCAGGTGGCCAGAAAGCTTCCATGGCACAGTCATTTATATGCAGTTTCTATACTGCCATTGTTTCATTGTGAATGGTATTTTGTGTCTTGCATTTACAGCTTTGTATCTTTGTATTTGCGTTTTTGTTTTCAATGTGAATGGGGCTTTTACTTTATGTATCTATCTGTATAATCCATAGTTTCATAGAAGTATTAACATAACATAATTTATAGAAAGCCCAACTGATCCTATAAGGGCAAAGGCCTCCTACAATTCACAGTCGGGTTAGCTCTTAAACTAATAATGGAGTGAGCTAGTCCCTGTGACAACATTGTATTTTATATTTAACTAGCTGAAAAGGCCCGGCGTCGCCCGGGCTTTGTATTTTGTAATTTGAAATTAACTTATGGAGGACTTTCGATGTTGAAACTCTAGGTCCTGATATAATAATGTATGTAGAATTCGAAATGAGGAAGAACAACATATGGCACTCATACTATTTCCTCAGAAAGCTAAAACGCTAGATATAGCTTTTTGTGATTCATAGAGGATGTCGAATGCTGCATTCCGTTGCTTCTACACATCATGCCTGGGAGGGGTTGAAATAAGAAGAAACATAAATTACATAAGATTGTATTGACTTGACGGAAAATTTTATTTCTCATTCTCATGTTACAACCGTTTCGGGAATGAAATAAAATAGAAATGCAGTATCACTTTCATACTTTCCTCCCCTAAAACCCGGGACATAATATACTGCGAGTATAGGACTCAAAATGTTCCATCCCATGCTTAGGGCCTATGATAAATCTCAACTAATACAAAGCCTACAGCTATGGATAACTGACTATTTACCGACTTCTGATATAGCATACTCACACACTTAAGTTGTACCTGTAATACGACCTCTTATTCTACATCAAAATGTGAAGTGAGAAAATATTTCTTATGTCTAGGGTAGAGAAAGTTGTGTGACTGCATCACACTTTGCTTTATTTTCGTGTAATTCATTTTTCAGTAATTATTTTCGCCAATATATTGCATCGATTCAATCATAATTCGTTAAAGTCCAGTTGCCAAGGCCCAATGTTATCAAAGTAAACAATACACGGTTGTCATGTGAACTGAACAGCATTTCATTGTTTTAGTATAATATTCTCAGAAATTATATAATTTTCAAGGGAAGGACTGATTTATTACAATTTTAATGTTGACCGCTATACTTTCCGGGCTTAACTGGGTATGTGTGCAAAATTCCGTGTAAATTGGTAAAGAAATGGAGATTTGTATAAGGAACAAACATACATACATACATACATACCCACAAACACACATTCGACTTTATATATTAGATATATTTTACACAATCCAAGAATTTAGTTAGGATTTGCTTAGATCCATACTCCATCTTGCTATCCCTTTCACACTTAACAGTTTTGCTACCTAAATCAAACTAAAATCATTCCACTTCATTCTATCCCTTGCAATTCTTGTCTACTGTGCCCTTGATTCCATTTGAAATTCTTATGAACATCTGTTTCATGGACATCCTCTCCTTCTTCTTCTCCTTGGGTCCATATTGCTGTGGCATGAGCCCATCTGTCCTGATTTATTCTGACCACATGTTCTCCCCAGTGCCATTTGAATTGAAGCTCTAAGTTGTATGATTTTCCATTTTTCAGTCCTGCGAGAAGCAAAACCCTTGGCTGGCGCAGTTAGCAATCTACCAACTTTACAACCGCTTGCCAAATTTCAAGCTTCTAAACAGTCTCTCATTAAACCAAATGGACTAATATTGCCAGAATCTACAACTTTAACACCTGTTAATAAGGATGCTGCTACCTCTCCTGTCAGCAACAAAATAATTATCGAGGAGGAAACTAACATGGCAAAAACAACTGTCACAAATAACAACAACTGTAGTAACAACAATAACAATAACTGTAATCCCACAGAAGAGAAGAAGAAGGTAGATCTGAATCGTTGCCTCAAAGAGACTGTTGATGCAATATTTTCGCCAAATAGCCCAGCAGTAAGTAAGGATGTTGAAAAAGAAACTACTATTAATGTTGATGATGTAACGCTGATTAAAGTTAATCCTGATAAAGACAACAATGAAAAAATGGATGAAACACCAAAAGAGCTCCCAGAGGATGATGTTAAGATTGAAATAGTGAAGCCAGACGTTAAGCCTGAGCTGCCAGAAATAAATACTGAAGAGTTTGATCCTATGAAAGTGCTGGAATGGAAAGATGGAATTGGCACTTTGCCGGGAAGTGATCTTAAGGTATGTTCAGATGCGGACAGGGAGTATGGTCTTAATCAATATGTGTTCCTTTCTAGTAATAATAACAGTGGCGTAGCATGAGGGTAGACTTTGAGACTGAGTCTACCTAATTTAAGTGCTAAGAAAAGTAGAATCATAAAGAAATAAATAAAAGCATCGTCATCAAAGTTATTAATCATTGTAAACTCATTAGTACTATCATTAAACGGTTTTTCGCCACTGCATACCCCACTTCTACTGTTATTATGTGTCAATTGTGTTTCCACATACTTAGACAGCTTTGAAATCTCATGATGCGGCAGCGGAGGTGAGTTTTGACTGGGTAGTGATCGCCAAGTTACAGTCTCATTCAAGTACGAGTTATATGACTTTTCCCACTAAATGTTAACCTACATTGTTGAGAGAAGGTAGGCAAATTCCTTGTGCAAGAGTGACATATGGCACCACCACAGAGACTAGAAAGATTTATCGGGGTCGTAGTCTCAACCCTCAGATACCTGCTAGCTTGAAACCGGGGTAACATAAAGATTACATTCTCATTGCTGACCTAAACTGTGTGTTGATTATTTCTCAGTGTTTGTGGACAATTCCACTGATATACAGTTGATCACCTATTACAAACCCCGTTTTCGGTTCTGTCTTATGAAAAAACATGTGAAAGTAAAGTAAATTACCAACTCCTGAGCTTGACATTATCTTGCATGAAGATAAACATTTCAAACATCTTATTACAGTAAATTGAATTGGTTAACTAATAGTTACTACCATAAATATTGTATTTGCTATTTAGCGGGAAAACAGATGGAGTGATGTAAATAATAATAATAACGATACTGGTAGTAATGCTTTATATAGGTATGGGCCTATATAAAATCGAATTCATGTGCAAACATTCGCGATATTTAAAACTTGAGAATTTGTGTGTCGTTTAAACAATCATTATAATCTAATTTTTAAAACATAGTTTACCCAGAACACAATGTCAAGCTACGCCACTGAATAACAATAAATAAGGTTTGTCATTTGATATTTTGCATGAACCTGAAAGTGAACGTAGAAAGACTTCTTTAGTATCTGTTCCTTCATTATAAGACAAACATGATGTGAAGCCTGGTTGCCATGATAATGGAGAGAGTTCGCCTTACTCGCATCACTTGCTAATTATTGTTTGCTGACTGTTCTGGGCTCAGTTTAATTGAGCCATCAGATGTTCAGTCACTTTTAAACACAAAAACTATAGCAAAGGGATAGATTGAGGACCAAACTGTGTTGATACTTCTCCAGGAGCTTGTTCCAGAACACTAATCAAACACATTTCAAACTGTCAACATGACTTTTTAGAAAAATTCTTGAATTAGTGACTTTTGCACCACGGTGGTTTTGCAGACAGAAAAAGTATTTGAAAATTTTTGAAGTCTAAACAGTTCAGCTAGTGGACAATTTTAATTTTATAAAAATAACTAAAAATTTAGCTAGATTCATGATGTTGGTGTGATTATTTTGAAAATGATTTTCCAGTAAGTAGTGCATCTACTCAGCCACATACACACAAAATTAAGATACAAATGATTTTGCATATATTAACCTATGTTCTCAAGAACCAATCAAAATGTTTCGGGGCACTTTTACACTTTCTTGACAAAAGAAAAGAAAAGCTAAGTAATTAGGTTCACCATTGTGCAATCGTTTTATAATCACATAACAAATGCTTAAAAACATATGTCGATTTCACAGAATGCACTGACAATTAATGATGTTTGTAATATGATTCAGTGAATATGTAGTTTATGAGTTATAAGCAGGGCCCGGATTCTGATGACATGTCATCTTTTTATTGATGCTGCGTAGACATTGCCAACTTGTAGATAAATCCTAATCATGGTCTTTAGATTATAGAAGTGCATTTTTGTTAGGTCATTTTTTGTCATTTTATGCAATTTTATATTTTTAGGGCATTTATTTCAACTTTAAGTCATTATTTTGTCATTTTCGTGTCCTTTGCTTCCTTATTTTGTCATTTTCATGCATTTATTTTAAATAAATGACTAGGTTACTTTAATGCAACATTTTTGTATAATCTACTTTAAAAACAATTTTCTTAATTTTCTTCTCAAATGTTCCAATCAAGAACAAAGTTTTTAGACCTACAACATCCTTTCTATATGTATAGTTTTTTACAATTACATACACATTAGTCTATAACTTTGTGTGTACAATTATAATATTTTATAAATAAAATATCAGTTTTTAGGTCATTTTTTAATAATTATTAAGTCATTTTCTTTAAAATTTAGGGTCATTTTACAGGTCTTTTTCAAACGATTTTAGGTCATCAGAATCCGGGCCCTGGTTATAAGCAATCTGTTGTTTGCACCATCTTAGATCAAGTCTTGCATGATGAACATATAAACCTTTGTGTGTGGCTGATACAACTGGTTATGCATGCCCTGCAATATATCCTCTAATTCTGTATCACTGTGAAAGAGATAAGCGAGAACGTTGTATTGTTCAGGGTTAGGGTAGTGAGAGTTATGTGATGTATCAGGTCACATTTTTACTTTCTTGCACATAAATGGTAAAGGGAAAGTATTGTGATCATGACAAAATATCAAAATTGAGATAATACTGTGAAAACTTGTTTCACGATGGATATAAACTGAAAAAAGTGTTTTTGGAATAACATCTGTCTCTCTGTTGTAGAAATATTTTCACATGTATAGCAGGCGCTGTATAGAAGTGGAGTTAGACAAATTGGGACTTTGTCCCCTTTTATTGTTGTAAAGTGTACACCCCTCTCAGGCACAAAGTCTGAAGCTTACCTTAAAGATATTTTTAATCCTGTTTAAAAAATTGTGGTTTTAAGCATACAAAGGAGAATAGAAAGAAATCAAAGCAGGGTTTAAACGAGAGTATCATAGGAAAATAGGTGACCATTTCTTACTTTTAAACCAATAGCATTCACTGTTATAATGTGATTACAGTCCTCTGTAATTATACTGTTGCTATTACCTTCTGGTCATTTCTTTGGAATGCTTTATCAAGTACTAGCATGTGCCCGCGGCTTCGCCCGCGATAATTATTTCAAAAATTAAAAATTAAGAGCATAATAGTTAAATCATTATATTTATTAACACCTAAATCACGTGGACTACATACTACGATTAGATAGCGTCGCCTGGTAAAAGCGACCTCAGATTCGAGTTCCTTGGCCAGAAAACCCCTGTACAGTGAGTTTCGTCCAAATCGAACAATGTTTGACCATATTTAGGCCTATATTGATTATCCCTCTTCCGTGTAGGTTGAAAATTTCATATGTCTTCGGGCCTTGATATTCTAAACAAATGAATCGTCCAGGATGGACTTACAAAATCAAGCGATCGCCCGCGATAATTATTTCAAGAATTAAAAATTAAGAGCATAATAGTTAAATCATTATTTTATTAACACCTAAATCACGTGAATTACATACCACGATTAGATATCGTTGCCTGGTAAAAGCTATCTCAGATTCGAGTTCCTTGGCCCAGAAAATCCCTGTATAGTGAGTTTCGTCCAAATCGAACGATGTTTAACCATATTTAGGTCTATGTTGATTATCCCTCTTCCGTGTAGGTTGAAAATTTCATATGTCTACGGGCCTTGAATTCTAAACAAATGAATCGACCAGCGTGGGCTTACAACATTCAAGCGATCGCGATGCTTTTATTTCCACGGTATGACAAAAATAGCCAAAGCCAACTGCAATTGATTTGACATTGAAATGTATTACTGAAATCTGATGCTTCGACAGCGCTAAAATCACGTTTTCTGCCAGTTTTTCACTCATAACTCGCGAACGAAAGCTAAAATTAAAAATTCGGCTTCGAGGTGCATTCGCCCACCTTTCAGTCCATCTATCTTTAAATTTTCAGATCTTTGCGTTCAGTAGATTTCGATGGGCATCGTGGACAGACAGACAAACAGCATGTGCCCGCGATAATTATTTCAAATTATAATTATTAACACCTAAATCACGTGGAGTGCATTCCACGATTAGGTAGCGTCCCCTGGTAAAAGCGACCTCAGATTCGAGTTCCTTGGCCCAGAAAACCCCTGTATAGTGAGTTTCGTTCAAATCGAACTATGTTTGACCATATTTAGGGTTGATTATCCTTCTTCCGTGTAGGTTGAAAATGTCATATGTCTATGGGCCTTGACACTCTAAACAAATTAATCGTCTAGGATGGACTAACAAAATCAAGCGATCGCGTTGCTTTTATTTTCAAGGTAGGCTATGAGGTATGTTGACAAAAATAGCCAAAGCCATCTGTAAGTGATTTGATATTGAAATTTATTACTGAAACTGATGCTTCTAAAACGCAAAAAAATGCACGTTTTCTGCCAGTTTTTCACTCATAACTCACGAACGGAGGCGAAAATTAAAATTCCGGCTTCGAGGTGCACATTCCGACCCTTTAGTCCACCTACTTATAAAATTTCAGATCTCTGTGTTGAGTAGATTTCGCTGGGCATCGCGGACAGACAGACAGACGGAAGACAGACAGACGGAGGACAGACACTTCCTTTTATTAATATAGATTAGTCATCTTGGTAAACAGTAGATTGATATACGGTATTATTACTCCATATTTAGGGAAACTTAGTCTTACAGTAAAATGTGTCAGTCATACTATGAACTTTGCAGTAAGTGGCAAGATATAATATACAATAGATAATAATTAAATAGAATATTTGTTTGTACTAAAAGATAGAAAGATACTTTTTTCTTTATATTTATAATATATTTCTGTATCTGCATTTATGTTTGATCATAGCTATGGATATAATCTTGTCTCTGGTCTTCCCGTAGTAAAAGTAATTTGTATTCTTTTTAGTTTCGTGTAAATGAATTTGGAATGATGGAGGTACTTGATGAGGAGGAATTTGAAAGACTTCAATCTTCCAAAAAAAATGAAGACAAAGTGAAACTTGAAAAATCTGGGATGGATATAGATGTTGTTAGTGGAGGAGGTGAAGATGCAGGTGGGAAAAAGGAATTTGAGAAGCAGAATTCAGATAATATTAAGTCAGGTAAGAGCAGTTATTATATGATTATTTTTTACATAGGTGGACAGAAAGGAGACATAAATGCATGCTTAAATGGGAAAACATTGAATGATTTGCATAGTTTTCAAACTAGGGTATTTCCAATCCTCCTGTACATAATCTGAAACTATACAGGACATTCCACAAGAATGTTTCCACAGTCTCATTTTGTTGTTGACATAGTTGAGGATTGACAATAAAGAAAGTGTATATTTTTGTTAACCTTGATTTTTCAATAACAATCTTTCTCATTGCTTTAAACTAAATTAAACTCTAGGAACACTTTAAATAGTAAAACGTCATATCACAGAATCTTGCAGAAGATATTATCATAATATAGCATAGCATAATATGAACTTGTAAATTTTTATTAAAGGAAGGGTAAACTAAAAAAAATACAATTTTTTAATTTTAATCTCATCGCACGGAGCTTTGTATTACGAAACGAATGGTGATCTCGTGAACTTCACGCGCCTAATATTACGCTTTGTACGGGTGAAGTAAAAGCTACTGTGACGTCACGATTGACTAACTCGCTGACAGGACAACAGCTGCTGTAATGATCGCGCGTGTGTTTCTAATACACCAGAAAGTCTCATTTGTGTTTGTTGTTGATAGAGATGCCTGCAATGTTAGCTTCTAAGGACAAATCTCGGTATTCACAAATTAATATCACACGAAAAGAAACTGACAAGGAATTATTGAAAGAATTGCAAGGAAGAAAAGAAAATACGGAATGGTGTAAATGTGGGCTGTATATACATATGAAAACGGGCCACGAAAGTGTGTGTTGTTGGGACTGTGAAGTAATTTGTGAACAGAAGGGGGTTGTAGACTGTATAACACAACATGCCTCATTCGATAGCGTTATTATAAATAAAGATACACTTGTTGCCAGGCGTTATCAGTTAATACTTAGAGCGAATACAGTTCAAAAACAAAATATTTTTCAAGATACGAACAGAGTCACTTTCAGATTCAGAATCATCTTTTGCGGTAGTAGAAATGTCTGAAATGCTAAAAGAGCTACTGTATCTAAATCACAATTTCTAGAAGAGACATTCAATGAATCTATGAATCTGTGCAAACATTGACATAAGTTTCATTTCCTAGTTCACACTGAACGCCTACGCTGTTAGAAACTGAATTTTCGTCATAAATACTAGATTCCACATTCATGATTTGTCCATTCCCGGATACTGATGGATTACTGTTCGAATCTTGCAACAACTCTCTCATTTCCTTCTTCCTCAAGTACGACGATTTTCTTTTCTTCATTGGCGGTGTTTCAGATTTCCCACGCAAAAGAAGTGATGGCACAGAACTTCTTTTTTAAACAGATTGCGGGGTTTCTCCAGATAACTGTTTTCGTAACTGTACCAAAATCTCGGTATCATTTTCTTCAAAATGTTGTGAACAAACCGTACTGTATTTAGTAGGAACAAATTTTCCTCTTTTTATTTTTATCAGCCATTGCTTATTAACGTTCGGGTGACTTATCTCTGTTGGGAAATCGATGGAAAGATATTTTAAGTGTGTTATCACTCTTCGACGATGAGTTTGTACACCCCACAACACAACAATAAACCATTGTTTGAACAGATACTCACTAAAAGACTGTAACAGTAGACAGAATGCTGTGAAATGTCTTTCACCGGGCAAGACTGAGCCAAGCATTCGTCAAGCGTGACGTCACGCGCCCACCACCGCGTTACAATAAACATATTCGTTTTGTGATTAAATGTGAAGGTGTAAAAGATTTCTAACAGTGAATATACTTTCTTAAAAACATTTTCTTTCAATCCGTATGAAGAAAATGATACTGAATTTTTAGTTTACTTTTCCTTTAAGTAAAAATATGGTTTAGGGATGTATAACATAAACCTTCTTTCTATGATAACACTAATTCACAGCAAATAAATGTTTAAACTTAGAACAAATATTTCAAAATAGAGAGGTTATAAGATAACAGTTTCATGACCTTTTTTATTTTTATTTATTTAGCAATCCTGTAGACAAGCATAGGATAACAATAATAATAACAAAAATTATACAATACAATGTGAGATTATCGCTTACTTTTATTTTCCTGTGCATAAAATTAATTCAGTGCATAAAGAGATAGCTTAATTTCTTTCGGCACTTGTTTAAAGGCTTACTTGACACACTAACAATTAACCAAATATCAAATGTATGCAATATTGTATAAAAAAATATATATCAAACATTAGCTACCAAAAGAAGAAATTCAACGGATACTCAATATTCATTGATAATTTTGTTATGCACTAATAATGACTGCTAGCCACTAACCCAACAGTCATAAAAATAAGGTGAATCGAACAGGCCCTAGGCTTTTTAATAAAAGAGAAGAGAGAATAACAACCTAGAATTTGTGCATTAAAAACCTCTAAATATGCCTGGAACTATATTATATGAGCATAATCTAGACAGAATATTTATACTCAAAGTTGCAAACAATGTTGACTGAGCTGGAGTAGCAAAAACAGAGGATATTATTCTGTTGAAGATGTAGATAAAAAATTAAAGATTAAAATTGCTTAAATACATTCTAAAATATAGATATGTGGAGCTTTAGACTTAGTGGATTGAATATTTATTTTTATTTTGAAGTGCAAATATATTTTCTAATTCATAGTTTTATTCTGGCGCAAGGCAAATCAGTGAATAATGTGATACAGTCAAACCTCCATATAACGACATTTGTGGGCCCTAGGAGATTGTATTGCTAAATGAGGGTTATTGTTATATTGAGGGGTTGTGATTTACCATGCATTAGAAAGAATGCATGCAGAAAACTGTGTAATTTACAGGACTATTCCACTCATATGCCGCATATTTGATATTGACCAATAACGTTTAGCAATTCCTCGGATATAAACCAATCACGATCGTTTATCTTATAAAATACTTGCTATTAATATCGGCAAAGGGATAATAAAATGGTTAGCTCATTACTGGTCGTGCAAGCATCAGTGTGCCATGATTATTATGTCACATGTTGCCATTAAGCAGCGTGAAAACAAATTATTTTATACAACATAACTTGTTTGGAAATTGAAATAATATTAATGTACATTGGTTAAAACACAATTTCGATTCGGTGCAAGCCAGTTTGTATGATTTTATTCTGTTCTGCTATTAGCTTACCTGAATTAAGTTGACTATGTCTTATATGCACAATTGGTAGCACTGGTTACACCATGATTTCTCAAATCGATTCATGGATGGTTGATTCATAGTATGCCTTGAATTTGTAGTTGTTAGGTTTGTTTTTATGTAACAAAGCACGAAAGTAATTATTATTTGTATAATCCGTTACATTTTTATTCATGGAATAGTCTTAATAAATCCAACTCGAGTTGACAAGTTTCATCACATAAATTCACTCCTGCTGCACAGTCACGAATCTATTGATAAACTTGTAAAATCTTGTTGGATTACCTATGATAATTCATAATGAATTACAAATAAATGAAAAAACACACTAATTTTGTTACTCAACCTGCTGACTTCCGTTGAATTGTAACCATAGCTACTTTACACCCACATACTAAAAAAATTTCTGTTCAGACTGATTTAGCATCACGGATCACTCCACGCTTTGAGTGTAGCAAATGTCAGGAATTTCAGATTCGTAGATGGTGGGAAGAGGGAAGAAAAAGACAAGCGAATTCACCACATAGCTAAGGCAAAACTAAAACAGTTGCTCCTTATGGTGCTTTAATTGCACATTATGTATTATTTTGAAGTAACAACCTAACTCACAGTATGTTTTTGCACACATAAGGGATGATTTTAGTCTCAGTCATCCTATTTTCCACCCCTCATGAACCTTTCTTTTCTGGAATCTCTAAGAATCGTTAACAGATATCAGGCACCCAAAAAACAATATTGGTGGCTGGGAAGGAACAAGCTACCATCCATTGAGCTAAGCTACTGGTTTGCAGTAACAATTCAACCTCTAAATATCATTATAAAAGAATGTTTGTAAAATAGGTTTATTATAGTGAGCTACATTTAACATTTAAGATAGGAAATTTGCTGGGACCAAAAAAAAATATTGCCATATGCAGGTTCATCGTTATATCAATCTTTGTTATACAGAGGTTTGACTGTAGTAGTATTGATAGACTTAACTCAAAATCAATATTTGACATTTGTTACTATTAACACACTACAATCACAGGTTTATGTGTACCGGTAATTCTTCATTTGTGTTGGGTATCCCTCCATGGTCTTGTTATTTTTTGCAAGATGGCCTGACAATAGTGTTATTATTATTATTATTATTATTATTATTATTATTATTCTCCGTTTCACCCAACTTTGGGGTACGTTGAATCAATCACTTCTTAGTGTTTTGTGTTTTGATTTAAGCCCTTTATTGCTTCATTCTTTCTGATCTTGCTTTTCTTTCATCTTCACTGATCTGGATCATTCGTTTGGTTTTGATTTTGACTTGGAACCTTTCTTTCTTGACTTTGGTTATTTTTTGTGCAGTTTTATCTATGCGCATTTTGTCTGTGATTTTGAGTTATTTTATGTCCTTCTCTATTTTCTTAAACCAATTTGGTTTGGTCTTTTTGTTGCGGAAGTATTCAAAGATTGTTTTGGTCAGTCTATTTTGGTTCATTCTAAGGATGTGTCCATAAAAATCCATTTTTTCCTCATTGTGTTTGAGAGTTTTTCAGTCTTTTGGTAAAGTGTTTCATTTCTGATATGGAGGAGTTTGTTGTTATGGACCTTAGGGCCTAGGATTTTCCTTAATATCTTTCTTTCTTTGATCTCCAGTCTTTCAATTGGGCCATGATTGGTGATGGACAGTGTTTCGCTGCGTATAGGGCTTCTGGTTTGATCACCATGTTATAGTGCCTTATCTTTGCATTATTATTATTATCATCATCATCATCATCATCATCTTCACTGAGTCACAGCTATTGCTGGATTTTTGAGTGAACGGTCCCAAGAGACAAGTCCATTCAAATTCTGTTGCGATGACAGGAATGTTCTGGTCAGGTTACAGGTGTTAAGGATGACAGACTTTTGCAGTTTGATGTATATGGAAGGCGAAAGTCCTATCATTTCCAGGCTGCTCCTGAGCTTCTTTTATTATTATTATTATTATTATTATTTTGCTTCGAATTGGGAACTTTACTTTGTGTTGTTTTTATTGTCAACAGTTAAATCTAGTGATTAGAATTGGGATTATGAAATGTTTTGATTTTCCAGAAAAAGATATCAAGGTAGAAGACAAGAATGAAGAACCTATAAGAAAGCCTGGAACTTCAGACGATATTTATTGCTGTGAAGGTTGTGGCTGTTATGGCCTTTCTTCAGAATTTGTGAGCTCCAGATTCTGTAGCCATGCGTGTGTTTCATCTTTTGCAAATAAGAAAGCTGCTGAGACTAAAAAAGAGAGAGATCTTCAGCAATTGAGACTTAGGCGACGTAAAAAAAGACTCCTTCATATAATGCAACAACAGATTCAGCAGCAACAGCAGCAGCAAAAGTTGCAACAGTTACAAACACTGCAGCAGACACAACCACAGCATCAACAACCTCCGGCTTCACAACCCCAGGTAGGTAGCAGTTATTTTGAATGAAACTATATGTTCACGGCAAGATTTCTCTGAACTGACAAGAATGGGTATCCAGATAAAAAATTGTTCGGTTAATTTAAGGATTTCTGTTCAATCCTTATTCTTCATTTCTTTAATATCAA
Source organism: Ectobius pallidus (assembly GCA_964059195.1). NCBI lineage: Eukaryota > Metazoa > Arthropoda > Insecta > Blattodea > Ectobiidae > Ectobius > Ectobius pallidus. The sequence continues at coordinate 61,052,223 of CAXKWD010000004.1, forward strand.
TGCCAGCTGCTTGGATAGTCCATTTATTATTTTTCGTTGTGTGTATAGATCATGATTAAAGCTATGTTGTCAAAATTTGATGTGTTTCTAAACATTGCAACAGCATAGTTAATTAATTTTAACATATTCCTTGCTTTAAAATATTGTTGCAGGATATTAATAAATATACTTTTGAACACACATGGTTAACTTAAAAGATATTTTACCTCAGAACGCACGTTTAAGACCTCCATCTTATTGTCAGCTCTCTGAGGTGTCTGTCACCCCCCCCCCCCCCCCCCACCTTGCCCAGGTAAACTAATTCTGGATCAGTCCTTCTGCATATGCTGTGCTATTGATGACATCCTCCTATCAAAGTCTCCAATAATTCCTTCCAGAGCTTCCTTGCCAACTTTACTCCTTAGAAATTTAATAGGATGGGTTAGTTATTATAATTATAATTAATTATTATAAATTTGTATAATGTATATATTTGTAAATGTATAAATTTCATTCATTTTATGACTGGGGGTAAAAAGTTGTGGGATTATTTTTTTAAATTTTCTTCTTAATGTATAGAACCCATAAAGTTGATTTTATTAAGTAGAGCTATTATTGTTATAGCAACAGGTGGACAGTGGAAAAGCAGTAACACCCACTGCAAGTCAGACGACAACAAATACGTCATTCACATCCTCCTCTTCTTCCATAAAAACACCAAATTTAAGTGAGGAGGAGAACATGTCAAATGATGGTACACAGGATTCCAGTAAGGTAAGAATGTTGCTGTATGTAATTAAATTTTATAACCTATGTCTAAGTGCAATTAAACGTCCAGAAATTGTTACAGATCACCCCACCATGTTGTTTAAAGGGCTTGAAATGGACTGGAACTGCATTCTAGTTCGTAAATTTTTGGAACTTTTGAGTTCTGATTAAAAAAAAATACTAAGAACTGTTCTGGTTTGTTAAGCAATCCCCAGTGAAATCATCAGAAGGCACTAAGTTTGAAATCGATGGGGAAGATTTCCTTGCAATAGCTGTTTTCCTAACATACGGATAAAAATTCTCACATTTTACATAAAGCATTATGCTATTACAGTGTTTTGTAAATGGGAAGAATTCTGCCCTTCTCTTGCTTTGGTGCGCAGTCCACTCAAAGTTGGGCGATGTTGCTAAACTGTATTCCCGCTATCAGGCTGTAATACCACACATGGAGAATTCAGACTTCAAAATACGACTTACGCTATATGGAAATATTGTAATTTCACTTCAGGGACTCAGGGGGAAAGAGAGCATATTTCTACACACATCGTGCAAAAATCATATTTTTAGCTTCACTAGTTCTTAACCTATTTTCAAGTGAATGTTTGCATGCAAAAGCTGTATTTTGTACGCAAATCTAATTTATATGTCCTGTATATTATTACAAAGCTCTTATTGTAGTCTGTCTAAAGACTCAAGTCTTTCACTGGTGAACAAACAATAATAAATACATGCATATTTTCTTTCTATCAGTGACATGCTCTGATAAAAATACTGATACAAGCTTAAAGCTGTGGTTCTCTAGGAAAGAACTGAGAGAGGAGAGGTTCTCTATAACAGTTTGTGTTATTTCATTTTCAGTTAGCAAGCGCAGGACATGTTCTGATGACTATATCAATAGGCCTATACCACAGCATAAGTATTAATACAGTAAGAAACTGTATGTTAAGTCCTATGACGTGTTAGCTGTGCGACACTAGGGCTCCATGTGGCGAATAACTAAGACTACATTCTGAACATTTCAAATGACTTGTAAAAATACATAAACACATCACAAAATATGTTATTTTGAGAGAGAAAAATAGACAGTATTCTTCTTTATTGCAAATATGAATTTTAAATTTAAGAAATAATAAGACAGGTATTATATTTTAGTTACAAAGAGGTAAGCAATACCTAAAAAAGGTTTTTCAAATAGCAAGCTGACAATAAATGATGTGGGCAGACTTTATAATCGTTGCCACAGTGTCACATGTGTAACAGCCTGTTGAGATGATAAATACCTGTTACTTCAGGCATCCAGTATGCTTCCTTGGTCACAAGAAAACTAGAGTCAGCAAATGCGTGAAACAGTAGTCCTGTTTACGTCACACGCTATGGAAGAGATATTGAGATTTTTAAAAATAAACACTTGTTTTATTGCTGTGATTTGCAGTTGGTTTTCTTAATGACATAATATAGGCCTATTGAAATAGTTACTAGAACATGTCCTATGCTTGCTAACTGAAATAACACCTACAGTCCTAGAGTCCTCAGTTCCCTCCTAGAGAATCACAGCTTTAAGCTGGGTCAGGGTGTTGTTTTTGTTTTTGTTTTTTTAATATAAAGCATGTCACTGACAGAAAGAAAATATGCATGTGTTTATTGCTGTTTGTTCACCAGTGAAAGACTCCAGTCTTCAGACAGGTTACAATAAGAGCTTTGTGATAATTAGACTTCGGATTTTAGGTAAAAACCTATTTTAATCCTTAAGTGATATATGGACGAAAACTTGTATATGCATGTTTCATAAGTGACTATGCCTAAAACTGATACTTTTATAGGACCTAAAAGAGCCTATTGTTACGTTAGAGCCTAATACTGCCTTTTTGCTTGTTTTTTCCTCTAAAGTTCAAAATAAGTTATTTTTTGCTATAAATTCTAGCATTTATTATCAATTCGTACTAAATTTTTAGCTCGGAATGTGCAGTACATGACACATTTGTGACAAGGTTAAGTAGTAGGGAATGTTTCGTCTTCAGTAGAAAAAATCTTTGGAATTCCCAAGAAAATTTAGTGTTTTTCTCCCGACTCCCACATCCAGTATCAAAAACAACAAACAGCAACAAACAAAAAACAACAAACAAACAAAAAACAACAAAAAAACAAGAAAACAAGCAAACAAACAAAACAAAAAAGAAAGAAAGAAAAAAAAAACAAAAAAAAAGTTCTCTGAATCACTAAGGGATACACGGGGTTGATATGCTAGCGTACGTAACTTCTGGGAGCAGGGATTAGGTTTTCACCGTTATGGTAGTAGCCTAATACAGGCCCTAGTAATAGGTCTGTATAATTCTGTGCACCGTAGGCCTATATCTGTGTTTTATCATGATTACTGATTAATGATGACTTCAATAAATATAATATTCTGCATTGCAATTGAGATATTTCAGAAAATTGGCAACTTAACGATTTTATAAGAGACTAATTTACGATTTTTAGAACCTATTTTCCAATTTTTAGAGACTATTTTAGAGACTATTTTAGGCACCTAAAACAGCATTTTAGCGACCTAAAAGTCCGAAGTCTAGTGATAATATACAGGACATATAAATTAGATTTGCGTACAATGATATCATAACTCAGCTCTTGCTGCAATTCTAATGCATGCAAACATTCAATGATAGTAGGTTAGAACCTACTCAAGCTAAAAATATGATTTTTGCACGTACGTGTGCAGAAATATGCTCTCTTTCCCCTTAACTGAGTCCCTGAAGTAAAATTACAATATTTCAATGCAGCGAAAGTCATATTTGGAAGTCTGAATTCCCTGTGTGTGACGCTGCAGCCTGACAACACAGAACATACCTTTCAGTCTGGGCTTTTTATTATTCAAGTAATTTACTTACAGTTGTTATAATCGTACTTATTAAAACCTTATTTCTAAGGAACATGAGCGGTTAGACATCATGCAAAGCAATGCATTCACGGCAGAGGCAGAGGAGCGACTTAGGGAGATGGAAGTATGAGTTGGAGAGAAGGGCAGGGCAGAGGGGGCAACTAGCACATACTGGCGACGTTTATTGAGACCCCACTCATCATTCATTGTCAGGCAAATTGCTTGTCATTTGAAAAACACTGTAGTTTTAATTTCTGCTTTTGTACAATATTTGAGTTGATGCATTTAGACATCAGTAGAAGTGAAATTGTTAAATTAATTACACATTAATAGGCCCAGGTCAGGCCCCGTTACCGGTCAACAAGTAGTTTACTCATTAAGTTGCTAGATAGCAGCAGAAAACAGTATGAAGTGGTACGCATTATTCCTGTAATATGAACTAATACGTCATAGAAACAGAGGTAAAATAATATGAACCAATATGTCAAAGAAACAAAACTGAATTAGCTTTTTTCAGAAAGACGAAACTGAGAATGCTTTCCAGGGAATTATATAGAACACATTGGGGTAAGTGATACTACACAACACTTCACATTGGTGGAAATTACTGGTTTTTGAAATGTTGCTCAACATTGCTAGTTGTATCGGACATGTTTCAAGGACCATGGCTTGTCTGCCATCACTTTCATTGGCTGACCCTGATCTATCATCTCATTGGTTCAGGTGTCAATGCTGCTAATGTGTTTTTGGCCCATTATTAGCTGATTTAATTTTTAAATGGAATCAAGATGCTTAATTTAGAACAGTTCTTCATTAGCAATTAAACTTTTTCCTGAAATTACAAAATAAATCCAGAATTACAAGTGTGCCGATGTATAAGATTCCCATACCTTAAGATATTCTATTATTATTATTATTATTATTATTATTATTATTATTATTAGTATTGTTGTGTATTTTAATGTATTGATTTGTTCTAATGACATTAAATTCTGTTATTTAATGGTAAATATTCCCTCTTTCCTGGTTTCCTAAGAAAAGATTTCAACTGAACTTAAATTTTTTATAGGTTAAATTTTTATCAATATCTGATCATTATCTGATGAAACTCTTCACCTCATGTGGGATTTATTAAGACTATTCCACAATAAAATGTAACAACAATTATTGGTTTACTTTGTTGTCAATATTCTTTTTATCAATATCTGATCATTATCTGATGAAACTCTTCACCTCATGTGGGATTTATTAAGACTATTCCACAATAAAATGTAACAACAATTATTGGTTTACTTTGTTGTCAATATTCTTTCAGGCCGACTAAATGAATGAACAGTCAGTGATTCAGTTCGATTTACTGATGCTACCAATAGTTTTTCACCGTAAGATAGAGAGCGTCATCATCATTCCTAACATCAGAACAGAATAAAATCACACAAACTGGCTTGCACCAAGTCAAAATTGTGTTTTTACTCAATGCACTTTATTATTTCAATTTCCAGACAAGTTATGTTTTATAAAATAATGTGTTTTTATTCTGTTCACTGGCAGCATGTGACGTATTAATCACTGTGTTTTGTTGCTTTACATATCCAGTAATGAGCTGACTTTTATCAGATAAAAACATATCTTTGTGTTCATAGCAAGCATCTATATGATAAACAGCTGTCATTGGTTGATCCGAGGCATTGCTAAATGTTATTGGTCAATATCAAATGAGCGTCATATGAATGGAATAGTCACATTAATCAGCAAAAAGTCCCATTGTTAAAAGTTTAATTAGGGAATCTATGTTAAAATACAGGGAATTTGACTGCCTGTTAGAATAATTATGTTTCTGAATCTGCTAAATCATAAACAATGCAATTATTATTTTGCAGATTGATTTATTGTCTACAATATTTACCTCTTTCCAGCATCTCTACTAACTGTAGCTTGCTTGAAAAATTCTAAAGTTCAACAATGGCCTTTCAGGGTGATTTATTTTCATTGTAGTCAGGAGGATTAAAACAGAGAATTGTGATTGCTGTTTGTTCAGATCTAAAAAATGTGTAATGATAATATTATGGTGTTAATTTATTAGGCAAATTAGAGTTCTATATATTATAATTCCTTCAGCCACAGTATGTACATATCTTTAGCTAGATTCTAAAGAACTATTCAATAGATTAGGTTTTGCATAAAAATGACAAAATTTATAAAACTGTTGACAAAATGGTTACAGGTGGGTGAGCCATGTTTTATTGGTAGGCATACGTAGAAAGATGCATTTGTAATTATAGTATGTATGTATAGCTAGTATATAATTTGTCTATAATGAACGCATATCCCTCTATACTAATTAATAAATATTTTGTGTTGTATATGAGTCTGTTCCTCTGTCATGCAAAAATTACTCAACCGATAACACTGAAATTTTGCATGAGCATAGCTTTTAAACCTGCAAAGAACATAGGACTATAGCTTGTGATAACAACCAGATTATGTTCCTTGTTGATACTTAACTTTACTATTACCTAACCATTGGTCATTGATTTGAATTACCTATGTGTATGTGTTCACAGAGATTACCATGGCAGACAGGGAAGAGTGGCTTTTCATGGACAAAATACTTGGAACACTGTAAAGCCAAGGCAGCTCCAGTGAAATTGTTCAAGGACCCATTTCCATATACTAAAAACAGCTTTAAAGTTGGAATGAAAATGGAAGGCATTGATCCTGAACATCCATCTTATTACTGTGTGCTTACAGTAGTTGACATCCTAGGTAATGATTTTTTTTTTAAATCCACATGCACAGTTGAAATGGATTACTAGAAATGTCAACAGATATGTTTGGAAATGGAAAAGAATGGTTACCTTCCTTTTTTTTTTATCTCAAGATTATAAAGAAGAATAACAAACTGAATTTTGGTATTTATAGAAAATGGGCACACGTAGATAATAATTACATAAAGTAAAATGGTTATAATCCCAAAACACATCAACATTCAGTTTTCAATAGCCTCACTTACAGACTAGTAAATATACCAGTAACCAAAGAATACAAAGCAGAATATAAGTAGGCTTATAGTGTTAACGTGATGGGTTTTTCAGGACGTAAAAATCCTGGGCACGGAGTCCTCCGGGAGGGACTTTAAGCTGGGGAGCCCATGTCCTAGATTTACGGCACGTAAAAGAACTCCAAGCCTAAATTAGAGCCTCTGGACAAAATTTCTCGGCCCTTTCACGTCCAAGTAATACCTTAGTTTAGGGGTTCAGGGGTGATGGGCTTACCACCTGTCCTTCTGCCCTCTCTAGGAAAATAAGCGTAACAAAATTCCCATAGGTACAGAAACCTCCGCTTGGAGGCCCTACGCCCCAACAAGGGGGCACAGGATTAGAGAGAGATATTGTTAAAGTAGTATCTCTGAATGGTTTAATTCAAAAGATCTTGTAGACAGAAAGATTGAAAAAGGCAAAAAGCTGTCAAAGAGATTGGGTGATAAAGATGAGAAATTACTTTTTACTCCCAGTTGTGGAGAATTTTCTCAAATTGGTATCAATAAAATTAATTTATTTTGAAAGTAATTTCTCCCCCCCCCCCCCAAGAGAATTTGCTCAACAAGATTCAGCATTGAGCAATTTACACATTTTGGTATCAGTAAAAACTATACAGTGAGTCCCACGCAAGAGTTGGCCAATGACACAGGTTTCTGCGTCGCGGCGGGCACAGCTCCAACTTCCGAGCAAACAGGTGAAATATCTACGCAAATAAAGCCATGGTCGGTGTAATGATTCAGCTTCTCACATTTACAATTAAAATTACAATGAAAATAACCACGTACCTCATCACAAGAGATGTTGGAAATGTTCTCCTCTTACTTCCACACAATACTGGCACCTTTTTAGGAAATTTTCTTTCACGCGCATAAGTTCAGCTTCCGAGACAGAGTTAATTTCTCTTGTGATATTGTCTTTAAGTTCTTCTAATAGTATGTGACTATTATATATGAGGAAACTTGAAAAATAAAGTACCGGTATATAGGTCGATTTCCCATACAATTTCTCTGGAGATATTTATCATTTTTATTGATATGACCCATTAGCACCTTGACAAATAAAGATGAAAGTTTTAAATTAAAAAAATTCACATACCATCCATGGGTAGATAGTAGATTTGAGAAGATATTTAACCTTGTCACTGCTACTGACATATAAAATAGTCTCTTCAAAAACTGTATAAAAGCAAAAATATAAGATTTATACAGTAATGCTTTAAATAAGATATGAAGATTTTTATTTATTTTGTTGCACTGCAAGTGGATCAACTACCCGGTGCCAGTGTTGCAATAAATACCAGCCATACATATATACAAAAAATACACACTATACATACAGTTACACATTAAATATCACAACAGCTGTCTACATACCTGATAATTTAAAAAAAAAAAAAAAAAAAAAAAAAACTTTTCATTCAAAACTATAGCATATAAAAATTACATAATGAGAATATTATAGAGAAAAAATTATACATTATCATATACCATATTAAATATATTTTTAAAAATTTTGGCGTTAGCAGGAAACGTTTCGAAGGTTTCTGCAGGTAAGTCATTCCAATCCTGATTCCCTCTATTTAAAAAAGAAAATTTGGCAATATTTGTTTTCTGATTTTGTTTTTGTGATCCTTCCTACTTTTGTAATCTGGTTCTTTAATTTTGCTGTGAAACTCTTCACATGCCGGTTGTTTCGTGTATACATAATACATACATTTTAGTCTATTTATTATCCTTCTAGATTCTAAAGATTTCCACCCTTTGTGTTATGATTGTCATTCATATAAACCAGTTATTCTACTGAAATTTTCCACGCTGATTTCAAGCTTAGAGCCTACTGATGATTTCACTTGATGATTGTTTACATTAATGTATAAATTCAGCCGTGTAAGGGTTAAAGAACAAAACATAATTTTGTTCCCCCAGATAAACACAGTATTAGAAATTTTTTAACATCTCCATTGAAAGATGTTGTATCACATAGCAACAAATCTGGCATATATAAAATAAATTGTAAGGAATGCAATCAAGTTTACATCAGAAATACAAAAAGAAACTTCAAGATCAGGACTAAAGAACATTTCCAGAACATAAAGAACCATGAGATAGATAAATCAGCAGTTGCACCTCATTTTTTAATAAAAAACCATGACATGGAACCAGAAGCAAAACTGCTAAAAACTGCAAGAGGCCACACAGAACTGAAGAATTGGGAAAAAATCTTAATCCTTAAAAACTAAGGGAAAGTAATAAATTTTGAAAATCCCAATGGCCCCAGTGTAGTTACAAACACAGAAAACAGCTGTTGGTCATTAGCTGAAGATAGGGAAGAATAAGGTTTTTCCGAAACTACACGAATAAAACAATTTTAAGTGAATTAAGTGTTACAAATCACAACTAATTATATTAAGATGCCTTTTGTGATGTACAGTACGTGAAAGTCATCTCTCATTTAGCTAGCCCTAGACCATGGCAAGTGTAATGCTGTACAGTCAATGACGTGATTATAGGCACAGCATTATTTAGAAGGCACCTTGCTTATTGATCGTTAAGATGTCTATTTTTGTTTTTACCTCAGACCTTGAGGTTCACCTGAGTTTCTTGACTCTATTTACTACATGCATTTTATGGTCCGTAAAATAAAACAAATAGGAATGATTAAACGAAAATATTGCAAGCTATACAGGAAGATGTTTTTATTCACGTGATTTTTAAGAAATTGATGCCAAATATGGATGCTAAAGATGTGAAAGAACTCAGCTAAAATAATTCTTAAACTGATAAATTATTTCTTTTTTATTCAGGTTACAGGATAAAGCTCCATTTTGATGGATACTCAGACAACTATGATTTCTGGGTGAATGCAGATTCAATGGATATTTTTCCTCCTGGTTGGTGTGAAAAAAATAATCACCGCCTACATCCTCCTCGGGGTTATAACCCTACAACATTTAACTGGAACAATTACCTAAAACAGTGCCGAGCTCAGGCTGCTCCTAGAAATCTGTTTGCTAATAAGACCGGCAGCGTAAGTACTGTACTCTATTTTTCTTATGAAATCCCATTTTCATATCAAGTGACAACCAATGTTTCCTAATTACCATAACTACTCGGCTACAAGACCCTCTTATTTTCCATAATTTGAAGTTTTAAAATGTGAGGGGGTCTTATAAGCAGTGAAGGAAGTGAGAAAAATCCAGAGGCGGTGTGCTATCTCAAAATATTTTCCTAACATACCTCAATTTAAAAAAGTGATATCCACTTTGTGTTTTCAATTAACTTCCTTCATGAGTAACCAACCCTGCTTTATAGATGATTGCCAAGTAGGAGCATAACACAAGACTAGAACATCATGTACTGTCGATTGACAGACCTTTATTTATTTCACATCACGGAAACCATCAATAACAGCAGTGGGTGTCGGCATGCTGACAACATACCCCCAATCCTGCCACCTGTAGTAGATGAGCAGTGGTTGGGTGGTAGGCCAGGGATGTAGATCCATTGAGTTTAGTTTATTTACTTCAATAAAAATATTTTAAAAGTATTTAAGACAAAATTAAACAATATAAAAATCACAACATTTTGTTACCGAGAAACATTTTTAAAACATAGAATATAGTGGTGCAGTCATTAAGATGGCAGCAAAGACCATCAGAAGTTACAGTGACAATGGCTACTGATGAAAGCGTATGAGTTTGTGAATAATCATGAAAAGTAATTATTATATTACGACTCAAAGGAACATTCACAATTTGTATTAAATAGCCATTGATTTTCAGTGACTGTATGCTATTTCACCATTGAAACCAGTGCCGGTATGCCATTGGACCTTTAAAACCAGTGACGGTATTCCATACCAGCGCATACCGCCTCACTTCCCTCACTGCTTATAAGTGAGAGTGTTTTCAATAGGCCAACGGATTGGGGGTGATTAATATTAAACAGGAGTACCAATATGTTATAAACTAAAATGAACTACTTTATGAAAAATGCAATGAGCAAAATATCTTTAAAAAACATTCAATTCTAATTACTGTAAAAGCATAAACAATCAAGAACAGTAGATACAAAATGGCTGGTATGCCATTGGACCTTTAAAACCAGTGACAGTATTCCATACCAGCTCATACCGCCTCACTTCCCTCACTGCTTATAAGTGAGAGTGTTTTCAATAGGCCAACGGATTGGGGGTGATTAATATTAAACAGGATTACCAATATGTTATAAACTAAAATGAACTACTTTATGAAAAATGCAATGAGCAAAATATCTTTAAAAAACATTCAATTCTAATTACTGTAAAAGCATAAACAATCAAGAACAGTAGATACAAAATGGCTGCCATTACGTGTTTGGTGTGCATGAATGCACTGCTGAATGAACTGCAGCCTACAATGTTGCCACATCTACTTGACTGCACCAGTAACGAACCATTTTCAGTTGCACATCAAACTTTCTACTACCCACAGCTCTCACACCATTTTTTTCCATAAACGCCACTAGGCTTTATTTCCAAGAGGCAGAGTAACTAATTATCATCCAGTCATTTTCACAAGCCACTTGTCTGTCTGCTCTTCAATTAAACACTGACCACACCAAACCACAAACCACGTGCTCACAAAACACGCTGCTGCAAAGTGTTAAGGGTGGGACTGGGAGGGGAAGAATCTTGCAGCTGAAAATTCAAGATTAAGTATGAAGCTAAATAATTTACCACTGTATTGAAAGAATGTTGCCACTTTTATCGAAGTTTGAAACTTCAATTTTCATGATTTTTTATATTTTTCAAATTGTGGATACAAAAATTAGGGGGTTTTATAGGTGAGGGGGTCCTATAGCCGAATAAATATGGTATATCCCTCCAAACAGTGATTGTTCAAGATATACTGTATGGTACAGCCTATATTATAGATGTATAGTGAATTGAAACTAAATGGAAAAATATTATTTGTGGATGACACCAGTACATTTTATGCTGCTGACTGTCTTAATACTTTAAAAGATAATACAGCTCATGATATCAAAATTCTAGAAAAGTGGTTAAATCTAAATAAATTAACCATTAATATAGATAAAACAGTCTATATCATATTCCATAACCTGCGTCTTCAGTTACCAGTAATGGGTCATTTTGTAAGTTTTTATAGTAAATACATTAAACAGGTTAATTCAAATAAATTTGTTGGGTTCATTTTGAATCAACATCTTCAATTGTTCAGATCATGTAGAGTATGTTATTAAAAAAATGACTCCTCTTATAGGTGTGTTACATAAGTTGAGACAAGTTTTGCCAGAACACTGTCTTAGAAACAAATATTATGCTTTAATTTAGTCCCATCTAACGTATATGGTACCCATATGGGGATATACTTTTGGCTGTAATGTAAAATCTATACAAAATTTACAAAATAGAGCATTAAGAGCCTTATATAACTTTCGTCCACTTAAACCATCATTAGAATTACACTATATCGATATTCGGGCATGCTTCCAATTAGAGAACTTATTAAATCCCAATCATGTGTTGTTGTGCAGAAGATTATAAAAAAATCACACATCATAATATTTCTTTTACATTTAATGATGATATTTACGACTATTTTACTAGAAATAATAATTTTATACACTTGCCACAAAATTTTTCAGTCAAATATGGTACTAAAGGAATTCATTATTCCCTTTGCAAAAATTATAATGAATTGCCACAAAATATTAAGGATATTAGAAATATAAAGACTTTTGCTTCAAAGACTAAATTTTATTTATGGTCACAACTACTTTCTTGATTTCTATTTTTCTTTTAAATTTATGGTTTCTGTGATAATCTTAGTAATGTGCTGTGTCTTCATTAGATTAGGCCTATATTCAATAATTGTACATTTTCCTTCCGAGCTCTTAGTAAGTATAATTGTTCTCTGTGTATTATAATGTACTGCCCCTAGTTATGATCATTGTTGCTTTTTGGAATCTTTTGATAAATAAATAAATAAATAAATAAAAAATATGTTGTAGTTAATGATGAGAGATATTTTTATTTCTCTTGCTGAGTCTAGAGGTAAGTTATGCACATATAGAGTTATTTACAAGTTTTGTAAGTAATTTCATGAAAGAATAGCTGACATAATTTCTGTGAAAAACATTTATACAGAAGTTCCCGAAATTCATAAGTGGCGCTTGACCGAGTGATGGTATGAGAAAATACAGCTAGGAGACACTTCATATAAATCTCTTGTGAGTCAATGTGCCAAACAGCTTCATTTTGAGTGTATGCATTTAGTATTTGTAAACTTTTTCCATTTTTGTGTGTTGCTTACATAGTGATTTTCACAATGGTGGATGTTAGAGAGCAACTACTGTGCGTAAAGTTTTGTTTAAAAAACTCAGGAAAACTGCTGCAGAAATGCATGAGATGTTGAAGCAAGCAATTCAGTCGTACAGTTTATTCGTTCAGCTTTTTTTATTGTTGTTAATCTGTCATGTTTCTGTATTATCGGAGGTAAGTTTCCATTCATGCATTTAAAATCATTATACACAATTTAAAAGAGACAATTGAAACTTTCAAACGATATTAGTGTTGAATGATAATTCTTTCACACTGGCCGTGTGTAGGCTAAGATGGACACGTGAAATCAGAATGAAAAATTCAATGCCATAGCCAGGATTTGAACCAGGATCTTCGGCTCTCCATGCCGATGCTCTAACCAACTGAGCTACCATGGCAACGTGCCGGTACAACATTAAATTCTCCAACTGACTCTCAATCCCAGAATACCACCAGGCATTCTCAATATGAGATACGAACCCAGTGGCGACTTACAAGCTGTAAGGGCTTAAAGACCCGGGCTATAAAGTGTTATTTTTGTGCTAATTATACCTTTTTAATTTAAATTTTTAAATATTGCAAAATTTACCAGCATGTTACGCATGGCTACTACAAAATAACTCAGCACTCAAAATGTTAAATCCATCTCCACGTTAAATTGGACAGCCCAAAAACGCCTCTTACTGTCATCTGTAATTCATGTAACATTTCTTTTATTCATCACTATGCATTATTTTGTGATTATGCACTACATTTTTTTTCTACAGTCCATATGTCCAAATGGTTTCCGTTTGGGAATGAAACTTGAAGCTGTGGACCGCAAAAACTCATCACTAGTGTGTGTAGCCACTGTAGCAGAGCTCATGGACAACAGAATCCTTGTACATTTTGATAGTTGGGATGACATATACGATTACTGGGCAGATCCAACGTCACCTTACATACATCCTGTTGGTTGGTGTGAAGAACATGGCCATTCTCTTACTCCACCAAATAGTAAGTACAGGTGTTTATGTACAGAATTAGATTGGATATATAAATTTCTTGTTTCCTTTATTAACAATTTTCATTAAGAATTTTTGTGAGAGTAGTTCAATATGGATATTTTATAACCAGGGCCCGGTTTCTGATGACCTAAAATTGTTTGAAAAATGACCTATAAAATGACCCTAAATTTTAAAGAAAATGACTTAATAATTATAAAAAATGACCTAAAACTGATATTTTAATTTTAAAAATTATTATTTTCCACACAAAGTTACAGACTAGTTTGTAGTTTGTACATAATTGTAAAATCTGTAAATTACTGTAATGTTGTGAATGTTTTTTTTAATACTGGCACTGAGGCACTGGCGAGTCAAAATTTGGTTCTGACTGAGACATGACAACACTTTAACGCCAAATTTTTCCTTCTTGCATTAAACAGACACCACTTCAAAGACAGCACCGTTAAGATGAAAAAAAAGTTAATACACTCAATGTAAATTCATGAAAATGACTAAATAAGGAAGCAAATGACACGAAAATGACAAAATAATGACCTAAAATTGAAATAAATGCCCTAAAAATATAAAATTGCAGAAAATGACCTAATAAAAATGCATTTCTATAATCTAAAGGCCATGATTAGGATGTATCTACAAGTTGGCAATGTCTATGCAGCATCAATAAAAAGATGACATGTCATTAGAATCCGGGCCCTGTTTATCACCGTCTTAAAATTGTAAATTCCATGGGTCAGCAGCCTGAATATTATAATGAAGTGATTTTGTAGTAATATTTGGTGTATTTTCCTGTAACGTAAAACTGTTTTTATTTTTTCATATATCTGAATTTTTAAAGTTTACTAAAGAAGGATAACTTTTTTGACAATTTTATTGCATTGAATGCAAAGAACCAGCAAAATATGGTTGTATTTTATTATTTTATGGACATAAAATAGTAAATTATGCAACTAGCCTATGTGTTGATGGCATTTATTAAGACATTTGTATGTTTTTATGAAACAAGCAAAGCGATTGTCTTAATTACCATTATAGGTAAGTTGTATTTGACTGTTTTTGTTCAGCCTTAATGAAGTGTTCAGCTTTTTTTAAATGTTAATTTGTCATGTTTCTGTTTCATGTTTTATGTTTAAGTTTTGGGTTTTTAGAATACCTCGTAATTGATGAAGCAAACAACACAACAGATTTATGTTCCATCATTTTTTTAAATATTTTTTTAAACACAACAGATATTAATACTTTTCATTTTTTCCAATAGATGGGAGGCTATAAGGTATGCAGGCTGCAGGGCACAGCACGTAAAAGAACTGCAAGCCTAAATTAGAGCCTCTGGACAAAATTTCTTGGCACTTTCACATCCAAGTAATACCTTAGTTTCCAGAGGGGGGTTGAGAGGCGATGGGCTTACCATCTGTCCCTCTGCCTTCTCTCGGAAAATAAGCATAACAAAATTCACATATAGGTAACAGAAACCTCCACTTGGAGGCCCTTTGCCCCAATATAGGGGATATAGGAAACCAGATACGGATGTCAAATGTAGTAAGGGTGAACAAAGACATAAGTTTTCTACACACAAAAATAGTTTAAACTTTTTTCAGCACTTTAAACTAAAACGTAATTTTAAAGGAAGGGGGAACATGATATTTCCACACTCCTTTGCCAATAAATTGTGGAGAGTTTTTAACTTATTAAATAATTTAAATCTTTCCCTCTTTCACTTTTATATGTAAATTTAAAAACAGTTATCTTGGAATAAATTAATTCTGATCTGGGGTGTATTACATCATATGAACTGTCTTTCTTTTTATAATGTGATATTTTATGTGGGATTTTTTACAGTGAAGTGATACTATAAATAATGTAGTATATGGTCGGTTGTTTAAACTCAAACTTCACTTACTTGTTTCTTTTCAAGGTGGCTGATTGAAATCATGATTCTTGAAAAGAAACAAGTAAGTGAACTTTGAGTTTAAACAACCGACCAAATACTATCTTATTTATTTGTCTTTCTTTTCTTTATAATCAATTGTATTTGTTACTATTGTTGGAGAATTCAATATTGAGGATTTTTTTCAGAATGCCTTGGTCGTGTTGCAGATTATACCAAAAGTGGTAAAGCATTTTCTTGGGATAGTTATTTGAAAGAAACAAAATCTGTGGCAGCTCCTGCAAGGGCTTTCAAACAGCGCCCACCTAGTGGTTTCCGTCGAGGAATGAAATTAGAATGTGTTGATAAGAGAGTTCCTATGCTTATCAGAGTTGCAACAGTGGATGATGTTGGAGAACATCAAATTAGAATCAAGTTTGATGGCTGGCCTGACCAGTATAGCTACTGGATCGATGATGATAGTACGGATATTCATCCAATGGGCTGGTGTCAGAAGACAGGACATCCCTTAGAGGCTCCTATAAGTATGTATTACTAATGTGCTTTGATTTATAGGAGAATTGTTTGCATTTCTCCATAAAATACATTTCCAATTGAATTCATTAATGGAGATTGGAACTACAGTAAAACTTATGTAATTTTTCCATTAAAATCACAGAAAAACATTTGATTAAAATACTGCACTGACATGGTTCATCATTACAGTATTTTTTTATTAAGTGCCAGAAAGCCAGAAAGGTGCATTATGAGATTGTGTGGGGGATGGGAAAATGTCTGTCTGTCCATGTGTCTATACGCACTATAACTCAAATACGCTTTATCAGATTTTCATTAAACTTGGTATACTCATTTATAATGTCCATGGTAAGAAGCCTATTGATATTAGACCAATCAGTTGACCGGTACCGGAGTAATGCCCAATTTAGTGCCTATTTTATGGTAATATATTAGAAAGAATTTATCAAATGCAACTCATTTCTCATGGCAACATATTGTTGTACAGTCAGTCAAATAAAAAACGTTGGGCGTTATTTTATAAAGTATCACGAACGAGCATATGCGCATGTACAGGAAGACTTAAGGTTAGGTTCACACATGCCTCTTGTCTATCCATGTATTTTCATGATTATTTAGTCAGTTTTGTTCCAAAACAAACATGTATAGAAGGCTGTGGCTATATGCCTCAAATCCGCCATATTCTTGGTTGCAAATTTTTATAATAATAATAATTAATAGATTCGTGAGGAATATGTTTATTCAAGGAGCATTTTTTAAAGATTTTATTTTATAATTCCGGTACTTGTAGTGCAAAATCAATAACTTACGCTCAACTTCTGCAACCAATCTAGCATCGAAATATGCGCCCAATCAGATCCACGTTTCCTATGAAAACTTCCGGTCGCATTATAGTGAAGTTCCCACCTCTGAGCTGCTCTTTCATAAATATGGAACCTTCTCGCTGCTTCAGAGGCCGAAAAATGCAGGTCAATTACAGCCCTAACTACACTTTCTCTCACTTTAGCATTTGTATGTGGCGATGACACAAAGCAAAATGAATTGTGACAATACATTAAGTTGAATA
The DNA here is from genome assembly GCA_964059195.1 of Ectobius pallidus. Lineage (NCBI taxonomy): Eukaryota > Metazoa > Arthropoda > Insecta > Blattodea > Ectobiidae > Ectobius > Ectobius pallidus. The sequence continues at coordinate 61,069,684 of CAXKWD010000004.1, forward strand.
TCGTGTGTTGCGCTTTCAGCGTTGTTCATTTTTCCCCTCGTTCATTTTTTCCCTCCTGTCGCATGGCCTCATATGTTCCGAGAATGGCCTGTATTTTATGTTTTTTTATAGGAAACTTGTGAACTAATGCGTTAAAACTTTAATTTTAACTTTGTTGTACCAAAGTGTTGTTGTACACTGTTCATATATGGCTTTGGAAGTTGCAATACAGATAGCTTTGACAAATAACACTACCCACATATTCCTTCACACATGCTTATCAAACTAGACCTTTGTCCTTCTGTAAGGCCTGCTTAATGAATCAATCTGGAGCTTAACTCTGAAATTGATTTAAAAAATAACTTAATTTCTGCGTATCATAATTGCAGTTTTCACTGATTACACAAAATCATTCTGGCACTTTGCTACATCAGTTTAACTGATTTTATTTGTACTATGACTTATCCTGAATGTAAATCTGATATATTTATAGTGAAGCATAAAAATGAATAAAATAATTATCAGTATAAGCAGGAAAAGCAGAATTCACCAATTAATTTATCAAAATCTTACTTATCCAAATCAACTTGTCAAATATTCATAAAAAATAGATTTTATAATGTCAGATGGGTATTAGAATGTACTAACTCCAATTTTTGTGGAATATGAGGTAGCATAATATATTTTGTACTCTTAAGTTTAGGTATGCATCATATGCTTACTCCACAAAACCAATTTTGCACTTCTAAATACCAAAATAATATGTTGTTGTATGTCATATTACATATTATGAGTCTCCTCACTTTTCATAACTTCACCCTTTGTTTTTCAAACTATACTTTGATGGACATAGTACACTCCAGTTCTCAGGTGGCAAACCGATATTTGAATGAAGTCAACCAATTTAGGTTTTTGAAAATGTAGATGTTAGTGACAGTAAGGTCGGGAATAGCTTTATGAATAAATATTATAATTATCTAACTTGAATCATAGCAGTCACATTGTGCCAGATTGATCTTTTTTCCCCATAGAATTTTCAAGGCCTGATTAACATTTTCCCTAAGAATGTATTACAGTGTATGACAGATTCTGATACCTGTCGGAGTGAAAACAGAATATACCTCACCAAAGTGTTGTTTCAACTTAATCACAGAACATTTAAATTAATCATATAATTCAAAATCCATTGTAACTTATAACCTATGTACATCTACAATGGAATATCAAAGATCCACAAACTAAACGGGAGTGAGGATGATTCGGATTATTTCATATATCAAAATAATATATTAAAATTTGGAAAATAGATTCAATATAAATTAATAACACATACCAATATTTTTGTAGAACTAATTACAGTTATATTTTTACATATTTCCGAACCGGATTTCTTTCAAAGCTGTTTGAAAGTTCTCGAGATATCAAGAATCTTATAAAAAGCACCGTATTCGAATGATTTAATGCTAAAAGAAGTGTAACATGCTAAAATTGCCAAGCTAAACATTTGAATAATGATTTGAGTTGTCAGTCGAGTCAGTTTTTAGTAGTTCTCACTTCTCAGCTACCAACTCAAGTTCTCACATCTTGCATCACAAGTATCCGGATCATCCTTTCATCCAATAATCATTCAATTCTTTATATTACTTGAGAACAGATTACTCAATTCTTAAAATCATTTGATTCTGCCCATCATTACATGAAACCATAAAAAAATGTTTGCTCAGATTGATAGTAGTTCATTTTAAATGAAGGAATAAATCATGGTAATGATCCGTAATAATACTATTTTTCTTTAACTAAATTACAGATTATTCATTCTTTGCAGCTCCAGAAGAACTGGTTGAAACACCGGAATGTCCCACACCAGGTTGCCGCGGGCTTGGGCATGCAAAAGGTGCAAAAAATGTAACCCATCATACGTCTGTTAATTGCCCATATTCTTCACAGAATCTCAATAAAGATGGACTAATTCCAGATAGGATACTTAGTAAAGGGGATCATGCAGAAAACAAGGAGGATCCTGCACCTAAGAGGTTTGTGTTAAAAAATATTCTCACATCTAAGAATAGATTGTAGGTTACATTTATTATTTGGGATTATTAATTTTAATCTATGGAAGCATTAAAAACAAACAAACAATCAAAATTGATGTGAAACACTAACTTCCTCTACCCTGAATACTCTCCAGAATAGTGTACATGGCTGGATTACAATAGTGGGCCTCATTCAAACTTGAATTATTCACGAGGAAAGACTTAAAACCTATGTGTGTGTATGAAATGATTAGCTTATAACCACCCTTCAGAGAATTTATTGGGGAAAATGTTTCAAATAAAAGTTTTTGGTCTTAGTATAATATAATATAATACAAAATATATTGTATTATATTGTGCATATTAAGCAATTTGTGTAGAAAATTTATACAAAATTGTTACTATTTCTGAGAAAATGTTTGTAAAAACAAACTGAAATTTGTTGCCACGGTTCATGTCCCTGAAGGATGCACAGTCCAAATAAAATTTTATGTAATGCAATCGCATACCCTAACTTTCTTTACCCTGAGCATAGAAAATACACGTTTCTCTCTTCACATTCAAAAACAAAATTTTTTAGAGCTGTTTTTGAGAAAACAGTGGAAAAATTAGTTTTTCTTCATGTAAAGTGACAATAAAAGTAAGAGCAAGTTATCATCAATCTTCATGTAACACCCCTAGAAGATATTTAATCCAAATATAACATTTGTTTGTATACAATTTTTTATTCTCAAACTATTCTGGATCACAGACATAGACATGATTCTGAAATTAGCATTTTTGGATTCAGGGGACCTCTAAACATGTATTTACCGGTATGTTGAAAATCATGACATCGAATTTTAGGGTTGAACACACTATTTCCTGTAAATGTAAATGTAAGTTTAATGTCACAAATTCGTTTAAATTTTTCAGCTTGAGCTGATAAACTGGTGACTCGTCAGTTTGAACGTAATTGCTTATGATTACAACTAAGAAAATGCTAAGTCAGACCTACAAAATATATTACTAGTAAATTATTATTACAAAATAGGGAGAAACTAACACTAAATAATTCCTAAGTTCTCTAATGCTATTAATGAGTGTCGGAATAACTGGATTCATTTTCATTTCCTACTCTTTTAATTAATGTACCGGTAATTACATGGTAATTTCATCTTCAAGGAATTCTTTGCTTGAGTAGTATGTCTTCTGTAACAATCAGTTTTTCTATTTCAATTTTGAATTGTCTAATATTTAATGTATTTTTTTCGTTTGATGGTTTATTGTATGCTTTAATGCCCATGCATTGTGGGTTGCGCTCTAGGAGGGATAATCTGTGGAAAGGGAATTTTAACAATTATTTTAATCTGGTGTGGTGTTTGTGAGTGTGCTGTGTGTTGTATTGGTCAAAATTGGTGTGTACATGTTTTAGAAGTTCCAGTAGATATATTGAAGGAAATGTTAGTATTTGTAGAGTTCTAAAGAGTGGACTACATGATTCTCTGTAGGATGAATGGGTCATTCTATTTTGAAAATATTTTCCCATTCACTTCAGTTTCCCCAAAAAATATATATTGAAGGAAATGTTAGTATTTGTAGAGTTCTAAAGAGTGGACTACACGATTCTCTGTAGGATGAATGGGTCATTCTATTTTTAAAATATTTTCCCATTCACTTCAGTTTCCCCAAAAAATTAATCTGTAAACTAATATAGAATGAAAATAGCTATAATGAACCGTTTTCCTTATTTCTTATTTGTTATATCACCAAGATATGTCATATTGAAGCACCTATGGTACAGGTAGAGGAAGTAAAAATATACAACAATCATCAGACAGGGCAGTTCTTTGCAACAAGTGTGACGTGCCTACCTGGATGTCATTTCACAACATGTATTGGAAACTGCATTGACTTGTGCAGTTCCCGTGGCCGTAGGAAATTGTCCACTGTTTCTTATGAAGTTAACACATTTGAGGTTAGTATTTGTTGAAAATTGGAAGTGAGTAGGAAAATAATGGTACATTTCAGTTACTAAGTACTATAATAGAGAAAGAATAGTGATCATCACAAAAATAAAATTTGAGATAACACTAGAAAAACATGTATTTCACAATGGTTAGAACCTGAGCAGGCCTGTGATAGGTAAACGATGCAATGTATTTACTTCTATTTTTGGATTATTATCTTCATTGGACTCTTATTGCCATCCCTAGAATTTGGCTTTTACAGCTCAAATATTAAGCTGGTTTTGTGCAAATTTTTCAAAATTTAAATTTAAAAAAAATGGTTCAAGATTTTGACATAAATGTAAATTTCAGTGCTTCTATCTGTTAATGAAATTTTTATAGTATAGGCTAAGCCAACTAAGGGTATTCATGTGCACAAAGGGGAATGACGGCTATTAAGTGATGTCACCTGTGATTTGAATAGTATTGTATCATGCTCTCCAAACCAGCTGATTATGAAGGGAGATTCAGATGATGGTGACTCAAGTGACAAGGGAGTGTGGGCAACTCAAAATAGCCAATTCTCTATCCCACACGGCCCGTGGATGAAGGAAACGAAGAAAGAAGAATTAGGGTGTGTTAAGAGTAGGTAACAAAACCGAAACAAGAGGGACTGAACTCAGAATAAACAAAACAAAATACTACAACCTTTTAATTTGATGTAAAGAACAGTGCTCACTTGACTCTAACAATGGTAGTGATTTGTGAGAAAAAATTTTAAGGTATAAGTTATGAGAAAATAATTATGTTTTGAAAGATTGTATTTTATAAAGTACAACTTTGTACACGAATTTAATTTATGTCCAACCTGTTTAGTCCATATGGAAAAGGTAGAAACTAAATTAGGGAGTGATGGGGGAGATGACAGAAGGGAAACAAGAGGTATTCAACTCAGAAGCAACCTTTTGACTTGATATAGGCTACAATATTCACTTCTTAAAATATCAGTATCAATACTTAGAAAATTCAGACTTGTATCCCCATTTATAATCCACATTAAGAAGAAGGAATTTCTGTTCAGACTTGAAGTGTTCATGTTTTCTTATTTTTCCTTACAGAGAAAAGAATCCTTTGCTTATTGAAGTGAATATACAAGAAAACTATATACCTCTAAAACAATTAAATTTAGTTTTGCAAATTTTGAAGTTGTAGTAGACACACTTAATGAACTTCATTAGAGATCACTGCTCTCTTAATCCATATCATAGTCTACTTTGTTTGTCCAAGCATATGAATATATTCGGATTAAGAAGGCAGTCTTGTGATGCAACAGAGCATGAATGAAAAAAATGTTATCATCATTGAACTATCTCATGGCATTTATTTTCATTTATGTACAGATTGCAAGCTATTGTAACAAGAATGGGTGAGGAAAAAAGCAAACTGTTCTCGTTGTTGATTCATTAACCTTATAAAAGTGGATTCAATGTTCTAGTTCCTTCAACATTACGTAACTGACAAATTGAGTAAAATTATTGAAGGTATTTTATCATCAGACCCTAGAATACAATTCATCACCCTCCTAATTAACCGACAATTGTGAACATGTACAGTATGTGGTATGGTATATAACTGTTCCTTAGAATCCTCTTATAGTGTAATATTTCAGTGTAATTGGCAGTTTGATTGTGTGTTGGAATTACCATAATGTGCTGTTTGCTTTTCAATTTCTAGTCCACTTAGATGAAAAAACATTGTTCCTATTATATTGACAATCTAAACCAGCACTTGATATCGAAATTGTTGCAACTCACAATTCAAGATTTTATTAATAGTATAAACATGACCTTTATGGTTCCAGTAGGTAAACACAATCTCCTAGGATAATGGGACAGTGACTTCAATGCATGAAGATAAATTATGAAGTTACTGTTGGCCTGTGTATATTCAGTACAGTTTTTTTCTTCCTGAACCTGCTCAGAAAGATGCACAGCAGTCTGCACGAGTCCACTATCAAAATATTGTCATTTGAAGTGGTGAGGTTTTATTTGTACGTCAGTCTTCAAGGGAATCGTTTTGCGCTGACTAAGGTATACAGCTACATCTGTCTTGACTGGTGGGAGGGGAAGATGGCTTGTCTTTCTGAATTACACTTCCCCTAAAATGAATTCCTCCAGTGTCACAAAGAAAAAATTGTATTGTGAGTTTTAGTCGTGAATTATTATCACTAAAGATGTTTCTTGCAGCACACTTTTAGTACTTATTGGACAGTTAACTATAAATGAAACCATAAAAGTATTGTTGCAGGCTCCCTCTTATAATTAATTTTTTAATTTCAGGATTTCTGAAGGTAAAAATCCTGTGGGAAGGCCTCCTAAATGGCGACGGGTAGAGATTACTGATGAAACAAGGACTTCAGGTCAAGATGGTGATAATTCAAAGTTTGGTTCTAGTAGACCTGAGGGGAAAAACCCTGTTGGAAGACCACCTAAATGGCGCCGTATTGAACTTTCAGAGGAATCTAAAAATGCAAAACATGACCCCGACTGGACTCTGTATGATGAAGACAGCAGCGAAAGAAAACGAAAGAAAAGGTGAGATCATACTTAATGAAGTGGTGTGAAGGTCAAGTGCAAAAGGTTTCTGTAAAGTAACTAAATCAGAGAAACATAGACTTCATAAAATGTTAAGCCAATGTCCCATGATCCAATTTTTTATCTAATAATCTAGAAACCTTGAAAATAGATCATGTGACATTGGCAATTGCCATTGCACACAACTTCATCCTATATTTTCCATCCAATTGTATTTCATGCAACAGAATAGAAACATTTCTAATTTTCTATACAAAAATATGAAATCAACCAATGAGCGTCACTCTTCCCATATGACCTGCATGACGTAGAAACATGGCTGCTTCTTCCATAAAGCTGATTCTCTGTACTGACAGTGCTCAATCAGCAAACATAACCAAGAAAGTAAACTAAAGTATTAAAGCCAAGAAGATAAACAGATGCAATTACAGACTTTTAATTTACAGCAGCACCAACTATAACCATTGTTAAAACCGGAGTAAATGTTGACATGCTCTATAAATTATAAAATAGGTTTGAAAGAAATATTACTAGTGTGTGCATATTGATCGCCATGTCAATTGTATAGCTATCGCATATTGGACCAAAATGCTCTTCTGTGTAACCAGAAATAAATATATACTGTGTGTCCCACGCAAGAGTTGGCCAATGACGCGGGTTCCTGCGGCGCGGCGGGCACAGCTCCAACTCCCGAGCAAGCGGGTGAAATATCTACGCTAATAAAGCCGCTAATGGCGTTATGATTCAGGTTCTCACATTTACAGTTGGAATTACAATGAAAATAACCACGTACCTCATCAAAAGAGATGTTGGAGATGTTCTCCTCTTGCATCCACACAACACTGGAACCTTTTTAAGAAATTTTCTTTCACGCGCATAAGTTCAGCTTCCGAGATAGAATTAATTTCTCTTCAGTAAGTACGCACCGCTTGGTCTCTCGTTTCCTATCGAGAATCGAACCCGTTTCCCGAATTTTACTTACAAGTTTTCGCACGGCTTCTCTGCTTGGAGGACGTACACCTGGGAATTTTTCTAAAAACCGACGTCTTGCGGCCTTGCAAGATGATGTAATCACATACGAATCGTACATAAATATCCTCTGTTCTATTGCATACGTAGGCCTATGTCGTGGCATTGTAACAACAAATCTTCACTGACACAAGCAGAAGGAATACTGACCTGCTTTGTTGACACAGTCAAGGTCGTGGCAGTTCAACGACACACGTCCAGTATTGCCAGATAAATCACATGTTTTTCTTTGTGAGAACCTAAACCATTACACAAACAGCGGGCTTTATTAGCGTAGATATTTCAGCCGTTTCCTTTGTAATGTACGGGAAGTTGACCTATACACTTCATTTTTCAAGTTTCTCCATAAATAATATTCACATACTGTTAGAAGAACTTAAAGACAATATCACATAGGCCTATCACAAGAGAAATGAACTCTGTCTCGGAAGCTGAACTTATGCGCGTGAAAGAAAATTTCCTAAAATGGTGTCAGTGTTGTGTGGATGTGAGAGGAGAACATTTCCAAGAACTCTTGTGATGAGGTACGTGTTTATTTTCATTGTAATTTTAACTGTAAATGTGAGAACCTGAATCATAACACTGATCGCGGCTTCATTAGCGTAGATATTTCACCCGATCGCTCGGGAGTTGGAGCTGTGCCCGCCGCGCCGCAGGAACCCGCGTCATTGTCCAACTCTTGTGTGGGACACACTGTAGAAGTACCATCTGATACAAAATAATTAACCAAAAATTGGATCGTGGGACATGGCTTTAGGTTTTTCTCTGGGAGTGCAAACTATGAAATAGATGCTATTGTGAGATATGAATCAATGTAGGCTAATATGTTCTCTGCTTATGTTGTAGGCAAATTTACTTCTGCCAGGCTTCCTGGCATTTTGGTTGCTGGCTTGGAAGTGTTGAACAAGATTGCAGGAACACAAGACTAATTCTTGCTCTATACCATACAGTTCAAATTTCAGTTAGCTAGCAACCAAAGAAGCCAGGAAGCCTCACAAAAGTATTTTTACATAAATAGTAGTTCGCTAGTAATTGTGAATATGTAACATTGATTCATATCGCAGAAGTATAAATTTTTGGGCTGATGAAAATAGGATTACTAAATACACTATAACTCCAATCATCTGAATTAATTAGGATTACATCCAATCCGAATATAATCAAATATCTGGATAGTTGGACAAATCATGAAAAAAAGTAATTTCTTTAAAAAATCAATTTTACAGTACTGCACTTACATAAAGTGTCACATCTTGAACATATCGGTCCGAATCAGTTGGTTTACTGACAAACTGTCGATTTTGTCTACTAAAAGTTTTGCTTTTTTGTAAATAATCGGCCCAGAAAGAGGTTTCCCAGTTGCTGAAACTACTTTAATATGGCCTCAAAGCAATCTGGATAGTTTAAGTTCAGATAATTGGAGTTTTACTGTATCAATTTCTTACTTTTTCTACCTGTACCATAGGTACCATAGGTAGAGGAGGTATTGTATTCATCTTTGAAATTTGATGTCTTTCACCAGAAAAACATGTATTGCAGTACCCAGAGTTCATAATAATAATTTTATAAAAACACATAGAAACAACAGAAAAAGGTTGAGTGTGCATGTACTGTTTATTAACAGTTTGGCTCAGAAACAAAAATGCATATCAAATGATTTTATGATTTATTATTAATAAATAATTATTATCATTGAATTTTAACCATTTTCCAGAGTTGATGACTGTGTTACTATTACTTCACTTTACTTTTTAAAAAAATGTATTTTGTGATTTTTTAAAATAAAATATAAATACAAAGTAGTCTTTTAAAATAAAACGATTAAAATAATAATTTAAAATTTTTAAATTGCGTTCCATAAATGTTCATATTGTGGCACATAGTTTTACATGTTGCAGACCCTTAAAAATTGTTGGGAGGATAGTTATAAGCAAACTGTCTCAGTGACAATGCTGAAAATGAGTTTTCGTTAATTTTAAAAGAGGACACAGTGGAATATACTGCATTTACCTGAATATAAGCCACACTTTTGTCCTTAAATTAAACCTGACAAAATATGCCTGTGATTTAAAATCGTATACGAATGCTTTTAGGCAAAAATGGTAAAAAAATACACACATCATTGCTGGTTGATCTACCGTGAGTGGTTCCTGTACTTTCCAAGCATAAAAAATTTGAAAACTAGCCATTTTGATTTTCAGCAACCAGAACCACCTATTGAATATCTTGAATCCACACAAAATATCAATACTATAATAGATTTAACATCGAAAATACATCAGTTCCAATCCAACCATGGTAAAAAATTGCATAGGCTTAAGCAAACACTATTTATGTTATGATTCGAGTCCTTTATCTTTAATGATAGTGGTATTATGGGATATTCCTGAACAATGTGCTGCTCAAATGGCAAAGAAATGCAAATAATAGTCATCTTAAAAAGATGATAAATGAAAGTGCAGAGTTACAGAAAATAAACAAACCGTGCGAAGTTCAACATCGATGAGAAAATGAGAAGTGTACAGTATTTTGTTTTCTAACATTTTCATATACAGTTTGATGAAATAAAATTGGAATTCTTAACTTAAGTCATTTGATTCTTCTTTTCCCCATTTCAGGCGTATTTCACCTAAGAAATGTAGCACATTATTGTTGTGAAATTGAGTTATTTTTATTATTTCTTCTTGAGGTTAAATTAATTATTTCCTGTGGTGATAAAAAGGCAAATTCAGGGTTATATTCTGGTAAATTTGGTAGTACTGCAATGAGTCCACTTGTTCTGTAACGGAATGTGAATTTAAAAATGGGAAAATTCAGACATATGCCTTAAGCCTTTTTTTTCTGGTTACAGAAGGCTTCTTTCACAAGATGAACCAACCACTACAAATACATCAACAGGAACATTATCAGGGACAACTTCGTCAAATATCACAGCCAAGCAATCAAATAGCAGCAGTTCAAATGGGTCCAGCCCCACGAATATGGACATAGATCCTTTACAACAGGAGCTCAGACAATCTGTATTAAACCCAGGATATGAGGTGAAGCCTGATAAGCTCAGTCCTAAAATATGGGCCAAACATTCTTGCTATTTGAACCAGTATGTGAAAGCTGTGGAGACTGACAACCCTAATCTGTGGACAGTGGACGAAGTTGCTCAATTTGTATTTTCTATTCCTGACTGCTGTCATGTGGCTCATCACTTTAGAGAACAGGTAAGAAACTTATGAATATTAAATTGTATTGGAAGTTAACACAGTGAAGTTATATAATATAATAAGTATATAATGAATTTAATTTAAGACTAATAGTATAGTTTACTTGTACTAATTTTGGTGCCTTCGCTACTATACTTCAACTGCCATGGCACACTCCCGTGTATGTGGTACAAATTTTGAGACGAGATCCTCATTGGTCGGGATATCAAAGTTCATCAGTTGGTTCCCCTTCCTGTGAATAAAAATCCTCTCCCAGAACGAAAGCTCCTTATGGCCACAGACACATTTTAGTTGTAAACAACTACTCCTTAAAAAATGTACTCAAATCTACGAATTTAGAAAACTCCCATCACAGTAAAAAATAAGGCATTTACCAATTTAAATGTAATGATTGTGAAAAAGTCTATATAGGAAAAACCAAGAAGACATTAGAAGTCAGAACAAAAGAACACCTAAGACACATCAAATATCAAAATACAGACAAATCAGACATGAAGTTGACAGGGATCCAGAAGACTAAAATGTGTCCGTAGCCACAAGGAGCTTTCAGTCTGGGAGAGTTTTATTCACAAGAAAGGAAACCAACTTATGAACTTTGATATCCTGACCAATGAGGACCTCATCTCAAAATTTGTACCATGCCTGCGGGAGGGTGCCACAGCAGATGAACTATAGGTGTTGACAATGGTAGCGAAGGCACCGAAACTAGTACCGGTAAACTATAGCAGAAGTTAAGGTTTGAGTTCATTTTCCCTTTGAGACTTCCATAGGAAAAGATGCTGAAAGAAAATGTCATTCAAATGTCGGAACTATGATATTTAATTAGCAGTAGGTTCATGTAGTTCACTCACACAAGAAACAACAAACCATTTAACAACAGATTAATGCCGGTTCGATTTTCTTAGATTTAACTCGCTTATCTACAGATGCTGCTGCAGATTTTGGTTTTCTTTACTTGCTGTGCAAACTGCAAGAATTCTTTACAATCATAATCAAAATTGTTTAGCATCATTACTTCTGATTTAATTAACTGTAGGCTACTTTGATTTCTTATTTATCATAATTCATAGGTAATCCCCCAAGAGTTGACAAATTTATCTGATAAAACTCGTCACCTCAAGTTGGATTTATTAAGACTATTCCAATGAATAAAAATGTAATGGATTATACAAATAATAATTACTTTCGTGCTTTGTTGTATAAAAATAAAACTAACAGCTGCAAGATCACGGACTACTATGAATCAACTATCCCTAAATCGATTTGAGTTACCATGTTGTAACCAGGCCTACCAATGGTGCATATAAGACATAGTTAACTTCATTCAGGTAAGCTAACAGCAGAACAGAATAAAAGCTCCAGAACTGGCTTGCACAAAATAGAAATTGTTTTCAATCAATGTACATTTCTATTATTTCAATTTCCGAACAAGTTATGTTGTGTATAAAAAATCTGTTTTCGTGCTATTTAATGTGAAGTATTAATCACTGCACACTGATGCTTTCATGTCCAGTAACGAGGAGATGATTTTACCTGATAAAATGCCATCCTCGCGATTCCTACAAGGATATTGTAAGATAAACGACCATGATTGGTCCATATCCGAGGAATTGCTAAATGTTATTGGTATCAAATACGAGGCGTATGAGTGGAATAGTCATTGAGAAAACTCCCTCAGTGTGGACATTTGAGCCTGGAATACTTAACACAGAGTCTAAGGTTTTACCAAAATTTGAAATTAGTGACAAAGATTGATTATGAAAAATGCAATATAAGTTAGGAAGCGAAAATACAGGTTCAATACAGGATAAAAAAAATAAAAAAAAACTAGTGATGGGCAGAATTGAATGATTTTAAGAATAGAGTAAACTGTTCTCAAGTAATATAAAGAATCGAATGAAAAGTTCTCGGATGAATGCAGGATCTTGTGAGAACTACTAATAACTGACTCCATTTAACTCAAATTGTTATTCAAATGTTTAGCTCGGTAATTTTATCTACTGCTTTTGGTTCCTGCAATGAATGTGGCTCACCCATACAGTGGACCATAAACCAATAAATATTATTATGCATTTCAGGAGTATACCAATTTCTGTATTTAGATTTAGTTTTACTATTACTGGTATTACCTCTTTTACTGTTAACTTTACTGTTTTACAGTAAACTGTTCTCAAGTAATATAAAGAATCGAATGAAAAGTTCTCGGATGAATGCAGGATCTTGTGAGAACTCGGTAATTTTATCTACTGCTTTTGGTTCCTGCAATGAATGTGGCTCACCCATACAGTGGACCATAAACCAATAAATATTATTATGCATTTCAGGAGTATACCAATTTCTGTATTTAGATTTAGTTTTACTATTACTGGTATTACCTCTTTTACTGTTAACTTACCTCTTTTACATTCAAGTGTAAAAATTGTATTAAATATCTCCAAGATTGTATGAAAAGCATTTATGAAATTTAGCTCTGCAGATAACTGATTTACCATACATAAATTCCAGTTTATTTCCTGTAACCTATTTTTAAAAAGTTATATTTTCCAGGGTGTTATTTTTCTTATGAGGGTTTTTTTCTACAGTTTCCTTGTTAATTGATTTATGAAATTGGCCATTATTTATTATTTCAAATTGAATCGCAACATGATCAGCTAAGCCTAGATTAAGTACTGCTATATTATAATCCTGTGGTATGAACTTTGTCACGATATTATCTAAGCAAGCATCATCTCTAGTTGGTGTATTATTTGCACAATATATATATTATGTTGATGCAATAGGTTTAGAAAGTCTGTTACGCTGGACTTGTCTTTTGTTACATCAAATTCAGCATTTAAATCTCCACATATTACTAAATTGCACAATGTTACTAAGAATTCTCAAAACAGCCTCTAGAGATTGTAGAAATATATTTACTTTGCCTTTGTGAGATCTATAAAGTATTATTATTATATTTCCCTGGCGTAACTGAATTGCTGTTACTTCAAAGTGACCTTCATTGCAAGATCTCTTTAGATATACTTGTTTAAAGCTGATGTTTATAGCTATTAGAATCGAAACACCCTCCCCTGATATGGGTTCTTTGACAATAACTATTTCCTATCTCATACCCATTTGGTATGGCGTAATCAGTTTCTTCTTCCTTACACCATTCTTCACTTAAAGAAATTACTTTGTAATTATGTTCACTTACAATTATCTCTAAGTGAGCATTCACACCAAAGCAGCATAGCATGTGAATCGCATTACCTGGATGCAGGCCGCATTTCGAGTTGCATGGTTCACAGTTTTGCATTCATACCGAAGTAGCATATATGCGACCTGCAGTTTAACATAAATTATATATTTTCACTTGAACAATTGAGAAACCCATTTAAAATAATGCAATTTACCTAAAGAGGATTTAGTTTCAGCAATTTTAATCCAGGCTTTTTTCCTACTAGTTTCGATTGTCATATCATATAGTCTACGCATTTACAAATTGCATGTTAAATAGCTCTCTTTCCAGCAGTTTTAAGACAACTTTGCCATAATCTACCGCTACACAAGCAAATGTGTTGAATTTTCTTAACAATCAGAAAACAGCTAAGAAGGCAACTGTACACATGCGTCATCCCGAGTAGCGTCGCATAAAATAAGTCCAGATCTATCTGAAGAAATGAATGTCGCACTCTACGAGCTGCACTATTGCCACGCTACTTCGGTATAAAGACTTGAACTTGTTTATTTGGGATTGAAAATAAGTAGCGCACAACCTGCATCCAAATATTGCGACTCACATGCTATGCTATTTTGGTGTGAATGCTCCCTTAATCTTCAATTTTATTGTTTAGTCCCTGTATATTTGTATACACTATTTTAAAGTTTTCAGTCATCCTATTTAGGCTATTGGTATTGTTTTCCTCATCCTTTCTACTACTATATCTCTGAGGTTTCACATTGTTATATATTATTCTTATATTCTCAACACCGGGAAAGCCTCAAGTCACATATTTCACATTGTTGTTTATGATAATCTTGTTTATTTGTCCCATAAAAAAATCATCCCTTTGTGTTACTGGATGCCGTTTATTTCTTCCTGATGATCGAATTTCAGCCTCTTAATTTCCTTTGTTGCATATGTTGTCTTGAACAGTTCTTTCCATTAGTGTCAACTCATCTCTTCCCTGGGGTGGGGCATCCTGATTTGGTGGCCTGTTTTCATTCTTTGGTATTCTACCTTCTACTCCAGTATTTAAAGTATCTTGTATCTCAGGTACATTCTGCTCTTGATGTTCTTCTTGTGTGACGGTAACGTCATTCAGTTTGTAATGGCTGCCTAGGCTATCTTGGAGCAGTTTATTTTTTGTTCATTTTCACAAGGGAGATTAATATTAATTTTCTGGGTTATATTAAATACATTATTTTTTTCTCTGTTCCATTCATATGTAAACCGTGTTGTGTGAATTTGTCCCTTGTAAGACCAACACAACTATTTCAACATGCTTCTCTGATTTCATCATTTTAAAGTCTTCTGTTGTATGTCTTGAATTCTTTATTCACCAAAGAATGTTCACTTAAATCATATCTATGTTGTGCACTTAATAGAACAATGTTAGTTTGTGTGTTCTTCTTGACAAACTTGTGGAATAGCTTCAGAATAACTTTTAATTATACATAAGTATATATGTGTTCTCTTAATGTGTGTTCTCTTAATATATATATATATATTATCTTATCAATTTTTACCATTTTATGTATGTATAATTGTCTATGTAAAAACTGCTTTCTTTTATCATTTTAAATTTTGTCTAACAGTTTTAATCCAATTAATTGAGACAACATAGACCTAACCATATAAATTCACTGACCAATAGAATATATCAACAATCTGCTCACATAATTATAACACAATAAAAATAGCAAACTTATAAATATTTGTCTTCATTGTAAAAGGTTGTCCACATCACTCTATATATATTTCTGGCATCTTATTATATTTTTGAGGGTATAAGACTAAAAATTAACTCTTATACTTTGTAAAATTCTCCCTCAAAGGCCCTAAGATGAAATTTATCAATAATCAAATTTATTCCTAGTTGTAGGAATTATGTTTCTCTTAGATCTGTTTTCATTATTTTGTTTCTATCATCTTTACCACCTCTACCCATTCTCTTGATCAATTGTCATACAT
The DNA here is from genome assembly GCA_964059195.1 of Ectobius pallidus. Lineage (NCBI taxonomy): Eukaryota > Metazoa > Arthropoda > Insecta > Blattodea > Ectobiidae > Ectobius > Ectobius pallidus. The sequence goes on from CAXKWD010000004.1 coordinate 61,085,638, forward strand.
GTTAGGCCTGGTGGCGTCATCCTTACCATGTGGCTGGCTGCCTACAACCTCTGTCCAACTGTCATTCTTAACGGCCGAATCATTTTTTTCTATCTTCTTGCAGGATTTTGACAATTTCCCACACAGTCTTTAATTCTTCACTCTTCTTGAACAATTCAAACTCTGTTTCTACACAAAATCTGCACAAATTATGGTCATGGTGACTTAGAATTGTTGAATTATTTGGGGAACGAGATTGGCGGTAAACCTTACTAAACACCATCTTGGCTCTATGGTCTATAGGAATTAGTTTCATGCAGTGCTGTCAGATAATGTGTTAATCTCATTGTATTACTAGCATTCAGATCCATAACATAAGTACGCTGTCTCATCTGCCCTGGGATCTTCTGTTTAGAATCGGCAATCTGGCAACACTGTACTGCCCTCTGCACATATGTGCCTTTATTGTCTACAAAACTTATAGCACGTTAATGAAGTTAACTGTAGTGATACAACTGTGCAAAAACTCAAGAACTCTTCCTCACATTATGCTTCTTGTAGCAATAAATCATTCAAATGATTATTTGAATATTTGTATACAATTCTTGAAATATCAAGAAGTTTCAAGAATCAAATACAGTAGAGTCCCGCTGATCCAGACTTCCGGATGGAGTTTTTGTACTGAACAATCAGATTTTTTATTTTAATCACAAAGATGTCTTATTTTGTTAATCCTACATCAATATGTAGGTAAAAACCTAGGTCTACTATACAGTAGTATTAAAACTAAAATTAAGTTGTAGGAAAAGTTATATTTATGGGATTTTTATAAGTTTATTCATCTAAAGCCTTTATTTCTGTACAGTACATGCATTTTAAGGCAAGTTAATCCGGACTTTCAGTGACATGGACAGGTCCAGTCCCATCTAGTCCAGATTAGCGGGACTACTGTAATTCCGATCTTTTCATTCGAGAACTCCCATCACTAAAAATAATCCTAAAATACGGGAGTTCTCAGGAAATATGGGAGAGTTTGTCACCCTGAGAAGGTGCAAATTTTAAAGCCTTAACTTCCCCTACCTTCTCTTTCCCTGTGCTACACTAACTCATCAGTTCATGTGGAAGAATTCCATTCTTTAAAGTGAAATTTCTTTTCTTTTCAGCAAATTGATGGAGAAGCATTACTGATGATGGCTCAAAATGATCTAGTTGAACATATGGACTTGAAACTTGGACCAGCAATAAAGTTGTACAATAGTATAGTGCTTCTTCGACAGAGAGTAAGGCATAGTTGAGGTGATATCAGGCATCCTTTGTATGGAAGCCGTGAACTGAAAAATAATTTATCGTGTCTTTCCAACTCAAAATGAACAGTTGTCATGAATCCATCCATTCATGTCCCTCATCTGGAAAAAATTTCATCATTGATAAGTATTAAGATTTAAATGTGTTGTTATTCTTTAGGATTTTACCATCTTGATTTGTTTCGTTAACCCTTTTTTTTTTTTGCATACTGGTATACATCAAGTCGTGTGTATATATTATATTGCAAATTGAATTTTCAGTATAGTTTACTTTGCATAATACTGTAATGTACGAAGTATTTTTAAGAAAATACAGAAATTCTGAAGAGAACAGATTTTTTTAGTAGGCTATATGTTTTGATAATTCTGTAACACTTGTTAATCTTTTGCATCTTTCATTTATATGTCTTTCCTATGTCTTATTATACTGCTCTCTGAATTTCTGTACCAGTAGTATTGAAATGTCTTCCCACTTACAGTATTAATTTCATTTCTATTTTTGTGTGATCTGTATATAATGGAAATCACTGTAATTACAATGTTATAAAATAAATTGAAGTATTTGAAATATAATCTTTAGGGGGAAGTTGACTGCATAAATGGCGTAAAGGTTAATGACTTCAGTAATTAGGAGGACAGTATACAGGAACAATCCATCCATCCCATTGTAGAACCTTGTAGAACCAGAGCCTGCCTCACGATTAAAGCCCATTTTTTCCTATCTTGTGCTTGCCTCCTCCAGGTTCTAATTCCCATCTCTTGTAGGTCATCTACCCCATCCTCTAACCATTTCTTCCTAGGTCTTCCAATGCACCTTCTACCACATGGGGTTCCTTTATGGACTGTGCTTAGTAAGGATCTCCTGTCACATCTCTCCACATGATCCAACCATCTGAGCTTTTATAGTCCTTTCACATTCGCCAGAGGTTTCAAGGCCAAACGTAGCATGCCTATGATGCCCCCACTTACCGCACTCATACCCCTCCAATGCCAGTCACATGACAAGCCAGTACAGAGTTCCCCTTGGTGTTGTATGAGTGTGTGACAGCGCAGCTCCTCAGCGCAGAGGGGAATACTGTTGACTGCTGATCAGTGGGGGCATATTAGACGTGAGAAGTTGTGGCCTTGAAACCTCTGGCGAATGTGAAAGCACTATAGTGTGCCCAATAATTTGTGGGTTACCATGTAAGTCATATACAGTGTGCCCGAGAACATTCTCCGCTGTTGCTATTTGCTGGAGAGAGGGCTATATTCCATTGCATTCCATTCAACGCTTTGTTCTATGATTATTCGTAGAGTATTAATATGATCTATACAACTACGGTCTTTCCTAAATCCTGCTTACTCCTTCCTCAGCTGTGCCTCCATCGCCTTTCCCATTCTATTTAGAATTATTCTAGTAGAGGTAAATCATTTTCGTAACATCTCTGGGTTTCTCTAGCTGGACAGTGAGCGATCCTAGCAATGCAGCGAAGGGTGGGGGATGTGCAGGGCTAACTGCTCAGTAGTCAGTCTTGGTTTTGTCTGCTGAAGTGTTACAAACCTGTGCTTATGTGTGGAGAAGTGTTTAACAATGCAGTCCGGTGTAGGCTATATGAAGTTTTCATTAAATTATTTCCATTTATATTCGCTTTAAGATAGTACTAGAAATTCATTAGTTAGTTAGTTTCTTTGTTAGCTAGTGTTAATATTGAGTTCTTAAAGTAAAATGGCTCCCACTCAATAAAAACTCCACCGAAATCCAAGTTTTTTAAACACTTTCAGTATGCTAAATCCCGATCCTTTGTACTGAATTTTTTCCCGCAGTGTGGGAAGTAGATTTTAATAAATTAAAAGAGAAATGCAGGATGTTGAAGCTGGAAGTTCAGAGAGCTTCAGAACTCCAAAAAAGAACAAAAATCGACCAAGGCCATGTACAAATTAGGATGAATTTGAAATGTGTGCAATCAGAAAATCAATAAATGACTTTTATATTACGGAAAAAACTGCCAACTGTAAAAAACCTACTTCCGCGTGATTTCCACACCCTAATTTTTAAACAATCATTTAAAACTTCATGTATCCTTTGCGTTTTTGTGTACATTTTTCACAGTTTTGGTATTTTACGCATATGATTTTACAGTGTGGTATGAATTTTGGGATTTGTTGTCCTTTCATAAAGGTAAATTCTCGCATTCCATGATAGGTATTGTTCATTCGCAAAACTGCTCTACCTGCTTCACAAAAGAAGGGGATGGCACTATGGTATTACAGTTGTTTCTTAACAATACAGTGCACTTGTGTTGAAATTTCAAGTTAGGAAAGAAGAATAATTACACAATGTTGTACAAATTATAAGTACAAAAATACAAAGTAAAAGTTTAACATGTTTTGCGGAACAGTTTGCATTTTAGTGCATTATTGGAAAAATCATAAAAACGCTCAAAAATTTTAAAAAACTTACAGAGGGCATTTCGTGGTATGGTAACTGGGGAATATCCCACTATAGGAGATGAATAGCTTCTACTTTAGTTTGTAGAACTGAGAAACGAAAAGTCCGCATATTTTAAGCATACATATGTTATTTTTTTCGGTGACCTAAACTGTGTTAAAAAAACTACTCAAATTATGAGTAAATACTTTAAATTATTCCTTGCGTAGCAATATTTAATCAATTGCTTTGAAATGTTCAACCAAGTCCTTAGACTTATCAGTAGTAAAATTAACTCAACGAATAGTTAATTAAAAACAATTAGCTATTTATGCCTTTATAATGTATAGTTTATGATTTAAACTCGAAAAAATTAAGTAAAATAACGTTAACTTTTATTTCTAAAAGAAATAGTAAACTATCAGCTTTTTGGTTTTGACGTGTGTAGAGATGAAATATGCAAATTTGCAATTCGGTTCCAAAATTTTGAAAAATGAACTCCAAGGATCTTTTACCATGAACCCCAATAAAATCACAAAATATAAGTATATTTTTTAAAGATTAAATAAACTAACAGCTCTCAAAATTTTAGGGATTATCCTAAATGCTTCCGGGGTCAGGTAAAAAAAGAATGAAGAAAATGGAATGAAAAATGTAGAAATTATAAATATTTCACAGATAGGTCCCCATAAGTGCGTGTACTCATGCATAACTTTCATTTCCTGAGGATGCCTTTATTTTAATTTCATTAACAGTGTTTTTAATATTATAAATATAAATATCGAGTGTAAACAATTTTACGTGTTCGTTTCAATAGAACATGTTTATGACAATAATTCAAATATTCATTTAAGCTATTTCGTGAATAGGTTTACCCCTTAAAATGTTGATATTTTAATTTGTTGTACCTTATTGTTGTATAAGCTGTAATGAAATAAATTTAGCATCTACAATAATAATGCATGTTATGTGCATTAAAAATACCAAATATTTAATCTGAAAGTACGAAAATATCTTTTCCTTACAAAACTTTGTTTTATGCTATTTTTTAAGCTGATGTTCAGTTATTAAGAAGAAGCATTGCACTATCTGGGCATTACTATTAAAGAAACTTTAATGAATTAATTTAGTAAGTAGGCCTATCGTATACGATTTTATGATTTTTTCTTTCTTTCATATTTCATATTTTCGGCTTAAAACCCCTTACACCGGTAAAAGGTGACTGGCTGTTGGTACTTCGGAGATACGAATAGATAGGCTCATGGGATAAACAGAGGTGAAAACTATTTGAACAACAGCTAGTAAAGACGACAGTTTTATTTCAGTTACGACAAAAAATTAAATACGGTATGAGAAATAAGTATTGTTGATTGACCATTGCTATTTGAAAAAGGCGCCTCTTGTGCTCTGAAACTTGTTCGGTTGGCAAAGTGTTTGGGGGAAGGGGCGGGGAGTCAGCTGCGTGCTAGACTCCAGACTCGCACTCAATCTACCCATAACAGATCCCAGAGATGTTACGGAAATGATTTACCTCTAAACACTTTCCCTGGAATAGACAGCAAAGATATTCCTGTTCAGTTTTCACATTTTGATCTATTCCTTTTTAGGAATTTTGATTATTATGCCATTTTTCCAATCCTTAAGAATCTTCTCCCTGTTCCATACCCCTCTGAAACCAGTAATAAGAGTGAAGTAGTTGTTTCAATGTCACTTGTCAGAATCTCAGAGGTTATATTATGTTTGCCTGGAGCAGATCCTATTTTAGTTTGTTTCAGTGCTGTTTTGATTTCGTTCAGGTCTGCCTTCCCAGACATATCATCAATCCATTTCCTTTTATCTTTACAAGCACTTTCTTAATTGCATTATACTGGTCAGTTAGAAGGTTTGTCTGATTTCTTGTTTTGCATGAATTAAGCTGGTGTTTCACATTTCATCTTGCTCCTATTTTTTCCCCAAGTTTCTGCTGACATCTAGTCCTTTTTCTGAGTCTTTCTGTAGCCAAATATTCATTTGCTTATTTCTAGTAAGTCATCTTTTATCTTACCCCAGGTCGATTCAATGTCTTCAGTTTCAAGATCTTCTAATATTTTTAATTTATTTCTTAACTCTGTCTTTATTTGGTGTTTTACTGTTTCATCCTTGATTTTATTTACATCAAATCACTTATTTCTTGTTACAAATTTCTTCTTAGGTGCAAGAATTTTTAACCTAAGTCTTGCCACTATAAGATGATTGGTCACTACCCACATCTGCCCCTCTTTTGTATCTTACATCTAGGAGAGATCTTTTCCAGCTCCTTTTTATTGCGATATGATCAATCTGATTTTGTGTGTTGATCCGAGGCAACCCAAGTTACCTTGTGACAGGTTTTATGAGGGAATCACGTGCCTCCAATTATTTATTAAATCATGATCTGCACAGAACTCAGTAAACAAATTTCATTTTTCATTTCTAATTTCTAATTCCTAAACCATGGGGGCCTTCAATCTGTTCTAGACCACGATTCTCTTCTCCAACTTTCGCATTAAGGTCTCCCACAACTATATGATATCTTTAGAACTGATTTTCTTTACTGTGTCTTTCAGAATATTATAAAACTCTAGCTTGCTTGCTTCAGCTGTATTTGTTGGGGCATAGCATTGAATTATGCTAATATTTCTCACTTTGGCTTTAAATCGGGCTGTGCTTATCCTTTCAGAGATAGGGTGCCATTCTAATAAACATCTGTATGCATCTTTGGTCATCAAAATTCCTACACCATCCCTATGTATATCTTCTTCCAAAGTAAAACCTTCCCTCTTAGTCAAGGTTCCGAAGTCCTTCCACATGATTTCACTAAGTCCGAGAATCTTTAAATTATACCTCCTCATCTCTGCTATAATTTGCTTTAATCTTCCTGTCTCGTTCATGGTCCTTATATTCCAAAATCCCAATCTCATGTCCTTTTTCATGCCAAGTAGTGCCAATGTATCCGTCCGGCTTTCTCTTGTATCAGTTTCTTTAATCAGAGTAATTTAAGAGGTTATGGGTTATTAGCCCATAAATTCCGAGTGCCCTGCTGGGATTGCCGCCTCCAGGCCTGGGTACCTGCCTGCCTGCTTAGCTGGTTTGCAAGCCCTGTTGAGGTATTTTCCCCCTCAACACAAAGTGCACTATGGTTATACCGCCAATACTCGGTCTCCATGTCCTTGTTCGTTGTAAAACAGGGCCCACCACGAGAAGGTGAGGTTGGCAGTTGAGGAGGAGAGGCTATGTATTTGCATCCTTCCCCTTGGACCCCAAAGACAATAATATTAATATTTTTTATTATTTTGTAAAACTAATCTGTGATCTAATCTGTGCTGCAACGGTAGCCCTAAGTCAGAGCCGAGTGAATTCTCAGCTTTCAGTTTAGAAGCCATACTCTGAGGAACAGCCTGGTGTTAAGAGGGTTAATTAGCAAGTTTTCATGGGATGTGTTATGTGTGCATGTATAAAGATTATGTTCACTTTTATTCTTTCGAGAAAAATATTCTGTGAACTGGATCCAGCTAGACATCATGTCTGTCTTCAAACTCCCCTCAGCAATGGGGCTTTAATACTGTGATGCCTTTAACAGAGAATGTGAACTGCTAGAATTCGTGCTGAATTTACTGGCAATGAGCAGGAACTTTCCTCCATCCCTTTGTGGTCAGTTCTGATATGATACATATGACTTTTAAAGGCACCATGCACAAAACATGAGAATTTACAGCTTGCTTTCTATTTAGAAACATGTATTGTCAGCCAAGCATGAGTAAATCTCTTTTAGCAAAGTGCGGTGAGAGGGGTTGGTTCTCAAGCAGGTGGATACTAGCATTCTGATTGGGCAGAGAAAAGACGAGCCTCTCTGTTGTAAGCACGTTGTAAACATTAGCCTCCAGTGTGCAGTGTGTTGCAAGCTGCTAAGTGGCAATACTTTCTTAGTGAATAGTAGCATGGTATGACGTCATGTACTGCTCCTCGTGCTGCTCCGAGTTTTTCTCATGCTTGGCTGATAGTACCTGCAGTTTGTGAGCCAGTGCAGAAAACTCATGGCCAGTGCAATTAAGTTCAGGCTTGAAGGTAAATAATGCAGCAGTCAGAATGTAAACTCTATCCTTTCATGGGTTGATACGCTCATCATCATCAACCTCAGGGATCGCAACCTATTCCATCCTCTCAAATGAACTGGTCCTTCCATCTCTTCATGGGTCTTCCTTTCTCTCTTCCCTTGTGGTCTGTTCTAGGATCATCTTAGGGATGCGAGACTCTGGCATAATATTTCTCTTGATATTCTTTAATTATATTTAAATTAAATATGTTCAGTTCTTTCCTTATTGCCTCGCTGTACATTTTACCTGTCCTATATCCAGCGACTGCTCTCAAAAATATCATTTCTGATGATTCTATTTTTTGTTTTTGTTTTCTTGTGATAGTCCAGCATTCTGACCCATAATATAAGATATGGTTGATACGCTATGAAGTTTAATGTAAAAGCATTGGTAGACAGACTTAGATGGTGCAGAGGCTGGATAATACGCCCTATCTCCCTGGGATGCAATGTTACAGAGTTTAGTTTAGTAGGATTATCTGAAGACCATCCTACCTAGCTATCAATGAAGTCAAAAGACAGAGAGGTAGATGATGCTGTATAACGTGCGTAGACAGTGGACTGTAAAAACAATTAAATTAATTAAGGGTGATAAAGATTGTACACACGCTATACATTTCGCTTAGAATGAACGATAACAAGGTTATAAGCTAAATAAACCATAGGTGAGATAACACTGACACTTTGATCTTCTTGAATCACAAACACTCGTTGGAAATTTCATCGACGTCTTGAAGTCTTCTTATAAGCAGGGATGATTGATTCCGCCAGTAAATGAAAGAGCTTGCTGATTTAAAAATATATTTAATAACAATTCCGGAGGACCTTTGGAGTCAATATTCCAAATAAAATTATGTGAATAACAATGAAATACACACATGTACCAATTATATGCCGTATTAAGGTTCACAGTCAATCTTGTGATATTTTAATTCACCAAATAATATGCAATAATAATGTTACTGAATTTATATTGCGTGTTAAAGTAGATACAGCTACGTTGCAATAAAATCAATTTAATATTATTAGCTGTATGAAATAATTTTAGAGCTTTAATGCACTCACTAGGTAATAAGATTCCTTTCGTAGCTAATATTACCTCAAAGATAGTCCTGAAGTCCAAATCAGGTCATAATCAAGATAGTCAATTCATGTAGAAATGCCTGGTGGAAGCACTAAACGAATCCAGCCTTTTCTGAGACGAATAAATGTGAAAAATTGCTTCTGTGCAATTAATATCAATTATAAAGAAGCCTTAACTTGCAGGAAGCGAAGAATAAGGAATTATGACGTTAAAAAACCACTGCTAGTTAAGTCCAGATATGGACAATGATCCTTTAAGAGGATTTAAAAATGGCGAAGACGAAGAAGGAATGTTTGAAACAAGAAGAAAAGAAGAAAGCTAACAATATAAAAAACATATTGTAGAGAAATTCAACTGTCCTTAAAAATAATGAAGAGAATGCAAGGCCCCCTGAAAACGGGCGAAAAGCAGAAAGAAATCAAACCAACCATCCATCATAATAAAATTAAACATTTAGCAATAAAAATATTAACAGCTAAAAAGATCACAACATAACTGAACATATTGCCCGCGATTATTCACTAGGGAATAATCAAACAGAAATGCGAAGTTATGTTGGATCTTCAAAAACACCAATAAATCCTAAAAGTTGAGAAATAAAAGTAACTAAACAAAGAAAAAATGAACGACTGCCTTAGTCGAGAGAGTCATATATGGGAATTGGGGCTAGTTTAATGATAGGTCGTTTCAGATAACTTGTAGAAGTCCTGACCGTGACAACCCTCACAAGACCGTCTGGGCCTGGGTGAGTTTGAGTTATGATGCCAACAACCCATTTTAAGGGAGGCATATTGTCATCCATGATTAAAACTGGCGTACCTATGGCAACATTAGGCATAGCCTTCAACCAGTTAGAACGTCTCTACAAGGAAGAAAGATTTGAAGAAGAAGATCCTCTTGAAATAAGATCTGCATGATTTTCCTTAGAGGCGACATGAGAACAAGAATCAATAGATGTAGTCTCCTGAATATCAGCGGCTCTATTGACCACAAGAGTTTTCAAAGTCGTGGGTGAATGAGTAAACTGATTACTGATACCCTCATCAGACGTAATGAAGGCTGAGCAATTCACAGAAGACTCAGTAGAATTAAAGGGTTTACCTGATGAAGGCCTATTCAAGTCTGAACATCTCCCTCGACGCATTGGAGGCATATTGTGATGCTTAAGAGGGGACGAAGGCAACTTGCCAGAGAAGTACCAGCCTAGTTGGGAGTTCTGTATAGTAGGCAAGTTGGGAGCAGATATCTGTCCAGATACCAAGATTTGAGAACATATCTCAACTCCCAATAGCAAATCAATAGGCTTAGGAGAATTAAAGCTGGGATCTGCTAAGGGTAAGTTAGGAGGAATGTTCCAACCTCTAGTATTAACAAAGTTTTTAGGGAAATTAGAAGCAGAGATCTCAGGCACTATAATGGCCTTTGTATTATAGCGCCAATTCGTAACCTGAGATCTGATAGAGACTTCTGTAAGCCTTGAGACGCTTGCATTGGTAGAAAGGATACCAGCGAGAGAAGTACGCTGAGACAATGGCGACAAACCAAGCTGCTTGAATAATCTGTCAGTAATTAAATTACAGTCTGATCCAGTATCAAGAAGAGCTGTGGCCTGTACTGCACTGCCATCGTTACTTAGAATTATCACGCTAGCAGTAGGTAAAAGACATTTCTGCCGTGACTGGCTGGCAGACATGATATTGGCCGTATTTATGGCTTGAGAATTGCTTGGCCGTGAAGGGTCATGCAATAAGTTGCTGTGCCTGCCTTGACATTGTCTACATCTAAAAGTGTTACAGCTCGAAGTGTGACCATTTGAGCTAAGGCAAACACGACAAAGTTTGTGATTTTTCACGAATTGATCGCGGGATGAATAATTCAGCGATCTAAAGGCGTCACAATAAATGATAGTGTGATTCGATTTACTACAATAATTGCATTTCGCTCTAGGAGCGGAGAGGTTAGCCTTGACAGAAGGAGCAGATGAGGGCTTGACGGACTGACTTTTCAGAACCGATTCTGTCATCTGCAGCACCCTAACCCTAGACTCCAAAAAACTGAATAATTCCTGCAACTTGGGAAGTTTTCCTAACTTAATTGAAGATTCCCATTCTTTAATTAATTCTACTGGGAGCTTATCCACAATGATACGTGAAATAATTAAGTCAGACAGAGGAACATCAGTATTTAGTACGTTCAATGCATGAACCGTACTTGTAAAATGATCTAAGTATTGTTGCAATGAGCTTGCAGAATCTCCTTTAAGGGGCGGTGGAGAAAAAAGGTTATCCAAATGCGTGTTGGCAATTAACCTGTCATTATCGAATCTTTCAGCTAAAGTCTTCCAAGCTACATCAAAGGTGGCATTGGAGACCGGGATATTTTGAATTACAGTCATTACCTCCGGGGATAAACAAGATTTTAGATATTGAAATTTATCCATGTTGGATATATGACTGTGCTGAACAATTAATGAGTTAAATGTATCCCTGAATTCAAGCCAAGCTCTAGGATCGCCTAAAAAACTTGGTAGCTTAATTTCAGGCAATTTAGGTAAGTTCGGTAAATGTGCAGACAAAGAAGAGTTGTGATTAGAGCTCTGCTCTTGATTCGGCTCATATAACAGTTTTGCATCTGCAATTGAAGAATTGATATAAGCTAAAGCCCTTAAACATTCTGACTGAAGCTGGCGCTCTTGAAACTCAGCCTCTTCATCGTAAATGTTACGATGCTGAAGACTTTCAACCTCATATCTATCTGACAATTTTTCTAGGCTCGACTTAAGAACAATGGCCTCTTGATAGGATATCTTGTCCAGAATTTCAAATTCAGATACTGTTTGAATTTGAATCATGAATTGATTTTTTAGAAGATTAAAAATAGCTTCGGCTTTGGCCTTGGCTCTAGCTTCGGCTTCTTCAGCCTTAGCTTTAGCTTCAGCCGCTTCAGCTCTAGCTCTAGCTTCAGCTTCTTCAGCCTTAGCTTTAGCTTCAGCCGCTTCAGCTCTAGCTCTAGCTTCAGCTTCTTCAGCTTTAGCTATAGCTCTAGCTTCAGCTTCTTCAGCTTTAGCTATAGCTCTAGCTTCAGCTTCTTCAGCTTTAGCTTTAGCTTCAGCCGCTTCAGCTCTAGCTCTAGCTTCAGCTTCTTCAGCTTTAGCTTTAGCTTCAGCCGCTTCAGCTCTATTGAAAGCATTAATCTGCTTGCTAATATGGGAGATGGCCTTTTGTATGGTTTTCTCAATTTCTGCCATATAGGCATCTTCGGATTCAGAAAAGGCTAGTTCATTGATCTCAGACTGGACTCTGTTATATTCAGATTCAAGCTTGCTTAAATCAATCTTAAGCTCAAGAAGGTCTTGAGGAGAGGTTTCCTCATTGATAACGCAGTCTAGAATGTAATTAACTTTGCGAGTGATTCTCGACTTAATAGGTGTTCTTTTTGCCTTTAAAGTCTTAAGGGTGCCTTCTACGTCAGTCATGATTTGACAATTGATTGTTCAAATAGTATTCGACTTAACGTGATTCACTGTTTATGACTTAAATTGACCGCACTGAGAGCTTATTGAGCACTAAAGTTAGTTGCCCGCGGTTAGACAAAATGTGACAATAATGTGTGTGTACATGGATTCACAAAGGTGAGTGCAATTATGTAAATAATATCAAACCCTTTTAATAAATTAGTTTGAAGAGCTGTTGTCTGAATATTAGGCCTCACACGTGCAGATTAAAACACGGAGGCAGAAGCACTTAATATGAGATTAAAATTACCTTTTCAATAAGAAACTTCAAACTGACTTAAGTCAGGAATGTCAATTGTGCTTCAAATAAGTCAATTATTTGCTTGAATGATATTTGTGTTCAAACAGCATGAATTGCGGAACACCAACAGCTTGAATTATCTCAATAAAGTTTACTACGGGCGGAATAGAACGAGTGTAGGTTTACAATGCGTGTTACAATATTGTGGTTCTATCCGGCCTCGGAGGTACCAAAAAATGTATAACGTGCGTAGACAGTGGACTGTAAAAACAATTAAATTAATTAAGGGTGATAAAGATTGTACACACGCTATACATTTCGCTTAGAATGAACGATAACAAGGTTATAAGCTAAATAAACCATAGGTGAGATAACACTGACACTTTGATCTTCTTGAATCACAAACACTCGTTGGAAATTTCATCGACGTCTTGAAGTCTTCTTATAAGCAGGGATGATTGATTCCGCCAGTAAATGAAAGAGCTTGCTGATTTAAAAATATATTTAATAACAATTCCGGAGGACCTTTGGAGTCAATATTCCAAATAAAATTATGTGAATAACAATGAAATACACACATGTACCAATTATATGCCGTATTAAGGTTCACAGTCAATCTTGTGATATTTTAATTCACCAAATAATACGCAATAATAATGTTACTGAATTTATATTGCGTGTTAAAGTAGATACAGCTACGTTGCAATAAAATCAATTTAATATTATTAGCTGTATGAAATAATTTTAGAGCTTTAATGCACTCACTAGGTAATAAGATTCCTTTCGTAGCTAATATTACCTCAAAGATAGTCCTGAAGTCCAAATCAGGTCATAATCAAGATAGTCAATTCATGTAGAAATGCCTGGTGGAAGCACTAAACGAATCCAGCCTTTTCTGAGACGAATAAATGTGAAAAATTGCTTCTGTGCAATTAATATCAATTATAAAGAAGCCTTAACTTGCAGGAAGCGAAGAATAAGGAATTATGACGTTAAAAAACCACTGCTAGTTAAGTCCAGATATGGACAATGATCCTTTAAGAGGATTTAAAAATGGCGAAGACGAAGAAGGAATGTTTGAAACAAGAAGAAAAGAAGAAAGCTAACAATATAAAAAACATATTGTAGAGAAATTCAACTGTCCTTAAAAATAATGAAGAGAATGCAAGGCCCCCTGAAAACGGGCGAAAAGCAGAAAGAAATCAAACCAACCATCCATCATAATAAAATTAAACATTTAGCAATAAAAATATTAACAGCTAAAAAGATCACAACATAACTGAACAGATGCAGAAGTCCAATAGTAAGCTCTGTCCATACGATGTTGCACCAAGAGTTTAGTTTAGAGTCGGGAGCCCCACTCCTGGCACTATCAATAAAGTGAAAAGACTTAATGCAGTGGTTGGATAGTTTGCCCTAACTACAGAACCCAAAGATTTTGATTACTGAACTAGGACTTTTACACAAAGCCATTCTAATAACCATAAGTGTTGTAAAAATACTAGAAACAGTAGTGTGGTGTGTGTGTGTTGAACATTAAAACATTCTCTTAATACAAAATAAATTCAGCAGTTTTCATTAATGATAAACTTTAGTGAGTTATTTTGATATTTTCAATTATTCTTGTTCTGACAACATGTTGAAGAGTAAGTATTCAGTTGCCTAGGTAATGACACCAGTCATATTTTTTAGTTTGATGCCATTTTTTTTTCTTTGGCCCCGCCCCCGGATTACCTGAGCCATAGGCTATATCTCCGGTCTAACAACCAATTTCCCATTTGTTCTAAGATCATCGCTTCAGCTTCTTATGATCATAGAACACAGGGAAAATGTTTGATGAATTGACTTTCTCATTTTATTCAGTTAACTTTACTCTTGTTCATCTGTCTATTGTCGAAGGGGATGTGTCCCCGATCGGGTATTCACCTTATGTTTGTGAATTTCATTGATATTTAATAATTCAATAGCACAACATATTTTGTCCAATTGAGCAAGGGGCCAAAATGGCAGCATTCCAGAACTCCCGGGTTCAAACCCCATGATCGAGCATTTTGACATGGATTTTTCATGGTTTCCCCAGCCATAAAAGCAAATGCCGAATTGGAAATTTACTTATCGTATCTCATTGCTGTTATTTCAACCTGTACCATAGTCATTAAAATTTAATATCACTTGAAATTAACACATCAAAAATAGAGGGCAGATGCAAGTCAAAAGTTACAGCTGAAGCTGAATTAAAAAAAAATTATCCAGTTCATATTGTTTGAAACCTCATGATAATAGAGGGAAAGGACAGGTATAATGTTGTAATTGTTAAGGGTATGGGTATGGACAGAACACATTTCCATGAGGTATCTTGCATAAGTCTGTAATTTCCTGTTGGAACACCCAAGAAGTATAAAATTCACAGAAATACCAAAGAAAAACTGGTTCAGATCTTGGATGCAGTGAAATGTAAATAACATTTTGCCTAAGTTAGTAAGGTAAAAGTATTTTTGAAATCTATTTGTAAGGTTACTGCATATAACAGCTTAGGCTTTCACGGCTGGCAATGAAATCATTAGAGTAGTTTTCTGGGCTTGTAGGCCATGGTCCAGTGGGGTTTGATCTACCCGGTGACTGCATCGAACATCCCCAGGGGACCTCTGTCAACAGTAGTTGGCAGGGTAGATCAAACCCCCCTGGATCAGAGCCTACAAGCATGGAAAACTTCTCTAAGTTCACTGCTGACTGCTGTAGATAGAGGAGCCCTGAGGATGACGGACGCAGTCACCGGCAAAAGATTGGGTAGATCAAACCCCGCTGGACCTTGGCCTACAAGCCTGGAAAACTTTTCTAATGATTACTGCATATATTTTTATAATAGGTTTGACAATGAATGTAGCGATAATGTAGTTTAAAGGTAATAATTATTTTCACTTTATTGGTTTAAACTAAAATTTAATTAACTTATTATTAATTTATAACATTTGCTTAATTGTGGGTTCTGTTTTTCGATAATCCACATGATGCGCCTGATTGTCCCGTTTTTCTTTTTAAAATATGGTTACCCTATGCTAGAATCCATTTCTAAGTTTTACAGCTTATTGCCTAGAATCCATTTATTCCATTTTTCTTTGTTGCTCTCTTTGGAAAATGTATTACTTAGGGCGGGTGGGTTGAACCAAATCATTCGCCAAGACAACATCTCCTCTCCACAGAACGTATGTATAACAAAATACGAGAAACATTTGCTACTTGCAGGATGATGATGATCAGATGTACCTAGCATTAATCACATGTTTAGTGATAGTGCAAGGGTTGCAAAAGGGTAGTGAAGTTCATTTCATCTTATAAACTCTCCTATCCAATTCGCATCCTCACCTTCACATGGTACAATCTGTTATGAACAAACAAGGCTCTGGGGACCGAGTCACAGCGGTATAGGCCTACCTGTTTCATCTATAGAAATAAAAAGGAAGTGTTTGTCTTTCTGTCTGTCTGTGCGTGGTGCCCAGCAAAGTCTACTGAACTCAGAGATCTGAAATGTTAAACGTAGATGGACTGAAGGGTGGGCGAATGCATCTCGAAGCCGAATTTTTTATTTTCACTTTCGTTCGTGAATTATAAGTAAAAATTAACTGTCAGAAACCGTTATTTTTTTTTTTGCTAACCAAATATCAGTTTTCAGTTGGCCTAATACATTTCAATTGTCAAATCAATTGCAGGTGGCTTTGCCTACTTTTGTCATACCTTGGGGAAAAAAAAGCATCATGATAGCTTGAATTTTGTAAGCCTATGTTGGTCAATTCATTTGTTTATAATGTCAAGCATGCAGATATCTGAAATTTTCATCCTAGACGGAAGAGATCATGAATATAGGCCTAAATGGGCAAACATTGTTCAATTTGGACGAAACTCACTATGAAGGGGTTTTCTGGGCCAGGGAACTCCAACCTGAGGTTGTTTTTCCCATGCAGCGCTTTGTAATCGTGGAATTCACTTCAAAGCCGGATTTTTAGCTGTTTCATTAATTATTAATAGTTTATTTTAGGCCTATGAATGTTTCGCGTGCAAAGTGTTAATAAATATGTTTTAATTATTTTGCTCTTAATTTTTAATCTTCCAACAAATTATTGTGGACGAAGCCGCGGAGATCTGCTAGTCATTCTTTCTATATAATAAGAGGAAGTGTTTGTCTTTCTATCTGTCTGTCTAAAATCTACTGAACGCAGAGATATGAAATTTTACACGTAGATGGACTGAAGGGTGGCCGAATGCACATTGAAGCTGGATTTTCAATTTTCGCGTTGGTTCGTGAGTTAAGAGTGAAAAAGTGGCAGAAAACGTAATTTTTTCTCACTAACAAAGCATCAAGTATTGAAAATATTGCATCGATACATACATCGATATATATCGAAACACTTCTTATTGATATATCGAAATTCAATATCACTTCCGTACTGAGGTCGTTTTTCCGGGCGGCGCTTTCTAATCGTGGATTGCATTCCAAAACAGGATTTTTAGCTGTTTCATTATAATTATTAATCGTTTAATATACCTGTGATTCGCGCGTAAGTATTAAATATACTGTTTTAATTATGTTGCTCTTAGTTTTTAATTTCTGAATGAATTATCGCGGGCGAAGCTGCGAGCACCTGTCTGTCTGTCTGTCTGTGCGCGATGCCCAGCGAAATCTACTGCACGCAGAAATATGAAATTTTAAGGATAAATGGCTAGAAGGGGGGTGAAATGCACCTCGAAACCGGATTATTAATTTTCGTCTTTCTTCGCGAGTAATGAGTGAAAAACTGTCAAAAAACGGCTTGTTGACAATCCTAACTTTAAAGGAGGGGTTTTGAGAGATCCCATCCAGTTAAACAGTACTAGCAAGTTTGGTAAGTTCAATGAAAAAAATTATTTATTATAACAGTAGCACACATGTAAAATTATTGAGGTATTGCATGTCAAAAATGTTTATGATGAGGGCAGTAACAGTTGCCTGTGTGGACTTTTGTCCTGAAAAATTTCTTTTACATGAAGAGATGACAGGGGCCTACTGATTTCCACTGGAACAAATTCATGATTTTTTCATGACTTTTTAATTAAAGTCAACATGTGCCTGGCACCAACTAAGGTTTTTTTTAATGAACCTCTACCTGAATGCCAATTATCATGTGAATGCTAAAACAACACCACATTTTCAAAATAAATAGAAATTCGAAAGTATTAAAATTCCTTAATAATAATAATAATATATATATACACGCCAAATTGTTATTTTAAAAGGGCTTACGGATTGTATAAAAAGAAAGATTGTTGAAATATAGTAAAATTATTCTAGGATAAGATGTACTTACACCCCCCCCCCTTCCCCCGTAAGTCTCCTCAGGCAAAATACTTTGTATTTTTCATCACTGGAGACAATTACCAGAGTTTAAGCTTGTCTTCATTCAAGTCCTGACACAATACAAAATTCAAGACCACTCACTCAATTTCATTACTTTTCATTATTTTCAAGACCAGTAAACATCCTGGATGATATATGTGTGCATAAATGCAATTGTCCTGAGCAGTAATAGAACCTGCAAACATTATATATACTTGAAACGTTACTCTTCATCCACAAGAATAAAACTTAATTTCGTCTAAACTCTGAGATACATAATCATTACACAAGAACATTTAATAACTTACATTTGGACAGCCATAGACTTACCAAAAGCTTACTTAGCATATCTCACACAGTAATTCTCATGTACAATAAACTGCCACCAGAAATAACAAAATCCAACATCAAAACTTTCAAGGGAAAACTAAAAGATATACTCCTGAATGGCAAGTTCCTTAGTATTAAAGATTACTTAGACTCAACGTTTTAACTAAAACAGCTCCATTCATAGTCTCGACTAGTCAATGTAAGCAAGCTAAATCCTGTAGTAATTAAAAATTTCCATTGTAATCATCTATGTTTTATTCATTTGTTTTTTATTGTAAACATCTATGTTTTATTCATTTGTATTGTATTATATTCATCTATATTTTATTCATTTGCATTGTATTGTATTGTATTTTGTTGTCCATTTCAACAGTACTTATTGTATAACTCCATCAAATTGTGTCCCATATCATTTTGTAATGATCCAGAGGATGAAATAAACTAAACTAAACTAAACTAGAACACAAAGCTAGTGCCTTACTAACTACTCTATTCTGCCAACTCATGACTGGGAGGGAATGTAACTAATGGTATCAATATGCTTTGCTAACAGAATGGTATTGGTCGAAGCCAGGGACATAGCCAGAATTTTATTTTAGTGGAGTCCCGGTTTTGCTACTTTTATTAGTGATAAAGTACATGATTGTGCCCATGTACAGCCAGCTGCAGAAATAATGAGCATTCTAAAAGTTATAAGTTCCAAATTCAGAATACTGCACATGCTCGTCTTGTCATCTTGTACATATACAGAAGATAACATGTAACTAAACCATTAAAAATGTCCATACTTTGTATAAGAGTCTGATATTTCTTATTACACCAAATGGAAAGTTGAATCTGGATACACTAGGTTATCTGAAGAGTTAAATAAGAATACAGTTGAGAAGTATAAATTCCACCAAAGTCAATACGAATCATATAGCCACATAATGATGGGCTTTAAGTTATAAGCTATTAGCAACCAAAGTGGCTATGGCCGTTAAATTTTTGCTCCATGAATCAAGTGAATGATACTGGCTTTACATTCATGTCTCAGCTGATCCTAACAATAAATTTAAATATCAGGTTTCTGGCCATATCTTTTGCAAAGTTTGATTCATGTGGTGACATCTTTCGGAATAAGGAAAATCTTTTTCAAAAATATCCTGCTTGTGAATGTATCATTCACATCTCTCTCATTCCTACCAAGAATGGCTGAGAGAAAGGCATTTCGCCATCAGCTAATTGCCTTAGTTTGTGTCGATTACTCTGTGAACTCACAATCTCTATTCTCTACTAATAGAAAATGGAGAGTAATATGTTGCGTACTTGTTTATAATAGTTTCCTACATAATTGCTATTAACACTAGTTCTGTTTTTTGTCATTGGCATTTCATTAATCATAATTTGTTGTTTTATCTAATCCGTAGATTAAGGTTACTTAGCCATCTGCAGAGTAAAATATGTAGTTAGTCGTTCACATGTTGGCTAAGTTGTATAGCCTACTTGGTACCACCAGGGCTGACATGGTGTCACCTGTATTACAGAAATTGCCTCTTTTTCATCGCTCTTAAAAGACACTAATTATTGTCATCCACGAGGGCCAATCACATACCAAATTTAGAACATATCTATGCCTGGGATAACAATTAATAGAACGCTGTCTGGCGGATAGCATGACTATACTAGGTTGAAGTTCTTTTCTATATTCCATTCCAAAGTAGCATTCCCCACTACCTCACCATGCACTTGCATTTACTGTCTCTGCCTTTCTCCCACTATGCCACCAGCTCGGCCTTCCGCTCACTGCTAGACAGTACATCCATGGGCATAGGTTATTCAGGGGAAGTAGGTGAAATGGCACTTCATCTATGCATGTGTTCTTGGTACTGTACAAAGCAATGCAATGATATACTTCCATTCTACTTACTCTCCCCTCACCA
Organism: Ectobius pallidus; assembly: GCA_964059195.1. Classification (NCBI taxonomy): domain Eukaryota; kingdom Metazoa; phylum Arthropoda; class Insecta; order Blattodea; family Ectobiidae; genus Ectobius; species Ectobius pallidus. The sequence continues at coordinate 61,105,901 of CAXKWD010000004.1, forward strand.
GTGCCAGACGTCTTCCTAGTTGGACTGCTCTCTAGCTCTTCACCTAACTTCCCAGCCATGAGCCACCGTGTTTTTAGATTCCTAAGATTGAACCAAGGACTATTCACAGAAATACTGTAATTTGAGATCTTACTATCTCATCAAATACAAAAATTTACAAACGTTGAGAGTCTGATTTAAAAAAGAATGAAAATTAATTAATAAAAGAGATAAGGTGAATCTGAATGGAATCCCTCAAAAGTCAGAAACATTAATTTATGTACACGTTTTTGTAAGTTGGGAAATCCACCTTTCATTATAGTGGACTGCTATGGATACTGCACATAGTCTGCTCAATGTTACAAGGGTTATACACTCTGCAGATATCTCCCAACACTCGGTATGATAATTTTTAACTCTACACAAGGGAAGAAGAAGTGCAAGGTTAGTGACAGGAGGTAGCACAAGGTTTGCGACAGGTTACATTAGAATAGTTTAGTGATGGGTATCTCTGCCGACAAAACCATAACCACCATCAACATTGCCAAGTTTCCTTCACTGTTTCATGATGATGATAATTTTGCACACCATTCACCCATCATCCCTGACTCACCCACCTGCCGAATCTTGTACGTAACTAGTATAAATTATGCAAATTTAGGTTATATAAGTATCTACTGGTTCTTCTTCACAATTCAGCCATTTCATAAAATATGGGAATTTTTCCCTCAAAGAGAGAAGTTATAAAATTATTGTAATTGGGTGGTCAAAAATAAGTTTAAAACTTAAAATTATGTGAATTTTAAGGACTTGGGTGTATTTGAAGTGGTTTCATGTGTAAAATCTGTCGATTTACTTATATTTTATTGCATTGAGTTACTTTTTTTGCCATTTTTAGCATGATTTTAACACTCTTTAATACCAAGTAGTCAAGAGTAATCAGCTATGTTCATTTTCATTTGAGAAAATATACATCTTAAGGTACAATTTGGTATAAGATTAACTTCAAAAAATATGTGTGGTTAATTTCTATGTAAAATATCAAACAAGGGAATTTTTGTCCCACCGTAAGGTTAACCCGTTTTGTTATATTATTATTGATGAGTTAAATAAATGTTCTGACAACCTGGAAACAGTTTATAATTTGTACTGAATCCCTCATACCTTCATTAATAACAACATTAAGACCCTAACAGTAATAGCAGAACAGAAAATGAGCTTTTGTTTTGCATCATTAAAATCAGTGTCCAAATTATGTCCCACCCGTAACAGATTTTGAAAAACAAATTTAAAATATTTAAAATAAATTTTAAATAATGCTTTGCATGCAGTGTGGAGAAGGCATTGTAAATTTTACAGAATGTGAAGAACCAATTCTAGTTTATTATTTATGATATGTAATAAACAAAAATAGTTTTTATAATTTGCTAGAATGTCCCACCCGTAATTATGAAATGGCTGAATTTTTCTTTCGTTTTTTGTATTTTTAGGAGCAACCTGAGTTTGCTTAACTCGATAATTCAGTGAACTGTACATTGTTGCTAATATCACAAACTACATGCTGACAGAACTCAGCACATGGTCAAGTAGGCTAGTCTATGGATTATAAACAACACGCCGGCATGTTATTTCATAAGGGATAATAAGATGGTCTATATAGGATAACAAATAAAATCAGTATTAATAATTGGATACCATAAGAAATTTTTAGAAACAAAAGCATTAAGACTTCCTAGTGAAATAGTTTTACAAAAGGTGTGGAAGGATAACAACGCTTCTGCATTAAGATAAGTAATGACAGCTAAATTCCATATCAGTTACATGTAATGCCAGTGGTAGGTTATGTTAGGGTGACAAGATTTCCAAAAAACAGAAAAAAGGCATGTTGAATAACTCATTACCGGTACTTTATAAAAAAGAAACAAAAATAGGTCAAATTTTCTTTTATCAGTATTCTCTCATACAAGTCAATACAAGTAATATTTTGCTTCTTCAGATGCTGTTTTATTTCTGAATGACCTCAATGTTAAATGAAAAACTTACGACACACTGTACATAGCAACTTGTTTGTACAGTAGTTGCAACTTCTCTAATAAAGGGATATTCTTCTTTTGTATCCAGAGTGAAACTATACTTCATTTTTGGCATGATAAACCAGGATGAAATATAACTACTAACTACATGTATGAATTTAATAACTTCACTATTATTATTACTGGTACTATATGCACAGATTGACTTCAGCATATATGCTTTTACTTATTGCAAAGAGAGTGCTTTCAGAACGTGGATAATAGCATTGTTATTTTCAACTTAGATAAATTAAAAATCAATCAACATGTCCGAACATACAGTAATGAAGACTTGCTATGAATTTAAGAATGAAAAAAGGGTAAAAGATAGATTTATGCCACACACCAGCCGAGGTCCGCAGTTTTGTTAGGTTAGGAACGTTTATGTTAGTTTAGGAGCAATATACTGAAAGTTTAGGATTTTGATAAAACTATTTTTTCCCAAAAAAAGGAACAAAGTGTACAAAACAGGACAATAAACTTCCTGTTGAGGTTTTGTCAGTACAATGGAACCAGAGTCTAAAAAAAAGGGACATCAGGTCAGGAACAGTATATTAATTTATCAGCAGCATACCAAATAGCACCCGTTTTGTTATGTGCGAATCTCTTCCAGCACTGGGAAATTTCATCACTCTTTTATTTTTTGCAGTTTGGAACAGCGAAGACGTTAGTGGCGGAGAATACCTTACTGTTGATTGGCTGTTGCGTTGTCGAGCTGTTCCACTGATTTTATGATAATTATATGGATTCTCTAAGTTCTAAAGAGAATTACTGCCTGAAATATGGCTTCTTTTCGTACATTATTTCTAAAAAGACATACTGGTACAGCATTCAGAGTGCCTTAGCATCCCCATGAACTACTCCAAGGAAATTTATTCCAGTGAACTGACCCAGCAAAAGTAGCAGGTTAGGTTAGTAGTTCAATTTAATAACGTAATTCTACTGTGGGGGGGGCATCATTTTTATGAAAAATAATACGTGTGGGAATTTCCCTTCTACTCTTTCTTCCTTACTGTTTTGATACCCGAAAAACATTCTCAGCTGGATCTGAATCTGTAAACCTGGTGTCAAAGAATGCCCAGAGCAAGATATTTTATAACCTGGACGACATTTCCTAGAACAACGGTTCAACAAGCGACGATCTTTTTCGAAAGATTTACCGGTACTAAAATGAGCGGCGATTTTTTTTCTAGAGAACCTAGTTCAGCGTTTAACAATCAACCAACCACTAGGACATAATACATCTGGGTGTACGTGGTAGGTGTACCGTAATTAGCAGGCCTGTTGTGTTGTAGTAATACCGTAAATGTTTTTGTATCGTTCTGTGATGAAGCCAATATTTCTGTATAGAAATCTATTGACACGGTGGGTGAATATATCTTATCTTACACTGATTTCGTCATATTCATCTGAGACCTTGAAGGAACAGAACAATAAAGATAGGCCTCGCATGCAGTCATTAAGTAGGAATGCACGCTGATAACTAAAGCCAATAGGTTTTCACAAGCAATACCGGTATATAATCATTGCTATGGCCCTTTCTAGGTATTTTAACATGAAGACATACCTTTTACGAATGCGGTGACGATTTTCACTTGAACTGCAACCACAGAAAGAACCACAAACACTGCCTTAAAGTTTACATCTGTCACGAGTAAGGTCGTACTTTTTCTTTATGCCACCGCTTGGTGGAGAAAATATATACTACATGAACAAGAAGCTTAGTTTGCTTGTTTCATCAAATTTGTTTTGGAATTGCGTAATGCAGAGAGAGGCATGCATCGGAAAATTTGTTACGTTTATTACATTTCCACTTTCGCCTGTTATAGTTGGTTATGTAGTTATTATTAATGAGTGTATTGCAGCTTAAGTCTGTGTTTGGTTGTGTTCGTAGCCGGCAGGGCCGTACAATGCGTGGGCAAGTGGCAAAGGCATAGAGAAAGGGAGGGGGGTCCGGACCCCGAAATCAAATAAAAAAATTCTATTTTTGTATTTTTTTAAAACATATTTATTAAATTATACTAATTACATAATCAAATATTTGAATAACAAATTTGCTAACTAGTTTTTCAGTGCTAAAATACTCGTAGCGTAAAATGTGATTTTCACCATTTCAATATTTAAAATGTTTCTGGTCCCCTCTTTCTTGGGTGTATTCCATACCCCCAAAACCGCCCGGCACTGTCGACCCTCCCCAAAATTATGTTCTGGCTACACCACTGGCAAGTGGGATGGTCCTTCAGGATAGTTATAATCATTCTTGGATTCAAAATATTTAGAGATGATTAATCATCATTTTGTTTGATATTTTTACGACTGTACATGTCAAAAAGTGCACTCATTATTTCACTAATAGCTACTTGAAATGTACATAACTCTATGAAAGATAACCGATGGCAAAACTTTATTGTAGGTCTAAAATTAACGAGAAGCCATTATGATATCATACATTATTAATCTTTAAACCTGGATGTCCTATAACCTATATCCTTCTTCTTCCTCTCCTCTTAATTCAACTTTTTACTTGTAGGGACGTTTATTGCGTCCCACGCCGTCCGATCCTTACAGGACCGCGATCTGTGGATCACATACATACTTTTTTTTAGCAGACAATGACATGGAGGGCCTTCCCGGATGTGTGATCAGCCCAATGCGCCGGGGCCACCTCCGAAACGACACGAACACATTGAACGAGAAACAACACTCGCGCACTCACTCATTCCGAACAAAGCGAGGATGTGATGAAGCTAATAATGACGGCCAGATAATGTCCTGAGACATTAATATCCGGCCTCAAGTTATCCGACATACGTCTCTCAGTTGAGGAAAAACCCCTAGATAACTTGTCCTGACCGGGAATCAAATCCCAGACCCACTGGGTGAGGGGAGCGAACGCTTCCTCTGCACCACAGCGGTGGACATGTCCTGTATTCAAAAAATAAAATGGGCATCAAAGAATTTCCGGAGGTGAACGGTCTATAATTTTTTATGTTACCTTATGACTGGAGCCATCGAGCCGTTCATTTTCGCACGAAGTAATACTGCAAGCTGCACACATAGCCTATAACAAGTACTGCATTATAATTTATAGTCTGCATGCCATGCAGATGATGATGATGATGATGATTATTATTATTATTATTATTATTATTATTATTTTCCCCTTGTTTTAAATATACAATGGACCATCACTTATTTGACAAAGTCAACGTGTCTCAGAATAATTTATTCATATTGGATATGGAATTCTCGCCTACACCTTAGGCCCCGAATTTACTTTCACCCCATGCCCCGAAAATCGACGGGACGGCCCAGGTAGCCAGTGTATCGGAATTTTGTCCCGTAGAATTTCTTGTACATGCTTGTTAATTTCAGCCATAAACCTGCCACCTTTATATACATATAAATGTCATCGACCTGGGCCGAGGTCGAACCCACGACCTTGCGTACAGAAAAACTGGTGCCTTAATCTTCCGAGCTACCCAGGCCAACTTTAGCCTGTTTTTTACTAGTCTAATGTTCGCTTATTGCAAAGAAATACCACAAAGAAAATTCCGTGAACACAAATTTGTCCAGTAATAATCCAATTAGATGCCATTGACAGTACCGTCACAAACGAAACAAGTTAAATAAAATATGTTTTGTTTCGGTTGCTGATATACAGAAATATTAACAGAGATTTTCAATCGTTGTGTCGTAAGGATTGTTTATAATTCCTTCACGATAATTAGTGTATCTGCTTGTAAGTTATAGTCTACGTCCAGCTGTGCCTGAACGAGTTTTCGTCAATGAAAGTAGCAAAGTGAAGAAATACATGCAATTGGAATTTGGAAAGGGAATTATCGAGGGAATGAAGAGTCCAGTCCAGCATCCTCCTAGTCAGGGAAAATAACACAATCTTTAAGAACCCGCATTCCTGACGTTTCAGCAACTGCCAACTCCGTCTGAACCAATTAGACCCAAACTATAGCCTATGCCGGTATTTTATCAAAATGCCCCCAGTTTCCCGTTTTACATGCCGGTATAGAAAAATAAGTTTTACTGTTATAATTCCAGACCTATGGAACTGAAAGGGTCGAATCTGGAATAAAACTGTTTTCCAATCGAAGATTTGTGACACAATCAAGAACCCCATACCTTGACAGGGGTTCCTGGAAAAATTGTTAGCTCTCTCACTTTTACTTTTTTTTTGCTCTCCCAGGAATTTTTCGTGCATTAAAGGCTTTTGTCATCTTGTCATCAAGAGCTTTAGAGAATTAATAAATTCATATTTACTCTAGAGAGGCCTGCAGGAAACGGAAACCACTTTAAATTCACTACTAATAGCTGTTTCAGGGAAATGATATTTTTCAGGATGATGTTGCAATTAAGTAATTTGATGTACCAGTACTGTAACAGAACAAAGGCAAAAAGGAATATTGCATGTGGTTTCTTGGCAAAATAGTAGCCAATTTTTTTACAAGACTACTTTAAGAATCAGAGAAAATGTTGTTACATACAAAAAATTGTATCCCATGAAATGGAAATATTAAGGAAGACGTTACGAAATTAGTAAAGAATGGAGAGGTCCAGTCCTTAGGTAATTTTTTTTACCCTCAAAGGTGTACCTCCCCCCTTAAAAGACAGTGGGGGTTCTTGACTACATCTTCTACATAGGAACAAAATTGTAAAATATAATCAACAGCTGATTCATTATATGTCCCAATTATTATCAGTTGTTCCCATGGTTTTTTTTAATGTATTCTGCCACACAAATTTTTAAGCTATCCGGTAGTGAAAAGCCACCGTGTTTTTTGTAAATTTAGAGCTCCTTCGCAGCAGCACATCACACTTCATAAAGTCTCCTGAACGTGAGAATACAAAAGGAAATACTTTTCTTTGGGAACACTGACTCTGGTAGGTTCCTAAATAATTCGTTTGAAAAAAAATTGCCACAAGAGAACAGGTTGGTATTCAGTTTTTGCTGTAAGAATAGCCAAACTTGAGATATCAGTAAAAGTATTTAGGATTTTTCTGTTAACCCGTTTGTGAATGTCTGATTGAGCTGATAATTAAATAGCATGTTGTATAACATTTCTTATACTAAAATTAAATAACAATTTACAAAACATATTATTTATATAATACATATATTATTTATAACAGGCGTGTTATATTCAGGAATAATGAAAGATTTTCAGTACCTACATTAAAATACAGCAAATTCAAGAAAAACTCACATCACTTTATGAATTAGATTGGGTTACCTTATCCATCTTCATATTTACTTCCATTTTTTCTTCAATATCCAACATCTCGTTTGCTTTAGATTTATAATTATCTATAATCAGTGGAATTCTTTCTTTACTTGTATGGCCCTTCCATGTATATTTTTTGCTGATATTGTAGGCAAATATATGGAACTTGGTACGTAGCCTATATCTTCAATTGGTAAAAAATATCTTCTTAAACAACTTTTCATTTTTTGTAGATTTGTCATTTCTCCAGCTTGCAATTTGCTTTGGTGTTTCTGTTTCATTATGCATGAATCTCTGCCGTGCATGAGAACTGGGGTTGCCAGTTGCCACTCATCTTCATCTTCTTCAAAGAAAAAAGAAAAAGAAGATAGATAGATAGCCTAGATGTCAGAAGCTATAAAAATATACAGAGGAAGAAGAAAAAGAAAAAAAAGAAAAAAAAAGAAAAAGAAAAAATAAGAAAGACAAAGAAAAATAACAAGAAAAAATAAACAGAAAAGAGAAAAAAGTTGATTTCTTTTGTGATATTGTCTTTAAGATCTTCTTACGAGGGTCGTTCAATAAGTAATGCAACACATTTTTTTTCTTAAAGCAGGTTGGTTTTATTCAGGATTCAAATACAACATATTATTCCCCAATCTTTTGGCTACAAAACCCTACTTTTCAACATCATCTCCGTTCAATACTACAGCCTTACACCACCTTAATGGGAGGGCCTGTATGCCTGCATGGCATCACTCTACTAGTCTTTGTCAGAGCCAACGTCTTGTTGCGTCAATAACATCCCCCATCATCCGCGAAGTGCTTCCCGTGGAGTGCATCCTTCATCGGGGCAAACATGTGGAAATCAGAAGGTGCGAAATCCAGGCTTTAGGGTGGATGAGGAAGAACAATCTACTGAAGTTTTGTGAGCTCCTCTCGAGTGCGCAGACTTGTGTGAGGCCTTGTGTTATCATGGAGAATGAGAAGTTCGTTTGCATTTTTGTCGCGACGAACACACTGAATTCGTTTCTTCAGTTTCCTTAGAGTAGCACAATACTCTTCAGAGTTGATCGTTTCACCATGAGGAAGGACATCGAACAGAATAACCCCTTCTGAGTGACAGAAGACCGTAGCCATGACTTTACCAGCTGACTCCATGGATTGCCGTTTTGTTTCTGGTTCGAAGTGATGAACCCATGTTTCATCGCCTGTGACAATGTTTGACAAGAAATTTTCACCATCAGCCTCATAACGAGCAAGCAATTCCGCACAGATGAGAGTGGTACCATGCAGTCATACAGATGGCGTACTAACTTACATTAAGATGGCGTAGGGCTGTAGCATTGAACGGAGATGATGTTGAAAAGTAGGGTTTTGTAGCCAAAAGATTGGGGAATAATATGTTGTATTTGAATCCTGAATAAAACCAACCTGCTTTAAGAAAAAAAATGTGTTGCATTACTTATTGAACGACCCTCGTATGTATGGCAAATTGACCTATACACTTTATTTTTCAAGTTTCCCCATAAATAATATTTACATACTGTTAGAAGAACTTAAAGACAATATCACATAGGCCTATCACAAGAGAAAGTAACTCTGTCTCGGAAGCTGAACTTATGCGCGTGAAAGAAAATTTCCTAAAAAGGTGCCAGTATTGTGTGGATGCAAGAGGAGAACATTTCCAACATCTCTTGTGATGAGGTACGTGGTTATTTTCAATGTAATTTTAACTTTGAATGTGAGAACCTGAAGCATTACACCGACCGCAGCATTATTAGCATAGATAATTCACCCGATCGCTCAGGAGTTGGAGTTGTGCCAGCCGCAATGCAGAAACCCGCATCATTGGCCAACTCTTGCGTGGGACTCACTGTATAAGTACAGTGAGTCTTTCGAGCGGCCAGACTGTCGTGCGGCGGTACCAGACTTGGTGAGGCTTGGCGCATCTTCCGTCAATGTTACACGTAAACGACCGGCAAGTCATGGGTACGGAACACTAACTACTGTACTAACTTACATTAGGCTTACCTGCATCACAACAGATGTTGAAATTGATGACCTTGAACGCGAACACATTCTCTATATCTCCGAAAACAATTCTGGTTTACTCGCAAAAGTTCATGTTGACTGATTGCCTGTATTTCTCTCGTGATGCTGTCCTTCAATTCTTGTAACGTGTGCGGATTTGATGCATACACTTTATTCTTTAACGTTCCCCATAAATAAAAATCGCATGGCGACAGGTCAGGGGAACGAGGTGGCCACAATCCTCGACTAATTATTCTGTCACCATACACACTTTGCAATTCATGCATAGAATTTTCAGCATTGTGCGCTGCAGCTGAATCCTGCTGAAACCAGCAACACAATCTTTCATTCCTTCTTAGTAGCGGAAAAAAATTATTTAAAATAGAATTTACATAAACGTGTGAATCAACTGTTGTGTCGTAAAATATGGGACCGATAATTCTAAGCGCACTCACTGCGCACCAAACCCCAACTTTTGCAGCGTGGTGAGGAACTTCATGAATCATATGGGGATTTTTGGTAGCCCAGTATCATTTGTTCCGAGTAGAAACGTGACCTTGAAGATAAAACCACGCTTCATCAGTGAAGAATGTTAAAAGTGGGTCTACTTCTCCATTATGAACGGACTGCAAAAACCAATTGCAATAATTAATCCTACTTACAGGATCTTGTGGTTGTAAAGCTTGAACTACAGTTACCTTGTACGGCTTAAGTTTCAGAAGTTTTGTTGCCACAAAAGCTGCCGACTTGGAAATGTTAACCTCTTGTGCTAAACGTCTGAGTGATTTTTGGGGTGTGTGCTCTAACCGGGCCCCTACTTCATCGAGCTTCTCTTCTGTCAGTACACGGCGTTGTCGAACATGTTTCTTGTTCAAAAAAGATCCTGTACACCTGACTTTATTAACAAGGTCATGAATAGTTGACCGGCTAGGAATTCGAACACCTGCAAATCGTTGTTGAAATTCTCAACGACACCTTCTTGCAGAAGAGTATTTCACATACGTATCATAAAGAAAAATATGTTGCTCTAAAGTGTACTCAGCCATTATTAATGGACAAATTATCACCAAGAGACAACACAATATTTCACTAAACACGCGATAAGAGACGAGACAATTTTACTGTAAACACACATACAGAGACAACGCAATTTTACACTAAACACTCCCATAGAGTTTCTCACTCGACAGATCCAAGCTGACTGATGCGTGAAGCCAGCGGTAGCTATAGCTACTGTCTGGCCGCCAGCACCCCACTCATCACCGAGTCCAAGGTCGCCGTGGAACGGTCCGGCCGCTCGAAAGACGCACTGTATTAAACCATTGCACACACACAGCATTTCACTTAGGGATTCTGGGTTTTCTGGAATAAATACAGTACGTTTGTAGATATTGGGCAGAAATTCTTTTTATTCATCATAAATATTATTAGAGTCATAGTATCATTGTTCTGGTTATGTTAAAAGTTGTTAACTAGCCAAGTTAATTTTTTTCTATCTTCAATTGCAATTGACGTTTTATTCATGCCATGTCTGTTGGGTTTGGGAATACAGTAGTTTCGTCTTGACACACATCATCCAAACAATGCCAACATTATATGTGGAATTATAAATTGTGAACATGAGGGCTTGTAAATGAAGGGAATATTTTTTACCATAATTTAACTTCATACAGTACCATTATAATGTTATCACTTATCACTTAAAGGTACAAAATTCATGCTCTATAACAGCAGCGGAAGTGTACACAATTTCTCTAGAATTTTAACAAAGTATAGAATAAACATTTAATGAATAAAATCAACAAAATTGATAGCAACAATAAACAACTAGCCAAAAACTTAACATGCTCAACCACATTATAAATTTGTTGATCATCTTTTTTCCTGCTCATAAAGTTATGTTTTATTATTATTTTTTAATTCCAAAGTCATATATGATTGAAAAATGTGAATAATCATAAAAGAAAAAACATTATCTTCCCTGAAACTGAAATGTAAATAAGATATTCTTTATGCATTTGCAGACAAGTTCTCATACAGGACTGTTGAAGTAGCCTACAAAATGCAAAAGTTCTTCAATTATACTGCTTTCTCCATTTTCCACAGATGAAACAAATGTAATTAGGACCTTGTAAATCTGAACTGTGAAGCAAGAGAAAATATTATAAAATGTTGATTTCTGACTATACGAAAATATGTAAATCCTAAACTGCTTTATAAATATGCAAATCTATATTTTTGTATTTTTACAAGTATTTGCTACATTAATATGCTTCAAATATATGGTACATGCATACAGGTGGGTTACGTAAGTCAGTAATATATTTTTTTATATAGGCCTAGTAGTTTAGAGGAGCAGGAGACACACGAGTGTCTATGGATAGGGAATTGTCAAAAACTGCCCTGATTATAAAGATTCTCCCAAAGAAAATGATTTGAACCTGGCTACCAGCAATTGCTCAGTTGCTTTCCAAATAGTTTTATATATATAGTTTTTTTTATTATGGTTTTCACCGGAAATGTGTACGATCCCTTCCTCATAAAGGTAAAAAGCTGAAGGCTAAGAAAGGATTGCTTTAAATTTGTAATACTTATTTGAAATGAAATTGGGTATATCAGGTTTCTTAGTTAATTATTTTTTTCTCAACTTCCGAGTTTCAGAGACATTATGAACTTCATGAAATTGTAAAGAAACAGCCTTTTTATCCATCTTGGGACTTAAGCAGTAGTAGGATCTCATTGAAATCACTTTCATTTTCATTACAACTCTTTTTCATAATGTTTTTCACTCTGGCAAAGGGTCAGTCAACATACAGCTTTAAACAAACACATAGCCACCAAAATAAATTCTATTCTTCATAATTTCTTTGTTTAGTATCATTAAATAATAATATCATAAATAATAATACTATATTAAGTAAAATTGTTCTTGTAAAAATTTAAAATTCCTTTGAACACTGACATTTAACTAATTAAACAATATTTCACTGATAATAATATTGCATCTAATGTAACGTACAAACACAACAATAAATTGATGAAACAGGCTGTATATCCTCTACGGGGTGGTATATAAAAATTGAGATATCAAAACTAAACAACCTATCCAACTTCACTTAAAACATCTTAATTCAATTTTTCAGCCATTTTCAGACATTTATAAAAACCCAAGAGTATAAAAATATTTCAACCAGAGTGGAAATTTCATTCGACTGATACCTCATTCATACGTATTGATGAAGGTTTTGCTTACAAAAAAGGGACAATGATAATAGAAATAATGTAGCCTATGTGATCATAGGCACGCATAATGAAGGTGCTTTTTTTTAATGCCTTACACAAGACTTAGTATTTTTTTTTTATCAACAGAAATGACTTACAGTTTTTCTAAACTAACTTCAGTATTTCAAAAAAGCTGTTTTCCAGCTGAATTACAGAACTGCTCCAAACCCGATCAATATATCAATTGAGCCAACTATCTACAGCAGTGGTTTCCAAACTTTTCAGTCCGTGGACCCCCTCTGGATTATGAAAAAAAGCTAAATAAATACTTTGATTCAAATGTATTAAATTCAATGGACAAAATAACAGTATCAATGGTAACAAACAGAGTTTACTCCTTAATGTGAACAGTGAAGCTGCTTGTAATTTGAGAAAATTACGAGAAATCCTATTTTTTTTTAAACCGCCTGCGGACCCCCTGAAACACCATCGCGGACCCCACTTTGGGAATCACTGATCTACAGAAACAAGATGTATGCAATACACTACAATTCAGGGGCGGATCCAAAACTTATTGAAGGGGAAGCAGGTGACATAAAGGAAAGTTTGCAATAACTAGAAGATATGGGACATCCCAAAGAAAGAAAGAAAGAAAGAAAGAGGGGGTCCCCAAAAAGTAAGTAAGTTAAAAAAAAAATAAAGTGATGTGTTTTAGGTCCTCTAGACGATTCTTCCAAATTTCTCAGCAGACTAAAACTCTTCTTCTTCAGAGTTTTTGTTTTGTTGAGAAATTTGTCGCTCTCACAAATTACATAAAAATTAAAATCATTAATCAAATATCAAACTTTCTACCTTTCAAGTACATTGGCTGAAGTAATTCACAAGAAATCAATTAATCATAATAATAACTGATAAGGAGAGCTATTCACAAGGCGCCGAGAATGTAAATGCTATTCAACATTCATTTTACATCTTCAAATTGAAATAAGATGAGTAGGCCTACATAAATGCTTTTATTTTTGTTTTGTATTTAATTAAATATCAATGTTATTTTATTAGGTAATTATTTTCAATGAATAAAAAGTCAAATCAACATAAAATAAAAACCAAAGGGGGGCCATGGCTCTACAGTCCTCTTCCTGGAGGATTAGTTACATTTCAAACTAATTTTAGTCTGTTTATAATCTCTAAAATTTCAAAAGGTTACAATATTTTATCACAAAAAGTATGTAACAAACACATTTTGTATTTTAATGTCACACAACTGTTATAAAATTTTAAAAACCTAAAGAAAAATCAGAGATATTCTAAACACAATAAGTAGTTTTCTATGTATTTTACAGATATGTGAACTACACTAAAAAACATTAATTTGACAATGCAAAAATAAAAAAAAATTAAATTATTTAACTTTATTAAAAATTTCTTAGCTTGCAAAGAAAGAGGGGTGGTGTGGGTAAACTGGTGTAACCTGGCACCCCACTATTGAAGTTCTGCACACATCTAAGAATATGATTACTGGTTGCTCCTGCCAAGATAAGAACTTACATAAAAGTATAGTAAAAAAATAAATGTTTAAACAAAATAAACACATATAGTTGTAATAATTTTACATGAAGTCTCCACTCCTTCATCCAGGTCCGAGTTACAAATAAAAACAAGTAGATTATATTGGTGTTAGTAGTTGTGGCAACTTCTATTAAAATTGGACAGTTTCACTACAACAAACAATGCATCTTAAGACGAAACTACTGTAACTTGGGTATTCACCTGCAAAGAAATATCCCAAACAAATTATAAAATAGAGAAGAATTAAAAAAATGTTTAATATAAACAAAACAATTGATTATAGAAAAACACCATTGTGACTATTTTAACTTTAAACAAAGTGTATCACTGTTTCTGGCGAGCACTGATACAGCACTGGAGAATACAAGAATACAGTATCACAATATAATGAGAACAGTATGCTATTAACATATGTAATAAAACCATGTAATCAGACTGGGGCTTCAAATAGTAGTCAGTGATTTATCATTCAAGATTAAAATATGCTTCTAAAAGAAATATTATGTAACTGATGAAAAAATGTTTTTATGTTAGCCGTAGAAATTCAACTACCATTTTCTTTTAATCCAAAAGTTCCAGACATGGTGAGATGCTCTGGTTTATTTGTTGATTACACTCATTGTCTGAAATGAAATAGTGTATTGCAGAGTTAAGAGCAAAAACAGTGTCATTACCAATAGCATTAAGAATGGAACAGTTTATGTATGTATTGTTCAACTGACCTAAAAATTACCTCACAAAATTTTACTGCCCATAAAATACACGATATTTGTTTTGGCAACATAGATTTCTTTTATATAAAAACTTTATTTATTTTTTGGGGGGGAATGCAACTAACTGATATTGATAAATTCAATTAACTATTTACAAACTTCTGAAATTCAGGAGATCTTGAGTATGTTTCTATATTTTGAACTTGGAACAGTTATGTTCTTGGTATCCAAAATTGTTGTAAAGTCTATTGTACCTAGCATGTTTTATTCAAACAGTTGCATAGTTGTAGTGTGGTTTAATAGTTATTATATACATGACAAAATATAATTACTGTCTGTCTCAGTTAAAAAGGTATAAGAATGGCTTCCTATCACTAGGGGCAGCCAATCGGAACAGCTGTGCACAGAAATTACACAGCCATGATTTGTCGATGGCCTTTAAATTTTCAATGGTAAATGAAGCTGGACAAAATTGGCCACAATTTGGCCTGTCCACTATGCCCCCATTTCAGCATTAATAACTTTATTGTTGTAGAAAAAGACTTAAGAAGTGAAGTTCTGGTTCCATTTATGGACAGAAAGTCTGTCATAGGTGTGCCAAAAAAGCACTACTTAGTTTATAACCATTTTTATAAAATGGCTGCAGTGACACAATGTAACAGCGTTATGTACACAGAAAATATTAAATTTACCGTTTATACACACAAAATCTGCACTATTTATATGAAAGGATCAATCTTTAACAAAGGTGATTCGATTGGATTAAAAAAATTCACTTCTGTACATAATTGCAGCAATGTTGAGAATGTCTGATTGTGAGACACTTCTTGGCGTATCGTTGGCAGCAAGATCCCAGCTTCCACTAAACCACTACCCACACCCTGGTAGGTGTACCACCGCTGTGGTAAGAAGCACGACACTCCCTCCCACCACTGCCACATACACGTCCAGCCTCTGTGCAGCCATGGCCCAACGCTTCTCTAGCCCTAGGCTTTGCAATTGTCATGGCCTATGAAATCTGAAAATAAAAATAAAGTATAAACAAATGAATAATTAGTTACAATGGAAATCACAAGTAAAGTAACTAAATAGTTGTATCCACTTCATATTTTATTTTCTCTTTTCTCAGAAACCATGGATACTTAAAATATATAAATCACAGTATTAAATGCATGCATGTGTGTGTCAACAGATTTGGTAAATTGCATTGTATATTATGTTTTGTCACATAATGCTCTAATTTGTATGTAACCTAAGTCATAGGCTATCATGACATTGAAGGTAAATGTGGAACTGTGCATGTTCAGACATTTAATCAAATTCGAAAGCTTAGTGTGTAAAGAAGGTCAAGTAATTAATTTTTATAATACTTATGTTAATAATTTAAGCATAAAATATGTTCAGATCTATCTGTAGAAATTAATGTTGCACTCCGTGACCTGCACCATTGCCATGCTACTTCGGTCTGAAGACTTCAACTTGTTTATTTGGTATTTTAGAAGTAGCATGCAGTGTGCATCCAGATAGCAAGTCACACGTAGCATGCTACTTCGGTGTGAATGCTCCCTTATCAACAGATCTGCTACCCAATATGCATTCCCCACAGATGTCTATTTTAAAAATGGTAAGTCCACAGTAAAAATGCAATGTAACACAGAGACTTCCTAAAGTCCTGATAAGTTACCATTTATTAATTCTGTATCTGTATCTGTATCTGGTACCCTATGATCCCCAGGTGGGGCGAAGGGGCCTCCAATGGAGGTTTCATTACCTATACTAATTTTGATATGCTTATTTTCCGAGAGAGGGTAGAGGGACAGGTGGTAAGCCCATCGCCTCGCAACCCCCCTCTGGAAATTAAGTATTTCTTGGACGTGAAAGGGCCGAGAAATTTTGTCCAGAGGCTCTAATTTAGGCTTGGAGTTATTTTACGTGCCGTAAATCTACGACACGGGACCCCCAGCTTAAAGTCCCTCCTGGAGGACTCCGTGCCCAGGATTTTTACATCCTGAAAAATCCATCGACTGCGGCCGGGTTTGATCCCGTGCCCTGCGGAACTAGAGGCGGGCACGCTACCTCTAGACTACCGCGGCCGACATTTATTAATTACACCTCTGAAATCCTGTCTCACAGAACAGTGTGGTGTTATGCATAATGTTCTAAAATTTCCAAAGTGTTATTTACAATTTTGTTTGTGTTGCAGAATTATTGGGTGAAAATTATGACACGAATGTGGAGGCCAATGTGTGTGGTGGTATGCAGAGAGTATGTCACCAGTTATTGTTAAAAGACAAATGCACTACCATCGTTGAAGAGATCCTCCTGCCAAATCCAGCGTAGAACTTTAAAGAGGATAACAGCGGTAAGGACTTGCCTCACGGTGGACATTCAGGTGAGTCTCAATAAACTTATTAATAGTATATAAATAATAACTTGGCTTCAAAGTACCTACAAATGTAGGACACCATTGGATGTGTGTTCTCAACGGAGAAACCTCCCGTGGGTTGCCTTGTATTCTGAATCAGTTGAGGAATTTGATGTTGTACTGGCATGTTGTCATGGTAGCTCAATGGTAGAGCATCAGCGCGTTAAGCTGAAGATTCGTGTTCAAATCCCGGTTATGACATAAAATTTTTCAAGCTGATTCTTATTTGTATTTTGATAATATCCTTTGGCAGTGCCCTTACATGGACATTCAAACCCAACCTTAAGGAAAACCCTGGCATTTAGGAACGTGGTTCGAAAAGTGTGTCCATATCTGCGCTTACCTTCAATCAGGTATGTGGCATGAGGAAGTGTGTGTAGGGTTGAAAACCATGTATATTCCCATGGCATGAGTAGCACAGTGGACTGTTCATAGTTTGGAGTATGCCATGCCGGGTAGTACATTAGGCTCTCAGAAACAATGAGTGATAATACGAATAATAATAATAACAATAATAATAAAACAATAACTACAACAACAACAATAATAATAATAATAATAATAAAGCAATAACTACAATAATAATAATAATAATGGCAATGACGACAACATAATAATAATAATAATAATAATAATAATAAGAACAACAACAATAATTTTTTGTCCATTACTTTTTACTTATTTTTTTAATTAAATTCATTACTAGTCCTCTTCTATAAGAGACCTAATTACTCTATGCTTCATTACTAAGTTTTTTATTTGTGTAGTCCTCGTTCTTCATTTTCCTAAAGCATGAATTATTCCACTGAAAGTAGCGCTCAGTGAAGTTGTTATATTAATACCACACCAGAACTGAAATCTGAGGCAAAGTTTTTCCATGCATTTTGCTTCTGCAAAACATTATTGTTATCTGTCTTTTTGGATTCTATGATGTCTTTATATTTTCAAAAAGACAATTTAAACCAGAACATCCTTGTTCTCCTTAGAAAAATTAGGGAAACGATTCTTTTCTGCTTAATTTCAGTCATATTTTCCCTTTCCTTTTGCACAATACACAGGAATATGAAGAAATTCAGCATAGCAATGCTCACGCCTCCAGATACTCAGCTGTTTCTGAGATGTTGCCAAGTGCTCATATACGAACTGGGATCAAAACTGAACTTTGATTAGCTAAACTTAGATCAGTCTGGTCTGAACTCAGATCATAATTGATCTCCAGTCACTGATGTTTACACAATCGGCCCTTAATGATTTATAATAGCAAATGAAAGGCAGTGTTGAGTGTTGTCATGGTATTTTAAACAATGAAATGATTTATAGTAGCAAATGAAAGACATTGTTGAATTTTGTGTTGTCATGGTAATTTAAACATGATTTATAGTGGTAAATGAAAGGCAGTGTTGTGTTGTCTCTGTCACCCTTCTTCCAGTGCCTTGCCACCTACCAAAATGACACTGTTCATGAGACATTCATTCACAAAACTCCATATACTCATAGACATGTTTCAAAAAAATTATGAACATTGGCAATAATTTCCCGACTCTTACTATGTAATGTCTTGCCACTAAGTTTAGAAATAACAGGAGACATATTTAATTAGTTCTTACCCAATGAACACACAGAAAAGTGGAATAAAATTAGAACTGATAACACTGTGTACATTCCAATGTGTTCCATTACCCAGTCTGTATACGGTACTTCCCTTTTGGATCACCAGTTATGGCTAGCATGCTGGGTGTGCTGATGAAGAATGACAGCACGTCTTTATAGCAGATAGGGCCTATGCAAGCATTATTCGAAATAAAGTTGTTTTCCATCAGAAAAAAATGCCAAAAACTAGTGTTTCTGTGCAAACTCGGGCCATGTTAAAGGGCACTTGATACTTCTACAATATGGATCGCTATGACGGCATTGGTCTGTGACACCGATGCTGTGAATTAATAAAAATCTCAAACATTTGGTTGGATTAATAAAATCTGCTGTAGTGTAGAATGTGTATCAGGAAAAAAGGGCATGTGGCAATCAAATATTAATAGATCTTATAAAAAATGTTTCTTAAATATTCATTCTGTAAAAAGAATAAAATCAGGTAAACTGATGTAACAAAGTGCCAGAATGCTTTTGTTTAATCAGTGATGAATTGCAATTATAATATGCAGAAAATATATATATTTTTTTAAATTCGATTTCCAAGTTAAGCTTCAGATCAATAACATTAAGCAGGTTACGGAAGAACAAGGGTCTAGTTTGATAACCATATGTGAAGGAATATGTGGGTAGTGTTATTTGTCATAGCTAACTGTATTACAACTTCCAAAGCCGTATATGAACACTGTAAAACAATAACAAGAACTGATTAGCATTTGATAAATTCTTTCTAATATATTACCATAAAATAGGGGCTAAATTGGGTTTTACTCCGGTACCAGTCAACCAATTTGGTTCAATATCAATAGGCTTCTTCCCATCAATGTTATAAATGTTTATTCCAAGATTCACGAAAATCTGATAAAGCGTATTTGAGTTTTCACGTGTACAGACACATGGACAGACAGACAGACATTTTCCTGTCCCCCTTACAATCTTATGTACCATTCTGGCACTTAATAAAACTAAAAATGTGTTGAGATCGGTACTTGCACACAAACTTCACTTAATAGGTATATTTTTACCTCAGAATGCATTTCGATGGATATTTTCCACCATCATCAGCTGATCTGACTGTCACTCTAGCGGCGGGGAGATGAGCTTTTCAATCAGGGTTCCTTGAATCCCCACTGTGGTGTCAAAGTTAATCTTTCTTTGTCAAAGACAGCATAGACCTATTGAAACATGTTAAAAAACAATCGGATCAACTAGTTTGGGAAAAAAATTTTATTCAAAAGAACCGCGAGAATTTGATTAACTTTGACACCACAGTGGGGATTCAAGGAACCCTGATTGAAAAGTTCATCCACCCGCCGCTAGAGTGACAGTCGGATCAGCTGATGATGGTGGAGAATATCCATCGAAATGTATTCTGAGGTAAATATACCTACTAAGTGAAGTTCGTGTGCAAGTCCTGATCTTAACAATATTTAAGTTTGAAATCACTTCACTGTGTATCTTCCAAACTCAAATTATAAAAATCCCTTTAGGCAAGCCTACAGGCTGAGGTAGATTTCGAAGTGCTTTTGGTTTAATTTATTGTCGCTGCGTAGCACTCTTCTTCTTTAGCTTTGGCATGACAAACCCGCAATAATAACTGCAAAAAAGAGGAAAGAGCACTTTTTAAAACATTCAAATCTCGCCTTATATGATAACTATCAAGCAACTAGTTATTGATTTGTAGAGTACTCATCAAGAGCTTTTCAACGATACCCCACAAGATGTAGTTTCAAAAATTTTGAATTTCCATCCCCCCACCCCCACTCGTACCCCCAAAACCCCCGAATCTTTGGTGTCACTGTGAACCCCATAGGGAGTACTGTAATTTATTCAAACAAAGTTTCCCTCTATACTTCATAGGGGCCGAAATATAAATGTTTTAAAATTTCAACCCTCTCCCCCGACCACCCCCTTGAGCCAATTTTGCTCATTAACGAACTTGTCCGAACTATTGGACCTAGAAATAACATAATAAAATTTGGTTCAAATATCTTCAAAATTACGGGCCGCTAGCGTGTAAAGATATATATATATATATATATATATATATAAATATCACAACATTTTTTTTTTTTGAACAGGTGGTGGTTTCGTACTTAGGGAGGCATGAAACGTAAAGATATGAAAGAATTTTTCGAAAATCATGACATGGTATCCATTGCAATAGGTAGATTTTTCTTCGAAATCTACCTAAAAATGTGTGTTTATCCAATGCCAACACCGTTGTTCTGATGCATTTAGGATCTGTCCTGAGGCAGGCAAATTGTGATAGTGTGGCTCATTTTCGAGTTATGCACCACTTGGGCAAGCCATATTACATTGGGTTGTGTAGTTGGCAGAAGTGTAAGGTGGGAAACAGATCAGTGTGTGTAGTGATGTTTGTGTCGTGTAGTGTGGGTATGAGTGATGGTGGTTAGGTGAGGAAGGGTGGAGGGAAACATGGTGTCAGCATTAGCCTACTGATGTTGAAAGACATCAGGGGAACCACCAGCTTAACATCCCCATCCTGATCAAACAGACGAATTACTACGACATACGCACTGCGAAGAGGCTTGGGATTGAACCCAAGTATATTTGGCGCATAGACTAGTGATCAGAAGCTGTTTACTACCATTTCTCCTAAATCAAGCCCCCAGGGTCAGATTAAAAGATTTGCCCCTACCACGTGAATTTAGGTTAAATAATAATTTCATAAAAAATTGAACAAAAAGTGAGATATTGTCCTTTTCTTTTAATTCCAGGTTCTTTATACTTTAAGTTATAACTAGACCTGGGATTTTAAGGCAAATGCCTATTTAGTTCCTTATGAAATAACTTGACATTTTTTAAATATGAGGACGTTTTATGATAATTGATAAATCACTTACATTTATAGAGTTTTATAGTGCCCTAAAATGCCTATTTAGACCTTTAGAGCCCATTTTACTATTTTAGTGCCTAAAATGCCTATTTTGTACAGTTAAAATAAAATTCAACTTCTGTAATTTTTACAATCTTATAATGGATATCCCTGATTATTCCAAACAATTGTCACTAAAGGAGTGCTGACTGATGGGAAGGGGGGGATTAAGGGGAAAGGACTACTGTGTGAAGTCACCAGCGAAAGAACATCTGTTTAAGTGAATATAGTTTGTGATGCCTAATTTTGCAGTTAATCCTGTTAAGAATAGCTATACCACGTTTCTTGCAGGGAAAAAACATGTTACAGTTAAGGCCTAAGAGTATATTGTAATATTTTAAAGTGTATTTTCTGTCTATCTACACATTTTTAAAGCATATTTTAAGTGCATTTTTTTCTCTTTTAAAAGCCTATTTGCTTGTTTTTGAAGCCTATTTTAGGTCCCTAAAACTAATATTTTTAGAGCCTAAAATCCCAGGTCTAGTTATAACACCTCTCCCGTTCTATATAATGAGTCAGGGCCGTCGTGTGGTTTGATGGCGCCCAGGGCAAGATTTCGTCAGGCGCCCTACCAAACTCAAAACCCACGTACACCCACCTGACATTCTACTATCTGTAAGGATTCAAACACAAACACACAGTGAGCGACGTGACGCGACACTATCAAAATAATACATATAAACATAATGGGGTTAAACATGCAATGAGCGACAACGTGACTTGGGGCGACATGGACTGGACAAGTTCCAAGCCTCATCGCGTCCAGTGGCTCGTTAGCAAAGTTGCATGGCGGGTTGCATCACTGTCTGTGTTTTTGGGCCCAAAAGAGACAAATAATCGGATTACCTTACAAAAATACCAGAAATAAAATTATTTAAAAAATTTTAATAAGATTGTATTGAATATCAAATATTTACTTGTCCAATAAATACATACAATGTAATATTCAAAATTCAGTTATACCTAACTTTAAAAAATATGTTACGTACATCTAACATACTTTTGTTGTTTTATTTTTGCTGTTGCCATGCCCCCCCCCCCCCCCCTGGTCGTGGAGTGCACAAACTTGGAAAGAAAAATCTTTCTAAATCAAGTGAAGTTTACTTTGGTAACAAAGCTCAAAATCACACAGTAATAATTTTCTTGCAAATGGGTAGTTATTTAAAAATTCAAAAAGGGTCATGAAACAGGCACGAGAATGCTCGTAAATCTTTAAATTAATTTACCTGGTGAGGTGTCGACTATCTTCGTGCACCTCCATCTCTGAACTTTTGAATTCATTTAACTCTTTTCGAATGGCTGCTTTGTCCTTTGGAGTAAGTCTTGTCCAAGGCTTATCAGCACGACGATCATATTCATGAGCTTGAGTAACTTCAATGTAGTCATTAAAGCGTATGATCTGAAATATGTCACGAAACATACAATATTATATCAAATTAAATACAGCCCAAAACACCCCGATATTATTGGCAGCTTGAAATGGTGAAAAATTTTATGAGGATACAAACAACTTAAGTTTCCATGGTTTTGAAGCAACAAAGCAGGGCTAGATTATTAACAAATACTTTATGCACAATGTTCACATATTCATGCTTATGTGCTATCATGAAGGCTATTATGATCATAGTTTTGTGTGCTCTTTGGTTCAATCGTGGGCATAGTAAATGTTAGAGGCGATATAAAAGTGGAAATTGAGGAAGAAATTTGTTAGAGAGAGTCATACAACAATGTAAGGATATTTGGATGGTAGATTACACATTCAATATTACTACATAAAATTACCATAAGATAACTTATATGGTTTTTAAAATAAATTATTTTTAATAAATTTAAAACAGTTTCTATTCTCTATCCAACCGTAGAACCAGACTACAAACAAACAAAACAAGTATCCCACCACACTTCCCGTGTCATTCAGAAAACGAGGGGAAAACATATGCCGACACTGTCATGTTCATTCAATCACAGTTAAAACAAGGCAGAGTAATAACGTTATGCTGAATACTGTAATAATAATTAAAAATAATCATCTTGCTCTGCTGCTACAATAAGCCAATGCAATAATTCTCAAAGAAACTCACTTTATTCTGTGTCACTATCTTTCTACGTTTCTTCCTTTTCTTTCTTTGCATTAGCAATACTCTGTTCAGAAATGCCAATGTATTGTGAATTAAATTTAACAATGTCATTTACAAGAACAATTGGATGTTCTTGCACAAGCTTATTGAAAATATTCAGCACTAATGTTTTCTCACACCTTGACAATGCTTCTTTATTTCACATACATTATCACAGTGCAGACATTTCTTATCTGTAAAGGCCACCATGTTTATTAGTCTTAACGACAATCATGCAAACAGATGACTGTTCACAAGTTCAACAGACGAAAACAAAAACCTAGATACCGGAACACATTTACCTTTTCAATCTATTCAATATTAAGTAAAAATAATCTAAAACAATTTTTGTTTAATTTAACAAAGTGAAAAAGTTAAATTATTACTATATGTTCATGGTACGATATCAACAAAGTTATTACATCTCCAGCCAATCACAGGCCAAATAGTTACATCACAGGTACTATATTTCATAATAGTTGTTTACTTGAAGTCTGGTTCTTAGGTTGGATAGATAATAATCAGTGTTGATGTACTTCATGATATGGAAACTATTCTGCAGAAGTAGAGCAAAGTATATCCAGAAAGTAAGTTCCGATCACATCTAGAGACAGCATGACTAGTAGGATGCGCTTGCGCATGCATAGCAATAGAGAGGGGTATGTGGTAATGCTACAATACAGTTTCAGTTTTATGATGCCAGTAGTTGTTGAACAGCGCTAGGAGAAAATGGTTGCTTTAATATTGTCTCCCGTCAACTGTGCACGACAATGCACTACCCCATACAGCCAACACCACACGGAATCAGTTTCTTCAATTTGGGTGGGAGATCTTTGACCTTACACCTTATAGCTCTGATCTCGCACCAAATGACTTCCACCTCTTCCGTTTCATGAAGCGATTTCTGGTAGGAAAACAATTCCACAACGACCCTGAGGTACAGACAGCACTGCCGCTCCATTGGCAGTGGAGTCCTATGACATGGGCATACTGTTGTTGGTACCTCACTAAGATAAATGCCTCAATAACGGTGGCGACTATGTAGCCAATAAATCTCTGTAAACATCGCAATAAATATTTCTTACTTATTGATGCTTTTGTTTTCTTTATCGGTGATAGGAACATACTTCCTGGTGAACCTTGTACTCATCAGCTTATCTGTAGGTAAATGCTAACTTTTTTTAAAACTTAATTTTTTTTTTTTTTTTAAATTTATGGAGATTTCCTACAGTTGAGTTCTTATTAAATCAAACTTAAGGGAAAAGCAGATCCAACAAAAGGAATGGAGGTTCATGCAATGCATGGATTTTATGAGTTTTATATTACTGGCAGTGAATGATAATTTAAAAAAAAAAATGCGTACCAACAAACAGATTAACAAAAAACTAACAGTGTTGTTCTTATAGTAAGAGGATTCTCTCAAAAAATTTCTTGAATAGCATGGAAAATCACTGACTTGAACAGACATTACACCTTCTATGGAAAATGTGCATGGGAATTTATGAAAACATTATTCTATAACTTAAAAACTAATCATAACAATTTTAAACATATCATATTGAAAAGGGCAGGGTAGCAGAGAATACAATAAGCAAGAACGAAAGTTAATGTATATTTAATTTTCAGTAACCAGCTGGTGATTGATGTACGCAAAGACTGAAATTATATGATGTCACAATTTTTCAGATAAATAAACCACAATGATTAATAGATAGCTGTGTTACTAGATTTGTTCCTACAGCCATGTCATGTATCATGACCAGGGTTAGGATATTTAGGTGCAATTTCCATAATGAAAAAGGAAGAGAAAAGGTGCTAAAATGACCAAAATATGGGACAAAAAGGTGCTACTAAACTCATTACATAACAAACTTACATTGACAAACAGCGGTGACTAATTCTAGTGAAATTAAAAAGAAAAATGGAATACACAAATAAGTATTTTCCATTCTTGTAGGTTAATGGTTAATGGTTCTGGTATAATTAAAGGGAGAGAACAGAACACATAATTATTTTTCATTATTGCAGGTGCCCCTTCAGTCCTGCGCTTATTGAAAGCAGGAATGTTTACTGAAAGCAGGAAAGTTCACCACCCTCATTTCACTGCAAGCTGATAAAACTTAATTGAAAATTAACATCTCAGGTATTGTTACAATCCAAGATAATTATACACACATCACAAAAAGTGTTGCATCACCTTGGTTCCAAGATCGCCTGAAAACTGACGCTGAATGTTTATTTTGCATCAAGAACACAGTCCCTTTGACTGTTCCTAGATGACACTCAACCTGCCCAAAGATGTAAACAACCAAGCAACCATTTGTATGTAAAGGTTCAGGATTTCTTCGCACCAATGTGATGCAAAACTTTTTGTGATGTGTGTAATATAATAAAAGAGCAATAAAACTCAAAAGTTATAGTCTATAAACATTAAATGTGCTTTAGAAGATTATTAAAAATCTGCATTAAAATACAAAAAGGGGATAAAAGGGGACTATGGATGAGTGGAGAGAAAACAGATCAAGGCACTAAAAAGGAGAAAAAGGGCCAAAAAATTGCCTCAGTTCTCAACTAGAAACAGTGTGTTACTGTACACTATGGTTTTTAACAGGAATCTAATTTGTCGTAAAAAAAAAAGGTGCACACCTAAAAATCCTAACCCTGATCATGACATATGCACACATTGACAATCCGTTGAAAAATGACATTTAAACAGTGAAACTGACTATATGCACATGTGTCATGGTATGAGACAGTACAGTCGGTCAAATAAAAAACGTCGGGCGGTATTTGATTAAGTATCACGAACGAGCATATGCGCATGTACAGGAAGACTTAAGGTTAGGTTCACACACGCCTCTTGTCTATCCATGTATTTTCTTGATTATTTAGTCAGTTTTGTTCCAAAACAAACATGTATAGAAGGCTGTGGCTATATGCCTCAAATCCGCCATATTCTTGGTTGCAAATTTTTATAATATTAATAATTAATAGATTCGCGAGGAATATGTTTATTCAAGGAGCATTTTTTAAGATTTTATTTTATAATACCGGTACTTCTAGTGCAAGATCAATAACTTACGCTCAACTTCTGCAACTAATCTTAGCATCGAAATACGCGTCCGGCCAGATCAACGTTTGCTATGAAAACTTCCGGTCGCATTATAGTCAAGTTCCCTCCTCTGAGCTGCTCTTTCATAAATATGGAACCTTCTCGCTGCTTCAGAGACCGAAAAATGCAGGTCAATTACAGCCCTAACTACACTTTCTCTCACGTTAGCATTTGTATGTGGCGATGACACAAAGCAAAATGAATTATGACAATGCATTAAGTTGAATATCGTGTGTTGTGCTTTCCGCGATTTTCATTTTTTCCCTCCTTGTTCATATTTTCCCTCCTGCCGCAAGGCCTCATATGTTCCGAAAATGACCTGTATTTTGTGTTTTTTATAGGAAACTTGTGAACTAATGCGTCAAAACTTTAATTTTAACAGCATACGAGTCCCGACGTTTTTTATTTGACCGACTGTACATGACATGGCTGTAGGAACAAATTGATTTGATTGATTTGATTTGAAACCTATTATCATTATTAAGCATACTTATTGTTTTGACAACACAGGTGCACTGAAAGGAAATTTTATTGCAACATATTATAGGCTAATACAGTACTTCTTCATATTTAACTTCCAAATGAGTACTCCTGAAGTCAAAACTTCATGAAATTCATTTGAAAGCACATGAACAATACATTCACCCCATATTGAGAAATTCTTAAAGCATTTTTCAAAGTAAAATTAGCAAATACACAAGAAATGTTTGCTTTATCAATAAAATAATTATATAATAACTTAATCTCAACTTCTATTATTTCGCTTAGGCCTTTTGGTAACTTTTTACTCTCTTGAGATTTAATTCTACAAAATAAGATGCCCTGATGACGGTTCTATGTAACCGAAAGGCCTAGGAAAAATAAAAGAAGTTGAGATTAAGGTATTATATAATTAATTTATTCATAGTTTAAGAAAAATTCTTCTTAAAAATAGATAATACTGGTAGAAGCAATAGAAAAACTAATTAATGGATTAATTGAATGATGACCCTGTGGTTGGATAAAGTAAGATTCATTTTCAACTAGTTGCTAAAGAAAAACATAAAATGAAACAAATATAGGCTAATCTAAAGATCTTGCTAATATATTCTGCATATCAAAAGTAAACAAGCTTATAAATTAACAATTTCTTTGCATAGTTTTTTGGTTGTTACTGAATAGCTAGGTAAAAGAATTCAGTTGAAAGAAAAGAATCACACACCCATAGCTCCAACTCAATTAAGATTTGAACAAAATCTCGATTATTACAAACAGGGAAGAAAAAAAAATTCAGTCGGAAAAACAAACTCAAAGTGTAAGCTTAGATTAGTCGAAAACTATCTGTTATTTATTATTTAAGAGTTAATGATCATTCAAAAAAAAATTAACTATGTTGTTATTACTGGCAGGGAACAGAATTTACATCCAAGGTCTCTTACTACCTGTCTAAAGAAAATGGATGCCTGCTTGTATACAAAGTGGTGGTAATTAGTTGGTCCAGAAACACCATCAACCTAAACCCATCAAAGCAATAAACTCTACTTAGTCAACATAACAAGAAGAAGAATTAAAAAACTCAGTTGCTATAAATCTGTGTTAAACTGTTTCCATCTCTTCTGCTAATTTAAACATCAGATGAAAGAAACAGGAAGAAAAACTATTAAGCAGTCAGTGACTAATCAAAATTACGAATTTGTATCCTACAAGAAATACAATACTTGATATGGCCAATAAGAATAGTTTTGTATTTATAGGTCGTCGTCTATCTCCACATTTCCTGCATGACTTTCCTCAGTTAGAGAAATCAGATTATAAAAAATCTGATATGATGCACATATCCCAATTAAATGCAAATATTTCTCTACCCAATTAAAAGTTTTGGCTCTTTGTATAATATATTATAAAATGCCATAATATACCACCTAACATAATATATTATGCATATTACAGAATTCATGCAGGAAATTTAAACAAAAGTGCATATTACGTTTTTCAACCTGATCCAACGCTTTAACTGTTCCCCAGGCAAGACTGAGCTTCTAAAAACAGTCGTTAGCTTATAACTACCCTTTAGAGAACCCTTTTTAAAGAAATCAGATTATAAAAAAATTATTAATAAATAGATTGCTACATTTTTTTAGAAGATCCTTACTTTCTTTGGATT
This sequence comes from Ectobius pallidus, assembly GCA_964059195.1. NCBI lineage: Eukaryota > Metazoa > Arthropoda > Insecta > Blattodea > Ectobiidae > Ectobius > Ectobius pallidus. Next base: position 61,135,049 of record CAXKWD010000004.1, read on the forward strand.
TATTGAACTTGGTCTGCAAAATTTTGATTGCACTCACATAAGAGGGATTTCAGGAATAAGTGAGTGACAAAAATAGCTTGAGGTGCGATTGGTCCAACCCATAACTTAGGACGTTGCTTCATACCCAAATGAAATAATCGACATCAATATATAATGTTTCCCGTTGGTGGGGTTAGACCACTGACCATCTCAATTTCAATTTATAATTAACAATATTATAAATTACAAATTGAAATTTACCATAATATATATAAGACAAAGGAAAAGATAGTCTTCAGGTGAAATATAAAAGTAACTAAAAATGTATATTACATAAGTTAGTTATAAGAAGAATTATAAAAAAAAAAATTACACAACAATTTTTGTTATTTATTTTCACAACACTCCAACCGCTTGGAATTTGTATTCTTTTAAATCAAGTGAAAAGTAACACATCGTTAATAATATGAGTCGGGATTTGTAACACTTACTTCACTTAATTTTTTTTTGTGCTAATTTTTGGAAAGAATAAGTTTTCTCGAAACTAGTAAAAAAAAAAAAAATAAATAATAATAATAATAATAATAATAATTGAAGTGTTACACATCCTAACTCATTATTATCTTAAGAAAAATTACTTCACTTTCATCAACTTCCTTTAAAAAATTAATAAAATACCATTAATTTAGATACTTGGAGCCATAGGTTAATTACTTTACATTTCAGGTGTGTGCTAGATGCTATGGGGTTGAGAATTACTGGTAAGCTTGCAGGTTTTTAGCTGATAAAATAAGAAATATACTGGGTTCTGAATTAATACCTTACCTTTTTCTCTTTTAATTCCTCTACTGTTGGCCTGAAACTTAACTTTCTCAACAACATACGTTTCTTTTCTTCTTTCAATTTCTTCTCTTCAGCAGCAGTTTGCTCTAGGAGAAACAGAATAAATAATTAATTGTAAACCTATTGTAAAACTCTTAACCTGTCAAAGTAGCCTATTTTATCTTCAAACAGTAACAAACTGAAGGATTTGAAAAGGATGATCTACAATTAGTTAAATATTTAAAAAGTTCTACTTTGTTTAGTACATTTTAAAAAATAGAATAACTTACTTTTAAGAATGTTTCTCTCTTCAAGTTCTTCCTGAGTTGGCCGCATACTCAGCCGCCTAAAAAAGAAAGATATGTCTGAAATTGATATTAAGTCACAATTAATTTACCTTATGTTGCATTATAACATATTGATAACAACAAACCAAATTTCAGCAACTGAGTAACACAATCAAAAGGATCTTATAGATAAAATACAATCAGTAACAACATAAGACTATGGCTGCAACAGTGGTATTATATGAATCATATATTGGGACAAAAAAAACTGCAACTGTTAGAAACAAGAGAAATGAAATCATTTAGACCTCTCGTTGGCTACATACAGTATTTGACTTCTTAATCACAAAATGATGAACAAAATACATTAATAAAATCAAGCTTTATCCATATAAGAAGTGATGACTTTCAAATGTCCCTTAGTGTAGTTCTCGGAACATCCACTACAGCAGCACTTTAAAATACTTTGGAACACAATTTTTTCTATTACAGGGTCTTTATTATAAGTTGAGACCGGGCGACGGAAGGCTTGAAACCGGGCGACGGAAGGCGCGCGCAGCCGGTCTGACCTTGATGCAACATCGGCACGTGCAGTTATTATTAAAGTGTCAACATGGTGAGACCCATTTCGCTGCAGCATCATATTTTTGTGTGTAAACATTATTTTAAGTACGAGTCTGCTGGACATGTACGTGATAAAGATAAGGTTTATCGAACAAATCCTCACACATTGGAGGAGCTGAAAGAAAACATTACGAACGAAATTAGGGGCATTACAGTGGAAGAACTCACTCGCATCAGCCAGAATGTGGTTTCCAGATACAATACCTGTATAACACAGGAAGGACGACACTTCCAACATATGTTATAAGGTAAGATATGTAATACTTTATATAGCCTACACTTTAAGCAGGGAAGCCGCGCGCGCGTCACCGGCGGCTAATGCGGACTCCGTAGCGGAGAGTGAAAACACCGGTCGCCCGGTCTCAACTTATAATATAGACCCTGTATATTCCTTTAAATACATATCTAGGAATATTAAAACGCCATTAATTCAATACCCAACAAGTGGTCCCTTTTCATACACACGCACACATATTCTAAATTTTCTAGACCCCTAAAGGCAAATTTTTGGTTAATTATATAGGGAATTAAAACTGACATTAAACTTCACCTTGGTATCTTATGCTTCATATATACTCGTATGTATGTGTATAGGTATATTTACTTATAGAGTCTAAAAATCGTAGGAACTATAGATTGGGAACGTGGAATGTTAGGAGCTTAGGCATGGGGTGCTTAAATCGGTAACTAGAGAATTAGATAAATATATTGATAAATTTCATTTTTTCCGTTTGTGGTAATGTTTGTTATTATAAATCCTGTATATAGCATTATACAGGAGTGCTATATGTGTGTGAATCCAATTAATATTACGTTACTGTAGACTAAAGGAGGGCTTAGTGGACGCTGCATTCATGAACTTTTGGTCCAGTTTGGTTTGTGGTTTTCTTTTTATAATAGAGAAATATAGGTTAGATGTAGTAGCAGTACAGGAAGTTAGATGGAAGGATGAAGATTCAATACAAACAGATATTTGGGCCTAAGAGAGATGAAAATGGGGACTGGAGAAAATTGCCTAACGATGAGCTTCTCTTCACTGGATACAGTAAGGGTAATTAAATCACGGAGAATGAAATGGGCTGACATGTTGCATGCATGGGGGAGGAAAGACATATTTCAAAAGTATTGACTGGGAGACCCGAAGGAAAGGACCACTTGGGAGACCTAGGCTTAGTGGAAGGCAGGGGCGGATCCACGGGGGAGGAAATGGGGGAAATTTCCTCCCCCAAAATTTGTAACATTAAGCGCAGAGTATTCCAACGGTCAGCCTTCTAATAAATTTTGTAAAGACAACATAACCCAAATACTTAAATTAAAACAATGACATTCATTATTTTGAAATACATTTGCAATAAAATGCTGAAATGTTCATTTTGATTTAAATGTCTACTGGGAATAATTCATTTTTATGAGTAAAAACTTCCCTCTCTACTTTGGTTCCCCCCCCCCCCCCCAAAATGTCTCTCTGGATCCGCCTCTGGTGGAAGGACAATATTAGGATAGATTTAAGAGAAATAGGATTTGCGAGGGATGGTTGGATGGGGTTAGCACAGAATGGCGGGCTCAGGTAAGCGCGGCAATGAACCTTCGGCTTCCATAACATAGATCCCTTTAGCTTGCTTAGGAATTGTCTATTGCCATTGAGTAAGTCTCGGTACCATCACTACCATTTTCAACAGCTATACTTCAACTGCCGTGTCACCCTCCTGTGGGCGTTGAACGAATTCTGAAATGAGGTCATCATCGGTCGGGATGTCAAGTCCATGAGTTGGTTCCTCTTCTTAAGAATAAAAATCCTCCCCCAGGAAAGCTTCTTGTGACATCCACAGGTGGGATGGCAGTTGAAGTATAGCTGCTGAAAATGGTAATGATGGCCACCGAAACTAGTATAGCTAAACTACACCAAAAGTGAAGTTTAGTGTTAATTTCAATGTCCCTTATAAGTAGTATGTTATACAACTTCACTGTGTTAACTTCCAATACAATTTATTATTAAAGACATGATTAAAAATAGATATATAAGCATTCATGAACCACAGATTATTGTCTCTGTTGGATATTACATGAGAATATTATAGGAGAAAATTTCCTCCGACACTTGGACTCGAACCCAGGACCTTTGGCTATTTGTACCAATGCTCTACCAACTGAGCTAAGCCAGAGTTCAATTCACAGCACCAGATGGAACCTCTCTCCATTAGGCCAATCAGTCATAGGAGAGAAGTTCCATCTGGCGCTGTGAATTGAACTCCGGCTTAGATCAGTTGGTAGAGCATTGGTGCGAATAGCCAAAGGTCCTGGGTTCGAGTCCTGGTGTCGGAGGAATTTTTCTCCTATAATATTCTCAAATGATTAAAAACTCAGCATGAGAGAGAGAGAGATGCATTTATAGTGAGGATATAGAAGTCCAGAGGAATATTTAAAATGGGACTGGATAAGTTCTTGTGGAGTTGAAGTGTACCAGCATCAGTGTACCAAACTGAAAACTTGGATTCAATTCCTGCCAATTCAGATAATTGTCAGCAATTCCAGTTACTGATAGGAATAGACATTAACAGTCTACTTTTATACCAACTATATGTGAAATTTAATGGTTTGGGCTATTGAAAGAGGCCTTTTACAAGAGTGTGCACAAGCAGTGGCGTATCAAGGGGGGGGGGGCGAACGGGGTGGCCGCACCGGGCGCCGTAAAGGGGGGGGTGCAAAATTGAAAAACAACCTTTTTTTTAGTTTAAGGAAAAATAATTTCTTTCAAGCAAAATATAGTTTTATTGGTAAAATTTTCTTTATTACTTTGTTAAATACTGCAGTAATATTATTTAGAAATGAAAGAAACGTTTCATTTCAAACTATTTATAGACAATACGAAATAGGTTGTGGCGCCAAGGACACAGGAAAAGTTTACGGTGTACGGGCGAAAGAAAGACTAAGTAATTTAGCAATTTTATCAATTGAACGTGAAGTGGCTGCTACTATAGACTTCAACTCTATTATAAACAAGTTTGCATCCATCAAGGCTAGGAAGGCACATTTTAAAATTTTTGTTATGACTCTGAAACTTCTTTTCTCTTTATTTTTTTTCAAACAAACTAACCTTATAATACTTACAGTTTTATTTCATTCATATTTTTCTCTTTATAATGTGTTAAAGTAGCATACTACTTATTAAAAATGAATAATTATGAACATTAAACTGTGTTTAAATTAAACTCATTCAACCTTGAACCTGTGTTTTAGGGGGCGACTACCATCTAGTTAGCCCCGGGCGCCAAGTAGCCTTGGTACGCTACTGTGCACAAGTATGCCACAGTTGCAATGTGTAACTGAATGTTTTTTTCTTAATTTAGTGGTCTTAATTGGACTGGAAGAGGTGTGCCACAAGGAAGTTGTATTTAATTTATCCTATTCAATCTCCCACTGCCTGCATGGTTTAGTGGTTAGCATTGATGACTACAGATCCATAGCTCTGGGTTTGATTCCTGGTACCTCCTCAGATATTTCTGAGATAGGGAGGTCTGAAACAGGGTGCACTCAGCCAAGTGACACACTCTAACAAACATCTGCCTGTGGTAGATGACACAGCAGTCAAGATGGCAACCCTTGTCCCTCATGGGATGTAGTGCCATAAAGTTTTCGATCTCTATGGAGAATGGTTACCCAAAAAAGCATTGGAAGAAATTGGAGACTTCAAAATAGGAGTACAAGTTATCAACACCTAAGATGCGCAGTGCTGCTGGCAAAGAAAGAGGAAACTGTATGACATGGAGGACGGGCCAGAGAAAACAGCAAGCAACTGCAGAATGGAAATCTAACTGATGGGAATATTGTAAAGGGAATAACTGGTGCAAATCATCATGGGAAAGGAAGAACTGCAGAGTCTTGATCAGTTCAAATACTTACAAAGTTTGCTGATAAAAGACGCTTACTGCACCAAGGAAATCAAATCACATATTGCCATGGCCAAGATGGCATTCACACAAAAAAGAGATCACCATTGACTAGTAATATCAGCTTAAATCTGAGGAAGAAACTGATGAAATGCCACATCTAGAACATTGCTTTACACGGATTGGAAACATGGACACTAAGAAAAATGGATAAAAATTACCTCAAATGCAGTCTGGAGAAGAATGAAAAAATAAAATAAAATGGATGGACAAAGTGACAAACATAATACGTCCTGAGAAAAGTAAACAAGAAGTGATCAATGATGAACACAGTTTTTCGTAAGAAAGCAAAGTGAATAGGTCTCATCTTGAGAAGAAATTGTCAGCTACATGATGCCACTGAAGGGAACTGGAGGGAACTCCAGGTTTGGGAAAAAGAAGAATTGAGCTGTTACATGATTTAAAGGAGAAATGAGAATACCGGATACTTAATGAAGAAGCCAAGGATAGGAGGAGATGGAGAGCAAAATTTGCAGAACAAGTCCAAGGACCTGCTCATGGGCAGAACTTTCAATAATAATACAAGGGTCATTTCAAAAGTTCTGCACACTGTAAGATAGAATGGAAGAAAATAATTTATTTTGCCAAATACCTTTACGGGCCTTCAATACAATCTTCATTCTTGTGTATGACAGCTTCCCAACGTTTTGGCAATTTTTTTATTTTGGATAGGGCACCTTCATTGTTGAGCTGTCTGATTACTCAGGTCACCTCACTGGAAGCTTTATCAATTGTAGCAAAAGGTTTTCCAAGTCTATGGATGGGAAAGACTTCCCACCCATCATACAGTCCTGATTTGAGCCCACCAGACTTGATTTGTTTCCCAAATTGAAGGAACCACTCCGTGGAAAACGTTTTGTTACAATTGATGAAGCTTCCAGTGAGGTGACCTGAGTAATCAGGCAGCTCAGCAATGAAGGTGCCCTATCCGGAATACAGAATTTGCCAAAAGCTGTCATAAGCAAGAATGAAGATTATATGAAGGCCTGTAAAGGTATTTTGCAAAATAAATTATTTTCTTTAATTTTATCTTACAGTGTGCAGAACTTTTGAAATGACCCTCGTAATAGTGGGGTCCAACCTACAAAATCATACAATAAGAATCACTAATGTTACCTGATAAGCCTGGCTCCAATTGCTTCTTTACTCTCCATTCTTTCATTCTCACTTTCCTCATGGATAATGTTGCGTGCTAAGAGTTCCTGACGACTAGGTCGCAATGCTAATTTCAGTGCCAAGCTGTCCTTCCTTGCAATCTTCGCAGCAAGACGGCCTGAAAACATAAGAAACACAATCTGAGTTATAACTGATCAAAATGACATTGATTCTAGCAATACACTAGCCATACTACATAAAACATACACAAAATTATTTTTATTTATTGCCCTCATGTGTAAAAAACCGAATACAGTACACAAATTTTCTTTAGATGCTGTTACTGTGGTAATCTTTCTGCTTGAACAACAATACTGCATGTTACAACATACAGAAATCTAGTGCATTTTGCATGAATTATAAAGAAATCTAGTGTATTCTGATCTGCATGAACAGATAATATTATGAATTATGATATACTATTCTTTACTACAGCACAATATTTAATTTTGACTTTTTTTCTTATTTACATTTTGCTACAAGTGATCGCAATTTTTAGCACTCACAAAACAAGAGTGTTTACAGTTAGGAGGAAAATAGTATCATGCCCAAAGCTACCCTTAAACTTAGCATATAAATAGAGGTCCATGAAAGTGGTTTTGTTTTCAAGGAAAATTTGTTTTAAAATTACAATATTTTGGTGTTACTATTAATTTGGCAGTGTTTATATATATACTGTATATATATATATATATAATGTAAGTTTTATAATTCATCAATTACAATAATTATTATAAACTACTCAAGTCATTTCCATTGTCACTCTCAGCTTAAATGGAACATCCCGCCACTTATATTTTATATATTTATAGTTTATTATAGGAACTACTGATTTCGGTTTTGTTGTAAGTTCGTAATGAATTATGTCTGTAGGATTTTGGAAACAAATATTATTTGAAAAATGAATTGTTGTTGTTAAGGATTTTCTTAGTAGATAATCTTAATGAATTAAAAAATTCAAATGAATTTTAAATAAAAAATAAATAAATAAAAAATTGGCATTGGCAAAAAGCTTAGAACTTATGGAGCAGACTATGATAGTGCCAGAGTGCATCACTGAGCTCAACGGAGTGCACTTGAAATGTTGATCCTAAATTTCTTTCTCTTTTCGTCTAAAAACTGGAATTATGTTTACTTTTCACGTTATTATGTGAAATTTGCATTACTTTGCGATTCAGAAGTGCTGTTTTTGGGGTTGTAGATGGCAAATGAAATTACGCATTATTTCTCGAATTAAGAACAATTCACGTTATTGCGTATTGCGAATTTCACAGATATAGATAACTTTAGCAACAGATAGTCACATACAGAAATTTAACTGTTCAAATTTATTGACAAAAACTTAACTGTTCAAATTGACTGTAAGGGGGTAGAAATTTTCTTATAATATTGCATAAAGAAAAAAAATGGCATCCACTTAGGCCAGGTGCAGATGGGAGACTTTTGTTGCACGAAAGTCATGTCTATGAGGTTTAAACATATTTGTTCATACGAGTTTCTGTGATGCAGTACTTCCTTGTAAGTTGCAGCACGCTTGTGCTAAAATATGTTTACAAACTTCGATATGGAAAACATTATTATGAAGGTGGAAAAGCGACTGCTCTTTTCAACATGGCATTGTCAGAATATAGTGACAGAAGTCTGAAAATGAAATTATGGGAAGACATACGTGGAGTAGCTGTTTCAGGCTGGAATACGTATATTGGATAGCAATGGAAAAAGTGTGACAGGTAATATTACAATAATTTAGCAGGATGAGCTCTCAAATCAAGACACATTTTATGAAACTACCCCATTAATAAATGCTAAAGCAAATTCTTTCCTCAATGACTTTTCTTTAATATTCCATTAGACAATTCAACATGCATGCTAATTCATAGAACTTCATTTTCAACTGAGGTTTTCTGTGACTGTTTGAAGTTTGAGTGCACAGAAGAATGACAACTGCTTGTAGTCATGTCTCAAAGATATGACTGTTGACTGACTGAAAATCTCCCATGCTTGTAACCATGAGGGTACTGGGGTGAGAAAGAAGCAAGACAAGTAACTCCCTTCCCATAATAAAGCTAATCAATATTTCAAACATAAAGAATCACTTTTAATTTTAGGCACTTGCATTTTTTGTGTGTATCTATCCTATCTATCCATCTGTAGTGAAGACCTACATATATATGCTAAGTTTGAGGGTCGCTTTTGGCATAACAATATGCATTACTATTTTCAACAGAGATTTTTACGTTAAAACACTCTTAATTACAAACTTATTTTTAATGTTTAATTCAAATTATTACTGGTACCAATTTATCAATAATCTAACAAAAGAGAATAAGTGACAGTCAATAAAAAGAAATAATTACTAATAATACAGTGGAGCGTTCCATTTTTACTTGCTTCACCATAACAGCGTAAAAACACAACAAAAGTATATTTTGTGCTTTTAGCCAGTGTCAACAATCAGTTAACATTCCTAGTTACACCTTGTACCAAAGTGATCATAATAAACATCACATAAGATAATATTGTTTATGACTGAATTTAACAATTCCAAAGAGTTAATTTTCACTCTGAAATATATAGTTTATGGGGAGTTTTGTAGGGAAGTATTAATGCTTTTTCTGATTCATGGTACTGAATTTATCCCAACACCATGGCACATGCAGTTATAAGTGTGGACATCTGAAGAATAGTACCAGCATAATAGATAAAGTTATTGCCTATGACAACCTCCATCATAAGTCATAACTGAGACAACTATTTTTTTTTTAAATCAGTTGGAGTAATGATGAAACATTATCAATGAAATACCTCAATAAACTACTATTAGTAAATGTTAAAAATTAAGGTATGTACCGGTACTTTCACCAGATGAGAGTACCTATATTGAAAAATATAAATAACAATCAACACATTATTATAAAAGTACTTTCCTTCCATAATGTAGAATGGATTGCCTGTTACTTGTACCTTACACCAAATTTGTTCATTTCCACGTAAAATCTACACTACCCATACCTCTACTACCCATATGGTTTATAAAATTATGATAGATGTTCAAATGATGAAACTGGTTCATTTAGGTCCACTTATACACAAACTGATTGTATATTTTGCACTTTTTGCTAGAACATGCTCTAAGAGAGGCAAATCATATGCTAAATGCATATACATAAGAGGAGAAATGCGTAACATATAAAGAATGTACAGCACATAGTCATATATTTCTCACTACTATTTAAACATTATTTTACAATACGTAGGCTACGATATTTAAGGTAGATGACATTTAATTCATTCATCTATGAGGATACTTAAGACAAAGTTTAACCATCAGCTTTCTGCTTATATGTAGGAAATTATTTATTCAAGTTTTTTTCATTTTGAAAACAGCTAAAATTGTACCTGTATATTAAAAACATAAGGTATGTTCATCACATATTTTGAATTTAAGAATGATCCTAAGTGGTAATACACAATACCAACTTTGTTATTATGATGTGAAGAGTGCCGGTACCAAACACAAGATTTAATTCTCAAAACGATGTTTCATAATGTCCAAGTATAGGCCTATTCTTTGAAAGAATATTAAGAACATATTATTATATAATATTCTTATTACATAAGGTGATATGTATGTCATGCCAATATTTTTATATTTAAGAAACTAACGCTTTCAGATTGTAATCATTTTTAAAGTACCGGTAAATAATATAGTAATTTAAAATTTTTATTTTTACAACTTCTTAGAATTTAATCTGGGCAAATTTATCCTGGAAAACTACTTCCATTCACATTTATTATTCTGCAATGTGCTTGCTCTTCGCTTATTTTAAGCCTATTGACAATATGGCAATAATATCAAAGTGAAAGGAAACCAAACAGGAGATTACCCTGGAAAATCTTTCCTAAATATTTGTTTTGTCTAGAATTTGAACCTAAATTGCTTAACCCCAGAACTCTTAGTTTTTCTGTCTCAGGATTCTGAAGGGTATATTGACTATTCTGTGAGGAAATTGAACACTATTAATTTTTTATGCTTTTTAAACAGATTTTGTGAATTTATGAACATGTTGCTTAGTATCCAATAGGTTTAATTAGTGTGTATTATTAACCCTAGAATTCCTTTTTTTTTTTTTTTTCTTCCTGTCACACAGACTCCGAAAGGGTGATGACCTGGCTTACTGTGACAGAACAAACAAACAAAAAACAAAAAACAAAACAAAAATCATAAAGAATTTTTTAAAGATTATTCCTTATCTAGTTGTAGATAAAAACGAAAGTAAAAGATAAAATCTTAATTTTACAAGTAAGGGTATATTTGAAGAGCAATAAAGAAAAATAAATGTTTATTGTAAGTTTCTGTAAGAACTCAAAGAATGTTAATTTTATTTAAAAAAATTTCTTGCCTACTTTATGCCTTTAGCTACGAAGTTCAAAATGTGATTTTATTTTGAAAATGATTCATAGAGGTTTTAGTGGATGACAAAGTTTAAATTTTATACCATAGTTCTGGCCAAAAAAGAATATCTTCATTACGATTACATGAAATTATATACCATACTTGAGTATTGAAAGTTTCTGTGGATGGAGCACAGAATAACATAGAAAAATAAAATTGTTGTAAGTAGCTGTACAATTACAAAGGTTTAGATATCATATTTCAAGCTTAAAGAAATACAGATATGACTCTTAGTAATAACAAAGTTCCAAAGAGACAATAATAAATGACTTGGTCTCAAAGAATATTTAAGACCCAAAATTATATTTTATCTTACTGAACACTTTTGAAGAAGATGTAGGATAATTCCCACAATAGAAATTACTTAACTTTACATTTTAAAAACTGAACTGTACTTTTAAGGTAAAGAGTTTTAGAAATACATTAATAAGTAAATTAATTTATTAGTACATAGTGAAACACCATGCCAAATCATGCCAGCCGATTCTCTACCATGCAAAGCAGTTCATGCTGTAAAATGATGTTTGTAAGGTTCAAGGTTAGTAGTTCAACATATCCGTACCATACGTACTTTCCTCGTCATCGTCGTCCCTGTATAGAACAGGCCCATCACCTGAATCGCTGTCCGTGTCTTCACGAATGATGTACGCTGGACGTGCATTCTCCTTGTTCTCCATACCGCACGGCAAAGAGATGCCAAACCGCACCGGACGTGTGCTACCAACAGCAAGGCTACAATCAACACGTGCACATCAAAACATACGCTCAACACAATTTATTATTCAGTGCAGCTAGTTTCAACTACAAAGCCATTCTGTAATTTATCACAGCTAAATCATTAACAGATACCTCTTAGGGAGCATTCACACCGAAGTAGCATGCCACTTGCGACGTGCTACCTGGATGCACGCTGCACGTTACTCATTTTAAATCCCAAAGAAACAAGTTCAAGTCTTCACACCAAAGTAGCGTGGCAATAGTGCAGCTCGCAGAGTACGACATTCATTTCTTCAGATAGATCTGGACTTATTTCATGCAACGCTACTCGGGATGACGCATGCGTACAGTTGCCTTTTCAGTTGTTTTCTAATTGTTAAGAACATTCAACACATATTCGCTTGTGTAGCGGTAGATTATGGCAAAGATGTCATGAAAACTGCTAGAAAGAGAGCTATTTAACATACAATTTGTACATGCGTAGACTATACGATATGGCAATCGAAACTTGTAGGAAAAAAGCCTGGATTAAAATTGCTGAAACTATATCCTCTTTAGGTAAATTGCATTACTTTAAATGGGTTTCTCAATTGTTCAAGTGAAAATATATAATGTACGTTAAACTGCAGATAGCATTCGCTACTTCGGTATGAATGCAAAATTGTGAACCATGCAACTCGATGTGCAGCCTGCATCCTGGTAGTGCGATTTGCATGCTATGCTATTTCGGTGTGAATGCTCACTTAGGTACATGAATCTAAATGTAGTTTCTTCAAATTTAACCCTTACTACACTTAATAATAAATAAATTATGATTTAAATCAGTGGTTTTCAAACTATTTTCCCTCGAGTTCAGAAGTTAGAAATACACTTAATTCATTCAAGAACTTTACATGGCTATGCGGTCCATTTGAATTTGGCAGGTCTAAGCAGTATGCTTTGCTATGAGACAGCAAAAAGGGGGTATACATTATGAGGTTTGGCTGCACAGTCTAAGGCACTATCCACTTCTGGCCAGGGTGAGGGCAACTAGAACAGTGCAGGTTCAAATTTCCGGTTAGTGCAGTGCGAATGTGCCTGTGGTAAAGGAAGGGAGGGCCACAGAAAATAATCTGTGAAATGACAAGCGTGGATGCTGACAGGTTGTTAGCATTGCATTGGGAAACAAAAACAAATATTGTTTCAAGGAGGAAAAAAAACCAACACTAAACATAATTATTTGGGTTATAGGCCTATTTTGATTTTTTCCCATATTACAGTTAGGGACGTCAGAATAAAATAAACAGCATAACGAGATTAGAACCCTAGAATATGCTAAGAGCTAATTTAACCAATTTAAAACCCTAGAATATGATGATAGCCAATTTAACCAATTTAGAATCCTAGAATATGTTGACAGCCAGGAAAAGCTGTCAGCTGCAACACAAGGCACATTATAATGTTTGGCTTGGTTGGGTTAATCTACTCTTATACAATTCAACGGCCCTAAATAGCGTGCTTGCTCGCTCGCCTGCTTCGTGAGACATCAGGTATACTCGGCGATGTTCGTCTCTCGCAGTGTAAACTTTCATGACGACTACAAAATTAGGGAAACCGTTTCTTTATTATATAAGGCCTAAGTGAAATGAACACAATGAACAAATATTCTAATTTTATTTTTACTTACAATTTTCATATCTCTGAACCACAAACATTTTTAATACACTGCCAGTGTAAATTTCTTTAAAATCCTGGAGTCAATTAATAATGGCGGGTGACGCCGCGGGCATCAGCTTTAATATATTGATAGTTTAATCCTCGAAGTATCGCGGACAGAAAAAATCCAAATCAATCACTCCTTCCCTTGAAAAATTATATAATTTCTGAAAATTACACTGAATCTATCAAATAAAATTCACATCATATTCATCTGTCAACAAACAGTTGAGGAACGATACATATTATCCACCGCCGTCTCGAGAATTACGCACGAGAATTATACAGTTTAGAAGGCAGTGGTTCACAGTTATCTTTGGAACTGCATAATCGAAGCTCAGATCGTTTTCCCAGGTGGCGATTTCTAATCGTGGAATGTACTCTTGAAGCCGGAATTTTAGCTGTTTCATTAATTATTAATGGTTTAGTTAAAGAATGATTTGCGTGCAAGTGTTAATAAATATACTGCTTTAATAATTATTATACTATTAATTTTTAATTTTTCAATTAATTATCGTGGGCGAAGCCGCGGGCACCTCCTAGTAGGGTACATTTTTATTCTATAGCAAAATTTAAGGAAGTATGATTGTTTAATGCACTATTTATATATTCTTGCTGTTTACGGGTACAGTCCTAACACATAGGGAGGGATTTATGAGGATTGGGTTTCTATTAGTTTTTACTTTAACAAGCAGTTGGTACTGTCCTCTGTATGTAATTTTATATTGTGAGATAGTAATTACTGGTACAAATAAATTAGAAGCATGAAATGCAAATTGTGTAAAAGCAAAGAGATATGACTGCTTGTTCTCAAGATTCTAAAAAAATAGAAATTATCTACTGTCCTATTCCGCCATTTATTAATTACATCTTTTGTTTGCCTGTCTCAAATACCAAAGGACAAATATTGCAATCTCGGGCCAGTTTTTTTATTGCTTTAAACAGAATAAATAAATGCTTTAGCCTGAAGAGTGTTTAAATTTTGGAGGTGAATTACAACTGAAATAATATTACCTTGAAGCTTTCCTACAAGTCACATCAAATTTTAAAAACAAACATTTTGTCATTTACAATGTACTTAATGAGATCTGATAATACATTGTAGGAAAACATCTGGTAGATTTATCTAACATTGGTACTGACTGAATCATTAAGATGAGTGACCTCTTTTGACAATATGAGTCTATAAGAACAGAAAGAAACAGAGAAACAATCAAACACAATGGCAACAATGGAACAGATGTGTCAGGTGCTTTATCAGGGTTTCCAATTAAAAAATGATGTGATACTTATGAAATGCTCTACTTCACTGGATTATGGGGGACTAGTCAAGTATCCTATCCTTTGCTATATTTATGCACATCGGATTTATTATCAGCTACAGCCGCTGGTGCTCATAACAGTTGTTTTGTAATAATTGGAGTTAGTAAATAAATTTAAAAAAAATATTATATGGGATGGGATTTATGTGACTTTGATAGCAAATACTTTTAATGTATTACTATGATTATGAACTTTATGGTGTACCATCTACATGGTATGCGTATCACAGTTTGAAAACCCTTGATTTAAATAATACAGGTTCCTCTTCCTTAGAAGCTAATAGTACTTTTTCATAAACAGTACTGCCAAATATACATTTTAAGTAAGACCATAACATATGACTGAACGTCAACCAACAGTCATATGACATGCACTCAATGGGTTAAATCGCTAACTATAATTACAGAAAGAAAATAGCTCTGGCAAAAATTTTAATGTAGGATATAAGAATTTATTAACAGCACTCAATAAATAATATAAAATATCTACTGGTAAGCGAAATTAAGTTAGATATGGGAATATATACATGTTCTAAACATGAAAATTGTGTGATTACAGGAATACTCTGTGTGGACATTTCCAAGCATATATGCCATATTTATGACGAACAAAGTTTTTGCTTAGAAACAATTTTTAGGCATTAGACTTAGGCTATCTTTATACATATTTTAGAGACCTCCAAATATCCAAGTCTTACATTTACTGCATCAAATATGACATAAATGACTCATTTAGGCAAATACAGCAATGCGCTTAAGTTTTCCTACAACTCCAAATAATTGCAGTTATACAGTTGCAATCTCTAAATGGCTTAATGGAGAAAAAATTAGTAGTTAAAATACAGGGAAAAGCTGTGAAAATAACATTTTAAAACATGGAGTGATGAAAATTTTAAAAAAATCTAAAAATTGTTTATAATAAACACACTATACCCATTTTATTGTAAAATTGATTTTCAATCACATGAATTTTCAAAGTCCTTCATCTTATGAACTATTTTCACTGATATTTTCAAGAAAACAATTTGCTTAGCTTTAATCTTAAAATTCACTACAGCACACATAAAATTAAGTATGAGATGTAGTAGGTACCTTATTCTCACTCTTGGAATAGAGGAAGGCCTTCTAGCAAGCACAAAAAGAAGCATGAAAAAACATTAGGAATGCTGTGAAAAAATCTGTTAAGCATATTTTATTCTATTGCAAAATACTGTTCATTTTTAAAAAAGAAATCCTAAAAAGATATGAGATCCTTGTTTTGTATAATATTTATAAGTTACCCCATCAACACGTCATAACAACAATGATTTTTAAAAGAAAAAGACAACTTTGCAATGAAAAAAATTATGTTTTTTTCAAGAGGAAAAATATTACTTAAGTAGAATAATATTGCAGAAGGTGGCTCTTCATTAACCGTGGATAGATTACCTACTAGGCTCAGTAATCATGATCATGCTCGGTTGTGTGAACTATTGTCATTATCAAGGTGTGTGATAATTTTTACTTCTTTTTTTAAACAAGTTTCAGCATCATTCAAAACACTAAGAAATTTGGAACTTCATTTGGAGAAGGAATGGGGACACAATGAATTGCTGTACAATTTGACATTACCAGGAATAGGGTTATTAGGAGAAATTTTAGGAGAAAAAGTAAAAAGATAGTAAAATAAGAGGAAAATAGGGGTAACGCAGATGCTTTTTCTCTCAACTACTTCAACAAATGCTCTTTAACTTTTCACCTAATTTATGCAATGAAATGAACTTATTTAAAACAATATAGGTCTACATACCTAAAATATATCCACATTATCTCTATAATCAATGTAATTAATCGCCTGAGAAAGAAAAAACTAAACTGTTCTACCAAAAAACATTATAATAAACTTCTCTAAGTCTTTAGCAATAAGTTGCTAAGTAATAAATGTTCATTCACTACAATAGACTAGTGATTAAATAACTGCAGAGTGTTGTATTCATTTTGTTTTCAATCCAGCATACACTGGAAGTAAAGGTTTACTACTCTCACGTTTACTTCAAATTGAGTTCAATGAAAGTCCACAACAAAATAAAAATTATTGGACACTAAACCAAGGATAATACTTCTGTGATATGTCAATTATAAAGTACACAGTGGAAAAATGAGCAGCAAAAATGGGAAAAATTAGTATTTTGGACAAATTGGAAAGCAAAAATGGATAAATTCCCCCCAAAAAAGGAAAAAATGGCACATTTTATGAGTCAAAATACATCTTTATGAATACGCAACGTGTCTTGGTTCCATCTTATCAGAATAGAATTTACTACCAGCTTCATGAACAAATGATTCTTTTAAAGACTGTGACCAGCATTATTTTTAATGAATTTACAAATGTGCCATATTTTATTTATGAATGCTGATGTGTCAATTGGACCCAGACAAGATATAGTGGATGATTCAAAAGGTTATGTCAAAACTTACGGAGCAAGTAGAGGGGTCCATATACAACCTTTATCAAATAGGTTTTCAAGGTCTGGGAAATGATTCTGAGTCAGTTCAAGGGGGTTTTAGGATGTACATGGACAGCTTACCAATACACTTTCGAACAAAGGAGGCATACAGATTACACATCAATATAATATTTAATAATATTGAATTGAACCATACATTACAACTAAAGATGTTCAACATGGCAACCATCATTTTCAGTGCAGGTAGCGCAGCTTCTAAGAAAACATTGACGCACCTGTAGAAAGACTGAGTACGCAAATATGCACACTAACATCACTATTGGTGCATTTATCCAGAATGACCATTTCAATGGGTATTCCTGACTGAGGCTCGGAATCAGCTGATGAAGACGGGGATACCCATTGAAACGGTCGTTCTGGGTAAATATACCTGGTAGTGAAGTTAGTGTTCATATTTCCGTACTCAATCTTTCTACAGATATCAATACTCCGCTGTGCTATTTTCCTAGTAATATTAGTATTGGTGCACCCTCCCAAATAACCAAGGCATGTCTTGAATCTCATCACACTCTGCAAGAATCCTGGTCAGTAATGGTTCTAGACCAGTTCTATTCCCTCTCTACTCATTCCCAAGTACAGTAACTGCTCTCTTGCAAAATGAATAATGGTCCTCAGGATTGCTTCCCAGACCACGAGTTCTTATTTGATAAATGTTGTACATGGACCTCTCTACATGCTCCAAAAGTTTTACCATAACCTTTTGAATCACCCTGTATTTAAGGGTGTAAGGTTTAACGAGATTTTAACATCTTATACACCCTTACTGGGAAAAATTAAATTAATTACTCTATAATGCTACAGTACATTAGTCTTACATGGAAGGCTATAACAATATACATTATGCTGGGAAGAATAGTATATTCCTAGCTATTTTTTATGCCTGTCACTCTACATCATCAAGTAATTATTTAGTATCTTCATTATCACATACAAAATTCTTACACTAAAACCCTCAAGTCAAGTAAGAGTAGGGAAGAAGGTAAGAACATACTTGAAAGAGGCATGATGTTCTTGCCGCACTGCCAGAGGGCGACTCTCCTGAGTCGGTGTGTTCTGTGGAGTGCCTGGACCACTTCCCCCTCCACTGCTCTTCTTCTTAAGGGCTGACTTGAGTGGTACAGCATGAAACTTGGGCTCCTTTGCTGGAATCTCTTCTACACGGGAGGTGTCAATGCTAGGATCAGGCTGTGGTACTCTGAACATATATCGTCCATCTCCATCCTCATCTTCATCATCTTCCTCGTCTCCATCACCACCACCTCCATCTTGCTCTGCTTTTCCACAAAATCTTTTGTTAGTGTGTACACATGTACAGAATGGAAGCAAAATAATCTTTCATATATTTAGGAAGCATTACTCATGTTTAGGGTTCGGATGTTTATGAAATGTCATATTTTTATCCTGACATCCGTTCTCGAAGCAAACACAAATTTAACATGAATTCCAAGCTTGTTATCCTAATCAGTTTTTATTTTGCATATAGTGTCATATTGTGGTCATTATTGTGGTCTTGGTCATATTTTAGCCATACTTGTAATTTAAAGTCATATATCACTTATAAATTTGGTAAAGGAGCACGATTATACAGTGTATGTAGTATATGATTGAGTTAAATTTGGAATTTATTTAATTAATTTAGTGTATATATGTCAAATTAATAGGTAATTTAAATTTAAAATTAATGCAATTGTTTATATTTTATAGGAACACCCAATATCTACAAAATATTACGTGTATTTGGAACTGATGAAGTGAGAAAACAGAAGCATATTCTTTAAAAATAGAAGGTCTTTACAACTAAAACTCAAAAAATTATTAAAAAGTAATTATCCGATTGAATTCATGTAATGTATGAATTTAGTGTCTTTAAATTTTTTAAACTGGAACAATTATTTTTGGAAAATATGTTATTTTATTAGGTCATATTTAGTCATTTTTAAGGGCATATTTGTAGTCGTATTTTACACTTTTTTTGGTCATAAACATCTGAACTCTACTCATGTTATATGTAAAAAAAAACTGTAATACCATATGAGTAAGAAGTTTATAGATTTTACAAAAAAAATCCAACATTTTAACACTGTTCTGCTGAATAAGTACTATCTACAAATTTTATACACAAAAATGTAGAAAGCTGTTACTGATGGCTTTTGTAACCGGAATTGCTATTTCTTTATCATAAACAGTGATTAGATGCAAAAACACATTTTCATAATAGCCGGTAAAAACCATTTACTGGTATAATATTTGACTTTATATGTCCATAGCAGCCAGAAAATTTGCTATTCTTTCAACTCTACTTTATATATAAAAAAGCAATTTTTCATAACAAATCAGGTATTGATGAAGAAGATATGAAATTAGTAGCCTAAGCTAATATAACATTTTCAGCTTTCACTTTTGAAGAAGAAATAACCTAGGTAGCTCTATATGGATGCTATTTTTTAAAACTTTTCTTTTACACTAGCCATTGCAATACATTTCAAGAAAAAATTTAAAGCTTGGATTGTTTTGAAATGTACTGTTCTCAAATAGCTTCAAATTATCAATTCAACTACAGTAAGAGAGACACATGATTCTTTGTTACGTAAACTAAATTAATTCATACAATATTATTCTAGAGTACTGAAAGGTTCTGATACTATTTGAGCAATAAACACAGTATTACACTGGAAGTAGTATTCTTAGCATAGTTTTCTTATATGATAAGATTCTTAAAATATTTTGCCTTTTGTCTATACAGCCATCATCAGGGTCTTATCATAGGTAAACCCGTGAGAGTTGACGAATTTATTGATTTATCTGATGTAACTCGTCAACTCGAGTTGAATTTATTAAGACTATTATTCCATGAATAAAAATGTTACGGATTACACAAATAATTACTTTCGTGCTTTGTTATATAAAAACAAAACTAACAGCTCCGAGTTCACGGCATGATATGAATTAACCATCCATGAATCGATTCGAGTTACCATGTCATTGTCACCAGTGCTACGATTCGAGTTACCATGTCCATGTTGTGACCAGTGCTACCAATTGTGCATATAAGACATAGTTAACTCCATTCATGTAAGCTAACAGCAGAAGAGAATAAAAGCACACGAAATGGCTTGCCCCGAATTGAAATTGTGTTTTTAATCAGTGTACATTTCTATTATTTCAATTTCTAAACAAGTTATGTTGTATAAAATAATCTGTTTTTGTGCTGTTAATGGCAACATGTGACCTATTAATCACTGCACACTGATGCTTTCATGTCCAGTAACGAGCAGACCACTTTACCCGATAAAATATCATCCTCGCGATTCCTACAAGAATATTGTCAGATAAACGGCCATGATTGTTCTATATCCGAGGAACTGCTTAAAGTTATTGGTCAATATCAAACATGCGGCAGATGAGTGGAATAGTCATATTAAAACAAGTTGTTCTGTGAACAACAGACCTCACATCCAAAAGATCTTCATCGTGAAACAAAAAATAAAAATCCTTATAAATATGTTGTTTTTAATGACTTCAAGGGACATTATGCCAAATTGGAAGAAAATCAAATAATGCATTTGATTGTGACTACATAACAAACAAATTTACAGACAAACAGTTGAAATGTAAAAGTGTTAAGCCAAAACAGGACATCACTTCGCTCAGTCAAGAAACAATAACATATATTACTGCAGGCCGATGCTGAATGATGTCTGCTCTTTGAGTAGTTACTGTTTATTTTAATGTTCTTACATGACAGGTGATTATCTTTTAGAAAAATAACTATGTTTGTTTTATAAAATCTTCAATGATGACCAGAGATTTTGCTTGACTAAAATTTATTTTTTGTGGAGGGGGATAATATATAAAGAGATTTCATAACCCAGAGCAGTAGCATGATAAAAAAAATAGTAGAAATTTAAAAAAAATAAAATAAATAAATAAATAAAAAAAAAACCTGGGAGAATTAAAGTCTTAAAATTTCCAAATGTAAGCCTTCTTAAATATGCTACACAAACGATAAATTGTTTAGACATTTTCTTTAACATCTGGTTGCAACAACCTTGCTTCAACACTCCTTTTCAACGGAACAAACTGCAAGGGATGTAAACTTTACAGAATTGCCAACATTGGAGCTGCTGATCATAGTGTGCATAGTTCAGGGATAATGTAAAATGTACCATATTTTTCGGACTATAAGACGCTTTGGACCATATGACGCACCTTGGTTTTAGGATGGAAATTTAAGGAAAAAAATTAATGTGATTCGGGGTATGCCGTAGCATAGTGGTTGAGGTGCTGTGCTACAAACCGGAAGATTGCGGGTTCGATTCACAATGAGGTTGTTGGAGTTTTTCAATTGGCTTAATCCTTCTGGTGGCACTATGGCCCTGGGGTCAACTAAGCCTCTAACAGAAATGAGTACCAGAAGCAGTCCTGAGGGTCAAGGCGGCCAGTGCGTAAGGCTGAAAACCTTACCACCTTTATGTGCCATATTTCCAAAATCTGGGAGCCTCAACCTCCTGAAACCCTCTGAGCCTCCATGGCCTGTATAGGGATCACTTTACTAACTTTTATTAATGTGATTCTAAATGAATTATTTAAAAGGGAACAATATACTTGATTGCATACACAAATCATGACTTTCTGTAATGGAATCAGTACAAACTGCTTTCAGTGCTCAATGTCAGGATGTTTAGAGGTCATTGCCTTCATTTAGACCACCCCACAGAGACAACTCCTTTTGTATGAAAGAACCCAACATTCCTTTCTTTTCACCTTGTATACATAGCTTCCCGCTACCCTCATTTTACAACTGTGATGCACCGATGTACAAATTTGCAACTAACTTATCCTTACAACACCTTCTTTATGATTATGGTATGTATTACAAGCAATATTTACCATAATTTTAATTTTTTTTTTGTTTACTTCGGACCATTAGACACATCCAACTTTCAAGACTCTGTTTTCACGGTAAAAAAGTGTGTCTTAAGGTCCGAAAAATATGGTAATAGCTCCTTAGATATCATGATTTGCAGTAAGGCTTACTGTATCTTTGTAATTCCAAGTGCCTGAATGGTCATTCTGAACCATACATGTTTTAGTTTCATTGTAATTTATTGCTTAGTAAAAAAAATTAAATAAGGGAGAAATTTGCACGCCTATAAATTGAGTTTTAATCTTCAAGATGGTATTCAGGACACTTATATTTTAAGCAATATTATAGAACCAATATATCACAAACATTAAAATTATAAATAATTGCTTACATACAGAGGCAACCGGTATAAATGCAAGTGTTTTAACTTTTTACGAAGTGGTAGGGAGTACACACCCAATTTCTGCTAGCCCATTGCATGCTGATAATGGCTACATAATTGAAAGGCCTAAGTAAGGAATTTTAAGAATATAATTTTCAAGAAAAGACTGAGGAAAGATTACTACTTCCAATAGAATACTGGTTATATAAACTTTTCAAAGAATTACTAAAATTAAATAAGTTGTTTTCAGAATGATAAGCTATTTATTTCTTTTAGTTAGAATAGTCAGGAAGAGAAGTTCCGTAAACAATTCAGTAATTTATATATGATGAGAACATGAGTACAATTAGTCAGTATGTACAAATATTTAGCACGGGAATAATTTTAAGCATGAAAAGCAAATAAGCAAACAGCATTGTTTTCTTTTAAGAATCATGCTTGACAAGGAAGAAAACAGTGACATAACATGCCACTTCAGCTCTACACACACAAATAAACTTGAAATAGAAAAGTACACATTTTAAAATTGTTATAGACATAAAGACTTAAATTATTTTCACTTAAAGATGAAAAAAAGCACAATGTACAATTACTGTAAATGTTTAACAGACATTATTTTATGATATAATAAACACTATGAAGGAGGAGCTGGGGAGACACTGATGCTACAAACCAAAATGGGTTGGATCCCCAATGAAGTTATTGGAATTTTTCAATTACCTAAATTGTTTTGTTGGCACTTTTGCTCTGGGGTCAAGACAAAGAGTAATCCTGGAGGTAAAAGTGGACGATGCACATGGCAGACAACCTTAATACTTCCATATGATGGATATTAGAAGTCTGGAAATCTCAACCTCTCGATGCCCTAGGGGCCTCCATGGACACTATGGGAAACATTTTTAAATAGTTCCTGTTTTTATAAACAAAATTTCTGATAATATTTTATAAAAATCCAGAAATCCCAAAAGGTAAAGAAACCTATTTCTTTCTCACCTATATCTATATTGAATCATAGAAGTAATTTATGTTGAGGAAACCACTTCTTTGAATATCTCATATATTAATTTTAAAATTGAAAAAAATGCACAATACAGATGGATTTAATATTCCAATTTATCTTCATAGTGTCACTTAGGTTTTGTGACTAATATATAACACCCAATGAAAATAACATAATCTGTTTTATCTGGACATCTTCTTTAGTACTGCCAACTAATTTAAACTAGATAATACTGTATGAAAAAGTAATGTAATTTTTACCATATTGTTCATGCATTTACTAAAAATATATTGAAATTTGATGCATATATATGCTTATTCTGCTCAGACATGTATTAATACAAAGTTTTTTTTGTGCATACAGTTACCACTTCACTGAAGGTGCATTGATTTAATACAAACGAGACAATTGCTTCAAGAAAATAAGAAGTCAGACAGAAATTTATGCTTTAAAGGGGCAACTCAATAAAAATAATGTGTACAGAAAAAAATTAAAAATATGGGAAATCAAAAATTATTTTTCTTATTGAAATAAGTGGATTTAGGAAACCAGGCTTCTTTTATTGGATATAAAAATATGGAAAATTCTGTACATAATGTTTTTAATGCTCTGTGGGAATACATATTTTGAGAAATTTACATAGTTATTTTTAAAAGGATAGCTGAATTATTAAGTGAAACTACAATCTTGTGAATAAGTTAATTTCAAAATTGCAGTACAGTATAATATTTAAATAGTAAATTACCAATATTATTAATAATTATTTTTGCAGAATGACACACATAAGATTTTACTACACGAAAACTAATACATGAAATTATTATAAAATTATTATTTACCTTCATAGAGGTAGTCAGAGAGGTCAAGGGGGACAGCATTGTGCACTCCACTGCCACCCCCTTGCTGGCCCCCTTGGCGCAGGAGCATGGTTGGACTAGGGGAACTGAACATAGGGGGTGGTGGAATGGGGCCGATTTCTGACACTGGAATAGGGGGTTCTGGAAGTTCGGATAATGTCAAAGTGTTTGGATGCAGGTGCTGATGGGAGTGCGAGTGACGTTCTGACTGGGGCGGTGTAGCCTCGCTCGTTGTCTGGCCTTCAGGAGCTGCAACATTAACACAGCATCCATGTTCTAATAGATGATGTCATCTCTGATGCGAATTCAAAATAAATTATTTTAAATCTTGCACTTCTACTCTTGTTCACATAGAAATAAAATAAAATAAAGTATGCTTAATGACAACTACAATAAAATAATAATAATAATAATAATAATAATAATAATAATAATAATAACAACAACAACAAAATGATAGGAATCTTCAATATTACAAAATAACAGTAACAACAATTTATGACACATAGAGGATACAAAATAATTTAAAAAATACATGTACATATTTAACTTAAGTCAATAGACTATTAATTTGTAGATCTGTTCAACCTTATCATTTTGGGATAAAATACATATCTAAGAAAATGCAGATTATTAGACAAGAAAAATCAACTTACGAAATTTTAAAGATATAATTTTCCTGCATAATGATAACTTATTGTATTGTAATTTAGCCTCTGTGTATTAGAGGGATACATCGAGGTGCAGTTGGTCAAGGCAAAACATCAGAAACCAGACTCTTGCATCCAATCCTCAATGATATCAGTGGGATTTTTCTGCTGGTCTAAGATTAATGGTGGCATTTGAATGCTCATATTCATATAAGCCTTTAAGTAAAAACTATGACCCTGGTGTTGATATAACCTCCAGCAGAACTGAGAACTAGAAGCAGTCCAGGCAATAGATGCTGAAGACTACACCACATAATGCTCTTACTGTCAAAAAATTTATGATTCAATCCTAGAAATCCTAAATACCTGAAAGGCCTATTTACGGGAAATACTTCCCCGTGTTAAAAAGGTAATCTGCAGTTTAAATTAATGAACTGTGACTTTGAACAGAAGGATTAAGCACTACTCTTATTCCAATAATAATAAAGTAGAGAGAATAGGTTTTGCATGTCGGAGATTAGATATCTGGACATAGAGAATACTGACAAAGGAACGTTCCATTTTGCAGTTCACCAGAAAATGCGAAACATATCCTGCTTGAATATGAACCTATAAAACATTAGAGAGAAAAGTTTATACATAAGAAATTATTAAAATTGAATAGTAATATAGAATATAAAAATTTGTAATACAGTAGAGGTAACAAGTTTTTTTTTTAAATAGGTGAAATGTTATATTTGATAAGAAAGAAATGGATAGAAGAAACCCATAGTTAAGTTTCATTTAATTCGGTGTTGTAATCATTGTTTCGTTACATGTTTTTAAGTAGTTTTTGTTGTTTGGTGTCGTATCTGTAGATGTGTTTTCTCACACAAGAGGATTTTGTAATGTAAAGCACACCTCGGATAAGCAGAAATGTAACCGAGAATCTTTTAAAATAGTATTATGAATGAGAATAAACATACCATAACCTCTTACTCTCAGTTACAATGTAATATACACTTACGGTTTAATACCATCCTTCAGTTACGGTATCTTTTCTTACCCAATAGTTGCAAGAACAGTGTACCATATGTAAATAATTATGTGGATGTGTGCAGACTAGAGTTAAAGAACACAAAAGCACTTGCAACAAGAGAAGCATATATAGATTATGCAGCAGAAGCTTTTCAAAATCTTACCGTTCTGACAATCAGAACCTGTAAAATCTACAAGTAAAGTAAAATGTATTAATGGATTAGAAAAAAAGTATAAGTAGTATACTCTTTTCTACTACATATGTGCAATTCACAGCCAAACTGGGACAGAAGCAGATATATATGCTTTGTGGTACACAGTGATGTAGTGATTATTTCTTTACTAACCTGTAATTTCCAATATGTATATAATTATTTTGACATACAATTTAATCAAGTTTACTTAAATAAAGAAAGTGACAAACAACTTTATTTTGTCAGTCGTATTTATTGAGTCATTTACCCTTATTAGCAATATTGTTGTTGTTAGGTTGGGAAAATGATATGGCAGGAGCTCCTCACTATTAACGACGTTAAATTATAACCATTTAATTTTGACTTCTGTGCAATATTTACAGTAGATCATAATTATTGAAACACTTGTTAAAACAGCCAACATTAAAAACACTTATGCTCCATTTATGTAAATTTTTGTAAATTATTTTCAAGGAATCATCTTCCTCGTACTCAGTTTGGCAGCTAGATATTTTTGCTATCTGTGTTGATAAAGGTTGTGTTATGGATTTCAAAATTCCATCAGAAGATGACATCAGCAGCACAATCCACATGACAAAAATAATCAGCTTACAAGCATCAGTCAACTGCCAAATTGAGGGCAAGGAAAATGTTTCCACAAAAGTAGTCAATAAAAATTGACGTAAATGGAGCAAAAGTGTTTTTAGTATTGACTAATTAAAAAACTTTCTTCAGTGATAAAATTAACGCTCAGAACTGAGTGAGGACATGAGTTTTAAGCACAAAATATGTAGCAAGCCTGCCTTTAAAAAAGTAAATTCGTCTCCTCACAAAGAATTATGACATTATGCAGAAACCAATATCCAGAGAGAATGTGTGTTTCTGGGGAAAATGAGACATCCTCTTAGGACATTTTTATGAGCTGGCCCTTCATGAATGTGGGCCTTAAGAGTACAAAGGGATTGTAGAATTGCTGTGATTAAAAAGGTTTTGTTAGAACAACTTATTAAGAAGAAAGAAATCAGTTCTATGTTATAAACAGCCAGTACTTCAAACTGTTCTTTGGCTTTCTAAGGGCCACTAAATTATCTGCATGAATCTTATTTCATTACACTGTGAATTGAAATATGAAGGGAAAGGTAAAATGATAACTTAGGGACTCCATAGTGTTGTATTATCAGGGGCATAAAGTATAATGGCTGGTGAATATAAAATCAATTCACAGAACTGTCAATGAGCTACATGAAGTAAATGACAAGAACTAACAAATTGGAAGAAATGATAATATAAGAGTATACCGGTATATTATATGGATTTTATTAAGAAGCTACGATTGTTTTTTACATAAAATGATGTAGGCTTTCACGGCTGGTGTCCATTTGCTTACACTTTTCCGGGCTTTCTGGCCGTGGTCTTTTGGTTTTGATACTGGACGTTTCGCCTGCTTGCCGTAGATGCAGGCAAAACGTCCGGTATCAAAACCGATAGACCACAGCCACAAAGCCCGGAAAAGTGTAAACAAATGTTTTTTTATATATCTGACAAATATGGATACAATTTTCAGTTATATTACAGTAAAGATTGTAGTAATGGCTGCAGTCTATGCTTCAAAGCAATGAAAACTTTTATTGACGTTGAAACACCTTTAGATAGATCACATAAAACAAGCTCCATCCTTCTAGTTTCAATAATACTCCAGAAAAAACAACAGAATTTTACTCAGTGATTTAGTTAGCTGACCAACAGTTGGTATGACATGTTCCACATTCAGGAGTTTACAGGTTCAAATCACAGGATCAGCAAATCTGAGTATTTTCAAGGCTTTCCCCAGTTGCAAAGTTAAATACTGAACCAGTATTACTCTCTATTTACCCTGAACATTCCCATGTCCATTATCATGAACATTTCCTTCTCCAATACCGTGTGTATTTGTGATACGGTATCTTAAGAGGCTACTTTGCTTCATGCTAATACATCACCAGGAATCCCTCCATCATTCTCTTCTCCATACAGTTCGGTCCACAGATTATCCCCAAATAGGTAAAAGCTTATAATTCCTTAAAAAAGGGGGGACTAAACAGGAAAATAAAAATAAGATTACAATATTTATGTGTTAATTTGATCTGTTACCTAAGTCTTTCCTTTGTACCATTTTTACCCAAAACATCAACACAGATCTTAACCACAAGCATGGATGAAATGATTCCGTGTAGTATGTACAGACATATGAATACATCTCTTGAGGAAAATAAATTAAAACAGAGGAGAATTATTTACAAAAAGGTAGATTATGTATACTAATCTGACATAGCTACAAAAGGGGATTTCAAACATCTTATTTCTGAAATAAGGAAACAATCATATACTGGTAGTTCTAATTCATTCAATACCTAGCATATATTATGTATATGAACAAAACAATGTATAAATTAAAATACAAGTCAATGAAGGTGAAAAAAATAGGTTATTTAGCAGAAGGCAGGGCAAACTTCATCTGGGACAAGGATGAAAAACATTTCCATAAAACATTAAACAAGGGCTACTGGTTTTGAAACTGACTACACAGAATATATCTTTAGAAGAGATGGAATTTACAAGCTCAAAGAAATAGTCACTACAGCCTGTTGGTGCGGATGTGATTACAAAAGAAGGAGCAAACTCACCAGTGGCACCGGCAGCTGCGCCCGCTGCCAAGTTGTTAGGACGAGGTGGAGAACTGTGGGACATGCAGTGTTCTGTGTGGTAACACAAGAGTCGCCTGGTCAGTTTCCCTGGGCCCCCTAGTGAAGATGGCCTCTCTGGTTTCCCCATCCCTCCACCCATTGAACTCGAGTCTCCTCCACCTCCGCTGCCACCACCACCGCCACCCGGGGATGGCAGCATTGGTCCCCCAGGTGGCTCACTGCTTGGCGATATGGACCCATTTGCCTGGTCAGTCTTATCCTTTTTCGGCTCTGTAAATAAGAAAGAAGCATTGTAAGTATTAATTACAAATATATCCAGAAAACAGTTCTTAGTAAACTAATAAACTCAGGTAAACTGATGTAACCAAGTGCCAGAATGCTTTTGTTTAATCAGTGTTAATTGCAAGTATGATATGCAGAAAATAGTTATTTTTAATCAATTTCCAAGTTAAGCTCCAGATAGATTGATTAAGCAGGGCTTACGGAAGAATAAAGATCTAAAATTTGATAAGTATAATTATGTGAAGGAAAATGTGGGTGGTGTTATTTGTCAATGCTAACTGTATTGCAACTTCCAAAATCGTATATGAACACTGTAAAACAATATGTTGTCATGAGAACAGATTTGCATTTGATAAATTCTTTCTAATATATTATAAAATAGGCACTAAATTGAGCTTTACTCAAACACGGGTCAACCGATTTGGTCCAAAATCAATAGGCTTCTTCCCATGAACGTTATAAATGCGTATACCAAGTTTTATGAAAATCTGATAAAGCGAATTTGAGTTATAGGGCATGCAGGCAGAAGGATGCTCAGATATTTTTCCTTCCACCACACAATCTCAGAAAGTACCATTCTGACACTTAATAAACAAAGTACAACCCTTTAACTTAAACTGCAGGAACATCTTATATCAATACAATACCCACAGAACAGTTAATCTAGTGTAGGCTATATCATGCATTATTGATATACTCTACTAAGCTTTTATGGAAGAGCAGGTAATATAATTATTTCATTTAATGTTCAAAATTTCATTATGAATTTAATTACCAGACATCTGGAAAATCCTGGCCATGCCCTTAATTTAACCTTATGTCCGGCATCTGAGGGAAATTTCTTTAAAAATGTAGGAAGTCCATGTACAAACTCATGTTAAAATTGTTTGTAAGTCGGCTTTACACTTACACTGAAATACATTCTACTAGATGGATGTTGGTACATGTCCTAGAAGGCTTTCTACTTGATGAGCAGATAACAATATTAGTGTTGGCCTGGATGGCACAGTCTTAAAATGTGACAGGTCTATGTCAGTTGATTTACAGAAAAAATAGAAGAACTCTTGTGGCACAAAATTCTAACACACCGAAGACAAGGCACAGGCCTAAGTTGCAGTAAATCCCCGGTCGTTAAATAACCAAAAAACCAACCTCATTATTGGTGCAGACTACAAAAGATTCCACCATTCTGTTATGTTGAGAAGTTCCAAACTGGAGTTTAGAATTCATTTTGATGTTAGGGAGTTGGTTCCTGCGGTCAGTCTTGGTGCTTGTATTTTACTCCTTAAAGGTGACTAACATGACATTCATGAATCTATTGCATATAAGAAAATGGACCATATGACATAGATGTACAAAATTCTTTCGATCTTTAGGGGTCAAGAGCCAACCAACAAGGGGTGTTTTTTCTTTCTTTAGTAGGTTGTGAAGCGCTAAAAAGTTTAGACATAACTTCATAAGATTAATCCACTCGATTTGACATGCTATACGAGTAAAATAAAAATAACTTGTCTGAAGCCAAAAAACGCATACCTTTAATAGGAACTGCATTTCACATTTTTTTGCAGCTTTCGACTTAACTGGTGGCCCTGTCGAATTCATTATGAATACCTCTTGACGTTCTGATAGTATACTGACAAAGTGTTAAATTTTTCTAAACAAGTAATTCATTCAAAAGTATTCATCACACTCCCATAAATTTGTCTACGTTGATGTTAACAACAAAATAATAAACTGTTGTTCGTCTATCTTGTAGTAAACAAGAGATCAAAACTTCCACAACATGGTTTTGGGATTAATGTCGAGACTTTTACTGTCAAATACTCTCAGAGCAGGACTATCGCTCTCTAGTGGAAAGACCACCTGACATTACTCTCAAGAGTTTTGTCATTCGCAACTCTTACGTGGACACTAAGCTTAAAATTTAGCAGGAAAGTAAAAAGGTAATGGTAATTATCAGATTTCAATTGACTTTAAAAGCCTGTAGAACAATATGATCATAGTCAGCTTAAATTTTAAACATTATTATGTACAGATTGCAAAGGACCCTTTTAAATGTTTACTATTAATGTTCTTAACCAAACTAAGATAAACTTGCAATAAGAGAAACTCGCATACTACTTCTTGGAGGCAAAGCAGAATAAAAACTTCACAGATGTAGTCCATGTTGTGGAGGACAAAAGCTGATAGGTTCAGGAATAGGATCAATGAAGTGGGTTCCAGTGTACTGGAAATAGTATCAAGGAAAAAAGCCTCTGTGGTATGAATATTTGAAAAGGATCAAGGCGAAGGATTATTGTGGACGGTAGATGATCTGCTGAAATAACAAAAACAGTAGCCAGAAATGGAAGATGTGAAAGAGATAGGAAAGCATCTATCAGTATAAAAAAAATATAAAGAAATAAAAAAATATTTATATATTCCAAAGAAACCATTTCGCAAATCATATCCTTCGAATAAAATCTCACTAAAATAGGCATACAAATTGCAGAATAAATAGACAATCAAGTGAATTCTTAAATATAAACTTAAGACCTATGGCTAATCTATTTACTGACTTAAAGCATAAGCGTTTATGTCCAAATTTACTTGAAATCAATGTAAATCTAACACTTGCAAGCAGTTAAAGAAATAATATCACACTACTGTTACATGCTTTAATTAACTGTAAATATTCTGTTATTGAATTACTAATTCTGTTACCACATTATAAAAATGAATGATTATAAAATAAAATAAAATAAAATAAAATAAAATAAAATATAAATTTAACTTTATTTTTCCTCTCAAAATGAAACAAATATTGTTTTTCCTTTTTCTAGAACCAGTCATTTTGTTTTGTTTTAGCATTCAGTGGATAATATAATAGAATAAAATAAAATTTTTTTAGTATTTTACCTGGCAACATTAAGGCTTTTAGATTTTATCTTCCATTCTAAAAGGCTAATAATTACATGCTCTCTCTAAGTGTACCTTGAAGTTAATCATTCCTAAACATTAAAGAAGGATGCAGGGAAGACAAACAACAAAGAGATTAGGTGGATATAAAGAGAGAGGAACTATTCAGAGTTATTAACCAGATGGAAAATTAGAGTCAATGAGCGAAAATAACTGGGCTAAATGATGTCACATCAAAATAAAATAAAATTATTTTGGACAATTAATTTGACGATAATGCATATTCAGAGGTTTCTGCAAACAATAGAATGCAAGATAAATTCATAATAAAGCAGAATCCACAAGAAACCGCCATAAGATAAATCAGAATGTGAAACTCCAAAAAGTTATGGCTCTGTTCCAGCAATTCACTTCATTCAATACAGCCCGGGATTCAGCTGGTGCCAAGTCTGGAACTTGTAAAAAGAAACATGAATAATGCTGTGTAACTGAATGATAACAAGAATGTGCTATACCAGGAACTCCAAAACTGGTTTTGGTCTAAGAAATTGAAGGAAAAAAAAATACACATATGTAATTAATTCAAGAAAATATAATTTTTTAAAAATTGGAATATTGATCTTATACATGAAACGAATATGGATTTCTGCTTGGTATGCAGACGCTGAGACCATTCACCTGCCCAGGAACTATCCTATAGCTGTTCCAACTATTTCTCTATGTCCCTATAGTATAGATGTTACTACTACCAGGGTTGGAAGTTTATTAGTGGCGACACATCTATAAAATCAAGGTGAATTACAGGAAGTTCAAATTGCTTTTGTTGGATGTTTCCCAATAATATGCGTGTCTTTATAGTATACATATACACACACAATATATACATTGTGTTTGTATATGTATAATATAATATAATATATGCGTGTCTTTATAGTATACATATACACACACAATATATACATTGTGTTTGTATATGTATAATATAAAGACACGCATATTTTGGGGAATATATATATGTAATATAAACGTACACATGCCTTTGGAAGAAACTTCGGAAACAAGTATTAAAATGTTAGAAAATATCATAATTTAAGTTTTAGAAGTAAATTTCACAACATAAAATTTGTAAAGAATATTTCTGAAAATATTAGGCCTACTTATTAATGAAATAATTATTCATAAAATATTATCTGAAGACCCCATCATATTAGTAATCCAAGTTTATTGTCTCCTCTGGTATAACTCATAGATCAATCATTCTAGCTGCCTTAAAATAGTGGCATATGGCAGTTTTATTTCTCTGTATTTTTAAATTCAGTTTAGAAGTGATACTTCTACATATGAATGTTCATATACAGCGTTACAATTTTTGCAGTATAATATGTTAATGAAAAAAGTCCTTAAAAATGATATAATTTACCCTTGAAAAGGGGTTAGAGAAAGTTAAGGGTTAACTTTGGACAGGCCTATTATATAATGTTTTGATGTACGTCTCCAAGTTTATTTTTTTCAATTTTTTTCTAAGACATATTATTCTAGATTTCCACAAGCAAACAGTAAAATGGTAAGGACAAGCATAAACGATACGTTCTTAATTAGTACCAAATGAGGCTTAAGTATGCAAGTTAAAAAACAAACAAACAAACAGAGTGAAGATGATCAAAAGGGTGACTTATGCT
Organism: Ectobius pallidus; assembly: GCA_964059195.1. Lineage (NCBI taxonomy): Eukaryota > Metazoa > Arthropoda > Insecta > Blattodea > Ectobiidae > Ectobius > Ectobius pallidus. The sequence continues at coordinate 61,169,070 of CAXKWD010000004.1, forward strand.
TTTTAAAACTCAACTGTTGAAGTGTACAGCCTAATTTTTCGAATGTTTGTAAGCCATCCGTCGGGTTCCAGTAAAACACAATCTAGGTTTTACCTTGACCTTTTGGAGACGGTTTCATTATAAAAATCTATACACAAATTCACTGCACAACTTCAAAGCATGTTCCAGGTCATCTAGTCTAGATGAAAACAAGGATAGATAGCTCTTTAATTCCTCTGAAGTGGAAAGAGATGCCACGTTAAAGACAGGCTGGAACAACTAATATAAAGATTATAGGCTAATACAACTGGCATGTGTTTTCAATCATTTCCGGTATTTCTTCATCCACAATTTAACTCCCATATGCTTATAATAGATGAAGAAAGCAACACCTTTTAACTTAAATTTTAAAATATCTCACATTATTTGGCATAGGATAGACATCGTCCGAGATGTCTGAGTACATAGCCCATCAGTTCAAGTAGATATTCTGTGAAATAATTTTTAAGCTTGAAACGCTTGATGTTCGAGATAGAAAAAAAATGTAATTTAAAGAAACTGCTTTGCTTGAAATCAACCCTTGGATAACCGGCTACTATGAACACAGCTAACGTCAGCGAATATGTGGGGCACTCTCATATACATCGCGGACTTACATGCGGGAGGCCAAGGGTTCGAATCCCATGGCCAAAAAATCTGAGTATGGCTTTTTCCTGGGGTTTCCTCATTTGCCGAGTCGAATGCCGAATTATACTTAACAATGTGCCCTGTCCGTTGTCTTTACATATTTATGTTGTCATAGGGGAGGACGTACATCGTGCTGATCACATGCCAAACAGTTCCTCTATGGCTGCCATGTCTGAATATGTGTTTGAACTAACGATTTGTCTTCTCCCTTCGGGGCATCGAAATATAAGCCCCGTTAAATGGGATGCAAACCGGCTAAAAAAGAAAATCTGTTACCCATAACTAGGGACCGGATTCTTAGGTTTTTACCTATTTTTTTCCTTACTTCCAAAACAAAAACCGCTCATACACTTTTTCGAATCATGTTCATAGGATTCCCTCACATTAATTCTATGGCACCTAAAAATACCTAAATGGGGTACCTAAAATACCTAAACGGGATATAAAACCTAAAATATCTAATTTAGGCTCCTTTTTTAAAATCTTGTTTGTTTGTCAGTTGAGAAATCGATATTTTGCGGGGAGAGAATAATTTTTGTCGGATAGAAATTAATACCACCAGCGTTTCATTCAACCCATTGTGGTCTAGAAAGGACAGTATCAAGAGAGGAAAAGAGTACCGACGTATTCCTTTTAAAATATTCGTACGAACAACCAATGTTGCCGTGTATGAACAAGGATATAGATTTCTGTGTTTTAAAGCACTTGTTTTTTGTTGGCCTTTAGTACTTCCCTGTTATTCATACTGAGTGGTCACACTGTGAGTTTTAAGAAGACGTGTTAATTATGCCGAAACAAATGAAATCGAGTTTATTATGGCAGTGGATTGGCGACGATCTGAATTTCACTACAGATGGCAAATATTTTGTGAAGCCTGCCAGAAACACGTATTATTTACCTTTCTAGAAAAGGGGGAAGTTTTCGTCCCTAGTTGATCTGCTGTGCGATTAGCATGCGTAACAACCGAAAAAAGGAAACTAATCAATTTCACATTATCCACATCGAACCATAAAGTATTTTACTCACTGAATTAGAAGCATCGGATTCGAATCCTGAGAAGGGTAGTGTCTAGATACAATATTAACTATTAACTAAGAGATAACAGGAAGAACTTCACAGTTGAGAATCTTAGAAACATATTTAGTGATATACTGTAACCAGGAAATGTGAGGCAATCTTATTTTCACTGCTTCTTTTGATTGTTTGTGCTTTCTTTCTTCAATTGTATAATATTATCTTAAAGCTAGTTTACACAAATTTAAGTCAATGTTGTCAAGTTAAACTTTACAAGTATTATGTATTCAATCCTATGTAGCACATTCAAATTCATTATACCAATTATTCTACCCGAAAACGACATTTTGGACAAAAAACCAAAAAAAAAACTATTTCACCTAATGGAAAACCTAAAACAGCGTTTTTAAAAACCTAAAAATCCGGTCCCTACCCATAACTTGTTCGAGAAGAGTTCTTGGCAAGAAATTAAATCACAATAACAATACATTGTTTCTTTACTCGTTCAATACTCGAGACCTGCGTACAACACACAAGGAATCAACAGGTCGCCCGTGTTCCGTGAAATGGAGACCGTACAGAACCATTACTCACCGAAATGGAACTAGGCCTACTACTTCTCTGAAGCAAGCGCGATGCAGGATATTTCCCAGAAATAGTGGCTTTACTGATTCTGAGTAAGTTGCAACACGGAAACGATTCCAGGAACTCGGAAACCACCCTATAACATCCACTGCAACAAATATATCTTTTCATAATGCTTCATGAATGGTGGCTCTGTAGGAATTCCGGAAAGTAGTTTCCACAGAGTTACTTGGGTTCTAAACCTCTTAAACCTCTTTAAACTTCCTACTACAGGCTGTGATAAATTTATATTTTATCATTTTTACATAATTGTATTATAAATTTTGTATTTTTGTTGTAAGTTAACATGATTCATTAATGTTTATGTAGTATATTTTGCAAAGATATTTTCACATTGTACATATTTTTTATAACTTAAAATTTAAATCCTTATTGTATGTTGACTTGTCCCATAACATGTAATATTGACAGAATCAAATCAAATACAGAACAGATAGGCCTAAAATGAACAGGTGAGATATGGCCGGGACAGTTCTGATTTCTGGAGTCAAGTCTCCTTATCCCCATCGGGTGCAGCCGGGACAGCTAAATGTTCCTGTTTTTATACATCAAATCGAATTCCCGGTCATTAAATTCTTTCATCCACAAAAACAAAATAGCGGGTTTCTCCAAGCATAGAATATAGAGTGTACATACGAAACCAAATAATTTCACATTGCTAGTTTTATGTGGGTTTTCAGGATTATAGCCTATATTAAGGACCAGAAATATTAAATTCTGAACACAGTTTGTACTGAGACTTCTAAATGTGAGTGATATATTAGGATAACATATATATTATTATATATTAAGCTAAACATCTAGAAGCCACATTAGAACGGCCTTTACTTTAGAACTGTTCTATTCACCTCACCTCGTTATGATTATCAATCAGTGAACAATAACTTCTTAAGCTATAGGAAGACAGAATTCAACGTTCCAGAATATACTTGCTTTCTCCAATTTACAGTATAAAGAACCGACCCTTGTTTGTATTCGACAACAATACAGAAAGACTTCGAGCTGCATGGTGCAAAGACATGCTTTGTTCACAATAAATACTTCGTTTCAAAATCGAATATTTCTTTCGCAGAAAAACGATAGTATGGGAAGAAGTCGGCATTTTGGGACTAATTAGGCTAATACCGGCGGTACTGTGGCAATAAAATACAGTCCTCAAATACGGCATGCAAAATCGAGTAAATAACGTCATAATTTAATTAAACTACTGACACTTTTAAAAAAGCCCACAACACGCCACAGAAGGCACAGTCCCTGAACTATCAGATAATACCACATTCCAGTTCAAATAACGATCATACCATAGGGAGTGCTTAAAAATTCGTATACCATTTGCATTAATATGTTATGAACAAAGTTATAACGTTTATGTAGCCTATAATAAACAGTTACAAACGATAGGGCATTCTCTCACCGGCTCTATATGAAAGCGTCTAGCATATGCAACTGGCTCAGTTAAATTATTTATCATGCAATTAGTTCAACTCTGGGTACGCAAATAAACAGTTTTCAATATGATTCAACCGACTCGCCCGCCATTTGAGTAAATGTCACGTTTATGAATATGCACGCACGGTTATAGAAGGATATATTATGTGAAACTAAAGCAAACCGCAAGAGAAGTTACAGAACGTCACACTATAAAAACATTTTTATAGTTGATGAATTTCATGTTGTTTCAAAGGGGGAGAGTGTTTATTTGAGAAAGGTTTTCATTCTTTTTACCCCCAATATGAATAAATAAGGAAAGAAAAACTAACCTTATTTATACATATTGGGGGTATAAGGAGTGACAACCTATCTCAAATAAATTATTTTATAAATAAAATTGTAGCTTTACGATCAGGCAGCAAAGAAATAATTTAATTTTGTTATTGACCAAAATATTAATTAGGTTACATAAGATATATTTTCAAATAAAGTGATGACCAATTACAACGCCAAACTTTTGTGAATTTCCTGGATCAGTTATGTGTATAATAGAAGTTGGGGAATTACACGATGATGAGATTTCAGTTCGCTTGTGCGTTTAACAGTAATCAAAAAACTTATTGGTAATTTCATATGTACCGGAATTCAGGCTCTTTTGGTTGGTAATAATTTGTTTTAAAACATATAACTGTTTGGAACAGCTGAACATCGCAGAAAATGACTGACCTATTCGTAAAGAAATGCATATATCTCTTGAAGTTACAGAAAAATTAATAAAGAACTAATATTGACAAATCCTTCGCCATGACAAGGAATTGCAGACATTGAATGAATGGTAAGAAACTAAGGTCGCAAATAATATTTTCAGCGAGACAAAATATTGTTTTTGTTTTGTGAAACTGCCGGTGTCTAGTTTATGGATCAATTTTTTATTGCCAAAATACTTAAGTTATGTATTTTGATTTGTAAATCAATGGACACGGTAGTAGTAGTAATAGGAATAATACTATTTGTAGTTAATGAAGGAAGTGGATAATTAATTCTTATTAATTTGTAAGAAAGGGAAGAGAACGCCAGCGAAATCAGGCGATATTCTCTATAATCTCTATATCATGCTAGCACTTTTTTCTTTACCTTAACGGGCTCAGCCCGTAAAATGAACTTTACATAGTCTAAGGTAGTTCCGTTAAACAATGTTTACGACTCAAAACAACAAACAACAAACTGTTCGAAGTAGACAGGAAGTAAATTCGATTAAATATTCCATGTAGGCGGAAAACAAATCCAAACCCAGCATACACCACTTAGTCTTGGCAAGCCCAAGGTTAACATTTTAAAAATAAGATACGCATTAACCAACACGCTTGTAAGGTAAATATCACCAATAACTGCCCTGAAAATAAGTAATTAAATAAAACTATTTTCTATATGGAACATCACACTAACTTCAAAAGCAATTCGGAGCAAAGGGATTACGTAAGATTCTTTCTTACGGCAGTCATCCCTTGATAATGAATAAAACACGGTGAATAAAGGAAACAATTTAATGGCCTATGATTCAAGCTGTTCAACAAAGTGGGCCATTCGTCTTCAGTGTCATTTGCAGGTTGACAGTCCTTAGAAATCTTATCGTTGTACAATGGCGTTTTAAGACTACATTTATTATTTATTCCATCTCTCTTTAAAGATGGGTCACAAACATCCATTATAAAACTTATTTTGTGTGCAGCATAACCAGACATTATAGAGCAGCTTTTGTCAACTGTCACAATTGAAAGGAAAGTAGAAAGACGCCCTTTTATTATATGGACTCGTCTTGTACGTTCCTTTGAGCTTCATGTATCTTCTACTTTCACACAGTTCACATCTTAAAGAACCCTCATCCTATTTATCACCGGTTTTTTATGGCCTACCTACACATATGGATATAAATAAAATAATCTCTCTCTCACACACACACACACACACACACATACACACACATACACACACAAAACACACACACTTCCATTATAAGAGTAAAAATACTAACAATATAACTGAAATTGAGATAACACTGGAAATGAGGCCTAGGGCCAGAAGAAAAAGCGTTTTCGAATATTGCTGTCTGCCAGTCTCTGGTGTGTGGTATTGCATTGTACTTTCGAATTTTGTACCTTGTTTAGCTCTTCTAAGCCTTCCCATACGTTTTGTCTCTTAGCACAAAAATACTGTATTAGGATACTCTTCAAGAAAACATTTACCAACATTTTTATTATAAAAATGGTTCTAACGATTTTAATAAAAAGTTTAGGTTTTGAAATCTTAAAACATAAGTAACAGAACAACTTTATTCGCTTTAAAAATTCTTAGGGAACATTTTCCTTGTATTCCTTATCACAACTGATTAAAATATACATAGTTTATTTCATAAGAATAATTTCTTTATAAAATGCATTGTTACTGAGATAGAAATGAAACAAAAATATCTTCAGTATGCAATTTACAAAAAGATAATACCATTACGAAAATAATAATGATAATGATGATAATAATAATAATAATAAAAATAAAAATAATTTGTTTATGGATTCGTAGCAACAAGAAAGCTGCAATCTCAAAATCTATCTGAAATTTATCTGTCACCAGGTGATTTAGGCCTATCGTAATGCAAACAAGAAAATATGCCTATGTTAATATATATTTTTCGAACACATTTACTTGCACAGATATTATACGTATTCAGATTCAGTACTACCTGGGATTATAAAACTCCCCTATCTAAAAAATATCAGTAGAAGTAATCCTTACATGTAGATGTTATATGTCCACGGTGTGCTACGATTTCTTACATTGTTCTCAGAAATCTAAAGAAAAAGCTGTCCAAACTGTTATGTGTTTTTCCTCTAAGGATAATTACTAAAATTGTAACAACAAATCGATAGATTTAAGATCCGCAAATCCATCAAAAGCTGATGATTACATATTAATTTAAAAAAAAGGATACAGATAATTCAGCCAGCTGAAAAACTTGAGGCTGTACAAATACTACGCCTATGAGAAAGAAATTACATGATTACATTAATTAAGTTCCTGAGTACCGGTATGTAATTTTATGATAGAAGCAAACTCATTAGTGCTGATACTCAATATTGCATGGTCTGGTGTTTGTAGGCATCCAATAACGTTAACAAGCTAATGGAATCAACTAAGCAGAGCCTGTAAACATCACGGATTACAGTTATAACTGGAAATCATAATGATTAAAATATACTGCATCTCCATATTGTTGGTTAAGAATAACAGACCAATCGCCATGTTCCGGCTTGTTGACGTCATGCTAACAACCTACGTACGTCACCCTCCGAAACATTGATCTCTATGAAGCTGGGCTCATACATGGTGGTGCCCTATACAATGTACATATGAAGATATGATTTTGCTCCAGTACACACAGTGGACATCGTCCAGCCAGTACAGAATCGCTTTCGTTCTCTTATCAAAGAGTGATGAGCAACGATAAATTACAACAATCAGTCGATATTATAATTACCGTAATGATGATGATGATAAGCAGGGCCCGGATTCTAATGACATGTCATCTTTTTATTGATGCTGCATAGGCATTGCCAACTTGTAGATAAATCCTAATCATGGCCTCTAGATTATAAAAATGCATTTTTATTAGGTCATTTTTTGTCATTATATGTAATTTTATAATTTTAGTGCATTTATTTCAATTTTAGGTCATTATTTTGTCATTTTCGTGTCATTTGCTTCCTTAGTTAGTAATTTTCACGTATTTACATTGAGTGTATTAACTTTTTTTCGTTGTTTGTTTGTTTGTTTAATGCAGGAGGGAAAAATTCGGCGTTAAATGTAGTCATGTCTCAGTCGGAAATGAGAATCAAAGAAACGCCAAAATTTTGTATTATATTACTATCGTTATTAGAATGACTTGGCTCCAGAGTCTGCCACCTGCTTGGATTTGAGAGTGCAAACTACTGTTTACCCTTAATTAAACAACAAAATAATCCGGCAGACCACAAAAGGAAATGCCGAATTTTGACTCGCCAGTGCCTCGGACCCTCAGTGCCAGTATAAATTTCCATGAGAAAAGAACATTCACAACATTACAGTTATTTACAGTTTTTACAATTATGTACAAAGTAGTCTATAACTTTGTGTGTACAATAATAATTTTTTATGAATAAAATATAAGTTTTTAGGTCATTTTTTTATAATTATAAGTCATTTTCTTCAAATTTAGGGCCATTTTATAGGTAATTTTTCAAACAATTTTAGGTCATCAGAATCCGGGCCCTGATGATAAGTAATAGTCAACCCTCGATATAATGCCACCACCCGTTCTCTAACATTTAGTGGCACAAAGCGAGGGTGGCACTAAAACGAAATTTAATTTTTAAAATTAAAAAGCATAATACAGTGCTATATTAATTTACTATACTTTATTAGGAAAGAAACAAATATTAAAAAGCAAATAGAGAACTTTAACACAAAATAAAATACTGTACAGTTACTCAATTTATAACAGTATATATCCAGTGCTACAAAACACGAAGGGGTTGAAAATTATGCGGGTCTATGTAAGTGATTAACTGTAACTGAGTAACTGTAGTGTAGTTTTTAACTGCTGAATGGTCACTGAACTAAAAGAAGAGAAAGCACTTATTAACAAATCCGTTTTCAATTGTGACATTAATTGAAGATGACCATGCTCGGTTGCCACAATTGATTCAATTGTTTATAACATGATGACACGCCGAGATCTGATATTTTTATACAGGTGCACCGACGGGGATCATAAATGCACCCCTAAACGGGGGAAAAAATGAATGATTTGGACGAAACTCACTATGCGGTGTTTTTTGGGACTAGGGAACTCAAATTTGAGATCTTTTTTTTCCCCCGGGAGGCTCATTTAACCGTGAAATGCACCTCAAAGCCGGGTTATTAATTTTTGAATTATCAATCGTTTAAATTGTTTATGCATAATTTGGGTAAGGTTCAAGAATCCGTGGTACGTTTTAATCGTTTCATTTCAAATGTGTATGCCCATATGGTAGCACAAGATTCGTTTTGTTCGTTTAATTATTTATATTTATGAGATAAAACAATATAATTAAGAATAAAATTATGTAATTCCTGTAATTTATGTAAAACAATAGCAGTGTTAATAAATATGTTTTAATTACTTTTCTGTTAAATAAATTATTTAAATAAAACGTCTAGCAATTGAGTAAATAATCGCGGTTACTTGCTAGTGTACTATAATTAAGTATTAATATGTGGGGGGAAGGATTAATGTAAATTACAAAGTTCTACCAAACATTCCGAAAATATTTTGTATATTTTTCTATTAATGTATCGTTTGTAATGGAATGACCTATATTTCTATTACTAAAATATGCACATTAAGCGGAATTTTAAACGAAATACTTAAAAAGTATGCGGGAAGTGAATGCGACGAGATGCATCCGAGGTCCTAACACTAGACAATAAATTACTTGACACATAAGGGATAGGCAAATTTCTTGAACCCATTAATAGTCCGAATGAGATTTGAACCAGTGCTCCATCGCACTGAGAACGCAATATGACTCGCAAAGCCTGGGCAATGGAAATAAATCAAGTTGATGCACGTACGTACACGTTCAAAACTCCATCTCTGTAAGAAAATGATGAAATTATACGAAAGAAACTGACATGAATAAACTGGACAAATGGAGTTAGTATTATCTAAGGCACTTATTGAATCAGCGGAAACAAAGTAGAGACATGTAGATCGTAAAAAGTAGTTACCAGAAGCGACACTATTCGAACTATTGTTTTCAACAATAAAATAGAGTTTCGGAGTGAACATTAGTTTTTTTTACACAGTCAAGAGACGCGAAGGAAATATCTCATACCAATTCAAAAGCACATTCCGTTGGTTGCCAGGAAACTCTTCGCGTCTAACAGCTCTTGCTTTATTTCTTTTTGTTTAAATCACTCGTACAGACTATTCGAAAACACATTACTGTGACCTTGTAGAGAGACCTTTGGCTAGAATAGAAAACAATAAAATAGAGCACATCCTTAAACTGAATTATGTAACTGCCTGTTCTGGCATATGGATTTTACTTTTGTTACTTTCTAGGGCAAATACGGAGTAAGTATCTTCCCTTAAATGCATAACTATCCTATGGGATGCAATAAATAAAATAAAAATAGCCTTTAATCCCTAAAGGGCAATGGCCTCTCCTGCAATAGAGTGCCTTAAATTTGTAATGGAAAATAAATGAAAATAAAATTTAAAATGCATGTTAAATTAACAGAATAGGGCCAAGAAATAAACCTTGAGACATTGCGGATTTTTTTTTCAGTCTGGAACGGATTTATAATTTGGATGATAAAATGAGTCTCGTCCATTTAAGGGTTAAATATTTTTGTAAAAATTAACAATTACATAACTTTCCCGAATAGGGGTTGCCTGAACAGACAAGGTGTACTGTACAATTACCTAATATAATATAAAATATATTTAAATAATAATCTTAGTAAGGATAACACTAATAATAGTAATGACAATACAGTAATAATAACATAAATAATACTGAACGCGTGCAGACCTTTGTACCCAACTGTCGTGGTGTCAACAGGGCCGAGAGCCAAAGATTTTTGGAGGCAATTGTTCGTCCGTGAGGACCTCACAGAGCGGAATTTAATATAAATACAAAAATACATACATACATAAATACATACATTACATTACATTACATACATACATACATACACGAAATTAAGCGCGGGAAATTTAAAATCTCAAACCACGTAATATTTAGATTCCGCTCGCAAACGGTTCAGCTTTCAGAATTTCTAAAGAACTTACAGTCAAAGCAAACACTAAGCAAAATTTGGTAGTATTTTCCCTTGATACATGTCAGTGCTACTAAAATTCGCACTCAGTAACGAACCAGCTTATCGAAGTACTCACCAGCTTATCGTGAGTACCACAGTACTCACTTAGGCCATGTCCATAACAATATCGAAAACAATGTTGTTAGGAAAGAGACCATGTTATTGGGTAACGCTCTTTGTTCGGGTTGTGTTATTCAATATTAAGACTACAACAAGCAGTATTATGATTAAGACTGACCTACCTAGATTTCATTCTGTTATTGCAAATGGCGATATTTCTACAGTTTCAATTCAGTATATTTTCCAGTTACATCACTGAAAGTAGAAATGGTCTACAGCAAATAACATATTTATGTTTCTTATTTTTCTTTTTTAATTTCACCAAAATCATATACAGAGAATTTTCTCTAAAATATTATTTTACTGCTAGTCTTTATGAACGCATGATTAATCTCTTAGTTTCATCTGAATTTTTCTGCTATTTTTAATGCATGCAATTAAGACTATTTTCCAGTTTCTTTGTTTAGTGTAACATTATATAGCTATCTGAAAAGCGGCAAACTCATTCAGTTTAGCTTTAGACTCGTTACTTACTCCAGATCTAAGCTTCTTTTGGTATTAATTGTATTTACTATATATCTTTTAAATTTCTGTTTACTTTAACTTTAATTCTACAACAAATAACTGTATAATAATAATAATAATAATAATAATAATAATAATAATAATAATAATAATAACCTAATATACCTAAATGCAAAGTAGGAGTCAGAAAAAATCGATAAATAAATAAATAAATAGTTAATAAATAATTGTATAATAATAAAGTAGCCTGTGGCTTCCTGTATATTTGGTAGAGTGGAAGAGAAGTCCTGAAGGTGTTAACTCTGCCTGAGCATAATAAAAGTAAATATGTAGGCTAAAAGATAAAGAAAACCTACTGTCATATAGTCTGCAGTTAGTCTACAGCAAGAACTATGAATACTATTATTACAATTTGTTAGTACAGGCTATTCAGGTACGATCTGTCGGAGAGAAAATGTAGATTATAATTATATTTTGCTTAATATACCCAAGACATGAATAAATATTTATCACTTTCATAATTTTAAGTTGTATAAAAAGTCGTCTCAATTCATCAATCTTACTCCTGATAAAAACCTAATTGCTTTCTATTGCATAATAAATACTTAATTGTTTCTAGTACACTTTCCCCTCCCCCGAGTCTACTTCCATAAGCTATATCAAACGACAGTGAAACGTAGCACAGTATATATAAAGAAAACTAAACTCATGGCGCTACTTCCCAGAAGGGACTAGGCCTACCATCCGATCGCAGCATCACTTACCATAGACAGACGCCAGGATTAGGGAGGCATGTGGTCAGCATGCCAACACCCATGGCCGTTAATGATGGTCTCCGTGACCGGAGCCGCTACTTCTCTATCAAGTAGCTGGAATCACGAGGCTGAGTGCACCCCATTCCAGACTTCCCTGTTTAAAAAAAAAAAAAAAAACGCAGGCCGGGAACGAATGCAGGCAGAAACCATCATGAGACCACGCAGGAAGCCAGAGCACAGCATATATTTATTCAAATGCTTTAGAGATATCAGAGGTTTAAAACGACGAAAGAAAAATAATATTGTGGGTAATTTACCAACTACAGAACACGCTTCGTTAATGTTACATGTTGGATTTCTAAACAACAGGGGAGGTAAAGTACAGAAAAATAAGAAGAAGCGCTAGTAATTAGTAGGGGGCGGATTTCTATGACATGTCATATTTTCCCCCTTTGCATTATTTCAGGTTTCCGACTAATTTAAACCAGATTCCAAGCATCCTGGTGAAAATGGAACGGCTTTTATTGTGCATATAACTGCATATTTAGGAAATTTTCAAATATTGTAGCATATTTAGTATGAATATGCATATTTAGGTCCTATTTTTGGCATATTTGTGTGCATATTAAATAAATTTTGAAGTTTCATATATTTTGCATTATCCTGATACTTTTTGAGAATTTACAGATATTTTAAATAATTAACATTATATTTTAATAAAATGAATTGTAATGAAACTTTAAAAAAATATACATAATGTGTAAGTGGTAAAGTCATATTTTAAATTTTATTGGTCATATTTTATTGTTTTTAGGTCATAAATGCATGCATATATCCTATTTTTTAGGTCATAGAAATCCGCCGCTAGTTGCGGTGAGGAGGAAATGCATTTAGTTATGGAGAGGATGAGACGATGATGATTTTAGGTCTTGCTCAATATCGTTAAATGCATATGGGGTATGAACGTCATTGCTCCATTATTGCCGGCACATGAATTTTCTTTACTGTATGACGTTCGCAGTTTATTTTTACGTGGGCTATCTGAGAAAGTCGCGCTTTGATGGAGTCTTTGACTGGAGACAGTGATGGGATCCAAACGTCTTAATGACCCAGCTCCTTTGACCGAGGTCTGGAGATTTTGCACTGAGAAAATAGAACTGTATTCCACAGTTTACATTTCACATCTTGCGAATGCAACGAGCAAGAGAATTCGTAATAGATGTTCTATTTTTAATGTTCTCAAACCTCTCGTACAGCAAGTACTGTCAATTCTTAACTGCATTAACCTCCTCTAGGTTATTTTGCTAGCAGCTAGAGAAACGGGTTCACGTCTTCTTTTATCGAAATACAGCAGAATTATACAATTTAAATATTTTATTTAATGACGATAATAATAGCAATAATAATGATTAATAGACTAAAGGATAATATTCATTAAGACATTCTTTATGCATATAATTTTCCGAATTTTAAGTAAAAATATCGCAAAAATAAGTATACAAATATGTAAAAACTCAAAGTATATACTACCGTATATCTTCTTGCTTCCCTTTTTACCTCCCTATTGTAGGTAAATTTACGCTGCCCATGACCCGTCGGCGGAGGGAGTTACTATGGATCACATACATACTTTGTTGACCAGACAATGACATGGAGGGTCTCCCCGGGTGGGGATCATCCCAATGCCGGGCGCCCTCCGAGACGTAGGATGATACATACCAGTGACACACACACTCATTCTGAACAAGGCGAGGATGGATGAAGGGGACTTATGATGGCCAGATGAATTCCAGGGACCAGGAGGGCCTAAAGTTTCCCGACATTCGTCTCGCAGTACTTGAAGTTTAAAATCTTTTAATACGGTCTTTAAAAAACATAGTTTTATTTTATCAGCTATTCGTTAAACTGGACTAATGAATTTTTATATGAAAAATTATCTTTTTGAAGCAGTTATAACTACATCTTGTTGCCACAATCACCTTGCAGTAAATAAAATTCACAAATGGTTAATAATTAGATTCATTTCATCACTTATAAAATGAGAAATATTCAAGAAATAGTTTTAACATATGCTCAAATATTGACGTTCTCTTCATTTTCCTGTCCTTCGCACGAGTGAAAAAGTATTTCCCACGGTTTTTAGGGTTACCCGAGAAACATCTGGAGAAGTAACCGTGCTCTGATTTTTAGTTTAACTGACATTCTTTCGGAGTTTGATAATGATGCTTGTTTGCATCTAGCTCCATGCGATACAGTTTATTTGTTCCTTCTTGAAGTATTATGTCAAGGTTTGACCTATATGTGTACGCATGCAGCCTATCAAAATATTCCATCAAAAGCCAAAGTAATGTCGTCTGTGCTAGAAAATGAGCCGGATGAAGCCCACCTACAAAGATTAGAATACGATGCCGGAAAACATACTGTAACGGAAATATGTAAAGTCTGGACAAATGAGTGTAGAAAGCCTTGATACTGAATAGGCCTTGATTACAATGCAGTCAGATGTTTGTAAATTTACGCTTTGCTTTAGATGTAAAAATGTAACAGAGAAAGTAACTTAAATTATAGCAATATTAATTTTAAAATAACTAAATAGGCTAGTAGACTAAAACACACGAGAAGCAAGTATGAGAATGCGTTATTTTTATTTATTGCAAATATGAAAATAAATCATATAAGGAGCGTGCTAGATTTAGGCAGCAGGGACAAGACGTTTCACGTACCCTGTGGCTGCGTCCCCGATATAGTCTACCATACTTTTCTTTTAATGAAAATATTCTTTTAGTGATGTAAAATTATCTTCCTTCGTCACTTTGACCGTTCCAGTAGTTAGAAGATTAACGAGAATGAAGACTAAGAGATATCTAACAAAACTTGAGTTGAATTTGAATTGATTTAGTAAATCACATTTTAAAAGTTGCTATCCTCAGGTGGTTTATATCTTTTCAGTTGATAACACAAGAAGCGTATAAAACATTACTTAAAATCGAGATAGCTCTACGACAACTTGAGTATCAACAGAGCTCATGTTACGGCGGGTGTTTGATATTCTACCTTAAATGTGTTTTCAGAAAAGCCGGATTCTTGGAATTCCCGCCTGCTCTCTAACCTCGAACCAATCCAAAATCCATACTCCTTACGGTGCTGTTGAAGTTTGGGCGTGGCTCCCATATCCAGCAGAATCTGTCCACTCTTTTAACACTTTTAATAATCAATGTTTTTTTCTGTGCTTTGATCTGATCACGTCTATTATAGACAAACTACATTTTTTCTTACAATGCTAATTCGTGGAAAGGTACCTAGGCCATTGAATAACCGAATGAGTAACCCTTTATACGGAATATGTTTACACTTTCAAACTCAATTTTGGGAGAAAAAATGTTCGCTGCTTCCAGAAAAATGAAGAAATAAAGTACACTTTAAGAAAAAGAAAAAATCCTTAAATCATCATCTAGCATGTGAGACAACAGAAGATGAAAGAAGTCTGAACAGGCTTATTTCGTAATAGACAGCTTCTCACGAAAACAATTTGGCTTTTCTCCTCCTATTCTGTCTTTTCTTTCTTCTCCTTTCTTTTTTGATCCGCCCCTTTTACTCTATTTAGGATTAGGGCTTTCGACCTATTTAGTCTCAATTTCGCCCATTCAGTTTATAATTGAACTCTTGTTCGTGTAAGAGTTCTTCGTATAGCGTGCTCTGTTCTAAACTGTAACACACAAACTGAGAATATATTTAATTATTTTTGTATCTTGCTCTTAAGGAAACCTTTAGTACATCACTTAAATGAATAATAAAAATAACTTTTGTGGCTAGAATGAGTATAAATATTTCTATCAATCCCAAAAAAGTATAAACATTTTTACTCCAACACATATTCAGTTTTCAGTTCAAACCAGTTTGAAATTTACTATATTTATCGCGCTGATAAAATTCCATCAAGCACTTAAATGTAACATGATATTGCAAATGGATCATGGATTTCCAATATTGTGAGTAGAGGTGCCTTTTCGCAGGTTTTACGCTGCAAACGCCCCAACACTCGGATGTATGTTAATTGCAAAAAGTGGCTCAGGAACTAATCGGGTTGAAACGAAAACAGATTGTGTTCGCGCGAATTCTGTGATAAAAAAAAAAAAGATTGCTTGTGAATGGTGAAATGTACAGGTAGGACCTAAACGAACTTAATCTGTGGTTGATGTTTTAAGACATTAACTAGGCAAGGTATTTCTTTGTAGCGGACCGCGTAATAAAGATGAAGAAACAAAAACTATTTCCTCTTCTTGCTCTGTGTCTATCCTTTAGTACATGGCATGGAATTTCAAGACTGAAGGCAGTAACCAAACTAATAATTTTAGTCGCCAGTATTGTTACATATGATTTATAGCATTACAGCCTTGGTTGTTCTTTGCATAAGTTATACAATTTTACAGCTTATATCGTCTTTAAATATGCAAAGTTAAATAAATAAAATAAATAAACATCCACCAAACTAAAACTGCATACTAATTTGTAAAAACATTTTTAAAACAAACTCAATATACTGGAAGTATTTCAACTAACTGTAAGCTTTAGCAGCTGTAACAAACAACACTCAAATTCACGAACTAAATGGTTTGTAACTAGATGAGCTAGAGCAACGATTGGCTAAAACACAGGGAATCAAAACCAATAAAAACGCGTGGGAAATTCAAATTAGGCCTACTTCAATAACTTCCGGGTATTTTCGAACGCTTCCAAGTAAATTCATTAATTTTCTTTATGTTAAAAGTGACTTCAGGTGGCAATATCTGCTATTGAAATTTTAAATTTTGAAGAATCTTTCTCGCCAGCCTCAGAATTCTGGTTGCAAATGGCGAATTGGCGATCGGAAATTTCGCGCCTGCTTTAGTAAGTATAATGCATAAAGGAGGTTCTAAAAACGCCTTCCGTTCCAACTGTCTACCGCTAACCTCTTCAAGTAGGGAAGCTGTGGATTATGACATACTCGTTCTTGTTTTACAGGCACCTCCTTACTCCACGTAATAAAACAGTAATAAAATAAATAAATAAATAAACGAGAAATGCGCAAGATCCAGCATCCATTAAAGAAAGGCATGTAAGTGTTTCATGCAGGATTTTTTCCTCACCAGCTCACTACAAGGGACTGGGAATTTAGACGAACTCCGCGCCTCCCTCCACTTTTTTGTTTGTTTGTTTTGTTTTGTTTTTTACATGGAAACATACTTATAACCACATATTACAACCAATATTAGAACCTGTAACAATATATTATGTTAAGATTATAATATAATTTATTAACTCTCTAAGGATATAAGCAACAGTGGTGTTTTCAGTGAGGGAAATTAGGAATACATGGATGACGAGTGCCCATCAACCCTCAATAAATAATAATAATAATAATAAATGATAAATATTCACTGTGGTCCAGAACACGCAATAGTAATAGTACTAGTAATAGTAATAATAATAATAATAATAATAATAATAATAAAATAAAAAATATTCACGATGGGCAGAAACGTAGCAGGCCTATTAGCAGATTATTTTAGTGGCTTACCCCTTACAGAGGCGGATGTATACATCAATATAAGCACTCATCAAGTGAAATCATTTATGGGCTCTCTGTTTGAAATCGACATGGAACATTTTAGTGGAACACCTGTTTTCCATAAATAATAATTATAACAAGTTGATAAAATTGCTCACATTTTAACAAAATAATACTAGTCTATTAATCTTATATTTCTACTTATATACAATTCTTTAAAGTGACGCAAGTCAATGGTAGTGAAAAGGTTTCGTCATTTCATGTGAAAATGTGGTCCAAGTGTCCGAAATTTGTTAGTGCCAGTCCAAGTCACATACAAACAATATTTCGTGTAGGCCAGAAGGTATTGTTGAAGATAACCAACCGTGAAGTCAAATCTATGTGCGCAACTCTTGATAATGGAATATTTTAGGTGCGTTTTCCACTTTTTCTGTTATGAATTAAGCCCTATCTAGTACTAATATCGGATAGCCGGTATTATAAGCGCGGTTCAAATCACATTTACAGGCCGTTCTGTCCTAAAATTAAGGCTCATCTACCAAGATGAACATACTAATGGCTTGAACAATCTTAAAAGCATGCATGCATTTACAAACTGATTTATTCCCACGTCATCTGCAAAGTGATAAACTGAAATTGTGTAACAAATTGAATCTCTCCACGAAGAAACTTAAATGCCCCTTGGTATTTATGATCTCTAGTAGTAACTGTCTGGGCGGAAGCCAGCTGTGATGTGGGAGAAACTGCTAAAAGATGACTCACGTGGACAATAACAGGAAAAGTTTCACCTTGCGACGCTTCGCATATTTTCCAAGGCTAGTGGTTACTGCCGCTACCACCTCACAGCCAAAACATCTCGCATCTTCATACATCAGTACCTTAGAGATTAATGCCACCTGTTTACTTCTCACCAGGTGAAACGACTCAACAAATGTGCAAATTTGTGACACGCCAGACAGTGCTTTAAAATGCACAAAACTTCTCATATTATCGTATGTATTATCAGAAATGTTTGAGATCAAGTATTCTATAAAATGACTAAAGCGAGGTGGCCGAGATGGTAACGTCTTGGACTCGCATCCAGGAGGTCCCAGGTTCAAATCCCGGGGCCGGCCAATTTGACATGGGTTTTTTCATGGTTTCCCCAGTCGTAAAGGCAAATGCCGAATTGAATATTTACGTACCATGAATCATCTTCACCATTTCATCCTGTATCATATCCATTTAAATTAATATCACTTGAAATTTACATTAAAAATACACCGACAATAGAAACAATTGACAAGCAATGGTTCCATGGCCTACCCTACTGTACAGACACAGATCCCGAACTCCTGAAAGAGCTTCGAAGCTAAAGTAAGTATAGGTTAAACCACCGCCGTCTCAAACAGAGGGAATATGAAAATTAATTGATAGCTGTCTTCAGTTTTGAACATATCACCTATGGTTATGGAAAAATTCCTTCTTGTGGAATTTAATAACAAAACACTTTCTTAAAATTGTTTGGGTACCGCAAACGATAGAATGATAGATTATCTTCTTTTTTGACTGTAGAATGTGTATCCTGTTTGTTTCCTCTATACACATCTTTTTGGAAGCATTCCTCCTCCTCTCTTCCCATCTAAGAGCCTATTTTCTTTAGCTCTTCTAATTAGCCGACAGATAAACGATAGATGGATATATATTAGGGCTGAAAATCGATTAAAATTTCTAATCGAGTTAACGCTTGACTTTAATCGATTAATCGACCGATTAATCGACAAACAGGTCGGTATTTTACACAAAATGAAAGTCTACATTTAATATTGTTTTACACGTTTAATAACTACTACTCTACAGATGATAAGAAGGAATCCTGAAATAATGAATACCATTATTAGTTAACTAGTAAAACAATGTATACAAAACTTACATTTCCGGTTATTTTTTCAGCCAAGACTTGAGACACACGAGTTTGTTGACTAAACTACCCTTCAGGTTTCTGAATAACGGGAATTGTTTGGACACAATACACTGAATGACACATGATGTGCTAAGGCCGGAGAAGCGAGAGAAAGGAGTTTGGTCATTTGACCCATTTCTCGAAAAACGTTTTTCAGAATTCGACTAAACCGATTAATCGGTAAATGTAATTGATCGACGATTAAATGTTTAATCGATTAATCGGTTCGATTAAACGATTAATCGGTACAGCCCTAATATATATATATATATATATATAATAAATTTAACCAAGGAAAAATAATGCGATCTATTTAGCTAAATCATTTTTTTGGGGGTACCATGTTGTTCACAAAATTAAGCAAATCCACCAATGATGCCCACAGTGTATTTAAAGTTTAGCAGCTTTTAATTTATGTTGCCTTTTATCAGGTAAATGGATCATAGTTTACGGACAAAATGAACGGGTACGTGAATCCTAAGTCCAGCGCCAAAGGAATTATTTGGCCTACCATTTCATTATGTATCGATTGCAAAATAATCATTTTGGCTACCGTATTTGTAAATAAATCTTAACAGATAAAGATGACTGTGCGGAAATTATGGTGTTAGAACATAAATAATTTACTAACACTCTTTACCGATATGAACAAAGAACTTCAAGGATTTTTAAATACGGTATTTCAAAAAAGTAACGAGATTTTAATATTAGATTCGATATGTATTACAATTCCATGCAGAATGTACTAGAAATTTAGATGCAAACATAGCTACCTTAATTAGCAAGAACATTGATAACGAACCAACATCCCACATCCCATGCGTACATCCCTTAAAACAGTTCATTTTATCCATCAATTTTAATTGAAATCTAAAAATCCATTACGTTAACGAAGTACAGGATTCACGGCTCGAGCGATTCAATCAAAATACAGCCTGAATTATTACGTCAACGCCTACGTTTTTTATATATGGCAGTGTGTCTACTACAGTTCAAAAGTTTAAATTCTCGTTTATACGCCTACGCGGAGGCAATGTCGGACCTGACCTCACAGAAGTATAGTCTTGTACACGCATGTTATTAGATCAAGTCTGGGAGAGGACAATCAAGTAGAGAGCATGGAACGGAGAGTGTATCCCCGGAGAATACATGCCTACGCAACTCTGTACAATACTACAGTCAATTGGTGGATTCAGAGCTGAAGTGAGCTATGTTCATGATTGGTCAATATTGAGAAAACTGTAATGGAAGACTCGAGCTTAGATTTTTTTTCACGATATCACTTGACTGATATTTCTATAATGCACAGATTAACTTATCATTTCCTTAACATTGTCTTTATATAGAAAAACCTAATTAAAGTGATCTCGGAAACTACTCACTCAACTATTCTTTCACCACCGGAAATATTTATGATATTATAGTCTTCAAGTCTTCGGCTTATTATTATTATCAGGGCCCGGATTCTATTGACATGTCATCTTTTTATTGATGCTGCCTAGACATTGCCAACTTGTAGATAAATCCTAATCATGACCTCTAGATTATAGAAATGGATGTTTATTAGGTCATTTTTTGTCATTTTATGCAATTTTATATTTTTAGGGCATTTATTTCATTTTTACGTCATTATTTCGTAATTTTCGTGTCATTTGCTTCCTTATTTTGTGATTTTTATGCATTTACTTTAAATAAATCACTAGGTTACTATAATGCAACATTTTTGTAGAATCTACTTTAAAAACAATTTTCTTATTTTTCTTCTTAAATGTTCCAATCAAGAACAAAGGTTGTAGATCTACAATATCCTTTCTACATTTACAGTTTTTAGAATCATGTACAAATTAGTCTATATCTTTGTGTTCACAATAATAAGTTTTATAAATAAAATATCAGTTTTTAGGTCATTCTTTGTAATTATTAAGTCATTTTCTTTAAAATTGAGGGTCATTTTATAGGTCATTTTTCAAACAATTTTAGGTCATCAGAATCCGGGCCCTGATTATTATTATTATTATTGTTATATAACAATTCCTGTTATTATTCCTGTTATTATATATTATGCTATCTTCATGGACCGCCGGCGTGGTCTTGTGGTTAGCGTCGCTGACTACAGATCCGTCGGCCCGGGTTCGATCGGTACCTCCTCGGATTTTTCTGAGGTAGGGAGGTCTGAAAGGGGTGTACTCAGCCTCGTGATTCAAATCGAGAAGCAGCGGCTGCGGTCATGGAAACCACCATTAACAGCCGAAGGGTGTCGTCATGCTGACCACATGCCCCCAATCCTGCCATCTGCCTATGGTAGATGACGCTGCGGTCGGGTGGTAGGCCTTGTCCCTTCAGGGATGTAGCGTCATGGAGTTTAGTTTAGTTAGCTACCTTCATGACCATTTTTATCAAGAACCTTAAGGACACTATGACTTTACTTTTCTACTTCCTTTACATCTGCTAGGATATAGAATTGTTGTAAATTATTGCAATAGTTTATTATTGCACAATAGATAAAACAATAGAGGCATGATTCATTAGTGCACAAAAATATAGCAACTCTCGGTACGAAATAGGTAAAAAGTACTTCGTTCACTTTAGCTTCGAGATCTTTAAATAATAATGGCAAGAAGAAAACATGAGCATTACAAATTTCTTAGGACACCTTGGAATAAACAATGTCATGTAGGCCTATCCGGAACCTGTAAAGTGACTGTATTATGCAAAAGGATTAAGAATATTAAATTAGGGCTTACATTAAGACATGCTACAGCTTCTGAATGGGTTGAGACGGCGTAGGCGAAGAGTGGGCTTGAGATTTCCCTAATGGCTTCGTCCACAGCGACCCTTTACATCAACATTATTTTATCAGTAAGAAGATTGCGAAACAGCAAAAGTATGCAAATCAAGACGAGTGAAATGTTACTTCATAAATCCACTTTGACTAATTAAAGCAACTTCCTGTGTCTTTGCCTTTGTTATTTATGATAAATTTCCCGCGGGAAAACTTGTAAGAAGAGTGACAGCAAATTCAGGTAAATAATATTATGTAATTGTGCTTTTATACAACTTATTTCAGTAAATTTCTTTGTTTCTTATCTTCCTGTTACGATTAGCAATTTGAATCGTTTTCACTGCTGTTTACCAAACTCCCTACAGTCACAACCCGTTAAGAAGCTTAGGGTTTGCAAAATTCGACTTAGCTTCAGAACTAATCTGTAAACGAAACTTGAAAACTCAATCCAAGATCCTATTATCTTATTCAACAAAGGATTTCGTCGCTCGTTTTGGTTCACTTATTCCTGCTCATATCTGAACTGAAGGTTTAAAATTTCGAACAGGGTCAGTGGTGAGAGATTTTCCTCCGAGAAAGCTTTAAGTCGTGAGCCAAGAATCTGAATTTTCCGTCGTTAAAGAACATCAAACCTAGATTAGAGCATACTAATAGCATTGTCAGCGGAATGAAACTTTAACTCTTTACGAAATTATTTCGTTGTAGTACAATAAACCTGATGTCCATATCTGATATTGCGGAATAAAATAAATTTTGAAAATGTTATACGGCAGAAATACCTCTACAATAAACGGTTATGATTGTACATTCCGACAGGATAAGAAATATGGACTTAGCTAATGCTATATAGTGATAGGGGCTAACAATAACGTTTATTTTAACGAGCATTATGATACAGTAAAAGTAGTGTTAATGTTGTTTAACTTAATTATATGGTAAGATAATGATGAAGAGTTTCTTCCGGCCCTTGAGATTCAAACACTAAGACGAAAGCTTATGTTTTATCATTCGCCAACAACTTCTAGTAATTTGAATAAAACCTCCGTAGGAAAAAAGGACTTATTCCAATTAATTTCTTTAAGAGAATTTGGACATTGAGATTTATTTATTTATTTATTTATTGATCTTTATTAATCTTTATTAAATATATTGAACATTGACTGCTTTAAGGCAACCTGCTAATTGTAGAATGACCTATGTAAACAATAATTGTTCCTCTCTGCAAGTTTTACCATATTCTTCAGTTGGTCTGGCCTATTTGGGATCTCCCACCCGTGGTTTAATCCAACTAACTCGAAATTTCCTCCAGCAACAGAAGTAATAAAAAAAGTAGTATTATGTTGTGTATACCAATGGTAAATAAAATAAAATAAACAAAAGAAAACATAGCTGAAATGTTAAAAGAGAAAAACTAATATTTCTTAATAACAAACTTTAGTAATCTTCATCATGCAGAATGTTTTGTGTAAGTCTGTTAATGTAGGAACTTTCCAAAAATAAAACATGTAAAAGCTCGTTAAATACGAATTAAAGCCTCGTAGTAGCAGTAGATAACGCAACTTTAAACCGATTTTTCACCTTTATTATTTCTGCTGCTGAAATAGTACATATACTTTTCCTACGGAGGCCTAGGAAGTAATAAATAAATATATCATGATAATGATAACATTGCGTTCTCTCTTTCTCTCTAAAAAAGACATGTGAAAGATTTAATTGATCTGATATAATGTATACATTTTTAAAGCAGATCATTCTAATGGAAGTTCAGCAGTTGGAGATTTTCACAATACGTTCACAGAACATTAATCAATAAATAGTATTCGTCTTGTTATTTCACTATTTAGAAATCATTTCAGCAGAAAATCACCATCAATACTACTCAGTTTTCCACTTTATTACCGATTTCTTCCAAAAAGTTGCCCGAATATCAAGTTTTATTATCGTGGACAGTACAGATACAAAAGCGAACACGTAAACAAATTTATTTACTGAGATTGTCTTATCAACTACCATCGCATACATATCCCTATTTCTTTGTTTTCTTCGCGGTCTTTAATGATGACTTCACCGAACGAGAAACATTAAAAGAAATGATAATTGTTCATCTTTCGGAATGTAGGCCGTGGTCAATGGCTTCTAACTTGCCAAACGTTTCGTTCCCCCTATGGGAAACTTCTTCAGTGGCTGGTGACCAGTCGGAGTCTCGGTGCTGAATGAACTGTCTTCAAGATTACTATGAAAAGAAATGTATTTATTCATTTCGGTTGGTTAACTTTTATTTTTTACCCAGATCGCCTTTAAATTCCATTAATAGTGTATGCTAGTTAGATAGGAATTCTAAGCCATTTCAATGCCTGTTATATACGAAACAGAACGTACAAAAAAGGCAAAGAAACCCACAGCGCCTGAAGGATCTAATTAGACTATACGCTTTACACGAGAACCCCGAAATTGTCTACACTGACGGCGAAGCTGTTGTAACAGTAACCACCTGTTTGTTTACTTCCACAGTAGACTTCCTTTATTAGCTTAACAAGAGAGCTCTAGGAGGTGCTCATCATTTTCCATCAAAATGAAGATACAGCGATGAAGATATAATTTCACGTTTTAGAGTTTAATTTGTGGATACTTTTACTTTTAATAATATTAATTAAATTGAATAAATATGGAGGATATTAATTCAAGGAGATCGTGGCTCGCATTTTCAACAGGTTAAAAAAAAAAAAAAAAAGTCGATTAACTTAAAATGTGAACATTTATGTGACAGTCTACAGTAGGTCCTTTTGTGTATAAAGGGTAAAAACATAATTAGTAATTACTTATTAGTTACGTACACTAAATTAACTCCGTGGCGATAACATCCCAGAAGGGACAAGGCCTACCACCCGACCGCTGCGTCATCTACCATAGGCAGACGGGAGGATTGGGGGGCAAGTGGTCAGCATGCCGACACCCATACATGCATACGTACACATATTTATTTATTTATTTTCCTGTACTACATTATAGGTAGAGACCATATTCTCCTGAAAATCGATTTAAATTTTCAACATTAACACAGGTGTGAGGTTCCTGTTTCTTCGGGGATACAAGAAACATGGCATATTTTACTCAATTTTATAAACTTACTCTTACTACTTTATATACTAACTGCCTGTATTAAAATTTAAATTCTCATTAAAGAAATATTCTTAGAAATTGTGTGAAGGGTAGTTACATGATAGCCATTTCTTCCACAAACTCACGGATACTGAAACAACTGAATACACAAGGCGGCCACTTACCTAAGTAAAGTGTTAGGATAGAGAAAGTCGTGTATTTCGTACATAGTATGATTAGCTGTAGTACCTTGTTAAATACACTACATAGATAGACTTTTTAATTTAATTTAATTTAATTTTTAAAAAATAATTAAAACATAGAAAGCCTCTCAGATTTTAAACAATAATACGCAAACAGATTACAAAGCTAATACCATTCTGCAAGAAAAATACCCAATAGGCCAAGTTTAATGCCGGTTGTCGACCAAGAGCTAAGCTAACTTAGCTTAGCCTAGCTCACATACAGTGAGGAATTTCATATATAGTTGTGCCGGATTTCATATGCAGTTTTGTCGGCACAACTACATATGAAATCCCGCACTGTATGTGAGCTAAGCTGTATTGGTCGCCAACCGGCATAGAGGTAGATTGTATCTAAAATGGGATTACAAGATATTCCAGCAGGGGAATGCAAGTAAAACATAAAAATGAAACGACATGGTTTTAACTTAAGCTGACAAGAGAATCGCTGTTGTATTATGTGAGGAAGTTATCACAACAAAATTAATTAAAACGCGCTGGAGATAATGCACGTTCTTCAGCTTAATAAAGCAACGCGGGACCACAGCGTAGGCGAGGATTACAGGCTCAGCTATATTCGGAGATAAACAGCCCAGAGACAGTTATATTCACTGAAGACTTCACAAAATTACATGGAATTGCTTTGGGAAATGCTTTTTTTTTTCTATGCCTATGCCTACGTTTTTTAATTATACAGAGACAGTGGCGCCAACTTATATGGGCCCGTGAGACTCAATCCCTCTCAATAATTTGCTGCGTATCATTACCATAACTATTTATTGCTATTACTAAAAATCGTGTTCATTGTTGAATCGCTGTAAAGCAAAATTCAGGCTATTGTTGGCATACTTTAAGGTATTTTGTTGTACGTCGCTCTCATCATATCCTTTAAGGTCAGCAACAATTTATCAGGTTTCCGCTACGCCTTTCTGACGGATGAACCATCTTCCTTGAGGAATATTTTGTTGAATATTTCGTGCGTGATATTTAGATACATCAAACATATAGGCCTATTCACCGGTGGATATTGTAATATAATATATAAATTCTGACGCAATACACTTACAAACTTTCTCTGACTTCAGTATGGGTAATATAACTCTCTCACTTCGCATTCTGATTTGGAATAAAAAGCCAAATTGCAGAGTGTGCCTATTCAGTTGTATCAGCCTCATGAAAATCTGTATTGTTTCACCACGCAGGTCTTAAAACCCGATTTCGTGCAAATGATGACTGGCTACTTTTAAAAGAATTTTTGCCAAAATATGCTTCAACATTTCAAGAAAATCGTGAACCTTTTTAGAGGAAATAGCGATGTTTTATTCACGAAAAGTGGTCGCAAAAGACATAGCCGTTACCAATCTTAGTGTCACATCTCCAGTTGTTAACTAACCCAACATAAATGTAGTTTAGATAAGAATTTTCATTCTTGAGCTATGCTGTTTACATACAGACACACCTTTCTGATAAAAAATATTTTTATATTCATATGCTGAAAATTCGGCATCGAATTTCTGGGTCGTACACATTACTTCGTCTACCTAGAGCATTTATGGTACGAGTTAAGAAAGCATTTGGTATAGAACCTAATCTGTAACGCAAATTATGTAATTCAAAGGTCCCCTTAACTGTATTATAAAGTGCCCATCGCTATGTTTTTTGTTAGTCCTTTGTTGGTTGTAACTTTAAATATTATTTAAACAATTATGATTGGCCGTTTTACTTTTATTTATATGCTATTTGAAAGGGGTGTTTTCAGTTCCCCTACTAGAAAAAATCAATTCAACATTTAAATAAATGTCTGGTGTCTAAAGAATAACGTGGTTGAGTGTGTCTTCAAGTGCCCACGACTGTAGCGTCCTCAATACCCTATGTAGAAATAGGGCGCTACTGAAATGAAGATGCTACGTTCAACCTCATAATACCGCTGAAACTGTTTAGGGCAGCGTTTCTCAACCTATTTGAACCCGAGGACCCCTAAAATGTCTAAAAAATTTTACGGACCCCTAATTTTACATCCCATTTTTAAAAGAAGACCTATATTCTTAATATTTGGGGTATTAATTATAGGTCATTATAACGAAATTTGTGAAAAAATTTACTTCTTTGCTTTCCATTTGCTTTATGATATTTTTTAAATTATGTCTGCGGACCATGTTGAGAAACGCTGGTTTAGGGCGATCGTTTCACATTTCACGTAGAAGATTATGGAAGTCCCCTTGAGTTAAGTCCCCTTTGATTCAATGGGTGAACCCATCTTCTACATCTAGATTTTCTTGCTCAGATGTAGTAGCCTATACCGCATGCCAAGATAATGTTTTCAACAACATAAATTACACTGTAGTAACACCGAATCATCCTTTTTTACTTACAAACGCTTCGGGTTCTTCAGCTGTTTTGTATTGACGTTCATGTCGTCTCTTTTACGTCACACGTTGCAACTTTCAATGTCAACGTTTAATTGTGAATTAATTGACACCTGACTCCTTGAATAACACACAAGGACCATCTAATGACATGGATATCAGTAGTATGTGGAAAGTATTTTGATCTGAACTCGATGCCGTGATTACAAATGGAGGAGTATGAAGTTGAAGAGTCTGTCTGTCTGTCTGTCTGTCTGTCTGGCGGGAGTAATGAGGCATTGATGAGAACACTTCTCACTCCCCTGCAAGCTCGCTTTCAAATTTTCCCATTTCATTTATCTGACGCTGGATTTCTGCACAATAGCGCTAGTAACACGAAACAGTATTCATGTTATCGTTTCCTGGACGAGAAAGTAAAATGGATACGGCATCATGAGTATGAGCTGAGAAAATCAGGGAAGAAACAGTCCATATTATGAACTTGGATTTGAATATACAGGTAAGCATACCGGAAACAATGCATTGTAGGCCTATGAGTTAACTCGCCATGCGTGGATTTACAACTACTGTGTTTAAGAAGGTTTAAGAAGGAATAACACGTAAAAATTCCGGCTATCACACAAAAATAATGACCACTAATAGCCTAATACGTACAGAAGAAATTATTATAGATCGTAGGAAAAAATATTCACAAATTCATATATGAATATAAAATAACACTGAACTAATACATTTCGCAATAAATATAATAAAAAAGATACAGCGAAATTAGAAATGTCTGCTCTGGATATTATGATACAATAAATCAGAACAGGAACGCATAAAATAACACTGTTTTTGTACTATACCACTGAATTAACAGTAAATAAATTAAGAGATATAAGGTAACGATTCCATGTGATTATCAATTGCATTTATTTTTTGATGCGTAAAATGAGTAACGTTGCATAAAGAGATTTTGAAGGTTTGCCTTAGATACTAACATTAGTTAGCAAAATTGCGACTTTACGCTTTAACGTAGAAAAATTAAATTATTGGTGTACAATTTACTAATTCGAAAATTAACTAGTAGCTTTCCGCTAAACATCGGATTAAAAAGAACATTAATGTTTTTTTTGCAGTACTGTAAATAATATTTTTGTTCGACCATACGCTTATTACATGTGACGTAACGGTATCATAATTAAGTCCATTTCGAAACAGATTTTCATTACATCGAACACAGAACGATCTCGAAACCTTGAGAGCAGCAAACCAAACTGCGTTAAACAGCCTGTATTTATAATATAATATAAATTGGAATTAATTTTAATGTAATATTAAATTGAGTTCATTTCGTCTTATAAAAATCCGTTTGTTTCAAGAAAACGGCGAAGAACAAGCTTTGGCTGCCATCTATCACAGAAAATAACAATAAATTATCACATATCTAAATACTGTGTTTCCAATTATCCACAACTTTTCATTTTTCTTTCACATTACATTTCTTAGTAATAGTTAAAATTTTAGTAATAGTTTAAATCTTAGTAAGTAGTAAACTATATAACATATTGGGTTTTGTGTATTGTGTTATCTCTAGAGAACTAGTTCTTAAGCCTTAAATGATAATAGTATAATTGTGTTTCTGTGTATCTGTAATTATATTGTATTCTTATCATACTCTCTATTGCATTATTGTAAAGTTCAGTTGTAATAATCCTGGTTGAATGGAAGAGAAGGCCTAATGGCCTTAATTCCACTAGGCAAAATAAAAAGAATTCTAATTCTAATTCTAAAACATGATCTGTGAGAACTTGCTAATAGCTTACTGCCGCAGTCAGCCGATTTATTTTTTCTTATGAATCTAAAACCTCAAAACTAAAACATTAATTATGGTCGAAAAAAACAGTCGAATGCACCTTGCCTATAAAGGTAATGAAAATAATCGTGTATAGTTATGAAACGAGCAAAGCGAAAACATATTCGTATCTTAATAAGTGACATTATAGGCTCGTTGCATATGTACTATTATTTATTTATGGCGGTATGGCATAAAAACCTAGCTATAGTATTGTAGCCATAATGCTCCATATGCAGCTCTAATACTCGTATGTCCTTGAATTAAACAGTGTATTCGATTAACAACGAATGCAAGTGGTTTACCGCATCAAATATGGGCACTAATTTTCCGAGAAGGTTGTATGTGGCATGCGGATATGGATTGTGAAAGCATGCCGCCTATGAGGCGGTTGACAATGACATGTTGGAATAGATGGAATACTTGTGCGGGAAGCAATCCTCACGCGGCTTTATCCACATTAGGATCATTCCTGGCATACTAGAGTCAGAAGACGATAGGCTTTCTGTAGAACGCTATTATGGAACGGGTCTGAAGTCAGAAGAGATAAAGCATCTTATCCTGGACTGTGACATGCCCTTTGGGCTCAAGTTGAGATGTTGGGATGAATATATCAAATGAGCAAAGCCAATCTTGTCTTGAAGAGTAGATGGATCACTTGTGCAACAAGAAACTCATGGGAATATTATATTTTAAATAATCATTTATTTAAGATGATATTTACATGCAGTCGTATTTTTTAAAAATAATGATTTATTTAGGTTGATATTTACATGTAGTCCAATTTTGTTTGGAACTGTTTGGTATAGAAGTATTACGTTCGACCAAGAAATTCGATGTCGCGTTTTCAAACTAAATTCAGATTTGGGGCCTCCTGAATAAAAAATAAATAAAAGGTATTTACAGGATAAGGATGAAATAATTGAATACGCATTCCTTGCAATATGGACTCTTATTATGTATCGGATTGTGAAATGAAAAGTTATTGCTTATATATATATTCTTTGGGGATACACAAAGCATCTACCTTACATGAAGAGAATTCCATTTTTCCCGATTTTCTAGGAAACGGCGCTAACGATTTTGTTTAAATTTTCCACACGAGCTGCATACTTTGCACAATATTAAAATATATGATGTATTATATACAGTATATTCATATATTATGCTAAAAGTTAGAAATTTAAAACATTTTCTTTATCAATTCTCTGAGAACAGCTACACCATAACTTATTTTATACATAAATTTAGGAACCATGTCTTACCTCGCAAATAATGCCAATAACTGAGGGACAGCTGAATGCATACTACTGCAATGCAGCCGTGTAATCTATGCTGAAATATATTACGGGTAGAAGAAACTGAACGTGGTCCACATAAGATTTTGTTGTTATCGTACTCTTCAGTACATTTCAGCCGTATATGTACTTCCGTTTAAGTATAAAATATTTTATAAAGTTAATTTGTCAACAAGTTAGAATTCCACAATACTAAGTTCTTGATATGCACACAATACCTTTTCAAAGGAATTTTATATAGGTACGCTATTAGAATGAGCGTTAACACAATAGTTATATAAATAAAAATTCAGGTTGGAGAAATAACAGGTATCAATCTAAATGTTCACAGCCTTAGTCCTCTGAATTCAAAACAGTATATCGTTACATTATAACGAGTGTGCAAATAAAAGAGCTTATAACAAAGCAATTTGTTTTATTGGCCCACACACATAAGCATCATCAATGCTGTTTTGGAAAATGAATAGCGACATTTACTACATACTAGTGAATTCAAACGATACTATATCATACACGTAATGGTCATATCGAATATATATCGTAAACTGGTTGGAATTATAAATAAAGATTGTGATTCTCCCCATGATGCGGCACTTCATGAACACTGGGTAAGTTACATGAAAAATGTTACTGTTTATTTAATTTTCTTATAAAATATACCCTAATAAATTAAGAGTGCACCGGTACCTCGAATGACTGATATTCACACATAAAAAATATAGCAACAAGTTTTACATGGCCAGGACCGGAAGCAGAATTGTATGTGACAATATAGGATAAGGAAAATTGAAGTGTGTGTATCTATTTAAAACAGAACGTTATTTTAACATAACATGTGGAATACGCGCTATCAGTCATTATTTCTATTAAAAAAAAATACACAGTAGTAATTACGAAAGATAAGATAATTAGATGTGTAAGTAGTGATAACTTGTTTTCAAGGTTTTAACAAATTTTCTCGATATAGTTGAATAGATTTTAATCGTAGGTTGATTAAAATACAAACACATTATCGAACAAATTTGAATTGCTGAACATATTACTTCAAAATATGTATTCATTGCAATATCCTTTCATAAATAATCTTTTTCTTTTTCCTTAATTCTTTTCAACTCTTAGTTATGAGCAGGCTTTAAAACTTAGTGCCCGATCGAATATGTTAACAGCAACCGTACTGTATAGACTTTGCTCGGCTTATGCCCTAGCTACCATATACTAGTTCACGTGATAGTAAACAAACCGCAATACAGATATAGGAATACCACAAAATAACTTCTCATTCTCTAAACTCACATTACAAGCATGCAAAACGATACTTTCTCCTGTTTGTGTATAATATTCCCTCCCACATGTTTCAATATATGTTTGCGTTTTAGAACACTTTACTTTCGGCATGCCGAACACGTATTATAAATTTAAACACGCACAATGACAAGGTACACTGTTGACCAATTTGTGAGGCACCGTACTACGAGCGAATTCACTCCTGTCAATGACTGTCTTATCAGCCTACGCAATCACCCTCCACCCCCTATACTCAGGTTGTTGGTAACCGGAATCAACTCCCTCTGTGGGTTCGGGCACTAAGTTTTAAAGCCTGGTTATGAGCCACCTTACTGCGTTTATCTTCTAGTGTAAGCTAATCCAGTTTTGCATTTAATAAACAGATATTTCCATAGGCATACCCACTGTTCAAATATTAGTCAAATTAATTTTTATAGCAGCAATATTAGCCGCCCTGTTAATGTTTGGGATATTCTTCCGAGGCTTGCCGAAAGTGTGGCCAAATGCCACCAGCTGGAACACCTAATAGGAGGGACATTAATCCCGATGAGGGGGGGGGGGTTATGAATATGTAGATGCCAGTGGGGAGGGAGGTCCATAAACCTATATCCTTACTAATCAAAACACAATGAAAGATCTAATTCCTCTCAGCCGGAATAAGAATCCAACCCAGAACCTAATGTTAGCAGTCAGAAGCTCTGTTATTAAATGAGACCGGTTTGTCGTTATACAGGAGTAAAAAAATAAATTATGGTCAAATATCTACCTGCTGAATAACTTTACTCTACAGTTATTTAGTACATATAGACATAAATATACCACTTTTGCCTCAGAAGTTTAATAGTTATAAACATAAAATATGGAAATTATTATCCGTGTATTTTTTTGTTACATTGGCAATAAGAACAAAGCAATTTCATGCAAACTCATGTGCATGCTTCATAATGGTAGAAACACAACATTCGTTTTTTTTTATTTTGCATAAAATAAAAATCAAAGCCAGCTGTGTAAGCAGGGGGGAAGAAAAAGCATACGTTATTTGAGCAGAGAAGGCTCTGAGCTTAGGGTTTCACTATGGGATTATGGAAGACGACACTCAAGCACCGATATTACAAAAACGTGTCCTGCACTCATATCTCTCCGGAAACCGTGATTAGTACGAGCTCTAGAGAAGTTTATAACACAGCACAGATTACCTTCTAAACCGGAACTACGTTGTACTTATGCGTATTTAAAGACAAACGGAAACGTATGTATTTATATTGCCCATGCAGAACTCTATAGGCCTACCACAGTTTTACCATAGAACACCAAGGCAACTTGGCATCTAAAACACCTAAGGTGAGTCTCTCAGACTCTTCACTTATTTTTGTTATTATTTTGTGAAACTATTACGAAAATTTGCTTAAGTGTGATTAATAATATAAGAACAATTAAGTACGAGTAGAATGGAATGCATCAGAGTAGAGTTCTAGTACCGACCATTTAACTTTGTTTCTTATACACAAACATTTTTAGACGCATTATGCTACATTAACACCTAATATGCCCTAAATTCATTAGTGTTATTCTTTCCTCTTGCAGCATTTTTCATTCTTAGTTGGCTGAACATAACAGATTTTTAAATTTCAAATCACACTTATGAAAAAATGTAGCCAAACAACATTTTCAAAAGCAAGGAGTCTAGGAGACTCATTTTGGGTGTCTATGCAACAAATGCAACAAAAATATTCTATGTATTTAAAAAATATAAATGTTTAGCGATTTAATACAGAACAGAATTCCAGTCGTAGAATGAGTCTGTCAGACACTTTACGTGTTCTCCTATATGCAGAGAATAATGCTCGAATGAAGCCAAACTATTATTTTTATTGAACCTCACTGAAATAAAAATGTGATAAGTGTTCTCATATTCAACATGTAGCCTAATTACATTACAATGAAATTATCTTA
This sequence comes from Ectobius pallidus, assembly GCA_964059195.1. Classification (NCBI taxonomy): domain Eukaryota; kingdom Metazoa; phylum Arthropoda; class Insecta; order Blattodea; family Ectobiidae; genus Ectobius; species Ectobius pallidus. The sequence goes on from CAXKWD010000004.1 coordinate 61,203,417, forward strand.
ATAACGAATCAGTACTTATAAGAATATACTCCTAACACAAGACAGAGCACCAATCGTAGTTCATTTCCACTGGATCACTTGCACAAATGCTACACAGCATATAAACCTTGCAAATAAAACAACGAACAGAACGGTTTCGGGGTGAACAAAGCAACAAACAGAACGGTTTCTAGGTGACGTCAAAGGAATTCTCGACTTGCCCACACCGTTTTGTGTGGTTTTACAAGGAAGATATGCAACAAGTGAACTGATATGCAAATACAAGATACAGTCAGAAACATCTGACATCTCAAAGACAATGAAAATCACCTCAATGTTTGGACTAAATCTGTGTCAAAGAACAGTCAACACTAGACTGGAAAATCGATCCCGACATTGAAGCTCGATGTTAGAATCTCTATCCTTACAGACAGCGAGAGAACAGAAAGGATACAAAGCATATGCTATGAAACTTTAAACAACCAATTCATGAAAGTGTAATAAAGAAGACAAGAAACTTGGAAGATTTTCCTATAAAGCTTCTCAGGTAATGTATTAAAGCAAGGGAACAAAACAGATGCTACAGAATATCATATTTAGAAATTATATGCTTGCTGGAGATTTCGAGGCATTTGTATAAAGAAACTTTGCAATCCTTCTTTTCATTCGTGTAACATTATTCACTCTACGTTCTATAAAAATATCAGCTCTTCATGATACATTCTGAACTTTGTCTACTAAGAGAAAAGCTGTCTGCTGCTTCCCTTTGTGATTCATACAGTCCAGAGATGCGTCTGAGAATTCCAGCATCACCTGTAGGTATGGATTTTTGCAACGTTCTTTCTATTTCCTTTGACTAGATCTATCCGTATTTTAACTGTGCAAATGAAATAAAATCGAGAATTCGAAACTGTTATACAGGATGGTTGCGAGGAACACATTACATAGTTGGTTGCAGAACAAAATGAAAAAATTGTCTTATATATTGTTTTAGATTAGTTAAGATGTAAATAAAAATAATATAATATATTTTATATATTATTTAAATCAACCAATAATATTTATTTAAATTAACCATGAAGTGGACTTTGAGCCTGCGACAGCAAAATTATTGGGCATTTCCCTGAATTCTAAATTGACATGGGAACGCATTATTTCTTATGTTTGTACTAGACTGTCAAGAGTAATTTTTCTATTGAGACAGTTAAAAAGTTTGGTTCCGAAGGACTTTTTTTTAAATGTTTACAACTGTTTCTTGCAAAGTATTAGGCCTATGTCGTACGGAATTCTCATTTAGGGGAACAGCACAGGTGTTTCCGAAATCTTGGCAATACAGAAAAAGGCAATCCGTATTTTAGCTGGTAAGATTGGAGTTTATCAGGACTTCTCAATGTCTATCTAGACGATCAGTAGGCAAACTGGAATCAACTACCACACCATCGAACGTAAATTTCTTGAGATTAAAGTTATTTTCTTAAATTTCCCCATATAAGAGAGGTCTCTCCCTGTACAAGAAATTTCCATGTGTATTACGAATTAAATATTGACAGATAGGCCCATAAACTGATTCCAACTGTAACTCGGCATTTACATAAGATTTAATGTAATATTCCTACCATGTAAGAGTAAGCCAGCATGAATGCCTAGACGAAGGTGAAGGGATGAATGGATCTGGATAAATATATGGTTATTTAACGGCAAGAGTGTATTACAACTTAGGCCTGCGACAGTTTGGAGTGTGTCGAAATTTTTCCCGCAAGAGTTTGAGTCTGTCACATTAATTATACAACTCAAGCTGATGAAGATGAAAGGAGATATCACTGACGTGAAAAAAAATATATCTTGGAGAGATTAAGATGAAAAAAAAATGTTTTGATAAAGAAGTTGAGAAGAATAATAGGCTATACGAGGGCTTATTGCTGCGGTGATGCATTATGAAGTTCTTATTGGCCAGTGAAATAGTTAATTGATTATTCAAAATATATTTTTTTATAGCCGAATAAAAATAAATGAATTTCTATTTACTAGAATGAAAATGCACTTTATCAGAGAGAACACAATTTTTATTTAAAGTAGAAAGTAAAATTCTGTGCACAAGTTGAAATGTGGTAGCTAAATAATGTATCGCTGGGCTCATTAAGCACTCAACATCACCTATGTGACAACTTGATGAATTTAACAGGCATCTCTTGGACGATTTCGGATTCAATTTGCTACCACGATTGCGAAAATAAATAATTCCACTGCTGGGAAGTTAGAAAGAGTGATGAAGGATCGAGACCAGGAAGTCAATACTGGATAGAGGTGTTTAATTATTTTTGCATCGTCAGTAGATGTTTTCGCTCTCGGCTAATATCGACCGGGAAAACTATTTCACATGGGTCAAAGTCAAGGTTTCCTCTTTCAAACGACTGACCTTGCTTACCAAGCGAAATCTCTCCAAGAGCTCCCACCAGTGTCTTCTGTCCTAGATAGAGTCTATTGAAGCCTGGAAACCATATTTTCAGGAAAAGACCTAAACATATGTGTTGTACTCAGTACTTCCCAAATACATTTTTAAGCAATCTAATGATGGGTTGCTGTGAAATTACATGATTTGCAAATTATATTAGTGAATCTATGGAGATTAAATTTCTCACATTTACAGGAACTTCACACGATAGCAATAATGCCAGTATTAATTAGGAAGGTTTTTCAAATCATTTTTACTCCGATACTTCATTTCTCACTAAGAACACGATAGCTAGTTTCAGAGTTTCCCATAAATGTATGTTGGATGTACGCTGAGGTAATATCTTGCTTCAGGTGATCTTTATATATAATATAAATACCCAAAATACATAAGCAAAAAATACATTATAATATGTAATGCAGTACATTATATTAGAGCATGAAATGGTTAATTGAGACGCTGCGTTACAAACTGGAAAGTCGAGGTTTGATCCCCAATCAGATCGTTGGGATTTTTCAATTGGCCTGATCCTTCTGTGGCCTTCAGCCTCTAACAGAAACGAGTGCCAGGAGCAATCTTGCAGGGTAGATGTGGCCGGCGCGTAAGGCTGACAACCTTACCACTTTCACGTTCCGAATTTTGAAAAATCTGGAAGCCTCAACGTCTCCGTGGTGTGTATGTGGATTATTTGACTTTTATTTAATAATACATGTAATGTATAATGTTTATTACAATGCATAGGCCCATTATAGTGTATCAAAATTATTCATGATTACTGAAAACCACCTGTGGGATCTTCTATATATCGTACTCTAAGGATCAGGCTAGTCACCACCCCGAGATTACTAGTGAAATGGTCTTTAGTCCACCATGCAATGTGCATAATTAAACAGGTTGTAGCCTTAGGTATAAGAAACAGAAGAAGAAGAAGAAGCAGCAGCAGCAATGCTAATATCGGTATAAATCAACAAAAAAAAAAGTTTCATTTTGGATTTTATGAACAATTTTATTTCCGACATACGAAAGTAAAGAGAGTTGTTGTGGTTTCTGTACAGTTATTTATTAACAGTATTATTTATTATGCACGTTTTAAACGCATTAGTAAAGAATTCGGGTATGGTGAAGATTGAGTAAAAATGACAAAATAACGTCAGACACAACCGAAAACACAAAAGGTTGCAGCATGACATGTTAATTATTTGCAGCGAAAATACGATCACACGTTTATGTTTATGGTTCAGCGTTCTTCATTGTGAATATGAGTTGTCAAGCTCTTGTATTACCTATACCACTAAATAGGCTATTTCAGATTTAAAAAATACCACACTGAATGGGAATCTGGAAAATGAGTGATATAAAACATTAAAAATAGACAATTGTGAGGTAGATTATACTGTCTATTAAATAATAAAAATTCCCATTCTTTTAATGAGTGCTAAGAGCCAACAGTACTTTACAATAAAGAAGTGTTATCAATATTCGGGTATTACCAGAAAAATGTGTGGAAATTTTCTTCGTAGTCAATTGGAGAGGATTTATCATAAGGTATTTCATTAAAAAATATTTGTATATTGCATAGGCATTATTGGTGTTAATAAAAATAAAAAATAAAAAAGGACTAAATTAAAATTCTCACGATAACAGCATTTGTAAATAAACCAGGCATATATTTCTATTTTTTTAATTGCTGTGTCATTTGTAAACCTATCAATATTTACATTTACACTAATTAAGAATCATATAAAACCTTTCCAGGAATTATAAAAGTTAATCCGATAACGATACTATACTATAACTATGTTATATTGAAACAATGACTACACTAAAGGCATGTTTAGGTTGCTCTGCCACGATCCGTTTCGAAATCTATGATAAACGATAATATTCTTAGAACAATTTGTTGTATCTTGTAAGTACAATCACTAAGAAACTGTTCGAAAGAAAGGAGCCACGCCCATTTTTAAAAATTAATCTCAGTCGGCGGATGGCAGTGGGTTGTGACAAGGGAGGATTAATTCTGACAGGGAGAAAGGAAGTCAAAACAAAATGTTGAGGCATCGGGCTAGACCATATAAATGAACCGTGGAATCTGGAGCTGTGCCAGTATGTGTACATATATACCTTCCAAAACATTCGAGATATTTTGCACTGTGCAGTTTCGCATGGGTACCATGAGAAATACTCGACTTATGTCATCGGCCACTCCCTTTCCGATGAGAGGTTTGGAAAATATGATGGCAAAAGGTAGAAGAAGATAACGAAATACAGAGAGAGACAAAAGAGATTCATAAAGCATAAGCGTACATAAAGAGACAGAATACAAGACAATGAACTCAGGTAGACAATGTTTTGAATTTTAAAATAATAGCAAAAATATTATGAAATAAAGCAACAGATATAAAAAGAAAATAATAAACAAGACATACGAAACAGGAAAAAAGATAGCATTTCCTGCAAACCGAAGTCTGCCTAACAAAAAAAAAAAAAAAAAAAATAATAAATAAATAAAAAAAAAAGTATAGAAAGAAAATGAGAATAATAAACAAGAAATAAAAATAGAAAATGAAATCTAATAAAAGGAAAACAATTTAAACTGAATAAGCGGCGGAAAAAGAACTTTAAGAGAACAGAGAAATAAAAAAAAACATAAAAAATAAATAAAGATCTTGGATGAATATGATTTAACTGAACATTATAAATAAAAGCAACACTAAGAAATAATAAAGAAAAGGAAGATACGAAAAACAAGGCAATTAGTTCTTCACCATGTCAGCGGAGGAATCCATTTTTGATATCTCTAACATTGTTAGTTAATTTTACCATTTAAGAGATTAGAGGGAGGAAAATGACTTTACAAAATACAAACACTAAGCAAGTACAGTCAGTTGATCCAAGCAATATAAGACAGAAACAAAGACATAAGAAAACGTCACAGGATCTGCAAAAGAGATTTTGCTATTTCGTGTTATCCTGCAGAATTAACTTAATATTCTGCACGCCTGGGATTTTAATTGAAACAGGGCCAAGCAATTTCAGTCAGGATTATTTAATTTCACAGCAGTAATATGCTTAACAAGAGAGTGTCATCTTTCTCAGCAAGTTTTCCGTTGCGCCTGGTTCAGCGGATTGATTTGTCTCCCAGTGCTAAAGTGTTATAGATGAAGCCAATTTCTTGTAAATGGAAAAACAATATTTTTCTTACAAATTACAGTTACACAAAATTCGTAACGTTAATCACAAATAAACACTGCTTAGGCCTACTATAATTAACATAAAATTTTATTGTGAAATACATGTTTAAATTCAGCCGTTAGCCTATCATCGAGAAGTAAGAAGGTTAATTATGTTTTCTATCTAGTTTGATTGGTTAGTTTTTGTGATTAGATAACGACAGTTGTGTACTGCTTCTTAATTAATTAATATAAAATTCATTTCGGAACAAACACTGATCAAAGAACCTTATTCAAGGCCATGGCCAACTCTCTTGGCTGGAGAGAGCTATTTACCACGATCTACAATTTCAGCTTCCTAGATTTGTAGTTCTACCTTACGTATGAGCTACTGAAACATTTTTTTAATAAGGACTTAGGTCATTACAATAAGAAATATTAATACAATATGTATGGCAATTCCTGATTGTGAATATTTTACTCTAAACAGGATTTTTAAAATTATGAATAGGGTAATTGGAAATAGCAATGTAATTGTAATAATTATTTTTGTTGATATAGTAAATATTTTGTTTAAGGCTAGTGTGGTTATATAAATAAAAATAATATTCTACTGTATTTTTTTTATATGTAACTGAACTTTCTAGAACTGAACTGCACCCAACCCCAAGCATTCTGCTCTCCCTGTAAATATTATCATAACTTGTATTTTGTATTGTATTTTATATTATATTATGTACTTGAATATTTTAATTTAGTTATATGTAATATATAATAAAACCTCCAGGCTACATTATTTAATTTAAAAAAACTTTTCTTCCTTTATGAACAATTTAATTTGATGTTTTGAAAAACATGTTTTGTGGTATTTATAAGCTTTTTTCAATTACATGTATATGATTCTGACTAAAATGGAATACTGTTCATTAACAAAACAGCTTAATATTATCATTAGTGCCATTATTTATAATAATAATATCATTATTAGTAGCCTATATATTACCATTACTACTACTATTATATCATTATAAGATCATTTTATTAGCAGTAGTAGCAGAAGTAGTAGTAAATCGTAATAGTAAGTAATTCACTTTTAATTAAACATCGTAAGACATAATCTAAATCTCAGTTCAATATAAGAATATAAAAAAAAAAAATGTAATGAAAGACCACATTGTTTTTCAATTTAGTTCAAAGCACATAAAAAATTACCTGTCTACTTATCCATTAAAATACAATATCTATTAAACAGTAAGCACCTTTGAAATCAGCCTAGGTCAATAGATGTCGTGTTAACGGGTGTCCAAACATTGCTATACGCTACGTCACATCATCTGCATCCATATTTCGACTTCATTAGCGGTTGGTAGGTTTGGGGGCATATGACCATGCCATGCCAATACCAACAGCAGTTAACGATGGGTTTAATGGCCAGAGCCACTACTTTATCAAGTAGTTTCTCAATTATCCTCACGAGGCAGATGCACCCCGTTCCAAACTTGGGGAAAAAGTGAGGCGGCAAAGGGGATCAAAGCAGGTATCCCGATCCATAAGCAATGAAACAGCTAGGCGGTTCTAAAAAGGCGTAAACTTACTTTACAATGCAATTAATTTAACGGAATAAATTAATATTTACAGCCATTTTGAAAACCAGTGTTATTACTGCATTCATTTAGGCCTATTATTAATGAAAAGGATTTACCTTATGTTAACATTAATGTTCTAGAAGGCAATTTTTTCAGTTGATACAAATGAGTTCATGTTAAAGGCGTGAACCGCCAATGACAAATGAAATGACAGATACAGGAGCCAAAAAGCTCACCTGAAGCCACCACAACAGCGGCGGCCGCTCTGTTCTTCCTGTGATTGGGCGGCAAGAAAGCAGCAGGTGGCGTGATTGGAGGTGCAGTGTCCCAAGCAGGGACCACATCAGGTTGAGGAGCCTGAGGACCGGAAGAAGAATCCGCTCCAGGAAGTTCGAGCCTCTGAAGCTGTTTCTCGCTTCGTCGACGTCTCCTTGCAGAAGGCGTAAACGTCTTCACAGCAGCCAGAAAGCCCACCCCACTCATTGTATATCAGAGGCCTGCCTCACCTACCTACCGCAATGTCTAGGCTCAACAAGTGAATTCAACGACGACCCAGCCTAACCGGTTGGACCCTCTCTGAGGTTGCGAGAGAGGGAGAGTCAAAGGCCTGTGTTCGCGACCGAGTGATGCGAGAGGCTGGACCAGACTGATGCAGCATCTACAGCAATGTGATCAGAGTGAAAGAGAAAGAGGAAGAGACGCATGGAGAGAGAGATGAGAAAGAGAGGTTAAAAAGAGAGCGGGCGCGGGGGCGTAGGGAGTTATGTGCCAACCAGGCAAGCAAGGCAAAAATGTTCCAAGCCATGGGCATACAGAGGGGCGTTAGTGAAGAGGGGGACCAGGGGAAGTCCCCGGGCGGGGAACCTGCCAGCCTTCGCGATCGTTACTTTGGATATCCCCACTCCTATCCCAGCTGTCTCCCCCACGTAGCCTGGGTGACGTCACGGCGCCCAATGAACATGCGCCGACGTTTTTACTCCTATTATTTCTATTCCGCTTTCCACCATAAACAAACAAAAAAACTGCCGAAAACACAAAATTACACTCTAAAACAACGCATACGGAGGTTTGAAACTCTTTCATCTTTCAAGGTATCAAATGGTATGCAATTTATAACTACCAAATCCGCAGTTCGATTTCTGATGAAAAAGCTATTTCTCAACTTCTTTCAATCCTTTCTTTTTTCAGATTTAACTTACACCCCTCGAAATAGCAGATACCCCTACAGAAAGAACACTCCCCTTTGTGTGTGTGGTTGAGCGTGTAGTCAATGACGTGTCTGGTAAAGAACGAGTCGAGACAAAATATTTTCTCTGATGAAGGAAGAATGGGGAATAAATCAAGGGAGTATGCGAGTGAAACGGAAAGAGGGGGAAAAGGAAAAACAAAAAGTCGGATACGGAGGGTCTACGGATCGACCAAGAAGGAAGTTGGAAATGCTCCTACCACTGTCTGAGTGCAATTTATCGATTTTCCTAAGGCGTTCTCCATCTCTTCGCCCTCCACGATGAGAATGGTACACTTTCTCAACTATGGCTAGCCTTCACCTTGCGAATATTGGCTCATCTATAATGCAACTTATCCTCTCCTCTAACTAGTTTGTTCCCAACTTCGAAAATAAAAATCCTGTTATTTATGTCATCCCCTAAAGTATACACTAGAAATTACTGCAATACATGTTGTGGATGGGGCTTTTATACGATTAACAAATAGTTACGAGCAGAAATCATAGCACAAGACATTTTAAAACCGGGGTATAAAGATGTCTTACAGGATTCGCACAATTCCGGAAGAAAATAATTTCAAACTGTGATTCACAAGTTTCTTGCCGGGTATCCACAGAAATTTTAAAATAAATTTCCCTGACTTTTATCTGACTTTCCATGACCAGAAACTTACATATTCCTAACCACAAGAATCAGTGTTTTCAAGGTTCTTTGTTAATAATGAAAAAAAAAAAAAAAAAAAAAAAAAAAAGCCTCCTCCATCCCCATAACACGATAAGAACTGATTAGCTAAGTACTGAAAACAAAATTGCTTATACAACATGAGTTACAGCAGAGAGGAGCAAAACACATGCCCCTCACCGGGGATAGTTATTTTCCCTCACCATTCCACACAATTTCTTTTTTTCAAATTTTCCTGAATCTTTCCTTTACCTTACAGAATTTCCTGACTTTCCTTGACCGATTTAAATTTCCCTGATTTTCCAGAATGTCGACATCCTGCCTTTGATTGTATTTAAAAATGTTTATTTATGTTTAGATGTAAGGATATTGGTATTCTGATAACTAGACTTCGGATTTTAGATAAAAACCTATTTTAATCCGAAAGTGATATATGGACGAAAACTTGTATATGCATGTTTCATAAGTGACTATGCCTAAAACTGATACCTTTATAGGACCTAAAACAGCCTATTTTTACGTTAGAGCCTAATATTGCCTTTTTGCTTGTTTTTCTCTAAAGTTCAAAATAAGTTATTTTTTGTTATAAATTCAAGCATTTATTTTCAGTATGTAGGCTACTAAATTTTTAGCTCGGAATGTGCAGTGGGGTACATGACACATTTGTGACGTGGTTAAATAGTAAGGAATGTTTCGTCTTCAGTAGAAAAATTCCTTGGAATTCCCAAGAAAATGTTCTGTTTTTCTCCCGACTCCCACATCCAGTATAAAAAAAGCAGTTCTCTGAATTACTGAGGGATACAAGGGTTTGAATATGCTAGCATGCGTAACTTCTGGGCGCAGGGATTAGGTTTTCACTGTTATGGTAGTAATACAGGCCCTAGTAATAGGTCTATATAATTCTGTGAACCATAGGCCTATATCTGTGTTTTACCATGATTATTGATAATGGTGACTTCAATAAATATAATATTTTGCATTGCAATTGAGATATTTCAGAAAATTGGGAACTTAACGATTTTATCAGAGACTATTTTACGATTTTTAGAACCTATTTTCAAATTTTTAGAGCCTATTTTAGGTATCTAAAACAGCATTTTTAGCGACCTAAAAATCCGAAGTCTAGTGATAACATAACAATCGTGATACGCATAATAAAGAAGTGAAAATGATTTATGAACATATATAAATTCATAAAATTAATACTGCATTGAATCTTAATTTTTAGTGGAACAATAATAATTACATTAATTATTATAATTATTATTGCTATTTTATCGTATATCATTTGAAAAGCAGTTTTAGCCAGTTTTAGGTTTTAAAAATTGGACTATGTGACTGCCATGGCAATGAAATGGATAATTGTGTTAAAATATAGAATTAGATTTGTTGAACACACTGTTACACTTGGTACGCATGTAATAACTGAATGTAAGTTTGGAAAATTCATGAAAAATAACCTTAATTCCTGTATTATGCCATTTTCCCGTGAGAATGCAAGATATGGGTAAAAATAGAACCTAGCATGAATGTATAATAGGCACATAATATTGTGGATTAAAATTGAACCGAACATAAATGTGTAGATCTATATATTATGGTGAAATGTATTTTACGTGGGCGTAAAATTATGATCCTTTAAGACAAAAATGCAATTTTTTAAAACAGTGTTTATCTTGACAAATTATCAATTGAGGTTATATCATGGAAAATAAATCTTCATTCATGTAATAAATATGAAATGCAGCAACCCAAGTACAAACATTTTTATAAGTTCTTTTCCAAGAATAACAGATGAATTAGTCATGAAGGTTGTTAAAGAGAGCGGTAAAATGTAGATTAGCCAGCATCAGAGCTCTTTCATTAAGAGGAATTTATTACAAGAAAAATAGACTCTAAGAGCACGCGCATATAATGAATTAACAATTAATACCCTGAAGTCATAAATGAAAGAAATGGTACTGGCGATATATATAAATGAAATTTATTATTTAATTTATTTATTTAAATTACATTTACAAACTTATGTACAAATACAAATACAAATACAAAAATACACAAATAAACCCAAAAAAACATTTACAAATTTCAAAATTAAAGTACAATACTTTTTAAGAAAAGAAAAAGAAAGAAAAGAACCAAATATTTATTTAGAAATACACCCGAATGAGCAAACTGCTCGTGCTCGGGTGTAGTTTCAGAACATCAGAGTGGAGAAAGAGGAGAAACAAAAAACAAAGTGAGAAAGAATGACACACTTATATAAAAAAAGTGAAAAATGTTAAACAGAGCTAGAAAAAGAAAAGACAAATGTATATTATTATTGAAATGTATATTATCTTTCAATTACTGAGCGATTGACTAATCAGGGAGAACATTTCCGTAATGAACGATAACAACGTGCAGTAAATATAGTTCTGGATTGCATGAAAAAAAATCTTGGCAAAATTGCCAAAAATTTAACGCCTACCCTGCTTCCTTTAATTAGAAAAAAAAGATTTTTAAAAATTAAATAGAATAATCATAAACTACTGTTTTAAAAGTAGAAGTGTGTTCACTAGTGAATGTTCCTGTTTCAATACATTATGGTAAAATCCAATGAAGATTCTCGAAAATACCGAATGCACCCTTTCGCTTATGAAATACTAATGCAAAATCTATGGAAAGAATACTTAAAAATAAATTACACACGGCAGATGCAGCACCATCGGAGCTACATACTGTACGTGAAATTTATGCAAAAGCATTGATATTCAGAAAAGAAGAATAAGAGCCTCCATTCTCAAATATACTTTCAATTGTTGGCAAAAGAACTAGAAAAACAGTGAAATATCAGCCGGGTTTCGAAAGGAACGCTTATAGTGGGCGCGGCTTTATAACTCTTTTAAAGCTTATAGTGGAGTGATGTTCAAAGGAGATTTCAACGGTCAGTCATTACGCAAGAGCTGATGGGACTGGAACCCACTAATAAAGTTTTAGCTACCCGTTACCGGTACACAAATTATGAAAAATGTTAGAATGCAAAAAGTTAGTGCAAAATTAAACAGATCGTTATTTTCCAGAAAATGCTTAAAACTAAATTGTTTGATCTGAAGTGGAAGAAAGAGCAAAAGAACATCGTCGACGTCACGTATTCCGATGATACCTTTAATAATAATAATAATAATAATAATAATAATAATAATAATAATAATAATAATAATAATTATTATTATTATTATTATTATGAAGTAAAATATAACGGTCTTATATCTTAAATAACTAGTAAAAAATTCTGCAAATTTTATATGCATTTTACTTTTAATTTCGAGTTATTTCATCTTGTTCTGTTACATAAAAGCCAAAGTGTTCTATAGAATAATCCCTCCTCCAATAGTTGGTGTAGCAAGATAGCACGGAAATATGTATATGGGTATATAGTGTAGATTGAGTTAGTTTAAGTGGAGTTTATATAGTTCTCCAATAATGAATAAATACTCATGGTTTAGAAAATCCGCAATACACAGCCGACAGAGAAAACGTATGAATTCCTTGGTGGCTTCTGTTTACAGTGATGCTACTAATGAGTAGAAAAACCGCAGTACACAGCCGACACAGAATGCTTCTACAGTTCTACAAGTTAGAAAAATAATTGCCAGATCAAAGCTGCGCTTGCTGCAGAAATCACAGCTTCGTTCAGCACATGTTTCTTTCTAACTTGTAGAACTATGAGGGCCTTTTCACACTGGGTCACTTGTGACGGTCACTGGTTTTTGCAATGAACACACCTGGGTCACTTGTGATGGTCACCGCTAGTATTGCCAATAGTAGCTACATGATAAAACAATTTTTAATCGCTTTTGACATCCCAAATGGCAGGTCGACATTCCACTTCAATTATAAAATTTTCAGCATTAATCTAATCTAAACCCATGGCTGGATAACTAGTTTCGCTGAACTCGAATATACAACTGCATTATGTATATACAACTTGCATTGTTGGCAATCATAATAAAAGTAACCGTGCGGTGACCGTCACAAGTGACCCAGTGTGAAAAGGCACTAAGTATTCCTTGGTGGCTTATGTTTGCAGCACCGCCTGCTACCAACGACTAGAAAACCCGCAACACACAGCCGAGCGAAGCTTCCAAGAATTGACGAGGGGTTTCATAAAACATGACTACAAAAACGGAAATTTTCAGAAGAGATTTTTTTTTATTAATTCACAAATTAAACGCATTATTTTCGCAGCTGATATCGGTTTAGAGAAAATGATATAGGCCTAAATTAAATCGATTATGGAAATTTTACACATATTTATTATTATTACATTATTACATATTTCATACAAGTAAAAACAACTAAAACCAAACATTCCCCTATATGAGCAAAGCTCGTGTTTAGGGGATAGAGTAGATTAATATAAATATAATTACTTATCACTGCACAGTATACTATACACGAAAAAGTTATAAATTTATGAGTAGGCTACATGTAAATAAAAATAAAAATAGTTAAAAAATAGTTAAAAATATTTCTTATAAATAAGTAGTCTCTAAATTAGCTAAATATAATAAGCTAAATAAAATAGTTTAATAACTCTCACCTGACCATCAATTAGAACCAGGCAATATCTCGGATTTCACATACCTGGAAAAGAAAAGAAATAAATTTAAGTACTTGTACATATTAAAAATCAAAGGTAATGTTTTGCCATAACAATTGACAGCCTAATAATATCCCGTGGAAAGTAGGCCTAATGGCAAACCACTGCGATATTGCCCTGACCAGTGTGCCGAAGGCGGACCGTGGTTCAACCAATCATCCTCTTCATCATATGTGCACGCTTTAAATATATATTTTACTTCATCTGCCCGTACCGTAGGAACTATTCATTTCGACCCACAAATTCGAAGTTGAGTTTTTAAAATATATACACGTTTTGAGACTCCGTGAATCCAAAAATACTACTTTCAGAAACATGTCTGTGTGTATGTCTGTGAACAGTCTAGCTCCAGAACGGAAAATCGTATGAAAATAAAATTTTGTGTTAGGGAAAGGTACCCTTTGAGGATTTGTCACGAATATTGGCGACGACTTTCTCTTATTGTTAACAGTAAGAACATTTTGTTTTCCCTACTTTTTCGAAAATGAGAATGTGTTTAAATTTTGTACATGGGGTGCTTATACTAATTGTAAGAGCTATTAAACATTTTATTTAAAACATTCTTGAAAAAATTCACTGAAGGGTAGCTATAAGGTACCCACTGTATGTAGAAATCCAGTCTTGAGTAGTCAACAATAAAGCTTTGCATCAGGTTCGAACAACTGAATACGCTCTCTTTGCAATATGACCTCTTATTCTAGGTCAGAATGTGAAGTGATAAAGATACATTGGTCATGCTTAGAGCAAAGAAAGTTACGTGAGTGCATTAATCAGATTTTATTTGACTTGTATATCCTTCGAGGATGCGATACGATGTGGTAACTACATTCTCTTCATTTTTACAACCAACTTACATGAAGAGAATGCCATACATACTATTTTGTACAAAGAGGAAAACTTTTATTTGGGCAGAGGAATATATGTATCATATTAGATTTTTATCTAAGTTTATTCACAGCTCTTTTCCCTTAAAGAATGATTTTCTTGTTTCCTTGGATTTTTGTTTTGCTATAAAGAACACGCTGATACTCGTAATAAGTTAGCTGTTGTCACGATAATGCATTGAATTATGTGACCTGCTTTATGACAGCATCTATCGATTTTCATATACCCAGTACATGTCGAACCATAGCAACATGTCTATGTCATTCTTATTCTGACAAACTCTCTTTCTCCATAATTCGTAATAAATTATACACGACAGCACTGACACTTCCAGTTCTCTTTTACTTTCTTGCATATAAGTAGTGTAGAGAAAGTACTGCGGTCGTAACAAAAAATCAAAATCGAGATAACATCGGGAAAACATGTTTCATGATGCCTAGAAACCGAAAAAAAAAGTATTTTTGGAATGACGTCTGTCTATGTACATTCGTAGCGGGTAAAGCGTTCATTCTAATTACTTTTTCTTTTATCATGAGCTTCGTTGGGATTTTATCATCCCCCCCTAGAATTTGGCTTCTTTTAACTGAAATATTAGGGGATTTTCGTTAAAACTTTTCAAAATTTGAATTTTTAAATAGTATTCTAAACAGTTTAATAAAAATGTAAATTTCAAAACTTCGATCTATGACTAATAAAATGGTTATATTTGTTTTACTGTGAAAAATACTTAGGGGGTAGTTTACACTTATCCACTTTCGATTTTTTTTAAGCTATCTCTATTACTGTAGAAATCGTGAAAACCTATCTCACTAAACTTGTACAGAAAATTAAAATCGACATTTTTATAATATCCACTACTTTATAAAATTAAAAGGCATCAAGATAAAACGATAAAGGATAATATGTCTTCAATGCACAATATCAAAACACACCTTAATAGAATATGAATGATGTTAATCTTTTGTTTCCCATAGTGACAAGAAAATTACAATTAATTAATTGATATAAAATGCAGTGTAGGCCTATCTGTAACAAAGGCATACACTTTTCCGAGCGAGGTGGCAGAGGTAAGAGGTCCAGGATTCAAATCTCAAACCTCGTGGCCTGTCAATTTTATATATATATATATATATATATATATATGCAACAACTGTTTGGGACCAGAGGAAGGGTAAAAGAAGCAGAGGCAGACCTCGACGCAGATGGGAGGACGAATTCAGGGAGGAGTTAGGAATGAGATGGACAAGACAGGCCAAAGAAAGAGTGAACTGGAAACAAGTGATAAAACATTTAAATCATTAGGAAAACAGTGATCTAGGAAAGGAAGAAGAGTTCAGGCAGAAACGAGATGTTCAGGATAGGTCACAGAAAAAGTGAACTGAAAACAAATGATAGAGCATTTAATTCATTAGGAAAACAGTGTCCTAGGAAAGTGTTGTTAATATATAGGTCTTAACCCACCAGGAGGCAAAAACCCAACTCTCCAAGGAAATAGCTCACCTTGGGAGAGTAAAACAGAGCCAGCCCTACCATGGTAGGAGGCCCTTGCCCTATAAGGGATTGTGACGGGCTTATTTATTTATTTATTTATATATATATGTGTGTGTGTGTGTGTGTGAAATATTGTGTAACATCCCTGTAAATCTATTTAACCTACATTAATCTATGAATGGTACATAATCGGTTTCTTTCATCAATCTAACAACATCACTACAGATCTTAGTAAGTATATGTTATAAAGTATGTGGAACATATTTTGTATCCTTTATTTTTATATTAACTTAGCAGCATTTCTGATTTCCGTGATGTATTCTGAATAATGAGAAGGGTTAATTTTTTTTACTGCTACTGACGTATATATGCGTCACCGAATTTGTTATTTTGATTTTAAAAAAATCTAAGAAATAGAGCAACTAAATTCAGATGGCTGAAAAAATCTACATATCTTGTGAAATAAAATCCACAAACCTACATACATACAGGCACAATATAGATCCAAAACAAATAACACATACAAGAATGTTATACATGGGCAGTGTCTGCCTACTGTTGTCTTGTCTGTCTGTATTTTCTTAGGGTAGCATTTTACATTGTTATGGCTTTGTTTCTCCTCCAGCCCTGATAAGATTACTAAACATTTCCGGAGAATGTTCTGTCTTTTGTTTCTTTTATAAATAACTCCATTCAAGTAGAAGCGATGTTATGGTCTTGATGTTACATATTCTGATATAAACTACATTCAACAGCAGACTGTCGATTCCCAAACACCCATTTATAACATTACCGAAGGTCGTTCTCGGGAAAGTTTTATCATGAAGTCTATTTACCATGCTTCCTACAGTGCAGGAAAAGTGTAAAGACGGTAGGCTATACAAGGGCCGTCCAATAAATAAGTTTCTTTACTATTTAAAGAAAATTAAACACAATGTTTATTTTGTGAAAAAACTCTTCTTTTACATATTACAACTCTTCAGCTTATTTTTACACATAATCGCCATTTTTTTTCAAATATTTTTAGTAGCATGATACCAGCTTTTTCAAACCACTGTTGTACCATGCGTTCCTGTTGCCGTAGCCAACTGTTCACTTCTGATTTCACTTCATCGTCAATGTGAAAGTACGTAACCCCAAGATGCAACTGGAGTTGAGAAAACATGTGAAAATCACTGGGAACAAGATCCGGAGAATATGGAAGAAGTGACAAAATTTCCCACTTGAAACTTCTGAGCTCCTCCTGAGTTCATCAATGAACAACCAAGGTTCTGAGCTCCTCCCGAGTTCATCAATGAACAACCAAGGTTCTGGGCTCCTCCTGAGTTCATCAATGAACAACCAAGGTTCTGAGCTCCTCCCGAGTTCATCAATGGGGGATATTCTAAAAAAGTAAGCATAAAGTATGAGCGACTACTTGCTGAGCAGTGTAGTCACTCACAAGTCCTATGCAAAATAACACCACAACGGCAGAAAGTTCTGACTCACCGGCTATCACTTTATGCTCACCCAACCCACACGAAACATGCACCTGCATAAACAAACTTACGAAAATAAACAAGGGTCTTCTCGCAGTGGGAGTTGCCAGATCAGCATTATGAAGAGGAAGACAATTAATTATTTCTGCTCTCTCTGAAGGGACTGCATAGAATGGTCATTTACATCATCATATCAGATACCGCAATGGAAGAAGTACAGGATCACATAATCTATAATATTTTAGGATTAAATTAGTTTAATGAAAATTCATAACACAATTGCAACATTTAATATAATTAGTATTTTTAAATGTGATATGAAACATTCATATAACTCCTTCTACTCTTAATATAGCCTATTCTAGTGTAGAGTACACGGCTGTATTGCAGTAGTGCGCATTCACTTGTATCTGCCTCGTTTCCAAGTCGTATTATTCGCGAGGCAAGACCAAAAAATCCAAGTCTATATTGTATAAAATGAATGGCTTATAACTAGCCTTCAGAGAATTTCTTGGGAGAAGTTTTTCAAATAGTACTTATTACAATATATTATAGTAGGCCTACATAATAAGCCTATAAAATTGTTAAAACTATTTCGAGAAAATTAAGAAAAATTAAATTTTCGTCAAATAAAGTGCTTGTAAAAATGAAAAGAAAGTCGTTGCCGTACCTCGTGCCGCATCCCTTAAGGATACACAATCCAAATAAAATCTTAATAAATGCACTCGAATACTTTTGTATAACCTAAGCGTGGCAGTACACCTTTCTTCAAATTCTAATATAGAATAAGAGGCCGTGTTGCAGAGAATAGGTATTCAGTTGTATTAGCCTGATGCAAAGCTTTACCGTTCACCAGACAAGATTGAGTTTCTGTGAACGATGCCTGCCTTGTAACTACCCGTCAGAATTTTTTTTTTCGAAAAAAATATTTCAAATAAACGTTTAGCTCTTAGCATAAGCACCTCAATTACAAAATTTAAACAGAATTTTTAAATCCCTAGTACCTAGTACTGATAGATGGATTAAAACTAAAAATTTGTAGTTTTCATTCTTTCTGGAATGTCCATATATTCCACGCGAATGATCCTAATAGCATGCTGTGAGAGAAGTGAGTGTGCTGTTTTGGTAGCTCACAAATTCCTACTTAATACTCCCTCCACTCGGTCTTTACTGCATGCGGAATTGAAGCGGGCACTAAGCGACAGAGCACAAAGAGAGTCATGTCACGTGGGCGCAGTGGGTGGGGGAGTCCCCATGCTTTTTATGCATACGAATGCAAGTGCAAACTTGAAATCTGCCAGTAAGAACTTCATACTCCTTTTTTTAGAATATCCCCCATTGAACAACCACGGTTCTGAGCTCCTCCTGAGTTCATCAATGAACAACCAAGGTACTGTGGTGTCTTCAGGAAACTCCGAACTGCCATCAAAAGAAAATGCCCTCGACTTCTGTTTTACAAAGTCCCTCTGATGCAACAGGACAAAATGGTTTTGAAAAAATTGTGCCACGTTACCAACAATGTTTGCAAAAATTTGTAATTATGTGGAAAAGTAAGAAGAAGAATTGCAATGTGTAAAATAAAAGTCAACAAATAAATTACGTTTAATATTATTCAATACTAGGTAAACTTATTTATTGACAGTCCACATATGAATAAACAATGAAACTACGTGCAGTATATTCTGTATGCTATGACGCTCTGCTTTTTATTTATACCGAAGTAGGTTACTTATTCCAGAAGTATAATTTTTACTGACACTTTTCACCAAAGGGGTATCAGATACGACAATCTAGACTGGCGAAAGTACAAACAATACGTATGTTAATAAATTTCATATTTTTCTTTTGAGGGAGGGATTATAGAGTAAAATTTAAAGGATTGTTGTCCACCTTATACCCTCAAAAATTTATGTAACCTACACCAACTAATACGTTACCAACATGCACAGTTAACTACTTATAATAGGCCTACATTATAACAAATATTTAAATTACAGATCTTAAAGAAAAAGCTTTATTATATTAGTTTATTGTAGCTTTAATCTCTAGAAACTTCAACTTTGTTAGCACGTATAAAAATATTCATTTAGCTTCAATTCTAAGGTAATCCGAAGATCACCATATTTTGAAAATAGTTATCAACCTGTTAGGAGATACATCAAGTTAACTATTAGATGAAATAGTTCATATTATTTCTGTTTTCGAGATACTTACTTAACTTGTCAAAACTCTTACCTTTTGCAAAAGAGACGCATTTTAAAAAGTAAAATCTAGTTTTGAAGCATTTCACAAAGAATATGGCATAACAAGAATGAACGTCTTTCTGTGTAAAATTCATAAGCTAATACAAGTACGTTTCCACTTTATTTCCTTAAATATTCTGGTTTGAGTGATAAAGCAAGTTATACTTAAATCAACAAACTTAATTCGTGTTAAAACAAACTTAATAGTTTAGGTTAAACTGTTACGTTTCATTGAGAAAGACTGCAGACTACTTAATTCATAATAATACTTCAATTATTGTCACATGATAAAATTATTACATTAATATCATGCTATAAATGACTTTACTGTAAATTGTTTTTACCAGGCTTATTAAAATTTAAAAACTCATATACCGGTATACTGAATTACAACTTCACACTATAAAATTAGGCCTATATAATAAAACAGCTGATATTTTCAAGTCGTCACATCTAATATGCGTAGTCAATCACACACACACACACACACACACACACATATATATATATATATATATATATATATATATATATATATATATATACATACACACATATATATATACACACATAATGCAGTGTTTTCAAATTTTATTGGAAAAATTGGTAAGGACTTCATCTTTATTGACTACGCATATTGGATGTACGACTTAAAAAAAAAAAAAAAATATATATATATATATATATATATATATTCTCAGGTAGTCCTCTTTTTCCCATTATCTTATCTTATAGATGTTAATACCGTTAGTTGTTCTTATTATGTCAGTCTCTTGAACCATGTGTGCGAACAGTTAACGGATATTTCTAACATTTATGTAATATTTCATCATCTTTCTCAGTACGACTAAGGACATCCTATTGAGTAGTTTGATTTGCTAAAGGTCTATAACTGTACTTCATGGTCTTCTTCAAATGAGTAATTATATTCTATCATGAACTGAAATATCTAATATCATTAAAAAGCTAGTTCTGATAGTAAATTTCAAGGGAATTTATAGTTTTTCGTAGAGAAATCAGCAACAGATACCAGGCAAAATTATTATTGAAGAGAATTTCCTTTGTGGTGTAGAGATTTATAGGCATTATCGTTAAACAGGCTACGTTAACCTGGTACATGCTAGGATATTTGCTTTAAACGACTTGGTAATGTTTGTCCATTAGAGATAGCTTGAGAATCCCATACGAGTTTGTTGAATTTTCCTTACCCTGCACAAATTTCAAACATGCCAATGGATGATAACGCTTGTTCATTAACGAACGGAATTTATTAGCTGGAACGATGTAAACAGTAATAAATAACATGTGCAAATGCAGCAAATGTGCAGTTATAGATTGATTTTATGAATGCTACTTGGCAACAATTCAGGGACTGAACTAAAATTCTGGTAGAATATATAGATAAATACAAAAATCTGATGAGAAACACATAACTTCCTCTGTGCAAATAGAGGTTTGGAACTTACTATAATATATTCACGTAAATTGGTTGTAAAAGTGAAATGGATGTCCTTACCACCTTGCAAAGCACCCCCGAAAGAAACACAGCGCAAATAACATCTTACTGATGGGTTCATGTTAATTTTTTTTACCCTAAGCATGAACAATATACCTTTCTCACTTCACATACTGATATAGAATAAGAGGCTGTAACAAAGAGCGTGTATTATGTTGTTTTAACATTTAGCAAAGCATTATTGTTCGCAAGACGAAACCTAGTTGCCACAGATAAAGGTTTGCTTATAGCTATTCTTCAGAAAAAATCTGCTATAACTCCGAGAGCTTGAATTTCATATTTAATCTAAAGTCAAGGGTAACTAAATTTAAATTCAGAGGATGTGAGAACTGGGAAAGCACATTTAACCATATCTGGACTGGCTGACCCAGGGATATTAACCCTAGACCTTCAGAAAAAGTATATGCGATATTTTCGGTTAACCATTTGGAATAGCTGCTTTGGTTATTGTAATGTTATTGAAATGTTACTGTCGTAATTGAATTAATTTCGTTAATGAATGTTACTGGCTTGTTCTTGTTTGTTTAGGGCTACAAACCAAGCTAACTAACTTCCTGATATACTTCAAAACAATGCAATCTGCCCATACATCAGGTACAACCAGGACAACAGGCGAACGCCTATCGATATACTTACATCGTAACTTAAAACCCTAATAGGTGCCCATTGTTCTCTTAACCAGGGCCCTATTTCATAAAACTCTACAGGTGTGACAAATACGACAATTATGTCAAGTCTGACAAATTTGTCAATATGTCACGACAATTGTATTTTTCATAAATATTACAACTTTTCCTTACATTACAGGCAAATTAATGTAAATTGTCAGACTAAAAGAACCCATTTCATAAACGCGACAATTTTATGTCAAACCTAAAGATTACTTTAGTACACTGTAGATGGCTCTCAAATACGTGTCTCAACATCGAATATGATACCTAAGCAATCGATTATTACTATCGAAAATAATTGAATTATATTTCTCTTTTAATACAAAGTCACTGAAATTGAAAGTTAGGTTAATCCATTGCCTAAAAACACTGGGTGGTTTCATGTCTATTTCTTCACCACTTTCACTACTACGAATATCACTACTACTAGTGTTGATTATTAACAAGACAATTTAGCAAGTTTATTAACAAAGTTTAAATCACAAGAAAGTTTGCCAAGTTATGCCACACATTTACATAACCTACTCTGTTGGCCTACACATGAAAGATTGCCTGTCACTTCTGTAATGACAATTCTACATTTTTTGTAAATTTGTAAATATGTCAGCAAAAATTAATGTTTCATAAATGATAGGTATCCTAAGATTTGACATATTTGTCAGACTTTTACCTGTAAACTCAAAAGTTTTGAGAAACAACAATATGTAAAATTGTCATACAAATCTACAAAATTGTCATGACATTTATGTAAAGTTGTCAGCTTTTATGAAAAACACAATTGTCAAAATGTAAACCTGTAAGACAATTTTATGTCACCTGTCACCTGTAAAATTGTAACTTTTATGAAATTGGACCCAGGTTGGAATAAACTGCAAACCTAGGCCTACTATTTTCAATTCATCCGGTACGGTTTTTCTCTTGGGCCTGCAGTAGGTAAAAAATTATTTTCGCTCTTATTATATTGTTATTGTCATATCATTACCATCACCCGAATGGTTATTAGGTTTGTTTCTACTCTGGATATTCGAAACCGTCGGAAACCACGGTAGAGGAGAAAAGGAAACCTTGCACATGTTATGCCGAGGCTAGTTCACTTTACAGCTATAATTATGCTGTTACAGAAGAGTAGCCCCGTGGTGTATAGGCAATTTCGCTGGCTGGACCGTTATGCGTGTAGTCTAAACGAGAGAATCAGGCGACATTCGTGATGTGTTCGGACAGGGAGTTCATAGACTGTTTAGAGTTCAAGACAGCGAAAACCGGAGAAATCTGTGCTTGTGTATTGTTGTTTAGCATTAAAACTTCTTAATATGTCAACAAAACCATGAGCACAGGAGAGACCGAAAAAAATACAGTTCACAAGAAAGCGTCCGACCCATCTTGGAGCGTCCGACCAAGTGCTGTATGTCAGAGGCGTAACGAGGGGGGGGGGGGGTGAGGGTTTGAACCCCCCCCCAATTGATTAAAAAAAGGAAAATTGTACAATTTTTTCAAGTCTGCTTATAAATGACTTAATACGAGTATAAAGCGTGAGAAGCTTAAAACTCGTTATCGTGCATCTTAATTTTTAAAAATTTCCGGGGGAGGACCCCCGAACCCTCCTCTCCGGGGGATATTCCATACACCCCAGACCCCCCGGATGTTATAACCCCCCCCCATATGGTCGGCCTGGTTACGCCTATGCTGTATGTTGGGAATAGAAAAAAAATGGAATGATAATAATGAACAACTACAGTTGATTGAAACATGGCCCAGATAAATATAAGCCCAAACTAGAAGTATAATATTTACAGCAGTATAAGAGAGATTACGTGAATGATGAAATGCAGATTGGAACTGGATGAAGCTTAGCAACTGTGAACACAATGTATGTGAGCTAATCTGCACGGCTAAATCCAGTATTGTTTCTGCACACAATGAATACAATGCTACGAGCTACTAATGCTGATGTTCCATGATATCACCAATAAATTCCTCATGAATACTGAAGAGTGCCAATTGGAATTAGCTACTGTTCTTCAATAAACCTCTCTACGCAATTCGATCTGTGGTGGAAAAATCCATGCGCCCAATTAATCTTGAAAACATTTATCATAAATGTAAGACAAGAGTTTAAACGTGAACAATTATTGGGTATTTAAACAAAATCGTTACAAAAAATGTTGAGACAATAACGAGAAATTATTTTTTAAAAGTAAAAGTAAGAAAAAGTCATACTCATTCTTCTATCACAATTAAAGTTAAAGTGAACCGAGCCCATGAGATTCATTTCTGAGAAAAAAGACTTTAAAGTTGATTAACTGCAGTAACAATATTTACTTCTTTGTACTTGCAGTCACCTCGTGGACAAAAATCGAACTATCGACTTGGTCCACCATTTCTCAGAAAATATAACATTTCTACTTTACCATGGCAGTGTTAATTCGATATGGACAAAACATGGACTTGGTTACTTTAATTCTGAACCCTCCGTACATTTAAACTTAGATTCCTGTTTTGATATTCATTTCCATTTTCCACCCGTGCTGTTAGCAAATTCAATATAAACAGACTTATTCTTCAAAATGTCACGCGTTTATTTGAACTCCCGGATACCAGTACATGCATTTCTGGCGAAAACTCATAATAATATGAGGATCATTTAATCAATATTTGCTCTTCCTAAAATGCTCGTGCTACAGGTAGAGAAAGTGAAAAGATATGTAGAATATTAAAAAAAGTTATGCTTTAAATAGCATATGATGGGTAGACTATATAAAAAAATATATTGTGATCTAAGAAGAAAATGCGTTTATAAACAATTTATAATGAAACTAATATCATGAGACACTAGACTAGCTTGGATGTAATACTTTTCCCCAATGACAAAATTTAGTTTCTTGTACTAAGGATTGATAAGAATTATACATATATAAAGGATAATACACCCTTTCTTTTCGAGCTCAAGAGAGATTACTAAGTAAAGCTTGGTATATATCAATACGAATAATAAAACGAATGATTCCTGTTATTCTTGATCAGGCACTCTTATTGTTAAAAAAAATAAGGCATGCCTGTTTCTGAAGTCACCCAGGCAATGAATCCAATACTAGTTATATCAGAACGCATTTTTTTAAGTTAGAAGAGTTATTTCTTTCAGGATCCGCATTTAACTTACTGTTAATGGATAACACAAGAAATTTTAAATCAGAATTAAAGGTCAAACACATTATTTCTTCTACCTATAGTACCTTTGGCAATTAATAATTATTATTTATTTAATCTGGCAGAGGTAAATCTTTAAGGTCTTCTCTTACACCCAACAGGGGTAAAAAAGAAACAAACAAGTACATTTATAGTTCTGCAGCTAACAAGAATATGACTGACACAATGCAGTTAAGTAAACCCATATAACATATAAAATGTAATTAGTTTGCCAAAAATGTCTACCAGTAACATTAACAAGATACTGAGAAAAAGTAATTTACTACAATATTACAATACATAAGTCACAATAAAATTAAGAGCAAATGTTACATTGGGGTTATTCTTTATTGATTAGACGTTCGTTTAGCCTAGATTTAAATGTTGACCACGTACAAGCCTTGTCGCTAGAGGAAGGGTCCAGGAACTTGCGGAAGTTAGAGTAAATGTCTGGGAATAGATGGGTGTTGTATGGATAGGTAGGCCTATATGGAGCAGAGAATCTTTTCTGATCGGGAATTTAGAGTGTGATGTGTAGACAAATACTGAATACGATTAACTTGCTAATGTGGAGTGGAGAATTGGAGGAGTTAAAAGGAAAGAAGGGGAACGCACATACCTTCATTACAGACACAGGGCCAGGATAGTCCTAAAAGGGAGGTGTGACATGCTCAGCAAAACGGATATTGCACATAAAGCGAATACATGTATTACGCGTGCGCTGAAACTTCAGGACAAGGCTCGAATCAAGGTCACTGAAAACAGCAGTAATCAAAATGGGGAATTAAAGTTTTTCAATAAGGAACTAGAGAGTCTGTCGCCCAATTCGTGGCCACAAGCATAACGTCAGACAGAAGGATCTTTATTCAAACTCAGGAGAAAGTGACAACCTCTGCTACGATGTCTTTATATGTGTAAAGAATAAGAAGCTTCAATAACACAACCCGAATTTTCAACTTGAACGAAGGTTAGGTCGAAGACTGCTGTAACAATAGGCTGTGCAGTGCGTCTGACATATGATGGCTGATGTGATGCCCATGCCTTAGCGAAGTGAACGGCGTTATCGACTTTCTTCCTAACTCTGGGTCTAACTATATTAAACGGATACTACGGTACCGCAAAGGACAACAGAAAAGAGAGCAGGGATGGCCTTAGCTCCTTGAATGGCTTTCAAGCTTAAATTCCCAGGTCCTTAATGAAACTCTACAAAGGCTAAAGCACGTCCCACAAGATAATGTGGTTACATTCATTTACATTTTAATCTCTATTAGCTGAAACGAAACCGATGGAAGATTGGCATTTTGGAAACCAATGGTGTATTATTAAGGGACCAATGATGTATTAAGATACATGCATCTTTTTCTCTCTTTCTACCTAAGTTTGTATCTATCTTTCTGTATGAAGTAGGTAGACTACAGTTATGTCCCACATATCTGTTCTTCACACAAATTATTATTAAACTACTCAGAACGTTAACATGCGGTACATCAAAAGCATGCGATATCATTATTGTTCTTCGCCGCCTTGTCACTAGATGCGCTGTTGTCAATGTAACTTAGCGCCCACAGACCAGTCAGATGAAATATACAAACAATCATTAATATACTCGCTCTTAATAGTTTGCATGCACGGTCAAGAGATCTTGCAACTCTGCTAAAGTACTCATGCGGAGTTGACATGTAGCTGTCAAAATGCATTCTTAGGTTCTGATTGGTTGAAGTTCCTGAGGTAACAATCTGATTGGCGCGGCAGGAAATAAAGAACATTGCTATCTCCTGTATTAAATATCAAAGGCATTCCGCATGTTAACCATTCCAGTCTCACAATAATACACACGAATTGAAGAGTAATCCACATAGTTTCAGTATCACATAACTTGCCGGTAAATAATTCACTCGTCTTCAAATTTTGGTAAAAATATTATTATGAATTATTGATGACATGATTAATAAATTATAGTCTTACGTCTTAGCCTACACATGGCCAGTGTGAAAGAATAATTATCATCCCACTATGACCTACTAGTGTTCACTATAAAAGCCCGGGCATTAAAGTACTTACGAGTTTAATTCTGTACCGAGACGGTGCCACGGCAGCTCAAGAGGCAGAGCAGCGGCACGGAGAGCCGATGATCTGTGGTTCAAACCCCGGACATGGCATTTAATTTTTCAGTCTGATTCAACCTTTCCAAGATTAATGATGTTCAATGTTCATTCTTCGAATGATACTAATACCGGTATGTTATAGGAATACATTTTATGAATAACAAATTAAACGCGTTTTTAATTTTTTTTTTTCGTTACGTTAAAGTGAGTAGTGCAAACAACGGCTATTATGTAAATCATTGCGCACATAAGAAGCAACTCATGATGGATTCATTTAGTTTTAACCTTTTCGCTGCTACCGACGTATAAATTCGCTACTTCAAAAACTGTATATAAGCAGAGATATAATATTTATAGAGTAATGTTAAATACAAAATTGTGAGAATTTTTATCCTTGTGTTACAATTGTAATCCATAGAAGCTAGTTATTCTACTGCAATTCTCTCCATTGATATCAAACGTAGATCCCACTGATGATTTCACTTGACGATTGCTTATATTATTGTATAAATTCAGCATTGTAAAGGTTAAGAATCTTCAGGTTCATAGTTCATCAGGTACAGTACTTTTAACAAATTAAAATGAAATTTGAATACTTAATTTTACAACTTACTGTTCGTAAGTACTGTCAGTCTAAAATAAAATGTCATAAGGGTAATAAAACACTTTATTTAAGAATACTAAATAAGAAGTACGTTTTAATTTAGTGAAATTCTGATAATTTTTATCACTTCGAGAGGGGCAATGCCCCTATCCTGACTACATTCCTGATAGTGTCCTCCTGAATTTTAACTTATCTTTTAAAATAACATGTTTTGTTATCGCTAGACTTAACTCAATAATTAACAACAGGAAACTTCGACATTATAGTTAACAGTTCTCTTAGAAGTCTTACAATTAGAATTAGAATTGATTTATTTATATTTAACCTGGTGGAATTAAGGCCTTCTCTTCCATTCAACCAGGATAATTAGTTAAATACCAATCTCTGTACCTGTAAGAGGCTTTGTCCTGACTGACCGACTGACTGACAGAGAATCAATGTAGATCCTAAACCATAATAGACAGAGACTTGGAATTTAATAGTACCTTGGTAATGTAAGTGCTCACTAACATAGGCGTACCGAGGGGGGGGGGTTTGGGGGTTTGAACCCCCCCCCCCATTGATTAAAAAAAGGAAAATTGTATAATTTTTTTAAGTCTGCCCATAAATTACTTAATACAAGTATAAAGCGTGGAAAGCTTAAAACTCGTTATTTTGAGTCTTCATTTTTAAAATTTTCCAGGGGAGGACACCCGGAAGCTTAAAACTCGTTATTTTGCATCTTAATTTTTAACATTTTCCGGGGTACCCGGACCCTCCTCTCCCTGAATATTATAACCCCCCAATATGGTCGGCCTGGTTACGCCTATGCTCACTAAGAAAGGATTTTGAAAAGTTTTGATTTAAATTTATATAATTATTACTTCTGTTATCGACTATTACTGTTATAACATTTTCATATTAAACTTTATAGAACTTAATTTCTTTGTTTTTTACTAAAATTTGAACAAATAAATTGTTATGTATTATTGTTGTATTGCTTCGTACCTTTGTATTGTAAATAGAACATGTTCTAACCTTTCATAAATAACATTTTGTCATACTTCTCCAAATTATGCATTTTTTAAAAGTAATTGTTTAGTATAAGTATTTCTAATATATAACTGAACCACCCCCGAACACAACCTCTGCTTCTTCGGGGGGTGTATCAAATTTTGTATATATTTTTCGTGTACTTTGGAGTAATAAATTGTAATTGTAATTGTAATTGTAATAAAATAAACATAACACATGAATTCAATCGGAAATGCCAAAAAACCAAATGTTTTAGAGGAACATAATACGAGTACCTTTTCACACAGAATTATCAAATCCAGTCACATTCCATGACAACAGTGTATTGTTGGCAGTGGTAACAGATACCTTTGGTTAATAAATGAAACGGGACTTTGACAAATTAGAGAAGCTATCGATATAACTCATTGCTGTAAATAAATATTGAAGAATGAAATCCATGAAAATAATGCACTATGTGATGCAGTCACATAACTTTCTCTACCCTGGACATAAAGAATACCACACCAGGTATGGTCATATTTACATTATTATATCGCAGGTTTTGGGGAGAGAAGTATGAACCGAAACGGTTGTATGGTAACTAGTGATGAGCAAATGCAAGACCAAGACCAAGACCAAGGCGGTCTTGGTCTTGGTCTTGGTATTGCACTCTCAGTCTTGGTCTTGGTCTTGCATAGGTAACCCTGGTCTTGGTCTTGGTCTCGGTCTTGCTTCAGTGGTCTTGGTCTTGGTCTCGGTCTTGCATACTCAGTCTTGGTCTTGTTGCAAGAGTCTTGCAGTTTTCTTTTAAGCATCTTACTGTGATCGACGGCGTTTACATGATTTAAAGTTACACCGATTACATATGAATTATTGCTTGCGAAAGTAACGAAAGCTAATTGCTTTTAGTTGCTTTGACCATGTAAACAGTAATGTGATGCCACGCTGTTTGCCGAAACGTCCATGGTGATATAAGCTAGAACAGTAAACTTTGAGTGTAAATTTAAATATTCTCTGTTATCCTATTGCAGAACTTTAAACCCAAAATCCACGAGAGGCTATACACTATTTGAGAGTGTAAAATTATGAACATTATATTGTAAAGTTTCAAATTGAACGTCTGTGGAGACAAGAAGTAATATTAACAGGATGTGTATGAAATGTTTAAAAGATTTCCGCATAGGAGAGAGGTTCTATCTGATCTGTTTAAAACTGTATAATATAGTAACAAAACATAACGGCATTGAAGCAGATGCTTTAGAAATTGTGCAATCTATAGAAAATCACATAATGTCCATTCGAAACCCAAACCCATTGGCTGCAAAAAATAATATTTATCTTTCCATATACCCTAGTTCTAATTTATAACACATTGTGAACAGATTATTTCTGCACTTTAAACATTTCCGCTACCCCCATAAATTACTTTCTACTTGCTTTCAAGTTTCGGGCCTTCAACTAATTGGGTCTATTCTTCTTCATAACTATTCTTCATGCAAGAAAATATTTCTAGACCAGGCATTTTCTACTTTTAGTATCTTTTCCCATTTGATATGGATCCTTAATATGAATCGACAGTAAGAACGTAAACACCGCCACCGTTATGTGTCAGTAACAAAATTGTAGTAGTAAAAAAAGGTTTTCAGTGGATGTCCTACCTATCATTAACAAAATGTAGGCCTGTATAGCTAAGAGTACAATCAGATACGTAACTGTAAAGTAATAACCAGCAAATACCCGTCAAATAATTTCCTGTTTTAATTAATCTACGGTTTAATTGTGTATTATTGAATAATTATGAAGAATACCGGGCGTATAACCTGAATTTTTCAGACTTCACTTTATTTTGAAATTTTCTGCAAGGAGAATGGAATGAGCTGAATAGCTATGTTATATTTTGTTCAAGTAGACATGAAAGATTCTATATGTGAGAGTAGGCTATGAACATTAATGATAGGTGTAAACAAGGATAGCCTATCATCGTTAATGAAATAGGCTACTGAGCATGTTAATAGGAGTTTAAGTTACGGGGGCTACTGTTTAAAGTTTCAAATCCTCAGTCATAGGCTGCCCCATGGCTGAGTGGTTAGACCGATCGCCCTCCACCGCTGGGACCCGGGATCGGATCTCGATGGATCCATGTGGAATTTGAGGTGGACAAAGTGTGGTCGGGTTAGGCTTTCTCGGGTTGCTCCGGTTTCCCCTGCCATATATCATTCCATCGTTGCTCCATTCATCATAGTATGACCATTTGGTTGTAATAAAGAATTATTATAAATCCTCAGTCATAGCTTTCTTTTAACCCAGTGTGAGGTTAGAGAAACTAGTTATTAAATAACTGTATGGCAGATAAATTATGTGGTCAGTATTTATATTGTACGCAAAATGCAATTTCATATATGGCTTAGGGCCTTTGTTACATCTGTTTGTCTTTCGTACCATAATACTAGAGAACTATTGCAATTAAACATTTTAAAAATTAATATGGAGTGGTTATCGTGAATTTAACTCCCACCAATTGAAGGAACTAGCTGTATGGAATGCCATTCAGGGAAATCCGTCAGATTAATTGTAAGTTTTCATTGCAGTAATTTGTTTTAACGTAGTGGTAAGAGAGGTTGTATACGGATTTAACATATATTATTTGAATGGTGCGCTCGTTTTTGGATACGGACAGTCACGCACCGGGTCTGCTCATTGGTTACCGCACGATGAGGCCACCTCTACATTATAGGTCTATCAGCCTTGGGATTACCCTGGCTAGCGACTCTACGGCGCCTTTGAGTAGCGGTCGCTGGCTCGCTGCATACACAACGGGGCTTTATAAAACTTTTTCAAATAGCAAGACTGCAAGAGTCTTGCAGTTAGGTCTTGTTCTTGCCAGAGTCTTGCAGAGTTGGTCTTGGTCTCGGTCTTGCATGGTCGGTCTTGGTCTTGGTCTTGCTAACGCTGATGCGGTCTTGGTCTTGGTCTCGGTCTTGCATTTTCTGCAAGACCAAGACCAAGACTGCAAGACCAAGACTGGTCTCGCTCATCACTAATGGTAACATGAGAGTGAGAAATAAAATATTCCGCAAAGACAATACAATTTTATGTTACCGGAATTTCTGTTTCTTCTTATTTGAACCCTTACCAGGCTTGGTGTTTAGAAGTGATGGGATGCAAAATTTTACATCTTCTATGAGCCATAAAAAGCTATAACAAGCGTTTTCTGAGGAAATAGTTTGAGTGTGATAAGTCGTTCTTCTTCATTTCAAACTTCTAATACCTATATAAGGAAATAGAATTCGAATTACAAAATACAAAACCCGGGCGACGCCGGGCCTTTTAAGCTAGTTATGAATTACAAAAAGTTATAATTAGAATACAAATATGATTCAATTATAAATACAGCATTACACAGATAAGTATAACTAAAGAGACGAATACAATATTATACCTGGAATACAAACTCAGTTTATGACATGTTTGCTACCTATTTACTAAGAAAATATGAAAAAATTTGAAAAGTAATGTGTTATACCTAACTTATAAATAATCTGAGGCATTTATTTAGAACTGTTAATATTAATGTGCAACAAAGTCATTGGTCAGCATTCGTAAGAATTGCTTGCTTTTAACAGTTCCTGTACTTCGCAGGTAAAGCATTCCAAGAACATAGAAATGACGAAGGAGCGAGAATAAAGGGTAGCAGTTGAAAATGTTAATTCAAATCAGTAGGAGTAGCGGAATTGAGAATATTGTACAGTGAGTACCACGTAAGAGTTGGCCAATCGTGCGGTTTCTGCCTTGCGTAGGCTCAGCTTCCGAGATAGAGTTAATTTCTCTTGTGATACTATCTTTAATTTCTTCTAATGTGTGGGGAACTGACCTATACATTTTATTTTTCAAATTCTCTAATAAATAATAGTCACATAGGCTACTGTTAGAAGAACTTAAAGACAATATCACAAGAGAAATTAACTCTAGGCTACCTTGAAAGCTGAACTTATGCGCGTGAAAGAAAATTTCCTAAAAAGGTGCCAGTGTTGTGTGGATGCAAGAGGAGGACATTTCCAATATTTCTTGTGATGAGGTACGTGGTTATTTTCATTGTAATTTTAAATGTAACTGTGAGAACCTGATTCATTATACCGTTAGCGGCTTTTTTAAAGTACATATTTCACCCGATCGCTACGGCTGCGCGAGGCAGAAACCCGCAAGATTGGCCAACTCTTACGTGAAACCACCGCCGTCTCGAGAATTACACTGCCTGTCCTATGCTTTATTTTAACATGGAGTTCAGAGTATTGTTAAATTGCCTAATTTATCCAGTAGAGGCGACACAGTTCACACCCAGGTTGCAGCAATCACTAATCAAAATAAGCATTAAACAGACACAGATACTTGTGTTATTTGTTTAGAACGTAATATTATTCTAGTATATGACACTTACCTTGAAATGGAATTTTGGAGCAATAATTAAAATAAATGTAAATTAATTAGACGCATTGATTGACTATATTATGAGCACCGCCGTCTCGAGGAGTAATACAGTTCGCCGTCTCGAGGAGTAATACAGTTTAGAAGGCAGTGATTATGAGACGCGGTGACAGCATTACATAATCAACAATGTCGTAGCAAAAAAACAAGAAGCAGTCTGGGTGTGAAAGGTGCTGCCATCTGTAATGTCGCCGAGTACGCAAAATTAGCCGTATAGGACACGATTAATACAGTTTAGAAGGCAGTGCGTGAAACTCACTGTATAAAAGAATAAAGGAATGTATTAATCGGTCGTTCATTTAGTCTAGTCGAGGACAGCATCTCATATTTACGAATGCAATCTTATACGTATGGAGCAAAATGGACAGCATAAAATAATTATTTATTTCAACTTAAAACCTTCGTGAATGACGAATTTATACGATATAGGCCACTACTGACAATCACGACATATCTGTGACTTGGTTCTAAAAGGGTCAATGTCATAAAACTTGCTTTTGAGATAACTGACTTTGAAGACTTTATAGAAGTAAATTTTTTTGCTGAACTTCCGACATGGCCTCTAAGGTTTCTGTATTATGTCTATTATTAGCAACACACATTGGTACTTTTAATACACGAAAAATAAAGACTAGCCGAGCTCAATAATGCATAAATCTCATTTTTGCAAGAAATTGACATTGGCCCTTTTAGAACCAAGCCACAGATATAACTCCCACCAAACGTTCAGATTTTTACCTGGTGGAAATACGATTGCATGTTTTGAGTTTCGTATTAAAGGGAAATCGAACATAAAAACATTATGGTGGGAAAGGGGGTGAGGGGAGACTGTCAGCAATGTAACAACATGCCAGGAAAACGTTAGAATTTAATTTTCATCTCGATGAAGTTAACAGAGAGCTTCCACAGTTTTAAATAAAGAGCTTGCACAGAGTAATTGTGGCAACCAGGAAATTTAATGCTGCTTAAAATAAGCAACCGTGAACATCAAAGTAAACGCGTTTTATAACTATTTCAGTACAAAAAGTACACACTATCATCACAAAGAAGGTAATATTAATTAACTTACATTAATATCATGGTCAGCATAACATCAACTGAGAGAAGCAAATGCATATAGGCCTAACGTGTATGAAAAAGAATGTAATAATGGCGAAAGTAACGACAAATAAAATCCATTTACTAACCAGTTATCTGTTGCTGACCATGCTTTTTTTATGAGAGCGTCGGCAATGGAATATTCCAAAGACTCTTACCTTATCTGGCTCAAATTTACAAATTGTGTGAATTCTTGCTTGTCTTTAAAGTACAAGGGCAATTGAACGAGCGAAGCGAGGTCCTATTTTAAGTCGACCGTTCGGCATTTCGTCTTTTTGTAAATTCGTTTGTTAGGAAGTCACAACTAAACGGTATATTCGATTTTCTTCTAATTTGGCATAAAGACATTAAAAAAAGACTTATGTTTAAGGATTTTAATTTTTTGTTTCCGTTTCAATATGGATACCGTTTTAACTGCTGAAATATATATATAATTCTTAGTTTTTTGACGCGAGGTCTACTATTCACAGAACTACTAGTGGTTGTTAAATCTTATTTGCAATTTTAAATTATCTAATATGGCAGATCAGTGCAATGGATTTAAGCTCCATATATAAAGTTTTAACTTTTGTTTAGCAAAAGAACAAAGTATCTTCAGTTTAGCTTAGAAATCTATATTTATCATTTTAATATCACTTTCGACGTCTCCATTACACCCTTATGTTCTTTTAGTATTTCCATACGTTCTTACATACCGAACAGGCATGTAGCCTCTAAGTTTGATTGATTTCTACTTTTTTAAAGTTAACAGCTATAGTCTGATTTGAATTCGAGACTGTTGAACTGTTCATTGATTCAGCAGTTGCTAGTATAAAAACAAGGTTTGACATTAAAAGTGCTAGGGTGCACACGATATTATGAACAGATAAGAATGTTTGCAATACTTCCACATCCTATAGAAAACAATTCTGGCAACCAGAATTAATGAGGAAACACTAAAGGCAAAAATTTTAATTAATCAGATAGATAATATTAAACCAACCTTCTAATACTTAAAATAAACTTTGGAAATATTTTACCAATGATATGAAAAAAAAATAATTCAAGTCTCAAATCAGTTCATTTTCTACGATATGAACACTCAAAAACTAGTTCCTCAAACTGGCATTTTGTACAATATAGTAATACTAAAGGAAATGGAAATGCAAAACAGCAAGTCACTATATGATAATGAATATGTAAATGCAGACTGAAGCACACATCATAATCATGAACATTCAACAGCATCTGAGATGTTGAATAGACTCTATATTGCCACTCAAATAATCGAGTTTTCAAGTTATGGAAGCGACTTGCAATTTTTAAGCGTTTTCCAAATGGTACCGTACTTCATTCCAGATAGTGCTGCTAACTATAAACTTTGTCGATTTTTCACGTAAATATGAACATCACGAACTCGATTAAAGAATGTTCTTTTTATATGCCGAAGGCCATACTAAATATATGCTCATGCTATTGCCAGTTTCACCAAATTCGCTTGAAAAATATGCACGTAAATTGCAACATGTGGTTGATTTGTAAGCACATTATGAAATTCCGTTACATTCCTCAATAGAATTTACTGTACGTAAAGCACGGAGCTAAAAACTCCACTAAAAATACGCATGACGTATTCCAAGAACTGAAATGGGAGTTGAACAATGAAATCAAGACGATAAAAACCTGGAAACTCGTAGCAAAACGTATGAGATACGCTCTTTCACAAAGGATGGGAGCGGCAAACGTTAACAATACAATTTCCCTGATAAGCGAGGCTACGAACCGCAGCGAAAGGCAGAATCGCTTAAAGCAATAAACATGGGAGAAAAAGCATTTCATGGCTCACATCATTAGTTTGCTAGATGTAGAAGGAAGGAAGTCAGAAATAAGGATCTATAGGCCTATTGAGACCAAGTTTATTAATGCGATGAAGATAAAACTAATAATTTGTGATCATGGCTATTTTGCTCAAATGTTAAATGTGTAAAAGGATTAAGAAATTTTTCAAGCAAACTACTGCAGTGATTCTTAGAAAGACTGTTCGGTATCAACACCTCAAATTGTCACTTTGCCTGCACAAAGAAAAAATAGGCTAAGTGCGTCTATTGCCAGGTGCATGGCTTTATAGCACTTTCACAGCTCTCAAACTTTCTTCTTTGCCTTTTCTGGCAAAGCCGAAAAAAATAAATTCAAGTTACGTGATTATTATTGTACACATAATAATAATAATAATAATAATAATAATCCAATATCAACAGGCTTCTTCCCATGGACGTTATAAATGCGTACACCAAGTTTCATAGAAATTCGAAAACGCGTATTTGAGTTATCGCGCATACAGACAGACAGATATTTTCCCGTCCCACACACACTCTAATAAAGTACTATTCTTGCAATTAAAATACAACAACAATGTGTAATAAAGTTTGAGGCATTATCTTATGCAAGGTAATTTAAATTGTAAAGTCTGCAGTTCAGAATATAGTGATGGGATGGAGTTCATCGCGGCCTGGTTAATCAGGTAAGAGACTAGGGACATAAACCGGGGAAGCTGTTTCGATGAGGCATTCAGGTCAATTTTCAATTAATTTCGGGAGGGTCCCTTCGTATTTAATCAAACGTGTGGGCCGTTGAACGGTGCCGGTGACGAGAAACCAATAACCTGAATGTCATACGCTGTTCAAAAACTCGTGACCAAATCAATACATGAATTACTGATGTGCTGATTCCTAAAATTCACAAATACCTGTTCCGACAGAAACGGTTGAGTTTTCATTAAGGAAACAGCGAGTGAAAGGTTGAAATTAAATTGGAAAAGAACATTAAATTACTTCACGGATAAAAAAGCTAGCGGAGTGATCAAACTATTTCTCAGTTGTACTAAAAGTGGCTTTAACGCCAATCAAAACTAATCCTAATTGATTCCATTGCGTAGAAACCCAAAATTAGCCTCTATGCGCTACAAACACAAACCCGAAGGTCATGGATTCGATCTTCGATAAGTCATTGGGATTTTCAATTAACCTAATTATTCTAGGGCAGCGTTTCTCAACCTTTTTGAACCTGAGGACTTCTAAAAAGTCTAAAAAATGTTACGGACCCCTAATTTTACATCCCATTTTTAAAAGAAGGCCTATATTCTTAATATTTGGGGTATTAATTATAGGTCATTAAAACGAAATATGTGAAAAAATGTTCCTTCTTTACTTTCCACTTGCTTTATGATATTTTTAAATTATGTCTGCGAACCATCTGCACCATCTGTGGTCCGCGGACCATCTGCACCATCTGTGGTCCGCGGACCATAGGTTGAGAAACGCTGTTCTAGGGTACTGGGGCTCTGGGATCGACTCGGCCTCTTAAGAGGTATGAGTGCCAGAAACATTCGGGGTGGGGGGGGGGGGGTCGAGTTCATTCGACAATAAAAGAAATATAAGCTAGTAAGACAAATTTGGCTACACAAAGTATTCCAACTATTCTTACATGATGACTGACAGAATATGTTTTGCTATGTTAATGTTTTGTTTAAATTAAACTTTTAGTTTTCTAGCTAAGATGTTAAGGTATAAAGAGCAATACACTCAGGCACACACTATTTATTCTCTAAATGGTATTTTTAGATGCCAGCGATCTCAAAACACTAGGGTGAGGATTAGAACACTAGTAGTTTTGTAAATAGTAGACCTCGCAGATCTGCTCGGTTTAAAACGGCTACCATCTTGAAAAGGAGAAAAATAAAAATCCTTACACTTACGTAGTTTTTAATGAATTCAAGAAATCAAAACTGGAAGAAAATCGAACAAAACTTACAGACGAAACAACGAACGGTCGAATTAAAACAGAACCTCGCTTCGCTCGGTCAACAGTACATTCACTAGATACGGTTAATATTATATGGTTAAATCAAATCAAATAATTTAATTCTCCAAGACAGTACAATATACAATGTATTGAGTCTGCATAAGCAACGTCAACTTAAAACTAGGTATCTATCTTGATATAATATAACATGAATATTTAGAACAAATAGGCCTACGAGTACAAGTTGAAGAGAACCAATATACCATATTATGTAACAGTATAATAATTATCTAAAATGCAAAACAATTAAAAACGGTTCACATCAGATCTGAAGTAAATTACTAATTGGATATGCTAATCCATGAAATGACAGGTAATGAAAATTATATTAAAAGACATGTTCGAAATAAACATTAAAACTGTAAAAACCATTATCTACCGATAATTTCCGGACATAACGTTTAAAACTATTAAACTCAAGATTTCTAACTATTAATGGTAACTTATTACAGAAATTAACCGATGCCCATTTAAAGCAAGAAAAATTTAAGGTTAGAAAAGGTTAGAAAAAATATAGAAAATTTTACTACAGGGATACAGAGATACGATAAAAAGAGATTGGGTAACTATCCTTTTTGCCTTAACAAGGATACTGCACGATTTCCATGTCACCCTAAGCAGTAGAGCACTAAAATCAACCACAATGGCTGAGATTCATTCGGTTGTGAATGATATATTAGTTACAATGCTACTAAGGGTTGAAGAACACGTCATTAATCATTCAGCAGTTATTTACTTGAACACCTTATAGGCAGGCTACTTCTACACGAGTGGCAGCATCTGGAGGGAAAAAAGCGGAGATCCCTTTATCTAAAAGACACCAAAAAAGTTATGGTGAAAACTTGGTTCCTTCCTCAATGACTGATAAGATTATTATCTCAGAACTCATGTCATCCTCAGAATTCGTTATCGAGAATTTCTACATACAGTTCATTGGATTATTACATAACGTTTTTATACTAGGATATTCTGTTTCCTACTTTGTTGTGGAGAATATTGCTCTTTCCTGGGTTTTAGACTATGTAAGAAGTATCGTATCTTTGGAATTCTCATTTATATTATAAAGACTGCTAAAGTAAAGTAAAGTAAAGTGATCCCTATACAGGCCATGGAGGCCCAGAGGGTTCCAGTAGGTTGAGGCTCCCAGATTTTGGACATTCGGCACTTGAAGGTGGTAAGGTTGTCACCGGCCGCATAAAGACTGCTACCTAAGTAAATTAAAAAAATCATACAGCGCTGGACTTATGCCATGTGACATAGAAATGCGAAGACATTGAGTAATTCCCCTTTTACATTGAGCTCACTCCCATTGAAGTGAGCAGGGAATTAGACAGGAGATTGGGCAGCCAGTATGTAGCCTAAACACCTCACTCGTGCTGCTTCTGCTACTGATATAGCCGCTGCCCTATGCTCCTTCCATTGGCGGTTAATGTGCCGAAGTTAAAGGAGAAGCAACGCAACTGCAATTAATTCAATTATTCTCCGTTGCCCAAAGTCGAATGCGAAGTAATATGAAACGGCAATACATACACTCACTGCTTCCGATGCTGCCACAGAAGTATTTTGGGCAGGTATAAGGTTGATATTAGCAAATAATCGATATCGCTCAAATAAGCTTTCGAGTAAATCATAGGCCTATGCTACGCCCTTTTCCACACAACCGACATAATAAAAAATTAGAATATTGTAGAAAGTAACTGTTTCCATTTCAGTCCTATATTCAACAATGAAGCCACACGGGCCGTGTGTAGGCTAAGTTGGGAAAGTAGAGCAAGACTGAAAAATTCAATGACATAGCCGGGATTTGAACCAAGATTTTCGGTTCTCCGTTCCGCTGCTCTATAATTGAGCTACCATGGCAACAAGCCGGTACAACATTAAATTCTCCAACTAACTCACATGTCTTGGTATACCACCAGGAGCTTCTCAATATGAGACACTACTTTCCCAATGAAAACACTTATTTCAGAAATCTAGATCGAAAGTTCTGTATTCTGTGATGTATTGTGAATCTAGAATCCAGGTAGATTTCGTTTTAAGCTACCGATCGCTTGATACATTTTTA
This sequence comes from Ectobius pallidus, assembly GCA_964059195.1. Classification (NCBI taxonomy): domain Eukaryota; kingdom Metazoa; phylum Arthropoda; class Insecta; order Blattodea; family Ectobiidae; genus Ectobius; species Ectobius pallidus. The sequence continues at coordinate 61,243,813 of CAXKWD010000004.1, forward strand.
ACAGGAAGTAATCAGAATATGAAGATGTGGTAGGATCTAAGCGATAACAGGGATAAATGACTGACTAAATGATCGTAGGTATATGTCATTAGTGCACACCAAAATATGAGTGAATGGTTAAAGGTTAAAAAATACAAGCTAACCAATGACAGTAAAACTGAAATTACTTAAACAAATATTTATAACATGACTGACAGTGTCTGACTAATGTTCTCTTTTACCTGACTAGGCGAGGCTGCTGGATTTGGGGAATTAAGGATACATTGGAACACATTACTTCCCTTGACAAGTTTTAAACAACAAAAAGTCGTACTAATTTATATTTGGAGTGAAATTAGTAAGAAATTAGTTACATAATTAAAGTAAAATCACGTTGTCTAAGACAATTTCAAGAAAATGACAAAAACAAATAATACAAAACAAGCGGTAAGTGCCAAAACCACGATTTTCAGCTGAGACTTTTAAATGGATCTATGAACCCAGCCAATGCATTTCAGAAGGGTCCAAGGTCCAGGGAAAGCACGTTAGCAATAAATTCTAAGATACAGCGCTGGGTCTATCTCCGGAACGTCTTTCAGTGAGTCTATGTCTTGTTTTCTGCACAATCATGATTTTGGCACTTAGACCCTTCTAAAACTAAACGCTTCAATTAACCAATCTCGCTCCGAGGAAGATGATAAACTGAAATATGAAATTACGTCTTGAGCTAAACTGTTTAGATACACAGAGACGAACATTTTTTCGCATGTTAAAAACGCAGAAATTAAAAAAATAGTAAGTTTCCACGGGAGTATCCGTTATCAAACCTACAGGCAAACAAGGTGCACCACTATTATTCAAACTGGGTGTAATGAATGATACAGCATCATAAAAGATGCAGACGCATGCATTTGGATAATGCTCGCATACATTTACAGTAACATAAAACTAATTCAGGTTCAGGGTTTAGCAAGTATAAGCTACTTTATTTAAATGAGATTGCGCTGTTGTGAAAATGGTACACTAGTAACAGGATATAGTGTAATAAACCCAAGTCTCCATCCAATTAATTGCTTCAAACACAGATGAGTCACTGCAAACTCACTCATAAACTTATCGAAACAGGACAAATACGAGGTAAATAAAGGTCGGAAGGTCATGGATAATGTCGAGCATATACTACACAAATAGGATTGGAGGGATCACAATGTGACGTTTATTATTACAGTGACGAAATGTCACAGTTTAACTGTTTAACTGGATTAACTAGATTCTATAGTTATACATCTGAAGGAAAATACATATTCCAAATACTTCATGCTTGCTTTCTTCTTAATCTCTCTTATTTTTCTTACTCTCTCCTATTCTCTTTACTCTCTCCTATTCTCTATACTTCCTACATTTACATAGGTAATTTTCTTAACTTTCCTACTTTTCATTCAGCTATTTCATATTTGGGTGATTGTAAGTACGTGATGTATTGCTAGCATTGTCATGAACATTGTAATTGGGTGTATACCTATAATGTTCATTATTGATTAAATAAATAAATTCCATTCCTCACTTACGTTTTTTGAGGGGGAACATACAGCTTTCGATGCTGAAAAATAGGTGAAGTTCATTATTTTTTTTCCCAGAAGTGAATTGTTTTGTAGCCTTGTATTCTGGCAAGCGCTATATTGACTAGTTCTACAATTGCATACTATTTTCAGAATTAATTTAACTATTACAGTTATGGGTAATTATCATTACAAAATGGCAGCCACGTTTCATGCACTGGAGTACCGTTTCCCTCATAACTCAAACATTAATTAACATATTGCATTGAAATTTTGCACGCAAGTATATTTGATATTAGTGAACAACACTACCTAGAATCATTGATGTAACTTTAATAGTTTTTTTTTAAATATTTCTGATGCAAAAATTTGTAAAAAAAATTAACAAGTGATTAATTATTTTTTAAAAATATTTATACTGCAGATAGGCCTAATCCAAAGATTCTAGATTATGTTGTTCATATGATATTTACAAACAGATAGAAATATTGGTATTTATGAAATATTGGTATTTATGAAAATTATCAGGGAATCTGCATTTCAGTGCACAAAGTTTGACTGCCAATTTGTAATGATAATTACCCACAACTGTAACAGTTAAATTACTTCAGAAATTAGTATGCAATTATAGAACTAGTCAGTATAGAGCATGCCAGATTACAAGGCTACAGAACAATTCACTGCTGAGGGAAAAAATTGAAGTTCACCTACTTTTCAGCATCGAAAGCTGTAGGCCTATGTCCCCCCTTAAAGAAATCCTGTTGCTTTTGGCTACGGCAGAAGAGGAAGAGTAATTAATAGAAAGAAGAAGAATCGCTGAGATTTCGAAGACCTTAGAAAAACACTGAATTAGCGATTTGCTTTGAACGTGATATTGGAAAGATGTCACCTTTAGCCACCTGACCCCTTCTATGACTCACATACTCCTTACTTTGTTAATTTTATCAAAGAGCAAACAATCATTAAACATGGGAGGCGACCTGAATATAAAGCGTAAAATAAACCGCCTGCAAATCCCGCCAACTTAATGGAGGTTAAGATAAGGCAACAAAGCAACATTACAAACCGAAATGGTAGGATAACTGGGAAAGTTTTAACACCCCCCCCCCCACGAAATCCGTGGGTAATTTCAAGGGGCTCTATTAGTTTCAAGTCCACGAGGCTGTGCTTTGAGCTGATATTCGCCGCATGGTCTAGTTCGTTATTAGATAAGGCGTTATATGCATTACGTATGTGGCAGACAACATAATTCACGGCTGTACTGTTATTAAGCCTTTGTTTGCATGCTAAAACTATCAAATGGTGTATTAGAATTATGCTTTTGACATAACAGCCATGTCTTAAAACACTACAAGGTCATGGGTCTTAGAATGAATAACAAAATAGCAGCAGGATTAGAAGAACTTCGGCTAAAAGAAGTGGTTGATTACACTGGTCAACATGATTTTTGTCTCATGAGTACCAATAGCTGTACTTAATGCAGTTTTTTATCATGTTTTCAAATATGTATTCGGAATTTCTCCATCACCCACAGTTGTTTTTAAATTTCAATTTCAATTAATGGATTTAAATATATTTTTTTAATAAACTGCCATTTTTCCATTGTAAAATAAAAACTCCTAGAGCATTGTAAATGTGATGGAACCAAATGAGCTAACTCAAATTGTACCGTTGCTACTGTTGTGCAAGTTCAGACTGTACAGACAGGCACAAACATGATCATGCATGCCTTCATTACAACGATGTCAGTTGTGAGAGAGCAGTGAACCAGTAAAGACGTAATTGTGAGTGCTTTGTGTCTGGATTATTGTATATTGCATATAACATATATACAAATTTATTTCTTTTAATTTGTTGTTAGTTACAAAATGCCTAGAGCTTGTTTAAATCATCCTAACAACTTTTGTTATATAGCCTATGTGGTGAAGTGACGCTCAAGTCCCAAAGGCGAAACCTTACTCCATTAGTAAAGAAGTGTTATGAACTTTATTTTGGGTGTAAAGTGGGGGACCAAACAAGGACCTGGGCCCCACACATCTGTTGTTTATCGTGTAGTAGGCTTCTCACTGCATGGAAGAATGGCACACGCCACATGCCATTTGCTATCCCTATGATTTGGAGGGAACCCAAAGATCACTCCTCTGACTGTTATTTCTGCTTAACAAACATTAAAGGGATTACGTCAAAATCAAAACATACAGTGGTGTACCCTGACTCACACAGCGAAGAATTGCCCATACCAAAGCCTCCAGAACATGTGACATTAGATGAAGAGAGCTCAGATTCCGATGGAAGTAAGGAAGAAGAAGAAACAGATTTTGGTGATACAACTTTTGAACAAAGCTGTTCATCTGAGTCTCATTTATTGACTCAAGAAGATCTTAACGATCTCATACGAGATTTAAAAGTATCCAAAAACCAGTCTGAAATGCTTGGTTCCCGGCTAAAAGGATGGAATCTTGTGTAATCTTGTGTAATCCTAAAAATGTGTATCTCCCTCCCTTACATATCAAACTAGGATTGATTTCGTGTAAGCCATGGGCAATACTCCTGGTTTCATGTACTTAAAACAGAAGTTTCCTAAAATTTGTGAATCAAAAATTAAAAAAGGGATATTTGTGGGTCCACAAATACAATCACAAATGCATGATGAGAAGTTTGAGGAACTATTGAATCCACTGGAGAAAGTAGCTTGGCAAGCATTCAAAAAAGTAACTCACAGTTTTTTGGGAAATCGAAAGGCGGAAAATTACCGTGATATTGTCAATGATCTTATAACATCTTATAAAAATTTGGGCTGTAATATGTCCTTAAAAATTCACTTCCTGCATTCGCACCTAGATTTCTTCCCGGAAAATCTTGGCGCAGTGAGCGATGAGCACGGGGAACGCTTTCATCAGGAGATTTCAGCTATAGAAAAGAGATATCAAGGCAAATGGAATCCTAATATGGTGGCCGATTATTGTTGGACCATCAAGAGGGATGCTCCACAGGCGAAATATAGTAGAAAATCGTCATTTCTTACTTTCTAGGTGAGTCCGAATGTTCGGATAATGTGTATTTAAGAATGTAGAAAATATTAAAGTGTTTGAAATTATAAATGCCTGTCTCTCGGAAACCTTGCGTGATGGAGAAAAACCGATATCATATTTGAATTCAGGAGACGAAATGCTATCAGAATCACATATTTTTCTTTCTGAGACAAAAAAAAAGTTTCTTTTTTGTTGCCCAGTGTTATGAATCCATTTTATATTCAATTGATGATTAATGAATTTCATTCCGATAGAGGGATATACCGGTACGAAATATATTATTCAATTGATGAGTTTGAAGGAACTTAGTTCGATCATCTTTAGCATTCCTATCACTTTAACATTTAGTTTTAAAAATTTATTCATGTTGATATTGTATGTTATGATTATAACATTTGATTCTAAGAAGCTTCTTGATTTTGATATTGTATTGGTGTTTATATTGGCGACTTATTAGTTATGAATATTATGATGTCTGTATTTATTGTAAATCTTATGACATGGTCTACTGAATACAATGGATGTCTGGTGGCTGTAATAAAACTATTATTGGACGTGTATTTCTCTAGAATACATATCTAATAATATATAAGCATCGTGCTTAGATGTATCCTAGATAACACTGAAAAACACAAAAATAGAATCGGAGGATATCTTGGTATCCAATACTTGTTCTAAGATAATTGAAGCGTGCTGATTCAGAATATGCAAACCATTTGTCTCTATCACCCATGGTTTTCTAAATATACAACTCAACTATTTATATGTCATTAGAACACTTACTGATACAGAGAGTACTAATGAACATGGCGTTAGCTGAGAAAATAGTGCGATTGAGTCACAGGACACATATTCTGTACATAAATATGTAGTTAAAGGCATAATACACATATAAAATCCAAGTAAATTGCTATTTTTTCTTAATGTAAGCTGTGTTTGGTTTGAATTTCTTGGCTGTAGACTTGCGTTTGTAATAAGCATTTGGCATGTCACGCTGAAGCGTCCAGCAGTAGTCAGCCAACATTGCTGCACTCCATCAACCCTGATACCATGACTCCATCGACCCTGATACCATGACTCCATCACCGAGATGTCCTGATGAAAACGTTCACCATGTTCGTCACTGACTGAACCAAGGTTCTCGGGGAAGTCAAGATGTGAATCAAAGAGATGAATTTTGAGAGACATGTTGCAACCCGGCTGTTTGTATGCACTAATGTACTTCTTCATAACATTCACATAGTCACCAGTTTTATAATTTCCAAGGAAATTGGCCACGACTGATTTGAATGACACCCATGCAAATCAGCAAATCAGCAAATCTTGGAAGTGGCCGTCAGCAAATATCTTCCTTATATGTGAATCTGTGAACACACCTTTCACTTTTGCATAACTCAACTCCGGAAACTTGTTGCACAAGTACCGAAAACTATCTGAATCGTCTAGTGCCTTCACGACATTCTTCATGAGCCCCAGCTTGATGTGAAGCGGTGACAAGATAACTTTGTCACGGTCAATCAACGGTACAAGATGGACATTTTTATTTCCTGGCTGCATTCTGTCTCTGATCGGCCAATTTTTCTTTATGTAGTGGTGTTTTCTATCTCTGCTGTCCCGGTGCAAGTAAATTAAATTCTTTAAGGCGTGAACCGAGCAGTTCAGCTTGCCCTATTGTTAGTGTTAGGTCCCGTACGAGGTCGCAAAGTTCAGCATTGTTTATGAAATGGATATTCTCTCCAGGTTGATAGTCAAGAGTCCGAATCATTGCTAGGAGGTGACAGAGAACTTTGTTCTTGTGTTTCTTCATCAACTGTATATTTTGTAGGCGCTGTTGGTATTGGACAAGTGATGGAATCATGTGGAATTGGTTTAGAAACTGTGGGAACATCTGGATACTTCACACAGATGTACGAGTTTTGTAGGAAAATCCGGTGACATTTGCCAAACAGAAATAATAGTCTGTGGTGTGGTTGCTTGACTCACGCCATATCATAGGAACTCCAAAAGCCAATTGGTTATTCTCCTTCACCTTCCTTACACAATCTCGCAAGTTGCATGAACATGTCAAACGATGCCCTGTGGTGCCCACGATTTACCAGTATCCACCTTTGAATCGAAGTATAGTTCATATGCTTTATTCAAAAACGGTGTAAAATTCTTCTGATGGGATTTGTCTGTCAGATAGCTACACACATAGCAAAACAGGTCTGGTGAATTTATACAACCTCTGGAAGCCATAATATCCAATTAATGTAAAAATAAAGATACAAATGAAAGTATATTAATGCGATATCAAAAATATTTTGATATATTACATTAAGTATAACTGGTTTCATAAATGACACAACAGTGTAGGCCTATGACGTTGCATGAAACATTACTAAAAACTACATAAAGATTTTTATGAACGGTGTTCAATGAAAATAATTTTTGTTGATATCTTCAAAACCTGACGTGATAGAGCAAAACGGTTTGCAGAATTGAAATTAGCATACAAAACTGCATTAGAAAAGGTATACAGCATGCAAGATATCTACAGCTTGTTTATCAGTGTAATCGTAATACACGGAGCAAGCGACGGGTTGGGCCCTCCATATGAATGGAATAGTCTTTTACATTACTCTCTTTATGGGCTTTCAAAGGAAATACATATGAAAGAGTTTTTACTGTTAAAAATTGTGTATGCTTTGTAAAGACTATCCCACTCATATGCCGCGTGTTTGATATTGACCAATAACGTTTAGCAATTCCTCGGATATAGACCAATCACGGCCGTTTATCTTACAACATTCTTGTAGGAATCGCGAGGAGACTGTTTTATCGGGGTAAAATCGTGTCCTCGTTACTGGGCATGTAAGTATCAGTGTGCAGTGATTGCTGCCACTAAGCGGCACGAAAACAGATTATTGTATCCAACATAACTTGTTTGGAAATTGAAATAATAGAAATGTACATTGATGAAGAACACAATTTCGATTCGGTGCAAGCCAGTTCTGTTCTGCTTAGCTTACCTGAATGAAGTTAACTATATCTTATATGCGCCGTTGGTAGTACTGATTATACCAGGGTAGCTCGAATCGATTCATGGATGGTTGGTTCACATTATGCCGTGATCTCACAACTGTTAGTCTTGTTTTTATACAACAAAGCACGAAAGTAATTATTATTTATATAATCCGTTACATTTTATTCATGGAATAGTCTTAATAAATCCAACTCGAGTTGACGAGTTACATCAGATAAATTCGCTCCTGCTTCGTAGTCGCGAATCTATCGATAAACTCGTCAACTCTCGTGGGATTACCTATGATAAACAAAATAATAACAAAGCACTGAAGTACACAGAACAGCAAAAAAAAAAAAATTAAGCTATTATTTCAGCTGTTATTATTAGTAGATCGAGATGAATTCATGTGTCTAGTATTATTAATCCGCTTTTACATTTTAAATGAAAGTACCAAACGTCCTGACATGAATATCAAGTCGAATGGATATTTGTCACAGTCTGTCACAGCCATTCCTGCAACTAAAACTGCTTCTTTATGAAAATAAGATAGCTTAAAATAAGAATATCAGGATGTTAATAGAGATTTACTTTATAAAAGAAAGCATACGCCACGAAAATGCAATATCAAAGACTTGGTTGAAAAAGAAACTTAGCATACAGCTGCACAAAAGAAAAAAGTTTCAAGAAAATCATTCGTCTGGAAAACGAGAAATCCGCCATGGTCGTTGTACATGCTTGTCAGTTGTTTTGTGAACTTGCCGAGAACTAGAGAATGAAATGTCCAAACCTAGAAGAAAACTTCAACGTTGCAAACCCGAGTGATATCGAACGGACCATTTACATCGTTCTCTCAATTTTATGGTTCGAGGAAACTTTTATGTGGTGGGAGAAATGGACAGTGAATTTCTTCTATTATGCCAATTCACAACCGCGAACAAAATGAAATTCCGCTGTGCTTCCAATTCAGGCAATAGACTAGGATCAGAAATAGCTGATAACGTATGAAAAATCTATGTCATCATTCACATAACTTATAGCCAGTAACATCTATCATCACTGATAAGGAACTTGTAGCTCAAAAGAAAAGACACTGTGTGAATGGTCAATCCGGAAAAAGAAAAGCTTCCTGTAGACTCTGTAAGTGCCCAAGTCAGCACGAATCAAGACAGGCCAATCTACGCTGGCAATCAAGAAGAGTAAAGCATCTTTTGTTGAACAGAAAGCAAAACGAAAACCAGGGGTGGTCAAAGATTACCACTACCATGCAGGGTAGACCGGGGCACGTTTGACATTTTTGAATTTTCTAATTATAAGTTACTGGAACATCTAAGTTAATTCATTTTCAAAATGAAAATTTAAGCCAAATGTACAGTGAATCTTACTATGACATAATTGAACTAAAACCGATTACGGCTTTCAATATTGGAGTATTTTGTACCCTGTCGAAACGTACACCTTGTTGTATAGTCCAGTTATTCATTGGATGGCCAGGCGGCTTCAAAGAGATAAACCATTAAGTCGGTGTTTCTTTATGTTAATTGATCTGACTATATCGGGCTTGGTTTCCGCTTTCCAAAACAAAAGCAACGTTGCAATATTCTCTCATTATTATCACTGACCTCAGTTCTTCCCTAACTTTAATAATTTCACACGTGTTATCGTTTACTGTAACTAGATCTTGCAACCTCGCGTTCCACTCCACGTGGAGTTGACGAGTAGCTGTCATATCTGTCGCAGGACATTCTTAGATTTTGATTGGCTGGGGTAACTAGCTGATTGGTGCGGTAAAATTAAAGAACATGGGTTGAGCTGTCGGCAAACTTTTCCTCCTAACGAAAGGAAGCCGCCTGGCCATGCAATGAATAACCAGAGTATACCTGTGAAGTACTCAAGGCAGATTATGAACAAGGTGAACAGTATTTTTATTTCTACGTAAATCAGATATATAAATTATGCAGAAAACCAGCCACTATTTTGTGTTGAAAATTTTCATATTTTGGCTACGAGGGATATAACTGTGTGTGAAATGTGTATTATATAAAAGACTCCACCTATTCCCTCGTATTTTATAAAATCTTTGTTGTTATTCTATCAGCTTAGTAGCTTTGTACATCTCTAAATTTCTAGTCGTTTAAAGCATCCATTGAATAAACTACAATATTGGAACTACGAGTCCTTCCATAAAGGAAGTTTCCCCTAGGGCCGTTTACGGAAGCAGAACACAATTACAACGGTCTTTTATATAATACACATTTTACACACAACCTTTATTTGCTTTTTTATTCAAACTGCAGCCTTCCGAAACCTTAATATCACTGGCACACGCAAACTCATAAGTCAATGATGTCATTGCATCAAGAGTTACATTATAAAATATTTTGGAAGTTTTTAATATTTGGGCTACCAAGGAATCTTATTTGGATGCTAGTAAACCCGGCGAGGATTTTTTTACATCCCTTCTCAATTATTTTCTTTGAACTATTTTTAAATTTATATAAGTTAGTACAGCGTCAATACCTGCCCCTAACTCCCTATCACAACTAATGTAACGAGCTGGTATCTTTCGCATTGCCTACACATACATCAGTTATGGTTGTCGTTTAGATTTATAGATTTAATGTTACATAGGTCCCCATAATGTATTTTTGAAAAACATAATATTCACATCTTTCACTAGTAAAAAAGCGAGACCCTTAGAAATTAGCAAATATAATTAAGTTCACCATGCATATACCTGTAATATATGCGTCATATGCAACCGGGAACCATAATGTAATAATGCCAACATAACTAGCAACTTCTTAATAATCTCTGCAAAGTTTCATTAATTCGCCACTTATGGAATGAAAATGGAATGAATTACATAAACCTAATGCACTTATTTTAGGAAGGATTATCATTTACACGAAAATGTTGATATCGTGAGTTATTTTTTCGTCATCCGCAGCACCATCTCGACTTGACCCGCGGATAACATCCATACATAAATACGTAAAAGATTCCCATAATCCAAAATAAATTATATTTATTTAGGGTAGTGAAATGAAATTAGTAGCTTACCGAAGTCAAGAAACCAAAGTAACCATGTAGCTCACCTGAAAAAGAAAAACATTCTGTATTATTATTAAATTCCAGTAAACTTACTATGATATTAGTAGGGTAAGGTGGTACATTTTCGAACACTTAACAAATATTCTTATTTTATGAACACATTAAACATAAGACAAGTTCAACTGTATTGTATTCACAAAGTTGGCAATGTAGTTGACCCTTCACAAAAATATCAAAGTCATACAGCTGTAATATTGGTCATGGCAATCGATCTTTCATTTCCAGAATATCGTTCGAAAATGTACCGCAGTAGGTACAATTCTATACACCAGTGGGTACTATTTCGAACAGTGGCATTTTCAACGAACAAAGTGGTTTCTTCCAAATATTATTTTCTATTATTATTATTTATCAGTAATATGAGCGTAATAATGATGTGTCACGTTTTGAATAGGCAGATGACCGGATTGGGGCATGTGGTCAGCATGCCGACTCCTACGACAGTTATTGATGGCTTACTGAACCGGAGCCGCTACTTCTTTATGAATTAGCTCTTTTGTTGGTGTCAAGAGACTGAATGCACCCCGTTCCAGATCACCCTACCTCAGAAAAATCCGAGGAGGTACCGGTGATCGAACCCAGACTTGCGGGTCCATAGTCAGGAACCACTAGACCATACAGACGGTCTGTTATAACATCAAGAGCAATAATAAAAATACTTAACAGCTGCATGCTATTGTGTATTGCATAAATGCTGAGATGTAAGAACATTGCAGAGGAAGTCTTAGTTTATAACTCTTCGTTGAAATAATACCACTGTTGAAAGATGTATGAATACCATTCTTTTATATTTGACTTGCACAGTTAATAATAATAAACATGCAGAATGCTGTGATAGCAAAACAGCTTTTCCATGCAAGACTTAAGCAAGCGATCGTGGGTTAAAGTACTGTTCGAAATTGTACCTAAAATTTGTTCGTATTTGTACCTCGAGCTAGTTTTTGTAAATTACTACATTGTTGGAATTCCGCTCACAAAGGACCATTGTTGAGCCAATGACTTACGTATTAAAGACTACGCTATTTGTTGGTATGAGTTAAAAATTGGTCCTCAAAAATATATTCCAGTAACACAACGTGGAATTATAAGCAATTTTATAACGTGCCATTTTTCAAGCATGGAGATCTTACCTTCGATTGGAAAATAATTTTTTATGGCCGAATGAGACAACTCGGAACATCATTCTCGCGGATACAGGTCAACAAAACAATCAGTATGGACGATGTATAATTAAAAACAGGTTGGCTAACATTTAAAACCCAAAAATGGATAAAAATCTTAGTCCGTTCAGAATTGTACCATGTTCGAAAATGTACCACCTTACCCTATCAAAGAAATATAATTTGAAAGTCCAGGTAACATGGAGACAACGTGCTACGTAACTCACCGATTTTATTTAGCTTTGGTGAATGAAAGCACGCTTCAGGCAGTTTAAAGTGATAGGCATATGTACCAATAAACCCCGTTTTCAAGTTATTCAGGAAAGCTTAAATAAAATTGGAGTCGGCAGTTAATTGCAAAGCCATGAAGATACCATGGATGTCTTTTTCTTTGACTGTTATAAGGTGAATATTTTATAGCATTGAAATTTATCGTATTATTACTATTAGTGTTCACTGTTTACATTTACTGTACATCTCAACACTATCCATTACAACATTAAAAATGTAATTTACCTAATAGATGGGCAATGAAATTATTCTTTGCAAAATCAGCGTAAAAACTACATAATGTATTATTGGGCCGATTTTATTTTTTTTAATACAGCAACATTTTACCTGAGTTCAATTAAAACAATAAGAATCGAGCGATACCAATTTAAATACGCGTGAACATTTTGAAGTCAAGAGTCACTTTATACAATTCTTTCACCAAAGTTACCTTAAATCGATGACATACAGAGCGTGATATGTTTTTGCTAAATCGTTAAGTGAATATTGGGAGTATTATAGCTTCAACATTGAAAATATTAAAATCCCTTTTATATTTACTTAGACCTATTTCATAATAACAATGTCAAAGTGTTATAAAATAGTGCAATTAAAATGTATTATAACTTAATAAAGCAAACATTTACCCTACTTACATATAAAATTGGACGAATATTTATGTTCTATCATCTCGGACTGCATAATAAATACGAATTTAATAAGTTTGCTTGTTAATCATGTTTTGCGTTGACGAACATATACGTCAGTAGCAGTGAAAAGATTAATACTTTTATCATGTGAACAGTGAGCTTACGCTTTGTTCATTACCTAATCGTACTAATTGATTTACTTACGTACTTATATTATTTAGAAGCTTAATTATTCATTTATTAATTGTTCTGGCCCCTCTATAGGTGTAGGTCATTAGGGTTCATCGCACTTTCTATTCTCCGGTAAAGTGTAAGAAATACCATTAGCCTATGGCATGATTCGTCTTTACGGGTGGGGAAAACCTTAAAGAAGAAAAAAAAAGTGACAAACCACGGGGTCTGAACTTGGGGTCCGTATGCGAGTCCGATTAACTCCCTTCTAATGCTCTTTTAAGTAATATGACAGATTCTTTTTCTAATTAAAAATGATAATTTAATGAATTATCATCCGAAAGAGCGGAGTATTCATTACGACGATCTGGAATGTGATCTCATTTGGTTTGGAATTATTTTGAAAAAAAAAATGATAATTCAGAACTGTAAACTTCTAGCCTAAACTCAAAGAGGATTTTTTTTTAAATTCGCAGTATGTTCAAGTATCCTGTTTAAAACGATGATACGCATTGTGAAAGATTTAGTTACTGGTGACTGTAAGCCAAATTAATGAAAATTTTAGTTCCTGTAAACCAAGCTGTCAGCGTGTTATATTTAGTCACTTTTATGTGAAAGCGACTAAACAATCCCTTTTTAACATAAAGCTGTTATATAAAGCTTTCATGCAAAGGGATGCCTGCCTCGAGAATTTTCGCATGGGCGAAGGCGAAGTTAAAGACTGTATGTTTAAATTTATTTTTCCCACCTATTCCATTTTAAACAAAAATGTATTAGAAGAGCTACATTCAGCACATATTATGAAAAACTTATGCATAAAAAAGCACAATGCTCAATTTCATTTTTAAGAGTGACAGAATAATTAAAACATTTTGAAAGATATCCAAATGACGAGCGAACACATTTGAACTATATACATAACCTCTACATACACAATGTATCAGACACGTCAACTGATCACAAGCTTCGATCACATTAATAATAACAACGTTGAATGAATGTAGACCACATTCAATTTTTCACACGTGATGTCATCTGTCATATCTAAAACACAGCTCAAATGGCTGTCTGTTACAGTAATTAACTAATTCATAAAATGTTATGTATAGCTTGTATTAGATAAATCCTCATTATTAAAGTAAAAAATAATTTTGTGGCAATATGTAACAATAACATGGGTCTTTTTTTTAACAATGGCTTCTACCAAAATAGACGGGAACGTCACTTTCTGAAGTTCCCTCTATGCTGCAAGTGTGCATAATGAACTTTCTGAATTTCGTAAGAGAAATGTCCATTTCCGATTGAGGTTAACATTATTTTCGGAAACTGTTATTAAATATAGTTGAACCCTCTAACAGAATGCAGTATTTTACTAGAGAGCATTAAAATGAAAATTTAGGAAAATGTTTATTTTTTTCTTTTCCCTTGAAGAGTCTACTTATTATAAAACGCAACTGACTAAATGTGACACTGTACCTATAAAGAAAAATTTGTTTGGGCGGGAATCGAACTAAGGTTTTTAGCTTTGTTCGCTGAAACGAATTACTAGGAATTCTGTGACCTGGAGACCTCACGATCAAGACCTGTTCTTTATCGCGTTGTTTATCGCCATTCATTGTGAAGATAATATGTTGTCCAGGGACAACGGAATTAATAATTAATAATATTAGCTTCTTTGTCCCCATATTATACACTATCCTAAAGCTATATTTACATCTTAAACCGTTTAGTTAGAATCATTGAAAAACGCTGAACATTACAGGAAGTAAAACCACTAAAACGTCCATTATCCTGAAGCGGAATAAAAGAATATAAATACTTACACATACTTCGTTTTTAATTACAAGAAACATTCGTGCCAAACTGGATAAAAATCTAGTAATGCGTTTGAACTGCGTAATAAACAAATTTACAGACTAACAGTCGAAATGCCGAACGGTCGAGTTAAAATAATAATAATAAATAAAATAATAATAATAATAATAATAATAATAATAATAATAATAATTATTATTATTATTATTATTATCGTCGTCGTCAGCGTCAGCTTTGTTGTTGCCCTCCCACTTCAGTTCCACAGGCATCCAGAGCCTCTCGAACCCCGGATACTCCGGGAACATCGCGTCATCTGGCCAGGAAGACACAATGCTAAGGTTGAGAAAAGTTCTCTTCGAACTGTATTATAACTTATAGTTTGTTCACTGCTGCGCACACTATAAGCGAGGGATTTGCAAAAAAAAAAAAAAAAAAAAAAAGAAATATCTAATTTTTTAGAATATATATTTGGAATATCATTGTTTTTCGTGATAGATAACAATTTTTTGCATATTTCAGCCGGTAGATATGAAAGCATATGCTTTTTTTTCCGCATATGCTAAGGTAATGTCCGCAAAATATATTTGTTTATTAGTGTAAAGTAATGAAAAACATTAGTGAATTAATTGCCCAACAGGAAGTATCGCCTGAATCCACGCAGCAACTTCTCCGACTCAGGTGTACTGCGTGTAGCATAAACACGCTCACTAGGCGTCGTTACGAAGTAGATCAATGTTCCAGTTAACAGCTAAAATATCTAATTTTTTAGAAAATATATTTGTAATATCATTGTTTTTCGTGACAGATAACAATTTTTTGCATATTTCAGTCGGTAGATATGAAAGCATATGCTAAGGTAATGTCCGTAAAAAACATTTTAAACAAACCGTTGATTTTAAGCTGTAAAATGGTATATGACATGTTGTGCCATCTACTAACAAAAGAAAGATCTAAAAGAAAAATACCGTTTTTATAGCACTTGTAGTTTGAATTTCAAAATGAAACTTTGGGATAATCTTCCCAATGATATGATGTACTTAAAAATAAAGAAATAAGTTTGTGTGATATTTTCATGATTTCTGCCACCATCTCCCATTAACAACAATTTTAATAAAAAGCAGAGGTAAATTGTTCCCAGGGCAATCAAATTTTTATGCACTTGCAAAAAAAAAAAAAAAATTGAGTTCAACTCCCCGGGTCCAGGACAATTTTTTCTCTAAAATCAAAACTGTAATACTAAGCAGTGATACAAAAACTGATAACCTGAATTATTATCACTTTCTTAAAATTAAATGTTCTGTATCCTCAGTGATGAAAATTACATGTGACTAACATTATCAATTAATCTATCAAAGTTGATAGAAGATGATCTGACAACAGTTCACCTTTAATAATAATTTCCGAAAGATCCGGCTCTAAAAGCGGTTAAAATTTCATCACACAGTTCTCCATAATTATTTTGAACAATAGGCTACTTTGCAAAACGGCTAAATTGTTTACTTTAATGAAAAGCGAATGGGAACTGAGTTCTGCCTGTATCGGCTAACTCGTAAAGTATGGTTTCCTTAATGAAAATGTCACAGCAGGATGCCAAAACTTGTTGTTTTCATAATTTGTTGACTAACAACATTGAAAACGTACCTACTGACAAGAGAGCAGTTATAATGTTAGTACATAGTTCTGTCTAATGTTGAAGCTTTACAAGATATGTGTTAGAAAAAATAAACCGATAAAAATTATGAGCATTGGCGTAATTAAGTCATAAAATGAATAATTAAGCGTTATTGAAGCTGATTTCACAACGTCTCATATTGGCTAAATGATCAACTGCCTCTATAGCCTACATCATACGGGACTGAGACAGCTTGTTGCGTACTACGTCATGATCAACTGTTGATCGTGTGACATTTGTAATTATAAGGAGATTATTATTATTATTATTATTATTATTATTATTATTATTATTATTATTATCATTGATGTTGTTGCTTTTTACAACTTCATTACCGGTACTGATTAATCCGAGAACGACAAATAAGAGGAAAGAATATTTCGTCCATGTTTAATAATAACTGCTCACTAAACCATTGTTAACCTAATCGAGATTAAGTTTGAGAGGGAGGGGGAGGATGAGAGAGAGAGGGAGAAAGAGACAGATAGACAGAGACAGAGAGATACAGAGAGACAGAGAGATACAGAGTGACAGAGATAGAGATAGAGAGACAGAGACTGAGAGAGAGAGAAATCTGATGTTCTTTAATGAACCTGGAAAGCTCAAGATTCAGATTAATAAATTATCTAGAAAGGAAGTATCTAAAATTAGTAGGAACTTATGATACTGTAATAACTTGTGAAGTAAAATATCAAAATATTTCCCATAACTAAATAGGGAGAAAATATCCATAACGATTATAGCTCCCCTGCCCAAGGTTCACCAGAAGATGAAGTCTACAAAAAGTCAGTCTAATCAACAACCTTTGATATAAATTATACAGCTTTGGAAAAAGATTGCTTACATTCAAAGGCAAATTATGAAAAAAGGTAAAATAATTTTAAAATCAAAGCATATAAGGAAAAAACTAACTTTTTGGAAAGGGAGCTATAATCATAATTAAAGTCTAATCAAATTTCATTTAAGAACACAAAATAATTATGTACTATTGTTACGGAATCATGTAGTACTGTATTTGTAACGAAATGTCCACCAGAAGATCAGTATGTATCAAGGCACCTCAAGATATCTAATGAGAATTGCGTAATGGTAACTCAAACATCAAAGAGCAGTTCAATGACTTCCCAATGGTGGATGTTAAACATTTTCAGAAGAAGAAAGAAACACACACACACACAAGAAGGTTCATAGTGTTGTTATTTCTGTCTATTTGCTTACGCAGTGTGCTAATATTTTAATCACTGTTTTTAATATATAATATTACATATAATTTTTGCTAATCCCGTTTACAGCCAAAAGCAATAGCGTGTCTCAATTTAGGTAGGCCATTAGGTAGACAATTAGACAATCCAGAATTGTCACATATTATACGTTTATTTTCTTGTGCTGTAGTATTACTAGACCTGTATGTTTTACACATTTTATTGTAATAATTATTTCACTAAATAAATAAAATATAAATAAATTACATATTTCAAATAAGTAATAATGTAATAAATAATAATTAAAAAAACATAATTCAATAGTAAATAAACAAATATATCACTTATGACTTTGAGTACAAAAGAAATCAAAACTCATGTTTTGGCAACAAACATGAAATAATAATTACTTGTCTTCTCTTTTTTCTTTCTTTCTTTCTTTCTTTCTTTCTTTCTTTCTTTCTCTCTTTCATTCTTTCTATCTATCTTTCTCTTTCTCTCTCTCTCTCTTTTTTCACGTTGGATAATGAGGTCCACACGTACTCAAGAAGAAGCAAATATGAGTTTTCTGATATTGATTCCCCGCAGTTCGCTTCCTTGTGTGCCTTGAAAGACTTCTCACCATCGACTCACTCCCGCCCCAGGACCAAACTCCTAAGTCATGTAATATTAAAGGAAGCCATGCTTATACATAGACACAGAGCCTCAACAGAGAGCAATATTTCCGAGCAAAACCTGAACGAAATCCATAGCAATATATTGACTAGACAACACATTAAAGCAGTCTTGGCACTGAAATTGATTGCTGACAAATACTTTATTTCATCCTTCAGGAAACACATAAACTGATACATGTCTATTTTAATTATTACCCCGGGAAAATATATATGTGAAGTCAGGAAAGTACTTTAATTTTTAAGAATATAACTTATTTAAGGGAAATGTATAGATGTTGGTAAAAAATAGTATAAATGGCTTCCGTCTACTCTGTCTTGGAGGATATAATGTTTATATACTTCATGTTATCTTCCTACGGTGGAATTGTATTACTGATACAGAAGATTGCCTCTTACTTTTTAACCGACTTAAAAAAAGAAGGTTCTCAATTCGGTTGTTTTTTTAATGTTTGTTACCTCAGAACGCCATTTATGAACCGATCTGAAAATTATTTTTTTTTTATTTGGGAGGGTATACTTCTCATTTGGTCCCATTTAAATTTGGTCACCCTAAGGGTGAAAAAAGGATGAAAAAATAGGGGATGAAATTGTTATGGGCTCGAGTCAGAAAAGGTTCAATACTCGCCAACCATAATAGTAAGATCTTTTCTATCCTCTAGATCTAGAATAAAGGTTTCCAAACTTTCAAACACCCGATCCCCATCTGGAGAATTAGATTACTGGCGGCCCATCTCCACTTATTGTTCATTAATGAATGCCTCTACGAATGACAAATGTTATACTCTCATGTAATATTTAATATAGTAATAAACTCTATAATAAATAGTAACGATAATACAATACTTCATGATTTTATTGGCGACCACTCTGCTACCAACAGTTTGGAAATTCTGCTCTAGAGAACGTTCAACCGTTAACTCTACACGATCACGCCATGTAAATGTGGCAAAGTGAACAAATCTCGTCACTAGAAAAATAGAGGAAGAAATAAAGACAGTAGGTATAAAACTATTTTATTACCGTCGACAAAGAAAGAGAAATTTAATTAAAGGAAATCAGAACGGTGAAGATGTATAGTTATAATCAGATTTTAGTCGGTGAGGAAGAACCGAAAATAAACGAAAATTTTATTTCAACTAGCTAAGTGGATTAGCGGTCTGCCTCCGTAGTTTAAGGAGCCGTGTTTGACGATAATGTATAACGGTAACATTTGTTGTGTATCATTTACTTACTTCCTCAATGGCAATAGACAGTTCCTTAGCAAGCTAAAATAATATTCTCTATTTTACGAGACACGGAGGCTCACACGAACCCGCCATTCAACCCGTTTCTGTGCTAACTCCATCCAACTACCCCTCAAGAAATCCTAATTCACTTGAATCTAGGTTCCCTTAAGTCTAGGTTTTCCAAGTGGTCTTTTCCCTTCCGATCTCCCAGACAATACTTTGTAGGTATATCTTTCATCCCCCATGCGAGCAACATGTCCAGCCCATTTCATCCTCTGTGATTTAATTACCCTTACTATATTCAGTGAAGAGTACAGGTTATGAAGTTCGTCAAAATGCAGTTTTTCCCCCCAGAGCCCGTTTCCATTTCTCTTAGGTCAGAATATTTTCTTAAGCACCCTGTTTTCGAACACTCTCAGACTATATTCTTCCCGAAGAGTAAGGGGCCATGTCTCACATCCATAACTTATAATACGACCGGCCGGATAATTGTCTTATAAACGTTTCTTTTTGGATTTCTGGAAAGAAGACGAGAAGATAAAAGTTTCTGATTTATTTTGGTATAATTTGAGTTAAATAATTGTTCAAGTCAATTAAATTACGGGTTGTCAGTATCGTCATCATCTTTCAGGGCAACATGGATCTAAGCAAAATAACACCCATGACTGCGGCAATAGTTTTTTTCTAATTACATGAACAGCTTCAAATATATCACGATGAGCAAAATTAGATAAAGTGGAACAGACTGCATCTATTAACTCGAACGATGCAAATTAGTATCACCGAACACTTAAGATAATTAAGGAAAGCTCTTCCCTACACAAGTGGAGAGCTTCCAACAGAAATGAATTCCAGGAGAAATTCATTTAACGAGGTGTAATTAAGTAAAATATTAAAATTTACCCCCCAAGAACTACGACAGAGGGAATTTATAAAATAGAATCACGCACTACTCCTGACATCTAACTAGATGTCTTTCTGAATTCTAATCACGCTAATCTCCTTTGCAAAATCGAGGTATCTGAAAATCTTCATTTTGACTTAGAATCAAGTAAATTTGACAAATAAATCACAGATAATCTTCCGGAGCATTTCATGACATTTTCGCTTCATTGTTATATTTATGTTCTTATTTCGATTAACAGTTACCAGTTCATAGCCTTACAGTAATGTTTTTCTTACTGACAGTAGATAAACGCGTGTGAGGGGAAGGGCATTCACAGCTATCTTACCCTTCCGCCAGTCCTGTCAGTCGTAGCCGTATGCCTTAGTTAGCGAGATGTGACTCCCTTGAATCGAATGAATCATCGCCCCTTCAAATGACTATATTTCGATAGTGGACTCATCAGACTACTGAGCATCTTTCTGAGCAGGTTAGGTAGAAAAAATTACTTTAGTTTCTTGATCACTTATAAAGGAAACATTCATTTTGCTCATGCATATATTATTACATATAAGCCTTGTCAATGCGACGTGTTGAAATTAGATTACAAATAAAAAAAATGAACGAGGATACCCCTAAATTATTATATTACCTAGAAAACATCATTTCATTTAAGGGGGGACATACAGCTTTCGGTGCTGAAAAATAGATGAAGTTTCATTATTTTTTTTTAGCAACGAACAATTCATTGCGGAGGAAAAAATAATTAAACTTCACCTATTTTTCAGCATCGAAAGCTGTATATCAGCATAAAATTCACTTAACTTGTAGAAAGGATTATTCTCTAGCATACTAGGTGGCATGACAGTTGGAAAGCACCCAAAATGGCTGCACGGTACGCAATAAAATTATCGTTTTCACCACTTGTTTCATAAATAACAATTTTAACGTAAAATTTCTAAAGTTTTTTTTAAAACCATTTTATGCATCTTCTTTTAGTTTTGTCACACTGAGTTATTTTTTAGTGCTTAGTTACCGTACACCATAACTAGACTTATTTCCAAGGTGCACATCGCAAACCTTTAATAACATCCTGTTATGAAATCTGAAGATGAGAACATAGTGTGTTGGTGCAAACACGGCGACAAAAAGCAATGCTGTTATAAAATACGTTAGGTAACAGGTTAATTATATATTGACGTAATTTTCATTCGCCCTAGTTTAATCATAACGCCAGGCGAAAATGAAAAATCTTAACCCAATTATTGGTACAGCAAATGCTTGCAATAAAGATCCGAGTTTACAGAAATGGGAAGACAGAGGCCATTTGTGTCACAAAGCTGGCATGTGCCTGGAGTATTGAGAATTTATTAGGTATTCTATTAAATTTTATCGCTGAAATAATTGTCACCGCCGTTAAATGCAGAGAGCTCACCGTTGAGGATAGACTCCCACACACTCTAGCAGCTTCCCCTCTTACGCGCACCTGAGGCTTTCAGGACCGGGTGAATTCTCCAACCAATTTGTTCCCTGAATAAATCATCAAGCAGACTTCCATTTCTCGCCTGTGTATACAACAGCACACGTAAACGTGATATTAAAGAGACGCCGGAAACCACTGTTATAAATATGTTTCCGAGAGAATAGCACAGCTCCCTACCGCAGTGAGAATGTAGATTCATTTCGTCTGCGGAGTAGATTATTTGCGAACATAGTAATCATACCTAGAACTGTCTCAGGGAGTTTCAAACTATGATATGTATATCCTTAATAAGTGGCAAACTGGTAAATGTCTTATCATAAATTCAGACCAGAATGTGCATGAGAATGCATGCATTTATTGAAGGTTGACAATTATTAAGAATTAATTATACATATTTGCATTTAAAACTACGAATAATTGATATAAAACAAATGTTATATTGCATATTACAACAGTTTTCCCGAAAAAGGCACGTTTAATTTCAACTCAAAGTAAAATTTGTTCTAGTTCCACATAGTTTCCGAATATTATTACGGAATTTTTTATTGTTATGTATTGTAATGTTTGATTGTAAAAGCAGCAGAATGGTCTCCGATCGTTACATTTCGTTATTGCAACAATGCATTTTTAATGAGAATTTAAATTAAATTAAATTAAATTAATTGCCAGTCTGCAAAATATTAAACAAATATTTTAGTTTACGTAATATACATTTTGGATCTGAGAAAAAAATACAATAAATGCAACGCAAAATGTATTCACAGGAGGCCTGGATAGAAATATACATGATTTATTCTGAAAACATATCGGATGTAAGTACCATCAACCATACCTTTGATGGTTATCAGATCACAATTTCGATTTTCCCCTACGACACTACCTTATTCTAAGTTCATATGAGAAAATAGCCCAAACATCCTGTGAGTTCCATTATTATACACAAATATTTACTATCATAACCTAAACAGTATCAAGATAATTTATCGCAGTCTGAATCTGGTACTGCTAAAAGCTGTAGGCCTACTCCGTTCTGATTGCTACTGACGGCACGTTTGAATTCACACGGACCAAACAATAAATTAATTACTCCCTTTCTGCTCCCTGAGACACGATAAGGTCCGCTACAGTCTACTGGCTCCATCCAGCTTTGTCTTACCACATGGGGGATGAAAGGGTGCTGCCGATCTAATTGATTTATAGAGTCCTTTATTCATATAGTGGCCCTTGTCGCATTGTATTCGACTGCTCCGTGTATCTGCGGCTTTCCCAGGATGAAGGGGAGATAAGAGAACAGATTCGAGAGTCAGGAATACTACTATTCCAAATCTTATCCCCCATAACAGATGCAAATCTAACGTAATCATTCATAACGAGGTTGAATATTCACTGCAAGAACCTTTCCTCTAAGAGCATCTAGGGATAGATGACCAAAAAGAAAATTTCTTAACAGAAAAGTTATGGGGGAATGTGAATTTAGCCTTAAGAATTAATGGAATTGTAAACTGAAACTAACAGCACAGTATTAGGCTGCTTGATACACTCTTGCAGAGTAAAATTTACCCTTCTTAATTGCATTTCCTTAACATTTAGTGCACCCATGGTTATTGTAGAAATACTTTCCTCGATTTTCGTGGAGCAGGGAAGCTACAACTATTCGCATACTGCAAAGTAGCAAGATTTAATAGCAAACGCATGTTATCCATCTGGTGAGGATCGTTCCGTATGATATCGTCACAAAATGTGGAATTTCAAGCCAATTATATCTGTCTTGGAATTGAACCGAATGGTATAGGAACCACAGCAAAATATTAGCTCCGATTACTCATGCTATTCGTACAGCGGGACAGTATGTAGCAGTAAAAAGTGGAGTAAAATAAGCAAGAAACACCAACCATAGGCGAAAAATTAGGCATTATTATTCCCTGAATAAACTGAAGAACGCACAACGATATTATAATTACTTGGAATTTTGGCTAGTTTTCTGATTTCTTTCTTCTCCTACATCACGAATGTGCATTTTATAGGCCTAGTTATAAAATATCCATTTCCTTGTAAACTTAAGAACAAAAGGTTGCCCAAATCGCTCCATCCTAAATCGCATTAATTGATGTAGAAAGTTTTCTTCCGCATGCAGATGCCATCCGGCGGCATATGATGAAACTACAGCCCCGGAAGTTAATTGTGCAACAGTTTGGTTTGATAAATGT
Source organism: Ectobius pallidus (assembly GCA_964059195.1). Classification (NCBI taxonomy): domain Eukaryota; kingdom Metazoa; phylum Arthropoda; class Insecta; order Blattodea; family Ectobiidae; genus Ectobius; species Ectobius pallidus. The sequence goes on from CAXKWD010000004.1 coordinate 61,267,917, forward strand.
TGTTTATTCCGTGTGTACGTGTATTTTTAAATTATACTGAGTTAATCAGCAATTTTTACAAGTTTTTCCTAAGTATTCTGTTTATCCTTAACTTATATTGTAACACCTAAATGCTTTGTTTGGCAATAGTTTTACAACATAATGTTCACAAAATTTACACAAGGTTAACAATGGTGGGATTAAAATGGCTCAGTTTCCGAAATCGCACCTTTGTCATGTTTCTCAAATTGTACCGCAGGTTAACTTAATATTTGGTGGTAATTTTTATTATTCGATTGCTTAGTTAGAAATGCCGGGGAAGAGAGAGTATGGGAAATGGTCACCACAAAATATGCAAGCAGCCATATAAAAGAATTTAGTGAGAGGAAGATGGGGTTAAATCAGATAGCAACAAAATATGCGATTCCAAAGAAAACATTTCTTAGGCACATTCGTGACGAAATTGGGAGAGGTTACAGGCGACATCCTCAAGTCAACTGTCAATGAGAAGGGAACTGCATTGTAATGTTAAATTACTGTAATATAAGGATTCGTGCGATTTGAGCAACAGTTTCCTAAATGGAACCAATGACAGATAATTACAAAATATTTTAAAGTATTTCTGAATAAGTGAAATTAAAAAAAAAAATAGATAAAAAGGTTTGGTACACGAAATAGATTTATGCACATGCATTTATGTACCAAAGATTATTGTCTGTGTTGGACATTACATGATAATATTATAGGAGAAATATTCCTCTGACACTGGGATTTGAACCCACGACTTTTGGCTATCCGTGCCAATGCTCTACGAACTGAGCGAAGCCAGAGTTCACTCCACAGCGCCAGATGGAACCTCTCTCCTAGCCAAAGGTCCTGGGTTCAAATCCCAATGTCAGAGGAATTTTCTCCTATAATATTATCATTTAGTACACGAAGTTATGATTAAGTATTTGTTGAGTTAAAATGTTACATATCTATGGCGTTATCACACCGTGTATATACACAATAGCAACATTGCTGCCATAACCGAGAAGAATTCCCAGTTTCTAATGGTTTATCTAACTGACTTTTATGCGCGCGAACACATAGTATTACTGTTACAAAATAAAGAATTAAATTAAAAAAAAAAAACTACGTATACATTTTCCGGCACATTATAGCGAATTACGAGAATCGAAAGTACATAAAGGTAATTCATAGTCTAGACAGGGAAAGGGCCTCAAGACAATGTGAGTCAGACTTGGTAAGTATTTATAATGGATGTATTGACTTCCATGCTGTAGATACCATCAGAGTGATTCCAGCACGCTTGCCGAGCACTCGGTCACTCGACATACAATATCTTGGCATGACATTTATGCGGAATATCGACCCCTCCAGATTTCCAACTGCGTCATCCCAGCTTTTTAAGCGTTTCAATTGCACTCAATTGAGCGCGAAGATATCAAAGTGCTTAACAGTTCAAAATTTCCTTAGGACATATACGTGAGTAGTACTAACTCTTTCCGAGGCATTTCTATTGCATCTAACTGACCGCGGAGATCAACAAAAAGCTGGGCATTCTCCATTACAAACCTCAAACATTGTAATGAATAGATATATGCATATGCATTCATGTACCACAGATTATTGTCTCGGACATGTTGGACATTACATGATAATATTATAGGAGAAAAATTCCTCTGACACTGAGCTACGCCAGAGTTCAATTCACAGCGCCAGATAGAACCTCTCTTCTATTATTCTAATGTAATAATAATAGTAGGCCTATATAATTATATTGTACTGAATAGCATAAAGAAAGCAATGAACAGAATGCTATGAATACATAAAAATATTTGTATTATACTGTACAATAATGTAAAAGTAAATTCGTGTACCCACTGAAAAAGACAGAGCGTTGTCGGTTCCAAACTTTTTGCAGTAAACTTACGGTACACACTGCTTAACGTCTAACCTATTATTTTTTCTTCTTACGATTAAGAGCTTCGTATGTCTTCAGGCAAACATGAAAATTAAAAGTTTCTTACAATTTCAATCCTCTAGCCTATAGTCGTGGAATTATTAATACACACTATGGAATCAATTTAGCGAGACTGTTTACAAAACAAGTGGTTATTACTAAACACATATTCACAAAATAAGAGTAAATCCATTAATGCAGGCTTCACAGTAAGTATATCAGACAAGAAAAAACGGGGGGAGAGAGAGAGAAGAGAAGGGATAAGAAGTATAAACACGTACATGGGGCATAGAAAAAGACAATAAAAGCAAAGATAAAAATTGAGCTAACACACACAGAGAAATAGGCACACGACGGCCGAGACAAACCTTGAAAAAAAATGAAATCAATAAGGAAGACTATAAAGTAAATTGTAAGATGTTCGTGATAAAAATCGAAGAAGAGGGAAAGAGAGAGAGAGACAGAGAGAGACAGAGAGCTGGAGTTATTGAGAATTGCATAGAGAGGGACGGGGGGGGGGAGAGAGAGAGAAGTGTGCATTTTCCAATTTAGACATTATTACTTTTTAAAAAAACTTGCATGAAATTTACTGTACAATACAAAGCACAACACAGTTGAAAATAGTTTGCTTTCATAATGCATAGGCCTACTAATAAATTATAATTTCGATAAGACAGAAGCAACTAGATGAGTGGATGAGCTGCTACTAACAGAATTTCAACCATACTGTACAAACTTAATACAAACGGAATAGCAAATAGCCTTAATACTTTCATCTTAGAAATTATAGTAATTAATGCAGAACTAAAAGCTACTATTCCTCGTAATTACAATTTATTAAACTTCGATGGATAAAAAGTAAAACAAATCTAGTATCTATATGCAAGATTTTTATGCTAGCTCCACACCTGTTGTGACATGGAAGCCAGTTATGTAGAAACTCTATTTTCCTTCGACCAATACCCCGGCACTGACACGAAGTATCGATTTCCGTCAAAGAATATTATTCCATCGACATCCCCTCAAGCGGTTAAGCCCTTCAAACTAAGTCTTCCAGCTGATAGCTACCGAACGCTGATGGACCAGATACACTATTGGCTAGTCATGCTATAGAAGATAAAAGAAAACTTGAAATCCCACCGTCAATAATATAGTTGTGAAGCATCAGGACTATCAATATAGCACCATTATCAGGTGCACTATATCACACACTATGTATACTTATTATTTAATATGTTACAGGTACATTAGCTACATTTACGAGGGCCGTCCATGTAAGTTTCCCTGGGGCCGTTGATAGAAACAAAACACAATTTCATGGAAATGTTTATTGCAACAGATACAACAAGTGTTCAGCTATTTTTCAACATATTCGCCACCGGAAATGAGACATTTTTCATTCCATGGGACCAACGTTTGAATACCTGTGTCGGAGAAGTCTGCCGTCCCTCGTACTGGTCATTTAACTTCTGAATTCAAAATATTTCAATGAGTCAAGTCCCAAACGAAAGTCTAGGGCTTACTACAAACCTTAGTAAATATTCTCCTACTAAACAAAATCTTAAAACTGCTCCGATAAAATCGCAAAAAATGCTTACTTTTTCGAAGCGGAATGTTGTTTTTACTTTGACATTTAAAAGATAAAAATTTTAAAATATCAAAGTTAGCTTTCGTGCACTCGCCTATAATAACGTTATACATAGTTAAAATGGCATAAGAATGTGAAGAATCGCGTATTCAATTTGCTTAATACTGACTTTTTTACATGTACAAAACTAAATATTGCTAAAGAAAGCTGTTTTGTAAAATGTTGCGCTAATCGCTGTTATAAAAAAATACTGTCCCTACATACAAGGGATACAAACACAGTTACCGCATCTCATACTATTATACAGAGTGTTGATGAACAACACCGAAATATTTTACCTACTAATGGAGGGGATATAGACAAGCAACTTTTATTAGGAGATTTTTGTTCTATGATGTAAAACGTGTATGCTACAGTACATTAAAGTCATTGAAATTTGGTGCTCATAAGTCAATAATGAAGCGAAATAGGGTTAACATTTTCATTAAATTGACTTCATGCTTTTTTAGTGATCGATAAAAACCTAATTCTCAGTCATTCATTAACAGCTGTATCATAATTTAGTGTTTCCTTAATCTGCAAAATTTACAAACTAATCACATGACTGGCCGCCACTGCATTTGTTTGTTTATTCATAACTCCAGTGTTAACAACGAAGTTCCTTTGTTTTGCACTTTTTCAATCAAAGTCAGTGGCGGCCATGCCCTGGGAGATTTAATTTTGTAACCGGAAACATTGAATCCATAGAACAAAAAGTCATAATAAAAGTTGTTTGTCAATGTCCCCTCTGTACGTAGGTAAAATATTTCGGTGTTATTCATTAACACCCTGTAGATAGATATATAAGCTTTCATGAACCACAGATTATTGTCTCTGTTGGACATTACATGAGAATTTGACATAACTTGTCAAAACATGTCAAAACTTTGACATAACTTGTCTGTCTGTGAGGTAGACCATTAGGGCAATCAGTCATAGGAAGAGGGGTTCCATCTGGCGCTGTGAATTGAACTCCGGCTTAGCTCAGTTGGTAGAGCATTGGCGCGAATAGCCAAAGGTCCTGGGTTCAAGTCCCAGTGTCGGAGGAATTTTTCTCCTATAATATTCTCACCCTGTAGATGTTTTATAAACTTATAACCTACTGTTATTTGCATAAACTGTGTTTTAGTAATCATTACTGAACTAAAACTCATGTTCCAAATATTTAAAACTTTGAAGTCTTACTTTTCTACAAGCTAAAGTGAATAAGAGGTCAGCATTACAATACGAAAGCAAATAAAACCAAGCAGTGTGCTCAGCTAAATTCACAACAGTGCTAGAAGTAAGCAAACTTTTCATTAAATAGTGAGGATAACATGCTCTCAGTTTACTTCGCTTTGTATTCTAACCAATCTGTAATCCGCTTCTGTGAGCTGACTCAACTCCATGAAAAAACTAATCCGTTGAAAGGTCAAGAGCAAGTTCGAGATTAAACTTCTACAGTGTATAAATTACAAACCTTGTTTTATATCTGATTAAAATACTTAAATGGACGTGAAGTAGTCAGCTCACTTTATGAGAGAAAATCATTAGCAGGAACATGAACTAAAGCTCCTAGAAGAATAATTTTAACTTTAATTCAGGAAACCGTGTATCTCTACAACCAAATGTAAAGAAAATAGGATCCTGACCAGAAATATATACTGCTTCCATTAGCTTAAGGATTGAGTGGTTTAAGTATTTATAAGAAAAAGACAAAGAAGATTTCCAAGAGATCTTCTGTACAGGAAATATATCTAATACCACCCAAGACTTGCTTATACATTTTTAATGTATAGTTAAACCTACAAAGAAGAAAACACCAGGTGACCATTTAGCCGTCGGCTCTCAGAAAATATAAAGAAACCTTTCAAAGAAGGTTATCTGTAGCAATGGTCAAAGAAGTATTTATTGTAAATACAACATGAAAGTGAAGGTCTATTGCTATACAGTAGAAAAATAATAAGAAAAATAATTATGTATTAAAGATTATGTTCGACTCGTATGTATTCACAATTAAAACAAAAATTAAAGGGAATGATCATCATTCATAACTTCATGACGCCTTGAACTGCGAAAATTATTTAGCGTAAAACGTTAGGATTTAATAGCACAAAGGCAGAATTTAAGAATGGTTTTCACAATAATTACAATAGAAAAGGCAGTTACGTGGTAACAAACAACTTGGTCCCATGCTTAAGATTTTCCCCACGACCCCATGATTCCATTTTATTTATTTAAAACAACTATTAGATCACAAAATTCACCTAATATTAGTATTTAACAGACTTTCTCTCGCTCGTGATATTGAGAAGAAGTCGTTGCCTTTTTATACGTAAGTTATAAAAGAATCATTTTACATTTTTCCCAGGGGATTGGTATGATATTTTCTTTTAGATCATATACAGAGTGTCCCAATAAAAAGTATACACTCTTTGACAGTTCGTAACCACACTTTTTGTTCTTTTTTTAGTTGTGACTGCTTAAAATAATGGCTGGAGTCAGACTAAACTTTGAGGAAAGAAAATTCATTCTATAGTGCTACTGGAAGACTGAGAACATAGGCTAAGTGAAGTGCAAAGACTGTTTAAAATGGAGTTTCAACGAGATGCACCAACGAGACTCACAATTACTCGTTTGCGAGATAAGTTTGAGGAAGAAGGAACAGTTAAGGATGTCCATAAGAACCAACAAAAAAACAGCTACAATCAATGAGTTGAGAGCAGTCATTGAAAGAAAATGTGCCGAAATGCCAATTGAAATGATTAGGAACGCTTTGGATTCAATCAGTCAGCGTTATCAGCTGTGCATGGACCACAATGGCCAACGATTTGAACACTTTCGATAATTGGCTGGTTTCTACATTTGTTCACATTATTTTGATTTTTGAAACTTTTCTGTATTATAATAATTGTCAGTGTTATAGTCATTTAAAGAGTGTATACATTTTATTGGGACATTCTGTATTTTAGTGAAAGTCAGCATTTAAAGATGAGCTCTAAGAATGGATGGATTAAGGGGTAGCTAATGGATTGTCAACGCAGCATCTAACAGAAAGCACACAACGACAGGATTTAATAGAAGAGAGACAGCATTTAAGCATGGACTTCACAATACATATGCATGTAGTCTCTTGTTGCCATCCATGACATATTCATCTAAAGTGGCTGTCACCGAGCTGCAGTACATGTTACACGCATAATTTAATGAGAGACCCAAAGCAATTCACGTTGTGTTTCAATAATCGGCGTTGGTCGTCACATATTGTGAACTTGTACATCACGTGGTCTGTGAATAAAATCACTCATCATTGAGGACATCGAGGAAATCACACGCAAGCAGACATTTGTCTTTACACGCCTACACACATCTCTTGCACGGTCATTAGGAGCATAATTAAACATCGCGGGTGCTTTAAGGCTTGGATAAGAAAATTAATATTAAAGTGATTAATTACGAAATTGTGCAGGAGTAAATCCAGTGCTGCAGTAGTGGCAAATGTAAGAAACATTTAATTTTGATCATTTCACTTAATTTAACACTATATATTTTAGGGTCCGCAGATATATGCAATATAGAGAATGATCAAACTAGTCTACATATATTAAAATATATGTCAATATGAGGTCTATCACATAAAAATCGGGTGCGTGGAATGTCACACGACAGAAGTGAAATTGGATTTTTTAAATATTTTTTTATTTTTTCAATTTCGGATTATTGGATTTTTTCAATTTTGGATTGTTGGACCTTTTTAATACTGGGTTTTGGACTTTTTAAATTTTGGATTTTTTTATTTTTTAAATTTTTTATCTTTGATTTTTTTTTTTTTTGATTTTTTAAATTTTGAATCCTTGATTTTTTTATCTTTTGGGTTGATTGACAATATAATTATATTTATTGCCGTTAACAAAAAAAAAAAAAAAAAAAAAAAAAAAAAAAAAAAAAAAAAAAAAAAAAGACATCACAGTTGTAACCACTTTGGAACTTTGTTAAGATGATCCGAAGGTTTGAGAATCGCTAAGATGTAAGCTTAATGGAGAATCTAACCAATGTTGGGCCTGCAGCACTAGCGAAAATGTTTCACTCAACCCGTGCTTTGTAACTACAAACAAGAGATTTCCACCCACCAAAGGTATCAGCACTATTATTAACAATATGTATCTAATAGCAATAGCGATAAATAGGTACAGAACATAGAGACCCACGCATACATATTACAGTATTATGTGATCATGATACCACACAGCGCAGCCCACGGTTAATTATATTATTACACACCGTTGGTAACGGCTAATTGTTTGACTGATTGCTACTTGATGAATTTCAGGGGAAGTTATCTGTAGTGGACTATTCCGAAATCTAGTTATAGGGTTTCCGAGACATCACATTGTACCATTGTACCGGGATCTCCTATGGACTAGTTACTACAATCCTTCAAACTGGACGCAGGTTAAGGGATAAAAACTAGAATTAGGACCCTTCTCATTTATTGGAAACAAAATATTAAACTATATATGTATTTTATAGGGAATTTAATGCTCTACAACGTTTATTCTGAAGGTTTTGCTGTAAATTCAATAGTTCATGCGCAAGGGAGAAAGTTCGCCGAAAAAGCAGCGTTTTTTTTATTATTATATATAGAATAAAATCTTATTTTCTTTTAAACTGTTCGAAATATACAAAAATTAATAAATAAGAACTTAATCAGCTTTAATTTGGTATGTACCATATTTTCACTAGAAGAATCTTTCAAGATATATAAGGAAAAAACCAATAGTCACACATTTTGCTATGCTTCGGAGTTAGCTCACACCAAACGACCGGGGACTTTTATTATAATCACACCTCCAAACACGTCCCGGAAATAAAATATTTAGGATCAACTAGTCTGTCTACCCTTTATGAGTGTTCATTTACTAGATTTGTTATTTAAGTCCTATTTTAAAAGCAATTCTAGAAAAGTGCCGATATGACTTCTATATGGTTAAAAAAAACACATTTCTTACTAATACTTTTTACTCCTCTAGCTCTAAAATCCTCAAGCTTTTCAGAATATATAAACTCTACCTTCTATGCTCATACCAGTCAGTTGTAAGAATCAACTTTTAGAAAGAATAGAACAGAAAGAAAAGGGATATACTGAAATATTTCCGGTATCTTATGGCCTAAGGATGCATGCAGATTTTTAATATTAGAAATACGTACTATATTCACAGCACAAAATAAAGGAACCTTCGTTCATAGGGAGGAGGAAATATCAAGGAAAGCGAATGGAGGGAAATGTGATTCTACTTCAATATGGAATCTTCCATGGAGCAATATAATCCTTTCGCTTATACGATATACGTACATTCTAGGACGCCTGAAAAAAATATTTTCGATTCAGAAAGAAAATATTCAATGAACTGTATCTCGAAATAAGCAATACAATGAAAGAAAAAAATTAAATTTGACGAATAAAGGTCCATTTACATAATCATGAAAAAAATAAACACTATCATACTCGACCATTTCCGATACGTATCGTATCATGCACGATAAATACGATACAGATCCCCCCCCCCCCCCAGTAGCAAAATTCTTTATAGCCAATGAAACACATTTTACTGAAAAAATGAAATTTATCACGAATAATCTTATTGTGCAATGTCTACTATGCACAACACGTTTGAAGTGGGACAAATCGAGCTATGAAAGAAAACAGTTATACTATGTTGTGTATTCCAGAGTTGCAGAACAACATGGTGTGAAATAAAATTTCGTAAAAAGTGAGAAAAATGAGTTTTGCAACTTGATGACTGGACATCAGTAGCTAGTTACTTCCGCTGGCCGTACCATAGGTACTATAGGCAGAGAAAGTATTGTTTTCAACCCCACAAATTCGAAGTTGAGTTTTTAACATAAATACATGTTTTGAGGTTCCCTTAATAAAAAAAATACTATTTTGAGAAACATCCGTGTGTGTGTGTCTGATAACAGCCTAATACAGCGTTTCTCAACCTTTCTGAGCCCAAGGACCTCTAAAATGTCCAAAAAAATTTTACGGACCCCTAATTTTTAAAAGAAGGCCTATAGTCTTAATATCTGGGGTATTAATTATAGGTCATTATAACAAAATATGTCAAAAATTTTACTTCTTTACTTTCCACTTGCTTTATGATATTTTTAAATTATGTGTGCGGACCACCTGCACCATCTTGGCCCGCGGACCATAGGTTGAGAAACGCTGGCCTAATACATACACTGTGAATGCATTAAGAGCACAATAACATTTTCATACAGGTATTAATGTAAACAAGAACTTTATTATCGTACACAATGAAACAGTGTTTATATGATTTACATCTAATGTTTGTAACAGTGTAGGCCTAGTATTGTTGTGCCAAATTGAACATCATGTGTAATTTATGTTTGTGATATATAAGGTGGACCTTTCTTCATCACAAATCCTATACGAAATAGGTAGGTATGAAGCTGATTAGTGCAGTCACCTCGTAAAAAAAAATGAAGATTTTCCAGGTCTACATTAAACCATCATGATACGAAATTCCGAGAAAACAAGTCCAATTTCAGAACCAGACGGTTAGTTTTTAACTGGTTTGGAAATGGGCAGTGTTTGCAAGTTCTAACTTCACTCGGCAAGGAAGGCTAGTTAAACACGGGATGGTGATGTTAGCACAGTACTCAGAATGAGCTATAGGACTCATTTGCTACTCGTACAGGCGTGATTGCTGCCATGTCCATTCATTCAACATCTCTCAAGGACCCGCTCTTCCAGCTGCATGCACAGCCCCGAGCTGCTTTGTTTGTTTTTACCCAGTTCTACAGACCATATTAAGCGGCAGTTCCCCTCACCAATTCATTGCATTAACCTCTTCATGAAAACAGGAACAATTTAGTAGCAATCAATAATGATAAAATGAAAATAGAATATTTTTTTGAAAAAAGGCAGAACGTATTTTCGATTCCTACAGGAATGTTGGATTGGAAATTAATAAAGAAAAAACTAGGGCTGAAAATCGATTAAAATTTCTAATCGAGTTATCGCTTGACTTTAATCGATTAATCGACTAATTAATCGACAAACAGGTCGGTATTTCAAACGAAACCAAAATGTATATTTAATACTGTTTTACACGTTTAATAACTACTACACTACAGATAATCAGAAGAAATCCTGAATTAATGAATACCATTATTAAACTAATGAAAAAATATATACAAAACTTACATTTCCGGTTACTTTTTCAGCCAAGACGTGAGACACACAAGGAGACACGCGAGTTTGTTGACTAAACTACCCTCAAGGTTTCGGAATAACGGGAATTGTTTTGACACAATAGGCTGAATGACACATGTTGTGCCAAGGCCGGAGAAGCGAGAGAAAGGAGTTTGGCCATTTGATCCATTTCTCGAAAAACGTTTTTCAGAATTCGACTAAACCGATTAATCGGAAAATGTAATTGATCGACGATTAAATATTTAATCGATTAATCGGTACTTAAGTATATGATCATGAAACGTCAAAACAATGCAATACAAGATATTAAAAAATCCCTTTAGGTAGGCCTACAGACTGAGGTAGATTTCGAAGTGCTTTTGGTTTAATTTATTGTCGCTGCGCAGCACTCTCCTTTTTTAGCCTTGGCATGGCAAACCCGCAATGATAAGAACTGAATTCGGTAAAAAGCAAGAGCCTACAATCATTTGTTTTGACAACAAGAAAAGGATATAAGATTCTGGGAGGCCGTGCGCAAATTCAGCAATGAATAAAATTAGCAAAGCCGCTAAACAAGACAAAATTAATGATCTATATTAATAAAAATGAATTACCAAAATGTATGTTGCCGCATCATTTGAGAACGGCTCGACCGATTCGTAATTTATTGTCAGGACAAGGCTTGTACGAAATAAATTTTTTTGGAAAATCCGCGAGAAAAGTCGGAGATGTGAAATGAGGCACAGTTAGAGAGTTCTGCTGTCAGTTGTTTACATTAAAAAAGATTTTTAAAAATTGAAGTGTGACATACTCACAGTTTGAGAGTTCCGCTTTCACATGTTTTCATAACAACAAAAAAGTGTGAGTTAACTAAGCCAGATAAAAAGTGTGTATGTATGTATGTGGATATGTATGTTCCCTATACGAATCTACATTTCTTGACCAATTTGCACGAAATTTTGCACACATACCCAGTTAAGCCCGGGAAGTAACGAGGTGAACACTAAAATTCAAACAAACCACTCCTTCCCTTGAAAATTTACATAATTTCTGAAAATATTATACTGAAAAATGAAATGCAATTCAGTTATCATGACAAAAATGTATTGTTTACAGTGTTCACATAGGGATTTGTGAACTACATAATATTGGGCTTTAATAAATTCTGATGCCATCGATGTAATTAATACATTTGTGAAAATAATTCTTGAAGAATGAAATCCAAGAAAATAAAGCATAATGTGAAGCAGTCACATAACTTTCTTTACCCTCGACATGGAAAATATTTTCTCACTTCACATTTTGACGTAGGATAAGCAGGAACAGATTAAGTGTGTGCCAGTGAGTATGCTATATCAGAAGTCGGTAAAAAATCCTATCCACTGATACGTCACTCATAGCTGTAGGGTGTTTATCATAGGCCCTAAACATCTACAAGAAGACAAAATAGGGTGGAACATTTTCAGTTCTATTCCCTCAGTATATTATGTTCCAGGTTTTGGGAGAGGAAGGTATGAAAGTGATATTGATTTTTTTTTTTAATTTCAGCTCCGAAACGGTTGTATGGTAACATGAGATAAGAAATAAAATTTTCCATAAACACAATAAAATCTTATATAGTAGGAATTTATGTTTCTTCTTATTTCAACCCCTCCCCGGCATGGTGTGTAGAAGCAACGGACTGCAACATTCGACATCCTCTATGAGCCATAAAAAGCTATATCTAGCGTTTTCCGAGGGAATAGTTTGAGTGTGATAAGTCGTTCTTCCTCATTTCAATTTCTACGTACATATTATACAAGGCCATAGAGTTTGAAAATCGAAAGTCCTTCATCAAGTTAATTTCACATTACAAAATAAAAACCTGGGCGACGCCGGGGCTTTTAAGCTAGTATTTTATAAAGAGCAAGTAGAGGAATATTAGTTCTTATAATTCTCAAAAGAATGTAAGACTATCGAGAAACTAGTTATTGATTCGTAGAGTACTCATCAAGAGCTTTTCAACGATACCCCACAATACGTGGTTTCAAAAATTTTCGAATTACCATCCCCCACTCGTACCCCCAAAACCCCTGAATCGTTGGTGTCACTGTGAACTCCATAGAGAGTACTCTAGTTTATTCAAACAAAGTTTAACTCTATAACTTACTTCATAGGGGCCGAGATAGGAATTTTTCAAAATTCCAACCCGCTCCCACCCTTGGGCCAATCTTGCTCATTAAGGAACTTGTCCGAACTATTGGGTCTAGAAATAACAATAAAATTTGGTTCAAATATCTTCAAAATTACGGCCGCTAGCGTGTAAAGATAGATATATATCTTTAAATTGTGATATATATGTACATATATATATATACAAATATATACTGTATATATACAAATATATATGTACATATATATACTGAATATATATATATATATATATATATACCACCGCCCGTTCAAAAAAAAGTGATATATATATCACTTTTTTTTGAACGGGCGGTGGTTTCATACTTAGGGAGGCTTGAAACGTAAAGATATGAAAGAATTTTTCGAAAGTCACGACATGGTATCGAGTGCAATAGGTATAATTTTCATCGAAATCTACCTAAAAAAGTAGTTAGAATAATAAAATATTGATTAGCTTGGTTATGTTCATCTTCTGTAGTTCTTGAAATACATTTCGGCAATTAAAATACCATCTTCAGTCTGTTTGTATGAAGCCGGAAAACCTCCTATTCCTTTGAGCGCAGGTTATGTACGGGTGATGTACATTTACTGATTTTAACTTATGACGATATATACGTTAAATATATATATATAGCATATATATTGTCCGTGTGTGAAACAAGAATAAATCTCATCTATGCACAGAAAATGTTAAGCTTTGGTTAGACTTCTTTTAATATATGACTGAATTAGTCTATATATTCTTACATGAAATACCTCAGTTTCCTCTAGCTGGGAGTCGAACCGATGAGATATCCTCTACAGGAAAATAAACTTTACCAAAACACTCTTTGGTAATGAAACCTCCACTTGTAAGCCTTATACTCCTTGTAGGGGGTAACAGGATGCCTTTCATCCATCCATTCGCTGTGTCCCCGGCAATGACGAAACAGGCTTCTTGTCCGACAGCCGTGTACTGCGTGTTATGTAAACACAATCCGCAAGGCGCTATTTATCATATTCAGTGCTATTGAGCTGTGCATTCACTGTGTCCCCGCAATGATGATACAGGCTTCTTCTCCGACAGCCGTGTACTGCGTGTTATCTAAACACAATCCGCACGGCGCTATTTACCATATTCAGTGCTGCTGAGACGTAAGTTGTATGTGAAATAATATAATTTCTTTTTGTATTTTATTGAAGCTAAATTCTGGAGTTAAAAATGGTTCAGTTAGTAGGCCTATTTAATTATTGCAATTTGACCTGAATTTAGTTTAGAGAAAATCCACAAGGGATAGCAGCCCCAATTATAAGGAAAACCCTGAGGGTTCAGCTTACTATTAAATATACACAACACACACACAAATATATATATATATATATATATATATATATATATATATATATATATTAATAAAAATGAATTTCCAAAATGTATGTTGCCGCATCAATTGAGAACGGCTCGACCGATTTGTAATTGTCAGGACAAGGTTTGTATGAAAGAAATTTTTTGGAAAATCCACGGAAAAAGTCGGATGTGAAATGAGGCACAGTTAGAGAGTTCTGCTGTCAATTGTTTACATAAAAAAACAAACAAAAATAATAATAAGTGTGAGTCTTGTAACCAAGCCAAATCGAAAGTGTGTATGTATGTATGTGGGTATGTATGTTCCCTATACAAATCTACATTTCTTGACCAATTTGCACGAAATTTTGCACACATACCCAGTTAAGCCCGGGAAGTAACGCGGTGAACACTAAAATTCATACAAACCACTCCTTCCCTTGAAACTTTATGTAATTATATTATACTGAAAAGTGAAATGCAATTCAGTTATCATGACAACAATGTACTATTTATAGTGTTCACATAGAGCTTTCTGAACCATATAATACTGGGCTTATTTTACATTCTCCAATAATAAGTGACTATATATCTATAGTATTCCTAAAATTCGTAGATCTTCTATTCCATCAGCTGAACTTCATAGATATATTTAGAGTATGCCGGCACGTATTTATGAGAGATTTTATAACGAAGAAATAATGTGTTTATATTTTAGCGTTCTACACCCTCTAGGAAGGGCATTTCATTTCGAAAAACTATTTTAACAAGTTTTATTATAACTAAAGAATCCTACTTTCAAGAATTGAAGCTAGTTCAGAGTGATGAATTTATTTATGTATAATGAACTATTATCTTCAAAGCAGCAACCTACGAGCGTTACATCTAAAAATTCGGATCATATTCGAAAAATGATTAGTATATAATCCTTGAATAAAAATAAATTCTACAAAGTGAAAACGTTTTAAATAGTATCCTATAAAACTGCTAAGTAGTGTACTGAAATGAAAACGCCAGAAAAGTAAACACTTCGTCTTAAGGATAATAATGTAAAAAGCAATGATTTTAACAGATTCTAGGAAGTAGTTTCTTCTGCGGAAGATTTAAGAAGGCTTTAAAGAACAAGCACTTTTATAACTGCTAAAGAGAAAGACAGAGCGCGAAATTCCAAGTATTTCTGCTGAGCGAATCCTCAAGAGTCACGATAGAAGTTCTGTAGAATTACTGAAGGTGCAATCTTTACGGCATTCAAAATTCTCGCTTACATTTATGAGATGGCGTGGTTTGAGAACAGCATCGCAAAGTTCACTTTCCAATCTACAACATTAACTTATAATTAAGCATATTTTTAATAGGCTAATACATAACATTCAGTTATGATTTTTTTTATAACCTATTTCTAAGTTTTGTTATGGTAGATGACGCAGCGGTCGGGTGGTAGGCCTTGTCCCTTCAAAGGATGTTAGCACCACGGAGATAAGTTTATTTCTATGTTTTGTGGTATGAGTTTCTAGATAGATATATAAGCATTCATGAACCACAGATTATTGTCTCTGTTGGACATTACATGAGAATATTATAGAAGAAAAATTCCTCCGACACTGGGACCTGAACGCAGGACCTTTGGCTATTCGCGCCAATGCTCTACCAACTGAGCTAAGCCGGAGCTCAATTCACAGCGCCAGATGGAACCTCCCTCCTATGACTGATTGCCCTAATGGTCTACCTCACAGACAGACCTAAATTGATATAAATAATCATCGTGCAAAAAATAGCATGCAACACACGGGCCGTAAAGGCATTTACGGGTCTCGAAAACTGGTCTGTCTGTGAGGTAGACCATTAGGGCAATCAGTCATAGGAGGGAGGTTCCATCAGGCGCTGTGAATTGAGCTCCGGCTTAGCTCAGTTGGTAGAGCATTGGCGCGAATAGCCAAAGGTCCTGCGTTTAGGTCCCAGTGTCGGAGGAATTTTTCTCCTATAATATTCTCATGAGTTTCTAGGCCTATGTACTTTGAAGTTCTATTATATAGATATATGTAATCTATAAAGGAATGCAATCGGGAAAAAATTAATAGAAGAGAGGAGAGGGAGAGAGATAGAGGGAGAGCATAATTAGCTTTAATAAATCAAGGAGGAAGATAAAAATAATAATAAAAACTAATGTAGAAAGTATGAACGCTTCTATAACTAAGCAGTAATTACTAATTAAGAATGAATGATAGAAAGAAAATAGTGAAGAAAGAAAAATAACGAAAGAGAGATAGAAATATAGATAGATAAATAAATAGATAACGATGTTCACAGAAAGATAGAAAGCAAATGGACAGATAAAAAAAGAGAATAAAACTAGCAGAAGAAATAAGGAAAGAAATAACAAAGCAAAAGAAAGGAAAAAAGAAATAAAACACAGAAAGAGAGGGCCGTAAAGTATAACATAATAATGGAAGACACTTCCTCCAGAAGTGGAGGAAATGTAAGTGACGAAAGAGAAAATGTAGAAAAGAAAACAGTTACGCACACGGGAGGTAGTAAAGAAGTAATTTGATAATCACTAAAAAAAGGGAGCGGAAGATGGAATGAAAGAAAGTGCCTGAAGAACAGGTAGCACAGCACCTTTCATCGGTTCTTTCCTCGCTTTTCATGGCGTAGGCCACACAAAAACAGGTCAGTTAAAATAGATGGCATTGTAAAACAACATGTCATGTCTTGCAATAATCCGACCCACGAGATACATTCGGCGGGCGGGCTGGACCGAACGCGGCCCGAAAAGCCTCCTGCATACTTGCAACGCTACATCGATCGGACCTCCCCAACCGACCCTTCCCTTCCCTGCACACCAGCATCCATCCCTACGTAGACGCCCACACACCAAACTGCCTAAACCCATTCTTAAGGGGGCACCACCTCTATAAACATTAGCACAGCATTCAACATTCTAATATACACACGGTATACCTATGCAGTTTTCACACATTAAGACAGAATAGATTTAAGAGTTTTCGAGAGTAGACCTACAGTATTGAGAAATAATTTTTTACTCGAGGTGAATTCTCAGATTACCGAAAAACAGCCTACAATCATAAGTTTAAAAACGATTTTTTAGAAATTAAGGCTGAAATAATGTTTTGTCATTCACTGTCAATATTCAAGAATATTTATGTTATAATCCGTATTTATGCATTTATATATGCATGCATCATATTCAATTTGACTAACTGATTTTATTACTAGTGTAATTAAGGGAACAATGTACCCTGGCTATTCTGTTTCTGGATAGTACTTACTTTAAATGGATATTAGTAAAAATAAATAAATAAATAATTTTAAAAAAGCTTTAAAGGGTATTAATTTCGAATATTTGTTAGTCTACATATCTTCAAAATTACATTGCTTATCGACATATGATAGTGACTTAATTAGTTTAAATTTTAAAAAAATATTTAGGGTATCCAAAAAAAGTAATAAAAATGTGTAAAAAAACTGGAAAGTTTACGTACCCTGAAGTCTGAAATTAGAATAAACTGAGAAATAAAACTTTCCATGTGTACCCTTCACGTACTTCACTAACTCCTATAGCATATTCAATGGTTCAGTTAAAAAATCACACGTGTATAAAAACCGCCATACACAAAAATAATTTATATTGATAAAGTGCATGTTGTGTGAAACGTTGAGCTTGATCAAAACTTATATAAAACAAATACCTGTTTTGCTCAACTTTTTTTTTCGTGTTCTGTCTACAGAATTTCTAGGAGAGCCAAAAGAGAAAAAAGAAACAGGCTACTAGGCGTAGCTGGAGAACAAATGACCTCCTTGGAGAGATAGCATGACACGTGCTGCATGAAAACAAGAAGCTTGGGATAGTGTTGATATTTGGAGTGTTTGTTCCTCTAGGGTAAAACCCTCGTGATCTGATTGATAGGAGTGAGTGAGCTAATCACATAGCAGTTAAGAGTTAAAAACGTAAATCGTCTTGTGATAAGACAATCTGTGAAATAGTAATTAAATAAACCATTTTCGAAGCAACAATCAAATAATGTGACCTGATTTACTAAGGAAAAGTAAAATTGCTGGAATGAGAAGCAAGCATAAAGTGGGGGAAACCAGTAAGTAAATATTAACTGATATGAGGTCTTTTAAACCAGAGGGCCCTTAAAAGAAAGCAAGCTGTTTCAATAAATGTGTATACCGATTCCAATTTACAAAATACAGACATTCCATTTGATTGAACTATCCGAAAATATCAACTCAAAATATTTAGTCATGCCGACAGATAATAAAAAAAGTAAAATGTATTCTATTAAAATAGCATAACTTATTCAAAAACAGGACTTTAGCGAAACTCACCAAGAAGACGAGCATGGAATTAAAATGCACCAACCTGAAACAAAAGAAAAAATACCCAAATTACTACACAATTAACGGAAAATGTAAATAATATTTTCTACGATAGTGATAATATTTTTCTATGATAGTGCGTAAAGTTACAATTTGGCCAAAGGCGAGCCTTTAAAAGACAAATGTTCATTAGCGCTGTTGCTAAATTTATGCACTGAACAATAATGCAACTTATGAAAACAGGTTTAACGGTTATGGAATTGTTACTATATAGCCTCTTTATTTTGGAATATTAATTTACTGTAACTCCGCAATTATTTTTTTTTAAAAGCTTCAGAATATTGTGTCATACATAGGCTAACTATTACACGCTGATAATAATACTCTATGGAATCTTCCTAATTTAAAAGGATCTCAGTACTTCCTAAAAGATTAATATTCTATACGTTAAAACTTATGATTAATAGATACAAGCGTTCAGTATTTAATATAATTAACTAACGAGGGCGTAAAAGTAAAAGACCAGTGACAAAAATTAAGTTTAATCTAATTTCTTTTATAGCGCTGATTAATTGCAACAACATCCTGAGAATTTAAAAAAATAAGTTAATTTCAATATTAAAATGCCACGCAGGATAAAATTTGAATAATTACGGTACGTTTATTAATTCATTGAACTGGAAATCTTCTAAATGATTATGAACTTAGAAAATTTCGTATTTGTATCACAGTAAGTACCTTACATGAAACAGAACGGAAAACTTTGTAGCCATAGCGATTAAGCTGCCAGAGATCTTTGAGGGAAAATAAAATAACAAATAAAGAGCTCACAAATCAACATTCGTTAACTTCTTTACTCTACTGGTACAATTCCAACATAAATTCTGCAAGACAACGTGCATTTAAAAAAAATAACTGCTATTTTAAGTGGGGAATTTGATTGACTACATAATCTGAATACTTTAATTTTTATGTTAATTCAAGAATACTAATGTATATATAGATCTACTATTTTCTGTGCGTAAGTTATATTATTATTAATATTATCTTATTGATCATGCTTCAACTCCATATAGTCTAGGTGATAACACGCGTTTTGGATTTACCAATAGGTTGTTGCAATAATTTTTCATGAACATCTGCTTCCATTATTATGCAATATGGTCTATTAATCTCAACTGATATTCTGTTTTAACGATTAGGTGACATAGCGGTCATGAGTCAACCATGAAAAACCCAAGACAAATTGGCCGATTTGAATCCTTTGCGCCACTTCATTTGGACTGGTTTTATCGTGTGCTACGAGACGGGTATAGGTCGTTATTTTATATTTTCGTACGGTCTTCTGAGAATCCTATTGTTTATTGAAGTCATAGTTATTCATTATCTTGCTAACTCTTTATTTTATAAGAAATGTGTTGGATAAAAAACGTTAATTTTAATTGTCTCTACAACTTTATTAGGCAAAGTTTTCATCTACCTTTTACCATAGTTTAGACAAGCAAGGAAGATTGAAAATGGAAACGAATTGTGTAGCCTACGAGATAATTTTTAGTAACTTTTAGAGCTAAACTAAGTTGACAATCCAGAATTACATAGAACGCACTGTCTACCTACAGAAGGTCTAGCCTGCACATAAATTATTACGAAAACGCTTTTATTTTATTATCATTCAAATTTAAGACATTTATCTATTGTATTAATTAATGTTACTTATTTATATTAAATTTAAAACATGAAGCATGCATTGCAGGTGTTATTTGCATTTCGATTTTTTCACCATCACTTTACTTTCTGGACTACGTATATACGTGAAAGTAAAAGGAAGGTGAATAATACATTTGTAACTGGTTGAACACCCCAAAACAATGCATGTCCACTGAAGGGCATGGCACCACAACCTTCATGCTACATTACGATCGTCATTCTACTAACATTAGCTTTACTATCGACACATCACACTGAGCAGTCATACGTTTAACTCTACCTACTTGAATGCTCAGTTCACAGATGGCTCTACGGGAGACTCCAGCATTATAGTATACAAGACATCACAAGAAACGAATTTCTATTTAGTGAAGGACATACCATCCGCTTAAAAGATGTCTATACTTCTGTTTTATTTCTTAAATATAAATAAATAAAATTGCAATAAAACCGTATGACAGCATATGTACTTAGGCATATTTAAGCAAATTAAGAAAATATATATATTATCCACAATGTTCCGTTACATATAGCTGATGAGAGAGGAAAGCTTCCTCGACAATTTTTGGCATTCATTTTACCTCTCATTAGAATGGGAATTTTTGACATAGGTTTCCATTCTTAACAATCGATAAATAGATTATAGCACAATATGCATTGCTAAATTAGTCCATACATTTGGATTTCATGCGACAGAACATTCTACCGTACTAAGAAATAATAATTATAAAATAATGTATTTTCTAAAAATGTTTTAATTGGTTGAGACACAACCGAAATATACACTAGGATTAGACTGCTTACTATGCCTAAGACACACAGTTTACATACACAAAATGAAATGTACTGCGTTGTGTGATATTAAAATATGTGATTATACGATGACCTAATAAA
The DNA here is from genome assembly GCA_964059195.1 of Ectobius pallidus. Lineage (NCBI taxonomy): Eukaryota > Metazoa > Arthropoda > Insecta > Blattodea > Ectobiidae > Ectobius > Ectobius pallidus. The sequence goes on from CAXKWD010000004.1 coordinate 61,289,128, forward strand.
ACGAGGACTTGGTTTCCAATAAAACTAAATAAAAGTTTCAAAACCTACCTTCATTATTAATTACTTTAAAAAAACCTGAAGTAGTTGCAACATAATAATAGAATATTAATTTTAGAACACGGCTATTGCTTTTTTACTGTTTCTATTCAGTGTGGAAACAAAATGCTCCCATTAGTCTAAGGAGGGTTAATTCCACAAAAGTACTTAACTAATTACCATACTGATACTAAAGTGAAAGCAGTTGAAAATACACCAGAAATGTTTTACGCAATTAGGCCTATTACATTTTTAAATTCCCGTCTCTTTTATATTTTTTATATGTAGCTCGGCTAATGTATTGTGTTCGATTTTGCACTTCTGTTTTTTCCTTTCTTTCTGTTTTTCTTCAGAAATTCATCATGTGATATCCCTCAGATAAACATTTAAATTTTCAGCAGAAAAATAACTGTGTGTGTTTTGAACACCAAAAGTAAAAACGAATAATTTCATGAAAAAAAAGCACATTCGAGTTAGACACTTCCAAGCATGTGCCATGAACTGTGGATGTCTTTCTGTTAATCGAGCACCACTTGTCATTTAACAAAAATACCCTTTTTGCGAGTACCTCGAAAATGGCTCTAATGATTCTGTTGAAATTTTACACACTAGTTGCCTGTATGAAAGCCTGCAAATATCATATGAAAGATATTTGTTTGGTAAAAATGTCTGAGATCACAATACTCAAAGGCCATTTCATTCCTGACCAACTAACATTCCGAAAGAGGAGAAGCACTGTTCTGCCCAATTCTATCATTTGGGCGGTAAATCTTTTGCAATAATGACAGGCGATATCCTAAAAAATCCTGAGAATATCTCACATTAGATCTGAATTTCTTCAGCGAGGTGTAGTGCGATTTTTATGGGCGAAAGGGCATAACCAGCGTGAAATTCACAGGGACATGCGTGGCGTGTATGGGGACGACTGTATAGACCGTAGCAATGTCTCCAGGTGGTGTGCATTCTTCGAAGATGGCTGCGTTAACCTTTCATTTGTTTGGTCCCATGAAGAAATTCCTGGCCGGTAAACGCTTTGCGTCAGATGCAGAAGTGAAAACAGCAGTCCGCAGAGGGCTATACTCCAACAGAACGGACTTCTATGAACAGGGTATTTTGAAACTGGTATCACGATGGGAGAAATGTGTTGAGAAACTTGGCGACTACCTAGAAAAATAGACAAAAGATGTCCTTTCATGTGTGCATTTCTTTGTAATTGTACGTATTAAACTTTTTGTAAAAAAAAAAAAGTTATTGTGCGTTACTTTTCGATCCACCCTCGTACATTGGGATTATCCACTATTGCATTGAAGATAGTGGCAGAAACAATACGGTTCGACAGAAAAAACTCAGGTTAGAGGTGTGTTCACAGATTGCATCGCGTGTGTTGGAACAAAGAACGTATTATAAATCTATATTTGTAACGTGGCGAAGTTGGCGTGGCGATTTCGATTGATACGAACATGCACTATCACCTGACGTGTTTTCTCAGAGACTGCAGCACTGCGATAAAGAAATCACTTCCTCTCTTAACAAATCTACAGACCACTTCAGAAATGGTGATCATTTGTCCAAACTGGAAAACCTACAAGAAGCAGCTCCTCTTGACTTCATACAAGTATTTGTGATTTTTCTGTTCAGCCTAAAAGGATACCAGCTACCATAGTCATAAGTAGGGGGCGGATTTCTATGAGCTAAAAAATAGGATATATGCATGCATTTATGACCTAAAACATTAAAATATGACCAATAAAATTTAAAATATGACTTTACCACTTACATATTATGTATATATTTTTTAAGTTTCATTAAATTCATTTTATTAAAATTCTCAAAAAGTATCAGTATAATGCAAAATTTATAAAATATGATATGAAACTTCAAAATTTCTTTCATATGCACACAAATATGCCAAAAATATGACCTAAATATGCACATTCATACTAAATATACTACAATAGTTGAAAATTTCCTAAATATGCAGTTATATGCACAATAAAAGCCGTTCCATTTTCACCAGGATGCTTGGAATCGGGTTTAAATTAGTCGGAAACCTGAAATAATGCAAAGGGGGGAAAAATATGGCATGTCATAGAAATCCACCCCCTAGTTATAAGTATGAAAATAGAAACTATGTTTTTCTACTGATATTACGTATTCAAGCTCTATATAATCGAAACGAGCTAAGTAACATTTTACTATTCTCTTTTAGGAGGCCCTTTATTGCCGCGCTGTGGCTGACTAGAATAAGAATGTAAAAAACTATTCAAACAGCACAGCACAAAGGCATTTCAGAACAAAAACAAAACTTAGCTCCGTGGCGCTACATCCCTGAAGGAACTAGGCCTACCAACAGACTGAATCGTCATCTACTCTAAGCCGATGGTAGAATGGGGGCGTGCGGTCAGCATGCCGACACCCACGGCCGTTAATGGTGGTTTCCATGAGCGGAGCCGCTACTTATCTATGCAGTAGCTCCTCGGTTTGTATCACGAGACTGAGTACATCCCGTTCCAAACCTATCTCAGAAAAATCCGAAAAGGTACCAAGGATCAAACCCGGGCCTGCGGATCTGTAGCCAACAATGCTAACCACGAGATCACTCAGGCGGTCAAAGTAAAGTGTTCCCTATACAGGCCATGGACGCCTTCAGGTTCCAGGGAGTTGAAGCTCCCAGATTTTACCCATTCGGCACTTGAAATTGGTAAGGATGTCAGCCTTACGCACCGACCGCTTTTACCTCCACGATAGCTCCTGGTACATATCCAAGAGACAATATATTTATGAAACCGGTAGTCGATATGCTCATATTATGTTGAAAACATATGTTTTGCCAAATATTTACTGGTCAATAAAACATGTTAGTTTGTACATATCACTGAAAATAGGCCTAATATAATAAATAATACATCTACCGTTATGTACTACAAAGTGTTGCAACTATCTATTTTTCGATTTTGTTTAGCTTCTTTTCACTTGGTGTGATGCAAGAAGCATCTCCTTCTAACTTCTGAGAAATGATTATCATTATACACCCTTGTAAATTAGGAGAACCAAAAACGTGCATTTCATTTTTGGCAGCCTGTATCCATGGACCCACACTCACTGTTCAGCAGACAGGTATTATGCAAATCGATATTCATAGCGTTCCAGCCATGTACCGTTATATCGGGTTTCGTTTAGAAGAGAGCCTACAGCTGGAAACAGCTTTCTAAAAAATGAAGGAAATTTCATTTATAGTACCATCCAAGGAAAAGTAATGAATGATTTCTTTTCTGCAAAAAAAAAAAAAAAAAATTACTGTTCGGTAAATTACCAATTACTAGTTAAAGCATAAATATTATGTTCGTGTATCTGCATATGTAGCCTACACACAATTCTCATTCGAATGATACACATCTGCACTGTATGAATGTAATACGTATATTTATATTTTACAATGTATATCGAACATATTTCGGTTTAACGATAAATTTAATTTTAATGTATGTCTTTATTCAACTCTATAATATAGAACATCGTTATAGCAATCAGCTTTAATTTATTATGTAAATAATAATTGAAAAGAAATGTCATAGGGAAACTATAACGCAGTATTATTGTTATAAAACATATATTTCAAAAACAATTCGTAAGGACAATGAAGAAGGCCTACATTTAAAACTTATTTACGAATGGAACAGAAAGAAGGAGTAGGTCTACTGGAAAATCTCTAATAAAACTGACATACAGCATTTAGGCCTAGTTTATGTAAGAACAGGAGAGTGACATCCTAATTTTAATACACACAATGCTGGATACTGGATAACATTCTTAGCCTGTATGTTATGTATTATGAGCCACCTCCCGGGGATAAAGACCTACCCCTCTTACAATTTATATAATAAGCTGTTCAAAAGGATACAGTAGCTGGAAATCCCTCAGCTCAAGACGGCCAGAAGAATACCGTAGATTCCGGCCTCACAAAGACAGGTAGACTGGCAGCGAAGCTCTCTTCTTACTTCTCAGGCAGCCAGCAGAAAGCGAACTGAAGTACCCGCCCACAGGGTACTTATCACTAACGTGCCCACCCCAGGGGTTTATTAAGGACAGCCCACTAGGAGGTTACCCAATTAGAAACATGCATTTTCATCTGTGATGAAATTGCATGGACCAATTAAAATATACATAATTATTTACAAAGAAAAGAGTGGAAGTACCTCAATAAGACTGCTTTATTTAAATTCTATTGTTGATTTTTAAAATAAACTAAAATGGCACTTCATATTTAAAAGGAATACATAAAGAACAGGCAGTTACATGTATTCTTGTACCCTACAACCTAAATTAAAACACAGGTATGTTACATGAAAATAAAAGAATCCCCCAAAATAAATTACATTTATTTTAAATTAAAAGAAATACCCTACGGATGGCCTATAAATTTTGATTAGTTACACCTAAAAAGCCTTTCAACTCCCATCCATTGAATTGAAAGGGGGGGGGGACTGGCTTATTTCCCGCCATGACGGACACCCTATGTCTGAAGACCAAAACAGCTATCTGAAATACAGGTAACGAAGCACAAGGAAACAGAAACTAAATTAAAGTGAAAAGAACAAAGGCAGAAGTAACTTTACATGTCGAAAAGGGACCTGAGGCACTACATTATAACTCGACGCTGATGGCGTCTCCACGCCGAAAGATGCTACATTTCGAAATAAGAAAAAATATGAAATAAACAAAGGGCAAAGCTAAATTTATTACTCAACAAAAGGAGAGAAAGAAAATCCAACGCTTACCTGTGTTTCAGAAGCAAAAACAAGGTTTTAAACCTAATTACCAGATTTAGAAGCAGAGCTTCAGCATAGTTTGTCGTCCGCCATGACTGCCAGAAGAGAGAGAGAGCGCGTCCTGACGCCAACCCCTCTAGGCGACTATTCAAGACTTCACGTGACTTAACCAACCAATACACGCACACGAGACATCCACTCATTCACTTGACACCAATACTAAAGCCACGGCCGTAACAGTCACTTTCAATGGAACACAGTTTATTATAAGGACCAATCCGAAAGTTTATAACGAACCGGGAGACCAATGAGCGTAAATATCACACCGCTTCTTAGAAAATCAAGCCAACTCATAGTCCGCCATATTGTCTTCAATCAAAACACAGCCGATTACCGCCGAGATCAACCGAAGTATAGACATGCGAGACTGGCGAGCACCTGCCCTCTGTAGGCCAAGTTCAGAAGTTCACAGTTCTAGAGAGCACTCGATAGATGGCGCGCGTGTTCCCTTTCGCGAGATAAACTGTCTATTAGTGAAGGTAAGCGGGATTTAAAGAGTTCATGAGAGAAATACGAAAATACACTGTCACTGTTTAAATAATTTCGGGAGAACAATGTTTATACCCGAACAGAGTTTCCATGGCAAGCTGAAACTCGGTTCACACTCCCACACCCGGAATTGAAATATGGTCCTTGAGCTTTATTTCAATAGTTCAGAATAATTTAGGACTTGACCAAGTATATATATGAAGTTCATGTGGAAACGGGCGCACAGCACAGAATTTACTAATATTATAATGAGTTCTAGGTAATGTAATTCACTGTTGTGTAATAGACTGTAGGTTAGAAGAGTTGTTGTCCAAAATATGCTTAGAAAACAACACCATACACAGTAGTACCAGCAGAGATGGGTAGACATCAAGGAAGATCGAAGATTACCAGGGAGACAGCCATCAAGCATAGGAAGTGGCCAGGTTCCATGAAGAAGGACACAAGTCTCCAGACATCAGCTGGGAAGAAGGTCATTGGCTGGCATCAGCTGATCAGGACCAGAATACATCAGCTGTACTGGAATAGACAGACATCAGCTGAACAAGGTACCGCTCGGCTCCAACAACAGCTCACAACCATGATTCAGCAGGTCAGCTGCTACTCAGGAATCAGTAGAGCAAGATTCTGCTAGGCAATTGACCATAGGCAGCTAGGAGACATCAGCTGAGCAAGGTACTGCTTGGTTCCAAGAGATGGCAGCATGACAGGCATCAGCTGTGCAAGTTCAAGTCCCGTCCACAGGTCAGAGGTCATCTAAACAGCTCAAAACATCTCTGAAACATTGGATACAGCAGCAGAAATATTTTTCTCTTAATACAGTGTCTCTCACGGTCTTCTTCTTTTATGCAGTGAAGGGATGCACGGCGAGAGTCAAGTGAATTTACAAAATTTTAATCATACCTCATACGCATACTACATTCTTTTGTTTTCACTCTTGTTCCATACTTAAAGACATATTTTACTTTATCCTTCTTAACAAATTTTAAATAATTTTCACACATACTAATTGCATACTAGCCTACAATGAACAACCTTTTATATTATCTTAGTATTCTTAACAATTTCTGACATCAATTTCAAACACATAACTTATCCTAATTTTAATATTTCATAACAACAGATCATAAGGTTAATATCTATTTATTTTGACAACCACTTCCAACATCTTATTAAACTTTTACAATAGACTAAATACATATTTCTAATGTTATACATATACTTCTTCATGTTCCAATTCTAACAGATTAAATAATACATATTTTTAATCATTCTTATGCCCACAACTTCAACAATAATTGTTATCTAGTAATAAAACTATTACTCATTAAAATTCTCTTTATGCTATTCTCTCACAGGCTAAGTCCTTTCTGTTACTTTGACTAAATTCATACGGTCTATAGAATGTCTCCACTGTAATTCATTACATTCTCTTTTGTTATTCTGTCTCTATATATGTCTATTTTGGGATTAGCTTTACCAGTTCCTAAGATTCCATATTTTCCTTTACACTAGTCACATTATTAGTTTAAGGAGAGTATTTAAGTATTTATAACATCCTACCGTTCCTGACATTCCCTCAGCCCGGAGAGAAAACTAGGGAATCCTGCGTCCTAGCAACTGTCGGGGAATTCACTTAAGACTTGGCCGTGCCAAGTGTGTAAAATGGGAGAAAGGGGAGGAAAAAATATAAAACTCTAACATCTTCGCTTCAAGAAAATACTACCTATCACAATAAGGTTGACTCGACACTAGGAATATGTACGTTAGGACCTTTTTACATTGGAAACATGTGCCTTAACGGTCTTATTTGTTCCAATTTCTTTTGCCTGTATAGTTACTGGAGTTAGAAACTTCTCGAGGAGATACGGGCCTAATATCTCACTTAACGAGGATTCACTTTTAAATTATGGGTGTGTTGTCTTTGCAAACACAAGCTCCAAAATGCATCACCAGGAATCAATTTCACCGCTGCTCCCATACGCAGCAGGACTGATAGTGTGAGTTGCATTCAACCAGTATAATCAATAACAAGATCAGAGTCGCTTACTTCCTTATTGGCATTATAGTGAACTGCTTTACCTTACTCCTACGCCTCAAATATTACTTAACTTAACCTGACCTAAGCCTAGCCTTTTTCACCTAACCTCTCATAACATAACCTTTCATGAGCTAACATAACCTCAACTTTTCATTGCCTAACCTTTCATTTGGTAAACTCCAGGAACATATTAAAAAAATCTATGCACAAGATGATAACATGCCTGTCAGCAACGATGGTACTCGACAGTCCGCTAGTCCCTCTGACTGAAAAGAAAGACAACTTCCCTCTGACTACCCTAACCGAGAGTACACCCAATCTGGATGTACCAACTACCGCCGTGCTAAGCCAGATCCTTACTGAGGTCGACCCAGCATCCTTAGCCGCTCGCCTCCATCATTCCCCTGGCTTACAGGAGCTACACCTCGCCAAAGAAAAGAAATCACCAACCAAACAGCCAGAACAACAGCACAAAACAAGCAACTACATCTTACACTGACACCATATAACTACTATCGGAACTATGTACATATAACTTTACTTGTTTGCAGTATCTACCAACAGGAGCTAGTCGTCGTATGCAGTCGTGCCTCCGGAATAGTCCATTAACCAAAACCTGGTGGGAAATGTCTTGTCTGGCTTTACTCTATAGTCAATACGGCCTGTCTACTACATAAAACTGTCGGGATCCTACGACCAGCGTGATCACCCAAGTCAAAAGTCAGTTGCGTTAGTCCACCCCACCAAACTTGTAAGACATGGTCAACTCCCTCGGCACCACTACACACACGAACAGCACCACCCTGACGTCTAAGATGGGCTACTCCACAATCAACAGCACAATACTGCCCTTTACCTCTTAATATGACCTGTTCTACTATATACAAAACATTTCCTAGGCTCTACAGACTTCACAATCTCACCGGAGTTACCATAACCTCTATTACTTTTTACTAACCTCTTAAAATTCATTCTTTGGAGTTACATAATCACTATTTGAAACTAACTGAGTGAAGCGCTCCTCTTTGTTGGGTTCACTGACCGTGACTGTCTCCAACAAAGAAGTAGCTAACTCCACTGCTTCATCATCTGTCGCATGATCTACCATGGGCGAGACACGTCTGGTGCTCGTTTCTCCCATACCATGCTTATTTGAAACCTCCATGTTCACCTCGTTCACTTTCACACTCAAACGCCTAACGCTTTCCTGCAACTCGTGCCATTTAGTTTGTAAAGGGGAATCACTAACAAAAGCTTTCAAATCAGTAAGCCTGACTGCAACATGCAGTAAGCGATTATTAGTTCGCTCTACTTGATTAGCTGATAAACTTGTGGACTCTAAGATGGTGCTTAAGTTCTCAAGTTTTTCCTCAACTTCAAGTAACAAATCAGAAGGAATTAACTCACCGATAATCTCCGTTTTTACCGGTTCATCCTGATTTTCCTTGAGCCTCGCCCTAAGACTTGTCACTGAGTCTTTTTGGTTAACTATTATTCCTCTCACTTGGAGTTCATAAAGCACATCATCCTTGAGAAGGAAATCCGCACTCACTTTAAGACGCTCCATAATCTCAGTTTTACATGAAACATACAAAATAAGAAACTTTAGAGAGAGAATAGCATAATAGACCTAACACACATAAATACACTTCTATACAGAGTTAATTTCCTAAAATCATTTGTTATTACAACTGGCACAAATTCATTAGTCAAGAATATATGTTTTATCATTAACTTCCACTCTATCAATATTGCAATTAAAACACAGGTGAAAACAGATTAGAAAACAGACGGTTTTCACAAAAAATCTGTCACCGGATCAATGTTTAAAATCTTATTTTACACTATATATTTACAACAAAGAACCATGGAACTTGAAGAGAACCATGCGATCCATATTTATGAGTAGTATAATAGACAAAGAAAAGAACGTGTTTCTAGAAGAGAACCACGGTCTGACTAGCATTAATTACTTTCTAAGAAGAACAACAGAACATGGATCTTGAAGAGAACCACGCTCTGCTCAACATTAATTGAGCCACCTCCCGGGGATAAAGACCTACCCCTCTTACAATTTATATAATAAGCTGTTCAAAAGGATACAGTAGCTGGAAATCCCTCAGCTCAAGACGGCCAGAAGAATACCGTAGATTCCGGCCTCACAAAGACAGGTAGACTGGCAGCGAAGCTCTCTTCTTACTTCTCAGGCAGCCAGCAGAAAGCGAACTGAAGTACCCGCCCACAGGGTACTTATCACTAACGTGCCCACCCCAGGGGTTTATTAAGGACAGCCCACTAGGAGGTTACCCAATTAGAAACATGCATTTTCATCTGTGATGAAATTGCATGGACCAATTAAAATATACATAATTATTTACAAAGAAAAGAGTGGAAGTACCTCAATAAGACTGCTTTATTTAAATTCTATTGTTGATTTTTAAAATAAACTAAAATGGCACTTCATATTTAAAAGGAATACATAAAGAACAGGCAGTTACATGTATTCTTGTACCCTACAACCTAAATTAAAACACAGGTATGTTACATGAAAATAAAAGAATCCCCCAAAATAAATTACATTTATTTTAAATTAAAAGAAATACCCTACGGATGGCCTATAAATTTTGATTAGTTACACCTAAAAAGCCTTTCAACTCCCATCCATTGAATTGAAAGGGGGGGGGGGGACTGGCTTATTTCCCGCCATGACGGACACCCTATGTCTGAAGACCAAAACAGCTATCTGAAATACAGGTAACGAAGCACAAGGAAACAGAAACTAAATTAAAGTGAAAAGAACAAAGGCAGAAGTAACTTTACATGTCGAAAAGGGACCTGAGGCACTACATTATAACTCGACGCTGATGGCGTCTCCACGCCGAAAGATGCTACATTTCGAAATAAGAAAAAATATGAAATAAACAAAGGGCAAAGCTAAATTTATTACTCAACAAAAGGAGAGAAAGAAAATCCAACGCTTACCTGTGTTTCAGAAGCAAAAACAAGGTTTTAAACCTAATTACCAGATTTAGAAGCAGAGCTTCAGCATAGTTTGTCGTCCGCCATGACTGCCAGAAGAGAGAGAGAGCGCGTCCTGACGCCAACCCCTCTAGGCGACTATTCAAGACTTCACGTGACTTAACCAACCAATACACGCACACGAGACATCCACTCATTCACTTGACACCAATACTAAAGCCACGGCCGTAACAGTCACTTTCAATGGAACACAGTTTATTATAAGGACCAATCCGAAAGTTTATAACGAACCGGGAGACCAATGAGCGTAAATATCACACCGCTTCTTAGAAAATCAAGCCAACTCATAGTCCGCCATATTGTCTTCAATCAAAACACAGCCGATTACCGCCGAGATCAACCGAAGTATAGACATGCGAGACTGGCGAGCACCTGCCCTCTGTAGGCCAAGTTCAGAAGTTCACAGTTCTAGAGAGCACTCGATAGATGGCGCGCGTGTTCCCTTTCGCGAGATAAACTGTCTATTAGTGAAGGTAAGCGGGATTTAAAGAGTTCATGAGAGAAATACGAAAATACACTGTCACTGTTTAAATAATTTCGGGAGAACAATGTTTATACCCGAACAGAGTTTCCATGGCAAGCTGAAACTCGGTTCAATTAGCAAGTAAATTAGCTTAGGCTTTCACGATCTGAACGGAATAATAAACCACTTCCATTTTTTGCGAACACAAATCTTGAATGCTTGGACTTTTCACAGCTCCATCTGCCGGCATATTAAATTGGGAAATTAAATTTGTAACTAGAAGGCCTGACAACTTGAAGTTTTCCGTAATTTATTACTCTGCTTTGGAATGGAAACAAATTATTTCCTACATTGCACAGTTGGTTTAGGCACTATGCTCACGCCGGAAGGCTGCGGGTCTCGCCCCTCTTCCGGTGGTGCACGTCCCTGGTGTCGGCGTTAACTCAGCACAAATGAAAGCAACGGCAAATTGGCGCAGGACTGACAAACGCATTTTTCGTTTTCAGATAAGAAAAAGAAAACCTAGGGTATTAATAGTAAGAATACGAGAAAACAAAGTAAACCAAACTATACTGAACTATGTTGCGCTACATCCTATGAAGGGAAAGGACTACTACCAACCCACGTCTGATGGTTTCATTGCTATGCGGCAGAATTGGGGACATGTGATCAGAAAGTCAACTCCTACTGCCGTTTATTGAAGATTTCTTGAACGGAGCCAAGCTACATTCTCGAAAATAGCGCGTCCAGAAACTGCAGAAGGAATACTCACTGAAGACCACGCTTGAAAAATGGATGACTCAACTAGGTAAAGTTATTAAGACTCGGGATTAAGTAGCGGAAACGGGATCAACGATCTACGTTATCAACACGCAGAACCATCTTGGAATAAAATAAGGAGCGCCGGTATCTCAAGCAGGATTGTTAGGTTCCTCTACACTATTTTCCAGCAATTTCAGAATAAAAAGCGGCCAAAATATCACCTTGTGATAAACCCAATTAGACGGATAAAGGGAAAATTTCAAATCACCCATGTATTTGTACTCTTCAATTTCTATTGAACGAACGACAATGGATTGAGGGATAAAAAGGAAAGAGTTGAAGAGGGATTTGCAATGAATATTACAATAAATTCGATATTCTCATGTTAACCAAAATCCGAGGTTGGCTGGGGACTTTCCGAATAAGAACCGAAACGCTAACACCTGAGTCATCTTGCCCTTGACGATACTGTAGGATCTCTGGATTATAAACCGTTAGGGGCACATACCAAGCCATGAGACTTAGTGAGGGAAAGATCAACATATTTTTATGAGAAATAAATGCCAAAAAGATAATTAAATTAAGGCAATGTATACAGGCATGCAGGAAAAAAAAAACTCAAATAAGTTATATTTAAGTGAGATGTATAATTTCACTTTTGTGTCTATGACTTTATTAAGCTGTGAGACTAAGTTGGACCGCTTTATAAGTAAAATATATCGCAATTATTGGGCATTTCATCCGCTTTTGTATTTCGATTTTCAGCACTTCAACAAAGGAATCCGTAGGTAGTTCCACACACAATGAAACTGAATGCCAAGGCTTTGGTTTTGAGTTAGATTTCTTCCCAGAAGGATGTTGTAAGCTAAACAAGGCTTTCTTCTTCGAACTTACTTATCATGGTATCATCAGCTTGTAAACGAGTTCTATTGGGACTTGTACGCCACAATCAATAACAAGCTCATTTACTTGTTTTAACTTATCAAATTTACTTTTCCCGATAGTCTATTTTATCACAATTCGTGTGATGTATGCCTAATTGAACTACCCTAGATGCGAACCAAGGTCATCTTATGGAGAGCCCTACTCTACCTTAAACTATAGACTGATATTAGACCTATTCGAGAAACTAATATTGAGATTTCCAAACATGTATATACTGTACCACAACTCAAAATTAACTATTTTGATGATTTCACAACCTATTACATGTTCCTTATAAGAAAGTAATTACAGTGTTCACTAGAGCTGACATTTTATGTTTCTACGCTTATCGCGCATCTAAAGGCATGATTATGTGTGCTATCTACCATCTACGATTCGCTGAGTTGACAAGCTCCAGCTAGAATATAGAGGATTCACACCTACTATAATTCCAAGCATTAGAGGTGTGGTAAAAGCAAGAGGATAACAGCCATATATTATAAACACGTTTCTCCCTTCCTTGCGGCTTTTGCGAAGTCATATTTCATGTGAACTCCATCCATAAATTGTGTGAAGTATATTCTGTGTGGATTTATGCAAATTCGATCCATAGATTTTCCAGCCGATCACATTTAAATTGGAGGCAACACTAATTTCGTACGTCTAAGTTATCAGTAAATAAAGCAAACTTGCATCAAAATTGGCAAGGAATTTGCAACTGAGGAAACTTCTTAGGCCTACATCTAAAATATGCTGCATTGTGTTCCATTCCAGCTATGCAATAATATAAATGGTTAGTTTCCGACATTGTGAAAGCGAAAATACCCGCGTATATTAATTATAATAAGACATATAAATCGTAAATCGTGGTCCAACAGAGAGCTTTAGCAATGATTTTGTAATTACCTGAAGAATTGTTTAAAAACATAAAATCAGGGAAAAGAATATACATTTGTACCATGTCTATTAAGGATATGTAATGGAAAAAGGCCATTTAGTTAACGCAATGCGCTAGATATCAAAATGCCATGCGTTCGATCCCTGCGAGGTCACTGGGATTTGACAATTGGTGGCACAGTGGCCATGGGATCCACTGAACCCCTAACACAAATGAGTATCAGGACGAATCCTAGAGTTAAACGCGACCGATGCGTAACTTTACCACCATCTTTTGTTATGTAATGCAATGTCGAATGAAAACCCAGGAACTATCAAGTTCCTCCATGGCCTGTAAAAGAAAGTACACATTTTAATGAGACTATTATTTCTGTTCTCTGAAAAAAACAAATTTGCTTTCAGTTTTCACGTTCGTTTGTTTTCCATTACTAATTATCGCTATACTTCGTAATGCATTTAAAACGTGTGAAATCATTAAACGAACTCTTGATCACCTAGGGTGCAAAAGAAACATTTTCTATGTAGTATGTAGTAAGCCCATCGCCAAGAAGCTAATGTTTAAAGAAATCGCCTAACATTATAATTTAATTGTTGGAATAGCGTTAGGGAAGAAAAGTTCATTAGCAGGGGTCTTTTCTACCCTGGCAACGGTTCGTGCACATGTGCTAATAATTGCACAGATCAAAGATGTAATCAGCTAGAGCACTAGGAGCATCTCCTTCCGTTTGTTTTGTTTGGGTACAGTTATAATAACAGCATACCATTTAATTTTTAAAAAATGATTTATACATTTATTGCTCCTTCAAAGTACCAAACACTTCGTGTAGTTTCCCTTGAACGATTTCTGTTTCGAACAAGCGAAAGAGTCGCTAATAGTGATAAGAAAAACCTATCGACCAAAAAGGCAGTTTAACAGATTTATTATGACTAAGAGCCGGAAGTTAATGCTTTATCAGCAGACTAAAATATGCACGCAAATAGGCTCTAAATTTTGTAAAATATGCCCCGGAACCAATGAAGTAAGCTCTATCATTTAAGTAATTTAAATACTGTAGGTTCTCTTGTTCTCTTGCAGTATAAATTTAAAAAAAGTTTTATAAATTACATTACAAAACGTAATAAAAAGACAAGTCAATGCAACAAAATGTAGTAACTTGGAAACTAATAAAGTCAAACATCGGTTTAATACTAAACAATCGGTTCCCAAAACATTAGGCTATGTCCTGTCAATTAGTGTACAATCGGTTATCAAATCATTCACTTAGTTAAATATGCTGGTGAATGTCTGAAATAACAGGGATATGCACAATATTTACAATCTGTCAGAAGTAGGCCTATGCCGTTAAAAATGTGACAACTTAATAAGATTAGCACAAATATTTCAAAATCAAGCAAATATGAGGCAATATGGCTAAACAAAATCTTCTGTTATTTATTTCAATGTCTTGTACTTATTTTAGCACTAGTATGTAATGGAGTCGTAGCGTAGTGGTTGAGGCGCTGCGCTACAAACCGGAAGGTCGCGGGTTCGATTCCCGATGAGGTCGTTGAGATTTTTCAATTGGCCTAATCCTTCTGGTGGCACTATGGCCCTGGGGTCGACTCAGCCTCTAACAGAAATGAGTACCAGGAGCAATCCTGGGGGTGAAGGCGGCCGGTGCGTAAGGCTGACAACCTTACCACCTTCATGTGCCGAATGTCCAAAATCTGGGAGCCTCAACCTCCTGGAACCCTCTGGGCCTCCATGGCCTGTATAGGGATCACTTTACCTTACTTTTTATGTAATGGAGTGCATAGTTAAAAACATTATTTTTTAAACATCCGGGCCATAATTACTTAATTACATAATTACATAATTAATTAATGATTATATCATTATTATTATGTCATCTATACTGTTATTATTATATTAAAAAATTTAAAACTCATTCTCATGAAGACTTGCACGTTTTTACAATATCTGGGCAACTATTACAATGAAAACTAGTCCCAAAATGCTAATTTTCTTCTCTACTAAAAAGAAATGAAAAACAATTGTTCAGCCGCAGGACTAGGATGAAGTAATGTTTCTAAGAATGAACAGATTAGCAAGAAAACATACTGGTATCAAGTTAGTAGTAGTAAGTTATCCTATCTTTACAGAATTACATAAATCGTTCAAGTACAGTCTACTGAACATTAACTTCCACAGTCATTACGCAGAAAGAAAATTAACCAATAAGACCTACGAAAAGAAACTTTGAAAACTTATTGGAGTTTGCATATTTTAACATAAGAACAGAATCATGACTGGTGCAAAAAAAAAAAAAAAACCAGCAATAAAGCTACGCACAGGAGGATATCGAATAAAGTTTCTAACAAGTTTCTACATTATGTCAATCAATCCAACCGTGTATCTCAAGAGCTAAGTTTTATAAAGCGGTCTTAATACAACTTAAGATGAAAGATGCGGATATAATATCGTACAACGCAGTGCAATAAATCAATGAACAAACTACCCCTGGACGACTTGTGACAAGCAATTTATCACATCAAAATAACTGTAGGTACTTCTGGTTCGGTGACCATAAACCACCGGTCCAATCGCAGGCAATCATTTAAGAAATCGTGCCAGAGCTCACTACTCCCATTTGTCTTCATTGCAATAAAGTATTGTGGTGGTATCTCCATTCCAGAATTCCAAAGCCTACTGGAACGGTAAAAATCATTTTCATCCTCTTTGGATTTTGTTGATAGTCTTTTATGTTTACTCGTATTGTTATAAGTGTAAAACGCAACCAGAAAACGTATTGGCATCAAGTTAGTATAGTAAGTTATCCCATCTTTACAGAGTTATATAAAATCGTTCGAGTACATATACATTTCGTTAGGGGTTGCGTTTCGAGGGTCGTAAAAGAGTAGATCACCTTACACGTGAGCAGGAAATGAAGAACAATTGTTTTCAAGATGATTTATAACCAGCAGAATAGCGTGGTATAAATTAATAACAGGAGTCATAAGTTATACAAAAAGTCTTCACATCATCATTCTGAGTCTGGTCTTTTTATTATTATTAAATAAAATATTTATAAGTACCAGGCCTCTATTGGGCCGTTTGACTTATACACAAACATAATTTACACACATAATGTTGTCTGGTCCTAACAAACTGCAACATGTGAAACTTCTTGATGATCGATCAAGTATCCACATTTAATAACAAGAGCGAACTGTAAGCCCTTTTAGTATGGAGATAGCGAATTACCAGTCATAAAGAGGATATCAGCATTATAGGTTCACTATATTACTGCTATTACAGTATTGCAGTAACATTACCCTAGATATTAATGTGAATTCTCCATCACTTAATACATTGGACTGATCGAGTCTCACCTCTTCTTCTTTAGAATTACTTTTTTAAAAAGTCATCTAGGATTTTCGGCTGTATCTTGGTCATAAAAACGTGAAACCAAGTTTCGATTAACGAAGGTAATTTTCAAAAATATTTTATCTTGCCGCAGTAACTATAATATAAGCTTACTTAACATAGGGAACTTGTACAATCAACCAATATTTAAATAATTAGTATAACTAGTATTATAATCTTTTAATATCGCATTTATTATTAGTCTATACGAAATTTAAATTATTTCACATATATAATTTTCCATTAATTGCATATCTTCTTTTGTTCATATGCAGCTAATATAAACTCAATAGCGGTATTCAATGATTCATTATTTTTTTTATCGAAGTTTTAGTATGAAGATTTTTGTTTCGGTGTTCATTCCTTTTGAGTTTATAAAGAAAAAATGCATGTAGGTGCGGTCAAATGAAAGTGATGTAAATAAAGCAATAAAATGACTTCAGAGGTTTGGTTGAAATTCCAATATTTTACAGGGCATTGGTCAATGATTCTTTAACCAAATAGCCTATTCAATTTAATTTTACCAAGTATATTCTAGTACAAATGTTGAAGAAAGTAATAGTTATGAAAATATTTCCTTGTCAGCCATTCCGGAGTTGTATTCATATTTCTAGATGGTAAAATATCTTCAAAGGTACGATGAAAAGTGAAATAACGTCTACTGAAGTCAGTTAGGGATTCAAAGCTCTAGGGCATGCTACAATACATGTTGTGACTTGTGTGTGACTTCAGCACAAGACGACTATCCTATCCTTGTGGGCTTCACAGGATATTCGGATTCCATTTCCTCTCTACACAGTCCCATTTCCTTTGCAATTGTCAATTTTAAATCCTGTTCATCCTGTAAATAGCAATTTCACTATGGAATAAGTTTCTCTGTGTTCTGCGTTCTAACGCAAGCTGCAAATCCTCAGAAATATTAAGGAGCTTCGAATCCTTGTTACTCGTTAACCATAAAGCACAGAATACCTGAAAAGAATTTAAGAGAAAACGAAAACTTTCGCTGTGAATGTTAAAAATTAATTCAAGGTATTTTCGTCGTAGGGGCGGATGTGATTGCCGGAAGCTTTAATGAATTAAACACGGTACATTTACCTTTGAATTTCCATTAAAGCATCTAAAGCAGTAAGAGAACAACTGAGCAGAACCAGTTAGAAATAGCACCAATTCAAGTGAGAAATCTGGTAGCATAAATAATAAACGTAGCCACATTATTGTGTTCGCCAGGATGTAAATATAGCCTATATGCGTGTTCACTGTTCCAAGTAGGCTCTGGTTCAATCAATAACAAGCTCATTTTATGTTTCATCTATAACGACCGTGAGAGTCGGTATGCTGAACACATGCCTCCAACCTGCCATCAGCCTATGGCAGATGATGCAGAAGCCGGATGGCAGGCCTATCCCTCGTGGAATACAGCGCCAAGGAGTTCAGTTGAGTTAACTGTTCCACATCGTCTTCTTTTTTCCAGAAATATCGAAGTATCAATACCGTGATCTCCTGAGTCTGTTTATCATTGCAGTTCATAATGTAGTACCCCTATTGTGGATGCCACTTTTTAAAGACTTTTTTCCAAGAACTGCATCTACCTCCTGTCACCCTAATCCTCTTCGACCTGTCGTAAATAGCATCATGTAACACTTATTACTGCAAATTCCATATTTCATTTTTCACTGTACAACTACAAATTCAAATAAATTTCAACCAATGATTAAAATATAATTTAAACTCTTTAGTAGGATATATTTTCAGGAAACAATTATACATCGATATTATTAGGGTGAACCCGATAAAACCATAGCAATAATTTTACGAAGATAATACATCTCAATTTGCCATATATCTGAACTTCTTTTTAAAACTTAACAATTTAATGATACCTCCATGGCGGCGCATTCCGGAAGAGCATGGCCCACCGTACAACCGTTGTGTCATCTACCACCTTTCGACTTCAATGGCAGATGGCTGGCTCCCACGGTTGATATTGATGGATTTCTTTACCGGAGTCTGTACTTCTGTATCTGTATTTTCGCTTTCACTTTTTTCATCTAAATTTCTTCCACCAATTTTCCATATATAAGTGACTTATATTAATATATGCCTGTACTTTTGAACAACTTTAAATTTCGTTCGTAAAAAATATTGTTTAACTCAGTTTTAGTTATACGTTAACTTTCTGTGGATATTTGTATATTTTCTTTTCTCTCTTATACATCTATCATGTTTGCAGTATGTAATTGATAACTCGTTTGCGGTAATGGATAAGTGACATAAAACATAAAGGAATAAAAAGTATCTCCGCAGTTTGTCTTTATGAGGTCTTCCTCAGAATAATTCAAGGAAGGGCCGATTGCCGATTATAGAACACAGGCTTCCCAGGTATAAAATATTCAGCGGTCCATGGAGGCAGTCATGTGTGTGAAATAGCTTGTGCAAAATTAATTCAGGTAAGCCCTAATACTGTAATTAGCCAAATACATTTTACATAAGGCTATAACCCTCTCTTATATAGTTGTTGTGCTATTTAATCTGGAAAGGTGTACTTCGTAATGCAGTGGGAGTATTGACTTTCATGTTCACCTTGACTGGGGGAAGCAATCGAGATAACACGAGCTATACTTAAATGTAGACACTGCACTAATGCCGATAACACTTTAATTCAGGAAACCAGTTCATTGTGCGTGTTCTTGCTACGTTAGTCTTAATGTTGATGCCATGTATAATAATGGAGAGATTATGCTCTCCAATTATTTATTACTTGAAACCGGTTTAGGGATTCCTTTACAAAGGGACTGTTATGTCAAAGGCAGTCTTTGCAATTAAAAAATAGTCCCCATAACCATACACCTACTTCTTAAAAAAAAAAATTAAATAATTATGTAAGGTTATGTAAGATATATAACCTATTAAGATATGTGATTTGTAAGTATATAATTTCTATGTATTATGAAGGCTTCAGAGGAAAAGGGGGTAAGTCACGTTTTGGGTTTTTTATTTTTTAAGGAGCATACATTTGTTTTGGAATAAAATATCAAAGAACTGAAGTCTCCAGAATCCCAAAATATAGAACATACATTCCATCCTAATGCCATTTTGCTGTATAGGCCTATATTCTGATTGACCTGAAAATTGGAAAAAGGTTGGTCCCATGGAAAAAACAATGCTTCAAACATTAGTAGCGTCCCGAAAAAGAACATTATGATACCTTTAAGAAATTCAGTATGTATGAATTAAGGCAACAACGGCCTCAAATAGTTTTATTCAACATTGAATAAGGTTACTGAATAAAGAGGGCCTTTTCTGTAATTCTTATTGAATGAAGAGGGCCCTGACTATGCATAAATTGCAGTCGTCTGTTTGCAGACATACTTCCAGGACTGGCCTATTAGTATACAGTTTCCATTTACAAAGTGACTGCATAATTACAATACTACCGTCCGGAAAAACTCAAGCGCTAAAATAATATCCTTTTATTTAAATGCCTTTTTTTTAAATCCCGACTTGAATCTAATCGCGATGGAATTAGAGGAAAAGTGCCTGTTACAAAATCTACAACTATCCTAAAATATAATCTGGGTTTAAACTACATTCACGAAGTAAAATTTATGGATATCGCTATGTTCCGGCCGACAATAAGTATGACTTGTAATGTCAGGGTTCGAACTCAGACTAAATTTTATTACGTGACTTAGATTTCTGCCGGGGTGTAGTTCTTAGCCCTCTCTAGAGCTAGGACCTTCCGAATCATCCGAAGACGTCTCACATTTCACAATATCTTTATCATTCATTTACCTCGCACAAGGGAACGGGAACCACCTCGAGTATAGAATTTCATAGAACAAGTACACGGTGCCTTAATACTTAACCATTCTATGAATGCCTAAGCTCCCTTTTGGTTACAGCATTCGAAGAAGAAGACAGCAGTCTTTAAAGTAACAAAAAGGAAAAGAAAATACTATTCAGTATTATTTTTGGAACGATTTTTATAAACCTACGACGCTCTCTAAACATGTAATTGACAAGCAAATTAAAAAATAGATTACCCTAGCCAACAACGTTTATAATAACCTATAACAGTACGTGACCTCACAGAGATCCAGTATACAATAACTCAGAATAGTAAATGTTACCTTATTCTAACAGTACGGTTTTATTATAAATGATAATTTATAGTTTTAATATACTCTTTTAAAACAGGAACTTCCGATAGCCAGTGTAAACTGCCTCATTGTAAATACAACGAACTAGAGGCAAGTAGAATAATTTGAATATTCCTAGGGTATAGGCTACCTAGCCTCTATGAATATGAGCAAGAATTCCTGAACGTGTCTCAGGTGTGCGTACGTGTTCCGGAAGCATCGCCGTAACAATCCATCCTACCGTCACACTCACGTGGAGTGCCTACCAATCACTTTACATAAATGGATTTTGCTGCCTCCAACATTCGTAATCATAGCTCTTTCTTCCCTCTGAATGCTGCTGAGAGATTTTCTTTCAGGTGATCTAAGTCAATAAATGACTTTACTGTTCTTCGTAATTTTCAACAACCTCGCACAATTACATATATTTTCATGCTTTTATTGTATGGTTCCACTGAGAGTTGCCAAAGTAATTAAGTAACTTCTGTCAAGTACATGTTATACAGATCAATAACATTTAAGAATAGAACAGTCACTCCACAGTCTTACAAGTTATTTAAGAAAATAGTTTTTAATAAAATTAAAGCCAAGATTTTAAAACATAGGCTAGTTGAAAGCAAAACAAACTAGCAAACGAAGTAATAAAATTCTGAATAAATCAGAATGACCTATATAACATACATAAACGTTACTTGTTTAGCAGACATTTATTTAAAAATCTCCTTACGTAAATTAAAGAAGTGAGGGGCACATTTCAGATTTCAGGAAAACCTGAGCTACAAGTAGATGAATGGATGAAAACTTTAAAGATTGAGTTCTTATGTTTCACTTCACTATTAAAAAGCTCATGCTAATACGGTGAGTTTAATATACAATACAATACAACACTAAAGTTTAACAAAGAAAATTAATTCTGATAGTTGTTTGATTTTAGAGAACAGTATCTTTATACCCTCGTGAACTCGGAATATCGTAGTTATGCTGCTGCAATGTTTAAAATTTATGAAAAGAAATGGCGTTCATAGTTAAAGACCATTCAACTACGACTGGAAAAACAATTTCTTTTCTATGTTTGTCTTCTCTGATTTGGCTATATTATAATAATTAAATTAAACTACAAAAGCTAAGCAGAACTCATGCAACAAAATTTAGCATTCTGAAGCAGTGTAGTTTGTTTCCCAAATTGTGTAGGATGACCAAGTTGAATAGGGCAACTAGAACGACAGACACATAGTATTCCGTCTTGACCTTATTGGGATTCGAACGTGAGTCGACTAGCAGAAAATGATGTATTGCGGAAGAATGACAATACTGACACTAATGAAGACGACATCCACATCAGCAATTATCTCCTTGCACTATGTTTCCATGAACATAAGATACGGAACAATAATTTTTTTTCATGCAAATGACAAAAGTGCCGGACTGTAAATTTATTTTACTGTATTACAAATTTAAGAATTAAATATCTGGATAGGTTTACGAAAAATAATGCAAACTTGTTCTGTTACATAATAGCATGCAACTGTAACTAATTTAGCTTCCTATTAAAAGAAATAAAAAATATATAAGATGAACTTTGTTATCGTTGGTACGCCATAGTGCTATGCCCATACTTTGTGTATTTATTTATTTATTTCTATAAGGAAGGATTATCTTTGAAGATAAAGAGTACAGAACAAAACAAGAAATAGAAATACGTAACAGTCTTTTGTACGCATGACAGGATAGCCTATTAATCCGTTTCTTGCACCAAACAGTAAACTATGTAGCTTACATGCCACTTCACTTTAGGTATGTTATAGATATTATTCAGGCAGGGAATATAGGATTCGTATGTAGATCTCTTTTCTAAATAGACTTCATTTGCCTGAGCACAGTCAACTTCATATCAGATAGTTGGATCCAATATATGAGCCAGATGCCCCCTTCTAAAATGTAAAATTAAAATAAAGGAGTTAAACAGATTAAAATCTGAAAATTTTACAATTTCATTTATTATCATACTTTATGTATTGTACGGTTCCTCTGAGGGTTGCCAAAGTAACTTTGTCAAGTACATGTTATACAGATCAATAACATTTAAGAAAAGGACAGCCACGCCACAGTCTTTAAGAAACCACCTATCCTTAGTAAATTTCCAACTACACTTAGGATGGCAGATCTATGGTAGAATAATAATTTCTAATAATCTTGTTAATCGAGTAAGCCTATTCAAAACTGCGAATTCTTATGACATGGAATTTAAAACTTAAGTAGGCCTACCATCAATGTGAAATCCTTATATGATCCAATGACTATGTTTTTCACTAAAAATATACCGATCCTATTATCGATAAGGTCGGGTTAATTGACGATTGGAATAACCAAGAAGTCTATGGTGATGCAAATGTGAATAAAGAAAGAACGAATGAAAAATAAATATAAAGAAAAATAAGGAAGGCAAAAAGAAAATAAGGATGAACAAATAAAAGTAAAGAAAATAAATCACGAAAATGTAAGAATATTATAAAGAGATAAAAAGATAGAAGTCAAGAAATTAAGAATTAATGGAAGGAAAAAAGAAAGAAAAATAAATAAATACAGAACGCAAGAATTAATATAAAAAGGAACGAAAGAAATATAAAAGACAAGAATAAAATGGAGATGAAATTGCGAGAAAATAAACAAATTGCAATAGAAAGAAAGCAAACAGAAAAATGAAAGAAAGCGAGAGAGAAAAAAGTAAATCAAGAGGGTAGGAGAGAGACAGAATCATCAGCGTCATATCATTATTATTAGATGGCGTATAATTATTCTGCAGTATGAACAGTAACAACACCCCCGTTTTCATTTGCATTAGAAGCCCCGTTATGCAGGTTCGTGACTATAATATTAGGCCACGGTATTCATATGGTCTACGGAATTACACTTCTGTAGGGTCAGTGATGACGGAATGCTGTCTGGGGAGTAAGAATCTCTTGGCTTATCTCCAAACTCACATATGCCATTGCACTACTGAACAACTGTGCAACGGAAAAGCTCTTCTAAAAACCAGTAACGTATGTAATTATGTATGCGATGGGAAGGAATGACATTTGCGATACATTTATATCACCTATTACCAGACATTTTAGTACCTGTGTGACTTTTAAATGTGAGAATTCCATTGCAGTCTTTCATAACGTACTCTGTATAAGACAATCTGGAGCTGAAAGTCTATCAAGCAAAGCTGTCAGGAGAAACGGCATAGCAAGGAGGAGGGATATAGGCAACACCGATAGCAGTCTTCTCTCCTATGGTATGCCCATTCTAAGAAAGAAACCTAAGTTAACCTTTATAAAATTATCTTATAAGTTATTACACCTCCCAGCAAGTCTCCTGCAGAAGTTCGGCTGGAAGGTGTTTAAAAATCCACTCTACAGCCCGAATCTTGTTCCCAGTGATTTTCATCATTTCCTGCACCTCAAGAAATGACAGAGAATGAAAGAGGCAGAGATGATTGTAACACAGTGGTTCAAATCCACGACACAAGCATTAAAAAGTTGGTCACACGGCATGGCAAATGTCTCAATTCCGGTGGCGAATATGTTGAAAAATAGCTGAACACTTGCTGTATCTGTTGCAATGAACATTTTCATGAAATTGTGTTTTGTTTCTGTAAACCGTCCCAGGGAAACTTACTTTCTGGGCGCGCCTCGTATATTAAAACTGCTACGGAATCCTAACTCCCCCAAGTAGTGCAGTAGTTCCCAATCTTTTAATATCATCATGACCCCCTCGCAATAATGCACTCGTTTTGAGGAACCCCATGTAATATCTGCATAATTTAAAAATTGTTAGTGAAGTTGGTGTGAAAATACCAGTGATTGTGCCAGTATCCCTGGATATTGTTTGCTATTATTACAGATCACGAAAACGATATTAAAAAAATAATGGCAATCGGTTGTTTCTTAATATTGATTATACCAGTGATGGACAAAGTAAATCACGCGGGCCAGATGAAACATACACGTATAAAGAATATACTGTCATCTGTAGTCTTCTATTGCCTAACCAGTTCAGATCTTTCGATACGAAGGCTGAGAAGGTTATGTAATGGTCCAATCGATAGTCCAACTTTCGTACTATTAAAATATATATTGTTTTGGAGGGTAGAAAGGTTTTATGCGTCATATTTTAAAAGATAATTTGTAACATTTTGAAATTCCTTGTCTGACAGTTTTGGTATAAGTTACGGATTTTATATGAAAATAGTTTTACCTCGACCTTCTGCTGTGTGTTGAGTGAACGTGCCAAGACAAATATCTGGGAGTGAATTTTCAAAACTTGATTACGTTTTATCAACACAACACCGGCCTAAGCAAAGCTTAAGAAATAAAATAAAATAAAATAAAATAAATGAAATATAACATTAACGACGCTGTGGGAAGTTTGGGTAATCAAACCAGTTGTGTGTAATTCGGTTCTCAGTAATGACGAAATGAGGCCTGCATTTGTCTACAAACCATGTGGCATTGAAAGACAAGCCCATGTATGGTCATTATGCACGGGTTCGACACATGTGTCATGTAATCGATATATTAGTTTCGGATGATATAACGATACGTATGCTATGAATTGATAGCCAGCGCATCTTTTAAATAACGTGTTTTTTTTAAGTTTTTCCCTCACATAAAGGATGCACCTTAGATTTTTTCCTTTTAAATAAAAATTTGGGGGAAAAGCGCATCTATTACATGGGTAAATACAGTAACCAGAAATCTCCTCGTGAAGAAGTCTCTCTCTCGTATTGTTACGTCTTCTAATCAGTTTTATGATTTTTATCTCCCTGAAACACCAATATCTTCCCTTGACTCTACCCATGCACTACCTATTTTGGTCACGTACACGGCACAGGCATGGGGTGAAGCAAGATATTTTCTTACATTATTGGTACAGTAACAAAATAGGTAAAAAGTGTAATGTCATCTGTGAAGTTACAACTTCCTGTCCTCAAAACATTGCTATGGTCTCAACTCATTTTTTCGCTGGAAATTGGGCTATTATGGTTTGAACATGAATGCAGTAGTACTGCAGTACTGTAGTTTGAACACTTTTGAAATTGAGGTCCCGCATTCTTATATCTCCTTAATACGAGTGGTTGCGTTTATGAATAAGTGTTATAAGGCAATTTTCTTGTTTTGACCGCTGTTCTACGTGGATTTTTACCCATTGTAAATATTGTAAATTATATTTATTTGTATATGATGAATAGACTTCTGACTTTTAGGTCGCTAAAAATGCTGTTTATGTACTTAAATAGGCTCTAAAAATTAGAAAACAAGTTCTAAAAATCGTAAAATAGTCTCTTATAAAATCGTTAAGTTGCCAATTTTCTGATATATCTCAATTACAATGCAGAATATTATAATTTTTGAAGTCACCATCAATCAATAATCATGATAAAACACAGGTATAGATCTATGGTACACAGAATTATATAGACCTATTTCTAGGGCCTGTGTTACTACCATAACAGTGAAAACCTAATCCCTGCGCCCAGAAGCTATGCACTGATGTGGGAGTTGGGAGAAAAACACCACATTTTCGTAGGAATCGCAAGGAATTTTTCTACTGAAGACTAAACATTTCTTACTATTTAACCACGTCACAAATGTGTGGCTTGTACTGCACATTCCGAGCTAAAAATTTAGTACGAACTGAAAATAAATGCTAGAATTTATAACAAAAAATAACTTATTTTCAACTTTAGAGGAAAAACAAGCAAAAAGGCAATATTAGGCTCTAACGTAAAAATAGGCTGTTTAGGTCCTATAAAAGTATCAGTTTTAGGCATAGTCACTTATGAAACATGCATACACAAGTATTCGTCCATATATCACTTAAGGATTAAAATAGGTATTTACCTAATATCCGAAGTCTAATGATGAACATGACATTTGATGACATACTAGACGCATTGCCATGAATATCAATAACGGCATCTTTTTAAAATTAGTCTGTACTATTTTTAGCCACCATCAGTCTTCAGACTATTCACTACTAGACTACAATGAATCATGCAACGACATTTTCTATACGGGATAAACCATCCCTAGGGATCCTATTTTACGGTGAATGAAAACGTCAAATTTCGGTACAAAAGTTGGCTTAATTTCGGTGTATTTTCGAATAACAAAATACAATTTTTGCGTTATTTCACGTTAAAACCCAATAGATTAATGCGATGAAAAATGTTACATATTACCAGTTTAATATTAACACGTCCGTAGTGTTGAGTTATTGCCAGGTAACACGTATTGCAAATCTAATGAAGACATTTTTAACTAGCATTTTGTGAATGTCAGAGTGGGCACGCGGTTTAAAGGGCGGACAGATACGAGTCCAACTCGTAAGGGCTAGCAAGGTGTTGGGCACGTCACCTGTTACACAGTCTGTACAACTGTGCAACTAGACTCGCCCACAAAGCCACGCACATAGCCCACCCCTCCTAGTCCCCCTTTGCCCAGGAGCTGAATAAGCACCAGCTCTGACTGGACTTTTGCTTTTTGGTACCAGGGTTCGAATCTCGGCCCTTGAATTCCAAACTAAATATTTATTTTAATTTTTTTTAAATTTTTTTTTTTAATTTTTTTTATTTCATTTTTATTTTTAATTTTATTTTTAATTGTAATTTTTATTTTATTTTTATTTTTAATTGTAAATTTATTTTTATTTTTATTTTTATTTTTGTTTTTAATTTTATTTTTATTTTTAATTTTATTTTAATTATATTTTAAATATATTTTTAGTTTAATTTATCTTTATTTTTTATTTTTTACTTTATTTTTATTTTATTTTTAATTTAATTTTTAATTTTAATTTAATTTTTAATTTTTATTTTATTTTTATTTTTTATGTTATTTTTAATTTTATTTATATTTTCAATTTTATTTTTACTGTTAATTTTATTTTAATTATATTTTTAATATTATTTTTAATTTTAATGTTATTTTATGTTTTACTGCTTTATTATTATTATTATTAATATTTATATTGTTTTATTTTTATTTTTATTTGTTTTCTTCTGCAGAAAAATAACATCCACAGCCAAATACTGCGTTATGCAATTTCTGGACCGAACTATAAACTAAACATGAAAGATATGTTATTTTTTCCACTGTTTACAAAACTCTGAACTCGAGTACATATCGTAAATTGTCATAAAATTAGCAATTAAATGAAATTTAGTAACTTTCCACTAATTTAGTAATTTATTAGGGAAATTCAAAACAGTTGGGAAGGGCATATTTGTAGTCACATTTTGGACTTTTTAGGTCATAAATATCTGAACCCTAGTTATTAAATTCTGCCAAATGCCTCCAGTTTCCGACAATTTCATCGGACGATTTAGAGGTAGCGAATCACGTAATTCCCGTTTCAAAAGTCACCATTCCATTTCCATAACAGATTTTACCTAATCCACAAATAATATTTAGTTTATGAAATAAAATTCATTAGATAATCGGATTACCTAATTACTAATTATATGCGTAGGTTTGAGTAAATATTTAAAAGTTTGTTAAAAAGGGATTTACGACCAAAAAATCGACTTTAATTAAGAATATAATCTCCAAATGAATATAGGAGTATGAAAATCAACCCCGTTTTAAGTTATCGCGCATACATTTCATCGCTCATCTAGGCCTGGGCATTATTCGTAGGCTAATGAATGTGTTGGACTTGAATTCAAACAAATTAAGAAATTTGCTCATGTAGGGGTGGTGTGGAACACAGACGATAAGAAGAGTCAATGCCAATTTTAAATGAAGAAAAATACTAGAATTTAAGAATAAAATTATTCTTATTTATCATGTGACGCTTTTGCTGTCACACGAAAATGCAAACCTAATTATTGTGAATCTTATTTGAGTCTCAGTACATTTCATAAAAAAAAAGTTAAATGTAGAAACACAAATGACTTATGACCCACTAGTAACTTTACATGATGAATGCCTAATATAAAAATTCAGCTCTGAAAAGGTTAACGACACCTTCTCTTCTTGCCTAATTACGATTATTTTCAAAGAAGGCGCAGAAGTCAATATAAAAGCCTCCCGCTGAATATTAAAATAAACAATAAATACAGCTCTCCTACATGGTTTAGATTGTTCCATTTTGTGAAGATGGACATTATAGTTTAAAGCTTGCAACCTTGACCGATTAAACGTTAGTGGATGGAAAACCAATGTTACAGCGCGCACAGTTGAAAATCAAATTGCGCTTAATGACTACCTGCGATATCAGCATTTAACCTTACTCGCTGCAGTTGGGAGTTCTGCTATACTGGACAACATTTTGCAAGCTTTAACACTAATGTTTCGCTGTCCACA
This sequence comes from Ectobius pallidus, assembly GCA_964059195.1. Lineage (NCBI taxonomy): Eukaryota > Metazoa > Arthropoda > Insecta > Blattodea > Ectobiidae > Ectobius > Ectobius pallidus. Next base: position 61,318,507 of record CAXKWD010000004.1, read on the forward strand.
AAATTGCATTCACCCGAGTGTGTAAATATAATTATACCCCCACCTTTAGCTGAATACTGAAACATTCCCTCTTCCAAATCACCTACATCCTGTACGCTTATCGTGTGTTCGGGTGAGCTACTAGAATTTTCCATTGAGCTACTAGAATTTTCTATTGAGCTACTAGAATTTTCTTTGTCCTTGCAAATAATTTTACAGCCAAAACCTGGGATTTGCGCTAGTTTTGCATAATATAACCTTAAAAACTGTTAGAAGTAGAGAGGAAACATAACCAACGAAACTCTTAAACAATTATTTAGGAAGGAATATACCAATAAATCCAAAAAGTAAAGTCACTCCCCAACACGTAGTAGACTTCTTCATGAATTTTCTTACTGCTGTGAATGATTGTTACTTTCGTATTCTGTTGTGGTCTTCGGAAATTAAAGCTTATACCTGTATAATAGATTAATAATAAGTAGTTTGTCGATTACTAAAGCAATCATAATTAATTATTTGGTTACAGGTCCTGGACAAAATACTACAATTACTTAGAAATGTAGTGGGCATTGTAATGTAACTCGAGTAACTGGTTTAAAAAAAGTTAAACCACTGTCAAGCATAGACAGTTTTGTATTCTGTTAAACCCATAACATCTGGAAATCCTATGATATTCATTTTTATCTTTTGTGCATTCAAGAATCCTGGCCTATGAACGCGCAGAAAATTACGTTGGCTTAAGACTAATTGATGGGGTTAATCCAACAGTGGCAATTAGAGGACAGAGATAAAAGTTTCATACTGATATTCAATTTTACTGGGAGTACACAATTCAGAACTTTAAGAAATATTATGTCATAAGACACTGCATCTCTGTTATTTTGGTAGAATCGCTTTTGCAATGGCACCAAATTACACTCTTGACTAAAATACATTAGAAAATGAATAAATATTGGACTTTGTACACGACATAAAACAAAATTTTGATTGGAAACTTTTTGTATTAGCTTTATTCAGAAGTTAAAACGATTACACAGATTTATACATGATTAGATACACCAAAAAGGCCAACGCCATTATTCACAATTCCTTCCTCAGCTTAAGACATCAGACTATCATTTATAATTAATGACGAATGAATGGTACATTTGAGAAGACCATTAATATTCCTAACTTCCTTTGAATTTATTAGATTTGGTTGGCGAGGTTTTTGTCGCACTTCTACAAGAGGAATTTAGATTCAGGGAATAAATTAGCGATTTCACACTAGCTATATGAGGCGCAATTTGTTCAACCCACTAAGTAGGAAGACGTTCATCTCCATATGATGCAGATGACATCAGTAATTTTTCGGGTAAGCGAGGTTCGGCCACTGTTGCGCTGACTTCCTCAATTGTTCGAAATCAAGTTATTTTCAGAAAGGAAAACATGTTACTAGCCCACAGATTATTTTCATCTCTTTAAAATTTATTATCAGCATTGTGGGATTTATAAACCTTGTGTTAAAAAGTATTTTTAATGCTAATTTTATTGAGCAAGATGTTAAAAATAAAAGCTTTAAAGTATCAAAGACCAAGTTGTTATGCCACTGCTAGAGGCTATGTCTTTACTGAAATACCTCCATACGGGCTTAGCTCTTGGCGCAAGAAAAATATGGTTGAATCGATATTGTACTTGGCTGTAAAAGCCTCCTTGAGCGTTTCTGAGCCGCTGAGATCAAAGGCTAAGTGTATGGCGCCTTGTTCTGTTGTTAAATTTGTTTCTCAAAATTAAAAGTACACAAGCTTGAAGGAGGAGAAAGCTAAGCTTTTGCTTCCAGATACGAAATATGAAGGTACCAAAGAAAATCATGCCTACAGTCACCTTACTTCCTTGAACCCACTGGAGTGACACTCGTCCTTTTTAATGATTAACAGAGCACGGATACTTTAACAATTGGCATATTATTAGGTATGAACTTTCTCTGAAAGCTAGCTTTGTAATTGCAATGAATATAGTTTTTTACATGGATATTTCAATCGTTATTTTATTTATAATAAAAATTCGAAAATTACTTCCCCTGAGAGATTACGAATTTATTTGATGAAACTACTGCAGTAATCTCGAGTGAAATTTATTAAGACTATTGAATGAATAAAACGTAACATGTTAAAAAATAATTATTACTTTTTTACTTGTTTTGCTTAAAATTAAATCGCCATTGTCAGAGCTACTAAATGGACAAGCGAATGTACGAGGGAGAATCAAATGAAAACTGCAATTATTTTTTTCTAACTATTTTACTGCAGGAAGAATGTTTGCTTGTGCATTATTTTTCTACTTATTCCCCTCCTAGTTCAACGCACTTAAGCAATCAGATAGGAAGTGCTTCGATACCGCGTGAGAAAAATTACTTTGGTTGACGCTGTAGCCAGTCGGGCACCACCGATTGGACGTCTTCATCAGACTTGAACTTCTGCCCTCCAATGTGCTCCTTTAATGGGTCAAACATATAGAAATCCGATAGTGCCAAAGTGAAGGAGATTGCTGAGTGCAGGTGTTTTGCTTCAAACATGATAAGCCCGTTCTCATGCTCCTTGTGCAACAATGAAAACCGTCGACGACATCCGCCATAATTGACAGCTCTTTATGGCCTGACTAACGTCTGATGCATAAATAAATTTCTATAAAAATATAAAAGACAAGACACAAACAAATGACAGAAAAAAAAGCTGAAAAATTCCAATATAAAACAACAAAGCGCACAAAGCATAGCTGAAATGCCGCAACAGTTTGCAGCCTTAGTTGATAAAAAGTAGGCTGGGACTGTGACTTCCAAATGACAACGGGACTATTCTGGATCGATGACATCCCACAGGAGAGCAGAGTAACATATACACATTCCAGAAAGCCCAATAGAGAGACGAAGATAGAGAGACGGCCTGACAGACTGCCTAATGGATGGCCAAGACATATACACCAGCCAGTTCGACATGCCGGGAACAAGATGGATGGAGGAAAGTATTCACAATTGCACATCTATTCCCTCTAGTTATAGCAACTTTTATCTTTTAATCCGAAATAGCCTTATTATCATAGGATAAGTATAATAATAGGGTATTATTATATAAACAAACACACAAATTGCTCGTGAAAATAAATAATAATAATAGCATTTTCACTATATCATATTATTATTTGTTTTTCATATTATGTTCCCTTGTGTATTTGTCATATTGTTTGTGTTTCTGTTTTTCTTTTCTGTGTGGTTTTTATAGTTATAGTATTAGTTTAATTATTTTTGAATATCACTTTAAATATTTAATATTAGAATCTGGTGTATTAATATAAGCGAGAATATTGTAATTGGGCATTAGCCTGTAATATTCTTAGTACAATAAATAAATAAATAACACCGGCGATCAAGGAGTAAACTTTATGAAAAATTTATGACGGTGGATGTTTACACGTTTGCTGCAAAAGACGTATAAATTCGTCACCACAAAAACTCTGTTAGCAAACCCGGTAATCTCCATTCTGAGAAAAGATAGAGATGTTAACTTCTATTGAAGGTTTAATGCATTTTCTGGTACATATTTAGTGAATATGTTGCAAATCCTACTTCCCATAGAGCTCAGATTTTCAACATATTCACTAAATATGTAATAAAAAATGCATTAAACTTTCATTAGAAATTAACATCTCTATCTCTTCTCAGAATGGAGATTGCCGAGTTTGCTAATAGACTCCTCAATTATCAGATTAATAGAGAAATGATTTATGTTGAAATCTGAGAATCTCAAGCTTTTTTCGCTTTATTCCTAATAATGATATTCATATAAGAATTTTGAGGTTATTAGTAGACCTGGGATTTTAGGCTCTAAAAAATTAGTTTTAGGCACCTAAAATAGGCTTTTAAAACAAGTAAATAGGCTTTTAAAAGAGAAAATAGGCACTTAAAATTTGTAAATAGATAGAAAATAGACTTTAAAATATTAAAATATACAGTACACTTAAACTGTAACATGTTTTTTCCCCCTCCAAGAAACGTGGTATACCTATTCTTAACAGAATTAACTGCAAAATTAGGCACGACGAACTATATTCACTTAAACAGATGTTCTTTCACTGGTGACTTGACACAGTAGTCCTTCCCTCTTAATCCTCCCCTCCCCGTCAGCATTCCTTTAGCGACAATTGTTTGGAATAATCAAGTTTCTGTGAAAAACCCACCTCTGCTGGTCTGCTTTTCCTTGAGGGATGTCCATTATAAGATTGTAAAAATTACAGAAGCTGAATTTTATTTTAAATGTACAAAAAGGCATTTTAGGCACTAAAATAGTAAAATAGGCCCTAAAGGTCCAAATAGGCATTCTAGGGCACTATAAAACTGTATAAATGTAAGTGATTTATCATGAAACATCCACTTATTTAAAAATTATCATGTTATTTCATAAGGAACAAAATAGGCATTTGCCTTAAAATCCCAGGTCTAGTTATTAGTAAATCAATATTACAGTAATCCTAGAAGAGAACATTCGGGGATGTTTCATAGCCAAGTGATTACAATCGAAGATTGGTTTAACTGATTTTGGTAAAGCTGTGAGCATCTACGCCGAAAATTTGAACAGTCAACTTAAATACAATCTCACATTTGAAACATAAAATAGATTTCTATTATTGGTAGCTTTTCTTACGAGTTCTCTTTCGGTATCCTAACTCTTGGTACAGTTATTCTCAATGAGGAAACTGAATACGTATTGGTGGGTCTTCTTTACAAACGCTCTAACGAACATGATGGGACGGTTGTGGGGCTTTGGTATTTCGAGAAGTGAGGAGCATACATTACAAGCATTCCAGAGTTCACTGGCTGACAAGCTGACAAATAATCCAGAGATAGACAGCCTCAATAAATACCAAACAGAATAAGGTGACAAATGAATAAGAATCAACAAAAAATAACATCACTAGTCAGTAATATGGATAATCTATTGGTACGAGTATATTCTAACATTATGTAAAGCAGCCAGCTTCAAGGGACTACATGAAGACAAACATCTCATACTAAGTATATCGTGAGTTGTTTATTTTAGGCTGTTGATCTCCAAATTGTCAAAAAGAGCTATCTTATGGTCAAAATGTGGGGAAAAAGAAAGGGATGTCATGGGACTCTATAATATGAATATGTTGTCACATAGAAACAAAACCTACGGTACAGTAACTGAGAAATTGATATGGTAAATCACCTATATAAAATAGGTCCGAACAAGAATAGGCTAAAAATAAGAAACGCCACTTCTCTATCACTCTTAAAGCAGAGAAGATTTTTGCGAAGTTCAATTGAAACTGAAATTCAGTAACATAAATATTAGGATACTATTTTAAGAGAAAAATTACTAGGGCAATGGGATTCGGACCCTATGCCTCCGGCTTTACGTGCAGATGCTCTATCATCTGAGCTAGTCAGAGTTCGATTCACAGTGCCAGATGGAATTGGGTTCGAGTCCCAGTGTCAGGAATTTTTCTCCTAAAATATTATGATGTAATGTTTAACAGAACCAATAATCTGTGGTTTCATGAACACATATCTAAATAAATATTACATTATTTCTATGGTATTATGGAGAGGAGACCTGTTATGCGCACCTGTAACAGATAAAAGGTGAATTTTTAGAAAAGCGTCTTTATTAAGCTATAATAATAATAATAATAATAATAATAATAATAATAATTATTATTATTATTATTATTATTATTAATATTATTATTATTCACTTAAAATTAAATACTATAAGAAAGGCAAAAATATATGTTAATAAACGCCATATTAAAGAACTAAAGTTCTCCATAGCAAAAGAAGTAAGGTGTAACGATACAGAGCAAAAGACCCGAGATCAATTCCCCTTGTATTTTACATTTCCTTAAATATTTTATTAGTGCAGGTATATCATAGTCTATACCTTTATTGATTCTATATGAGATTTTTAATTATTTAACTTGACGAGAATGAAGTAACTATAAAGGCCTATAATAATTCAACACATGTTTCGGTTCAATCATACCACTTTTTAAATGAGTATTTAATGAATTATTAATGCACAATGTAAAATTATTAACTATTATAACTATCATTTTAACATCACATTTAAATAAAGCCTAACAAGTTTAATAGTGGATTATTTTACACTACAGACTATGGTTGTCAGATCATTAAATGTGTTAATTGAAGAGGAATATAAAGAAGGAATACAGGAGGAGGAATTCCATTGTACAGGGATAAGGATCAAAGCAATGGAATAAGAGACCGGGTTTGCCAAAAGGATAATTTTATTTTTTATTTTTATACCCTATGCTATCTTTTACGGAGGATTTAATTGCATGAAATATTTCAAAATTTCTCATGTGAAATGTTTCGTTAGACTTTTGTGCTATCATAAATTCGACATGACTTAGTAAATAACAGGTGAAATGATAAAGGCATAGTACATACTACGCTTACTACAATTATTATTGAAGTGCGAAAAACCTATTGTGTGCATTATTGTGATGCTGTACTTAATAAATGTACGAATAAAATAAGTTTTGAAGAAAATATATTTTTATTAAACTTAAACCTCCTCGTTTAGCTTCTATTTTCTTGTTCCAAAGCCGGAGTCTGTTATTAAGTAACAATCTCACAAATAATAGAAATAAAATAAATAAATAAAAAAGTTGTGACATAATGTTTAATGTCAGTATACGCTATGAGGTACTTTCGACCTTTCAACATTTTACATAATATAGTCTACCAGTGACGCGAATGGATTGTTTTTGTGTACATGGACAGGTATGCCCGCCGGTGTGCAGGATAAAATACACTCGGTAGGGAGTGACAGACATGAACATACATTTTACATCTGTATTCGCCAGGATATCGGAGATATAGAGCGCGAAAATATAAGTCAACAGAAGCTTAATGGCGACTGTGAATCACGTGTATAATATTTGTGTCTCGTTATGAAAATAGGAAGGTCATATTATCAGCATAGTACTTATATTGCTATTGCTATTCTTGTGCCACATCCATGAAGGGACAGGACCAACCTTTAAGCCGTTCTCATCTAACCGTCTTAAAACTACATTGGAACGATTGCAGGCATCGGTCAGCACGCCTACTCTGAAGGTAGTTTTTGAAGTCCCGTAAGGGTAATTAAGTTAAGAGAGAACTTACTGTTTCCAAATACTGTACAGGTAATACTACATTTATTTATCTTTTGTTGTTGTTATGTTTAAAGATACTTCAATTTCTTGTTTTGGCCCATAAAAAAATTGAATAATAAAATTTAAGATATCAAAGATGTCAGTGATAAGAAGATAAGTTTTTCTTTGCATTTCACAACCTTCCCGTTCCCCAACGCAAAAGTAATGAATTTTCGACACGTCCGCAGTGGTCTATAGTTTAAATTATTTCCATTTTCAGAGTTCCAGAAGACAGACTGGAATTAATTTAGAAACCTCCAAGAACAGACGGGAAATTCACCTGCGGTCCCTAGAATACTTCTCTAGCACTAAGTGCTTAAATAAGAAATCGCGATTATAGTTTTAAAAATGTTAAATCCAGAACAAGATCATATGATTTACTGTTACTTGAAAATATATTTTCATCAAACTTCTTGAAGATCAATCAAACTTGGCGTTTGTAGGTGTTTACCATACATAAGAAATTAAATTTGCATTATTTTAGATGTTCGAGAGAAAAGACCAAAAGACTTGGGCTTATCCTTTTTGCAGCCGGCTGTACATAATACACTTTAAAAAAAAATTGAACTTACTATTCACTAATTTGTAATTTATTTTGAAAGAAGTTATTTATGCAAATCAATTAATCGGCAGCTTGCAAGGTGGAATCATCCTGTAGTTAAGTGTATTGATAAACGTTAAAATGCAATTAGAGCTTCTCTCGTGAAAATTAGCAGGCTCTGTAGAGAGGAGAAGATGCTTATTAATTGCAGCAGATATAATTGGTTTCCAGTTACACAAGACATGCTGCAGGAATCCAATACAATCTCCGGTTGCAAGTACTTCATTACCACACGTCTTGTGCCACAATAATTGTGTTAGGAACGCCAAGAAACATGACTGTCAGCATGAGAAGTGAAGCGTACATACTTTAGCAAAAGAATGTCACTATGTATGCCCTACTGTAGAAAGGAGTGCTGTCAGTTCTAATAAAGTGCATTCCATATTACATATAGCATGCAAGAGTTGGAGATAAAGTGAAACAACACTACTGGTTGCTTTCACGCTCAAAAGAAAGAAAAAAAACCTTTTGTGTCCATCTACTATTCTACGTTATTCGCAAAAAGGCAGCAAGATCTCCATATTTATTAAAATATGACCATAATACGGCAAATTGTACATACTCTTTGCAGAATAGGTAAATATTTAATGCAATGAAATTTCAATAGAACGATTTTGCGTAGACCAGAAAAGAATATCGTTGTAGAGAATGTTATTGTTCTATCGAGAATTTAAAAAAAAAATCTTATTTTGGATGGTACACAGGGAACTGTAATCGAGGTTTTTTTTAAACTATTCAAGAGAAACTAATGTAAATTTAGCCCATGAACTTTATAATCTACCCTTAAATTAATACACTACACTACTATGCACCATGTCCACTCACTTTGTACTCATTTTGAGGGAATATTTTACCTTACAGTATAAGTCAAGAAAAATACGTAAAAATGGGACTCTCTTGAAAAAGTCGGAAATGACAGTCTGTTTCACTTTTTTCATGCAGGGGAAACATACAAAGACCTTATTGCATCAAGGGTCACACAAGGGAAAATTGACAGAAACTTCTGAAGAGCTTCGCAAGAGACAGTGCTTCAGATTGGTAGATTTACAATTTGTTCTTCCTCCTCTTCTCTGCCTTTTCCTTCCACCTGTTTGTTCTGATTTACACTTTTGCAACCTATTTTATCGTTGTACCGGGGAAAAGTATGTTGCAGAGATTCTTAATGTAATCTTACTGGAGAGGTTTATCGTTATTAAGATAATCCTAAAATCAAAACTTTTACATTATTTTAACAGAATTAATACCGGGACTATAATATTTTAACGTTATTCAGAGTAGGCCTATTATCGTTATATCGGCAATCGTTGTTAGGATATTTCAATGTATTAGGTAATACATTATACTAAGAGCTACAACTTTAATATGAAACATTTAACCAATAAATTATCAGAAGGACAATCATGAGCAACTCATTTCATACATAAACTTAGGTTTTAAGTCCTGTCTCGCGAACAATGAGACTTTGAATGAGGTAGAAACAACTGAACGCGCACTACTTCAATGCAGCTATGACTATATCCTGGAAAAAAATATAGGTTAGAGGAATTTATATTATTCACAACACTTTTTAATTCTAATTATATAGGCCTATGACAACTTACAGGCAGTGTATTTTAACGTAAACTTGGTATGATATATCAGAAGTCGGTAAGAAATTCAATCCACTGAATTACTTTTGCCCCTATATTAGTCGATTAGGTGGATATATATATACGCTTACGAAAATTTCAAAGTCCCCACCTCTCGCGGAGCGAGCGGGCTTGTAGTATATATATATACATATATATATATATATACATATATATATATATATATACATATATATATATAGTTTACATAGGCCTATATATATTGTATTTATGATATGATAAAATTTAACAGATACAGGGATTAGAGAATCTCTATAAATGAGTTCATTAATTTATTGTTGTAGGGATGGTTTCAGATGTAAAATTATAGATATGATCTACCCGTAACCTCACGTTTTATTTGTTCAATACAAATTAATAACTCATTGTTAGTCCTTACGGATCCGCCCTTACAGCAAATACACATCGATTATAAATTCAACACTCGGTCAACGGGTAGTCTAATAGAGGTATAGCGCTACAGTTTCAACCGATACGATGTTTACAGCACATCATTCATGAAATTTTCCTGATAGTGAATGGTTATTGATATGCCTGCGAGCGGTCTGAAATATACGTCGCGGTAATAACAATGCTGGGCAGATATTAAAAAAAAAATAATTGCGGAAGAATTCTAGCACAGGTCTAAACAAAATTCAGCTATTAAAAGAATATCAATTGAAAAACGCCACACTATCCCAAAATACTCTTTCCACGCAATGCTCAGAGTCTAAATGAATTATCTGAGTTTATTCTGTTAGATTAATAAATGGATATTACTGTGTTGTAGCATTCGCTCACAAAACGGTACCAAATGACCTATTTATATAATATTATGGCATATGCTGAAATGTCGACAGGTAAAAGGAATTATGTAAATACCTATCTAGCATGGAAATTTAATTAACATGACAATATATCTGCATTGTCTGATAATTAATTTACAGTTGACTTACCGAAAACAACTGCAACAAAAAGAGTAATCAGAATACAATGGTACATAATTTATATATTAGGCTTTCTGCATTCTCAAACTGTAATTAGTGCACTGCTTACAAATAAAGAACTATTGAATTACGTGTAAATAAAAGTGTGAAGAAAAATAGCGGAATCAGGAATTGCAGTCGAAACAAATGGCAACATTGAAACTACCCTTCTTTTAACATGATACAAAACACGAATAAGAGACGTTATAACACAAATTTTGTAATAGAAAAAAGTAACTAAAAAATTCATTACTAATGTGACAAATTTCGAAAGAATCACTTTTCGCAAGATCTTTAATGAACATGAAATAAAATTAGACTATTTATTTATTATCCGACTTTCATCCGGTTGAATGGTATTGATTCCAAGCTTTCGGTAACCCACTCAGGATCCATCATCAGGGGATTTTCTGAAGAATTGTGATATATAGGGTAGACAGTTCTATCAAAATATTGGGGAGAGTAGTTAACATGAATAGAACTATAAAATAACTTTAATACGCACATAGAACCAAGTGGGTGGCTGAGGCGTTAATATCACAGACTTACTTGCGGCAGTAAAAATTTCGTGGCACGCCAAAAGGAGCATTTTTAAAGATTTCCTTAATGGGCGAATGCCAGACAGAAATTTACATATAGTCGACTTCGGGATGGAGTGTAGGCCTACAATGACTGAGAAAAGACCAGAATGACTTAGATAACATAAAAAATAAATATGAAACCTAGTTTGCGCTTCTTGATAATATAACAACATAACTCCATTAGCCTGTGGTACACGAAGAAAAAATACTTTGTGGCTATTCCACCAATCTTATGAAACTGTAGAAAAAAGTGAAATTTAATTAATTTGCGTTAGTTAAAACTTATATGTCGCCCACATACATTTTTGCACACAAGCAGTAATTTTCGTTTCTAAATTATAAGTTTTAGTTGATCAAACATCACCTTTAAAATTGACACAATACTGATAGGCCTACTTATTAAAAAATGATTATCACAGTCCCAAAAGTACTACGAATCTTTCACCCACAGCCCCGTATCTGCTCATGTGAATAGATGTGCCGTAAAATAAACCTCAAGTAATCAAGACTGATGCATGGCCACCATCTCCGAGAATAAATTCTTAGGATGTTGTAGGGCTTCGAATCTCTAGTAATGATAGGCGCGGTTTAAAAGAGGAAACCGAGACGTCAATAATCTGGTTACCAGAAGACCTACTTTCCATTGATGTAACATAACACAGTCTCCGAATGCCTCTTACCTTTCCTATACAGACAAATGGAGAAAATCAATGTCTGGTAGAAGTTAATTTATAAAATGTGTACGGTGCAATTTTTACGAAGTCCAAACTAATTGAGTAGAAACTGACTAAGGGTTCGGTTTGTCAAAATTATTAATTAAATTAAGTAGTAGGCCTACTTAGTATTCCAGTAACTACTTCATACAATGCGACAAAATTCAAGATTAATAATCACAAATTTTCAGGCAACCACCCGTAATAAACGCGCCCCGGGCTTTCGACAACGCACTCTATTCACATGCACTGAAGTAAAAATAGGCAGAGAAGTTAAACAGTGAAAAAATTGTATGTGAAATAAATACATTCTAATACATAGAAGATACATAGATATGCTAATACATAGAAAATTCCCGAATAGTCAAGAGAAGTTCGGACCGTATGATGCATACCTATTCAAATTAGATAGCAACGTAACCAGCAAACGAAAGAAGTAACGTGGTCAAACTTGATTAAAATCTTTAATCTTGTAGTCTTCGCAGAACAGTGTTTCAATTTTGTGTGCACTATCAGAAGTAAATAATGTAAATATCATCTCTCTCTCTCTCTCTCTCTCTCTCTCTCTCTCTCTCTCTCTCTCTCTCTCTCTCTCTCTCTCTCTCTCTCTCTCTCTCTCTCGAATCCTATGCCTCCATGTTGGGGCGAAGGGCCTCTAGTGGAGGTTTCTGTTTACCGATGTGAATTTTGTTACGCTTATTTTCCAAGAGAGGGCAGAGGGACAGGTGGTAAGCCCCCTTAACCCCCCTCTGGAAATTAAGGTATTACTTGGACGTGAAAGGGCCGAGGAATTTTGTCCAGAGGCTCTAATTTAGGCTTGGAGTTCTCTTACGTGCCGTAAATCTACAACAAGGGCCCCCAAGCTTAAAGTCCTAAATATCATCAAAGGGAAATTGTTAATTATGACAGGAATCCAAGAAGAGCCCTCGACATGTTTCCTTCTGACATGATAGCGGGAGAATCAGAAGAGATAGCCACTGATTAGAGATAAAACCTTACAATGGAAGGGGGAAGAATCACAGAAATGCTCATCAATACCACAATGGAGTAAAAACACGCAGATTCAAGCTTCACATAGCCATTTACGCATCGGGATATGAAATTATTGTAGTCCACGCTTACAATGAACAAAAGCTATTCACCACTCACAACAAGAGAATTCATGAAATGGCTGTTTAAACCAAATCGAACGCCCACCGTTTTGAAAGTGTGCAGATCAGCGGGATATCAGTGTACAGCTTAGTTATACACAACCCGTCAAAGTGTAAAATGGAATATTTATTTACATTTGTTCCCCTATCAAGTCCTTGTTTTATATTTCACTCTGTTACGTGCCAATAAGCTTCCATAATTTGGAGGGGGTGAAATATAATAATTATTTTTTTAATGTGATTTCTCTAGGCTAGAATATTACAAATTACTACAAATGATCTCCCTGATTTAGCATTATTGTCAAACTGACGTATTAAAAATAATGAAACCAAAAGTGTCCAAAAAACAAGAAAAAAGTTATCTTTCTTAATAGTGTTTTTTTTTGGGGGGGCTGTAGCGTATATCTCATACGGTATACACTAATGTCATCTGATCGAATACGGTAAATGTGCTGCGCCAAGAATATTAGTTTAGACAGAATTCTTTCATTTATATATTTTAAAATTACATTAAATAGAAAATGAAAAGTAGAAGCAAAAATATAATAATAAAATAATTACTGACCACTCAAGAGCTCGTTTTTAACGCTTCCATCATAAATTACAATTCTTTTAATTGAGAAAATCGTTAAAGCAGCTTTTGAGGAAATCACAAAGAATGTCCATGCAAATTTCTAGTATAAGTGAAGGGAAGTCGTGCCTAGTGTCACATCACCAGAAAATAATTAATCCATCTATAAAATGTCATTTTGATACAGTTATCATTTTTCGAACAAAGCTGTTCACAGGCAAACGGACACAGGAACACACTCTCGTAAACAGACAGATCGATAATAATTATGTGCCCGAAAATATTCGTTTGTACTTAGAGGACGTCTAACCCGATTTCAGCGTCGAACATAATATTCCTTCTAACTAAAGTACCTACTGTACAGGTAAATAAAGTAATTACTTTACGATCCTCTATTTCTATGTGGGTAAAAACTACGGGTAAGATTAGATTATATTAGTTTAATGAGGGGTAGTGTAAGACCTTTTCGGCTTCTCAACACTGCGACCTAATAGAATACCCTATAACCTATTCTAGCAGTCACCACTTTAATTTAAGGCTTTTTAATATAGCCTATAATTTTCCTGAACCCGGGGATTTTTCGTTACTGAAAAACTACGGGTAAAATCCAGCAATTAATGAAGATCAGGAAAGACTTGATACCTTACGCAAGCAAAGTATCGAGTGAGCGCGTAGGAGAAAATAATTAATTAGCGATTGTCTTGGTAAACCTCAGGTTAATTAAGTTTCATTTGCACCAGTCTCACAGGAAGGATGCCTATCAACGAGTGTATATCGGCAGGCGTTAGAACTGGTGTTTTGTTTGCCAACACACCACATGCTCTGTGAATGGAACCTCTAGCTCCTGTTGCCAACTTCAATGAAAATAAATCAGTTGCCTCCCCCACTCTTTGTAAACTGCCCCCTACCAACCTCACAGCACACCTATAGGCTTTTAACAACATCCACATATTCTATTTTGGTAACAGATTCTAGTGATTTTTTTTTTATCACGGCTTCTCGAAATCACTAAACCGCATGTGCATATTAATAACGATGGAGTCCATTAAAATGTATAACCTTTTCCATTTTATCTATTAAAAGTAGAAACATTTAAATACGAGCTCAATAACTTCTCGCCTCCCGAAAATCTAACGAAATTTAAAACAATAAACTGCACAGGCTGTTTAGCTCATAAACCAGTGTCCAATTTGGTACCAGTTATGAAATTTCAACTGATCACATTCTATCGTTGCATATTCACAGTTTCTTTTTATCGCATTTGTGTAAACTTTTTATACTACTCCATCAGGACAACATCTTCATAGCTAATTTGATCCAAACAATCACAGAACAATCGTAACAGTGCGTTTGGGTATGTAAGCTCTATTACTAAAACGCACAATGCCCGTGAGAAATAAAGAGATAATTCAGAATAAATAAATTCGCATAATTCAAAATCATAAACAAAATATTGTTAAGAATATTTCACTGCATGACATAGCAGAATATAACGGCAGAGTTTAAGAATTATCATACGTTAAATTGGCAACGCTATTGTCACTATTTTTATTCGAGGCCGTCAATCTAACTTGGCTATTTAGAAATCACAGAATTTATATTTTGATCTCAGCTGCAATAGAAGGCTTACAGTAATATACACATATCTATACAGCAAAGTAAAATAAATAGGCCTAAAATAACTAAATAAATTAAACTAACACAATGTACTGTAATTACCATTGCGTTACTATGTAATTTTAATTTATTATATAATTTCGCACGTTTCAACGTATTCTTTTATCATATCTGTTGGTCATTATTTTATTATGACCTGTAATACTGTATTGAACATTTTTAGGGTGCATAATTTATATGAATGTATTATATCATATTTAAAAATAATATTCAGATTTTAAGCAAAAGTTAATAACTTCTTTCCGCCAAAGGAACGCACCAGAATATTTTATCAGATTAGTTTCGACCTCCGTTTAGATTCGAAAACGGTTTTATCAAAGAGACACTGGTGGACATAATAGATTTTAACTTTGAATCCTCTACTCAAAATAACAGATTTATATCGTGCTGATTAGTTGAAAACTTTACAATTGCAAGGACAACTTGACTCTCACCCTATACTTGGGGATTTAACTTCGTTATCCAAAACCAATATCGATACAGATTCTGTAAGCTCAAAGAAGAAACAAAGCCTTTTAGTGGCTTTAGGCAGCTTTGGAGAGAGAAAATCAACATCTGGTTTCCTAACTTTCAATACATGAACCAATTTCAATCTAGTGCATAACGCTTGTGGTTAATCTGATTACGGATTCCATATACAACTTTTTGTGGAAATCTAAAAGTAATAACCAATAAAATGTTGGGAAATTATAAAAAGAGGTACATAGAATATACCGCTAATATCTAAATACTTTGAGACTCATTAATGCGGGCACTGCTGTAAAAAATATTTCCAACATTTATAGGATAAGTTATTAATTAAATAAATGTATTCATCAAAATAATAAACTAAAAAAGCTATAGTCAAAACTAGTGAAGAGTATTATCAAGTTTTCCCAGACAACAGGAATCACATTTTAGCGGATTTTACTTTAATAACTTCTGATCTATAATCAATTTGCGACAAATTTACTATAAATCAGTTAATAACACTGTATTTACTTCCTCCTAAGACACTTACAGGAAAACAATTAATAAATATAAATATGAATGTGAATGTACTGATTTGTCTAATCTAAGTTTTGAAATATTAATACTCAACGAAGAGAGGTTTACTATTGAAAATTACTCTGGATAATTCAACCCTTATAATATAAAACTGCAAAATCTCATTTGAATGAATCCTAATCTTACAATAAGTAGAATTCGAAGACACTAAAGGCAATCACCATCGACAAACCCACAAAAACTGGAAAATATAACTGCATTTTAAATACTATAAATAACTTCTTAAATAATTAAAATAAATTATTACGAAAAAAGATTAAATGTGAACGAATATTAACAAAATGAGCCTACCGTACAAATATAATACCGATAGAGATATGAATCAACTGATACCACAGCAATAAGCCATGAACGTACATAAAATTGTTACAATTATTATAGCATCACAATGTTACCTTAATTTCAACGAGATTTTCATGCTGCATGTGCATTTTCTTACCTGTAACAAAAAGAAATCACCATTAGTCGAAATAATAATAAATACACAATAGTATGCAAGATTTATTTACACATAATAGTACGCTAAAAATCGATGAAATGAAGAATGTGGTTACGTTCCATGTATACAATCCCGGAAACCTAAACAATTCTCTTCCACATGCGTAATTCTGTGTGTGCGTGCGTGTGGTTTCCGTTCAATTTAACTCTTTTGTGTTGTTTTTATGGCTACTTAACGATAGTACTGCTGTCTAACCTGTAACCGTGGTTATGCCTAAATATCCGGCTATATTTACATTAACTATTTCCCATCTTCAGTTTCTTCAGCTTATTGCCTTTCGAGCACATTAATGTTGTTTTCCGTATATTAGGCCTATTTATTAAATTGCACGTCATTCATATACGACACAACCGGTATAAGAATACATTTTTGCAAAGCAATGGGATTTTTGGCCGCTAGTACGCAGTCGTCAGCAAAGAGCAATTTTAGGAATGAGATATTCTTAACTGTCGGTTGATGAGATGATTCATGTCCTCCAAAATTTCATTACAGATAGTCTGTGTTATACGAATTAGGGTTAGTGTAGCATTTAGTCAAATGCCTAATTTCTGTTCATCTAAGACCTAAGTTGTAGTCTACTGCCAATTTGAAAACCCCTTACTCTGAAGTCTGTAGTGTCACAAATAAGTTATAGATTGCAATACATTTTGTTATCAGTTTACGCCATAAAAGTTCATTTTAAGATTGGAATGTTTTCTGAACAAACAAACAAATATATATTCTTTTTGCTAATTATCAAAAGTAATTTCCATTATAACAAGAAACCTCGAATTATATTTACTGTCACTATTTACTGAATAAAAAGGTGGAATTATTAACGTCCTCCTATTTACTCATATTCCTTTATTCTTACTAAATAATTTTATATTCCTCTCCCTCCCATGACAGTTTGTTGATTTTAAGTGCCACATGGATCCTAATCTTATTAAATTGTTTCCGGTGAAAACATAGAATTATATTGTTTTATCTTTGGCTTTAAATGCTTTGCTATTACGCAATATTGTATTATTATTATTATTATTATTACTATTACTACTATTATTATTAGTAGTATTATTATCATTACACTGGTTTAAAATGAATTTTCGCCAATGGAACTAAATGTGCAGTCATATAGAGACTGATTGAAATCGAAATGGGGAATCGAGAACGCCTGCAACTTCCGACTAGAAAACCCGCATAGCATATTTTTTCCATCTGGTGCGGTGAAGTGAATTCTGGCTTAGCTCAGTTGGTAGACCGGTGGCACGGATAGCCAAAGGTCCTGGTTTCAAATCCCAGTATTAGAGGAATTTTTCTCGTATAATATTCTCATGTAGGCCTAATTTCCAACAGAGACAATAATAGGTGGTTCATGAATGCATACATATGCATCTAGTAATTTATGGTTCTCGCACATCTTTTTTTTCCAGAACGGGATATGAATTCCTTCAATCTCGAGATATCTTATCGCGTTTGATAACACTAACACTAAATATTACTTTTCTTTCCCTTTGTGTCCGGATTTGTTTTTTCGTTCCATTTACTTCAGAACTGGACTGTGGATTTAAAAAAAAAGCGGCAATTGTTCCATTACAGAATGCACTCGTAATTATTAGCTTGAATGCTTCTTATCCTTAGTTCATATCCCTAAAGTATTTTCTGAAAAGCTATTTTGAATAAAATAAAACCACCTGATCCATGAATACCTTCATAGAGAAAGTTCACATTACTTTCTGCGTCTTCTCTCTGGAGAACGTATGCAATTTATCACCAGCGCATCAGCTTATGTTCAAGAACATGAAATACTGCCTCTCCACAAAAATTAATAATTCAAGGCACCAAGTTAAAGTGCGTTACATCGAAATGTAGACAGGATGAGAATAATGTGCTTTCAAAACGTGTTTGCCCTTACAACTGTCAAAATGCTGTGAGTAATGAAAACAAGGGCCCCATTATTTTGAGGTCTCTCCTATTATCCCGCTACAAATGCTCTAATTCATTCTAAGCGGAATAAAGTGTATTTAAAAAATAGATACATCTCATAATGTCCCACACTTTGCTCAAGCCTCAAAATAATGAATGAATAAAAAATCTTAAATAAATTTATTTATTTTTCCAAGAGACACCATACACTGCATAGGAAATAGTCAAAAGCAGCGATAGTTAATGATAATTTAAGTATTCTACAGAATAAAAACATTTCTCAATCAAAAATCATTTTAGTCCCTTCTTAAACAATTAAGCATTATTGAAATTCTTAATATGCACCGGGAGGTTATTAAATAATTTGGGCCCAAGTAACATTGAGGGATTTACATCCTGCTTATTCTTAAATCAATTATTATTGCAATAAATGAAACTAGAAGCTTTAAAATACGAATCCGATTTGAGACTTCCGAATGTTCGTAAAATAATAACTTTTTTCTTTAATTTATACTGACATTATGAACAGTGATACAATTTCAGAAACACACCTTAACACATGTATTATAAGAGACATGAAGTTTTACCCAAGAGAGTTTATTCATTTTTAACATAGTAAAACTCCAGGAGTATTCGTATTTCCTGATATAATATACAGGGTGATAATGAATAACACCGAAATATTTAACCTGTGTATAGAGGGTACATAGACATGCAACTTTTATTAGGAAATTTTTGCCCTATGACGTAAAATGTGTATGCTACAGGGCATTAAAATCATTACTATTTGGTGCTCATAAGTCAATAATGAAACAAAATGGGGTTAAAATTTTCATTAAAATTACTTCACGCCTTCTTAGTGAATGATAAAAACCTGATTCTTAATCATTCATCAGCAGCTATATCATAATATAGATTTTTCATAATCTGCAAATTTTACAGACTAATCCCACGACTCACTGCAATGGTTTATTTAATCTTACTCCAGTGTTAACAAAGAAGTTCCTTTGTTTTGCATTTTTTTTTTTCAAATGTTAGAAGCAGTGGCGGCCAGGCCCTGATAGATTTTATGCAAAAACAGGAAAAATCTAATCCATACAGCAAAAATCTCCTAATAAAAGTTGCTTGTATATGCCCCCTCTATACACAGGTAAAATATTTCGGTGTTAACACCCTGTATAGGAAAGATAGTAGCTAATTTTCAGTCTCTTGCAAATTCAACTTAACGTTCTAAGAACTCAAGATTTACTTTCTATGGAGTGAGTGACAAAGTAGGTAGGCCGATTTAGGGAACGTGTACTAAAAAGTAATTTCAAATGAATATGAGCTTCAATTGCGTTCTCTCACAAAAACAATATTAAACTGCATTTTAAAAATCATAACATACTGAGTACGTCTATTCCATACGTTAGATAAATGAATCTTAAAATACACGAAAAGAATGAGAAAACTCAATGGGAAGATGAAAGTAGAAAAGTTACTGAAGGCCATATATAATTCTGAAATGATGATCTTTTCTCTCTTTCTTCCTATTTCAAACTTTTCCGCTGATGTGATGCCGAAGACAAAGAGAGGTTAATTGCCTCCAAGACATTTAGGATACGAGTTCAATTTTCTTTCAGTCACTGTCACTCACACATTGCTTTCAGCTCGGACGAGAAACATACTCCTACCTATTCCTGCTTCCTTCAAAATGTAAGGTTCATCGTCTCTGTTTTTGACACCCAGGTTAAATTATCTGAACCCTTACAAGATACGAAAACTTCTGCAATGAAGGAAATCGAAAAATTATGTTAAATACTCGTTTAAGATCGAAGGGGATGGTGAAGCAGGTCGTTCTGGAATATAATGATTTAAGAAATTCATAAATTAATGAGGAATTAACCACCGTTTATTTAAAAGGATAGGCTTATTTCTCATTTTCCTCATTTTGCATGTAATAGACTTATAACTAGACATGCTATTTTGCGGTGAATAAAAATGTTAAATTTCGGTGTAAAGAATGGGTCAATTACGGTGTAATTAAGCACAAAAAACTAAATTTCGGCGTTATTTCGCATAAAAAGTAAATACGTTTTAGCCTATGTGGTGCAAATAATTGTACATTTCCGCACATGACCATGATCAAGAAAACCTGAATGGAAAACGTTCACCATTACCCATAAAAAATAAAGTTTATACGAGTATTTCTATAGGCCTATTTTATTCTAAATTGAACCCATCCCCAAACTACAAGCTTAAAACAGTCTCCACATTTTGAGAAAGAAGTGTTCTCCTCTTATCGGTTAGAATGTCTGAATGTCCTGAGAAAGCTCTCTGAGCATCTACATTATTCACCGGAATAAAAATGCTTTTATATTCAGAACATAGGCCTACATGTTTAAGAACTGGCATTAACATTGATTTTTGTTGTATTAATGAGCACAAATTATTTAGTTATTTTTTTCCGAAACCCGAGATTTCACTTGAAAGTAACAGAATCGTTTTAAAAAATGGGAATTTCGCGCAAAAACGAAAATTTCGCGCAAAAAAAAAAAAACGAAAATTTCTCGTTTTTTCGCGTTAAAAACCGACAATAATTCCACGTAGGAATGTTTGAAACACAAGATTATTGTTTTATCATTAGTAATAACAACAATTCGCGGATCCGTCATTCGCAAAAACTAGGTATCTCTACTTATAACGCCAAGTCGGCGTATTTCGATGCAAGTCTCATTTCGTGGCATTTTTTTAATTATAATAAATTCATCCGAATGTAAATCGAAGTTCTCAATGTATCCGTCAGATGGGAAAGTTCGGTTTATTTTTTTGGCTTTTAATTATATGTCTTTTGAGCGCTTACAACGGAGAATTAGGAGCGTTTTCGAGAAATAGTCGTTCTGGAAGGTATTCTTCTGCTTGAGAAGTTAAATGTATGAGTAAACAGAAAGGACAGAACAATCGAATTGAGTTATGATCTTTAACAATAAAAGAAAGTATCACCACTGTAAATGTTTCTTATACAGTAGAACCCCGATAATTCGAGCTAATTGAGGCTGAGGCTACCTCGAATTACAAAAAACTCGGATTATACGGAAATATCACTAAATCAATGGGTAAATCATAAATAAATGTTTAATGAGCACAATAATGGTTAAAAAAAAACATATAGTAGGCCTACATACCTATGTAACACCTATATGTATATTGGCAAACATTTTCAATTTTCTACATCGTCATCGTTTGAGGATTAAGTCATTGTCTGACCCTTAATGGAGTGGAACGGGAAAGCGGCGCTACTAGGAAAACACTTTTAATTACCATTGTAGCTGAGTAGGGATTACTGAAAGAAATTATTCTTTTCTGAAAAGATGGTATGCACTGTACAATTCATTGACACGAGGTCCCGACAAAGAAAGATCGAACCTCGGTTTCTGTCAATCTGTAATAGAAATGCATTGGCAGTCTGAAGCCAAGGTTATTTCTGTGTATTATGAATGAAAACCGTAAGTGGGACAGTTTGACCTGCATTTTTGTACATGGAAAAATTGAAAGAAAGCTCAAAATGTAACACATTCGGAAGTGCGTAAAACTTACAAGCGGACACCGTATAAAAACGGGGGTTTTCTCTAGTTTTATGGAAAATTTTAATATTCTTAAGACCAGCTCGAATTACACGGAACCTCGAAATACCGGGGCTCGAATTACCGAGGCTCTACTGTAACAGGAAAGCGTATTATGTTTGTATATTTATATTTATAGCTTTCACGTCTTATGTCGTGCAATTATCAAAGGGCTATAATGAAATTAGCCATAGTAGTATACATTTTGTATTAACATTAGATTCAAAATTATTTTACTGCATTTCATGATCCCACATACCAAATTTAAATTACCATAGCCTTGGTACAAGTACATATGCCGAATTCACCTGATAAAAATTAATACAATTTATGTAATATATTGCTAATATTTATGTAATACAATACTATAGGCCTACAGTTCAAAATATGTAACGCAGAATTCCATATTATGACACACGAAGATCAAAATATGGAGGTAAAGATTTTGTCCGCATCAGAAGCCAGGAACACTTTTAGCTTTAACGGAAAAGTTTTAAGAACCTAAATAGCATAGGCTATATTCACGTTTATGATTATGATGGTGTTAATTATGCTGACAAGGCATACCTAATGTTTACGTACGTAATGCAATGTAATACAATTAGATAAACGAGGGTAATGTACTATTTAGTTTTATTATGTGTGTAATGATGTGAAATTATTATGTAAAGCAAGTTAGAAAGTTGGATTACCTCCACAACGTCTCTGGGTTTTACGTATATACCTTAGGAGCGAGTCTCACCGCTCGTAGAGTTCCTGGCTAGGGGAGGTAGCTGCACCCTGATTGGCTCAGCTCTCCTATCCCACTCCACGTGTTGTCTGTCTCTCTCGCAGGGGCATTATCCCTCCACTCAACTATTATAGTATTTTCTACGACTGGCATGATGTTCACTCTCTGCCCAGCGGTAGCTTACTGATCTTACGATCACCGAATTCGCGCATCTTGGTAACGAGACATAACGAGAAGCTCGCTGGCTGGGTTTGTCTTCAAGGCCAGAGACTTTGTGGGAATAATCCAACTCTAATGTTGGTTAAGTAAACATAACATCTATATGTCACTACAGACTGTAAACACGCACAATACAAACACAACAAAATCAAAAGATACTGTGCGATATACACGAAAACGAACCAGTTGAAGTAAGTAAAAGGCTGCACATAATATGAGTGGTTTATAAATGTTAGTAACTGTTTTGACTGTTATTTGCAGATAATGCTCCCTATTTTTCTTACGTTAATAACACATTTAAAACAGTAGAGCTTACAAAGGTATTACCAATCTTAATATGAGATTCGTTAGGACTTCCGTACACAAACAATTAAAACATTTAATAAATTCTAAAACCTGTTAGTTACACTCAGGACAAAAAATCTGGGAAACTAAAATTAACAAATATATGCACATCCAAGTAACAATTGGACCACATTCTGCAGAAAGGAACCAGTCCACATTATTTTTAAGCTAAAAAAAAAAGCATTTAAAGTTAAACAAAAAGCTACCTGGATCATTTCATGGTGTTTTTGTATATTCATAGATGGCATATAAATGGATGAAGAGGATTGGTTAGTTTACACAACGTAGATATATAGTTTAGTAGTAGCTAAAAGTTAGTATCTACTCAGGTTTTTTTTAATTTGAGGGTTGGTTTCTTTCTGCAGAATGTGGTCTAAATTTGCTTAGATGTGACCTTTGCTACTAAAGAGGCTAAACATTATAGTTCTCTCTCATTTTAAATCACTTAAAATGTAGGAAGCTTTTGTAAATAAGTTTTAGGGTGTCCCTGTTAAGAAACTAGACAGCGTTAAACAAAATAAACGAAATGAGAAACTTAGTAGACTGCTTCCTAGAAGATAAGTGTAATGCCTGGGCCGTTCGATAATGGTAGTAATGTCAGAGCAGGCAGAAGGAAGTTCCTGAGGCGCGGCAAATTCTCCAGAGAACCATTCCTAGCTATAAGGCTGGGCATTCAAATTATACGCAGCGGATTTTACTGCACTTCTTCTTGAGTTCCAGAACCACTTTAATGGAATTCTGTAGACTGCATCTATTCGATTATACGTGTGTGTCTGACACAGAAAGTATATTCATGTCGCACATAACATTTAAACAGACAGCTTGACAGCGCTCTGCACTTTAGTTTTCTTCATTCTCTTAGTTGCGATTACTAAGGGCTACTATAATATTATGGATGATAATGTGTGTTGCAATATCTAGGACATTTAACAAATTTGTTTCACGATTTACTAATTAACGTGTAGAGTGGACGGTGTGAGGAAATATTTTGAGTTAGTCTCTCATTATTAGTAATTGCCAAAAAAACTTAAGGGGGGACATGCAGCTTTCGGTGAAATTCATAGGTGAGAAATAAACTAATTTCATTATTTTTTCCCTCAGCAGTGAATAGTTCTACAATCTTGCAATTTGACATACTCTTACCTGAATACTTCTGCAATTGCATGCTATTTTCAAAATTAATCAAACTGTTACAGTTACGGATATTTATCGAAAAAAATAATGAAATTCACTTATTTCTCACCTACGAATTTCACCGAAAGCTGTATGTTCCCCCTTAACAAGTTGCACAGAAGTTTCAGCATATGTATGGGATTATCAAACGGAAAGTAAGACGTAAACAAGAAAGGATGCCCAGTTAAAATTCTCCAAAACTATGGAAGTGCCCTGCGTGATGACTGCAGGTGAAACCTGACCTCTTAGAATGAGTGGTGAAAGACTTCTGTAAGCAGCTGAAATGAAACTTTTAAGGTGTCAGTATGTCTTAAGATTATGAACAATTTACTCGATAAGAAATGAAATGAAGAAATATCGGAAAAACTTCCAATTGAAAAACTGACGTATAAATACCACAGAATATTCTTGACTAGTTCGGTCTCCCTACCATTATGTACAAAGACAGAATCCTTCGTCATGACGGATCTGGCTAATATGAACAATCCTCGCAGATGATACCTTAATTATCTGTGATGAAAACTTTCTGAAGCAAATATGACTGGTAGTGGCTATACTTATAATTAAAATATTGTAATTCCAAATCCAAAAATATCAAGCTGACAGCTTTTCCAAGAAAGGCTTTGGATAAAAGGAGCCACGCAGAACAGTTTTAGCTTTCAGCTGCTATAAATTGCAATTTAACAATTCAGGTAAACACTTCAACGTTAAAGTCTCTGGAGATATTTGCGTGAAATACGTGGTGCAAAAAGTATCAACAGAAATAAAAAAGTCACATAATGAAGATAGTAATTTTAAAAACAATAACTACATTAATTTCCTGGGTGATGAAGAAATAAAAAGTCACATAATGAAGATAGTAATTTTAAAAAACAATAATTACATTCATTTCCTTGGTGATGAAAGTCTTTACTTTCGGTTTAATAGGCAGGAATACGAAAAGAGAGTAGATAAAATGGAAGATAGTGGAAGAAGACTGCAGAATAACAAGGTAAGAAAATCAAACAATACAGACCTACATGGATTAGTGTCTTTAACGGAAATAAGCATTTCAAATTAGAACACATAAAAATATTAACAGGGCATGTAGGCCCAACGTTGATTCTGGAGCTCCCGATGACGACCGAAAAAATAAGCATCGGTTTCAAAGGGCATAGGTCTACATAATTGCAATATTAAAATAAATAAAAAAACTAAGTTAACTAAAAAACAGAAGATCTGACAAAGACAGCAGTTAAGGTAGCCTAAATGAAGAGATATACCCCTTCTGTTTTCTTTTGCTCATGTACGAAAGGTTTATTTCTTTAAACAACACATTCCAAAATATACGGGTACTATTTAAAAATAAAGACATTCAATACAATTAAACTGGAATTTTTCTCATAAACGATTTGCATCGATGTTAACAGTCCACTGAAAGCAGTAAAGAAGATTAGTAACAATTGTGTCAACAAAGGTGAATTGCAATCAATACGTAGAATTCCTCCTTTAGCCACCTCCTAGCTGTATTGATTCGCTCTTCCGCATGACCGCATATCGGCAATAGTTTGGCGACATGGGTGACACAAGTTATGCTATGTTACACTATCTAATAGTCTTTGACCCACAGTTATACTCCAACGACCTCATTCCAATTGAACAAAGTTATCGGAATTGCAATAACATAACTATTCATCTCCAGGTTTCGAACAATCCAGCTGGCAAATAGGTATGTAGGTAACCAGTTCAGATTACGTCAAAAGCCAAAACAGGAATTAATATAATGGTGATAACTGATAAAATACTGTATAAGAGAGTTATCATAGGTATCCCAGGTAGGATTTATTAAGATTATATCATGAATAAAATGTAACGGATTTTGTAAATAATAATTATTTTCTTACTTTTTTTCAATATTTTGTCAGCCTTAAGACCACAGCATACTAGTTGAATGAACAGTTCGTGAATCGATTCGATGAATCATGGAACCGTTTGTAATAATAATAATAATAATAATAATAATAATAATAATAATAATAATAATAATAATAATAATAATAATAATAATAATAATAATAATAGTAATAATAATAATAATAATAAATAAAAACAATAATAATCCACTTACAAGAAGCACCAGGACAATGGAGAAGCAATAAAAAAATTCAGCGCGTTTCGCTCAAGGAACAGCTAGTTTTTCTTTTGTGAAGAAAGGAACTGTGTCAACATAGAAGTAATGAATTTTGTAAAAGCTTAGTCAAGCGTAAAAATTAAAATTGTAGAACAGCGAATGTGAGACAATAACTTCAAATACACACAAAGGTGGAAGTTTTAAATGAAAAGACACTACTGTACTTCGGTCCCTCATTCTGAATAACATAAAGAGACGAAAAAACTTGAGACACATTACATTAATTGCAAATTTAGACAAGTCCATGGAAAATGGTTTCATTGATCTCTGAGCAAAATATATCTGGAACAGTGCTATCGTTTCCTGAAAAGTTTGATAAGGTTCTAGTATTTTATTGGGATAAACATTCTATAAACACGAAGAGGCATTTTTGGGTCCCCGACATTTTGTTTAGACAGTCTAAGGTAAAAGAAGCTCTTTTAACGGTAGATGATACTAAATAAAAGGATAGAATTGTCACTGGGAGGTATAAAATTATAACACTCCAGGTTTATAAACTTTGGTAGATCTATCAGTCACATTTAAAACACTATTTTAGTTTAAAATATTTGCATATGATAATTAAATAGACCCAGTTTGTTAAAAATTAAAAATATTAAATCCATTACGTTTTTTAAGTGTTTAATTTCACATGGTAGTTGCAAACATAGTAATACTTGGTGGTAGGACTGAAATTTATGTTAGCAGCAACGTCCTAGAAAATCAATAATCTTATTTGCGTATGTACACGTACATATGTATGTGTTGTAATTATGAGTTTCTTCATTATTATACACTAAATATGTACCAGGATATGCATTAAACTTTCAGTAGAAGTTAGCATTTCTATCTTTCTTCAAAATGGAGATTGCAGGATTTGCTAGTAGACCCCTCATATATACTGAGGAATCTTCCAAAAGTAACTGTAACAGTTGCACATGTCTGCTATTATTAATTTTAAAATCTTTAAACGTGTTCAGTTTTAAATGGATCACACTATATTATTGTTAAATTCAAAATGAAAATCACATGTACATGAAGAATAGTTGACAGACTAAAATCTAAATTGCACGTATACGAAACAAACTGGATAGAATTTCTAGACGTTTTGTGTTCCTTTTTTGTAAACGTTGTGACAGAACATTGCAAACATAGCCTACAGTGCGCCGCAATAAACTGAGCAAGCACAGAAAATTGCACCACAAGCATTAAGAGTACTGAGGCTGCACTTTAAAATAACATATTACCCCATCTCTCTTTAACGTTCGGTTTCTTTTTTGTTAAATTTACTGCTCAATGAAGGGTTTAATAAACTGAAATCGTACACTCAGCAACCAACCTCGATTATAATTTTGTGCAATAAGCAGACGAATTTAAAAGCTCACACGAAGAAATTATAGAAACAAAATATCTGAACTTACATTTATTTCACAAATAAATACCAAGTTCTCTGATATTTTTTATAGAATTGAAGAGGGCAGTATTCCACAGCTGAAATGCATTTTAATAATAATTTTAAAAATTCTCCAATGTTTTGATGATTACACAACTAAATAAACTGGCAAGCAAGATTAACACCGGAACTATAAACTTTCTCCATCTTTTCTTGTCGGCAGTTTCCTCTGTCCAAGCTGTAGTCTCATTGCGATCTCTTCAAGATAGGTTCTTATATTATCCTATCTACATCTACAAGTTCGATCTTACACATGGATTTCCCATCAATGCGTTGTATGAACTCTACTACTTCTAGGACTTCGTCCATATCTTATACATGCATTTCCTATCGATGCATTGTATGGAACTCTTTTATTTCTCGATCGAGCACTACGCCTCTTCCATCTTATTTTGCGTTAGTTAAAGTTTAATTCAACACGTGAAAGCGATATTTCTTTCTGTCTTAACGTAGTTTTACTACTCCTCTGTTAGAAATTACGTACCCATGTATAGGGAAGTGTTCTGTAGGGAGAGGGATTACCTGCCGATCAAATATACATACTTCTTTTGACCAAACAAGGACACGAAAAGCCACCCCGGGTGAGGGATCGGCTCTACACTGGGGCCCCCTCCGAGTCAACACGAACACATAGGACAAGACATATTATTCTCATACACATTCACTCTAAACAAGGCGAGGATAGAATCAAGATGATAGTAGAGGCCAGATAACATCCGGGGACCACAGGGGCCTAAAGTTACCTGACATCTGTCTCACATATGAGGAAAACCCCGGAAGAAACCCCACCTGCATGAAAGAAGGGAACGAATCCCTGGGTTACAGCGGTGGAAGTAAGAGATATAAGTTCTATTTTGCTGTCAGCTAGAGTTCGAAAATCTTTCTCAATTCTCTGTTCCTCAATCTAATCTCCTAATCTTTTCAAAACCGGGTTTCGCATCCATAGAAAATTTATTGGAAGCAAATTTAAATACTTTTGATTTCAAATCCCATTGCAAGAGGTGAGAAAACACTTTAGAGAAAATTATTCCAGTGATATCGTTCTATTTATATTTCATCAAAATAAAATTATTCCTAAGGGACAGCATTCTGTAAATCAGTAGACTACCGTAACTAGTGAAGATACCTATCAGACGAACCACCTGGCAGGATGAGAATCCCCTACTGCATGAAATGAAAATCATCTCGCATCGTGGGTTCGAGGGGGTTCATGCATGAAGCAAGCATACGTCATGTTGGGAAGGGGGTCGGCGCGGACAACAAAATATAGCGGCAGATATTGCATGCTCAATACAGTCCACAACAAAATAAACAAGAATGCGATCGTGTTGTTTCCATGAACGCAGTTACAAAAAATACAAAAAAGTGACAATGTATCAAGATTCATGACATGATAATCCACTAATCATGCGGACATGGCACTTCATATAAAGGAATTTAAGTGTGTGCATACGCGTAAATGAGTTTAGACGATTATGTTAGCTTGATAAAGTGATATGGAGACCCTGACACTGAATGTTTTAGTTACCCAGAAATAAATCTTTACGTAACATTCACTTTCCAAAGCTTGGGCAAAATAACTTCCTTACTTCAAATTCTGATAAAGGATAAGAGACTGCATTGCAGGGAGTACGAACTAGTTTTCGGCCTCATATAAGTATGTCTTGTTCGCCATAAAAGACTTCAAATCTGATTTGTACAAAGGATGTCTTCAAAGAAATTTTAAGAAAAACGTTTCACATAGGCCTTAATGTTTTAGCTCGTGTAGGCTACAAACAGTTGATGTAGAAACTTAAAACTTTTAAAACACAATCCTTAAAATTTTAAATCATAATTTAAAAACGGAACCTCCAAATCTTAATTTATCAACTATTTAAAATAAATATTTACAAGTTGGTTTCGGGAAAAAAGTTGCACCATTATAACTTACAGTTGACAAACGTTATCACAACTTGCTTACGCAAAAAATTACTAGCAAGAATTAAATAGTAAGAATGTATTAGTAAGACAGAAGAAAGTAAAACAAAGGACATAATAAACAGAAACTCATGCAAAACGCCGAGAAAAGGCGAAAGAGAAAACATGATAACAGAAGAATTCTTATCTCGAAAACGCAGTGGATATTCAGTAACAGAAGTTATGTGGTGTAAGAAATATCAACTAGCATTACCATATGGAGCGATATGATAACGAAATTGTTGCGGGACATTAGTCAGATGGTAATTAAGCGAGATTACCACTTCCCCCCTACTATGCGGCTTTATATGCCGCTAATACCATTACAACCACCTGGAAGCAAATCTGGGTCTCCTGGCTGGAAGTCTAGTAAACCACAACATGTCCATTATATTATGATACAGCTTGAAGGTTGCCATTTCCACATCTGACCGGGAGGCTGACACATTTAGTGATTCCCAACCTTTTTATGCTTGAATACAACCTGAAGATTCTATAGGGTCGTTATGTTATAAGTAACTTTTGGAGAGGGTTAAATAAATTCTATTCACGTAATTATTGGCTTGACGTTTTCTTGTAACCCCTACAGTGGGACAAAGGGCCTCCTATTGGAGGTTTCAGTACCTAGATTAATTCTGGTAGACTTATTTTCCGAGAGAAAGGACATAGGGACAGTCCATGGGCTCACAACCCCTCAGGAAAATAAGGTATTACTAGGACTCAAAAGAGCCGAGAAATTTCGTACAGAGACTACAATTTAGGCTTGGAGTTCTTTTACGTGCCGTAAATCTTCGACACGAGTCATCCAGCTTAAAGTCCCTGAATGAAGGCACCATGCTCAGGATTTTTACTTCCTGAAAAATCCATCGACCTCGGCCAGGTTTGATACCGCGAACTTCGGGTCTAGAGTAACTGATTAATAAAACAAAATGCAGAAATCATAAAACTCGAAAAAGCCGTTCATAGGTAATTTTTATTAACAAATGGCAAATGGCCCGACATTAAAATGTTTCGAGAGATCCTTGCTGTTGCTTATTCTTGCGCTATTTTTTTTATTACAGCTCAGGATCAACAGTGCTCATCTTTAATAGTAAGTTGTTCTCCACGCGCAGTCTATTCCCTGTACGTCTTGTCTTTCACATAAAATAGCTCTGAAAACCCAGTATGTTTGAGTTGTATTATAGGCCTATTATTGCAATCTTTTGTCTACCACTCCAAATGCTCTCGTGTACTTTTTTTGCTCCGGCTTCCACATCCGGATTACCTGAGCCATAGGCTATATCTCTTGTTCAACAACCGACTTCGCATTTGTTCTAGGTTCGTCGCATCACCTTCTTTTCATCATAAAACACAGAGAAAATGTTTGGTGAATTTGCTTTGGTTTTGAGGTATGGCGATTCTGATCTGTATAAATCATAAAAGCGTAGTGTGTATTCCGTTTCGCCAATACAATAACGATTCACACATGGACATAAAATGAAAATATTTCACTGGCTATTTAGCTCACGAATCAGAGACGAATGCAGCATAAGAATATGTGGAATTTTAACGAATCGCAAGTGTCTATCCTCAAAATGTTATAGCTTTATGTTTATCACTTTCATTTTATCGCATTCTCGTGCACTTTTTTATATAAATCCTCAAGAAATGAACACTAAAACATCTTCATACCTATAACATCTTTGATAAAAAAAAAATACTCACTGAACACAGCGATTGGATTACAAGCTGCATACGAGCTACAGGAGACATGAGTAGTGAAACATTTTAAAACTAGTATAGTAATAGAAATAAATGTTAATAACAATTATTATAAGTGACACCAGAGAGTATAATCTGAAAAAATAACTCAGCTGGTCTAAATAGAACCTGTTGGAAACAACCGCAAGCAGCGCCACCATCGCAATATATTGTCTCGCCATCGTGTATCTCGCTCACAATAACATAAATATTGATGTGTTTAATCAATTTCGTGGCTTTTATTATTCATTACCAGCTTAATTCTGTGAGTATTCACTAGATAGTAACAACAATAAAAATAACTCGAGTCAGGATTCTGTCAAGATAAACTTTAATTCGTAACACGTGAACTTACCATAGGTAATCCCACGAGAGTTTACGAGTTTATCGATAGATTCGCGACTCGTCAATTCGAGTAACGGAATACAAATGTAACGGATTATACAAATAATAATTACTTTCGTGCTTTATTATAAAAAAAACAAAATTAACAGCTGCGACTTCACGGCATACTATGAATAAACCAACCATGAATCGAATCGAGATACCACGTAACCAGTGCTACCAAATGTGCATATAAGACATAGTTAACTTAATTCAGGTAAGCTAACAGCAGAACACAAAAGAAGCACAACCGAATTGCACCGAATCGAAATTGTGTTTTAACCAATGTGCATTATTTTATATTATTTCAATTTCCAAACAAGTTATGTTGTATAAAATAATCTGTGTTCGTGCTGCTTAGTGGCAACTTATGAAGTAATAATCACGGTACATTGATGCTTGCATGCCCAGTAACGAGCTGACCATTTTATCAGGTAAAATCCCTTTCTCGATTTAATAGCAAGCATTTTATAAGATAAGCGATCGTGATTGGTCTATCCTAGGAATTGTTGTCAATATCACAACACATGGCATATGAGTGGAATAGTCAATAAAATCTGGACGTCTGGCTATATTACCTATGACAAAATAGCTTGAAGACAACAGCGGAAACAATAATTGGTGCTTGAGATAAAGGACAAAAAAAAGTATTTTTTAGAAGAGTGAGACACGAGTCCCCCCTCCCCACGCCAAGAACAATATATAATTTCATTGCTGTAGGCCTATTGTGTACTGTATATGGTAGCATTTGTAATGAGATTAGAAGGGGCACAGACCCCATTTCTTCGTGAGTCCATTGGTCTTGGTCTCGTCGTACTAAGCAAGAATCTGAGATTCGATTCCCGTCCTACATAAATTTCCGTCTATAGAATAAAATGAAAATATTCAGGGAGACATAGCTGAAAGTTTGCAAAAAAGACAACAAATATATTTTTTATCATTTTCCCTTACTAGCCTTAAATTAAGGTTTTAACACACAAAACACCACAATAATTAGAATACAGATATTAGATCACCTATATCTTTTCAGTTTCATGTCTTAAAATTACAGCCTTAAATAAACAAAGTAATCGTTTGCTAATATCATACACACGCGCGCGCTCAAAGCCACATGTATAGTACACACATTAATCGTTCATATAGACATAGGCCTAGTTTACAGAAACACAGTACGAAGTTATTTTTTTAAACCTTTTCACTGCTACTGAGTATACATTCATCATCTAAACATATTGTTTAAAAGCAGACATATAGAATCAATAAACTCTTGATTTATGTAAAATGTGAGGATTATTTTTTTCATGCTACTGTTACAATTCATGAATACGAGGCCCTCTAGTGCCATTTGTCCTCATCAATTCTAATTTTAGAGTCCACAGATGAGTTCACTTGATGATTGTTTATATAAATGTACAAATACAGCTCTGAAAGGGTTAATATCATATTGTAAATAAACATTATTGAGGAATAATAACAGTATTGGACATTTTAAATTAAATATCAAAATGAGACTATTATAATAATGCCAACTACAGACATAACGGGTAACATTTAAAATGTGCAAAACAATTGATGATGATGATAATAATAATAATAATAATAATAATAATAATAATAATAAAGTGTTATCAGCTATTTCATAATTACGGGTGGGACATTCTAGCAAATTATAAAAACTATTTTTGTTTATTACATATCATAAATAATAAACTAGAATTGGTTCTTCACATTCTGTAAAATTTACAATGCCTTCTCCTCCACATTGCATGCAAAGCATTATTTAAAATTCATTTTAAATATTTTAAATTTGTTTTTCAAAATCTGTTACGGGTGGGACATGATTTGGATACTGATTTTAATGATGCAAAACAAAAGCTCATTTTCTGTTCTGCTATTACTGTTAGGGTCTTAATGATGTTATTAATGAAGGTATGAGGGATTTAATATAAATTATAAACTGTTTCCAGGTTGTCAGAACATTTATTTAATTCATCAATAATAATTTAACAAAACTATCACGGTTACGGGTGGGACAAAAATTCCCTTGTTTTTTATTTTACATAGTAATTAGCCACACATACTTTTTGAAGTTATCTTATACCAAATTGTACCTTAAGATGTACATTTTCTCAAATGAAAATGGACATGGCTGATTACTCTTGACTACTTGGTTTTAAAGAGTGTTAAATTCATGCTAAAAATGGCAAAAAAAGTAACTCAACCCAATAAATAAGTAAATCGACAGATTTTACACATGAAACCACTTTAAATACACCTAAGTCCTTAAAATTCAGAGAATTTGAGGTTTTAAACTTATTTTTGACCACCCAATTACAATATTTTATAACTTCTCTCTTTGAGGGAAAAATTCCCATATTTTATGAAATGGCTGTTATGTTACTGAAATCACTGAAGGTCTTTAAAAATACCTACAAATTACTCCAACTTAAGATGTAACACCTTCTTAAAACAACATATTTACCTTTGAAACAGGCACAGCCCATAATGTAGCCCATCATCGGGATTGTGTAAAACGTCTTTCCAGATATGGTGAATACACAAGTGCACAAAGAGCCGTTTCAAGTTCTTTTCGGAAGTCACCGAGAAATTTAACCACCGAAACGTATCTAATTGGAAGATGTTTGTAGAAAACAATTGACAACTGTCGCGTATGGATCCACTGCTGGACCACGCGGTCCGCATCACGAGGTTACAAACAATTCAGAAATGCGATTCAACGATAATGTTCTAGGCACCATGGGTACAATGTTTTTTCGACGATTACACTTAATCCCAAATATGCATTAAAGCTTCATTCTATTTTTAAATTTCAGTCCCTCGATTTTAAGCCACAATTTCACTCACTGTGTATTATTGTAATACAATATGAATAAAGTTGAAGTATTATAATTATAAATGTATATATTTAGGCCAATCACTTTTTGTTTATTTTGCGTACTCACTTAGTTAACACATATTATGATGTCGATGGTTCTGTTACACACGTTTTCATTTATACTACATGTATTTGCACATCCTTCAATAAACACTTTGATTATAGTAAACGTTTATGTTTCATTAGAAACAAACATATAATAGGCCTACAGGCTACGGAGGTTATCCATGTTAAGAAAACTAAATTGCGAAAAAAAGATATTCGAAAAATTCCTCTTTGGGATTAAATCAAAAGATTTCTTGCATGGAAACTCCAATCACATATCTGAACCGATTTCACAGTTTTCATAACATTTTTCACCATTGGAAAGATCCAAAATTTTTATTAACCTCTACGTATATCGTAGCTTCTACATAAAAAAGTCATATCATTCATCAATGATTTGATTATACGGTAGAGAAGCTAGTTAACTTTAAAAAAAAATCACTTCATACTCCAATCCTTTGTAGTTTGTTCCTGAACCATGTGATAGCCAACTTCACTAAACAACCACAGGCAATAAGTCAACAGTACTGATTTATACGATTTTCCACGAACTATTTTATAATATTCATGTGCCTTGATTAAGCTTCACATAGACTACACGAGGTCCTAGTGCACACAACACGATAGACCGACACGCTCCATGCGACTGTCCCTTAATCCATAAGCACGCCTGCACGGCGAGCGTAAGCATGTTGACATAGACACCACCAGACATCGAAGAGCGAGACAGAAAAAAACACGAGGCTTTATCATTTGCAGTGGCCTTGCGGAATCGATTATTATCTTCACTCGATTTCAGGGAATTATAATGCTGGCAGCTATTTAACGGTTGATGTTAGTGGTGATATAACCCCTGACATGCTCCTATAACCTCAGCTCAAGCTAGAATGACGTGAGACTAACAGTATTTCGTTTCCTCCCTTTCACACTATCTCTCTCTCTCTCTCCCTCTCTTTCCCCCATTCGTCACCCAGTTGCATATCCAAAGGGGATCGAACGAGTACCATCACATCTATCAAATTCACTACGTCAAGCAATAATAATATTTACTGCTCTCGCACTGCAACCAAAACAACAGATTTAAATACTTATATAAAAATCTATTGGTTCATCACTGTCTGTTCCCATTGGTCGCAAAAACTACTAATCCAATACCTACAGCTGAAATTCTGTACGAGCATTTTTTTATACTCGGAAAAACGACAGGACTGCAGTCGTTGACCCATTATCCGTATTTCACTTAATACCACTGTCATTAAAATTCATTCATTATAAGTTAAAATGAACACTAGCCATGATACAATAACACTAACAATACAAATAGGTGAACATCAATATTTCATGGCCTAATTGTAAAACCAATACAAGTATCTGCATATTTAATTAGTTCCATATTTATCCCATCCGGGCCATTAGCTTTTCTATTATTCATTGATTTGAGCAAGTAGATAAGCCTGCTTGGTTACAGCATTTTACACGACTACTGCATGGCAATAATTATGAAGAAACATTCATTAAGTGCAATGTAGTATTGTGGATTGAAGCCATACTTATTTAGATTCTATCTCGAAATCTATTAATTTTATAAAGAAATGGGTATGACAAAAATGTTAATTTTAATTGTATGCACAGCTTGATTGTGCTTCTACCGTTATGGAGATAGCCTAAAACTGGACATCAGTAAGCTATCTAGTAAGTAATTTTTAATGAAATAATATAGTAATAGAAATTCCAAAATTTATATTTTTATTGAAATCGTTAGAGCATTTTTTTTTAAATAAAATTTTCGAAAAAAGATATAAATATACAATGAACCGTTTAATCACAACGGGTTTACACAGATAGATTGACATCATTCCAAAAACTCATTTTTCGGCTTCTAGGCAATGTGAAACAAGTTTTCTCGTTGTTATCACGATTTCGATTTTTTTTCACGATCACAACACTTTCTCTATACTATTAGAGCACGTAAACAAATCATATTTCATCTCCTTTCCATGTATTTACCTCCTTCAAAAACCCACAAGTGAAATAATAGTAATAATTATTAAATCACAAGAGCCCATTGGTACACTACATCAAATAAGTACTTTTATTTATCAAAATATGTATGAAACATACGTAGCGTTTATAATTGAAGCGCCAAAAACCCTTTGTTTGAGGACACACGGACACGTACGTACAGTAGCCAATTTAAGGAACCCTAATTTAGAAGACACTATCCCAGAGTGCCACACATGATATTTTGATTATAAAACTTGTCACGTGTCCTGACTACTCTCCAAACACTTCACGTATCGCTAAGTTGATTCACAGCAACAGTTCAATCTGCCACGTGTTCTGCAGTCGCACAACATTAATTATTCCTCTGATATGCACAGCACTCGCAAATTGCACTAATCCTCTGAGTGCTTGTGTAGAGTTTACAACTTCCTCGCTAACACACGAGTAACGAAATCATTCGAAGCTATTCACAATTGCGGACAGAGTAAACTCAAATGATCACATTTTATGCAATGGGATTATGATAATTATGCAGTTTCTTCCGTCAATAAAGTCACGTTTAATCCTAAATGTATAAAATTTCAAGAATATTCTTTTATATCACTATCAGTCGCACTTACGGGATCGTCTAGTTGCAGGCCTCTCAACCAGAGAATAAAACTAGAAAAAAACTACGCCGAAGACAAACAATT
Organism: Ectobius pallidus; assembly: GCA_964059195.1. NCBI lineage: Eukaryota > Metazoa > Arthropoda > Insecta > Blattodea > Ectobiidae > Ectobius > Ectobius pallidus. Next base: position 61,356,451 of record CAXKWD010000004.1, read on the forward strand.
TTCAGCATGAATACTTTAGCAAGGACTTCCCGAGGGAAACTACAGGCCCGTGAAATTAGCTTAACACTAATTTAAGACCTCTGTGATAAATGTGTCGTGTTCCTCTCCCTATTACTACCTTCATTTGTAAGTAGGTGACTTTCATACAATGGGCCTGCCCCATCACACCGTACTTGGGAGTTTTACAGTGGCTATAACTAAACTTACTTCATTCCGTAGGTGAAAAGTTACATAAGCTTCGGCCGAATATTTTTGCAAGTGAGTGGTAAGTTTAAGGGTTACAGAAGGTACGTTTATAAGCAGATAGGTAGCTATATTCGGAGGGGAGGGGGAAAGAGAGAGATAGTTAATTGCAGTATTTGTAAAACATGTCATTAGACACACATTCATTTCGATTCTGTTTTAATAAAATTTGATAAATCGTTCAGGCTCCCAATATGTGCAACGCAGTAAGATATAAATCAATTTAAATCTAAAACACGCCAGGTATAAATTACAGAAACACATGGAGTCGACTATCAGAGCAACAACACATAAGATCACACAACATATTGGGTACACGCACCAAGGGTTGTTAACCGGACGCAAACTTTCACTCACGATTCATTTAACGTATGCACATGGCAGTCTTCTCAGAAATACTAAACTTAAAAACATGGTGAAGTCAAATAGCCGGAGGAAATAAGGAAAGGGAGTTCTGTGCGTCTAATAGAAACACCATCCCCACGTTACTGTTGGTATTAGAGAGGCGGGTTGTTATAAATGCACTATGCCCCTCCTGCACCCAGCAAGGCCTCGCTAGAATCAACCATCCGCGTGGCGCCGCCTTCCCCTGCTAGCTATCCCACAATCGTAAAGAACAGCGGCAATACCAACTTTACCCCGCTGCAAAATTCGTCAATAATGTTTCACTCCACCACTTATTCACTTCGTTTCCGGTCACCAGTTCCCATTAAACCCGAGCATTTTGTCTGATGTAAACCCTTGCAAGTATCGTCTTGTGTAAGCTGCCACCAGCACTTTAAAAACACCGCTAATGAAATTAAGTACTACCAACTTTAAAACAGAAGTGTTGAGAAAGTTTCCACCGATCTTTAACAGCGATGTTATAAAATAGAAAATGTTACCCTTAAATTTAATACTGACTGAATTTTAATTTCTTTGAATGGTCAAGATCCCAGACGTCCCGGTTTTTTTGCTGTTTTTTTGTTGGATTCTCCCGGTGTCCCGGGAAGTTTTATCCGGGTTACCAAATGTCCCGGAATCTAAAATCCCGACACAATAGGAAAAATGATATTAGGAGAATTTATGCCGGCTTCAAGATTTTGTTCGTATTCCCAAGTTGCATTTGGGAGCTTAGTCTCGCCAACTAGCTGTTCCAAGAAGTTCTGTTTTAGTCGGCATATGTGATTGACTTTCACTTTCAAGCAGGATCCTACCCCTACCACTCCGCGAAATTAAATGGAGTGAGAAGCAGGAAGAGGATATGGAGTTTAACAGTGTTAATGTAATAATATATCTTACTTACTTAGCCAAAATAATAATCAGAATAATTAAATTTATTATAGTATTTGTATCCCTTACCCCCCACCTTAATATTCACTTGAGGTGTCCCGGTTTTTTGTTCTCAGAATCTGGGAACCATACTGAACGGTTAATACATATAAGGACTATTTAGTACAGTGATTTGATTTATAACAAACTAGAGTATTGCATTGGGGCATTAATATACAGGGTGTTAATGAATAACACCGAAATATTTTACCTGTGTATAGAGGAGACATACACAAGCAACTTTTATTAGGACATTTTTGCTCTATGACGTAAAATGTGTATGCTACAGGGCATTAAAGTCCTTAAAATTTGGTGCGCATAACTCAATAATTGAGCGAAATAGGGTTAAAATTTTCATTAAATTGACTTCATGCCTTCCTAGTGATCGATAAAAACCTGATTCTTAATAATTCATCAACAGCTATACCATAATTTAGAATTTTCATAATCTGCAAAATTTACTGACTAATTACATGATTGCCCGCCACTGCATTATGTTTTTATTCCTAACTCCAGACCTAACAAAAATGTTTCGTTTGTCTTTTTTTCCCTTAGATTTGTAAGATATCGATCGTCATTTTTTACAATTTTCCCGACCACTACACAATATTCACTGTTCCTTTGTTTCCCATCATTTCAAGTATTAGAAGACAGTGGCGTGCATATCCTTGGGAGATTTTATGTTATAACAGGAAGAATTGAATCCATAGAGCAAAAATCTCCTAATAAAAGTTGCTTGTCTATGTCCCTTCTATACACAGGTAAAATATTTCGGTGTTATTCATTAACACCCTGTATAAGTATATTACCTTTTACTGCTGCGGATACATTCAAATAAAATTTAATAAATTCCCATGGAAATAAAATGTTTCTGTATCTTAACGGAACTCGTCAAAATTTATTTGGCACAGGGACAATTATTAGTCAAAGAATCGAAATTCGTCATAATTGCATTAATATAATCTTTCGCAGAAATAAATCGTAATATAATTAACTTCTATCCTTGTCAGAACTTGTCAGACTCTTCACTTAAATGTCAGCTTATAATATATTTGTTATAATACGCAATAGGGGATTCAATAATGTGTGGTGTTTCTATAGTTTCGATAGTTAATAATATTTTTCTGAAAATATTCAGTTATTTTCAAATTACGAATGAAGAAATTAGATATACACCAACAGAAGAGGTCATCGGTAAACTGATACTCTATGGTTTCATGTTTGTCAAGCATAGAATTCTCAAAAGTAGGGTATTTCGTCTTACGTGGTGAGTATGATTCCTTGCTAACAGTAACATAGGCTATACTAACAGCAAAATAATGCGTGATTCGGTTGATTCCAACATATTTAACTGGGAAAGAATCGAAATGAAAGTATATAATAAATATCTAAGTAGAACACTAACCCATAAAAATAAAATAAAATGTACTTCTCGCAACGTACAAATCTACGATCAATATACGAAAGCAGGGGATCTTACATTAAAATGATAAATTAAATTTAAATCATGTAGATACACGTACAGACTACATAGAGATAGGCTTTTGATACTTTCGATAACTAGATTATCTCGAAGTAAATTCTTACTATTGACCGCCGACGTGGTCTTGTGGTTAGGTCGCTGACTACATAGCCGTCGGCCCGGGTTCGATCCCCGGTACCTCCTCGGATTTTTCTGAGGTAGGGAGGTCTGGCAGGGGTACACTCAGCCTCGCGATTCAAATTGAGGAGCGGTTCCGGTCATGGAAACCACCATTAACGGCTGTGGGTCTCGGCATGCTGACCACATGCCCCCAATCCTGCCATCTGCCTATGGTAGATGACGCAGCGGTCGGGTGGTAGGTCTTGTCCCTTCTGGGATGTTAGCGCCATGGAGTATTCTTATTAGCAAGATAAATAATAGGGAGGTAACAAAATTAATATTTTCCTAAATATAAACAATAAAGTGTGCGAAAACAGAGGTCATGAACAATATTTACAAAGCTTCAAGTTATATGCAGTTTCTAACAGCAGTTAAAATAACGCTAGGAAAGTGTTCAGTACTAGCCTGGAATGATATGGATTTTTAAAGCATAGCGAGAGTTGAAGTTTGACGGTGAAGGCAACTTCTCCGACAGTTGAATCATGCGGTTTGTATACACAGCAGGGGCTAAAGTATTAACTACGAGAAACAGAACACTTGTCTCATGTCTGGCAGCGAAGCTCCGTACTAGAGTAGTGGAAAACACTCCAGACGCAAGGAGCGTTCACGCCTCCGAAGTTAATCATTTCGTAACAAGCACAAATTAACACGTCACTATTGTTCGCATTTCAGTGTAATATATTGGTAGTAAAGCTACAGTAAAATTCACACTTGTAATCAAACAATAATGTACTAACAGTAAGCTACTTGTTTTATATGTACTAGTTAATCATTGCTTACTTACGGCCATGGGTGTCGGCATGTGATGATAGTTAAATATATTTAAGTACCAGGTCGCCAACTGGACCCATGCCTTTACAATGACATATTACAATTCACAATTTGAAAAAGTAGTTAAATGTAACAGTTATTCACAGCTTGCTGACCACATGTCCCCCAATCCCAAGATCAGTAAACTATAACTGTAGTTTACAAGCCTTACCCCAATCCTACCATCTGTCTATGGCAGATGACGCAGCGGTCGGGTGGTAGGCCTAGTACCTTCAGGGATGTAGCGTCACGGAGTTTAGTTTAGTTTTAATTTACTTACTCAATGGCAATAGACAATACCTAGTAAGCTAAAGGAATCAATTATTGTAATACCAATTTTATCGAACCCGGAAGCTCATTCCCGCGCTTACGTGAGTACGCCATTCAACCCTATTCTGTGCTCAACTCCAACCATCTCTCTACTTTCCTTAAATCTAGATTCTAATAATATCCTCCCACCTACGCCTAGGTCTTCCAAGTGATCTTTTCCCTTTGGATCTCCCAGTAAATATTTTTCTTTAGATACGTGTTTCCTCCCCTATGTGCGCAGCATTTGGACAATTAGAAAATTATAAATATAAGATTTTACGTATAAACATCTGTATAAAATGTCATTTTAAAACTCTCTTAATGTGACACTAAAAATTTCAACATATTCAATAATGTTTATAAATGTGATGTCCAAGTAAATGTCAAACTGTATCTACCGCAACGCCTCCTACAATAGATAGAAGATAGGCCGATTGTTTATCAAGCTACAAAATTTAAAAAAATTGTAGTTTTACCAAAGGATGATAAACTGTCCCTCTGGCGCCGAAGAGCATTCCATAGACCTCAAATAAATTCCTTTTGCTGAATCTCGCTTGGAATTTCTCTTCAAAAAATGGAATTCATTTTTCATAAGGGTTTTTTTTTTCTTTCTTTCTTTTGTCAACATCTACGGCCGAAACTTTGTTCTTGTTCTCGTATCTCACAGTTTGGTCGAGAATTAAGGCTCTCGATAATTATTATTTTTAATACTAATAAAATTAACAGCAAAGTACCGTACTGTACACAAACAATACAGTTCTTTCGGGTTCCTGGAGCAATGGGCACAAGAAGGCGCGAAGGTCGTAAGAATTTCTCCCAGTACAGTACTCGTATTGCGGAGCTTAATCTACTCTAGCTCATATTCCAACTAGAAACACTGCGCTAGGCCTATTTAAAAGTCTTGATTTTCTGAAAGGAGCGGAATCCGCGAAATTCTGCTTTTTTACCATTTCCCTAAACCAACTAGGCCATTACCTATGCTCAACAAGATTATAACGATAAAAACAATAACGAAAATCATGATATTTATAACTTTGAATATTCAAAAAGCCTTAGAGAACATTATACCAGGCTACAATAATTAAATATTGAATTTTGCTACCTGTATTTTAGTTCTTAATACTTAAATTAATTTCATTGTTATAGCGGTATTGTTTCCGTTACCAACGTAACGATTTCTTTAGTTCATCAAACCCAAACTGAAAACATTAAAAGACTGATTACGTATTATATCTCTTAAGTTGTTTTCTTCCGTGTACAAGTGCTACAACTGTGAAATACTGCGTATAGTGATAAGTATGAAAACCCTAATAAGGAATGATATAATATTTGGAGTACTACTTTATTGTGCAGTGAATCTATATTATAGTATATCGCTTGGATAGAATAGGAGTACCTCTTGAAAATTAAGGCAAACCTATTACTGGCTGACGTTTACTGATGTTATTACAGAAGGCGAGATTACAACGTAATATGAAATCCGACGTCAGGAAAGACACAAGAGAAGGAAACGATTCACAATCTGACCATAGGTAATGCCACTTAACTCCAAGTAATTAGCTTGAAAATAGTCTAACCTTCGAATCCTTAAACAGAGATTCCACATATTCCTGTGCACAGCATTATGCTGGTCTTTTAACCACACGGTGACTTGTTGCACGCTTGGGCTAGCTTCAGTAAATATATGGATTTTTTTCTTTGCACAGAAAAAACTCTGGAGGAAACCTGCCAGTGTTGGCAAAACTGCTGCTTAGCGCTCGGGTATTTTCGGTTAACATCGGCCTACCCACTAAAGGCCCGCGAAGAGCCGTCGCGACGCTCGCCGGCCTAGACAATATATCACCAGCACGTCAGGGAAGAGAAAACAGGGGCTTGATAGATCAGCAAGAAAGGGTAGGAATTTAAAGGAGCCGGGTTTAATAAAATCAACACGTTGCCTACATGTTTCTCTACTTGACTCATAAACACGTAGAGAATGAAATGAAAGTTTTTTTTACTTTACGACAAGAATTTTAATGCACACAAACCGTCTGGCATAATTCAAGCCGGCATGTACGATCTCCAGAATACGGAGTTTATTAACCCATTAACCCTTACAAAGCCGAATTTAGATACTAATATAAGCATTCAGCTAAGACTATTCAGTGAATTATAAGTTTGAAATGAATACGAAACATTCTGTGGAAAAGATAATTTTGACGCACGATAACCATAATATGTGAATAAAAATCCTCAAATTATTATTCTATTAATGAAATATTTCTGCTTTAACGAATTTTTTGTGGTGACGAATTCATACGTCAGTATCAGTGGTAAGATTAAAGACAAAATTATCCTTATGAGGACAATCGATTAGTGATATTTATGGAAAGACTAATCACTTTCAAATAAATATTTTCATTATAGATCCTTCTTACAAACAAACAAGTCGATAATATTGGCCTCCATATGGTTTAGAAATTGTATACTCAAATAGAACTCACTCCATACCGTCTTAGTTTTGAGGATTCTATATTCGGTAAACATGGAATTATTTTAAGTAGGTTTACCGTTTACCTCCTCTATTTTTTAATATTTTATTTTCTAAGCATAATTTGAAGAGACTACGAACTAGGAAAGAAAAATTATGCAAAATTAAATAATCTATATGAAAGCACAATATTGCATCTCTTATTGCTTATTATATCAGATCAATATTAATCTTATATTCAAGTCAAAGATGTAACAGTTGTCATAACGATAAGAGTTAATTATGTGAAGACTTATTTCAGCGACAAATTGTAATTCTTTGACGAAATGTAATTGTGATCAACTTTAACTCATTGACAAACTGGGTCTATGACGAATAAATTGTGACGAATTCCCCCGATCCCTTAAATACCATGTTATGCCCTATTTAGTTTTGCGAGGATATCCTTTCAAATGTACGAGATGAATCTTAGGACATCGACTTTTGCCGCCAAAATCTGTCAAATACTTCACTTTGCGATGCATCTATAAATAGGACAAGACAATAAAATATAAGCTACTAACCAATCATCTAAAGCGAGCGCTAAGGTACAGTTTGCCCTAATCTCTATATCTATAAGAGGCTTTGTCCTGACTGAATGACTGACAGAGAATCAACGTAGAGCCTAAACTATAACGGGTAGAGACTTGGAATTTTGATAGTACCTTCGTTTCATAATGTAGGTGCTCACTAAGAAAGGATTTTGCAAAACTTTGATTTTAAATGCCAAAAATCAAATGTTTTTTTAGTATACTTAATCCCTTTTTACATAGAATTATGAAATCCAAATCACAGTTGGCATGGCAACATATTGTTTCCAGTTGTTTCTCAGGTGGGTTTGGAAATAATTGAAGTGGGACTTTTAGAAAAGCTACCAATATAATTCATGTTATAAATAAATATTAAATTATGAAATCCACGAAAATAATGCAGTCACATAACTTTCTCTACCCTGGACATAGAGAAAACAGTACGAGGTATGGTTATATGTATATTATTTTATCGCATGTTTTTGGGGAGGGATGTATGAAAGTAATATCGCATGTCTGTTTAATTTCATCCCCAAAACGGTTTTATGGTAACATTAGAGTGAGAAATAAAAATATTCCGCAAAAACAATACAATTTGATGTTACCGGAATTACTGTTTCTTCTTATTTGAACCCCTACCAGGCTTACTGTGTACAAGCGATGGGATTCAAAATTCTACATCCTCTATTAGCCGTAAAAAGCTGTATCAAGCTTTTTCTGAGCGAATAGTTTGAGTGTGATAAGTCATTCTTCCTCATTTCAAATTCTAAATACCTATTACCTTTTATTACCTTTAATACCTAATTACCTTTAAATAATTAATACCTTTAATACCTAATTCACCTTTTATTACTTGTCTATTAAATTTTATAATGCTCTTCCTTTGTCTGTAAAACTGTTACCATACCCCAGATTCAAGAAAGAATTACAAACAATCTTGACCAATAACTGTATATATAAAGTAGAGGAATTCTTCGATATTAATTTTGCTGTTTAAAAGTTATGACAATGTATTGATTATTTTAGCATGTTATTAGAGTAATAATTTTGATGTTAGTAGTAGTTTATTTTGATGTTAGTAGTAGTTTATTTAGATTTGACGGATGTAATACATTTGATGTACTCATTTGTTACTACAATAAAGATTTATTTATTTATAAAAGGACCTAGGATTTTAAAATGGAAAGTCCTTCATAAGTTAATTACAAATTACAAAATACAAAACCCGGGCGACGCCGGGTCTTTTAAGCTCGTAGCATATAAGAAGCATACTATTTGTATATTAAAGCTTAACAATTATTCTGCAAATGTATTGGAATTTCACTCTATGCCTGTGCAAATATATTTACCCTTCACACAATAACGTGTATATTTAGTGAAATATGCGCTTAAGTAACGTATGTTCTATATAGGCTAGATGGGATGTTACAAGAGACTGAAGACCAGTCTAGCGGACTGGTTACAAGAGATACCAGATGCAATACCTCGGAATATTTAACTAGGCTATTCAAAATTGGTACGCTAGATGTTAGATCTGCAGTTGCAATATATATCAAGTGTTATGACCTACTTCTTGGGTTTGCATTAGCGGTACGTTCCCGTAAATTATTCACGAGACAGAGAAATATTATATCAATATATGCAAATATTTCTGCACTAATATATTCCATGCCTGGAGCTGCAACGAAAGCCATATGCAAAGACGAGCAAACGAAGCCAGTTCGAAATCGATAATAAGGAGTACAAAGAGAGTTTGTTAAAAAATAATAATAATATCTGCCATTTTTTTCTTTTACAAATCTACAGTAAGCTGTAGTTACACCACACATAGGTTTAAAAAGATACGATGATTTAAACATAAGAAAGTTATTATAAAACGAAAAATAATAATTTATCATTTAGTTTAAAGGGAAATAGAATTGAATTTTGGATGAAAATTATGATTCTATTTTAATTGATGCATTTTATTTCATGATTTTTCCTCCTTAAAATGATTTACCATACATAACTGTACTTTAATTCTATCCATTTTATTTTGTTATTTCTGAGATCAAAATTACGGAGCAGGAATGTTTCAACTTTGAAGTTCAAGAGGTTTTGGGAAGTACATAGAGAACTTTTATTGTTGTTTTTTCTGGACTTTCCTCTTTAAAATGATGTATTTACATGATTGTACTATAATTTTATACGTGTTATTTTTTTCTGAGAAGATCCAGACCATGGAACAAGGAAGTTTTAACTTTGAAATTAGTTCTCCAAAAATTTTACTTTTCTATATATAAAACGTACATTTTCTCAGCTTCTACTTAACCTACAAACTTGACATTTTCAGAATTTGTTTATTCAGATGTTTTACACACTCGGCTTTTTTAAATCGGTTAATCTATGATATATTTATAGATCATATGGTACTTTAAAATGTTAAAATGTTTTATAAAGAAACAAATATATTTCAGTAAATAAGCACATTTATGAAAAATCCTTTTTCAGTACTGACACAGGGTAGAAATCTAGAAACTATAAAAACACCAAGTGCCTGGTTAGTAGTTTTTAGAAAAGGTACGCCTACACTGTATTTAACATTGTAAAGATAGGCTACTCCGTTTTCCCCCATTGCGCAATTTTTGAAATTCATTAATTGAAAAAAGAATTGAACGGTTAAAACTTACATTCTATCTATCAAAACATATATTAACCTAAGAACTCAGTGAGACATTAACATGCATAAAGACAGCTTGTTAAATAGGCCTACCTCATTCGTGCCAAGTGTAGATGTCGTTTCCAACGTCCTTACCTGCAACAGAAATAAATAGTGATTAGTCATTGCATTATGGAAATAAGATATGGATGGCTAAAGGCTAAATATTTTGTAAATCAACGCGATCTTTTTGATATATTATTTCATTCTTCCTCTTAAAGTATTTTTTGCACGACTTAACTAATTAGTGGTACTTACGAATGTTGTTACCGTGGATCGTAAGTTGACATTCCCACACGAAATTTGTTGCTATGTGCGGTAATAATTTCCGTGCTGTTATGTATTTACTTACGCCACACCTCAATACAAGCCTTAATGGACAAGGCCCCCCAGGACAAATATTCGGTTCCCATAACAATAAACACATGCGAATCACTCTCTGAAATAAACATCTATCTTCAATAATGTATATACATAATATTTTCAGGTAATATCTCAATTAATATAATTAAATTGATATAAATAATCATCGTGCAAAAAATAGCATGCAATTCTCGTGCCGTAAGCGCATAACGGATCTCGGAAATTGAAAAAACTCTTTCCTCGATCCGTATGCATCGCTTACGGCACATGTATCGCAATATACTATATTTACATATTTTATTTTCGTTGGTTCGTTGTTTTGCACAACACTTGTATCCACCTTATACCCACAATTTATGTTTTATAAGGTACCCTTACATCTAAAATCTATTTCTTTTGCATTATAACATACATTTTATAACGTCAATTACAAAGTGTTATAAAATCAGATAATATAAAATAGTTTAGTTCCTAAAATAAATAATATACTCGTCAATGAGTTAAAATACTAACAATTGCAAGTCTTTAGGTTTTAACACTGTCATAGAATTAAAGTGTTAAATTTTGCTTGTCTATGTAGGGTCTTCTTCACTCCTGATAAAATGAATATAGGCTACATACATTTCAGTCTAAATAAGTTATCTTCAGTTTATCGTCAACTGAGTTTATCCTTATCCCCGTTGTACGCAGCATGAGCACTAATTGTGATAACATTTCAATTCAATGACAGTGACATAATCTAAAGACGTCCAGTAATAGCTATTCTTAGACAATTATTATCATTAATATAGCACATGTGTGTTCAGTGGTCTGATTCATAATTACTAAATACAATTTTACTGCTTATTTGTGTTTGTTAAATCACTGAACCCATGCCGTTCTGCTAGCTTGTATTTATATTTCTCCATCACACCAAGAAGTCTCAAAATATCAAATCTTTCTAATTTAATTTTGCAAACTTGTAATTTTTATTGCTCTTGGCAAGAAGGTTCAAAATAATTTATTACAAATGTATATTAAATGCGACCGGTAGGCCTATGTGGTATGTTAAAAAATCTGATTGTTGACAGTAATTATTGTTTCCGATCCAGGTGTAATAGTAGCTGAGGGAGTGGAAATTGAGTTTCTACATAAATAAGCTCCTCCAAATTAGAATTCTCCATCAGGGGTTCCAATTCTACTTCTTGAATTGAATTGAATGTAAAATTTATAAAAAGGAACGAAATTATAGTAGTAAGCTTTACTTATTTTACGTTTATTACGTTAATCACGCATTCTTACGCCTATTTCACACGTCATGAAGAAAACCTTTTTCACATGCCAAGAAAACTACGAAAAAAATACTTGAAATAAAAGTTTTAGCTCTAAATGCAGGAATTTAATGTGTAAGTAATGTAAAGTGATCTTTGTTGCAGGTTCTCCTGAGGCTTCTGTGTTTTATACAATCGGCTTATGAATATGGTGGTGGGGTTGTAAGCCAATATCCCCAAGATTGGCCCAAGATTACATTTCTACTAAAGGCTGAGTCAACTCCAAGGGCTATAATGACACCAAAAGGAATAGGCCAGCTGAAAAATGTAATGGCGAATCGAATCCTCGACTTTTCGGTTTGTAGCACAGTGCCTCAAGCAATCGAACCACCCTCCAAATCCGTGTTGTCTGTCACGAGCACTTCAACGCTTGACTTATGCAGACTCACTGTACGTAGCCACGAGGGAGCCACTAACAAACACATGCGACAAAACCAGATATAAAACAGGGATGTGGGCATACATCAAGAGAATTACACTCGGGTTGACAACAAAGGGTAATCAGGCTTCCAGTAATGCGCAATGTTCATCTGTGTGTGATTTTCCCCTCATACATTCATTTACACTTTACATTGGATTTTGTGGCATCTTAACTATACATACATCGCACAGTAATCACAAAATTAAATTTTGCACTATATGTCTATAGCAGAATTAAACTAAAAGATTTTAGTAAAGATAATCCACGTCTTGTCACCTTAAATTTAAAAAGTTGGAGTGGGAGAAGCCATAAAATAATTACATAATACCTTTTTGAAGTGAAACTTCCTTAGCCGCGGTAGGGGTAAATCGAGAGCTTATGTAACGCTCAAAATCGTCACGAAATTAGTGAGGTGTGACGGAACGGACTGCACAGAAAACAATCAACTCAATGAATATGCTTATCCAAAATTTAAAAGATTTAAAAAATCAAAAAATTAAAAAATCCAAAATTTAAAAAATCTAAAAATCCAAAATACAAAATTTTAAAAATCTAAAAATCCAAAATTAAAAATAAAAACATAAATTTAATAAATCAAAATCCAAAATTAAAAAAGTCCAAACACCCAATATTAAAAAGTCCAACAATCCAAAATTGAAAAATCCAATAATCCAAAATTGAAAAAATCCAAAAATTAAAATAATTTTCACAACTGTCGCGTGGCATTTTATCAACTTCTTTTATATTGCCTAGGCATTTCGATTACATGGAACTATCATCAGAGTGACTTTCTTGTAGAATCACATTCAATAACAATAAAGCTGATTCACAATAGGCGTCATTTTTATTTAAAATCACTAAAATTTAAAATGTTCTTAAAACATAAGTTAGACATATGGCTTCATAATAGTGAAGTTATTATTCACTATAAGTTACTATGAAACCATATGGCTAACTCACTCACCCACTGACATTAATTATGTTTACCTACTCCCAGATGAGCGAGAAACTTGAATTTTGGCATATGTATAGCTTTTAACCTGTAACCGACGGGAAAATTTAAAATAGTTCGAAATTTTAAATTTTAATCCTCTAAAAACATTCAAAATGACGGATGCAACTTCAAAGCATGTGCATACTTCTTTTTTAAGCTTATAGTAGCTAAACGTTAAAAATTATATAAAAAAGAATGCATCTATAAGTTTGGTATAATGACTTTTTGTCGTAACTCCATCGGTTATTCCTTAGGCAGAATAAGATCTTATGATTTTAAGTAAATTTTGTAAATTTTCCACACATATGTAGTTTTAACATAAACTTCTTGATTCTACTTCACATAGAAGTTGTTCAATGTAATCTTATTGCGCTAGAAAGAAGGAAACTGCCCATTCTAGGTACTCACCAATTATGTAGGCCACTTGATTTTAAACCTTACAAGAATTTTAAAATTCATAACCATAGAGACGCCAACAGAAGTCAATTATAATTTTATCATATTATTAAAATAATTATTACAGGAAAAGATATTGATGAAGAATACAAATTAACATTCTGTATTGGTTGGTGAATATCTCGTAATGGAATTTCCCATATAGGTATTCGACCTATAGTCGTAATTGTAATACGGACATTAGTAATATGTGATGGACGTTCTTTCCACGGATATATTTTACTAAGGAGTTAATACCGCTTCGATTTAATTTATTAGAGGGGGCCCCCAACTAGCTACACCAACATTAACATGATTAATTTCACATTGCGGTACGCAGTCAATACTTATACATTCGAAGTATTTGCACAAAACAGAATGCATGAAACACAGGCATCACAATTAGGTATACATAATATCAAAAAATCATTAACTATAATAGCGTTGTATTATTATATTAAAATGAACCATTCTCCTGTAAATTTTATCACTATATTTTATTAATGTGTTCTAATTTCACATAAACTGTACATGGTATATTATTCTCCCCTTACTCTCTGACAACCGAGAAATAACAATTGAATACTGTTTCCGAATAGGAAATTAAGTTACTGCTCGTAGCAAAGCTTTTTCTTTATTTCACAACTACATTTAACTTATTTTCTAGCAGAGGACAAAATGTTCATGGAAATTACTCTTAAAACTAAAGAAAACGATTTGGAATGCTTATTATTTGTTCTGAGTAAACTTAAGATTTTTAATTAAATACTGCACCACTGTGAAATGTCAGCCATGAAATATACAACGCACAAAATTCATAGTGTTTCCATCACAAACATTGCCGAAAAACGCCATTGCAGAATCGTATTTTGCTAGCAAACACTGGTTTTTTAGTTTGTTAATATTCCCAGAAATTAAGGATAAATTAATATTCCATATAGAAATTTTAGTAAGACGACATTTTGGTGAGATTTGTTACTGTTTTGTTCACACTTTTGGTAAAGCTTCTTCCCGGGAGAAGAATGTTACAGGTTCCATACCCACCTCAGGACAAACTTTCCTCTGTAAGATTTTTACTTAGATATCATAACTGAGATAATATTAAAAATATACTACTTGTTAATGCATTATGTTATAGGTCTGTGACTGATAAAATATATATCTTTAGTCCCGAAAATCTCATGGGAAAAATGAGAATACTGACTATGGAAAATCAGCGGCTTGAATGAGGTAAACTATGAGATAACAGACTGTTCAAGAGTTATAGTTGAGGTTATCTTCAGTGACTGTTCCTACTGTTCCATGATCCAAGCAAACGAAGTAAAGGACCAGAGCAGACCAGCTCTCGCTCCCTAGTTGAGTCAGAATCGATAATACCGAAACCACGCAACCTTGCAGAGGCTATCCACCTACTTTGCTGCCTTGCCAAGGGGAAGAAATAAAAAGGAGAATAAGATGAATGAGAAGGGTAAGACTTTGCTAGAGGAACGAAAATAATCCCACGGTTTAAAACATTTAACCGAGGAGAAAGGTAACAACTTCTCACTTATTTCAATTTTCTTCTTGCAATTAATCAATACTAGAAGACGGTAGAGACCTCAGACAGAAGTAATTATGCATTCTCAGAGTTCAATGACTGCGTTAATGCCAGATTATATTCATAATTCCCAACGTGCTCTGTGTTGTTCTCATCCTCACTCCCCCTCTCCCTCTCCCCCTCTCTCTCTCTCTCTCTCTCTCTCTCTCTCTCTCTCTCTCTCTCTCATACGCATACACAAAGCAATATAATGTGAACAAGACGTGCTAAATATAGGAAAGAATAAGGCAAGCCCAATGATTCTGTGTCGGCCTGGGTGGCGCAATCAGTATCGTGCTGGCTTTCTGTTCCAAGGTTGCGGGTTCGATCCCGGCCCAGCTCGATGGCATTTATGTGTGCATAAATGTGGCAGGCTCATGTCTGGCGTGTAACAGAACTCCTGCGGGACAAAATTCCGGCACACCGGCGACGGTCACAGGCCTAATTTGCAGTACATCCCCGTCGTTAAATAACCATATACCAACCATTGATTCTCAACTTAGCACGTAGTAAATGATTACAGAAATTCAGCAATAAAAGCATCAACATGTTAACAAATCACGTAGTTTAATTCCGGAAACAACATCCAATGAATGAGAGACAAGCTACCATCCTACAGCGGTTTCAGATACTTCGTCTATCCTCCTCATTCTTAGACGATAGGACAGGGTGCACGTAGGCAGCATGAAGACTGTTAGTGGCAGTCACTTTTATTTACTCAAATAGCGTCTCAGACCCAACTCCCCCACCAAAACGTCTCTGATTCAAAAACATATTATATGGAGATTAAAAGTAGCTCGAACCCGGTCCTCCAGATCTATAGTCAACGAAGCTGCAAGGGGACCAGAGATTCCTATAGGGAATTCGTTATCCACTTGAAACTGTTTTGATACGCAATCCGAAGAATAAAAGAAAAGCTACTAGGATAATTCCTTGAACTAGTGTTGATGATTTTTTTTTTAAATCAGATGTGAAACTCATATAGGGCTAACTCCCTCTGCCGAATAAAAGTTTGCCTCTTAGTAAAATATATTATATATGAAATACTCTTAATGTAAATTGGTTGTAAAAGTGAAGAGAACGTCGTTACCACATCGTATTGCATCCCCGAAGGATACACAATCCAAATAAAGTCTGATCAATGCACTCTTGTAACTTTCTTTACTTTAATCGTGGTCATTAAGTTATATATTTCTCACTCCACATTCTGATATAGAATTTGAGGCCGTATTGCAAAGAGCACGTAGGCCTATTCAGTTATTTCAACCTGATGCCAAATTTTATTGTTCATCAGGCAAGACTGAGTTTCTACAAACAGTGGGTGCCTTATAACTAGCTTATTTCTAAATCTGAGTCACTCGCCGATTTTGGTTAATAGAAATGACCATTCATTTCGCTCGGTGGTTATATTTTAGACTCTGCCTCGTAGTCCGTAACATGTCAGTGTCTTCCTCCACTCACAAATATTAATTCAGTAATTTTTATGTGCCAATATCGCGAAAATAACTGTATATTACGATGTCGGTAGTATGCTTTCATAATTTATATTTTCATATACATATATTATATGCTTTACAGATATACATCATATGCGATATAGATATACTCTAGTACATCATTTACAATACTATATCTATGTTATATAAATATACATCATGTATATGCTTTACTACTTTCGTATGCTTTCATACATTCCATTTCCCATGGCTGGGATCGAATGAGTGACCTAGGATAAAGAATACATCATATGCTTTATAGATATTCTATAGTATATCATATACTATATCATATCTATGCTGTATAGATATACATCATATACATATGCTTTATTCCTTTCATATTCTTTCATACATTCCATTCCCCATGGCTAGGATCGAATGAGCGACCTAGGATCATATACTATACTATATCTATGCTACATAGATATACATCATATGCAGTATATGCTTTACTACTTTCATATGAGGGGTCTATTAGCAAACCCGGCAATCTCCATTTGATAAAAGATAGACATACTAACTTCTAACGAAAGTTTAAGCATTTCCTGGTACATATTTAGAGTATGTATTGCAAATCTGCGTTACTCCCTTATGTGGGAAATCGGATTTGCAACATATACACTAAATATGTACCAGGAAGTGCATTAAACTTTCATTAGAAGTTAGTTTCTCTGACTTTTTCCGAAATGGAGATTGCCCGTGTTTGCTAATAGACCCCTCAATATGATTTCATACATTCCATTCCCCATGGCTGGGATCGAATGAGCGACCTAGGACGAAGAAAACCAGCGCTAGATTTATAGAAATTAGCGATCTTAGAGAACAGAAAATATTCTACTCTGAACTTGAAACGATTTTCATATAAATAAGACAGGAGTATCTACCGTCGCGAAAACTGCTGTGAAGTTATAATGGCGTTACGATTCTCCCCAGGCTCAGACATGCTCATTCTCGGAAATGCTGCTGCATATCCTTATAAAAGCAAGAGTACCAAGAATGGCAGACGGCAGTTTCTATAGCAACTATTATTACAGCCTGACTCTCATCAAAGATAATGTTCTCTTTGATAATGGTCATGCATCTAGACTTGTCTACCTACTGTGAGGACACGTGCTAGCCATATGCAAATAACTTTTATCTTAGATCTACCCACATCTGAGAATAGAGCGTTCGTTGAAGTTCAATAAAACTTCTGAACAAGATTGTGAACCAGTCGTTCTGTGGCGCAGAAGTAGTTTCTAAGTTTTCTAGCAGTGCTATACAATCCTTAACAAAGGTTTCAATGCCAAAGAATAACAGAATACAGGTCTACACCGCCAATGAGATTCTTCCTATTACTTTTCCTGTTATTGTAAACCTATGATCATATCGCTTCTCTTTTGGTAGTCAACAGCCATTTTCACAAATGCTATTGGAAGCAAGTTCAGCATTTCTCTAATGATAAATATTATTTCAAATTTAGGTTGACTGAGGTACCCACTACAGCAGTCGGGACCTATGGCTTGGTGAATCTCAGATATAGTAGGGTTATTGTATTGTAGGCCTACAATTTACTTCGCTCTACATACACACTAGGCCACACGCACTAGCATATACGAGATGACTAATTTAAGCCATATTTAATATAACTTACTAATAAATTCATTATTTAAATTATATCATTTATATTCTAATTCGACAGTAAATCAAATTGCAATAATGTTAGTGAGTATGTAAATTTAAACAAATGTACAGTGTAATTGTAAATTTAAATAAGCGGGTTTGAAAAACATGCTGAATACCGTATTTTAAGGACTATAAGACGCTCCGGACCACAAGACGCACCTTGTTTTTAGGATGGAAATTTAAAGGAAAAGAAATTTAATGTGATTCTAAACGAAAAATTTAAAAAAAAGGAAATAATATACTTCATTGCATAAACAAATTATAGCCTTGTACAATGGAACCAATGTAAGTAACTTCTAACTTAAAAACCTGCGTTTTACAAAAATCTCTTCTGTACAGGTGGCATCGCGTAAATTTTAACAACTGAACTGATTTCTCAAAGAATACTGAAAATACTTTTACACCCTCTAACCCTCAATTCAGCATACGGTAAGTGTAACGGGACAAGGCTGTTTAGAGGTCATTGACTTCATTTAAACCACCCGGCAAAGACAACTCCTTTTATATAACAGTACTCAACATTTCTTTTTTTTTTCTGTGCCAAAATTTGTAAATATCTTATTGTTTACAACACCTTCTTTATAACTATGGAATTCCGGCAATATTTACCATAATTTTAATTTTTTAATGTATTTCGGACCATTAGACGCATCCAACATTCAAGTCTCTGTTTTCAAGGTAAAAAAGTGCGCCTTATGGTCCGTAAAATATGGTGCTAGAAAATAAAATTTAATAAATAACCTCCAGCCGTGTTAGCCTACCCTTACGATCAAACCTGATTTTCACGTCAAGGAATTTCTAAGCAAGGATTCCATTACACGTTGATTTGATCTGTTTTGTTTCCAAATTAGTAGCCCGTAACTGGGATCGATTTGGCGAATTTGCCCAGAATCCAGCCCCAGAATTCGCGCTTCTAAAGAATCTCACCTTAAAAGCTTAAGATTCCCACGCAAACAATGGGAATCAAGGAGAAAGTACAGGCCTTTAGTATGCTCGATATTTTGCTCTGATATCACCGTATACATAATATTATATTCCAATTTCAAATGGGATGAATTTTTCAATTTATTGAACACAGGCGAAAGAAAAACAACATCGGTACCATAAATGGCTTTGACCGCATAGTTGACTGATAAAGTTCGCGACGAATTAACTATGTTGCTAAGGAAATATGTTTACAGCTACAGGCTATCCATCGAAGTCCATTAGTTGCGATAATGGATTCTGCGTGTAGTTAGCAAATCGATCACTGAACATTAACTATAAGAGTACTGTTCAACACAATCTAGTTTAAATCACTAGCTTAGACGAATAACTTTTCATAATTCTGTAATTATAATATGCCTCGAATTATTAGAGAGTGGAATGAATAAAATACATTTTCCTTTTCTCCGTACAAGAATAATTTGAAACAGTGGGCATAAAAAGGAAAAATCTGTATTTATTTTATGAATATGCAATTAATTCGGCATATTCTCAAATATCAATATCGATAGGGAAGATGGCCACGTTACCGGTCAACAAGTAATTTACACGTTAAAACGCTAGATAGCAGCAGAAAGAAGTTATGAAGTGGTAGGCAGTGTGTAAACTACTTGTTGGCAGATAACGAGGCCTGACCGGCAACGGGGCAATCTCCCCTACATAATTTTTAATACACGGATGGTGTCTTATAACGAAATGCCATGACGTAATAATAATGATTAGATTTATACTAAAAATGTACTACCTTATACCACAAATCATTCATGCAGAGAGTTATATCCTGATACAAGGTCGCTAATTTATTGTATTAATTCAACTGCAGTACCAAGACTTAGGAGGAATATTCAGATGGCATGCATCAAGTATATTTGTATAAATTTATTTAACATTCATGGCTGTATATTTAACAAAACTAGGTATGTGTCGATTTGACACTAGTTATAAATAAAATCCTTGTCAAATCGACACATATCTGGTTTTATAAATATACAACCATGAATGTTAAATAAATTTATATAAATATACTTGAAGCAAGACATCTCAATACTCCTCATAAATCTTAGTACGGCAGTTGAATACAATAAATTAGCAATCTTGTATCAGGATATAAATTGTCTGCATTATTGATTTGTGGTATAAGGCGGTACTTTTTTAGTATAAATTTAAGTATTCACCACAAACGGATATGAAATTCATCAATAAGAATGATGTTCCTCTTTAATATCTTAGAACATATTACTTGAAAAATATATTCTAAGAAATATCTTCTGAAAACAGCAGAAAAAATGTAATGTTCAACACCGAACAACTCTAAATATCTCCCGTACATAAATTTCCTTGTGCAATGAAGGTAAGGCACCAACAGTCACATTTCTCTCGAATACTCTTGGGAAATTCACTCGAGGTTTTGCTCGAAACCTTCTCGTATATTTTGACTTGAGCAAATCATATGGAAAGCAATCATTTGGCACAGAAGGTTACATACAACTTTGAGGGATGTAATCGAACGCATTTAACATAGAAATGCAATGGAAGTTTACTCTAGTAATCCTTACCAACATCGTACACTGTTAGCGCAAACCCGTTGTCTGCCCATTAGTTACTACTACGGTAACTACTACTAGTAACTACTACTAGTAACCTCTACGGATTAATTTTTTTAATATCACATCTTAAAGCAGGGATGGGCAACCTTAGGAAAGATGCGGGCTAAACTTTACGACATTTATGAAGTCGCGGGCCGTAGACAATAGGTAGTTGTGAAAAAAGAATCATGATACGATTTTTTATATTTATAAAGTATAATGCTAAAGTTACATGAATGAGAACAATATCGAATTGATTATGTATTTACTTACAATGAGCAGAAATTAATGAGAAGCTTGAGCTTGAACTTTAAAAACAAGATAGGCCTACTCAATGTTGGCATCACGCGCAGAGTGTTTTCCAAATTTTCATCTCTAAGTCTGGTTCGATATTTTGATTTAGGCCTATTGTACCATTTTTCTAGCGCTGAACGGAATGAACACCCTCGTAGTTCAGGCTTTTGTTTCCCCCCTCTCACTCTCTTGTCGGCGAGAACCGAAAATATTTAGTTTTTCGAGCGCGATTTTTAAATGTTCCGCGGGCCGGAGCAAAAGTCGGGGTGGGCCACATCCGGCCCCCGGGCCGGGCGTTGCCCATATGTGTCTTAAAGCATATGTGAAAAATAAAGGTACAATGTTGTCTCCTGCGAGATTTTCGGTTACCGGTAATTAATTTATAATATGCCTTTCCTGAGATGGCAATACGTCACCAGGAAAAATAAAGAGAGAGTGAGAACTTTTTAGGCTTGTTTCTGCACGAGTTTGAAACCGTTGGTGACACTCAACCCACTGCATCTTCTGCGAATACTCCTTTATAGACAGTACGAATTATTTGCTATTTTTCCGCTGAATAACTCACTAAAGATGAAAAAAAGTTCTAAACATTCAATATCATGGATATAATATATGCAATCATGAACCACAGACTATTGTCTCTGTTGTTATAATAATAATAATAATAATAATAATAATAATAATAATAATAATAATAATAATAATCTTTATTGGTCCAAGATCAAAATAAATTTGAATAGGACTTCATCATAAATACAAGTAAATTAGACACAATATAGCATCAATTAATACAATATAATATAATAAGATTATGCGAATTAAAAGTTAAAATTGTATATTTACATTGGTTTCAAGAAACTCGTCAACAGAATAAAAAGGATTCAATAAGAATCAGTTACACAGTTTTACCTTAAAAGTGTTGAAAGGAACAACTCTAGTTGAGACAGGAAGTTTGTTATAAAAATCTATACCCTTGTAGAAACTTGTATCATTGGTCATCTGTAGTCTACATCTAGGAAGATTCAATTTAGAGTTATTTCTTGTATTGAAGTTATGCACATCTGATCTCATCTCAAGACTACTAATATTCTTATGTATGTTGACCAGACTGGTATAAATAAAGATACCATAAACTGTCATTATTTTCAACTGAATAAATAAAGGCCTACAAGGTTCATTAAATTTCTTATTAAGCATAATTCTTAGTGCCCTTTTTTGACATTTCAGTATTTCATCACAGCCAGCCAATGTTGGACAATGTATGAGAATATTATAGGAGAAAAATTCCTCTAACACTGGGATTTGAACCCAGGACCTCGCTTCCCCCGTGTTGGGGCGGGATTTGGGGGGGGGGGGACCGCAACTTCTCTTGAAAAATTTATGTTATGTATTCGAAAGGTATTAACGAAATATGTAACTGCTCGACTTTGATGCTCGTGCACATTACTGATGTTATACAAATAACTCAATTGCAGTAATGCAATCATCTAATAGGAAACCCAAGTTTTTATGTGTAAAGAGCGACAATAATGCACATACAAAATACTGTCTACGATTCTTCAGAAATGATGTCGAATTCTACATTGGCCTACCAACGTCCCCCATGATCTTAGATGTTGAAGGTCCTTCAAACTCCTACCAACTGCTACGAGAATTTCACGAGCATTATGAAGATCCTATTTTATGAATTTTTCTATTTCTTTATAGTGGTGGCGGTGGAGGTGGTAGTATTAGTAGTAAATATTATTTACATGAAGCCTAACACCTATAGTAATTAAAATTATCGTTTAAAAAGTTGAAAAAACGAGATTGCAAAGTATTACACGCAAATAAATTTTAAGCCCACAACGACTACTATTAAAATGTTGTTAATACTGAAACTTAAGTAAAGACTGGAACTCAAGCACACAATTCTAATTCCATTTTCGTTTACTTAATTGTTTACATCACGACATTTTGGGCCTCTAACAATAACATAAGTTAGAAGCGATAATGGTGTTTATGCTGTGATAATTATGATTATGATGGTGATGATGGTGATGATTATGATGATGACAATAGTAATACTAATAATATAAAAATAACGATACCGCCGTTTTAAGGGTACATAATTAAGAAAATATGTTAAATAACAAGTAACTAACAAAAAATTATTCCGAATCACTTGATATAGTGACAGCGTTTAAAAGTACTTGTAAATGACTTATAAACCACAGTGTACGTGTATTTTTAAGTACTGATACCAAAACGAAGGGTTATTTCAGAAAAGAATTACAAACGTTTTACATATTCAATTGCTCCTTGTACAACAATGCTTTCCCTATTGCCTAGCAATTTTATACACATAGTCTTTGATTATTGTCTGAAAATATTCGCGGAGTGTTTTGAAAAAGGAAAAGTAAGGGAAGTACATATTCTATACTCATAATGAAAGTTTGTCATATTTTTTAAAATTAAATAAACCATATTAAATATGAATAGTTTTATCTCAGTTATTGTAAATATAACATAAAAATCTATAAAGTTATTATAACTGTCATAGTGAACTTTTAAGAAAATATATGTAGGCCTAGGCCTGCCTACCTGTATCTACCTTGAAATTTCCTGTGCGAGAAACATTTTATTAACATCTGATAGTTGTTAGTAACAAATTAAATATTTGAGGAGTGTTTCTAAAAAGGAAAAGGGAAGTAGGCCTACATATTCTGAATTCATAGTTTAAAATTATCAGTTTTTCTTATGTATATTTAAAACTTAACAAAATTTGTTACGTTATTATAATTGATATAGCGAGCTGTTCAAGAATACTATCTACATGAAATTTATTGTGCAAAGGAGCATTTTATTAACACCTGATATCTGATTATAAAAAAATTAAATCTTAATACATAATAGATATATAAGCTTTCATGAACCACAGAACATTGTCTCTGTTGGACATTACATGAGAATATTATAGGAGAAAAATTCCTCCGACACTGGGACTTGAACCCAGGACCTTTGGCTATTCGCGCCAATGCTCTACCAACTGAGCTAAGCCGGAGTTCAGTTCACAGCGCCAGATGGAACCTCTCTCCTATGACTATCAACAAATAGTTTTACAATTTTATATGCACTGTGCATAACAATTGGCAACGTTTTAACCTCACACACGTACATTTCAGCATTTTCATCAGACTATCCCCTAAAGTACAATGATGTTCGGTTCAACACGAAAGATAAAAAAACGACAAACAGTTACACAACTACAAACTAAAAGGGAGTGAAGGTGAGAAAATGTGTTCCAAGAATTACTCCATTCAATCATGATACGAATCTCAAACGCCATTAGATATCATGCAACGAGCACTTTGTTCTTAGATCATTATCTAACATCACATCGCTTCAAACACATCATGCCTACTTGATACACACGCACACATGTCCAGAGCCCTTCCGTCTCCTCTTCAAAAGCCAACACGTCTAAATTTTAGCAAAAGGCTTCTGCTGCATGCTAGGCACCTTAAGGGGAGACTGTGGGAGATTTACACTGACATATTTGCAATTCCACATCTCCTACATTTTTGGACATATCATACTGACATTTGAAACACATGATTAGGAATATTTTCTCTGCGTTTGGTAATTTTTACAAAATTTTTAATGATTTATTAGTGTCTTAGTGAAATTTTGATTTTTTTTTCGCATTTCCACCTTTCGGTACACATTTTTCCTACACCCAAATACAAATTTTCAATTCTCTCCACAGAAAAAATGATCTACACTAATAGGGACACATTTAAGTGCAGTAACTTCCTGTTACATTGCTTTAATTACTTTCTGTGTGTTTTTTTTTAATTTTACCATTTTTTTCACAAAATTTTCCATGATCTTTCAATCATAAAATTGTTATATTGTTTACACTGAAAATCTGTTGCACATAAATGTGCAAGCTGTTTCAAGAAACAGGTGTGCCAAATTTAATCAAAATCCTTCAAGTAGTTCCTGAGAAACATGTTCCTAAATCATAAAAATGTCAAATATCAGAAAAGTGCAAAATGCAAAAATTTAATGGATACTTTTTTTAGTATAGTAAAGAGCAAAATACCTACTCAGAAAAAGCTGAAACTACAAGAAAAGGACCGCTTTTGAACCATTTGTAGTTTGAATTTCAAAATAAAAATCTGGGATAATCATCCATATTATGTAACTTACTTAAAAATAAAGAAATAAAATTTTGTGATATTTTCTTGATTTCTGCCACCATCTCCCCTTAATGAGTTTCGATATGCAACATACGGCACATCATTGTAAGATGTGTTATATAATCACAAGGCGGACTTGTTAATAACGTAGTTTATAGAGGTAGGACATCCCGCTGTGCATTTGTGTAGGACTAATTTCTGATCCCCGTTCACAGGGCAGGTTAACCCGTGGGGAGTCATTACTACGGAACCAACATGTCCCTTTGTTGTCCTCTCGCCCCCACATGGAGCTTAGGCCTACCTGAACACAGCAGCTATTACGAAAAGCCGAACCCAACTGAGTAGTATATCAAAAAACTGTTGCAACTGTTGTAAGTAATTTTATACTCAAGCAAAATACTGTTCAGAACCCAAATGTCTCACATCGGCAGGATTAAAACATATCATTAATTTTTGTCCCCGCTTCTATAACTCAATTATCAGAAAATATCCTGATCTCTCACCATAACCCACTGTTAAATTTAATAGATATGTAAAGCATTTTTTGTAATTGTTTAGCTGTTTAAGACATTTTTGTTTCACTCCTTTTTATGTATTTATGTTTAACATTTTTTACTTTCTCTAATAATTAATCACATTTTTTATATACTCTGTTTCTTTGTCTCTCCTCTTTCTTCACTTTGATATTTTTAAAACTGCACCCGAGCACGAGCAGTCTTGCTCATTCGGGTGTATTACTAAATGTTAATATGTCTTGTGCTAGAATAATTATAAATTATGTAAGATATAGCCTATATTTCTTTTCCTCTTTTTAAATAGTAGTTGTAGTTACTTTTGAAATTTGTATTTGTTCTGTTTTATTTTACTTGTATAAATATGTATTTGTATTTGAGTAAAAAAAATAAAAAGTTAGTTAAATATTGAACCGTAATTGAGGACCGTTTTGACAAAACTAAACATGTGCCAAAACATAAATTGTTCAGGAGAAGGTTTCTTTAGTTTTTATTAACATATAGAAGATAGAAACCTTGCATGAGGCTTCAAAATAAATGGGTTATGTTGACTTTTCATATGTTCTTTTTTCACCATCTTAAAGATCGCATTTCAAAGCACCTAAAGCCATTAAAAACGAATATGGCAAAAAAAAAAAAAAATGGAGATGTTGAGTTTTGCCAAAACGGTTCTCAATTAGAGAAACATATTTTCAATAAACTGTTCTTGAAAATGGACAAAAATGCCTTACCGCTGCTAATTTCCTTTACCACACTCCTATAATAGGGTAGGAAGACAACTAGGATTCTACGGCACTAAATACGTTTTTATTTAGGTAATCGATATTCTGTTTTATTCAAATCGACTTATTTCACTACAGTTTCATTACAATAGAAGGATAATGTAGTCACAAACTACTAACAGTTGATCAGTTTTATTATACTATTTTGAAAATCAAGATTTGTATAATTGCTTTCCGAATTTGTGATCTACCAACTAAGCTCGCCACAGTTCGGTGCAAGGCGCCAGATGGAATATCTCTCCTACGACTACCTTTAATGGTCGATCTCACTGAACGACATTATTACGTCATAATGTACAATATTGTGGGGCACAATAATAATTTATTCCCTGATTTTGTGACATGTTTCAACTATTAATGTATACCGCATAAGATGTACATTATTCATGAAACCGTGACGTACTGCTCCTTTTGAACATTACAAGACTACAGAAGACAAGTGCATTTGGTGTAAATCACAACTGCATCATAATGAGTAACAAAAAAAATTAAATAACGACTAATCAATAGAATAACAGAACAAGATGCCCTGAAGATGATGCAATGCCATCGAAAGATCTAGGTAAAGAAAAAGAAAAATTCCAAGTGAGAAAAGGTATAACTGAATTATTTTACTTGGGTTTAATAACAAGACTTTTAATAGTAACATACTTAGGAGCATAAAACGAAATTTCTGTCATAACATTTTTGTTTAATCATTAAAGCTAATGCTTTGAAGCCATCCATTTTATAGGATTATAAAGCCTGCACAGCTGCTTGTCGGAAATCTCTACTGAAACTGTAGTTAAGACAGATCGTAATGGTGGAAATTTGTGCAGCCCACAAGAAGATTGCTCCATAGTTTGTACACTTAACGAATCATATTAGACTAGTGTGTTCTATGCCATACGATCGTAAATCTTCTGTCACTAGGCCGTTTGATCTTATAGTTCGGAACAAAACATAGATGACTTATACATCATACACTGAGGTAGTTAGAGAATCATCCGGATGTCTGAAAACACTGACTGACAACTTGAATTACAATAGGTCATACAACGAGTGGATTTCATTTCGTCAATAATATCTCGACAAAGAACATCCTTCGGTTGAAAATAATGAAAATGCGAACGTACAAACATCAAGCACGCAAGACTTTTACAGCATGTGAGTGGTTTCCTTTGAAACTGCGTATTTATGGTACCTACGGCAGACATCACAGCTGACAGCAACCCAGTATATTCGTACATATAGAATTAAATAAATATTAATTTCCAGAGAACGGTTCAAGGCGACAATGATATCAATCGATACGCTTGCGTCATATTTGGCTTACGTTAATACAAGAACTTGATACTGCTCAACTAAATTATATTCTGCTTTATTTGAATATTTGAATACGCAATGATGGGCACGTTATTTCCGATATGTATAAACTTATCTAACATCTGGAATAGTTATGAAAGTTGTTTATGCTTAATTTAGACAATTTTGAATAGAATTGTACAGTCGGGACAAAACTAATGCTGTGCATTGAGCCTGTATAGGTGGTTCTGCTAAGGATGAATAAATACTACGTCTTGCTTTATAATAAGTTATATTGCTTCAGTAACAAACAAGTTACGATTTTTAGATAAGTATTTTAATAAAGAACATTGATATGTCGTTTTCTATAAATAAATGTCACGTCAGAAGCTGACGTTTGTAAAATCACGTTTTGCTATCTTATAAAACGTACATATAAGTTTTGGCCGTAACATCAGAGAAACTTGTAAGTAATCGTTCTTGCAGCACGAATAGTTAAAAACGTTGTGAAATGCCATTTTTATACTAGACAACGCATTATAGTCCTATTCCATATAATATATTGCCTAATTTCTTGAGACAATAAACTGTGTTCATCTTAATAACGAAATTTTGAAATCTCTCTCTTAAGGAAAGCAACATGCAGTAAACAGTTATTCGATAGTTGCTTGGTTGTCAGGAGAGAGGTTGTCTTTAAATGGACATAAAAATACATTGGTTTTTTGGGCTTTTTACATCGGTGCTTAGAATAAATCAGTCGCTAATAGGAGTGGTTCATTCGAATCTTAGTTAATAACAATAACGACAATAATAATAATAATAATAATAATAATAATAATACTTCGTTGTTAGGCACAGATATTGGCATTAACAGTGTCAAAAAATCTGTAGAAACTACATTGTCTTAAATACATTAAAAGATAATAATAAGTTAAAATACAATCTTCTTTGAACTAAGCTTTAAAAACTCCTCAATACAATAAAATGGATTATTTTTCAGCCAGCTGTACAATTCTTGTGAAAATTTCTTTTTTGTATAGTTTCTAACTTGGGCGGGCAACTTGTTGTAACATTTAGGTCCTAAATATAAATGAGAATTAATTGTTTTACTTAACCTAAATGTAGGTAGGTTCAATTCATTGTTGAACCATGTTTCATGCACATGTACATCCTTTCTAAAATTATAGTTATCTATATTATTATGTACATGAACTAAAATATCTAATAAATACAGATTCACAACAGCTAAAAATTCGAATTCAATAAATAATGATTTGCAATGCTCCCGAATATAACACCTTTTGACTTACATAAGACTATGTACAGAAGGCGTCAAATTAATATGGTGCCGTAATGCAAATTCTTAAAAAATTGCACTAGAATATTGTAATGTTTAAACGGGATGTGAATAGGCTGTAGGCCTATTTACTATACAACAAATTGGATTCTTACCTGTAGTTGCGGCGGGCTGGGGAATGTGCAGCGGCAGAGACGGTTGTTGCGGAGTATGTTGTTGTTGCTGCTGTTGATGCTGATGTTGATGCTGATGCTGTTGTTGAAACTGTGTGACGATGATAGTACCGCTGTTAGGAGGGAAACACGAGGCGACATCGGCACCTGCAATAAACATTATACTGTATTAATACAATGAATTGTGTCTCCAAATACAGTGAGTCCCACGCAAGAGTTGGCCAATGACGCGGGTTCCTGCGACGCGGCTGGCACAGCTCCAACTCCCGAGCGATCGGGTGAAATATCTACGCAAATAATGCCGCGGTCGTTGTAATGATTCAGGTTCTCACATTTACAGTTAAAATTACAACGAAAATAACCACGTACCTCATCACAAGAGATGTTGGAAATGTTCTCCTCTTGCATAGGGAATTTTCTTTAACGCGCGAAAGTTCAGCTTCCGAAATAGAGTTAATTTCTCTTGTAATATTGTCTTTAAGTTCTTATTATATATGGGAAATTGACCTATACACTTTATTTTTTCAAGTTTCCCCATAAATAATATTTACATACTGTTAGAAGAACTTAATGACAATACCACATAGGCCTATCACAAGAGAAAGTAAGTATTGTGTGGATGCAAGAGGAGAACATCTCCAACATCTCTTGTGATGAGGTACGTGATTATTTTCATTGTAATTTTAACTGTAAATGTGAGAACCTGAATCATTACAACGACCGCGGCATTATTTGCGTAGATATTTCACCCGATCGCTCGGGAGTTGGAGCTGTGCCAGCCGCGACGCAAAAATCCGCGTCATTGGCCAACTCTTGCGTGGGACTCACACCATCACATCACTCACAACCATTTCCTGGGAAACGGAACCAACGTTGTTGTTACTAAGAGGCAATTAAATTGTTAAATTTTAGAATAACGTACAAATGTACGTGTCCAGCAGTATATCTCTTAACTGCGAATTATAATCGGTATACTTGAATTGTGTGAAATTATCCCGTTATACAATCTGAAAACACACATCAAATTCTTAAGACAAAAATAAAATAAAGAAAATATAACAAAACAAAGAATAAAAAGAAGTATTCGTAATTTAATTAATATGTAACTGAATCGATTTTATCAATTAGTCAGGTTGATTATAAATAACATAGACATATATCTTAGCAACATATTTAAAGGGCACTACAATATTATAATATTTATTTACTTATGCTGTCTTCATTACAAGATCGCCTAAACGAAAAAGCTTTCTATGCTTCTTAATAATTATTAGGGACATTTCGTTTTCAGCAAGAATATAGAACCCGAAGCCTATGAGATTAATGAATGGTAGGCCTATATTGGCGGAATAATCAATTGCACAATGAATTATAACTTAATCGTTAACGACAAAATAATTTATCAATTATACATCATTCATGTTATATGCCAGTGACAATAACTGATTTTGGCTCATTTACTGGCTTATCCCTTTTTCCCTTGGAGTCTTAAATCAATATTGTAAAGTTACTTCCAAAAGTAAGTTCCTTCAAATTAGAGTTATCATTAAGCAGATATCGTAAGATTTATGACAAATCATTCTTTAATTTCAAGATTTCTTAAAGGGATACAGAATATAAAAAATAATAATAATAAGGCTGCAGTGTTAATGGATAACAAGTTAAATATACAAAACTCTTGCAAAATCTTCATTAAAAGTACTGAAGGAGTATCTAATTAACAATGAAAAAACTAGAAAAAGTAATTGACAATATTTGACAACAATATTTTATATTTGTGTCTGTCTTATAAATGCTGTTTTTGAGTGGATCCAGACAAGTTTTATGTTTAGGCTTAAGGCGGAACTTTATTAAAATATTTAATAGAAAAAGTAAATGAATTGGAGGTAACAAAAGATATAGCAATGCAAAGCAAAGGATGAATATTCCGCTCGCCTACGCATCTCATTACATTCAGCGCTCGCCCACACCAAACACGGCATGAGAGTAAAAACAAACGCGACGCTTTAATGCTCGTCTCTCGGTCCTAACCTTATTTTCAGTCCGTTACATTTCAACTCCACCATCACAGACCATATAACGAGAATAAAGAGTTTGCTGATTTTTTAAACTGTTTTTAATCATTCTTTTTCTATCTATGTTGAAGCAAGAAACAGAGTTCATTTAATTCGAGTTCTGGAAAAGACGGGAATGATCTAGTTTAAAAAAAATCGGCTACATTTGGTCAATGCACAAGAAAGAATGGAGACTCCATGGAATACCGCGTACCTGAAGACTGAATAAATTAAAAATGCATTTCATCGGTTTATGTGGTACGTTAATCTGGTGGCACTACGGCCCTGGGGTCGACTCAGCCTCCAACAGAAATGAGTAACGGGAGCAGTCCTGGGGGTAAAGGCGGCCGGTGCGTAAGGCTGACAACTTTACCACCTTCGCGTGCTGAATGTCTAAAAATCTGGGAGCCTCATCCTCCTGGAACCCTTAGGGCCTCCATGGCCTGTATAGGGAACACTTTATTTTTACTTTTACTATGTGGTACGTTATTCAGGGGGGTCAATTCTTAAAGCTAAGATTAAATGTCAAATTAATATGAAATTATTAGTCCTGCTAGAACTTCCAGCAAAAATCAATATGCCCGTTCAATGGGCATCAGTAAAGTACTGGATACAATAACAAAGTAATGAAAAGTTTCTTAGTAAATTGACTATCTACTGAATTTTATCATGTGCCTTGCATTTTGTAACTCATCCGCTTTTACCCGGCAGGCTCTGAGATGTATTTATTAAAAACAGTAAAACAGCGTGAGAGAAAAAATTACTGACAAATATAATTACAGTACAAATAATATCAACTTCTTCAGTCAATGCACAGTAAAATTTATAGCTCTCTGCAAAATTCGTAAGAGACCTGTTACACGAAATCTTAGCTTGCCGTGAAATATTTGTGTATATAAAAGGCAAAATTTTTGCTTGGTGATTTCTTATAGATTATTAGCCTATGACTATGTCTATCCGATTGATAGCAGCCAATCACATCTATTAATGGTTAATAGTTTACCATGGCCCTGGGGTCGACTCAGCCTCTAACAGAAACGAGTACCGGGAGCATTCCTGGGGGTAAAGGCGGCCGGTGCGTAAGGCTGACAACCTTACCACCTTCACGTGCCGATTGTCTAAAAAACCTGGGAGCATCATCCTCCTAGAACCCTCTGGGCCTCCATGGCCTGTGATAGGGAAAACTTTACTTTACTTTTAGTTAATAGTTTACTTTCACATACAGTGAGTATTAACCTAAAGAGAAATAAGGGTAATCAAACCATCTAGTTACCTTAACTTATGTAATTTAATGATATTTATTTAATGAATTATTTTTTCTTAATTTACTAACGATTGTGTATAAGACCACTGCATGATTCCAGGCGTCTGACCATGTGGATTGTAGAACATTACTTTTCACAATTTAAGAGGCCAGGTAGACTGGTTAGACAAAAGAGTGGTAAGGGCTCAGGACAAAAAATTAAGCGAATTAATTAAGCTTTAATTGAAAACCAGTCTTCCTCGATACAAAGAAGCCAGGACCTTCCAGATCTTGCTCTAGACCCCACACTATCTCGTTAAAACTTATAAGCAGTAAGTAGCAGCAACTATGAAGAAAAAACACCCTTGATACTAATGTATTATGAAGAATTTAAGTTGAACTCCAATTTTATTAACATCATTGTTATAATAGTGCATTATGTAACGAGCCTGTAATAGCTATCACGTACATAAAATAACGCTTTAGCGGACGAATTTTGTATTGCTGTAATACTGGATGAGTCCGCTAAAGCTTTTGCATTCGTGGTGCATAAGTTACAATATTTTTAGTAAAAGTTCTCTAAATTATATCAAATGCTGTAAAATGCCGAAAATTAATTATAATAAAAGGTATGGTTAGTAATTTGTTGACGTCATATTCTCACAGCCGCCTGAATCACAGAACAACAATGAACAGTACCAATACGAAATGCGGTATAGATGCATAATATGAGTCACTTGTTTGTAAACAATATTGCATACTAACTAGTATTTATGAAAAGCTTGTGAAAATATGAGTGATAATTCCGGGGATCCAAGCCAGAAACATCGAATTGGAGCTGCTGCCAGCAAAATCTCGGCAGCAGTAGAGCATTTAAATGCTGATGCATCCACGCATTGCGAAAAACCCTGGTAAAGTTTCTGATTATCATAAATAAACATATTGGCTTAGATTTGTTGTTTTGTGACCAAATATATGCTTAAATCAATGTTAAAGTTAGTGCGGCTGGTCAATGCCATCTGAATTTTGTTTATAGATTGCAATGACGAATTTAGCGTCCTAAGTCGATAAAATTGCATTTTAAATGCAGATTTATGCAATATGCGATTTTCCGGCGTGTTACCAGTCCGACAAGGAGCTTTCTTAGAGAGCGTATATTAAAAAGACATTTATTAGGACACGTGTATCTTAATTACCATTAAAACCACGTTGGATACGACTGTTTATGTAGGATCAAAATTAAATGTCTAAGTTTTAAGTTTCTAGAATACCCTGTAATTTATCAAACAACTTGGCTGACCTAGGCGATCTACTGTAAGTGTCATTACAAATTACAATTAACTATGAGCACGTACATATAAATATTTTTTATCGCTACTTTGTTCTCTTGCAATATTGAAGAGACCATCACGTAGTTGACTTGTTCTTAATCAACCTACAGTATATTCTTCGTAGCCTGGTGCATAATCCATTAAAGAGACGACCAAGGGCACGGAACCATGCAATTCAATGTCTACTTTACTACCTGCACCGATCGCGCATGAAATTCGAATTCTCTCGGATATGAAAGAATCGAAAAATGTAAACATGTACACTTAGTAAATTATCTCAAAATTTCACGGAAGATGAAAATGTTAACCAGAGAATTTTGTGTTTGAAGGAGCACCCTTCTATCTGAATATGCGAGCAATAAAATTGTATAACTATGGGAAGACAAGAAATAAATAGAAATAAATAAATATAGCGGAAACAATGCTAGTTTCTGGGTTTTATTATGTATTCCCCTTGTGTTTATGTTAAAATTTCAATTACCTTCGTGATTATATTAAGTGAGGACTAGGAGGATTAAACCAATCATTAAGGTTGACAGTGTGGAGCTAAAGGCAACTCCATGTCAGTATGCTAGGTCTTCCCGCGTAAATATTTACTCTTGGGTTCGCGTTTTCCAGTTAATTCGGTGACGAGTTATGCCAACATCTAGTCAATCGAATATAACGACTCTCTATCCCTCTCTCTTCAAACAAACTGGTCTGATGGCTTTCCCTGGTCACAATGGCCACATTCATTCAGTAAGATCGTTGACAAAATTTAATTTCAACTAAAATTTCCAGGACAGGCAAATCCCACAAACCACAGTTTGTTTTTAAGTTGGTCGGTATTATTAGAAATATTTTCCTCCTACACATAAAAATACCAGATGTAAAGGTAGCCTACAAGATAATTCGGGAATGCTCCATGTGTTTACCCTTAAGCAAAACAACCGTATAAATTGTTTGCGTTTAATCACTTCCCTGCATATTGGTATAGCCTATACTTATTATTACACTCTGATTTCATTCACATTTGGATGTTCTTCACCTAACTACAAAATCTCGTACATAGCCTACAGCCTACCTATAGGATGAATTAAAATAAATTACAGAATGAGGGAATGTTATTAATAGGGCTCGGATGTTTATGACATGCCATATTTTCATTCTGACCTCCAATCTCGCCAAAAACACAAATTAAAACGAATTGCACATTTGTTATTATAATCGAACTGTTTTTATTTTGCATATAAAGTCATATTTTAGGCATTTTCATGGTCTTGGTCATATTTTGGTCATATTTGCAATTTAACGTAATATTTCAGTTATAAATTTTGTAAAAGAGCACGATTATGCAGTATGTGCACTAAATTGTCGACTTAAATTTTTTTATGAGAAAAAGTCACGAATATATTGGTTTTACTGTAGGCCTAATTGAAATGTAAAGGAACAATAACAAGCAATAGCACAATTACCTCTTCCTCCTTGTTGTTAACAACTTCCAATATACATTTTAAAAATATTTTCAGTTCACATTTGCAGTAGAAACATTAACAGATTAGAATTCATTAGAAGTTAAACTGTAAAGCACCCGTAAAATTGTTAAAAAGTGATTATGTGATTGAATTAATGTGATGTAATAATTTAGCATCAATATGCGTTTTCAATTGGAACATTTATTTTTCGAAAATACGTTCTTTTATGTCATAGTTAGGATTTTTCGGTCATATTTAGTCATTTTTAAGGTGATTATTCCAGTCATATTTTCCACTTTTCTAGATCATAGACATCCGAACCCTAGTTATTAAATTTCAATCGACGTCAGGATATTATGTAGGTATTTCAATGAGACACTATTTTGGTAAATTATGTAAAATGTAGCAAATTCAATTTTTAGGTGCATTCACTTAACAAGCTTAACTAAGTTAATTAAGCTTAAAGAAGTTAATTCAGACAGTTATTATGTAACGGCGGTTGTGTTCTGTTACTTATGCTGAGTCCGTCACCGGTGAGCCCAAATTTTGTCCCCAGCTCTTATACATGCTTTGCTTATCTACAAGCATGGGACTATCACATTCATGCACACATAAATTCCATCACCTTGAGTTTGTTCGAAGCTGCGAACTATCAGGACGAAAGGACTTCACTTTATTTATAATTAACTTCGAATTCATTGATTCTTCAAGTTACAAATATAATTATAAAATAATAAAATATAATAATTATAATAAAATTATTTAATATGGCAGAGTTAAGGCCTTAAGGTCTTCTCTTACTCTCATCCAGAGACAGAATAAAAAAAAATACACCTATAGTTCTACAAGTAATACGAATACATTAAATATGTACATATTATGGAATATTAAATCTTGTTAAATTAAATTAAATTATTTTACCAAAATGTGTAGGCAACTGAGAAAAAAGTAACTTCTTTAACTTTAGGCCTACAATATACAATACAGAATTTTAAGAGCAGATGTTTTATACCTGATAAAATAGCGTTTACTGAATAGATACTCGTTTAGCCTAAATTTAAATGTCCACCATGTACAATAGACCCTAACGCTGGAGAGTAGAAGATTCCAGGAACGTGCAGAATTTACAGAATATATGGGTTGTCATAAGTTTATCAATATTAACGAACTTAATTTTATTCAATTAAGGGTAGTGCCATTTTACGGTTTTTAAGAAAAATGACGTACATAAATCCTCTGGCCGTCAGTCTGAAGAATGTGAAAACTGTTTGCATGAAACCAGCTAGTAGTTAGACTATACACTCGATTGAACTCATTTCATTACAGTATGAGAATGATTGAACATCAACTAATATTTACTTTATACAATTCTGGGAACAGAGTTATTTTAATCATTGAGGAAGGAGCTACTACAAACGAGAGAACTAAAATAGTCTACTACTGAATAAGAACTCAGTGTGAACACAAAAAAGGGGTATTTAAAAAGTGGCTGCTGTAATGCACGCATCCTACGTATACAGTCGAAGAAACTAACACGCGTTCTATTCCTAAGAGGAATGATACTTGTTTTTCTGTTTGGTGAATTATGCCTTTTTATGCTTATTCTTTCTGTTTTCCTCTATGGTAAAATTTGATTCTTTCTTTCTATCTGTATAGGAATGCAAACTCTGTCTTAAGATATAATCAGACTTACCAAGATTAGTAAATTTAATTATGAAGAGATAAGTGCATTGAATTATTTAAATAACAGAAAATTGCTTCCTTGTGTTTCTGTGCTTATAAAAGTACCGTAGGATTGCGCCATTAAACGTATATCAAAGCATTTTGCGATAAAAGAACAAGAACAGAATAAACTCGCAATTAATTTAAAGTTAATGGTGGAAAACGGATGCGTGTATAATGAAAGGAATTCTTGGAAGAAGCTTTTCAT
This sequence comes from Ectobius pallidus, assembly GCA_964059195.1. Lineage (NCBI taxonomy): Eukaryota > Metazoa > Arthropoda > Insecta > Blattodea > Ectobiidae > Ectobius > Ectobius pallidus. Next base: position 61,393,874 of record CAXKWD010000004.1, read on the forward strand.
CTTTCTTGAATAACTCATCTCTGTTCTCGTAATGTAAATGAACCTCAAGAATATACATAGATAACAAAAGCAAAATTACATGGCCTTCAAAGTAATGACGTAAGCTTAAATATTTTATATATTAATTATGCAAAATAAGTTCTATAAACCATATAGAAGATTGAAAGCAAGCAATGGTCTCTTAAACCAGTCAACAGTAAATTAATAAAAAATTATTAATTATATAAAAATAATTAGATTGGATTCAAGTAATCCTAGATGTTTGATTACACTTTTTCTCATACTCACTGTATGTAGAGTAAGTTATTAACTATTAACTATTATTAGCTATGATTGGTTGTTATCAATAGGATAGAAAGGCCTACAGCGTATTTTATAATCTAGGAAAATTATCAAGCAAAAGTGTTGCCTTTTATACACACAAAAATATAACGCCAAAATTCTTTAATTTGTTGAATGAGGCTCATAAAATACATACACATATATGTGTATATATATATATATATATAAACTCCGTGGCGCTACATCCCTGAAGGGACAAGGCCTACCACCCGACCGCTGCGTCATCTACAATAGGCAGATGGCAGGATTGGGGGGCATGTGGTGAGCATGCCGACACCCACAGACGTCAATGGTGGTTTTCATGACCGGAGATATATATATATATATATATATATATATGATGTCGGATGGAGTTCGTGCCGCTGACTTTGTGACAGCACTTAAAGAAATTATTTTGTTACTCCTAAGTGAATCTACATAATGGTCACCATCCTGGAGAATCTATTGTAAAGTGGAAAGTGCAAGAGTCATCGTGTGATGAAACTGGGATGAAATTTAATTGCTATTCCATCAAGATGGACTCATAGACAAAACAATTTGCTGTCGGACGCATAAGTTAGATCCCAGAAGGGGATCACGAATTTCTTGGTCCACATGCTTAGGGACTGCTTTGTGTGGTAATTTTTCAAAAAACCTGTGTTTACCCGACCCATAACCACATTGTGAGAACTCCCGAGACACTCGCAATGCTTCAGAACTATTTTGGAGTCACCATCGAAAGAGGGGAAGTGAATTACGATGTAAGGTGGTGAACATGTTTAAGGTAAAATGTAAAAAAAACATATTACATGAAAAAGTTGCCAGTAAAATCACTCTTTCAACAAAATATATAGTCTACATAATTTCTGGACAGTGTATGTACGGTGATAAAATTATGGTGTAAATAACTATTCTTAATTATCTGAAGTCATAGAGGGCAAGAAATTAAGCATTTTTCCGTAATAAAATAATTTCCTAAAATGCTTCGTTTCCATGTTACAGTGGTTTAAAATTTGAAGAAAATAAAGTTTAATTTCATGCCGTCTATAACTTCAGACAATTTGGAATAATTATTCCATCACACTCTATATATACATATGATCTTTATTAGAATATATGTGAGGCTTTAACACTCCAGGAAGTCAGAAATGGTTTTAAGTACTCTCAATGAACTCCACCTCAATGTATTATACTGGGACGCATTCCAGAAGAATTGTTAGATTGAGTGGCAAGAACGGTTTCAATGGCTTAAATTGCACTGCTTGAAAGAGTAGTTTCAAATGCCAACCGACTGCTAATGTAATTCCAATGTTCGAGAACTCCTTTTCCGCAGTGGAATACGAAGTGATTGTTAGAATTAACACTTCTATCAATTCTAGATTTCTATAAAATTCTCTACAAGAACGTACATTCAAAAGCTGAAACAATTCTATTATCTTTGAACCTAAATGCGGATGAGGTGTTTTGAAATGACAAAAAATAATAATAATAAATGTGTAAGAAATAATATAAAACGATATAAGTTCTTACTATAAAAATATACTATACAACAGAACAAGGCCTATATAGTTCTTACTTTAAGTATTCAATAGACGTCGTAATAAAGAGTAGCAATTGCTTCTGTCACTGTGAAATTCTTAGAAGTTCCTCAACAAGACAAGAAAACACTAAGCTAAGCAGATAGGCGACTCAACAATATTTAAATCAGGTCTATTTGTCTTCAAAAAATTAATGTCACACCTATTTATTGAACATAACTCACTGTAACAATAACTTACTCCTACAGGAAATGAATAATATAATCACACTTCGCTCCGTCAACAACAATGAGATGAAGCAGTGATGGCAACTGTTTGTTTTCGCAAAATAAGGCGATGATACCATGAGATGTATGTCACAGGAGAGCGTGGCATCTCTACTATATGGACTCATGATTTGGTAGCATTGTCATGAATAGTTATAATAATAGAGGCGATGGTAATACAGTTGTGTCTCACCGCCGTGCAGAATGGGTATGACAAGATATGAACAGTATTACTTCATCAAAATAGTCTCTATCCGGGTGAAAAATTCCATACAATAGCACAAGGAGCTGATGGTGAAGAAAGTCCATCCGTACGGAGATTTATGGGACCATGGAGTGGATATCTGTGCTTTCATTTTTCAAACTACCGCAATACATTAGAGGCGCACGATTTATGTATACAGGGAGTTTCAAAAATACTTTTACAAACTTCGGACATGGGTTCCTTACATCAAAAGAAGGAAAAAATTTCATATGAACATAATGTCCCGTAATCCTTGTTTTCTCGTTAGGAACCGCTCAACACATTAGTACACTCATAACACGTCAACACACAAAACTCATAAAACATGCTCGAAATGTCCTCCACTTGCTTCTAGACATGGACTATCGAATCATGGACTATCGCACTCTTTAAAATACACCGGGATGGTGTCGAATGGTTTCGCAGGCTTCCATGACACGTCGAAAACAAGGATTATGAACTTTTTTTCCTTCTTTTGGTGTAAGGAACCCATGCCCGAAGTTCGTAAAAGTATTTTCGAAACATCCTGTATATACACAGTAACAGAAAGCAATTAAAAGACCTATCCATGTTTCATTGTACATGGAAATATAATAAAAAGTTACCAGCAATTAAAAAGCATATTCAAATAAAGGGATAAAAATAAAAACTAATTGAAGGGGGAAACAGGCTCTGTTCTCACTGCACAGTATTTGTCATGCATAATAACCTCCCTGCTTGCTGCCCAGAACAATAACGCCTACATTTTCCACAGGTTAGATTTCACGGTGCATTCATTGCGACAGACTCCTTGCTGTTAATCGATCGATATACAGCTGTCGTGAGCGCCGAACGATGTCTTGCTTTTATAAACAAAATAGAGCTCTGTCAACAAACGTAAGTACCAATCCATAACCCATAATGCACTGCAATTCAATCTTAATTTTATATACAATACAGGGTGTTAATGAATTACACCGAAATATTTTACCTGTGTATAGAGGTAACATAGACAATCAACTTTTATTAGGAGATTCTTGCTCTATGGATTCAAATTTTCCTTTTACTCCACGAAATCTCCCAGGGTATGGCCCCCACTGCTTCTAACATTTGAAAAAAAAATGGAAAACAAAGGAACTTCGTAGTTAACACTGGAGTAATGATTAAATAGACTATTGCAGTGGCGACCAGTCATGTGATTTGTCTGTAAATTTTGCAGATTATGAAAACTTTAAATTATGATATAGCTGTAGATGAATGATTAAGAATCAGGTTTTTATCGATCACTAAGAAGGCGCGAAGTCAATGTAATGAAAATTTTAAACCTATTTCGCTTCATTATGCCCTGTAGCCATGGGCGTACGGTGAAATTTTGTTCGGGAGGGGTTCAATGTGTAGTCATCTCAGCTCCATTGTAAATTATTACTTTTTAACATTACTAAACAGTTGTATTGTGATAATTAATACACTGTAATAAATTAATATGCAGCTCTGTCTTTGAAACTGCTTTTCTTGAGATTTCTATCCATTTCTCGTTTAAGCTAGAGTCTATAAATAAAAACTTTCTTTTGAAAAATTATCATAATACTGTATGGTGCATAGGGCACGTTTTTAAAGTAATCTGTAAATCCATCGGTGGAAAAACCCGATTAATGCCGATTCCTTCATGATAATTTTGTGATGAGCTCGTGATTACTGTTGGCTTTACAAATAGGTTGATGGATTTCAGCGGGAGCATTCGAGTTGTCATTTGACAGATTCTGAAGAGATTTTTGTTTATTAGTAATGCATCATTGTTATTAAGCTGAAAAACTATTAACACCACAAGGTTTTGAAATTTGAATCTTAAATAAATGACGATAAATAATGCTTTGATATGTACAAAATTGTAAAATATGTAACAACGGAATCAGAGTTTTTTTTTTAATTTTATTTATTTCGTTCCATGATTTATAGTCTTTCAAATATTGCAGATATTTCGGGAGGGGTTTCGACCCCCTGAACCCCCCCTTACCGTACGCCCATGCCTGTAGCATACACATTCTACGTCATAGACAAAAAATCTCCTAATAAAAGTTGCTTGTCTAAGTCCCCCTCTATACACAGGTAAAATATTTCGGTGTTATTCATTAACACCCTGTATAAATAGAGACGTGGAAAATACAGAACTGAGGTGAAATAATTTACGGATTTTCACATCCTAAATCTCAAACAAATATAAGACAAAGTATATCGTAGTAATGACGAATGTATTACAATTGAGAGGGTCAGCGCAACAGTGGTCTACTACCTCGGCGGTAGTCTTTCAATATAATGGTGTGTCTTTCACACTGCTGCATCCCACTGGAGTTTTCCGTTGCATGAATGCACTACCAGTCAAAAGAGGAATAATCTTATGTATTTAATAATTCACTGCTAAATTCATGCACACTGCTTTCACAACCCCAAGCTTGTTTTCTGCTCCTCTACCTCGATCATTAAATTTGCTATTTTCTCGCGTCTGATTTCGGCACTTGGAACACTCACTAAACTTCATTTCCTTCAATCATTAAAATTACTATTTTCTCGCGTATTAAATCGGCTCCCCTCCCCAGTGCTTATTTAAACCGTCAGTGACGATGGGACGATAAAAGAAACCCTAGGCATGAGCTTCTGTAGTTTTTATTTTTTATTATTTGTAACAGGATGTTATCGTTCCATACTTTCAATAGTTACAAAGTAAGTTTAAAAAAATCCAGTTATTCATTGCATGGCCAGGCGGCTTCCTTTTGTTAGGAGGAAAAGTTTGCCGACAGCTCAACCTATGTTCTTTATTTTTACCGCACCAGTTACCCCAGCCAATGAAAATCTAAGAATGTCCTGCGACAGAAATGACAGCTACTCGTCAATTCCACGTGGAGTGGAAAGCGAGGTTGCAAGATCTAGTTACAGTAAACGATAACACGTGTGAATTGTTTAAAGCGAGGGAAGAACTGAGGTCAGTGATAACAATGAGAGAATATTGCAACGTTGCTCTTGTTTTGGAAAGCGGAAACCAAGCCCGATATAGTCAGATCAAATAACATAATGAAACACCGACTTATGCCCGGTTTCTACAAACTAGTGAATTTACCTATGGGTAAATTATCCATGGACAAATTAGTTCCATTTAACCTACAATGATATAATGAGCAAGGCCTTGGAGTTGTACATTTAATTTAATTCAGAAAGGCTTTGATTCTCATTGTTTAAATATTACTATTGATCCTATGAAAGGTTAAATTTTATCCAGCCATCCATGAAAGGATAAATTAACCCGAAGATTTACCCTTGGAAAGATCTAGCCCGAGTTTGTAGGAACATTTTTTCTGTCATTTTCATATTTACCCAGAGGACATTTATCTAGAAACTTGCCACAAGTGTAAGTGATTGCTATCTTTAAATTATTTGTGTTGGTGTGGTGTTATTTTTGTGTAAATTCAATCCATTGGATAATTTACCCATAGGTAATTCGCGAGTTTATTGAAACCGGCCATTAATGGTTTATCTCTTTGAAGCCGCCTGGCCATGCAATGAATAACTGGACTCTACAAGAAATATTCATCTCTAGGCTGTAGTGGGATGCGGTAGTGTGAGAGGTACTGTATTATAGGCTATTCAAATACTACCGTGGAATAGACCTCTGTTGCGCTGACACCCTAAATTACAACAGAATAAATAACCGAAATAAATAAATAAATAAACAGACAATATTTTAAATGTAAATGTTAGTATTCTTTACCCGCGCCGAAGAAGATGTGTTTGGTATAGCAGTAGATATCGGTAGTATGCTTAAGCCTTGTCGTTGTTTTTGTTGTTGTAGGCGCCATCTCTGGTGGCAAGTTACTTTCTGCCCATGTTATCCATTTTTCTTAGTACTCCACTTTACCAATCTTTTTCTCAAATCCAAGCTCAAATACTAGTCAACAGTGATTTTTTCATAAAAACGTTTGAGGTTAATCAACTTTTGAAAAACATTGGGTGGGCTCAAATATTTAAAAAAATTCATGCCCCCGTCCCTTGGTTCATGAAATATATATATATAAAAGGGTTTGTCCTGACTGACTGACTGACTGACAGAGAATCAACGTAGATCCTGAACTATAATACTGTAGATAGACCTGGAATTTTGACAGTACCTTCGTTTCAATAATGTAAGTGCACACAAGAAAGGATTTTGCAAAATGTTGGTTTTAAATGCCGAAAATCAAATGTTTTCCAGGATACCTTATTACAAATATATAATCAAATACAAATCACATTGCATGTACAGTTCTCATGACAACAGTATATTGTTGTCAGCGTTCACAGGTAGCTTTGGACGTAGGCCTACATGATACGTGATTTTGACAAATTAGAGAAGCTATCAATATAATCCATTGATGTAAATAATGAAAAATGAAATCAACGAAAATAATGCCCAATGTGATGCAATCACATAACTTTCTCTGCCTTGGACATAGAGAATATCATTTTGTCACTTCATATTTTGATGTAGGCTAGAATAAGAGTTCGTATTGCAGGGACAGCATTTTCAATGGTCTCAGCCCGGGTGTGCTAACGAGTATGCCATACCAGAAGACTGTAAAAAATTATATCCACTGATACGTTCTTCATAGCTGTAGGCTTTGTATTTTTAGTTGAGAAATATGGATGTTTATCATAGGCCCTAAGCATGTAAAAGGAGACAAATAGGATGGAACATTTTTAGGCAGCGCGCAGTATTATTATTATGCGCGTCCCAGGTTTTGGGGGAGGAAAGTATGAAAGTGATATTGAATTTCGTTTTTATTTCAGCCCCAAAACGATTGTATGGTAACATGAGAGTGAAAAATAAAATAGTCCGTAAAGACAAAACAATGTTATGTTACCGGAATTTCTATTTCTTATTTCAAACCCTACCAGGCTGTGTGTGTAGAATCAATGGGGTGCAATATTCTACATCTTCTACGAGCCATAAAAAGCTATATCAAGCGTTTTCTGAGGGAAATTCTAAATCTCTTCTCTCTATATATAAGAGGCTTTGTCCTGACTGACTGACTGACTGACTGACAGGAATCAACGTAGAGCCTAAACTATAACAGGTAGAGACTTAGAATTTTGACAGTACCTTCGTTTCATAATGTAGGTGCTCACTAAGAAAGGATTTTGAATTTTTTTTATTTTAAATGCCAAAAATCAAATGTTTTTCAAAATACTTAATCCATTTTTACACAGAATTATCCAATCCAAATAACATTTGACATTAAAACATATTGTTGCCAGCGGGTCTCAGTTGGGCTTGGAAAAAAAATGAAAGTAGAATAAATTTGGCAAATGAGAGAACTATCAATATCCACGAAAATAATGCAGTCACATAACTTTCTTTACCCTGGACATAGAGAAAACAATACGAGGTATGGTAATATATATATATATATATATATATTATATCACAGAATGAAATTCACGAAAATAATGCAGTCACATAACTTCCTCTAGCCTGGAAATAGAGAAAACAATACGAGGTAAGGTAATATGTTTTGGGAAGAGATGTATGAAAGTGATATTGTATTTCTGTTTAATTTCATTCCCAAAACGGTTTTATGGTAACATGAGAGTGAGAAACAAAATTTTCAGCCACGATAATACAATTTTATGTTACCGGAATTTCTGTTTCTTCTTATTAGAACCCCTCCCGGGCTTGCTGTGTACTGTACAAGCGATGGGATGCAAAATTCTACATATAGCCATAAAAGCTATATCAAACATTTTCTTAGGGAATAGTTTGAGTGTGATAAGTCGTTCTTCCTACTTCAAATTATAAATACCTATATAAGGACGTAGAATTTAAAAATCTAAAGTCCTTCATAAGTTAATTTCCAACTACAAAATAAAAAAAACCCGGGCGATGCCGGGCCTTTTAAGCTAGTACCTATATAAGGATCTAGAGTTTTTAAAACGAAAGTCCTTCATAAGTTAATTTAGAATTACAAAATACAAAACCCGAGCGAAGCCGGGCCTTTTAAATTAGTAAAATATAAGACACATAAAATACAGAATAGGGATCGCAAGAAAAAACTCACGAATTCATCCAGTTCAAAATGTCTCATTTCACAACGGGTCCAGATATTTAAGTATTATGCTATGTGGTGGTAATTATTGTATTATGTTTGGTAAACGCAGTACTTTCTTTGCTTCAGCAATAAATTACCTACAAAAAATAATACTAAAAAACTCGCGAACGAAATTCTCCAGAATAATGTATAAATCAACCAGTCATTATTCTATTGCCAAAGAAATATTCAATCCAATTCGCAGCATATCGCTGTTGTCACTTTTCAAGTACGTAATACTCAGGAAGAATACTGATTATAAACTTCTAAATCAAGTTTACACTGGAAAAATGTTTTCTTATGCCTAGAAGCAATATGTGTATATTTCTTCGAATCGTCTTTGTAGGCCTATATCTGTTCATCTGGTGTTCCTCGCCTGTATAAACAACCCATTGCGGATAAACCGTGTATTATATTCTATTTACTTTATTCGAATATTTTGCTTTCTCTCTTTCGTAGTTTTATCTTCCAATTATAGGGACCTTTATGCCGCCCGGGCCGCGACCTGTCGGGAGAGGAATGGATCATAACACAGACAGACATACTTTTTTGACCAGACAAGGACATGGAGGGCCTCCCCGGATGAGTGATCAGCCCAATGCCGGGGCCACCTCCGAGACAACACGAACACATAGAATGAGACACACCATTCACACACACACACACTCACTCCAAACAAGGCGAGGATGGGATGAAGATGATAATGACGGCCAGATAATATCTGGGGACCACAAGGTCCTAAAGTTACCTAACATTTGTCTCACAGGTGAGGAAAAACCCCACCTAGGTAACTTGTCCCGACCAGGAATCGAACCAGGGCCCGCTGCGTGAGCCACAGCGGTGGACTATTCGAATATATGATACACAAATTTAACACCCAAATGAGCTTTACCCTTGTATGGATGCCGTTTAGTATTAATTATAAATAAATACCATTAACAGGGAATAATATGGTAAGTAATTATTAAGAAAAATTATATTTAGTTTGCAAAACAACTTGAGATAAAGATGGAAATTTACAAATTCACATACTCATCACTAGAACTAGAACAAAAGAACAGTAAATAATACAATTAAATGTAAAACTCAAATTAAAAATAAGAGATAACTGTAATTAATACAAGAAAGTGGACTGGAACTTTATACGGATGTCAGACATAGCCGGGGAGAACATAATCTGAGAGTGTTCGAAAATACGGGGCTTAGGGAAATATTCAGACCTATGAGATGAAAATGGGGACTGGAGAAAACTGCATAGTGACGATCTTTATAACTTGTACTCTCTACGGAATATAGTAAAGGTAATTAAATCACAGAGGATGAAATAGGCTGGACATGGGGAGGAAAGACATCTCAAAACTATGAATTGAGACCCTAAGGGAAAATACCACTTGGAAGACCTATACGTAGATGATTTTTATTCACCACAAGCATAATCTAAATTCTATACTTAACTTTTCCGCACTCTCCTTATTTATATTTTGAACAACAATGTAATTAAGTCTTTTTACGAATACATAAAAAGCATAAAAATATGGCGGTGGATGTGGAAACTGCATTGACGGATTACGTAAAAATTTAATGAAATGAGAAACGACTTCAGATAATCGTGAGTGAATTGGAACTAGAGGAGATAGTACTATTATGCATGTCAACAGTAGCCTGGTTTTAGCGTTCCAGCGATTCAACAAGGAAACATATTTCAGTAATGGTAATAAATAATTTAACAAAATAGGCCTAAGGCAGATTATTACGTGGGCTTCAGCCCCATGGGCCCATATCAGTTGGCGCCTCTGTAAGGTTTAATGAGAAATATAGGCTATTAAATTATTAGCTCCTCGGAAAATAGCCGGATAAGTAAATGCAGAGGCAAAAAGTAAGGGATGCACAGAAATTGAGCCGTAATGAATGGTGCCGTCATTTAGTGCTAACTGCATTAATTGAACTGTCATGGAAGATGTCCAAATATTTATGCTACTCTACTACCCACGTCGCTCTGCAATTTGTTCCTCTCTGAGGAGGTGAGTGGGCTTTGAAGATTCTCCAATATGGGACACGAGCCAGAATATCAAATGCATCTTCCGTTCGTACACAGACCTATAGAGAGAAAGGTCGACTAGTATAACATTCCCTGTTTTTAAAGGCTAAAACACCAGAAAGGATTAATCTACAGTAGTCACAATCTCCCTGAAGTACAAGTGTTCCATTCTTAGCGATTATCATATCAAATAATACCACATATCGATACAATCGAACCTATATATATTTCGATATGATAAACCATCATTTATCGATATTTATTTTTTTCGTTTTGGAAAATTTCCTATCTTACTAATGTTAAATTTCATTCACAACAACAATGAAGCTTTTCTGAGATAATATATCCTTTTACCAACAATGCTTTAAAGCTTTATTTTTTAACCTATGGCTTAGCCTTGGCGATGGCTAGAAGGTGCAGATTCGTGACGTTCCCAGATACCAAATTATTCTCCGCAGGCCTGATATTCGTTAATTTTCTTTCAAATTTTACAAGAGAAAGGTCTGATAGAGGACGGAGAATAGGGTCAATTACATGTGCAAAAAATATAGTATTCATGTAATGTGTCAGTATTAAGGTATACGCTGACGGATATTTACAGCTGTGCTGTCTTATTATACCGCATTGTTAAAGATAAGGTATAACCTATATTCCCTTTAAGGGATCTCCAGGGGTCGCTCGAAACCCGATGGAACTCACATAACCTACATATCCAATGAATCATTAATTGCCAGTGTATACTGGGAAATCGGTATCTATTTTTTTAGCATTTGTCACGCGACTATAAACGATTGTATAATGACTAGGGACCGGATATTTAGGTTTTTGAAAACAGTTTTAGGTTTTACATTAGGTGAAATAGTTTTTTTTTTAGGTTTTTTGTCCAAAATATCATTTTTGGGTAGAATAATTGGTTTAGCGAATTTGAATGTGCTACATAGGATTCAATACATAATACTTGTAAAGTTTAACTTAACAAAATTGACTTAAATTTCTGTAAACTTGCTTTAGGACAGAACAGACGTAGAAACCCGCGGGGTGCAACGTCATAAAATAACTTCAGAAGAAGAAAAGAAGCAGAAGAAGGGGGAAAAGATTAAATTCAGGCCATCGCCAATCCACTGCCGTAATAAACTCGATTTCATTTGTTTCGGCATAATTAACACGTCTTCTTAAAACTCACAGTGTGACCACTCAGTATGAATGACAGGGAAGTACTAAAGGCAAACAAGAGCTTTAAAACAGAAATCTATATCCTTGTTCATGCATGGCAACAATGGTTGTTCATACGACTATTTTAAAAGGAATACGCCGGTACTCTTACACTTCTTCTCTTGATACTGTCCATCCTAGACGACAACGGGTTGAACGAAACGCTGGTGGTATTAATTTCAACCCGACAAAGTAATTGTCTCTCCGCAAAATATCGATTTCTCAACTGACAAACAAAAAATAAAAAAAAAAAACAGCCTAAGTTAAATGTTTTATGTTTTATATCCCGTTTAGGTATATTTAGGTTTTTATACCCCATTTAGGTATTTTTAGGTGCCACAGAATTAATGTGGGTGAATCCTATGGACTTGGTTCGAAAAAGTGTATGAGCGCTTTTTGTTTTGGAAGCAAGGAAAAAAATAGGTAAAAACCTAAAAATCCGGTCCCTAATAATGACTAATAATGAACCTAATTACTTAGGTAAATTCCGGTTTTTCTGGCTTTTATCAAAAGAGGAAGTGCAAAAGTGTATAATAATAATAATAATAATAATATACAAACAATAATATACAAAATATACAACAATAACAATAATAACAATAATAATATAACAATAATATACAAAACCGATGCAGTTGTTTGGGGGTTAGTAGTGAAAAAATACAGGAACAGTAGTTGCCAGGAGAGATTAAATCAATTCACTGTGGGCAAATGATATGTGAAATGTATAATAATAATAATAATAATAATAATAATAATAATAATAATAACTCGAAAGATAATGCTGTGAGGCATCCAGAGGAATGCAGAATGCATTGAATCCCACGCCATCATCTGCATAATATGACATCCTCCATCTACCAATAAATGAACAGTAGTCCAATTATGCAACAATGTGACACGGTCTGTCTACTAAATCCTTTGGAGTTGAAGGATGGAATTTTGCAGTCTGAAAAGCTTGCGATGGAAGACTGTAATTGTACTCCAGTTTGCATGTCTGCTCAAAACCACAGGTGAAATTGCACTGCATAAGAGCTTAGTGAACACGATCACATAGACCATCCACAAAGGATACTGTGAGAGAATCTCACAGAGAAGGAAGGGAGAGCCATGCACTTTGACGCGTAACTTTGCAACGAAATGAACATATGTCAGTGCACAATAAAAATAAAGCGACACATGTAGGACTATCATTTTTCTTACTTTCTGGCTACAACAGTGGAAAATCTATACAGTAGACCTGTATCACGAATTAAAACCGCAACTACTTTGCCATAATTTTAAGGATTTTAAGACACAGTTTTATTCACATACCACACTCTAATTCTGTTTATGTTTCTTCACACTAAATAACTATTATCTAAAAACATAATTTTTGTAGGATTAACAAGGTATTGGATATTTTCCCGGGCTACTAACCAGGTGGTAAAATAAATTAATTCCGACGTTTCGAAGCCAATCTGAGGCAACATTCAGAATGGAGAACAATTCTCAATGGAGCCTCAGATTGGCTTCGAAACGTCGGAATTAATCCATTTCACCACCTGGTTAGTAGCCTGGGAAAATATCCTATTTTACCAGCACCAGGAAAAATTCATAAATTGAGGCTACGTTGACACGATCTTTATTTTCATTATATTTCAAAACAGTTTTACTTTATGGGCTATTTTGACACTATCTTAGGTTTATAAATAAATATTTGTTACTACTATCCAGTCCAAGATTTCTTACAGTTATAATTTTATTGAAGAAAACACTTTTAATAATATTCTGTTTCCAAAATAATTTAAGTTTGCTTGAGCAGCAATTACTAACCCACATAAATCTACTCCATATATATTTTCGAAGAAGAGATGGCACAAAAGCAAAGCAAGGAATTTTTCCCTTTTCTGTCAGTACTATATATTAGAATTAGGTGTATTGGTTGAAAGTATGTAAAATGTACACATTATCTGCTGTGGAAAATCGACGAATTTGTAAGAAGTTCTAAATTGTTTTTCGCAATCATATTATTTCTAAACATAGTTTACAGTCGATTTCTTGCAAATCATGGATTTCTCACAATTCAGATTGAATTCCATAAAATATACAGTTTTATAACAGACGATATTTGTCATTCCATAACTTGTGTTATTAGAAATTCAATATTACTAGTATCAAACCCAGAAGTTATTTCTGAAACATGGGCAGGCGATGCGGATTACCGCGTTGCGGCCATTTTCTGCTTGCTTTAAATTATAATTCGTTGTTTTCTGTTTTCACCGCCTTAAAAACTATTCCTAAGTTAGTCCCAAAGTTCCCAGGTTCAATTGCAACACCCATGAAGTTTGTGTTTGAGAGAAGGGAGAATAAAATGTTGAGATTTACAATTTGATTCAAATATTAGTCTAATACAAACGTGCTTTTAGACCTTACCTCATTGAACTTTCTCTCTAACTGCTGGAAATAACACATAGCCTACATAAGCGAGTTATGTATTTAATACGCAAGTAATAATATAATCAATTTCAATTAATATACTAATACAAAACTTTGTTTTGAAAGACATCCTGAGAGGAAGCGTCCAAGGAATTTATTTCTAAAATTTACATTTCCTAATGTTCGTTTTGAAACCACTGTCCCTGTAAATTGCGGACCATTAATGCAGTAATGCAGAAAATAACAAGCCAAAATTACTAATGTAATTGTTACAATGCGCTGGATCGAACTGCAACTCAGATTAACAGAATCGCTGTGACATGGGTATAAAATCCTCGCTTGGGAAAGGTTGGTCATTACAACCCAATTTAATCCCAATTAGGGCCTAGACTCAAATGAGGCAGGCGTTACAGGAATATAAATAACATGATGGGATATTAATCACACCCAGAACTCTGCTTCAACTCGGAATGCACCTAGTTAATGAGAGTGCACAGTGTATTTTGATATGATTAGTAGCGATAGATTTTAGAAATAAACAGTCGCGTAATGTGATGGAAGGTAAAGGGATGGCCGGATGTATCAATTTGCTGACGGATACGAGCTAAAGCATAGCCGCATCCTCTGTCTCTTTCTGTTTGTTAACCCCCTTAATCGAGATAGTGAGAGGCGAAATTGTGTGGGAGGATGACAGGGAATCGCCAAACAGAGGTGCTTCCACACCGCCAATCAGAAAATGGCCTAGCCTGTCTGTCATGAGTGATTCATGCATCCAAACTACATCAATCACTTGCTAAATTGAGGTAGTTTTCAAAAGTTCGTTGCGGACACAAGTTCTAAATTATTGCAAGAATATCTGTCCTAAAACGAGTGTGGTAGCCGGGTTCTCAGGGTAACCCAACAGAATTTTTCCAATGGACTTGTAGGAAAAATATTGTACTTCAGAAGAAAATTTCCCTGAAAGCAGTGTCTTATTTGAGCAATCTATGGCAGAAAGAATATGGATTTCCTTCCAGCGCAATATTTATAATTTAAAGTGTATTGCAATTTACAACCTTATACCCTCAATAAAGAATTATCTTACATAAATATAAGATGTTCAAATACCTTACATGTTATGATTACATTACTATACATCGTATATAGTCAAAAGTTAAAAATTCTTACGCAATGGCAATAGACAATTCCTAAGCAAACTAAGGAATATTATCTATTTTATGTAACCCGGAGGTTCATTGCCGCGCTTATCTGAAACCGCCATTCAACCCTTTTCAGTGCTAAATCCATCCAACCATCCCTCGCAAATCCTACTTCCCTTAAATCTATCCTGATATTGTCCTCCCACCTACGTCTAGGTCTTCCATGCGGTCTTTTCCTTTTGGGTCTCCCAGCAAAGACTTTTGAGATTATGTCTTTCCTGCCCCATGCGCGCTAAATGTCCAGCCCATTTCATCCTCCGTGATTTAATTACCCTTATTATATCCGGTGACGAGTACAGGTTATGAAGCTCGTCGTTATGCAGTTTTCTCCAGTCCCCAATTTTATCTCTCTTAGGCCCAAATATTTTCCAAAGCACCCTGTTTTCAAATACTCTCGCATTATGTTCTTCCCGAAGAGTAAGTGACCATGTCTCACATCCATATAATTATAAACTTTTATTTTTAGACTTCTGGACAGAAGACTGTAAGTTTCTTAACTGCATAAAAGCAGACATTTCCTGATTTGAGTCAAAGTCAATATATGACAAAATATATTACGTAGGCCTACGCTCCAACAACCTCTGTAAACCCATATTTCTATAGGCTACCTAACAGTTTCTGAGAAAAAGAGTCATTTACATTGTAATTTTAAAATTGAAAAGCTAGGACTATACGAATCTCTTTTTTAAAAATGCTTACCTTATAGTAACAGCATTGAATTGGGAAAGAACGGTAAATATTTAAAATGTCAGTATTGTTCCTGCCATTGAAGAATATACTGAAAGGAACTGAATATACTGAAAGGAACCGAGCCTACAGACTGGCCGTGTGAGATAGCATTGAAAAGTGCGTCGCTTTGAATTGACTTTGAAGGCAAGAATATAAAACAAGAGGAAATCTGTAGCCATGGAAATGGCCGTCAGTATTTTCTTTTGAAGAGTAAGTGAAATGTAAAGAAGCCAACTCTGTGCTCTGAAATTGCCAACAAGACCGTAACTTCCAATTTCGTTTATCAAAGGTAATCCACTTCTACTAAACCTAGTCTCTCTCTGGTTTTCATGAATTTGATTTAATCTTTCTATGTGAATATATTGTATCCCGCTTACTTAGTACCATAAAAGCAGATCTGACTTAAACCTCATGTTTAAGGTATTGTAGACAAATTTTAAGGAGACACCTAGGCCTAACTGAAAAATTGGAGAAAAGTAGTCATTTCCGGAATCGTACCATCCAATATCGTATCCAAGGATAAGTCTACATTTTCTTGAAACCAAAGACAAGTCAGCTAAACTGAAGATTTATTAAATATAACGTAACTTGAGGTGGGAATGATTCCATTTTCACTCTGTTTTTTCTAGAGTATGATTTTCAAGCATTCAATCTGAACATTTATTTAGTCATTATTGACCAAATCTGATGTCATGGCATTTTTACAGCAAGTAAAGAGTAATCAAGCAAGTAAAAACAAAAATAAATAGCCTAATCACTTTTGCCATGTTACAGCAGGCACACGATTTTTCTAAACCCATGTGGTCCAACTAGAGGCCCGACGATTCGCGTTCGTTCATAACCGGACCCCGAGCTTCTAAATTTTTGCATCTCTTTGTAATCGGCAGGCACTCTATTTTCAACATTTTTCACTGTTATTTTATAGCACTAATAGAGGCAATCAATTTCAATTTTGTTTCTCCCTGTCATCTAGCGACTTGACTGAGATTCAGAAGGAATTTATTTCAAAGATTTCTGATTTTGATAAACTTCAAACTAGATTTTTTCTGTTTAACAACCTCATGTAGGTACTATCGCCTACTGTTGATTCAGTCATGCAACTGGAGCTATGTGACCTATAGAGTGACAATTTTCTTACGTCATCGAATTTTGAGATTAGTTAACAAGGAGCAGTAGGCCTAACCAAACTTGCGAAATTGTGCTTTGAAAATACAATCCATGTTTGGCAGTACGTATATGTGTGAGTGTGCATTTTATACCATGAAATTATTAAAAACTAAGGGAGGAACAAGTTGTCACAAGATTTACTGAAATCGTCACTGCTGCTTGCCATCACTCAAATGGAAGTAGATATTAAATCAGTAATAAACCAATATGTAGCTCAATTTCTAATTAAACGTATTTGATCGTTGTCTTTATTATAGTTTGTAAAATAGGCCTCTAAAACAATCTAGTTAAATAAATCACATTTCTTCCCATTTCTAAAAATTATAACTTAATTTAATATTAATATATCATTAATTAAATAATTAATTAATTTTTAATTTTAAAAGTGTCATTTGGCCCTTTAATCGAAAACATGAAAACACGAATGTTCTAAACCATTCGTGAACTGCTTCTAAATTTCAGGAAGTTTTAAAGCACGAGCTCTAGATTGTGAATTCAACCCAACAATTTGTGTAATCATTGTTCCCTAAGTTAAAACAAAATAAGTCATAGAGAAATCGTTAATATAAAACTATTGTTCTCCTTGGAGTTTTCGGAAACAATCAAACATCAATATAACGTAAATCATAATGATTGCTCTGCCTACATTTCTCACCTCAAACAGGGTCGGTCTAAGAGAAGCATTAAGTCAGTGGCTTTCTGTTTTCAAGTATGCGACAATGACACATCTGTACAATTATAAGTATGTAAAAGGATTTCCACAAGACAATATTCCGGTACGCCAAGAAGGTTGTAGACAAAAAGTAGCTTCCTAGCAAAGTAATTCCTACTACAGAATATTATTGGAATACGCCGTGGTTGATCAGTCGTCGATGGTCAATGGCCCCTTGAGGTCGTCGAGCTTTTCCAAATGGTCTAATCCTTCTGGTGGCACTATGGCCCTGGGGTCGTCTTAGGCTCTAACAAATCCGAGCTTACCATCTTCATGGTCCATTATATAAAAATCATGAAGCCTAACATCCTAGAACTCTAAGGGCCTCTACGGCCTATATAGAGACGACTTTTCTTTACACTTATAGAATATTGTTTTGGAACTTGCCAGACTCGCTGATTTTAAAAGGTCTCGAACTACACACGTTAAACGTGTACCGTAAACAGTGATGTTAAACTTGTACCGTAAACAGTGATCTATTTGGAAACTATGTCAAATGAGCTGAAGAAGTTTACTGCTACCATATTAAAACTTGTTTAATGAATTTAGTGGGAGGTGGTCACGAAAGTTAGGTGTGCAATATATAACAGAGGTTTTCAAGTGTTCAATTTCCAATTACCTCATGGTATTCTAAACTTATACGAAGCACTAGTCACATTCTCAAAGCAATTGATACGGCCCTCTAATGGTACGTACATAATACTACAGATCTACAATAGGAGTATAATGCACGTATATGAATATGAACAACTTCCTATTAAAACTGAAAGTCGCTCTTTAAAAGACAAGCTACTCATAATTATTTTAGAAAATATAATTCCAATATATATATAAGAACAAGTAAGTTGCACGTAGGTTTAAATTATAGGCTGTTCCTTGTCAAATTTAAAACAATAAATCAGGCAATCCGAGAAGAATAAAAGAGTACGGGCCCTATTTTCACAGTCCCTGGCAGTGTTATGAGAATTTACACCAAAATATGCTCGGGTAATATTTCAAGCACTCCACTTCATTAACAAAGCTGCTGAAGCTTTTACAGTTTGTAAATATTGTCAATATCTGAAGATCTTGCCTTTTCATTTTAAAATAACCAACAGCAATGCATTAACATGGAGTACCATAGTTAGCACAGTTACACAGTTAGCACATAGTTACATTAGCATTAGCTATATTCCAATTTAAACTGCTTTTTAATCCTAAAACATGTTGTCTTATAGAGATACAGATATTGATTGAGATATTTTAGAATAAAAACATGTCGATACATAGGCCTATTCATCTAAGAGGAAGCCTCAATCAATAGAAATGAGAACATTTACCTAAAGCTCAAGGCACACGAGAACAGCGCATATGCCTATAAAACCCATAGGCCTATTAAATGGTCTCTTGTAACAAGGCAAAAATTTGATCTTCCAATGAAATGCAGTAAAGCCAAGGTTTACACATACGTGCGTGTTTTAGCAAATTTGAAGTGATCATGCATAAAAGTTATAAACTAATTTGGAATGAGCATTTTTCCATGTAATACAGAAGCTAAATAATGAGAATAAAGTTCAAAATACAAGCACACATGAAACGCATTAATATGAAGAAAGAATGCATTGGCACTTTAAATAGGAGACTGTCAATTTTATACGAAGATTGTACCCGTTCCGAATGCTGTAAACACTAATAACTAGGGGGCGGATTTCTATGACCTAAAAAATAGGATATATGCATGCATTTACTACCTAAAAAAACATTAAAATATGACCAATAAAATTTAAAATATGACTTTTCCACTTACACATTATGTATATTTTTTTAAGTTCCATTACAATTCATTTTATTAAAATATAATGTTAATTATTTAAAATATCTGTAAATTCTCAAAAAGTATCATAATAATGCAAAATTTACAAAATATAATATGAAACTTCAAAATTTCTTTAATATGCACACAAATATGCCAAAAAAAGACCTAAATATGCAGATTCATACTAAATATGCTACAATAGTTGAACATTTCCTAAATATGCAGTTATATGCACAATAAAAGCCGTTCCATTTTCACCAGGATGCTTGGAATCGAGTTTAAATTAGTCGGAAACCTGATATAATGCAAAGGGGAATCAGAAATGTAACCAAAGTCTCTCTTGTATGAAGATGAAATAAACCTATGTTTATGTTTATTATGCAAAGGGGAAAAATATGACATGTCATAGAAATCCGCCCCCTACTAATAACATATTAAGCTTCTTGGAAGAATGGTTGTTTCTCTTACGGACTCCTAGTTCGAGTATTAAATTTATCAATCCTGAAATCTATTTAATCCAGTTGTTTTCAAAAACATGCAGCGTAATTCAACAGCTACAAACCAGAAATTCTCAACATGTAAAAGTTATTACAGCTGGGTGGGAACATTTCTGGTATATAAAAAAGGAAATATAGCCACACTATGCATGCGGCACGGAAGATGCTGTCCGGTTCATATGATGAATCTCAAGTTCGAGGACCTACCGTACATAAAATAGCTGCAGCAGAATGTTATCGATTCTGGCAAGGGAACACCCTCTTCGTGCTTCACAATATTACTGAGTCACAGGCAAAAGTGCAGATCAATGTCCTCTGAACTTTCCCAAACGACTACTGTAACTTTTTTTTTTAAAGTTTGTATGTTGTGCTTTAATAAGGATAATAAAATTCATAGAAACATCTAAATATAGTGACATGCATTGTATACATAAATCAAGGCTAAGGTTCAAAAGCATTTGACTCGTAGTTCAATTTAAAGCATTATTACTCGCCGATTGTTTTCAATTTCTACCGGTCCCTTTATAGGCACGACTCAAGTCTAAAATGTATTGTAATCGACCTCGAAATTCGATGTGAATGTTTGACCAGAAATATGCATTATTAACTATATTAACTATGTCTTTAAATGGGTAAATTGCAACACACATTAATATAAAAATATGTAAATAGCATCTTTGTTTTTCATTTTAAATACTGAATGATTATATTACCTAATCTGCTTAAGTTCGCTGGAATGTTACAGGTTATTTTCATCATCTCTTAATAAATGTATCAAGCATTACTTAATTCAATGAAAATCTAATATACTCTTGGTCACGGCCATTATCTGGTATTTAGTAGTGACGAAAGTTGGAGCACTACCCTCAGTTATAGAGCAATATAGACCTAATCGCACCTTAAAAGGCACTGAACAAAGTAAGGCATTAGGAAGGAAATATAAATCTTTACTTGCCATCAAGCTGTTACAACATAGCATCGGCAGAGTCAATTTATATAAGATACATAAGGAGGTAAAATTTTAGACTAGTATTCATTATAAATAATTATACATGTTTGAGTCGTGATAGAAAATCTTCAGGGAACTGTTAAATATTTACTACAAGCAGGACCAATAGGCCCTACAAGATCAGAATCGGTCAAGATTGTTGAAATATTTTGCGCCAAAGATTCTGCACAAAAATAGGCAAAAAATAAAGACAACCACCTATAACACAGACAGCAAAGGTAAAAAAAAAAAATAGCTTAACCGAATTTTCTATCAAACCATTAATTAATTATCCTGAAAAATACACTTAAAAATAGCTGAAAAGGCCAAATTAAGTTTAAAAATACCTGAATTTGCTTACTATACAAGAGAGGATTAAACACAGAAGATGGTTACTGTCAGGGAGTGGCTGGAAGAAATAGTAAAACATGGTAAAATCGAAACTACAATATTCTAACATGAACTTCATAATAACATAACCCATTTAAAATACGGTATTTCCGGCATTCCATATGTTTTATGATTATTCATTACATTTCATATAGAAAGGGTGTGTTCGATCCAAACTGAACCCAGAATATCCTACTGTGGATACAGCAGTCGACATCTAGCAGCAGTGGAGAGAACTACGTAGGCATCAAAGTCCGGGAAATTAGAATTTACTGTCGTGTTGATCACGCTTAAATCGCACAAATTCTGTTAAGCATACGTTACATTTAAAATAAAGAATAGTTTTTTTTTTTACTTTTATGAAAATATTCTGAATGAATTTGCATATTAAAATCATTACATTTTCCAAAGAGAATTCTTTAAGAGAGAATAATTACATAATACCTTTCTTCTCAACTTATTTTATTTTTTCCTAGGCCTTTCGGTTACACTGAACCATCTTCACTCAACGTAAAAGAAGCTCGAAGAATTGAATTTTATTTGTGTTTTAAGAACATTTAGTAGTTTTAATTAAAAATGATGCCTGTGAAAACGCAGTTTTATTCTTATTGAAGTAATTCTACAAGCAAGATTCCCTGAAGATGGATCAATGTAACCTACGTGGTTAAAAAAATAACATAGGTTCAGAAAGTATATAATTATTATATTGATCGAGATCAATGGTACATTCCAGCATGATTTTAAACACTTTAACGGAGAAGTAAAGAACAATAATAATTAATATCCATTTCAGCGATATGGAATAGTCTTCGAGATCATGGAACAAAGTAATTGTCAACTTGCAGGAGTGAACCGAGTGAACCTATGTTCATTTTCGGAAACTGCATACTCTTCGAAACATTTCAACAGCCTAAAAACCTTAAACTGTTTCTATCAGATTTTGCACCTAATAAAATATACTGAGGATAGGGTTTATAACCAACTCCTCAGAGATTACCTATCTGATTTCGGGGAGGGGGAAATGTTTCTACGGGTACTTAATATTATGTTATAATAATTATTACAAAAAGTGTATTTTCCAAACCATATTTATGAACACACTTTATTAAAAGTTTATCATAACAATTATAGACCTAATGATAAGGAAGAAACGACCACGGCTTTGCCACGAGATGATGCGTAATTTCTTGCCCTCTTTTTTAACCAAGTTCAATGTTAAACCAAATCTAATTCTGGGCCGAGATTTTATAATAGCTTTATTAAAAAGCGCCCATAATTATCGTCACTAAATAACAATTTTCTGAAAAAAAGCATATAAAATTACTAAAATTCATGAAGATATTTAAGTAATTCGTCCAGCAAAATGTAAAGAAAAAAGCTAACATATTTAAATAATAAAAATATATTTTTAATAATCAATATTTATTTATTTATTCATTTTTAACTACATTTCCCACAATAAGCAGTAGCATATACAGGAGGGCATCGTTTATGTTGCATATTATGCTACAATTGTAATTTTAAGATTTTGTTTCGATTGTTCAAATAAATACATTAAATATAAATTACCCTGGTGAGTTTTAGTGACAATAAAATACGGTTCATTCCAATATTGGTTTCTATAGTTTCACCGAAAAACTTATGTAGTATATATAACTTTTATAAAGGTCTCAATTAAGATTTCTTCTTGTCCAGAAAGTTTAAAATAATGCAATATCTGATATTTTTGTCTTCAAAATTACAGATATTGATATGAATAACGATTACAAATTTCAAAATACTCTCAACTGCTGGCAACGAATATGACCACGATCTTTCAAGTCGTAGAATGAAAGATGGAAATGGATGAGCAACCAAAAATCCTTGGTAAGCAAGTTTCACAAATTATAATAAGAGAGAATATAATTTTGTTGCGCTAAAATGTCAAGTTTATGAATAAAACATCATGGAGCGACTTTTGCAGTATAATGTGTGAACATCATAGTATCCTACTTTCTCGACGAACGAAAAAAAAGTTGTATAACTAAGAGATGTCAGATCTGTTTAGAAATATTGCAATTGAGAAGATATTTTGAAACAAATAGCAAAATAAGGTTAACTATGTTATTTTATTGTCGGTACGTATTTTACTGACGGTTTCAAATGTAATCTAACAGTCGTATTGTTACCGTACATAAAATCGCATTAATAGAACGAATTTCAGGTTACATGCAAGATCTGTTCAGCAATTAATGTCAATAAAACCACAAACTGCATATAGTATATATTTATGCAGTCCTGCCCAAGTTGTTCACCATATTCTTCCCAACGGAGTGCAAAAAAATTAACGAAAATATTTAACCTTAGGATATATATACCTTATATATTCTTATATTTATTCACGCAATAAATAGCCTATACCCTCAGTGAGTATGCTTCAAGTAAAATGGAGAAAGAAGGAATGTAATGTAAAAAAAAATCAAACTATAATAATGGGAGTTATTGAAAATACATTCAATGCTACTAAATCTAATTACCTCCTAGCCTATAGGTAGTAAAACTGAAAATTGACATTGTGAATTAAACACAGAACATAACCTTCTAACCTTCGGGAATTTTGTGGAAATTGATATTTATTAACAAGCTTATGTACTTATAATAAATAATAAGACATCTGTGACAATAATTTTTTCACGACATAATCTTTTTAATATAGGACGAGAAAAGCTTCCTTTATTTTGCATCTTGAAAAATACGTTATTGTGTTGGTAAGGTATGTAATATCTTAATGTGCATAATATGAATGTAATATGCATGATACATTCTTAAAGATTCCGTGGCGTAATCTAACGCTAGCTGCTTCAGGAATAAAGGAGTAAAGCAATATTGTAGACACTATCTAGAGATTCATCACCAAAGAAAACTTAGACGGAATGATTAATGGGCTCACTAGCGCACTTCTGACAATGACAGATTCTTAGACGTTCTTCTCCACTCGCGTCCCAGATTGTCTCAAGTACTCTAGTAACAAACTTAAATTAACGCTATTTTTTAACACATGATTATATAAAACTTCCATGCGAAATTGCATTTCTCTCATGGTCTAGATCTTCTTGAATCTGATTAATTTTAATAGGCATATAGGACACTAAATATGATAATTAGCTCTAAAATATTTACTTGAGTTCATATACTTCATTGTCGGGCACTGGAAATTACCACCTTCTCTGTATTGAGACCATAATGTAAAGTTCCCGCACGAAATCTGTGCCGATCGCCACGTCATTGCATTATGTTTTCGTGGGGACTGTAGCGTCGATTGGCCTGCTACCTATCTCTCTCGCACAACAGTACCTCCCTTACTGTTTGTAAAGGCCAAGTTATGTCCCTCTCTCGCACAATAGCATGTCTCTCTCTAGCGAGTAACGGTCTCATCGGCACAGATTTCGTGCGAGATCTTTAAAAGCGTATACGTCCGGAATTTCCCCCCCCCCCCCCGTTACTCTGAAAATAGTAAGCAAGTTTAGTTCATTAATTTGCTACAGTGAAACTTACATAAATTGTAATACAATCTGCGGCAAAACATAGATTAAATAAGTTATATATAGACTACATATACAGGGTGTTAATGAATAACACCGAAATATTTTACCATTGTATAGAGGGAACATAGACAAGCAACTTTTATTAAGACATTTTTGATGTATGGATTCAATTTGTCCTGTTACAGCATAAAATCTCCCAGGGCATGGTCGCCACTGACTTCTAACATTTGAAAAAAATGCAAAACAACGGAACTTCGTTGTTAACACTGTAGTTATGAATAAAAGGACTAATGCAGTGGTGGCCAGTCAAGTGATTAGTCTGTAAATTTTGCAGATTATGAAAACTCTACATGATAATTTAGCTGTTGATGAATGATTATGAATCAGGTTTTTATCGATCACTAAGAAGGCGTGAAGTCAATTTAATGGAAATTTAACCCTATTTCGCTTAATTATTGACTTATGAGCACCAAATTGTAATGACTTTAATGCCCTGTAGCATACACATTTTACGTCATAGAGCAAACATTTCCTAATAAAAGTTGCTTGTCTATGTCCCCTCTACACACAAGTCAAATATTTCGGTGTTATTCATTAACACCCTATATATAATACATCAGACCATTCTTGTGCTCTATATTCTTTATTAATTTGCTTTTATTTATGACACGGACATTATTAATTAACCTCATATTACTTAAAGTGCTTTTTGCATTTTCTAGGAACTAATTATCTGGTTTAAATAGAATAAAATACTAATTAAGTAGAATAAAATACTACTAGCACCTGTCTCCCTCTATTGGTCTTGATCCTTTTAGCATGCTGATTTTAGGCATGAAAGCAAAGTAAAAGTTTTCGTCCATTGTACAGAAAATGCAATTTGTAACATACTCCCTATTCCATTAACTTTTACAGTCGCTCGTCGAAAACAATAAACTCAGTTCTCTGTAAGACTGTTTCTTATTACTGGACTGTGACTAGAGAAGCCATCTTCCTCAACACTTTATTTAGGAATACAGGCACAAGATTAAATTACATAAGCAAATCAGTGCTTTTGGTATTCTCCTGCCGCCATTTCTGCAGAACAGATCTATTTATTCAGATTGTGTATTCATTCTACCAAATAACAGCGGAACCTGGATGGAATATTGTCATAAATGAAAAAGATACAAAGTGAATTTTATACAAGCAGATTCACGGTATACTACTGTGGTAGAGTATTGTGGTAATGTTTTCAACCGGTGTACTTTTAGTCCAGGCAGTAAATATAAAAAAAAAACAATGATTATAAACAAAATCGTGTAGTTTTTAAATTTCGCAGAGCTGTGGGGTGAGCGGGGGGCACGTAGAAGGTCCCTTTTATTGGTTTTCCGATTATATCTTAACAACGGTGCATCGTAGAGAAGAAGTTGCTATATTCAAAATTCAAGCTGATAAAATTTCCTACAAGATTGATCTAATAATGATTTTTTTTCCTATTCCTATAGCTTTCGAGATATCTGCCACCGAAAATAGCAAATTTTCGAAAAACTCTTTTTTGCCTTAGGCTTCTCGACTTTACCCTCTAGCGCTTCAGCCCTTAGTTGTAGGCTGCAGCATGTCCTCATAAAAAAAGTTTTAGGGCAATAAATTTAATTTAAAATGAGTAGTCATTTGTTGTAATCTTACAAATGGTCAAAGATTATATAGCAATTTTAGTTTTGGACAAATTTGGAAATGTACCCGTACATTGCACTTTCTCTTTATTTAGGGAATATATCTTTGTATATGAGCTGTATATTGTGTATTTTCACCGTTTAACAAGCGGAAAAGGCAGTCGTTCATTAAAGTTGCATCGGTTCCATGAACTACGTAATTGAATGGTCGAATGACTTCGCCCTTGCAGAGCTGATTGATATGTTTATATATATATAGAGACTCGGTAGTTCTGGACAAAAATATGTTAACTGGATTTAATTATTACGAACCTGAGACTTCAGAATGCAACTCCAAGACGTTACTATCTCGACTACCCCGTTAGGTTTACGGAAATAATTATTTCTGAACTTTCAGAGTCCTACGTGAACACTGTTTGATTATACCGTTGCCGTGGAAACCGATCCCTTTTTCGGGGTTTTTAGGGCTAAAAATTAAAAAAATAAACTTTTTGGAATTTTCCTGTGGTTTACTGCCTAAAAGCTAAATGTGTACCAAATTTCAAGTTTCTAGCTCATCTGGAAGTGGGAAAACATTAATGTCAATGAGTGAGTGAGTGAGTGAGTGAGAAAGTCAGTCAGCCATGTGACTTTATACTATAGGGATTATCGAGTGAAGTATTAGTGATCTTTAAGTTTCAAATCAATGAGGACATTTTTAATGAAATTGCTGATCTCTGTGAATGATATTTTTAACAACATAAAAATCTTTACATTTTACATAAATCTTTATTGCACCAATCTTATTCTCTGCTTTTTTACAACTTTCTACGTGACGTATGTCAGTAGCAGTGAAAAGGTTAAAATGCAAGCTCTATTACATTATCTTAGTTCGCAGGCTTCCACGGCCAGAGTTATAATTAAAATTATAGAAATTGAAGACACCATAAACACGACGCGGCCTAACCCGGATATCAATTTCTATAATTTTAATCTATTACATTATGTTTTTAATACTGTATCACTGCTTTCCTTCATGATATTATGTTTGATTCATGCTTTATGTAATTCCCAAATACGCCATGTGACACGCTAGATTTTTTTTATAATAACGGTATCAGCAGTAACAGGAAAAAAAGATGTACTGCAACTGTGTTTTAATGCTGCTTAAAAACACAGGACAGAATACAGCATCCTGTCAGAGACACGCATGCAGTTGTGGAAACAGAAAAAACTCTCCTTTATTGATCTCGTACAGTTCCTCCTTATCCACATACACCCTCTGGAAGCTGACAAAGAAACTGTCAGAAAATTCATTTCAGCCCCATAATTTCATTTTACAATCAAAACAAGCATGTATCCGCGATTATTTAGCCTACTCTACTGCTACATGTTTTATTTAAATAACTTATTTAATAGAAAAATAATTTTGACATATATAACATCTTTTTTACATAAATTGCAAGAATTGCATAGCTTTATTCTTAATTATATTCTTTTCCTGCAACGAACATAAATATAATTAAACGAACAGATCGAATCTTGTGCTTCCGTATGAGCATAAAGATTAGAAATGAAACGATTAAAACATATCACAGACTCATGAACTTTACCCAAATCATGCATAAACAATTAAACTAATTGATAATTTTAAAAACTAAAAAACCCGACTTCGAGGTGCACTTCACGATTAAAGTGCAATGCCGGGGGGGGGGGGGGGAGAACCTCAGGTTCGCGTTCCCTAACACAAAAAAAAAACCCGCATTAGTGAGTTTCGCCCTAGTCATTCAAAACTCTTTTTTCCCCGGATCCTATGGCAATTAATCTCTCAACTGAATACTGTCTTGTTAATAGGTGGCGAAAGTCTGTGCGTTCATGACATACATAAGGAGGATGGTTTTTATATAGTATGGAATGCCAAAATAATTTATTCGTAATATGTAGTATATATATATATATATATATATATATATATATATATATATATATATATATATATATATATAAAACATGTGAAGCTGGAGATACTAAATATTATGATTTCCGTTGAAAGAGGTTGCATTTAGTTGTATAAGAATAAAGCTAAAACAGGTCCTCAATTCAAATTTTTTGTTATTTCAGTTATACAAAAATCCTGCACTTTACTGAATGGTATTTCTAACAAGATAATAAGTGGCTTGGTTCTAAAAGGGCCAATGTCAATTTCTTGCAAAAATGATATCTATGCATTATTTAACTCAGCTAGTCTTTACCTTTCGTTTAATGAAAGTGCCAATGTATGTTGCTATTAATAAACATAATACAGAAACTTTAGAGTCCAATGTCGGAAGGTCTCAGTAAAAAATGTTACCTCTACAAAGGCTTCAAAATCAGATATCTCAAAGGCAAATTTTATGACATTGGCCCTTTTAGAACCAAGCCACAATTTTATTCCATATTTATTTATCTAGCGATCTGTGTAAAATCAAAATTGCGAGGACAATCGGTAAGACAATGTATTAAAAGCTGAGATTTTTTTTTCTCTTTTCTGGGAGAAGTACTCACTTGGTTTATAAGTTTCTGTTATACTATTCCCAGGAGGAGGCTAGTAAGATATGCAGTTATATTATTCCAATCGGTATATAATTGCTCTTTTTCAGCATGCACGGAACATGAGTCATACGAGGAAGGTATGGACTGGGTATTTATCGCCGAAGAAAAGGAAGTGATACTTGCGTGAGGAGAAACACGCCCCTAGCCAGTGCTCGCAATCACGGCCTCAGGGCCGTGCCAACATACAGTTTCCGCCAGCACGAATTCAAATATATGTATTGTCACTACAGCCAAATTCTTATGATCTGACATAAACACACCAGAGAATAAGATTCCGATAGTTAGAAGAAGAGAGTTCATGCAATGTTATATCAGAGGTAATAATTATGTAATTATCGATACACTTAACTTGAAAAGATTTTGAATTCGAATATGATTATTGTGACTATTTAGCACATAGCTACATAGGAATAATAATAATAATAATAATAATAATAATAATAATAATGACATAATTGACTGTCTATATCAAGCCTTTTATTAGTCACTGCAAGTGGATCCATTCTACACACGCAGACCTATTATAAAATTTACTTAATGTTCTTCAGGAATTATCTACAGGTTAAAGACGAAATTTCAAGGGAAAGTACATGCTGTTGAATTTTACTGCCGTCAGTGAAATTTTCACAGAACCGCATGGATTTAAGACTTGAAGGCAATTCGGAGCTATTTGAACAACTGAAAGAGGAGTTATTTGAATAATTTATATTTTTTTTTTTCACATCCCTCGCTATTAGTATGCGTTGCTTTGTCCCAACTATAAAATTCGCAGAGTACTTTTTCCAACCTTAGCATTGCGTCTTCCAGCCTAAATGACGCCTGAAACTTACGACTAGAAAACCCGCACAGCATAGGCTATTTGTAAGGGTAAAGCGATAGGTGCATGGCATGGGGAAACGAGAACGCCTGCAACTTGCGACTAGAAAACCCGCATAGCATATTTGTAACGGCAGAGCATTAGGTGAAATCGTGCATGGCATGGGGAATCGAGAACGCCTGCAAACTTACTTAAATGCACATTTCAAGTCAATGTATTATGTGTAATTTAAAATCTGTACGTGGTATGGAAAAACGAAAGGTATATCCATAATCTACATGAGAAGTTTTTTTCTTGATTTTTCTCTGGCGGTTAAAATTAGTTTTAATTTATAGACCAGTGTTATCTAACCCTCATGGGCAATACGCATTACAGCTTATATACCGAATCGCAGAGTTAAGTGATTGTTTTCAGTCGTATAAAGGTATTTCAGTGTACTAGCCTAATGAATACTCATAAAAAATCTGATGTGAAACATAACTTCCTTTGCACAATTAAAAGTTTTGCCCCTTAGTATGACATTTTCTTCATGTGAATTGATTTAAAAATTAAGATAATGTCGATACCACATCGCATCCAGGAAGGATACACAATCTAAATAAAATATGATTAATTCAATCACGTTACTTTCTTTGTTCTAAAAGCATGGACACTTCACATTCTGATATGTTAGATAAAAAATAATAAAAATGTGACTGACGACAGACTCGTACGCTTGGTTGAACTCCACATTACAGATAGAAGTTGAAACTGGGTAGGCCTATTACCTCATTTTTAAGTTCACAAAAAAGTGGTGGTAATATTATGGACCACTGGCAAATTAATAACATATAATTAGATAAAGGCCTTGTGGCCTTAACTTAGACAGAATAAATAAACAATAAATATATTTGCGTACCCGGGGTTGAATACTACTGGCCTCGATTACAACTTACCCAGTATGCGTAAACATCCGATGGCTTTGGGTGGACAGACATACAAATACATGTGAACATATTCTCACGGCTGTTTTCCGCACCATTAACTGTAGGCCTACACATACATTTGCTTTGACAAAGCACGTCGCAATGTGTCTCTCTCATTACATAAAACAATAGTCCTCTGCACTGTTTCTATTAACGATCACATTATGCTAAGTTTTCCATGTTTCCAATCTAAAAGTATTTGCTGGTCGTTCTTCTTCTGCAAATAAAGTTGCAAAGGCGAGCGATGTACTATATATCAATTTCTCTAAAGGTTATTTGTGATTTTATTAGAAGAAAGCCTACATAGAATAAAACTGCTTCTAGATTATAAGCGTTTCTCTCACTTTCCAAACCAAAAATATCGTGAAAATGTCTAAACATTACTTTTTTATTTTAAATTATGGTAAGCAGTTTTCGTGGTGCATCGAACTAGCACAACATTGTGATATTAGTTATAAAGAACACATAATTTTGTCCTAATTTTCACAGTTAACTAATTAAACCCTTGCTCTAAAAGTAATAACTGTTATTTGTAATAACTAAGAACGTATTTGTTTAGTCTTTCACCTTTTTTCATTTCTTTATTTTAGTCATTTGTATTATATATTATCTAAGTATTTTATGTTTGTATTTCTTTTCTTTATATTTAAGGTACGTTTTTTGTATTCAGGTATATCATTCATTTGTGTTTTTATTTTATTTTTATTAATATTATGTATTTCATGTTTTTGCACTGGCTGAGTGGTAGAGAATGGCCTTAACTCAGCCAGGTTAAATAAATAAATAAATTATCTTAATTTTACAACATGTTTCACTTGATAAGAAACTTGCATTGCACACCATTTAATCCTTAAATTCGTAAACTATCCTAGAGGATACAGTAATTTGTCTTTAAATTGTAATAAAATGACGGAAAAGAAATTGGAAGATTTTAATTTCGTGCAAAATTACAGAATAAAGTATAAGAAAAATGTATCAGGTATAATCATTGTGTTAAGTGTTTTCTTTGCATATTGTTCACTTGTCTCCGCTTGTGAAATGTTTGACAGTTATGTCTCCACTGCGTGTTACGCTACTGCACATTAAACATGGCTGGACCGCTCAGTGTTTGCTCCAAAGAAGGTGTACCATCGAAGACTTTCCGCACAATATGGGAGCAATGTTTTACCCCAGCGAAGCATACGAATAGATAGAAAAGTTAATAAATGGCCGTACAAGTGGGACGAGGAAAGAACAGGATGCCCATCTACAGCCACTAGTGACGCCAACATTGAGCAGGTGCCTACCATGATTCAGGCATATCGGAGAGTGGCAAATCATCTGCGAATTAGCCATTGTTCTGCACATGACAGACCAAGAACTGAAGGAAGCGTTGCATACGTGGATTGCTACTCGGCCGAAAAACTTTTTTTTTTCCCCTGAGGGCATCTGGAAGCTTGTCCAACAATGGACCAAATGCACTGAGAGGCAAGGAGACTATGTTGAAAAATTAGGTAAGTGAAAGTTTTGTATTGTTGTTGCAATAAATGTAGCCTAATACTTACTGACTTACCCTCAAATACTGGGAGCAATTGAGTCTCCTCATTTAAGGGTTACATGCGGGACGTTGATGTTGCATGTGTATGTATGAATGATTGTGTGCGGGTGTATGCGTGTGTGTAACAATAGTTTCAAAATAACCCAGAAAAGTACAAAACCAGCGTATACAGCAGTATAATTTTGCTGATTTCTTTCCTGTAAGAGGTTAAAGTTCTTTAAAAAAACTTAATACCAAAAGTTGCTAAATAAACATTAAAAACTCTATGTAAAACGTATTATTAACTTTCTTACCTCCCACAAAATCAGAGGTAGATTCAAGGAAGGGCTAAGGGGGACTAGTTAAATTTAAAAGTTTACAGTTGTTTTGATACCATAATACGAAGGTTGAATACGAGAAAAAATTCCGATGAAGAGATAAAAGGAGTTTTTATTGCATCAAGCGATATGGCTATTTCAATGGGTAAAGAAATCCGTCCATTTCTCATATATGTGTGACAGGCAAACTCCAAGAATGAGTGTATCAACAATGGATCCTGAGAAATACTACAGGAAGGTAAGTATTCTTGCCTTTAACCAAGTAGCATTCCAGTTTTGTGATAATGTTCACAGAGTTACGCCTTTAAAAGTTTTTCCCAGTAATTTTTTTTAAGTTTTCAGTAGACGAAATTGCTAAAGCTGCCAAAATTATGAAGCAGACTGCACAGTAACGTGCTGAATTAAGAGCAGAAATATCACTATGGAGAGATATCAGGACTAAGTCTCACCAGAAGAAAATAAAAGACGAACAAGACAAGTAGCATTGACAGATTAGCTCCATGTAATGAAGACTTCTTTCCCAATATTACACTACTGCTATAAATATTTGCCACCCTGCCAGTCACAACAGACTCTAGAGAGAGAAGTTTCTCGGGCCGAAGTTAAAACTTTAGCATTTGTATGAGCAAACGTTCATAAGGAAAAGATAATACATGAAGATATTTTTGAATTTCTTCAGTAACACAAAACCACGATGGCTGGATAACTGCTGGATGGCTGCAAATTTTACAATGCAGATTGCTGTGAACTGCTAATACATAGCTGTACCTGAAAGAAAAGTTGATGCAGTACTTTAAAACTTTAATTTTGTGGTAAAATAAATAAAAATAGGCTAAATTACTTTAACTTGCGTTCATTATATTACAACTATTTCTTTAAAATAGACTTGGGAAATTATTATTGTAAATAGGTCTAATACTAAAGTTAGATACTATCATCGATATGATCCAATCGAGTGTTTAGAACAGAAATTACACCGGCTTATTCCATACACTAGGAAATCTCACTAAAAATAAATAAATTTTAAAAAAAAGTAGTCCTCAATACGCGTGAAACAGAGATAAGTGTTTCCCCATTTCTTTCCAGTGAAATTACTCATTTATGAATTATGATGCAGCATTGTAATTTTAGTATGCCAGGTTAGCCTTGTACCTTAGGCCAATGGGCAATGTCGAACACGAAACTGAAATTGACTGAAAAACAAAAAGAGTATCCACATGTATGAAAGTGAGCACTACTGCCATCTAGCAAGAGCTTCCGAAACTTCTATTCTGCCATCTACTAGGTAGCGCGGTAACTACAGCATTTCAGATTCATCCGATAGATGTCAGACAGATCCGTATCTGTTTGCAAGCGCTGAATGTATTATAAAGTCGTCTAATATCGTAAATATGATAGTATAACTATTAATTGTGTCATATATTGAGCAAATGCTGGGTATCAGACGAAGATCAATGAGGGCGGGGGGAAGGGCATGTGAAGAAAACAGGATAAAACGCCAGGAGCAAGTGCAAACTCCATGAAAAAATCAGGGATTCAGAAAATGATTAAAAAGTAATGTTTACTAAAACTCACCTGGCTCGGGAAGTGGGGATGTAGGACTCTCTGGCATGAGAATCCCTTTTTGTACAAGTTCATCCCTGTTGGCGCGTACGGATATTTTCCGCTCCAGGGCTGAAAAAAAAAATTAGGGGAAATTAATATATTAGGCTTATAAGAATAAAAAGTTTGGCGAGATAGACCTACTGAGAAATTTAGTTGCCTACGGGTATGGTATAGTTTTGAAAAATACGATATTTAGACCGCAAAAAGTGCTACTCATTCTAAAATATTTTTTTTTCGTACAAATGATTAAAAATTCTATTTTGAAGTTACATATATTGTGATAATGGTGGTGTTGTTTATTTTCCTATTATAATCCTGCTCCAATCAAGTTAAGATTTATTTCAATATACACAAAGTTTCAGGTAAAATGCATACTTTTTCTTAAAGTTTGCACCTATTTATTTGTTGTCCCTTTTCCACTACTACGGTACTTCTCTTCGTTAGAAGATACTAGTCACATTTTGCGTAGAGTAAGCAAGTCTTTACTGAAACTCTGCTCTGCTGGTACAATTCATTATTATTATTCCAAGTACACAAAGCACTGTGACTTTTCTAACAAGAGAGTATTAAGATAAGGCGCGATAAGATAAAATAAGTAAGTTTATTAGTAACCTATAATACGTTTAAAAAGTTATTCTATTAGGTGTCAAAGACAAACCCGTTACGGTAAGAACATATCGAATAAATTCTTTCTATTATAATTTTACTAGGCCTGCATGACATTAGGAATTATTAAGTGCCGTGCGTCTGTCCGTGTGTCTGTATGCGCGATAACTCGAATACGCTTTATCGGAATTTTATGAAACTTGGTATAAGCATTTATTACGTCCATGGAACGTACACTATTCATTTTGTACGAAATCTTTTGACCAGTACCAGAGTAATGCCTACTTAGGTTTTTAATCTGTGAAAATATTATTCAAATGCAAATCAGTTCTTATAATATTGTTTGAAGTGTTCATATACGGCTTTGGAAGTTGCAAAAACACTGGACTTTGACAAATAACACTATCCACATATTCCTTCACATGTGCTTATCAAACATTAGACCTTTCTTTTTCCGTAAGCCCTGCTTAATAAATAGATCTGGAGCTTAACTTGGAGATCGAATACAAAAATAACTTCTTTTCTGCATGTCATAATTGCAATTGTCACTGCTTAAACAAAAGTATGGCATATAAAGTAAAGAATAAAAGAGTTCACCTACGAGTTATGAATGTAAAATACAAGTTTTCAGATATTGGTCTATTAACTCCACTTGGCACTCTGTTACATCAGTTTACCTTCAAAAATGAATTTTCAACGATGCCACGAAATGCACTTGAATTTTCAGAATGAAAATGGAAATGGTGATTCGCTTGCATAATTTACGACATTCTAGTATTAAAGAATCATAACCTAACTCTAGCCGAAAGGCGTTGGCAACACTTGGCACGTTCTAGCAGCCCCCAGCAATTTCACCAGATATGCATAATTTGGCAGACCCTCGTGTAATTTTGCATTCTTCAAACGTGCAAACGCGTAAAATTGTGGTGTAATAAGAGTTCTCCGCATGCCTCAGAAATACTACTTGAGTTTTTGCTTCTGAGATATGTCTTCCATATGGTACCGATACTTAACGAGACGACGAATCAGATACATCTACGGGTATATGAAAGTACCAATTCCTTACACCTAAGTACTAAAGGGACCTTTCATAATATGGATAGGTCTCTGTCCCCATTCGTACAAATTGTCATCGAAAACTGGGTGCGCTCATTTTGTTCTGTGATGAAAATGCTAAACGTATGATTACCTCGATCACCTATGAAAATGTTTAAAAATAGATTGTAGTACGAGCTAATGCCAGGAAGTATTTGAAAAACCATATTTTAAAATAATGTACTCTATTTCATGCTAGTGTTAAAATGTATAAAGACATGGAAAGAATTAACAGAGTTTTCGTTTTGCATATTGTTGCATATTTTGTTAGTTTTCCGATCTGTATCTGTATCTGGTACCCTATGATCCCCAGGTGGGGCGAAGGGGCCTCCAATGGAGGTTTCATTACCTATACTAATTTTGATATGCTTATTTTCCGAGAGAGGGTAGAGGGACAGGTGGTAAGCGCATCGCCTCGCAACCCCCCTCTGGAAACTAAGTATTTCTTGGACGTGAAAGGGCCGAGAAATTTTGTCCAGAGGCTCTAATTTAGGCTTGGAGTTCTTTTACGTGCCGTAAATCTACGACACGGGACCCCCAGCTTAAAGTCCCTCCCGGAGGACTCCGTGTCCAGGATTTTTACGTCCTGAAAAATCCATCGACCGCGGCCGGGTTTGATCCCGCGCCCTGCGGATCTAGAGGCGGGCAAGCTACCTCTAGACCACCGCGGCCGACAGTTTTCCGATAATGCATCGTATTTGTTTGATATTTTATTTTATTTGTCACATTTTAACGGCACATTTCTGAAATATGTTAAATTTTGAGCATATCTCTGTTAATTCAAACATTTATAACATATTTGCCTACTGAAAGTTTTGGGAATGGGCTGTACAACAATTACATAAGCCTAATGGTTTCGGAATTGATTGTATAGTATTACAGCGACGTTTCACTTCATTAGTTACTAAAATGGGTTGCATTGACCTTTATTTTCAGTTTTCTAATGTAATTTATACACCTCTACTCTTTTTGGTCATTTATAATGTAATTCAGCTAGCAAGAGAACATGAAGTTTTAAACATTAGCTAAATGATAGAGAATATGCCTACGTCATTCGATTCGGAGCAAATTTTACAAATTTTAGAGCATATCTGCATGCATATTTAGTCTTCTAATAGATCATTAACGTCCGGGCCTTAACCATGAAAAATACCGTATAATGGTACCTTTAAAAATAAATTCACATACCAGGTAAATTAAACCAGATACACTTTCGTTTACAACCTGCAAATGAAACGTAGAAAACTTCCTAGGAACACGCCAGACCGTAATTCATGTCTGTAGGCGTAGGACTAGGTATGTCAGAGATGAGTTTGCAGAAATATATCAGATCATTATGACTCATCCCAGTAGGTCTACTTATTAATTCTTTTCCTTGAATTCAACTAGCAACATGGAACTATTGATAATGTTCTAACCATGGGCGTTCGCAGAAATTTTGTCAAGGGGGGGCCAATGAATGAATTACTCCCACCGCCACCATCACTATGCTACTACAACCACTTATTATTATTATTATTGTTATTATTATTATTATTATTATTATTTCTATTACTATTACTATTCATATTATTATTGCAATTATTATTATTATTACTATTATTATTATAATTATTATTATATACTCAACATCCTTTATTTACTGTAGCTGGACTATGGCCATGGATACAAAGAAAACATCTGATGTACACACATGACTTTTCTTACTCCTTACAATTTCTACTATTCGTGTGTATAAAATATAAAATGCCTTATCTTCATTATAATAAAATGTTTGTGTATAAATGGTTTCAAGTTCAGGGGAAGTAATTATTCCTACAAGCTCATATCTAGTCAGCTGTTACAACTCGTTTTCATCCAAACAACGAGAACATAGGTACAACAATATTTGGAGACTTAAACCTCACTTCACATTAGTTGCTTACAGTAATTTAATTTAGAGGTTTATGTCTAAACAAAATTTCCAGGGAGGGGCAGCGGCCCTACCCTGCCCCCCCTTCCGGACGGCCATGGTTCTAACTTACCAAATTATTAACAAGATAAAATGAGGTACTGGCTAGTTCTACAAAGAAGAGGATTTTTCAAATTCGATTTCGAAACATGCATATAATATAACTAAAATATTTAACAAGAATATCAACAAAATGTCTGCTTGACTGTTTGGGTTAGATGGAACTCCACTAGAGTTTTAATCTAATTTGAAATAGTTTGTTTAACTGTTATAAAATCAGAACGTACTTACGGAACCCATTGTGTCACCCTTCATTATTTCACTCTGAATACGTTTTAAAGATATAAATTTTAAGCGATCACTTTTATAGGTAATGCCACAGAACACCAATATTATGCAATGTAATATTATTTCCCTAGCAACGGATATAAATTGTTATATCCGTTAAATTGGATATAAATTGTTATATCCGTTAATTGTTATTTGGAAAAGTTTTAGTGGACATAGTTCACATTACTTACTAAAAATTATGTTCTATGAAATTATTAAGGAAACTTTTAGGAAACTTATGGACTTTAACTCCCAAGCAGTTGCTTCCTCTGCCGTATCATCATGGTCAATGGTCCTAACGCTTACCGTTTAAATCCTTTGCTGGAAAGAAGTAAAAGACCGTCTTCGCTTAAACAAGACAAGTTTTCCCCCCTGCCAAGCCCTTCTCAAACAAAAATCTACGAATGTGCAATGTAATAATTAGGCCTATCGATATCGGATTTTAGGTAAAAGCCTATTTTGTACCTTAAAAACTGAATTGATATTAATAGTAAGTAGGGTTCGGATGTTTATGACATGTCATATTTTTATCCTGACCTACCTTCTGGCCACAAACACAAATTAAACATAAATTTCACATTTGTTATTCTAAGCGGACTGCTTTTATTTTGCATATAAAGTCATATTTTGGTCATTTTCATGGTCTTGATCATATTTTGGTCATATTCATAATTTATATAACGTCATATTCCTGTTATAAATTCGGTTCGAGCACAATTATGCAGTATGTGCACTAAATTGTTGACTTAAATTTCAAATTTCAGAAAAACAGCCACGAATATTTTGGTTTTAATGTAACTGAAATATGAAGGGACAGTAACAAGTAATAGCACAATTACCTCTTCCTCCTTGTTGTTAACAACTTTCAATAGACATATTTTAAAAATATTTTCAGTTCACATTTGCAATGGTATCTGCAAACATTAACATATTAGAAGTTCTTTACAAGTAAATATGCCAATCAGCTGTAAAATTGTTAAAATGTGATCACCTGATTGAATTAATGATGTAATAATTTAGTTTCATTAAACGTTTTAAATTGGAATATTTATTTTTAGAAAATACGTCTTTTATGAGGTCATATTTAGGAATTTTGGGTCATATTTAGCCATTTTAAGGTCATATTTGCAGTCATATTTTCCACTTTTTTTAGGTCATACACATCCGAACCCTAATAAGAAGTATTTATACGTTTCATTGATGCTACAAACCATTTTAGTATATTTTGTCTTAAATAGCCAACTTGCTTCTTTACTTTCATTTAAGTATATAATTACGACAATAGCAGGTAAGATGTGTGAACTGTCTGTTGAATTGTAACATAAGAAACTAATTTTGGAGCCTATTTTTAATTTTTTGGACCTCTTTCATGGTTTTATTGAGTATATTTTAGATACTTTTTTTTTATTATTATTATTATTATTTATTTATTACAAGAGATATTACAAGAGGTATTACATTTAGTAATACACCCGAATGAGCAAGACTGCTCGTGCTCGGGTGCCGTTTCAAAAATATCAAAGTGAAGAAAGAGGAGAGACAAAGAAATAGAGTGTATAATGTGCTTAACTAAAAAAGAAAGTAAAACAAAAACATTAAACATAAAAACATAAATACATAAAAGGAGTGAAACAAAAATTACTTAAAAGCTAAAAAATTACAAAAAATTCTTAAATTCACTTTTTTAATGCCTAGTAATAATATTATTCCAGGATGTGTGACATGGTAAGTGTGATACTTTCAAGAAAGGGGATGTCATTTACTACCGTGTTCTCGAAGGCTACTAACGCGAGTTGGTTGAGGCAACGTAAGTTAGTACAAACCGAAGAGGTCGTTGAGATTTTTTATTTGGCACAATTCTTCCGGTGACACTAGGCCTATGGCTCTGGGATCGAGTTACCCTTTAACGTAAATGAATAACAGCAGTAATCCTAAGGGTTAAGGCGACCAGTGCATAAAGTTAGCAACCTTACCACCATCATGTACCGATTGTCTAAAATCTAAGAGCCCTTTTGGAACCCTAAGAGCCTTCATGGTCTGTATATGGAACACTTTACGTTAGAAGCCAAACGAGAGTACCACGTTCCCAGAAGACGACAATAGTGAGAATGGATAAATGAAAGAGTGACAGAAGGGCAAACGTGGAATCAAACCCGAGCCACTGTTGTGAAGGAATAGCGCTGTAGCAGTTCCCCATAGGCTCGCACTTAATAAATCGTTTAATAAAATGCTAAACATATTTTAAAAAGAAATGTAGGCTACGACCAGTTGATTAGAAAAAGATAATATATTTAATTCATTGATTTATATAGGTCTAATGAATTTTATCTTTATTAATATGTAAGAATTGAAGTAGGAAAAGTCTTGAACTAATTATCTTAGAACAGATACGACATAAGCCTACATCATCACGTAGGATATGGTATACAGTTGAACTTCATACATGCAACGTGGAACGAAAATTCAGTTCCAATAAAATCATAAACTGTGGATTCACCTCATTTAAATCATTCCTTTGAATCTTTTGACCAACACCGGCGTACCGTTTGATTAGCCATAGCCCCTGCAGTTTTTTTAAAACCTGAACAAGGACCAATGCCATTCACAAAATAAATTAATCACCGGTTTCCAAATACTCGTCAGCTTTGTAGAGCGACTGACCTTCTCCCACCACTGAATGAGGTCGCATTAAACTGCGATAAATTATTCCTATTACATAAACTTGGAATGGAACCGCGCACCACGCATATGCAATTTAATGAGGTTTCGTTCCATTAGACATTGGCAGACAATCAAATGCAGTCGATAACAGATACCTATTTCATTTTCTACTTTGCCACCCTCATTGTCACTGAATTCAGTGGGATGGAAAGAGAGGGATAGAATATACTGGCACAGTATTTCTATTTTTCTTTTCCTTTATGCAGTGAAACTTAATTTCCGTAAAATCATAATTTTGAACTATATTAAGGTAAACAGAATATTTTTGAAACGTGATATACAAACTCGTATCTCCTTGTATTGAATGATCTCTGATAAAAATCAAATAGAACACGGAAATAACTTAGGCCTAATAATATACTGGTTTAAAAATTAGCGTCTAAGTTAGTTTGGTAGGTAGGTAGTGTTTGCGGATGCTTCGCTAGGGCCTGCTTGGAGATGCAGGCCTATTGAATTATGGAAACACAAAGGAGGAAAATAAACGATGCTTTACAAACAAAATAAATTTCTATTTACAACAACTACTCAAGCAGCGAAGCATATTCAACCTTCCCCATACCAGAAAATATGGTGATTTAGTCTTTTGTTGGCTTGTTTAAATAAAAATATTCATCGAAGTCTATAGGCTTACACAAAATAGCAACGCGAGTTTATTAATGTGAACGTATTTAGAATTTACAAAACACCTTTGTATTCAATAATTTGAATCAGACTGCATTGAATTATTCTCATTTTCAACAATTGATAGAAAATATGTTGTTATATTTACTGACACTTCAAATAGCTACATACATTTGTCCATGAATACATACAGCAATGGGAAAGTACAATCCAGCTCTTTGAAACGTTTGTCCCTGAGACTTATTGACAGTCATAGAAAAAGCAACTTTCAGCGGGAACTGTCTTCTGGTCATTTTGAAAGGCATAGTTGGGTCGGATCGAGCGACGTTAAAACGTGGAATGACAACAGTT
The DNA here is from genome assembly GCA_964059195.1 of Ectobius pallidus. Classification (NCBI taxonomy): domain Eukaryota; kingdom Metazoa; phylum Arthropoda; class Insecta; order Blattodea; family Ectobiidae; genus Ectobius; species Ectobius pallidus. The sequence goes on from CAXKWD010000004.1 coordinate 61,436,146, forward strand.
TTTCCAAAGCTTGTATAGTATATCAAAATTTGGTTAAAAAAATTATATCCACTGATAACTTAATCATCGCTGTAGGTTTTGAATTAAGTACGAAAAAAGAGACGTTGACAAACCGGTATATTAAATAATGTGTTATAACTAAAGCCCGGATTTTCATGCACTATCAAACTTCAAAATATGCATGCATTCATGCACTATCGTATCTCCAAATATGCACAATGAAGGGCGAAATATGCAAACATGCACGGAAAAAATATGTTTATTTGGAATCCATAAGTCATGTAATGTGTAACTACAAAGTTTCAGAAGTGTAACCAAAGTATATAAAAACATGCATTTGCATGGAAATCCGGGCTCTAGTTATAACGTAAACTGAGTAGGCCTATGCTATGTCAGAAGTCGGTAAAAAATCATACCCACCGATACCTCATTCATTGATGTAGAGCTTGAAGATTGCAATGATAAATAAAAGACATTAAATGTACCGAAAATATTTCCTCAGCGCCATAAACATCAGTGGTTCACTTCAGACCTATATTTCAGGATTTTACAACCATACTCATCCAGGTTACACTTCTTACACGTCTTATTTTGTAACCAACTGTGTGATAGAGTAAGCCCACAGCCACGTAAGCCTATTTACAGCTACTATTGATGACAAATTTTACTCCGAGCTTATTATGTAAACTTAAAATTTCTGGATCGGGGTCCCTGCCGACTTAAAAGTTACTCCGAGGATCAGGGAATAGTACGTACATAAGCTAGCATTACTACCAACAGCAGCATTATTTTAAATACCGTGTGGACATAAACGATGCCGGCCAATACTATTTAGTAACAATATTTCATTTAGCAAAGAAGGAATAGAGTTCACTGAAGAAAACCCCCATGTAGACGGTATGAAGATACTATAATATACAGTATTTTCATTCGCACATCTGTACGATGTTCATAGTCATACTTTTCGTTTCAATTGACAGTTATTCATTTCTAGAACTGTATTTCCATCTGAAAATTGCAAAGTAGACAACCTCGGAGGTTCCAACCTTTCAGGTGGGTTATCCATAACCCAAAAGTGTACCCCCCAATCCGGCTTTTCCAAAAATTCAGATCCAAAATATATTAGTAATATATGCTTTATGTTTCTTCGAATCAACAGTACAGTCAACTATGCATGAATATCTCTTCATTCACCCATCATTAACTATTTAATAAACAACGACATGCTAGAGTCCTGTACTTTTAAGTAATTGATATTATCATTATATGTATATTTTCTTTACATTCTCCCATGCTAAATATTTTTTAAATTATGTGTTTTTTACTCCTGCACGAGTTAAAAAATTACGATTTGATACAATCCAAAACAATCTATTCCTTGGTATTTAAATCAATATTCTTTATAGTTATCACTAAAAGTGTAACACGTTCTGTAAAAATATCAACCTCTACTAACTTAGTCTGTTCAAACAGCAGTATTCTTTCTCAATATAACAGTATTAACGTATAGCTCTAAATATCATTCATGAACTTTAAATTAAAGAATTATTCAATAATAAATCATTTGTTTGTGGTGTTTCATACAATATATATGGTTGTGTCGGTATTGATTGTAAGCGTTAGGCTATATCACTGAATTGTAACAGGAACTTGGGCAATTTCAGATTTATTCACTTCGACCTTAACACATCCGTTCTGAATAGGGATTCTGGCATTTGATCTCACAGCCGTATTGTATTGCCAGAGAGAGAATGTTTCATGTTCGCTATACAACAGTCCCCCTAGAAAGTCAATACTTGGCTTTTTTCCTTTCTACAGGAAATGCATACGGCCTGCATGTATATCTGATACAGTTCGCGTATCATAATCACAGAGATGTCAAAACCGTCACTTCGTTACTTAGAAAAGGAGAAATCTAAGAATACCATGTAAAGCTGGACCTCAAAAGTGACTATTATCATTGTTGTTGTTGTTGTTATTATTATTATTATTATTATTATTGCCAACAGCAATGAGGGTTTAGAGCCTAAAGTCTATTATGTATATGGAACACTTAGAAATGGTTTGTCCTTATTTTCTACAGTGTGTGTCGCAACCTCAATTTAAAAATCTCACTTTGCTCACTTGCATAGGCGCAGACTTCGGGGGGGCTTTGCATTTTCCGAACCTCCAAAATTACTGGGAATGTTAAGCACCCTCAATAACATTTATATAAGCTACACACTTCCCAAGAACATATTGCATGATCAAAAACTGCACCACATCACAGATTTTCATATTGTTTTTCCTTCTTTCTTTCTTTCTTCCTTCGGAAAGAAGCTCATGTTAAGTTCATGAGCCTAGTTCTTACAATACCAATATTTATCTTTACTGCTGAGAGATCATTCTCCTCTCTCCTAAGACTTAAATCCTACTCAAGGTCTACAATGGCCAATGGGTCAACAGTGAATAATTAGATTTGGTTGAAATAGCAAATGAGTTCATTACTAGGAATGAAATTAGCACGCAGACATTTACAATGAAAACATTATTCGCATAGTTCTGTTTCTCAACACATGGGGATTTGTATCCTCAGAAACCAACTATTCTACTGAAATTATCCTCACTGATTTCAAACTTAGAGCCCACTGATCATTTCATTTGATGATTCCTTATATTAGTGTATAAATTCAGCTCTAAAGTTAAGAAGTTTCAAACTCATTTTCCAATATTCAGATAACCACGACATAACTACCCTTTCAACTGCGTAATATCAAATCCGATTTCAAACCTACCACAGTGTGCGGTCGAATATAACTACAATAACTGAAGTGCACAAAACAAACATTTTAATCGAAAACTTAAAAATTACAGCGCAAATTGGTACTAATTATGCATGAAAATAAGTATTTTTTATATGAACGGAATGGGAAATCTAAAACATGAACACATAAAAAGTGATTATCCTCATTCTATATGTGCTATTTGCGCGCAATAAGTTATTTACTGGACTGTGAGAAACTGTTCAATCACACTTAAAACCGCCATGGTCAATAAACTGGATTGAACATTTATGCTGGGCTTTCACTGATTTTCACAAATGTTTAATCAACTATGGTACGTATTATTTGAATTTCGAGTGTGCTAATTGTGTTATTTATAGCATTAGGTGTTAATAGTGAAATCTGCCATCCTCTGAAAGTTTATGTTTGGGAACTGTACAGTTATAATAGTTGTTAATGTACATTCATGTGAAAGTGTCCTGTTTTTATAAAGAAAACTGACATCGCTTTGGTTCCATTTTTCGCGTTAATTTCCTCTCTCTCTGTTTATAACGCCCACTACAAAATGTCAAAAATAGTCAAAACCCACCTCGATACTAAGAAGTTTTAAATAAGCCTATCCTAGTTTATAAAATTATGCTAATTCATATTATAATGAATTTTTAGAAAACGTTTACTAGTTTTACAGTACAGCCTATTAGCAAATAAACTAATAGGCTAACTCTCCACATTTTATATCAGTCACTTCAGAAACGAACAGAAGACATCCAAATAAAAAATAAATAAAAAAATAACAACTAAAAGAAAAGCAAGTAACATTTTATTTCAAGAGATTTCGGTTATAGGTTCGTTATAGTTATCTTATCGGAAGAACTTAAGCCCTCCCCAAGAAGCAGATATAAAATCTTAAAAAGTTGAAACATCCCTTACATTAGATCTATGTTCAAAAGGAATACTTACATCGCGAGGCTGCTTCAAATTTTTCGGATTTTTTCTTTCTCTTCCATTTCCATGGCTTGAATAACCTGCCTAGTGCGGAGAATTTGCTTTTTCTCTCCAAAGGCGGCGTTCTTGTCCCTGATCCGAGGCTGTTTGTTCGTATGGCCGCTCCATTCTGCTTCTTTGCTGCAACACACAAAATACACATCATTAGCTAAAGTGAAAACAAAAGTCACAATTTTATACAAAACAATAAATGATTATATTTGTCTTGCGTTCTAAACGTTAAAAGAAAATTAACATTATCTGTAAACATAAAAATAATCGAATGACCAAACGAAATAGACTACAACGAAATCACAAATACAATAATGTGAATATCGGGTTGGAACTAACCCTATGATAAGCTCTAATATTTAGTTTTCAAATTAAATAGAGATGTCTTGTTACTAAACAAGAAATTAAAACGATATAGGCCTATATGTTGACAATTATGGGACAGCCAAATACACAAATTCTACTATACCTGATCTCTTACGATAGTCAAGAGACTTCCAAATTACATTGTAAATATCAGTAAGATTGGAATTGTTAAAAGGAAGTTAAAAGCTTTCCTATTTAAAATGTTTTATATAATTTTAACGAACATTTTAATATTACGATTCTCTCTGTACTTTTTGCATGGCAAATGGATAATACATAAATGAAATTAACCACGCCAAACGTGACTTTTTTTATTTATGCATTCTAATCCCACTTCTTAAACAAGGTCCCAGTATAGCTTTTCTACAAACCTTGGAATTTCCTTAAATCCTCAACAACGATTTGAATATCACGAAGTAATAATAAAAGCACGTTTAGATCAGAAGCGATGTAAAGTCAGTAGATTAATAAATATATTTTACTAACGAAGTAGTAGCTCAAAAGGATCATAAAACCATGGTTTTAAGCAATAATGGGCCATCAAAGTATGTAGGCCTAAGCACTCGATCCGTCTTATTTATAGCACATTAAACTAGCAGAATTTTACCATATTCAGGGGCATAGGCCTACTAACAAACGTTTAATGGCAATATTTATAAGCTTTTAGTTCCTGAATTTATAAATTCACGTTTATAATGCAAGGTACGAACAGGCTGTTTACAGTTTTGAATAAAGAGTCCATAAATCCAGCAGAAAAATTATAGCCATTTTTGTTTCTTACAAGAAAAAGCTTTTGAAGAACATTGTGGATTCCTAGAACTAGATCCATTAAGATCCCAAACAACTCGCCCTCTTCGGTTATATGCCAACTGAAAGCTATTGTCAAATTTTCAAAAGTTATAGCTTGTTCCCTTAAAATCATGTAAACAATCTTTGACTTACAGACGACCTGAATCTTGTTTAATTCCAATGGTACAGGTACAAAACAATATACGCACAAAATATTAGAACAGTTACGGTTATTGTAAGCAAAACTCTGAACATATCACTTAGTGCGGAATTAAGAACATCATTCTTAAGAATTGAAATTAAATTTAAAATGGTTTTAAAAGTTTTTTACGGATATACTACATCCGTAGTAAGCAATTACAGTTAACTAATTTGCATGCATCCATGAATTTGTATTTATATATACTGTATTACATATATGTATATAATAACATTGTTAACATCATGAGAGTTTAAAACATTTTATTATGGCTTATCAGCAGTGGCAAATATTTCACTGACAATGTAGTTCACCAAACAAGGCTTCTTTTGTCATAAATGTAAGCTAATCTTCATTTACTTTCACAAAATTTAGAGATGCCAAATAAAATAAATATTAACAATTTAACTTGAACAAAGAACTAATATATATATTTTTTTCAAAACACGCCGTTAACGAGAGCAGGTAATTTTCGAGCTGACTCTCTGTCATTACGTATATAGGTCTACTGTGGCCGGGGAGGATTCTTTTTAACTTATCATGTGCACAGTGCTGTAAGTAGTAATACCGATAAACATTCCGAAAGAGGCGCTGTACATCCTTATAGGTTGCATGTTTCTTTACCCATAGGCCTAACTATTAACACTTTATTATCAATTAACTGTAAAGGAATTTAAATTTAAAAATGTATAGTAATTGCTTACTAGCCATATGTCCATTCACCATAGATGCATGCGCATTTTATAATCCCTGATTATGCACTAAACCGTGTTCTGTTCGTGAAAAACAAGCAAGAAAAAATTAATTATACATTTTTTTTATTTAACCACGTCATAAGAAACAAGTAACTATATATTATTCTTACAACTATACATAAAGAAAACATAGATTTTCGCGAATTCCGGAAAACGGCTGTGACAAGTTGAAGACATCAAAGTCATGGGGAAATTAATCGTTCAGGCAATCGCGAAGATTTCATATCGCTCGGGATGGGGATGAAGGGAATACACGAACACCCAGTCCTGAACCAAGGGATACAATTTTCCACTACTAAAGCCTCGATCTGACCGAGAATCGAAGCAGGGCTGCCTGGGTGAAAGACAACCATGTTATTAATTCCCGCCAGCAGTGAACTTTTAAAATATCGTATACTAAGTATTAGCACAAATATAAAACAACAACAAAACCGTTATTTTAAGTCCTTCCTGCGAATAGGTTTCCAAAGAGCGAAAATGGTAAGAAAAAATAAACATATAGTAAAATGCATAAAATGCAAAAATATTAAATTTCACTTAAGGAAAGAACTAAAAGTTAAAGTGAAGAACGATTAACAAGCATTTTCTGTAAGTGATACAAATATACATTACGTGAACACTAGATGTGTGCTATTACTGCATATTTTAACAGGCATGAAGACGGATCAATATACAAACCTCTGGTAGGCGTATCAACGAACTACGTATTGTCTAATATCTTCATGGGAATATCCCAACAAGTATAGCCAAACTGTGAGAACAATAATGCTGATGATTTGCTTACCCTGACTTTTATATTAGCATTTCACAGAATTCACTGCAAATTACAACAAGCATGGCAGTCGATTTCATGTTAAAAGATATGAATAAAGAAACTTTTTCATATTATCATAGTTTCTCTACTTCGGGCAGACACTTAATCAAAATCACAATACACGGGAAACAAAGCTGAAGGTAATTACTTAGTAACGCTTAATAATACAGCGAAAGAATCGTTTTTATAAACAAACCAAACACATATACTTGAGAATTAACTAAATCAATATTTTAGTATAACAGGTGGCAATATTTAAGGCTCGAAGCTCATTTATATGTATATCTCCACTGATAAACCTAATACAGCGCACAAAGTGACATAAAAACAATGGTAAACTCTTAATTTAAAATACCGTGGACTATTTGTAGTTTCTTTTAAAAACAATCTGAGAAACTTGTCTAAAAACGTTAAAAAATGTATCTTTCATCGGAGTTTATTTCTGAAGACATCTTGATGGAGTCAAGACCACGCAAAGTAAACCATATAATAATTTCTTGTCATGTCTTTACAATTTAATTTTACATTTGTAAACCACATAATCATGCTCTTTAAACGAACAATTACATCTGATTTAAAGTGATTTTATTAAAATAGTTTCTGTCAAGATTTGATAGTATAAACCTTTCTTTTTATACAATGAAATATATCAGAAATACAAAACCTCATGTACCAATAAGAAAAGTTCGTTAAATTCAACGTTTTATGTTTAGGTTACATTTTTATTCGAATTATTGGTGAGACATTTTCTTTTTAGGTTCACAATAATTACAGTAAAAATCACACACATGTTCTCATAAGCCTTACCCTCAAAGAATTAAGCTTTCATATTTTATTGAAATTGGCTTATTCATGTAGTGCGGTCTTTGTTCTACGCACCCAACATATTAACTCAAGGAATAACCTTTCTGTTAGAGGAGGAGTTTATCGTGGCTATCATACTACCGGAAGGATCACATCAAGATAATGTAAATGTTCTTGACCTCGACGAAGATCGAATCAATTTAGTTTTAACTAAAATTAAACACTTATACGAGGGTCATTTCAAAAGTTCTGCACACTGTAAGATAGAATGGAAGAAAATAATTTATTTTGCAAAATACCTTTACAGGCCTTCTATATAATCTTCATTCTTGCTTATGACAAGCTTCCCAACATTTTGGCATTTTTTAGGTAGATTTTCGAAGAAAAATCTACCTATTGCAATGGATACCACTTTATGATTTTCGAAAAATTCTTTCATATCTTTACGTTTCATGCTCCCCTAAGTACGAAACCACCGCCCGTTCAAAAAAAAAAATTTGTGATATTTATATATATATATATATATATATATATATATATATCTTTACACGATAGCGGCCGTAATTTTGAAGATATTTGAACCAAATTTTATTATGTTATTTCTAGGCCCAATAGTTCGGACAAGTTCGTTAATGGGCAAAATTGGCCCAAGGGGGTGGTCGGGGGAGGGGGTTGAAATTTTGAAAACTTTATATCTCGGCCCCTATGAAGTATAGAGGGAAACTTTGTTTGAATAAATTAGAGTACTCCCTATGGAGTTCACAGTGACACCAACGATTCGGGGGTTCGAGTGAGGGTGGGGGTGGAGGATGAAAATTCGAAACTTTTGAAACCACGTCTTGTGGGGTATCGTTGAAAAGCTCTTGATGAGTACTCTACAAACCAATAAATAGATTCTTGATAGCTCTCATATGACGCGAGATTTTAATGTTTGAAAATAATAACACTTAAAAGAATTATTATAATATCATAATTTTGTCTTGTTTAGCGGCTTTGCTAATTTTATTCATTGCTGATCTTGCGCACGGCCTCCCAGAATATTATATCCTATTCTTGTTGTCAAAACAAATGATTGTAGGCTCTTCCTCTTTACCGAATTCAGTTCTTATTACTGTAGGTTTACCATGCCAAGGCTAAAGAAGAAGAGTGCTATGCAGCGACAATAAATTAAACCAAAAGCACTTCGAAATCTACCTCCGCCTGTAGGCCTGCCTAAAGGGATTTTTTAATTCCGGATAGGGCACCTTCATTGTTGATCTGTCTGATCACTCGAGTCACCTCACTGGAAGCTTCATCAATTGTAACAAAACGTTTTCCATGGAGTGGTTCCTTCAATTTGGGAAACAAATCATGTCTGGTGGGTTCAAATGAGGATTGTGTGATGGGTGGGGAAGTCTTTCCCATCCACGGACGTGGAAAATGTTTTGTTACAATTGATGAAGCTTCCAGTGAGGTGACCCGAGTAATCAGACAGATCAACAATGAAGGTGCCCTATCCGGAATAAAAAAAATTGCCAAAACGTTGGGAAGCTGTCATAAGCAAGAATGAAGATTATATTGAAGGCCTGTAAAGGTATTTTGTAAAATAAATTATTTTCTTCAATTTTATCTTACAGTGTGCAGAACTTTTGAAATGACCAGGCCACTCCTGTATATATATATATATATATATATATATATATATATTGCAACAGAACATATATAATGCTTTTTTTAATATAGTTGCGTTACTGCACAATTCCTCAAAACCAAAATGAAATTTCACAGTAATAAAATATCATGTTGAAAGTATTTATCCAAGTAAAATATTCTAAGCTTAATTAAATAATAATACATTTGTGTACTGAAACTTTCCGTTCTAACGCCAAAACAGCTTGACTTTACAGACCGTGTTAAAATATAATATATATTCTAGCAAAGCAAGACCATAATTTACTATACAATATAATATAAGAATACCAGAGATGAGGATTGAACGGTTAGAATCATGTTACGAGATTTAGGAATCCACTTCAGTGTTCCGAACCCACTGACAACAAAGAATATTTATGTTTGACTTTATCAGAGGCAATATAAGAAGAACAATGGCAATAGATTGGTAACCTCAGGCGATAGGAAAAGTGAATGGTGAGAGGAGGAAACGGCCATGACGGGACCATTACGCCTGGCAATGATCGTACAAACATGCGCACTGGGACAGCGTCGAGACGTGAGGCGTCGTCTGGCACTTCTCAATATCTCAACCTTCCTCTCCGAATCCCTTTTCAAGTGCACATTGCCAATTATAAAAATTGCTGTTCTTGTCAATTTTTTCTTCATAAGGAAATAAGATATAAGCCTTTACCATAATAGAGAATACCGGTAGTTTGAGGGAACAAATAATTTGAGCTAACGTATCTGATAAGATAGGACAGTAAGGAATTGATAAGGCTGTATTATAATATCAAGTAATGTTCATATCTTGCAATCACACATAAAATTATACAGACCTAATTCCAAGGGGCCCAACATCTTGATTTCTCTGCAATATAAAACAGTAAAATTTCTTCTGAAATACCTTAAATCTTTTCTGGTCTTCCTCCACATGGAAATTTCTTGGTATACCCTTTCGTACATCTTCGATTACTTCGGCAATAAATTATCCAAATCGGAACTAGCATCTTTAGCTGCATCCACTAGGATGAGAAAGCTTCTCCTGATGCACATATTTTACGCAAAAGCTCAACTGAAAATGTAAATTGTATTATAGAATAAATTTCCTTAAAAGTATATCCATGGTAACGAATTTCTTATCGATTCAATACGCCAACAATTTCGTTGTGAGGAAAAAATCTCTCAAAGAGCCATGCGTGAGATATGCCCAAATAAGTATGGAATACCGAATTGGGAAGTGACTGACTTATTTTCCGATGCTAGGGAAGGTTTTTTTTTTTTTTTTTTTTTTTTTTAATTATGCTTTATAGCACAAAAATATACAGCAATTATTGTTTGACAGTCTATGGCTTTAAATGAATTATGAGATCCTTTGGGCACCATCATCTATATCCTATAGCCCATCATGGTATCAATAAAGATTACCAAAAGACTGATCTTAGTCAGCAGCCTTATACCAATCACATTTTCTGGGTAACTACTGTTTCTTTTCCCATTGATTAATTGTTGTCCTTTTAGACAGATTGGTAGGCTGTACCTTTCTGGTAATCCTTGACCTTCAGACTACTCTCTCCCTAAACATTTCTGATAATTTATAACCATTCGCATTTTTAATTTATAACGACCAATCAAATTCTAATGCTTTCGTAGGAAAAATACCTATCACGAAACACCTAAATCAATTAAATTTGTAAATTATACACGACAATATTAATTTTTATTCACTCGATGATTATTATCGTCTCGACGTTAACCTATCGACTTATTATAAAAATTAATTTTACAGTCTTGTGTAATAAGTAACTACAGTAGACATAAAAAAAATTAACAAATGTGTTTTAACGTAAATTGAGTATGCCATGTTAGAAGTCGGTAAATAATCCTACTCATAAATATTTATATATAAATATATATATAGCCGAAATCACCAGAATCATAAAGCATTGCGTCAAGTTACAACAGTGGAGTAATCCATTCCAAGCAGAAGAACTATATTCTACAGTTTCTGAAGGCAAAATTGGAAGTGGTTCCAGATGTTAACTACATGGTGAGGTGATATTTTCCCAGATAGTATGGAATGGTAGGTTCATAAATCTGGCGTTTCTCCTTCTCGACATCCTCTGGTTTACCGCAATGCTGTTCTAATTGGGTCAAAGATGTATCCCTTAGTGAAGAGTCTATTAACACATCCGGCAATCTCCATTCTGAGAAAAGTTAGTGATGCTAACTTCTAACGAAAGTTTAATGCATTTCCTATTAGTCTACATATTTAGTGAATATGTAGTAAATCTGAGTTCCTCCCTTATGTGGGAAATGGGACTTGCAACACATACACTAAATATGTAATAGGAAATGCATTAAACTTTCACTAGAAGTTAGCATCACTATCTTTTCTCAGAATCGAGATTGCCTGGTTTGTTAATAGACCCCTCATAAATAAGCACTAGCTTAAAAGGCCCGGCGTCGCCCGGGGTTTTTATTTTGTAATTGGAAATTAACTTATGAAGGACTTTCGATTTTTAAATTATAGGTCCTTATATAGGTATTTACCCTAGAATTTGAAATAGGAAGAACGACTTATCACACTCAAACTATTCCCTCAGAAAACGCTTGATATAGCTTTTTATGGCTCATAGAGGATGTAGAATTTTGCATCCCATCGCTTGTAGACAGCAAGCCTGGTGGGGGTTCAAATAAGAAGAAACAGAAATTCCGGTAACATAAAATTGTATTATCGTGGCTGAAAAGTTTGTTTCTCACTCTCATGTTACCATAAAACCGTTTTGGGAATGAAATTAAACAGAAATACAATATCACTTTCATACATCTCTTCCCAAAACATATTACCTTACCTCGTATTGTTTTCTCTATTTCCAAGCTAGAGGAAGTTATGTGACTGCATTATTTTCGTGGATTTCATTCTGTGATATAGTAATATATATATTGCCATACCTCGTATTGTTTTCTCTATGTCCAGGGTAAAGAAAGTTATGTGACTGCATTATTTTCGTGAATATTGATAGTTCTCTCATTTGTCAAATTTATTCTACTTTCATTTTCTTTCCAAACCCATCTGAGACCCGCTGGCAACAATATGTTTTAATGTCAAATGTGATTTGGACTGGATAATTCTGTGTAAAAAGGGATTAAGTATTTTTAAAAACATTTGATTTTTGGCATTTAAAATAAAATAAATTCAAAATCCTTTCTTAGTGAGCACCTACATTATGAAACGAAGGTACTGTCAAAATTCCAAGTCTCTACCTGTTATAGTTCAGGCTCTACGTTGATTCCTGTCAGTCAGTCAGTCAGGACAAAGACTTTTATATATATAGAGATGAAAGGTCATGTCGGATATTATATCCAGTGATGGGAAAAGTACAAAAAGAAAGTAATTGGACTGAATTACAATTACCCGAAAGACATTTTACTTAATTACAATTACAAATTACTTTTTCAAAAAGTAATCAGTAAAATTACAATTACATTTATAATTACTTTACAAAATGGCAGTTAACAAAAAATCCTTTTTTTTTTTTTTTTTTGGGCACAAGCCCAAATGATTAATGCACAAACAAACAAACTGATAATATTTTTGGAAACATTGAGTAACTTTTTGTTAATATTAACTCTAATTTGGATATTAGTTGCAAAAACAGTAATGATGACGATATATAGCAAGCGAGAATGATACTAATACTAACGACTACTAAATTGTAACAATTACAATTTTATTTCCAGAAGTAAATTACAAGTACAAATTACATTTTTTTAAAAGTATCGAATACAAGTAAATGGGACCAAAAAAGGAATTGTTACTGTAATCCGATTACTTTTACTCAATTGCTTCCCATCACTGATTATATCAGTCTCAGCGTAGTATAATTTATTATTTTTGTTCGCTAACAACAGTTCTTCGCTAACAGCGAAAATATGTCACAATATAAAAGTAATGAAAATCTATAGTAAACTCATGGGTATGATAAGGAAAAAATTAACTGAAAACGAAGCTGAGAGTCAAGTGTTATTGAGACGAAGATACTTTCGCTAAGAATTGAATATCATTAAACGTAACAGTTATCGGAATAGCCCTACTGCTATGGAGTGTTATAAAGGAGAAGAGAATATAATTTTCTGAAATACCAACGGCTGTTCCTGCATTCAAACTCCAGAGAAGATGAACTGCTTGCTCTCTATTGGGGTTGTTACAAAAACCTTCTTGAAATGCAAATTTATTATCGAGAAAGCAATCCAATATCTAGAGTGAGTTGAAAATGTAGAAAATAATAGCTTCTACTTTTACCTCTACAAAAAGTAATTCTCGTATTATGCAAATTAAATACAGTGCATAGGAATAATAGGCCTATTTGTGACAAAAAGTGACATAGAATTTTCAAGATTTTACGTAAAATATGAGAAATATCATACTCGTGTTGAAATTTACATTCATGGAAACCAGTTACTCCACTGAAATGTTCCTTTTTGATTTCAATCTTAAAGCCCACTGATGATTTTACTTTATGATTGCTTATAAATGATCAAAGAAGTCAGATCTGAAAGGGATACAACAATACCTCAAATAGGGATGCTAGATAATATTAGACAAAACTAGTGATATTAATGCAAATAAATTCATAATTTTACTAAAATAATCGGCTGAACTAAAGCTGAAATGACAGTGAGCTTAACGTTAGTTTGAAGTGGTACTTGTTTTCTATTTTTGGGGGAAATAATTGTACTAAAGAAGTACTAGTTTTCATAGGCTTTCTGTTTTTAACATGTTTGACAGTGTTTTCAAATGCATCACTAAATTATGTTTCTTGAAAAAATAAAATAAAACAGCTACACAATTAAAAATATATTGCACTGTCTTTAATACCAGCCTTTTATAATTAGCTTCCCATGCTGGATTATATTTTCTATTTATGATGGGAAAGTATGTAATACACAATTAATTCAGAGACGAGTCACAATTTACGCTGCACCGATGCACGCATAACACAACAAATTAGATGTGAAACTGAGCGAGACCTGTGCACTCACACTATTACGCTACGAAAGCAGGCAATGAACTGACGCATGCACAGTTGCCTTGTTTAGTTTATCTCCTAAAATATGATTGTTTTATGTTATATATAATTACTATATATACTATTATATAATCACGACAGAAGAATGAGTTTAGTGAACTTAAAAGAGGCAACGGCTGAAGAATGGACGAGAGCCTCATAAGAGGTATTTATTTATTTATTTATTCTGCCAACTACAGGAATAAATCCCAATTACAGCTGGCGTAGTTTCGCCAATACGTGTTGTAGAATATAAAAACACAACACAACAAATGAATGTGTGAGGATAAAGAAGAAGATACATGAATGATTTGTAATAAATACAATTAATTTATTACGACAATCTAAAAACTAAACCAAACTGTACGGAAAACAAAACATTTCATGAAGAAATCCTATGTACTGATTTAATGACAAGTAAAAATACAGAAGTGCATTTTGAAGTGATAGAGAATTATAATGTTTACACATTTGAATTAAAGATAAACATTCTAAAATTTTGACTTAATGACAGGAATATATAACAATTCCCCATTTCTTAAATAATTGTATTACATTAAATTTAATATGTTTTAAAATGTCATTGCTATTCATTCTACCATTGATAATTTTATATAAGAATAACTGTTGCACTACCAATCTTCTAACAATTAGAGTAACAAAATTAAATTCATTTAATAAAGTATTATAAGAAATTCTATCAATTAAAGCAGATCTACCATATTTTTAAAAATACATACATCGAAGAAAACTCTTCTGAATTTTTTCTATATCATTAATATGAGTTTTATACAATGTAGACCACATAATAATTATTGATGCATACTCTTACTGCGTACAAAACTATTATAAAGTAACTGTTCGTCTTTAATATTTTTTGGAATTACGAAAAATAAATCCTAACTGTCCATAAGCTTCATCTATTGTTTTATCAATGTGATTTCGAAAATTTAGATTATACGTAATAATTAAGCCTAAATCTTTAATGGTAAATATTCTCGTTAACGTTTCCGAATTCATACTGTATTGAACAATCGGGCGAAGTGAAAATCTGTGAAAACGCATGAAATAGCACTTCCTAACATTAAACGCCAAATTGTTTTGCATACTCCATTCAAAGAGCTTGTCTATTGCTAATTGTACTTCCAATTCATCTGTTAACAAACGTATCTCTTTATTCATTTTAAGGATCTGCAAACATTAAGCATTTAGAGTTTTTAACAATATCTGGTAAATCATTTATGAAGATTAGGAAAAGAAGTGATCATAAATTAAAGCCCTGTGGCACACCTGAATTTACATTATAAACAATGGAAGAACAATGATTAAAAATAACATACTGTTTACGGTCTTTTAAGTAAGATGTTATCAGCTTCAGAAACATCGAATTAATACCCAACATAGACATTCTAGTCAACAGAATATCATGATCTAATTTATCAAATGCCTTTCCAAATCAGTGTAGATAACATCAACCCTAAACTTCTTATCTAGAGATTCTGATATATCTTAAATAAAGTTCATTAAGTTTGTCGAAGTTGACCTTTGAGGAAAGAAACCATGTTGAAAAGCAGATATATATTGTTTGACATGATAAAATATTCTATCACACAGAATCCGTCCTAAAATTTTTGTTGGTGCACATATTAAAGCAATAGGTCTGTAATTAGCTACTTTTATCTCCTCGTCACTTTTGAATACAGGAGTTATTTGAGTGACTTTCCACACATCTGGAAATATTTGAGAACTAATAGTTCGTTATACAAAGGTAAGCACAAACTACATTTTTACGTGAATAACAAAAATGACAATTTAATAGGCAATTAAGTGAAATAATATCAATGTAGAGCATTTACATCTGTTTGTAGTAGGCCTATATAGCTATCGGCAGGAATACGCTTTGTTCAAATTATGGTGTTGTTGTATACCCCTAAGGACAGGGAAGTGTAAACTGTCGCCAATGATAGCAAACAGACGGTCGACACTTGTCATCTGAACATAAAGCAGGTCCATTACAGCCCTACACAACATGGCATCTCTCCTTCCATGGAGGAGATAAATATGGAGAGAGGATGAATAGACAGTTTGTCAGTGTTAAGTGGAAAAGCCTGAACATTCTTTACATACTTGCCGCAACGGCTTATAAACTTTACACGGAATTTTGTCCCTTGTGCTTTCCGTTCATAAACAAATACACCTACAACATTGAATAATCATTGAATTCACGGATATATTACTTCAGTAAAAGTAAAGTGATCCGGGCTATGAAGCCTCGTAGGCACAGGAAGATGGTAAGGTTGTCAGCTATACGCACCGACCGCTTTTTACCCCCAGGAAAACTCCTGGTACTCATTTCTGTTAGAGGCTGAGTCGACCCTAGGGCCATAGTGCCACCATAAAGATTAGGCCAACCGAAAAATACCACCAACCTCAGCGGCAATCGAACCGCGAACTTCCGGTTTGTAGCGCAGCGCCTCAGCCACTATATTTTCATTGACAGACTAAGTACCTTTTGGAACTTTTAATATTTTCCCCCTAATTTTGTGAATGTATTGAGCCCACCTCTAATTGGAGACAGTTTTTTAAAAATTTGTTTAATAAAAAATGTGGTATAAGCAAAAATCAATCCAATTGATAACAAGTGGCCTTAGCCTTTTCAAAGATAAATTTATACGTTAATATAAGTAATCATCAAGTGAAATATGCGGGCCCTAATTCTGGGAGAGAAAAGCAAATTTTCAATAGAATAGCGATTACAACGTCGATTAAAACAAGATAAAAATCCTCATATTTAACTTAAAACATTGATTTATTAGTCTTATATCTCTGCTTTCATATATTAAAAAAAATGAGGTGACGAATTTATCCATCAGTAGCAGTGAAAAAGTTAATGCAACAGTGCGAAGGTTGCGTCATCTATCTTATGAGTAAACGGCGCGGCAGTACTTGATTGACACGAAGTCAATTTGATAACGTGGACTTGCAAACCGCAGTCTCGCTAATTTTCTAGCAAGTAGATCCTCACGGCTGGCCCCGAAAGGCTAGGTGCATCCCATTCCAAATCTTCTAACCTCATAAAAATCAAAAGCGGTACAGGAGTTCATCTACATATCGTCTGAAACGCTAACCGCCAGACCACGAATTAAGAAGAAGGCACAAAAATAAGTTATGCTAGTATATAGGCCAATTTCAATAGGAATGCATCTAAGGGAATTTTTGTTAAGATTCTGTTAGTTTCTCTTCTTCTTAAGGAGATCAGGAGAAATACCCATTTCTTTTGAACTGATACAGGTTGTAATAAAATAAATGTGATACCAGTTGCTCAACTATGATTTATTTTGTAATTCGTCACCTGGGCCTTTCGGTGCGTTAGCACCATCTTCAGGGCATCTTTATAGGTAGCATTATAAACAGACATAATCCCCCCCAAAAATAATTGAACAGCTTTTAACTATCTATGACATAACGAATTTTTAGCAATACAAGAGCAATGGGGTACGCCGTAGCGTAGTGGTTGAGGCCCTGGGGCTACAAACCAGAAGGTCGCGGGTTCGATTCCCGATGAGGTCGTTGGAGTTTTTCAATTGGCCTAATCCTTCTGATGGCCCTATGGCCCTGGGGTCGACTCAGCCTCTAACAGAAATGAGTTCCAGGAGCAATCCTGGGGGTAAAGGTGGTCGGTGCGCAAGGCTGACAACCTTGCCACCTTCACGTGCCGAGTGTCCAAAATCTGGGAGCCTCACCCCCTGGAATCCTCTGGGCCTCCATGGCCTGCATGGGGATCACTTTACTTTACTAGAGCAATGAAATTTTCGTATTTTCTAATACTGTTTAATACTAGATTGTACGAATACAGGAAATGTATTAACTCATCAACATTCAACTTACGACTGCTTGATAAGAACACTGGGATAAAACCATGCACTACATATTATGTAGTGGGGCTCACATGTACAGGCCTAACAATAGAATCCGCGATAAAGGCCTGCAGGTGCGATTGCACCGTTTCGACTTACTTTATTGGACCATCTAATCGCCAAAAGCTGAGCACATAAATTCCGCAGTCGTTACTCTTTCAATGAAGGCTATTCCGTGCTAGCCAAGTGGAAATTACGACACTATGATGTGGTTGCTGGATTAGTACCATGACAAATCCTCATATGTGCATTATCACACCCTCAGTTGAGCGATCCTACCGCTTCGATTCAGTGTTCCATTTCGATTCCTCTATTCTTGTAACAATTTGTCTTATTGGATAGTGAAATAGTAACTTTCAAAATATTGTAATATTATTCAGCGTCCTGCTAAAATGACAATTAGTTACTAAGAATGGGATAATCTTCGTTGTATAACGTGGGGCATGGATAAACGAATAAGGTAACCTAGAAGCAAGAATATCTTCGTACCGTAGTGTGTTTGTTATTCTTGGACTTCGGACTTTTAGGTTGACAAAACGCTATTTTAGGTGCCTAAAATAGGTTCGAATTTTTTTAGGAATATGCTTTAAAACCTGAAATTATGTTTTATTATAAAATTGTTGATTTCATTTAAGTTGCCAGCTTCAGAATTATTTTTATTCTTGACTTAAGAGGACCTACCTGTGATATTTAGGGATTCTACATTTTCCCTACGAATTTCTTCACTTTGTACCTGAACCTGGAAGCGTTTACCACAAAAAACTAAAATTTCCAGAGGTGTAAGTTTATTAGAAATTGTCGGAAAATAATGTATTTTGTGATTTTTATTGGTTTTCGTGGTAAAAGGTCCTTGTTGTGCAGTGTTAAAATTTTTGGAACCAAATTGCAGATCTGATGTCTAATATACACTTGAAACCAAAAAAGTTTCTACTTTCTTAATAATAGAATTGACTATTTCCTGTAGGAAAAAATCGTCAAACAATATTTGACTTCATTTTCTTAAGTTTAAATCATACAGAGTATGTCCATAACGTAAAAATACTTCATGTAACAGGTAATAATATATAAGTTATATTCTCATGAGACTATGAGTGAGATATTGATCAATTGTTAAGTATTTAATTACACCACTTAATAATTATGTAAGTGTAGACTTCAGTTGAATAAAACACTTCGTTCGAAAACTAATCTGATTTGGCCGCTTCGTGCCTGGAAGTTTTTTGGTTTTATCTATATCTTTTGTGGCTTTGCTCACGGTTAATGTGGCCCTTTACGAAAAATGTGGCAACCCCTGGCGTAGTGCATCGATGCATTTTGAATACAGTACATAGAAAGTCAAAAAGGCAAACTTAAATTAATTTATTTAGGACACATGTAATAGAGTCAAAACTGTGAACAAGAACAGGTCAAAACAAAGGCGATGTGTATTGAACATGAACGGGAAGCACTTTTTTTATATTGCTATTTTGTAAATCAACTGTTTAATACTGGCCTGATCATCCGCTAAATAGTTTGTATGAATCGGAAGAATGGGAAAACCATGAGACCATCACAATACAATCCATTACTCTATGTCGGAATGTGAAGCTCTGGCAGAGAAAGGCATGTGATTTTTTCACACCAGATGCTTTGCTCTATTCTTGTATGTTAGCTGAAAATGTAACTTCCAGGTTGGCAGCACTTGTTTGGATAAACACTAATGTCTGCGAAGAAAGCTTGTGTCATATAACATTAAATACGAGAATGGTAATTTGCAGTCACCTTCACCCATCGGCCCTGGGCAGGGATGCAAACCTGTCTATAGCCATGCCAAGCTATTACGTCATTTCTAGTCGCAGTTATATGACTACATTATGCTAACTTCCTTGATAAAAGTAAATCGTATTTAATAGCAGGCTATTGTAAAACAACGTAATTTTAAAGCGCAGAAACCGTGTTTTCATTCCAGGTATTTATTATTCTGTACACTAAGTCGCAGAAGTTACAAGCCAAACTTATTATTATTGTTGATGTGGTCAAAGCGATGGAATGATGGCAGCAGAAATATGAGATATTAATAATAATGGCAACAATAAATATAATAATAATCCAAAAGATTTCTATATTAAATTGTTGGTCATTTCATGCCTAAGGAGTGCAGATATTACAGAATCATCTTGAAGAAGTCTCATGGGAAGTTGAAAGCTATCTGCGCAAGTCGTTGTAGGCTACTTGGGAAATAGCTTTTTATGTTTCCACATTTGAAAATTCGTCAGAAAATACCTAGCATATAAATTTCGTAACCAACTACATGCAAGATATAAATATACATGAGACTTATAGCCGAAATAGGCATGCAGCAGGCCTAATTAATAATTATCAATTAGTTTCTTAATAGGCCTATACGATTCCACTTCGGTTTAATGTCCACATTTTAAGATTTTATGCATGAAGTAGGCCTGCAGGCCTACACTTATTACTTACTCTGCCCGTATCATAAGTACTATACGTAGAGGAAGTATTGTGTTCGACCCCCAAATTCGAAGTTGAGTTTTTAACATAAATAAACGTTTTGAGGCACCCTGAATCCAAAAATACTAATTTTGCAAACATGTCTGTGTGTGTGTCTGTCAACAGCCTAGCTCCAGAACAAAAAACAGTATGAAAACAAACTTTGTATTTGGGTTAGATACCTTCTGATGATGGGGTACGCTGTAGCGTAGTGGTTGAGGCGCTGCGCTACTAACCGGAAGGTCGCGGGTTCGATTCCCGATGAGGTCGTTGAGATTTTTCTGGTGGCACTATGGCCCTGGGGTCGACTCAGCCTCTAGCAGAAATGAGTACCAGGAGCAATCCTGGGGGTAATGGCGGCCGGTGTGTAAGGCTGACCATTCGTGTCCGAATGTCCAAAATCTGGGAGCCTCAACCTCCTGGAACCCTCTGGGACTTCATGGCCTGTATAGGGATCACTTAACCTTTTTACCTTCTGAGGATGTGACACGAAAATTGGCGATATCTTTCCCTTACATGAAGAAAATTTCTTTTTCGCGATTTCTCGAAAACGGCTTTAAGGATATTCTTTATATTTTGTACATGGAGTACCTATACCAAGACCTAAAACTTTTTTTAACTTTTTTTTTCGTAAAAATCTTCTGAAGGATAGTTATAAGCTCCCATTCCGAATACACGCTCTTTGCAATACGGCCTCTTGTAACGGAAAATCGAATGAAAACAAGATTTTGTGCTGGGGTTAGACACTTTCTGGGGATGTGACACGAAGATTGGCGACTACCTTCTCTTATTTTTAAGGGAACTTTACATGAAGAAAATGTCATTTGTCGCGATTGGGTTATGTATCCTTCGGGAATGCGAGGTGATGTGGTAACGACATTCACTTCATTTTTAAACTAATTTACTGAAGAGAATGTCATACAAAATATATTATAGTAAAAGGCTAAATTTTATTTGGGCAGAGGAAGTTATGTGAGTTTCACATCAGATTTTTTTCCCCCCATTTCGCAATTTGTTCAATACACGGCATGCCGTAAGCGGTTTAGTCACATCCTGTTGCTGAGTTCTCACCATTTACATCACTAGTATTGTACCAAGAGTATAATTCTGTATACCGAAGCTTCCTGTCTGTTAGCAAGCAGACAGGCAGACAATTAATTGGATTGTAGCCTAATGGGAGAAATCTAAAATGCCACCAATGGGAAAGAAGGGAAAGAGTAAAGAATTTATAAATCCGATCGTTCACATTTACATAGGAAGTGGAAAGTCACTAAGTTCATATGAAGCTCCAAAGGGAAGAAAGTTCGAATTAAGTTAGTTCATATTTCAGCATTTTCAGTAATTCTTGAAACGTTAAAGAAATTATGACATAAAATATTGTATTGCAATTCATACATCTATAGCAAAGTAAAGTGATCCCTATACAGGCCGTGTAAACTCTTAGGATTCCAAGAGGTTGAGGGTCCAAATTTTTAGACTCGACACATGTAGATGGTAAAGCTGTCAGCCTTACGCACCGGCCGCCCTTACCACCAGGACACTCCTGGTATTCATTTCTGTTGGATGCTGAGTCGACCCCAGGATCACAGTGCCACCAGAATCCCTACTTCATTAGGGATCGAACCCACGACCCTCCAGTTTGTAGCACAGTGCCTCAATTCACTGCGGTACGGCGTACCCCATACTTTTATAATAGTGCGTTTATATTATTATATTCATAATTCTCATTTTGAAGGGTTCACTAACATGCTGAAACGATGGAGAAACAATTTCAACAAGATTTATTGCAAGACAATATTATATTATCAAAACACATATTTCTGCATTTTCACGAGCTAGCTGAAAAAACTGATAAATAATTTTCACATAAGGCATTATTCCAATTGACCTTTATATTATATTACCTCTTATTTCAAATCGTTGCTGCTTCCTCACTCACGCCAGGTGTGAAAGAGCTCAGATAAGCTACTTATAAATCCATAAATGATTTGCACAGCAAAGCATACTTCATTTATGGAAGGGATTATTTTACGCCAAGTTAAGTCCATAGCTATGAAATCGTATAAAATAAAGAAACAAAAATTAACAAATTTGAAACATTAATAGAATCATAGAGACAACAACAACAACAACAACAACAACAACAACAAAATCATTTTACCCATATTTCAGTTTTGAATAAGTAATAATTATTTTGTTATACATCATTATTAATAATAATAGGCCTACTCAAATAAGAATATAATGAACATACAAAGATATGTAATACCTGCAGGCCTGTGAAGCCAGCACGACTCATTATCTGAAAGGTTAAATCAATTTTTTTTTCTTTTCCATTTGACCCTCTTCACTCGAACTCCATAATATTCTTTTACAGATAAGGTGGAACCCATGTTACGTTCTTCCTCTTATCAGCCACCACGCATTCTTTCTTTTTCAACTGAAGATTGGTTGCCACTACATTTCTTCCTGCCAAGATCGCCAATCTTGCTGTCATCACTATTGACTTGAAATGGTTTGCGACTGCTCTCTTAGATTACGCCAGGAGCACGACCGGCGCGAAAAAAACCAAGACCTTCCACGACACCGCACATACAAGTTGGCGACATCTCTAAGCGCCAGACCATTTTATGACAAAAGCAGAAGTGAAGTATCATACAACATTTACAGTTTATAGCATGAGGTACTGTCAAATGGAACTAGGCCTAGATCGAAAATATCTTCAAATGTGCCAGCCACTGCATAAGAAATTAAATGCAGAGAATAGGCCTACTGATTTGAATTAACCGGCGAAACACGTCTAGTCCACAGTCCGTACATAAAACAACTCGTCTCGTCCCCGGCTGAAATATGTGTCGTTAATACAGTCGGGGCGGATGCAGAGGGGGGATCGAGGGGATATATCCCCCCCCCCCCGAAAGTTGAAAAAAGTAAGTAAAAATAATAGGCTATAAATGCGAATCAATACGCGCAAAATTTACGCACCTTTTTATATCCGTTTTCGGAAATATTTAAATTGCTTTTTTTCATAATTTGAAAAGAGAGGATAGTGGACTTTATAATACAGAAAATATTAGTCCCTAGTCAACTCTGTCCAGATCTAATTTCTACAGTCAATAGTTCTTAGATCTATCCTAACGTTATCATCCCATCTTCGTCTCCGTCATTCTGAAGATTATTTTCCTTCTGGTCTTCCCATAAAATTTTGTTAAATGCCCTTCTCCACTCTTCTTAGCTAAATTCGATCAACATATTCTGTCCGTACTAAACACCTGCATTTAATTAATATCATGGTATTAGGAGAACGATACAGACAGTAAAGTTTATTGTTGTAGAGCTTTCTCCATTCCCCTGACATCCTATTCTTTTTTATCCAAATATTTTCCTTAAAACTTTATTTCCAAATACTTTCAATGTGTGTTCCTCCTGCAATGTGGCACGTTTCACATTTATACAAAACTACAGGTAAGAAAACAGTTTTATAAACTCGTTATAAATATAAGTGAACTATTTTCTTTCTTTCTTTCTTTCTTTTTTCCTCCTCAAATCCCTCCCCGAAAGAAAATTCTCCGTCGGCCACTGAATCCAGTAATCCGTCTTATCCCCGAGTCAAATATGATTCGTTAATCTAGAAACCCTTCTCGTCCTAGATATTCTCAAGCATCGATTAATCATCACGGGCTAAACCAATTCTCATGCACAGATTATTGGCGAATTGGTAGATTTTGAAAAGGCTATTCACAATGATGTTCACAAAGTATTGCCTTATGCAAAAGTAAGTGGCTGTCGGTTTCATTTTGCGAAGGTTTGATGGGCGAAAATTAAGAATCTTGGTATCTTAAACGACTATAAAGAAAATAATAAAATTGGGACCTGGCTCAGATGTACTGAAGCAGATATACCGCCAATCACGCCGAATGATCAACGATTGGCGAAATTTGGAACGCATTTCACACTCATTTGTTATTTGTTTTCTTCATTCCCACCGAAAATATCGACTAATTTCTTCTGCACTAATCAAAGCTACAAATGCTTGTGAAAATCCTTTCACTCACACCTTGCCAATGCTTTCCATTCTCCCCATCCTTCCATGAGTACTGCCGAAAAAGGCGTACTTCACTTTCAGTCAGACACCTATTTTGAGTGTAACGGCATTTATGGTCCTTTTAAACATCCGCCTCAGTTCCGCAAAAAGTTGCATTTATCAGAAAAGCATCTTGTCATGTTTAAGAAAGGGGCATACTAACGCCGGCAATTTGTGCGCATAGTTACTGCTGAAATGATATTTGGTTACCTCTAAACATGCCACATCGTAATCTGAACACCGGTTATGACATCATAATCTGAAGTTGATAATATACACCAGTAATGACATCATAATCTGGAGTATTGCTATCAGGATGTCGATACACATTTAGTTTGAGGAATCATCACACACTCTTCTTAGCTAAATTTAATTGAGCATAGCACCACTAGTAAAACTTGTGAGTGTATATATGTATATATATTTGGCAAAAGATTTTTGTAGGAGGACGAAACTACTTCTCGAGTAATATGAAAGATTCTTAGATATTTAATTAAATAGTAGTTGCGAGACATTTTTGCATTTTTAATAGCAGCTTAAATGTCCATGGAAACTGAAGATTACACAAAAACAATATTATTCTATGAAATCAAGTTATGTATTACAAATGTATTATGTATAAATCTGGGAAAGAATAAATAGTATCTGGAATACTATTCTCAGTAACTTTGGTCGTGTATATTTTAAGTGAAAGAATATTAAGCGAGATAATAAAATTGTTTTACCTTAATGTCTTACCATTTACTTCAAGAAACAAATAAATTGTATCCTACATTTCTACAACCATCCAAGAAGTGCGCAAATTCAGTGTACGAACTATCTTTAATTCACAGGGAGCTATTTCGATGTAACCAACAGACGAACGAAAGCTGAAAATCCCTTAATGATAAATTATTCCCTCAGAAATTAGTTATTATTATTAAAATTATCCAACGAAATTATCAAACAATATAAAATTTTACATACCGGTACGTGCTTTCCTTGAAAGCCGCAGATAAGCTAAGCTCGTGTTTAGGAGCTGCAATTATTATCATACCTATTAATAAGAGTGACTAGAGAAATTTACAAATATAATGCCTATATAACAAATTAATATATAAACTAATAATAGTTAAACAATTTTTAAAATTTAAAATAGGAAGTTACGAATTCCAAAAGTAAGTAGCATTTCATTTTACAAACATGTTTATAATGAAGAAACAGAAATAAGTGGATGAAGTTAAGATGAAACACAAGAAACACAAAAAATTATATTTGATTATTAATACATTAAATAGGCCTAGTTTTTTTAAATTGCTATTTTAAATCGATTGACATATTTTATAAAATCAGGATTTTCAGCAATAAGAGTATTATGAAGTTTCAATTCATAATTAATTATTTTAAAAGAGTCAAGAAACAGTCACGGGAATCCTTACGATTTTAATTATGTTACATCCAAAGCGTTTCTTAACAGATACCAACAAGTTTGCTTGCTGTCGCGAGTACGGGGTGCATAAACCTAGATTCTTATCAAGCTAGGGCAAAAGTCTTTCCTTGATTCGTTGAAGATAAATGTTAAATATTTTCTCTGGCGCTGCAACTCGGATTCATCTCTCTCAATACTAGAATTCACTCTTCTCTCGGAAGGCAAGGAAGATCACAAACTTTTTAAAATAAAGTTTTGTGACTTTATTAAAAGTATATTTTCTCCAGGACTAATATGATACATCAATGCTCGGCATTACCTTGACAAATGACTAATGGAGTCCTATAGGGACTTTAATTACACGAGTAATACAGTCTAGAAGGCAGTGATTATGATATGTAGAAAAGAAATTACGTTTGTAATCGATTTCCGAGTTAAGGTCCAGGTCGATTCATTAAGCAGGCTTACGGAGAACGAAGGTCTAGTTTATTAACATTTGTGAAGGAACATCTGGGTAGTGTTATTTGTTAAAGACTAGGAGGTGCCTAAAATGATGCTTAAATACGAAACTTATCTGGATATCTTACGCTTTTTCCTTCAACATACATTCCTATCAGTATGTAGATTACAGAAATTAATTATATCGTAAGTTTTATGCAGTCCCAAAGCCACCTACCACTGATAATACGTATTGTTTATCAACTGTTTGTTGACAGATGAATATGATGTGAATTTTATTTGATCAATTCAGTGTAATTTTCAGAAATTATATAATGTTTCAAGGGAAGGAATGGTTTGTTTGGATTATTATTATCAGCGATATTTCAAGAGTTAAATCATCAATATTTTACTGCTGGTGTCCCCGGCTACGCCCGCCATTATTCATTGACTCCAGGATTTTTAAGAAATTTACACTGGTAGATTATTAAAAATGTTTCTGGTTCAGAGAGCTATGAAAATTGAAAGTAAAAATAAAAGTAGAATATTTGATCATTGTGTTCATTTCACTTAGGCCTTACATAATAAAAAAAAAACGGTTTTCCTAATTTTGTAGTCGTCATGAAAGTTTACACTGCGAGAGACGAACATCACCGAGTATACCCGATGTCTCACGAAGCGGGCGAGCGAGCAAGCACGCTATTTAGGGCCGTTGAATTGTATAAGAGTAGATACCTGCATTACAACTTCCAAAGCCGGCACTTCAAAACAATATATTACCATGAGGCCTGATTTGCATTTGATAAATTGTTTCTAATATTTTACCATAAAATATGCACTAAATTGGGCACTACTCCAGTACCGGTCAACCGATTTGGTCAAATATCAATAATAATAAATGCGTATACCAAGTTTCATGCAAATTTCGATAAAGCGTATTTGAGTTATCGCGCGTACAGACACACGGACAGACAGATGGACATTAATTTTCCCGTCCCTCACACAATCTCATTAAGTACCATATCATAAAGTAACACTTAATAACGCAATAATGCTTCAGATCATGATGATGTAACTGTACATTCAATAAATTCTACATTTAAAGTTCTGTGGTTTCAGATTTCACGGAAACGTAATTTTGCTGTGAGCTAGAGCGATGTTTGTAAATTGTGAAATGACAGAAACCATCAATATATAACTCAATTCCTGGAACCAAACAATGTCACGAAACAGTTATATCACATAGAATATTACACGCAGAGATCACATGGCGCTTTAAATAAGCAAATACTTGAAATCAACAGACTAAAACATGAATGAATCGCGTACACAGTTGTATCAGATACTAGGAAAACTGACAGGAAATTGTTAACAAAAGCATGCTTGAAAATCACACATGGAATTCAATAAAAAGGTGTTCATACACATTACTGAATGAAAATTGACGTTCAGTTTCTGATGTGGTAAAGTACAGTGACCCCTATACAGGCCCAGAGGGTTCCAGGAGGTTGAGGCTCCCAGAATTTGGACATTCGGCACGTGAAGGAAAACGCACCGGCCGACCTTACCCCCAGGATTGCTCCTGGTACTCATTTCTGTTAGAGGATGAGTCGATGAGAAGGATTAGACCAACTGAAAAACTCCAACGACCTCATCGGGAATCGAACCCGCGACCTTCCGGTTTGTAGCGCAGCGCCTCAACCACTACGCTACGGCGTAACACTTTCTGATGTGATATAAACTTCATTACACCATTTCCCCAATAAATTCCTTCCAATGCTTGAGAGAAAATTTGGAATGAGAATACAAAAGTAGTCTATTTATGGTTACAGAAGGGATAATTTCGTGCAGTACAAAAAGGCAGCTAATTAAAGGTGTCACGAAAGGAAAAATATTATTACAGTATCATAAATTACTGAAAAGAGAGAGGCTGGAGAATGAACAAAAATGAAAATTCACCTCTTAGCAAAAGCAAATTCCTTACTTTGTTACGAGCAGATCTGCGGGAATAGGCTATTATTTGGTATTACGACAGCGGAGTTATAACGGTATAAATGTCTATATAACTGGTATAACCTGACACTCTGAGCCCATGTTCTAAGGAAAATAAGCGAAACTAAATTCGTCTTGGGTAATGTTCTGTCACGGAGTGTAGTGGAGTATTTTACAAGCCGATTTCATACTATAGGGTTTTATACAGTATTTTTACATCACTTGTCTGAAGTAAAAGCTTAAAATTATTTAAATTAAAATAAATTAAAACTGTCGGAGAAAACTATTAAAATGTATGCTTCCTTCATAATATATAACTTTTAATATAGGCTGCCGCATTGTCCACACCGAATCATAAGATTTAAGCAAATAGCCTATGTCATGTGAAAATTACAAAATTGAATTTATTTCTAGAGGGTCTATAAATGACTGAATCTTATTCTACACCATGTATTTTCAATAGTTCCAATATTGTTTTCAGACAGATAACACTATTAGAGGGTTTGGAAAGTGCATAAAGTAAAATAAAAATCGATAGACATAGCAAATAAATTATACTCATATTTATTAATATTATACAAAATAAACAATAATGAATAAATATATAAATATATTTCTGAAGACATATGAATTTCAAAAAATTATAGATTGAAGCGTTAAGTTAATGCACTGTGTAAAGTTAAATTTTAACTCTATTTCGAGTTTCCTTCTATTTAATAGTTAACATATAAGAAATATGTAGCCTACCGGTATAAAAAGTACAGCCAGACCAATTTATAGAAGTAACTTTGTATTATTCGAACTAGTCGCCACATCCCTTTCAAGCAACATTTACTTTGGAAAGTACTTGGAATGCCGACCCCTACCTTTCTCTATGACTGTTTGTGGAAATAAAGCATATGAGAAGCACATCGTGGTTCGGATTCTCAGTTAAGCTGCAGGTTCCATCTTTCATAACAACAGTCATTACATCTTCTGAGAATCTAAGGGAACCGGCTGGCCATCACCCCAACGACCAAACCGAAACATTCGGTTATCATCACGGTGAGTTGACTACAGGTTCACGAGGGCAAATGAGCATAATGACAATTGTTATCGTTAAATATATATTATTAAATTTGTCATGTAACGAATAGTTGATGAAGAACTCGAGATTTTAACCCCATAGCATTAAACATGATAAGTCTCTGTTTTCATGATGTCTTGCTGTCCCATGTCGATTCTCCAAAAATCAGTCATCCCTGCCCTCCATCTAAGTTGCCTATCTTCCTACAGATGTTCCGGGAGAGTCCCGATTATAGGGACTTTGTCCCGGCGTCCCGAATAAAAACCCCAATGACCCGAGCATAACACCTCCTAGCAAGTCTCCTGCTGAAGTTTTGCTGGGAGATTTTAAACATCCACCCTAAAGCCCGGACCTCGCTCCCAGTGATTTCCATCTTTTCTTACACCTCACGAAATGACAAATAATGACAGAGAGGCGAAGATGGATGTCACACAGTGGTTAAAATCCCAGGCGGCAGACTGCTACGACATAGGTATTCAAAAGTTGGTCCCATGGTATGCCAAATGTATCAATTCCGTTGGTGAATATGTTGAAAAATAGCTGAACACTGGCTGTGTCTGTTGCAATAACTATTTATTTGAAATTGTGTTTCGTTTCTGTAAACGGATCCAGGGAAACTTACTTTGTGGACGGCCCTCGTATTTTGTTGAGAATAGCATTTAAAATAATGCTATTCTCAACAAAATTTCATTTTTATTTGTTCAAATTACCCCAAACTATTTAAATATGCTGATAATCCATAGTTTCAATAGTCTTTGTCTCGTTGCTTCTGAATAGTTGATGTGCACTCACTTTGTTAGGATTCCTGTTACATTCGTGTGGTGCTGAGATAAGGTTTCTTTTTTTGACAAACTATGACAGCTCTCGCATATCCGACAAGACCGGCGCCTTATTCACAGCAAAATCTATACATACAGTTCACACTACGTTTTCAGCCACGCCTACCAAATTACGTCCTGGTTTTCATACCTTTGAATCATCTAGACGATGATAATAATTAATTTCATTTATTTATTTATTTATTTATTTATAGATACTACAGACAATTTTTACAAATTTTAAATAGTAGGCATCTTAAGGTATGATGATGATGAAAATAATAATATGAATAATATGATTGATGGATGATACAGGGATGATATTAATTATGATAATAAATGATTGATGATATAGGGATGTGATAAACAAGTACATAACATTTTATACGAACAGGAATTACAGAATTCCTTACATAACAGATGTAACAATAATAATAATAATAATAATATTTTTTATTAGGAATATTCCACAATACAATGGATTTCCTTCATCCCACAACAATCTTTTGCCTCCATAAGTCCCTGTCCATAGCATCTTCTTCACTTAATTCTTTTCTCGCCGTACTCCTTTTCAAGCCATCCATCCAGCATTCTTTGGGCTTCCCTCTTCTTCTTTTTCCTTCTACTTTCCAATCCAAAATTTTCTTGGGTATTCTATCCTCTTTCATTCTGAGTACACGTCCATACAATTTCCAAAATAGTCTTTTCAACTTGCATTATTTCCCTTATTCTATTATTCCGAATTTTTTCTTTCCTGGATTTTCTTGCTGAACGCCTCCAAAAATCCATTTCTAATACCATTAATTTGTTTGCTTGTTGTCTACTTATGGTTCAAGTTTCAGCGCTAGGCTAATGTTGTACTTTGGAGTAATGCCTGATATATTATTTTTTTGGTTCTATGTAAAATATTTTTTACTCCATAAGATTGAATTTAGCATTCCTATAATTCTCTTCCCATCCGTTATTCTTCTTTGAATCTCTAAATTTGTTGTGGCATCCTTTAAAATATTCAACATGTGCAATTTCTTCAGTATTGCATATTAACTTTTCTTCCAAATCCATTGTCAAATATTAAGTTTTATTGAAATTTATTTCTAATAATAATAATAATAACAATAATAATAATAATACACGCAAGAAATCACCCGATACATCGAGTTTAACATTCAAAATATAAGCCAATAAGAAATTTTAGCTTCACAATACCCTATAACACAAGAGGTGCATTTTAATGCTGGTCTTTACCGGTCTTTGAAACAGAATTCATAATTATCCAATTTAGGCCTATTACTAAGCAAGGAAAATTTGGAGTTATTTGGAACGGTTCACTATTTAAAGTGCAGGAGAATCCTTGTGTTGGTGTAAAGACAGCCAAACTGTAAAATATTCGATTTTCAATGTCCACTATTTGGTAACAATAATAATAATAATAATAATAATAATAATAATAATAATAATAATAATAATAATAATAATAATAATAATAATAATAATAATAATAATAGCAATCTTAAGTCACTGAGAACTTGAGCTATTTAAAACTATTGCAGCGCAAATAATAAAACAAGAATTGTGTTTTAAATCTAAAGGCCAGCGGCTAGTTACAATTATTATTTCACAATGTACTCTGTGAACGTCAGCTAGAAAAGTTCAATTTAATTACGCGAAGAACATACAGCAGAAGTAGAGAAGCTCATTTACATACTTCATAACGAAAACTGTCACTCGTCAGTGTACAAACATAAAGCGATTAAAAACGGATTTGCATAAAACTAAGCTTTACGGAGGAGACAAAATGTACAAGCTCGTTTTTCCTACAACGTTTCAATATAAAATTTCATTTGAAAGACAGCCTATGTCGTTGCACAATCCTAAATATAGAATTGATATAGGCTAGCACAGTCTTCTTCAACGATTAATTAATTATCCCGGAAGAACGCACTTACTCCTGTTTATAAATGTGTACATATTGAGCATATGCTAGACGATATATATTCAGGAATGTTACAATTAGAGATGAAGTCAAAACAACGTTAGTTTAATGACACTGAAATATGTCATACATTTAGAGCTTGCGGATAATTTGTACAGTAACTTATTCAGTGTCTATTAATGCAACATGAGATCCGTCAACATTATATGTAATGGAACTAAAAGGTTTCCTTTTTTATCCATATTAAGTGGAATTAACAGCACAACATTTAAAAAAAAAAAAAACAGCATAATCATTATCAGTTATGAAGTACCGGCGTTTCCAGACTATGCCGTAAACACTGTCTACTGCGTTGCGTCGAATAAATTCCAGCCAGTCGTGATTTGAACCCCGGACACTCAGAGTAACGATTCAGCATTTTAAAAATTGCGATAGTAGGGCATATTACGTTATTAACAGAGAACAACATCGTAGCTGTAACCGAATGGGCAGGTAAATATCCAGTGAGCACCTGAATTTCGCATCGTGTGTAAAACGCAGATTTTCCTAGTCACCAATCCGCAAGGTGATAGATTATGTACTCGTATGTGTATCCTTTGTTTTTCATCATGCAGCTCTGTAGCCTTATTTACATTCATAGTTCACTTTTCTATTTCTCTCTGCCTCTTTAATGCCCAGCCTATTTTCTGTACAGTAAACTATATATTCTTCTTTCCTTCCCTTTATCACATATCTACTGCATCCTCACCTGCATATTTAAAGAATGCGCATGAATGTTAAATATTCAATTTTCATTGAAAACTATCCCTTGTGGGCATAAATCGTATAACATTGAATTCAATACTGGTCATAAAATTAATTTACCAATCACGTACGTTTTACAACAAATAACAGCGAAAATTGGAAACTGTTGGCTACACTTCGTATATAGGAGTTAAAAGATATCGTAATAAACGTTTTTGTAATCCGCCTATCAAATATTTTAACAATATATGCTATACGGATGGACATATGAAATTCTATTGAGAAATGAATATTCAGCACGCTTGGTCATTTCACAATAGACTAGAATATAAAGATAAAATAGGCAATAAAAACAGCAGTTCGTACAATGAAACAAACGAGTATTCCCATTAAAAATCCTATTTTGATCCACTCGCTGAAAATGCCTTGAAATGCGCATAGACAATAACTGTATTCTGAGGAAAATAAACACAAAACAAAAAATAATACACATTCATTTGTTGTATATAGAACTACGTACTCAAGTGTGAGTGTAACGAAAGATTATTAAATCTGGAAACAATATTCTCTACTATTATATACTTAATTTCAATTAATTCAGTGAAATGTGATGAATTAATATTTCCCCAAATTAGAATTTAGCAAATTTGGATTACAAAACGTTCGAATTGATTCTAACAGATACGTTACATACGTATAATTTATTATAAACAAGAACCTGTCGCTGCAAAATAATTTTGAACATTATCCTAAACATATTGTAGCAAACAATCGTTTTATTCATGGGTATCTATTTCTGTAATTTCGTAACTTTTACTTTGTATCTGAAAATGTCAAGATATATCATATATTATTTTATTTTTCCATATCTACAACTTTAATAATATACTAAATCACACTTTAAACACACTTAAAGTAATTTTATTAGACCTTCCTTAATTTCACATTTGGAGAGGGAAAGATTACTTCAAACGTCATTTCGTCTAAGTAAGGTCTGATACTACAGATCTTGCATTTCCTCAAAACATCTACCTAGATAGTTATGAGGAGCTTATCTCCTACGGAAGGACAGGAAAGAGGAAGAATAGGTAAACTGTGAAATCGACGAAGCATGTGAGCATAAAAATCTTGTGGTTTACAACTGTACGGGTTAAGGCTTTAATTTCTATCCGAAAACAAGATACACACACTTGAAATATTGTAATAGGCCTATTATGTTTTCTATCCAAATAAAACTCAAAATATAATACGGATGTATAAAATACTTTTTTTTAGTTTTTAGTGTTGGAAACAAACATAATATACATAAGCAAAAAACAATATGATAAGTTTATGTTTTTTAATACGTCTTGCCCATTTTTTCATTCAATATATACGTGATTTTACTTGGAGAAGACTTACATTTTTCGTATACTCTTCATATTTCTGAATTTGCACTCTTGATTGGTTTACAAACTAAAACGCATTCATGCCACAATTAGCTAAGCCGCCATTATCCACAAGGACCCCGGAGGAAAGGGCTTGACAAAATCTATCCTAACATCAATAAATAAAAAAATAAAATAAAAACTGCTGGACAATGCAGGAAAGTATATAATTTGAAAGCATACGGATTTCTGTGGCACAAGCTAGACCTGGTAAAGAAACCTTTACAGCTAGGTATCTTAAGGATTTTGCAGACCCACAACTAATGAATACAAATGTAATTAACTCCATTTGTACCTAAGCATTCTTCGTATTTGATTAATGTTTAGCTAATGGCCTCGCTTGTTAATTTATAGCTGATTATTATTAAGATAAGCTTAGTTACACCCAGGTATACCGCACACTATGGCAATAAATTACATGGGGCCGGTTAAACATTGTACTATATGAGACCAGACGCATAAAAAAGTAGGCCTATAAAGGGATAATTCAAATTCTCCTGCAGTGTAACGTCGACATATTTACTTACCACGTTTAAACTGCCTCCTTATAACGGAATATGTAATAGGCCTATGCGACATCCAAACTAAACCTTACAATGCTCCGTTTCATACTTAAAAGAGCATTCCGCGATAAAATAAAAGTTGACTTTAATAAAACAAATTTTTCAGTTTCAGCAGAATGGTATAATTGCGAGGCTTTATACTAGAGTTACTGATTCCGGAAAACTGCAACGTCATCCCCGCTCAAGGTAATCTTGACTTTTAGAAAGGTATTTTATATAAAATCACATAAATATGTGCACAACAATACAATATAAATGTTGAGTTGACGACATACTAGAGATATAAGAGCAGGAAACTGAAAACAGTATTTATTTCAATTCAAATTAAAACAATCTTACGTATGGAGAAGTTCATATGAATTGATTTCTGATAGGATTTAGCAAATTTAATTTAGGACCAAACATCATTTCCGGTGAATTTATTTCACATTTCATTTCAATATAATTTAGTAAATAATAATAGTTGATTATAGTAGTGTATATTCTCGATGCAGCCTCCATGCAAAGGTCACGTAGATCATGTTACACCATATTATTATCTAGATAAGTTTACTAAAGGTAATTATTGTTAACAGGAAATTGGTGGTAATTATTAAACTCTATTAATATACTGTTTGTAGAATTGTGCAAAACTAGAATCAAAAGAATCCTAAGTAAATTGGCTTTATTGCGAGAGAACATCGAAATTATATTTTTAATGTGAAATAACATCAACATTTACCCTACTTTTATACCAAAATTTAATATTTTTTATTCACTTTATAACGACCAATGGTTCAATCTCAACTAAGAAAAAATTGCCATCTTTTTCTAGTTTTCGATAAATGACATTCGTGCATCGGTAACACGCGAGCAGTATTATTCGTATATCTCGGAAACTGATTGAGAGATGATGTAAACACCGCTAATCTTACGATCACTTTTAAGTAAAAATCTTATTACATAGCTCAAATTTCAAATTTTATAGCAAACAGTTCAAATTTCGAATTTTATCGAAAATTGTTCCTTTAATTACATACATACAAACTTAAATGCTGTATGTTTTAGGTTGTTTTATTATTATTATTTTTTTTGTATCGTTCATCTGTGCTATTTCTCCTTTCAGCATTAACTCGAATTTAAATAGTCTGCATCACTTTTTCCAACGAGAAAAGATCTGAAGATAAAAAGCAAATAATAAACTAATACGTTCAAAACATACTTAGGTTAATTTTTTAAAGCTAATAATAAATATGCAATTACGTTCTACATTCAACCGGGTATTCTAGTCCGAATAATTAATAAATTACCATCTTCATAAAGAGGATTAGAGGATTATCTTCATAACTTCTCGAAAATCACTGAAGATGGCACATCATATGTGCGGAAATGCACCTTAATAGGTCTACGTAAGTTAACACATCTGAGATACAAAGTAGAAGAACAAAACTTAACAACAAACAGTTTCATAAATATGTGATTTTGTAAAGGTTGCGATGGCATTGTTTTAATGTGTTTTATAAGTAAAAACAATCAGATGAGATTACTTTATATTCAACGACATATTCGCGATATTGTTCAGCATCAGTGGGAAGTACAATCATTAGGGAACGCAGTTATATTAGGAAAGACGCCTTTATTTCAAGGTAAATTCAGAGAGAAAGCTGCCTGATTAAAAACTTTAAAACAGATTTATAATCCACATGAATCACGTAAGAACATCCAGCTTTTGCCTGCTTGTATGTGTAGTTTTAGGAATAATATTTATTAGCTAAGAAAATTGAAAAAAAAAGGTTTCTTTGGAAAACAGGCCGCAGAAAACCTCATCAGTCAACACATATACCAAGATAATACAGCAGTGAAATGAAGACGTAATTACAGCAAGTGAGGAGAAGTTCGAACAGAACGAAGAAACTTCAATGAAGAAAACTACCAGATAACTCGTTAAGTGAGAAGCAATGATTATCCTTCTTTATGTAATCCTCCCTATAATCCTTATCCTCATCTCCAAACTTTTCTTTCTCTTCTCCATCAATTTGAGATAATCGACAGTGGTTCTTGTCGATGACCTTCCTTGTCACATTTTCATCCTCGTCGTCGTCGTTGTCATCATGTCATCACCAACATCAGGAAGCATTATCACAAGCATCATTACGGCAAGAGCATATCGCAATATCGCCATCAACATTATTGTTAGCTCAATCGGAACTATAATCATTCTACACAATACCATAATAATAATAATAATAATAATAATAATAATAATAATAATAACAATAATAATAATAATAATAATCATAATAATACTGTAATACACATTGACGTTCAGATTTCCAATACCACCAATTTCCTACGGATCTCCCTTGTGGTGAATAGGTATTAGATAGGAATAAAGACCTATATTATAGGAGAAGAATTCCTCCGACACTGGGATTCGAACCCAGGACCTTTGGCTATCAGTACCACTGTTCTACCAACTGAGCTAAGCCAGAGTTCACTTCACAGCGCCATATGGAACCTCTCTCCTATGACTGATTGCCCTTAATGGTCTGCCATATATACATACACTTATTAAATAGGAGGCTTAGGCGGTAGAAAATCTGCCCTGATATCGCAATTATCGGTGGGGTATGGGTACAATACTCGCTGCAACCTAATTATCTGTCTGAAGACACTGCTTCTACCTAGCAAGATGCATATACATAAATATGACTGCAAGCTATATGCCAAGGGCCTATTTGCTTCGCCAAATTTATTTGGCAGACCCTAAATTATTTCACGAATTATCGTAGGGGTATTGTTTAGTGGGTTTTGTGAGGATAGAGATGATGTGAGTGGACAGGTCTTGGATGTGGTCTGACCATTACACCCTAGGTGAGTCCTGCAAGCTGTACAAAAAGAGAATTTTTGCATGGCAAGAATCAAGACAGAATGAATGAAACGTTTGTTCAAACAACTTTCACTCGTGAACCTACACGAACCGAATAACATGCCGCTATTCCCTCAAGGTAATTCTAGAGGTTCATACGGTGTTTATTATGTGTAAAATACCTACTTCAACGTCTGAATATCTGACTGCTAAAAAGTGAAAGGAAACAATACAGTGAAGCCTGGAATTTACTCACGGCGAAATAAAGCTATTTATTCAATAAGCAGGAAAAGCGGAACTATTTTTTTGTGTTCCAGATACAGACACATTGCGTAAGTTTCGTCCTACAATAAAGGAAGCTACTCACTCTCAGGGCCGTATTTCTAAATAGGCTAAGTAGGCTGCAGCCTAGAGCGGCAATTTTTCAGGGGCGGCAGTTTGGCAATTTATTCAAAAGTTAAAATGAAGTATTTCAGACGTTAATAATATTTTCCGTACGAATTACGTGGGGTGAGTTGTTTTAGAGAAGTTGGTACATTTTTCAACAAATACACCAGTAATTAACTACATTTTCACCGTGTAGGACAACTTAATTCAAATTGAACACAGTTCTTCAATTACGCAAAAGATAGTCATTAGCATTAAAATATAAAAATATGTCTAAAATAATGATTACTGATCATTGATGATGATGAGTGTTCTGCCCGAAGGCAGGTCCAGACCCTGGACGAAGCCATGGGGTGATGACCACGACTCGTCTGAGGTGATTCAGGCAAGGATGATACCTCGGAGATTTGCCATTGCCTCTCGCGGGATGGGAATGATACTAGATTCGGTCATAAACTCACCAAGCTGACCAGCGCTTTAAACAAATTAATTAATTAATTTCGAAACCCATTTCATTTCTTAAAGAATCTTAAAAGAAGTAAAAAAAAAAAAAAACAAGTTGATAACTAATTTGATTTTATAATTTATTATGTAGTCCATTAAAACTGTAGTTTTATCTAAACAAAATGAACTTTATGTTTAAGAAAGATGAAAACACCAATGAACTCTTATCTTTTTGCTGTATAAAACAAATGTATTAAGCAAACCTGAACTATAGAAGGGGTGGCAAATGGACTTTAGCCTATAGGCGGCATATTCTTAAATCCGGCCCTGCTCACTCTGATATATTTATGTAGGCTACACTTATGTGGAAATTGCAATTCATCTGTTAACATTTTGCAATAACTGTGTACGTTCATAATGCTTGAAAATAAATATTCCTAACACAAATTCTATTATCTAATGACTAATGGGCTTTAGCTAGCAACAGACATTTCTATCTTATGTGCTCTTTGTGGTCGTTTATCATTTAAGGATTGAAATTAAAGGGTTTATTTAAAAAAACGGACAACATTTCCAGTTTATGTGGTCTTGACATACAATATTCAGCAGAGCTATTAGGTGGTAAAATTTTCTTCTTCAAGATTAAGGCAGGTTCTGAGTAGAAGGCAGAAGGAAATCAAATATTCCTACAAAAACTTGACAGGACAATTTCTATTCAGCAAAACATGAACAATGCGAGCATATGTTTTCAATTTTCAATTTATTTCTATTTGTTCCTATCGAATCTGTACTATCCATTTATCAATAAATATTATTATAAATATTATTTATTACAAAATTTAATATTTTATTTCTACAAAAACAAGTCAAGTACAACAGATGAAAGTTTTTTTTTTATTCCTAAAAAATTAAATTTCTGGACTTGTCCGGCCTTTGTAATCAACCCTTAATTGATCATTCTGACTTAAGAATAAAAAAAATAGATATAGCTTATTTCCGTCGACTGTTCTGAACTGTTGAGGGTTTTGATAATTTTCTTTGAACCTAGGGTAAAGTTTCTGTTATGGCATTCCTACTATCTCATTGCTTTTAATAGGGAAAGGAGAGGATTGGGTTTCCTCCCTGTAAGAAGTACTCAGCATTTTCCATTTACATTCCACCAACCTTCGCTGGTTTATCCGCCATTCACATGTCCAATTTCGTTATGATTATCATATCAAGTAACAAAAAACTAATTCGCTAAAACTCATATCCCGCATAACAAATATTCTTGTTACCTAATTTCAAATGTCCACAATAACTCGTTACAGCTGACATAAATTATAGGTACCGCAAAGAAATTACGGAAAATAAAGCAGATGAAGCACCGATTTCAAATTGAAGTTATCTCCTAGCTACAAACTTAAAGATTCACTCACCTTTCAAAAAGCAAAGGTAAATCAATCATTGCACCCTTCGCAATGCAGATAAACCCCACCGAAAGTGCCCTATGGTCGATAGCTAATAGGCTGACCATAATAAGGCGACACCGGGGCATTCTTCTGAGAAACTTGAATACCGGTACGTATTTAAACATCACTTCTCCAATGAAAAGGCGGATACGGGTTCTCTTCATAATGAGCTTGGTGTAACGTATTTAGTTTCCCTCACTCTGTCATTAGGGCCTTACGTTCTAATTAGATCGCTTTACAGGAAAAAGTGGCTGGAACCTGCAAATTTAAAACATCAAAGAATTCTTTATGTGCAATCAGGAGGTGCACCTTCTTCTAGACCCTCATACTATTTTTGAAGAAGATATTTTTCTTTTGCTCTCATGTAACCGTAAGGAAATAAAAGAAATTTAAAGATAACCGATTACATATAAATCCAGATAATCCACTAATCTGACGCTATCTTATGTTGTGTACCTTCGGCCCAGCAGAAAAAAAGTAAGTTTTTAACGGAATATACAAAATAAAACAAAAGAGAACACAAGCATTTCGACAAGCAACCTTAAACCTGCATTTCTTCTATATATCATTTTACTACTAACTATTTATTACTAGTGGAGAGACTTGTTTTGATTTAGTTTTATTTCACCTGTATTGTGAAGTTTCTGTACTTCCTAAGTATATTGAAAAAAAAACTGCCCCTATGAGTATTTCGTAAAAAAAATTACTGTAGATCCTCCATCAAAGGCTTTCGGATTTACAGCCAATTTGAAGATCGTACAGTAGGCCTACATGTGAAAAATAATAAAAATAATAATAATAATAATAATAATAATAATAATAATAATAATAATACATTTACTACTATAAATCACAATATAAAATGTTTACAAATACGAAACTGAACGAAACCTAACAGGCAAAACTTGTGATCGGGGCTGTTCAATTCAATATACTGAAATACATTAAAGAAAATATTTTCAGAAATACGTTTAGTTTCTAACTCTTTAGTCCAGGACAGGTTTTTAACTCTTAAGAAGAGTTGGTCTTATTATATAAATAATAAAATACTTCAAGCAGTATAATAAATTAAGTAAGATTCCCCGAATAAACTCAAAGGCCAAATGTTGAGCAAAGTAGAAATTTGTAAACTCTGATCATTTTGAAATACTGTATTTTTCATTATATAATTTACACTGTTCAAACTGATATACATGTACTTCTTGTTGTACTGAATCTTCGGTTTTAGTGACGAACTTGAATAAGCAACGGTTGCTGCTTCACACATACCCTATGCTCAGGTATAAAAATAGAATCATCGATTTTATCGATTTACATTATCGATTACATTATTGCCTTAGCATAATGTCCTAGTACGCAAATAGTACATTATGCAACAAGCCTATTAAGGCATTTATTAAGATGCGAGTATGTTTATGAAACGAGCAACGCGAGTAAAAGAATTTTCATACGAGTATCTTAATTCCCATCATAGGAAAGTTACACACGACTGTTCTTGTTCGACAATAATAAATTAGTCCGAATGTTTAAATTTTGATATTTTAGATTCACCTAAACAGACAAGAACGAGCCCGCCATGACCTTCGAATCCAGGTGGTTGACGCAGTTCACGTCTTCTACAAGAGATAGCAGCTTACGGCGTCGGTCAAATTGAAGCTTCCCTTTGCTGTTTTCTTCAAACCAATTGATTTTTACTGCACGAAATGAATTCATTTTAGTATGATACTAAAATTAACACGAACAGAATTAGTTTTATTTCAAATCCAGGCTATGTATTATGGAGATTTCAGCTACTACTCTCAAGGTCTCAAGATCGTTCTCAGAGTTTGTAGTGTATAATGAATTTTATTATGATACCGTTACGTCACATGTAATAAGCGTATTAAAGTATGGGCGAACAAAAAATAAAGACAAGCACTGTCAATGACTACAGATATTTCTAAACAGCAATGAAATTTACTTATGCACCGAGAAATAAAATCAGGTAAACTGATATAACAAAGTGACAGAATGCTTCTTTTTAAAACAATGATAATTGCAATTAAGATAGGCCCATGCAGGAAAGAAGTTATTTTTGTAATAGATCTCCGAGTTAAACTCCAAAAACAAAATGCGCTGGCAATAATATTAATGATGCAATAGGCCTACGATTCGCTGACATGTTTGTTTCAAGTTTAAAGCAGCCTTATAGGTTATCAATTAATAAAAAGTTAATCTGAAATCTATCTGTCAAGAATTATATTAGGTATATTGCTGCACAGGAACGAATATCTGCATTATATTTCAATGTATTTTTCTTATTATTTATTTATTTAAATAAATAAATAAATAAATAATAAGAAAATTATATTAAAATATAATGCAGAAATCGGTATCTATAGAATGCACAATATAATATCAATATTCAACGGCTAGTTGTGTTTTAAATCTTTTATTTACACTATTAATTACACTGACATCATTATGAAGAAATGAATCAATCAAGACGGGCTAACAATATCAGTAAACGATTAATATTTGTTGCGTTATATTCAATTATATTGTGGGCCATGCAATAAATAATTTTGTAGCGTTTTCTATCCATTACAAAATTAATATTGATATACTCGTATTTCGATACCGGTCAGCTGATATGGTCCAATTTAAATAGGCTTGTACCCATGGACGTCATAAATGCTTATGCCAAGTTTCGTGAAATTCGATAAAGAGTATTTGAGTTATCGCACTTTTTTAATATATTACCATAAAAATAGGCACTAAATTGAGCATTACTCCGGTACCGGTCAACCGTTTAGGTCCAATATCAATAGGCTTTATCCCATGGACGTTATAAATTCCTATACCAAGTTTCATGAAAATCCGATAAAGCGTATTTCAGTTATCGCGCGTACAGACACCCGGATAGACGGACGGACATTCATTTTCCCATCCCCACACACAATCTCATAAAGTACCATACTGGCACTTAATAATCCATTGTATAAGATGTTCATAAGTAGGGACCGGATTTTTAGGTTTTTAAAAACACTGTTTTAGGTTTTCCCTTAGGTGAAATAGTTTTTTTTAAGGTTTCTTATCCAAAATATCGTTTTCGGGTAGAATAATTGGTTTAATGAATTTGAATGTGCTACATAGGATTCAATACATCATTAACACGTCTTCTTAAAACACAGTGTGACCACTCAGTGTGAATAACAAGACAGTACTAAAGGCAAACAAACGCTTTAAAACACAGAATTCTATACCCTCGTTCATACACGGCAACAATGGTTGTTCGTACGAATATTTTAAAAGGAATACGCCGGTACTCTACACTTCCTCTCTTGATACTGTCCGTCCTAGACGACAATGGGTTGAACGAAACGCTGGTGGTATTAATTTCAACCCACAAAAATTATTGTCTCTCCGCAAAATATCGATTCCTCAATTGACAAGCAAAAAAGACAAAAAAAAAAGTATCCTAAATTATATATTTTATGTTTTATATCCCGTTTAGGTATATTTAGGTTTTTATACCCCATTTAGGTATTTTTAGGTGCCACAGAATTAATGTGGGTGAATCGTACGGACATGATTCGAAAAAGTGTATGAGCGCTTTTTGTTTAGGAAGCAAAGAAAAAAAAATAGGTAAAAACCTAAGAATCCGGTCCCTATTCATAAGCTAAAATAATATGTAGACCTTCCCTCCTCGTGTAGAATATTTTATTGGGAATGAATAACAGAGGAATATTATAATCCACACAGTTATTTTCATACCATTATCACAACTCTCTCAAATTCTGAGGAAGCGGCAACTTTGCGGAAGTCGCGTGATTCACGAATATTTGTGGCAACGTAATTAATTTCCTTGAAGAGCTGTGGACTAGAAGATTGAATTCTAACTTTCAACTCTCACATTACTGGCAACTGTGATGTTTACTTCAACCTCTGAATTTCAGAATTTCTAATCAAAGCGTAAGAAGTGAAAGAAGAGGTGATTACAAAATAATTCTAATAGATAAATGTGCTCATATCCTGCTATGCTTGCTACACTAAAGTACTGTCTATTTTAATTAACCATAATTAATATTCCTATTCATAATTACATAAAGCACTTAATGTACAAAGGGAATTCGGCAAAAGGCACTAGTTCGTTACGAATTAAAATTAATAATGCATTATTTAAATTGCTGCATAATTAACTGCAGTTAAAATCCATCGTTTAGTAAATGCGGAAGAGAGAGAGCTTAAATATTGAAACATATTCAAGCTCTCTGAATACATGGATATGATAAATGGCTATATGCTGTAACAAAATCAATATGTTATGTAAATGAAGAGAACAAAAAAACTCGCCCCTTGCATATTTTAATTTATAGGCTCAATTGAAAAGAATCAAGAAGCAAAAAAATTAATGAAGATAAAGAATAAAGAAAGGAATAAAACAAGAAAATGACAGACAAGAAAGACAGAGAGTATTTAACAATAACATTAAGGAAACAAACAAAAAGTAAAAACCTAGAAACTTTTAAATCACCTCCAAGGTTCAATGTAAGTGAAAGCACTGGCAGAAAATTACAAAAATTATAGTTCTCAATACAATCGTGTGCTTTGTAAAATCAAAATAATCTACTATGCAGGATCAAAATCGCACCAACCACAGTACACACCGAGATAGCCATCTTAAAACCCAAAATAACGAAAATGATGTTAGCCTAC
Organism: Ectobius pallidus; assembly: GCA_964059195.1. Lineage (NCBI taxonomy): Eukaryota > Metazoa > Arthropoda > Insecta > Blattodea > Ectobiidae > Ectobius > Ectobius pallidus. The sequence goes on from CAXKWD010000004.1 coordinate 61,481,061, forward strand.
TCAAGTGCAAATCTTACTGAAATTGTACAGAGGTGGCAAGCTTCGATTTCCAATTATCAATATAACCTAATTTATTCTTTACCTCGGAATACTGCTAGACAATATATTGTTTTATTTTCCAATTATCAAGTGTTTCCACATACTTTCTCCTTACTTTTTTCTATGCCCAGTGATCAATATTTTGTTTCATTTTACTTAAGACTAAATATTGTCTACATGCTGTTTTTTTCTTATTCCATTAATTCAAATACTTATTAAAGTTTTAAGAAGTTTTCTCTTAGGTTTTACTTTTCTACGATTGGATAGTTAGTTATATTCTCAGACTGGAATAAGTAATAAGGAATTTCCACTCTTCGTAAAATAATCAATTTGGATTAACTTCGAGTCCGTAAGTATTTTCTTGGAAAAGTCTGTTATCAGAATAGTACAGTTTTGTTCTTTGGCATGTTTTTAAGAAGAAAATACTGTCTAACGACATTTAAAAATAAGAAATTCGATCTAATCGGAAATCAGACGCCATTCTCCAGTGAAAAAAGTTTCTGTACTTCGCTTTATCTGTTATCGTGACAAGCAAAGCATTACACACCATGATAGAAAATTAAACTATTCAAGCTTTCCAAAACTACTTTCAAACAATTAAACAAATACGTGCGAACGGCTATAGCAGATTCCCTCAGTCTTTTATACAGGCCAACTGAACCAAGGGATATTACAATATATTCATCCATCGAGGTCCATAGTGAAGAGGTGTAAGGCGATTGCCAAGACAAGATCACTAAAAATCAACTATACACGACAGAAGATTTAACGTATCTATATAGGTTATAATCTAATACTATCAACGAAATAAAATGTAGTAGGTAAGAACCAAGGTAAGAAGTATCAGTATACATATGGACGGCTCAGTGCCAGAGGTGACTAAGTGCCATCAAGGTCAATTTTAATATTTTGTATTTAATGGCTAGTGAAGATCGTATTCTATCTATCCCAAACATGATTAACAGCCTGACTGTGTCTGGAAAGTGTTGCCACTTGCAAGCAAGTTTGGCTCTACAAGAACCAACTGCAAATTTTGTGCCAGACATGACTAAGTAGCCTACTAGCAAGATGGTAGATGTGCTGAGTGGGTATTCTTCAGAGTCCGACTTTTCTGCTGTTAGCGACGATGATGGGACATATTTATTTACCAGAGGGAGAAATTTCCGCTAATGAATCAGGTATGCATACTTCATTTAGTTATGAAAACATGGATTGTGGACTCTAAAAACTGGCAGAAAATGTTATTAAATACTAGGGGCACTTATTCAGGTGTGGCCTTCTTACATTCTCGTATCATGACTGACTTATTGGGATTGTTAAAGTATATCCCTCCTGTCCATCATCAGTTCTACAGAAACCTTGCAACAGCGGAGTCATCGGAACAGGATGAAGAAATCACAGCACAGTTGTCTCCAGGGTGTGCTGACTTGTAGTTTAAGAATTTCTACATATTTTGAAATCCATACTATTCTATTCAATTATTTTTTTAATATGCTTGTAAAAATATTAATGATTTATTGTTCTGAAAATTATTATACGATAATCTAGTTGTGCAATGCTTTTTTTTTTCAAAAGAAGTGTGACATTTTAATTTGATCTTGAAGCAGACTGCTTTAAAATGGTTTCAATGTGAACACCTGATTTTATTTTCATTCACTATTTTTATAATATTGCTACCATGTTTTGTTTTTCTTTGATGTTCTGAGAGCCAAACATGACTAACTATTGCGTATGTGCCAATTTATTAAGGCGATGTTGCGCCAAGCATGACTATGTACAATCATGATTTTTGCAAGTGTGTGTACACATACTAGCATAAAAGTAAGAAGTGAATGCTTTGCCATTATGAAAGAGAGAACTTTCCTCTTGGTACAGATATTTAAATAAATGCTTTTGAAAACTGCTATAATTTTAAAACTACTGTTTACTTTAACCTTCATTTTCTCATAACTTGTCAAATGGTGCTTAGTCACCTCTGGCACTGAGCCGTCCATATATGAATCATATTCCTAATGGTTTTTATTCATTAACAGAAATTTCGTAAATGCTATTTGAAAATATTAGTCAAGTAGGCCAACACAATAAAATAATATCAACATATGACTTTTTAATGAAAGACTCGAATATCCTTATTCATAATATAAAATTATTCTAGAAATATTTTACAACAACCAAAATTAATAAAACAATAGGCCTACATTTAATCTCAATGCACTATTAATTATGAAGGGATTTGCATTGATAGATATTGGTATTCATAAATAGTTGTCAGTTAAACTATAAAGTTGAACGTCATGTGCAATCAATATTTGGTACTAATGGACTACATATGTTTATGGTGAATCAACCATTTGTAAATGCAAGCACGTAGCATTCAATACAGTGCTTCCTTAAAGACATCAAAATCCACCATTCTCCCCTCTTCGCTTGGAATCGTCAGTCATTGATTTCCTATTGAATTACATCACTGTGTTGTAGAATGGAAATGCATTTAATGAAGTCAATATACGATAGTGAAATCAGTACCAATAACAAAGAGAATTCGCATTGAATGTGATCTGCTTCTTATGCGTCCATCACAAGTCCTTGACGTTCTTCACAATGATAGATTTGAGTATATGGGTTTTTCGTATCACCACGAAACATCTGAAATGAGCCAAGTGTATTCACGACAATATGAACACTGTCATCAAACTTTAAAACCGGAAACGCACACTGTATAATACAATGTCATTTATAATCTAAATTGTTTTACTTCATTCAGGGTATTCAAGAAACAAATCAAACCATTCCTAACGGTAAAACTATTCACACTAATCAAACAACATTCTGTTACCTGCTTCTTTCTCTTATTTTGAAAAGCTAATAGCCTATCTTCTGAACTGAAGCTGCCGAGAAGGCACTGGTTTTCTGATACTAAGTGACAGAGTTTCGAACCCGATCCAGGTTGATGGCATTAATATGTGCGTAAATGAGAAAAGTCCCACGTCTGTAGATTCACCAGGCATAAAAAAAATTTCCTTTGGAGCGAATTCTGCCAAACTAGCGGCTGTTACAGGCCTTAGTAGCAGTATACCAATCGGGTAGTAACTTACTTGAGTAATTTCTTGGTCACAATCTTTGATTGAAAGTGGAAAATATTTTATAAATGCAACCATTTCAGTTTTCTGTTCAAAATGAAATAGCGTTCTGGAGAGCCACTGGAATTTGCTGCAAGCTCCGAGGGGACATTCACCTGATGTGCTTGTTACGATACGATACGATTAATTTCAAATGTAAAAAAGAAAATCAAATAAAATGCACTTCGACATGAAACTTCATAAAAAATATCTCATAAGAAAAATATTGAAAGGCTAAAGCAAATTCTCAAAACGGATGTGTAGTTTTGCCAAATGTCATCTATTTTAGGTTCTAAGAAGATAGCAATCTGAGTAAATTATGGCCCCTAGTGCAAGTTGTATATTCCCTCATGGAATTCCCTCATGGAAGCGAAGCTAAGAATAAACTTCATCTAAAGATTTTTTTTTGTTTGTTTATGGTTATTTAACGATGGGTGTGTACTGCAACTTAGCCCTGTAACCGACGCCAGTGGGCTTGAGTTTTTTTATATGCTTCTACAGACACGGATCGTTACATTTACGCGGACATAAATGCCATCAACCTGGGCCAGGATCGAATCCGTGAATCTGGGAATAGAAAACCAGGCTCTACCCAGGCCATCTAAATTAACAGATGACCACATGGCTGAATTTGAGTTTATCATAATTGTTAAGGCATTGTAATATTTATAATTTTACTTATACAAAAAATATACCACAAGAAAGGATACGTAAAGAATGCAGAAATAAATTGCGCACTGGTAATAGATAAGTTAGGCCTAATATTCATCCTCGCAAATCAATAGGTGGAAGGACGTCCACGTGATCATATCCCACGCACGAAATTCCTTCGAGATTCTTCAAACGTAACCACAGCCTTTTTTAAAACCTTATAACGTATTCAAGGTCGTTAATACACGAAGTATAAACTTTTACAACTATCAGTAAGAAGTTGAGTATATAGCATTATGCAAACACAATTAATTTCAGGATCGACAACTTTCAATATTATCGAATAGCAAGCAGACTATGAGCATGGCTACATGTAACATCCTGTTATTTATGCCTCGGGTGAAAACACTTGTGCTACAGCAAAGTTATTCAATAGATTATCGGGAACCATTAATCAGTACATTATTTGATGGTCTCAACCTACTAAAACACATTTCTTGTAAACACCATTAAGAACTTTGATACCTACTTCTGTCTTCCTCTAAAACCAATGTAGCTAATGACATTCAGCTTCTCCGAGAAAAACACAAACTAGATGGGAATCAGAAAGTGTTTTCTCTGTCATATTTATTTAAAATGATTCAGAATTGAACACTCTTCAACTGAGGAATTCCCCGAGAAGAATCGTAACATTAAATGCAGTAGAACCCCAATTATCTATGCCTCGATTAATCGATGGCCTATAATCTATATTATCCGCAATACAGCTACATATTATATGCGCTGACTTCAATCTTGGCAGGAAAATATAAGTTTTTGTGGATTTCTTTAATTCTATTGTAAACTCAACTCTACTGGCAGAAGCACGTTCTTTGCCCTAAGTCCTAGTCTCACCGCCATGACTCAAGCATGTTCTTTGCTGTATTCAAAATCAAAACTTTTTCGTAATAGATAGAAAAAAGGACGTTTTATTCTTGCAGTATTCTTGTTTAGAAGAGCATTCATTGAGCTAACAGATGAAGCCTTTAACCTTTTCAACGCCACTGACGTAAATACGCGACGTCTCAAAATTTCCAAACGCAGAGGTTAACAGTATATTGCTTTATGTAAAATGTCAGGACTTTTATCCATGTATTAAAATTCTAATTTATGGAAAAGAGCTATTAAACAAAACATTTTCCTACCTAATCCAAACTTTACAGCCACAAATGACTTCATTTGATGAATGCCTTATTATTACCAGTGTAAAAATTTACCACTGAAAGGCAAGGTTACCAGATGTAACTATTTTTAGCCAATGTGGCTAATTTCCATGCAATGAGGTTAAAAATGTTTCTGGAAAATTAGCACCTGTTTTTGGCTAATTATGGCCGAGTTACTAATCTGATGAATTTAACATTACGTATTTGGTGTAGGCCTAATACATAATATTATAGGGGATAAAACTAAACATGGCAGCTGGGCGCAAGTCAGTTTATTGCCTGCGTTTATGGTGTAACAGTGTGAATACAAGGGTTTCACTCCGTTTCACATCTGATTGTTGGGCTATACGTGCATCTGTGCAGCGCATATTGCGGTCCATTGTACCTATTTTTTTTTTAATAATTGTTTATTACCTAGTTACCCATCATGAATAGAAAATGTAATCCAGAATGAGAAGCCGATCATAAACGGCTTATTAAAACACAGTGCGATATATTGGTAAACTGTGTAACTGTTGTATTTTTATTTTCAAGAAATATAATATAATATTACTTGAAAACATGAATATTCCAAACCTTTAACACTAAGTTCAGTTTGCAGTACTTCCATAGTTCAATCGATCAATTGAGTGAAGTTTCATATATATATATATATATATATATATATATATATATATATATATATACACACACATACACACATTATACATATTATAAGTGGCTAAAAGTGACTACTTTCTATTAATTTAACGGCTAGTATTGTCCCAAGTTGTTAAAACAACTGGCAACCCTGCTCAAAGGGTTAAAACAATTTAACTACAAATGGACAAATCACATTCTTTCGCTGTGATCTCCACTGGAAAAAGATCACAAATACCGGTACATAAATATGGTCAGTCTAAAAACGCGAATATTTTTATAATACCTCGCTTTACTGCCGCAAGTGTAATTTCTGAACTAAACTGTTTTGTTAGTCAAATATTCTGAATTAATCTTAAAAATGTCTGAAAACCTTCAGGACTTCAGTTATTAACATAGATGATTTAATACATTACGTTTATTATTAGTCTTCACAGTTTTTCTGTGGATTCTGAACATTTCAATAGTAGACTTCATTCTAAGAATTAATGCTGACGTAAAGCCCTAAAATGTTTATACGAATCTATGGAAGGACTTTATCAGCGTGTTATCATCGTAATTCACATAAAACAGCTATTGTACTGAAATTTCCCCCACTGATTTCTAACTTAGAGTCCTCTGATTATTTAATTTAATGACTGCTTATATAAATCTATATTTTACCTCTGAAGAGTTGGTAATTTATGTGTTTTATGTTACTTTGAATCGTAAGCATTGTTTAACAGAACTCCCTCCGACTATATAAAGTATCATTTTACGGGCAGAGCCCTTTAAGGTAAAAATGTGGAGCCAGTTATAGAGATTATAAAGGATATCACCAGATGTCACTATCGTTCTTTTCCCTTTCGTACAAATTAATAATTATCCATTTCTTTCATTTTACCCACTTCAGATACTACTATTCCTATTACTACTATTATTAATCACTTACAATTCAAAATAATATAAATAACTGCTTCGGAATTAAAAAGTTTGTCCATAAAGTAGATGCCTTTTGACAATGCACAATCGTAAGTCTATACAATGCAATGATAACAGTATCACTCAAAACATTATTTCCCCATTCATTCCAAGACTGCAATTCCGTATCATAGCCTAGGATTTTTCCACAATATTTCGCTATTTACCTCTTCTAGAATTTGAAAAGAGATATTATAAATAAATATTCCATCTCAATAGATCACGATTTAGTATTTTCAGCAAATGTAGAAGCTATGTTCAATTCCTCATAAAATAATTGTTACCAACCAAAAGAGCCTATGTGGTAAAATATTGTAACTTACTAAACAATGAAGGTTCAGTCGGACAGGAAAAGACGTCAACTTACCTGAAACAAAAAAAAACAAGCAATGACAACTAAACTAAGAACTTGTTTATGCCAGTAATTATAACAATTTAAATGATTTGAGCAGACGATGGTGAAGACAATAAAGCTGTAACAATAGTAATAATAATAATATAATGAATACAATAACAATAATAACAACACTATGTGAAGAAAATGTACAGGAGTCACACATATATAACAATATAACGGATATCCATCACGATACAGGTTTTAATTATAACATGATATGATATCGATTATTATCGAACACCGAAAGTTCTTGAAGCCTTGACAGTAGCAAATGAAACTACGTAATGAACAATCTGTCTTTAAAATAAAATAAATTTTGTCCGTGTTAATTATAATATTATACTTAATTGAATTAATTTCATGTTGTCAAAATCCGTTGGATAAAAAAAATACAAGGGAAAGCTTCAATTTACCGAACGCCATCAGCTGTCATCTCTCCCAGAACACAGGAACTACGAGAACAGCTGATTACAAAGGGCAGCCGTCTCTGTTTGTTTGAGTGAATCTAAAATCTCAAAATTGAGACATTTAATTATGGCCCATATGCAACTTGCCTATAATAGTAACCGAGAAAATTATAAAACTCGTTTCATAAACATACTCCTACCTTAATGAAAGCGATTTTAGGCTCGTTGCATAATGCACTATTGTGAGGTCTCCACATTCTCGCAATAGTTTGATCCTGACACGACTTTTAAAAATATTCCGAGTATTTAATTTCATTCATTGAGCTAGCTAGAACTTGCATGTTACTTATTCAATTACCACTTAAGTTAAATTAATAAATTTAGTTATTTTGGTTATTTTTTAAATAGTAAAAAACTGTAGATACAACACTGTCATTAGAATAAATGTAAATTGTCATTAGATCCAAGACATTTAAAAATTATGTCGGCCTATAATTACAGAAAAATACAAAAATACAAGACCTTAATTGACATATTCTCCATACTTTTCTGCTGGTATCTTACATTTACTTTACAAACATTGTATGTATGCTAGCTTTTAACGGAAATACTTCCTTCGCCAGTAATTTAGTGTGTATATTTCCTGTGCAGTTGTAAAATAAAGTTACATAGTCAAGTTCTAAGAAATTATTCGTGGGAAAAGTAAAGCAGTAAAGCACAGCTCACATGTTATCAGAACTAAAATTTCCTGACAGGTCATTTGTTTAGAACTGATGAAAACAAATAACAAAATGTGTGAAGAAAAAGCTGATATAAAGCGAAATGTGACAGGATATCTATGAGTCTGACTGTTGCTAGGCAGCTCTGCTGGACACAGAACAATCAATATGTGGACAATGAAATGATTGTGATGGGGGAAATAGTAATAATAGGGTTAGGTGGAATTCCACAGCAGCGTGGACATCTTTGCTCAGCAGCCACGGGATAATGTGAATCAATGGGATAGAAAGCAGGAGTGAAATATAAGGAAACGTACTATCAGGATTCGTTGAACTAGATAAAAATTGCTGTACTCAATACTTTTTTTTTGTCGTAAGGTTAAGCTCATATGGAAAGTGGTGGAATTTTCGTCGAAATATCAAGTAACAATTCTAAAAACGTATTATACACACACACATGCACACGGTAGATATACCAAAAAAGGACAGTTCCCACAAACTTTCGAAGTAGAAATCAAATGGTCAGCAGAACATCATACAGGAAAACAATCTACATGCAAATGCCCTTATGTCGATAGAAAAATGGTTATTATCATTAGGTCTATATTACGCTATTTAAAAGATATTCATATCTGAAGTTATGATGCACTGTGTAAGAAAATATGGATAGGCTATTCCAGTTCCTTTATAATTCTTTTATTGCAACCAATGGTCATAGTATGATGATTGGAGCTCTGGTGGAATGATATATGGCAGGGGAAACAGGAGCACCCCGTATTCTAGTTCCTTTAATATCCACTCAAAAGGAATATGAAAGGTGGCGTCTATGACGTTCGAAAATTATTTACACTAAAGATCCTCGTAGTTAAGAGTTGTATGATAATATGTAACAATTTCTAATTTTAAATGAAAGCCTTCAAGTGCTTCAAGCTACTTGTAATGTAGTGATGTGGTTCAATCTTTACTTAAATATGCCTGTTCATTTTCCCTACCCGTACCATAGGAAGACCTATTAAAGGCAGAAAAAAAGTAATTGTATTAGGCCATGAAATTCGATTTCAAGCTTTAAGGATTAATATATGTTTTGAGATCTCTCAGTGTGTCGTGTATCTGAGCAGTAGCTATAAACGAAAAATTGTATCAAAACAAATTTCACATTTTATGCCAGCAAAGTGGTACAAATTATGCCGGTATCTTTCTCTACCATCACTATTCGAAAACGGATCTGTTTAAATTTTGCACACTCACTGTTTGTATGTTGCTAAGGCCCAAAACGTTTAGTTGGAATAGGCCTATTTTTATTAGAAATTCTCTAAACTGTAGTCACAAGCTGGACTTCTATTCCATAAACTTACGTTTAAAAATCTTCAATTTCGAACAATATGGCTTTGCATGAGGCTGCGAGAAACGAAAGCCCACAGCCGAAATGTGATCACTAGGGCCCGGGGGTTTAGCCAATAATTCGTCAAGTTAGTGATGCACAAGGCATAGGAAGCTTTCTGAGTTAGTAAACAACTCGCGCTGCCTGTGGCATTAGGTGGGGAGAGCAGGCAAGAAATATTTCTGTGAGTGAAGCATCGGGTTTATACTTTTCATAAGTATAGGCCACTTTATTTGCACCGCCCCTTCCCCCTTCCTAGAAGTTCCCACCTATCATAATCACTCATTTGTAGGCCTTTAGTAAATAATAAACAATTTTAAGTATCTCAACATAGGTTACGTAGGCATTGAAAAATGAAATAAACGAATTAATCAGTCATAAAGTAAAAGTAAGTGAGCGCCCTCTTAAATCTGCCGCCCCTAGGCCGCGGCCTAGAAGGCCTATTGACAAATCCAGGACTGGAGTAAGTCATACCTACATACCTCAGCTTGGTTTAAATTTTCCCCGATATGTCAGCGACGTATAGAGAAGTTTTTCCGAATACAGATCTTGTTTGGAGGAAAATAGATTATCTTTTTCTTTTCAAAACTTCAAAATGTATATTTTCATTCACTTCAACAAAGTGTATGCACAGACAATTGCTTTTTTTCATTTTTACTGTGAATAATATTACTAAATATTAATGCATATGTTGTGTAATGTTCGATTTACTAGAAAATATATTTTGTTTAGGTGATTTACGATTAAATGTGCAAACTATTCTATGACGCTGTGCCCATCATTTCACTAGATTAGTTACACAGCCTCTACCACATGTCCTTGAACTTGGATGTACTTATTAAGTGCGCCACTGAAGACGAATAACCCCTTCCTCATGTTTACAAGACAGGTAGTGTAGAGCTATAACCCAGTCACCACTAACCTCATGTAATGTTTTTGTGGCTAAACCCCCGGGCCCTAGACTGATCACATAGTCTACTTTCTTAATGTAAAGCGAGTAAATCTCAACAATGCTGTTTAGGCTACAGCAAGTTATGTCAGTGTATCATAATACGATGTTTTGCTGGAAATTGATATCCTTGGCAATCAGAATATATTTTACTTCAAAATATGTGATAAAATGAGAGCAAATCTGAAGAATCGTTTTCTTAATTTGTTTTCTGTAAAATGATATGATACCACCATGTTTGACTGGCACGTATCGTTTTCTTAAATATTATTCACCTAATCACACTGCTTAACACTGCTGAAGTATTACTAAAATATTTTTACAATACATGCAAATCAATGCCAAAATGTAATAGAAAAATATTAGCAACACAGCTGTAGCCTACACTGAAATGTGTAGCACGTTAATCTACCAAACAATTACTTATCTATTTAAAGTAATAGTTTCACGCTGACTATTCTAAAAAATTAACTCTGAAAGACAAATAGTTACCGCTATTCTTAAAGTCTTAAGTCCCCTGAAGAACCATCGATCGATGTACAGTTAAGATAAGTGAAAATAGTAGAAACCACTTTCAGTAAGAAACGACACTGCCAGAAATAATTCACACTTCACCACAGTGGGAAAACTAATCGCTGTAACAGCTGGTCCCTCCTAAATAACAGAGAACGAATTACAACCACGCTAAAAGACTAATGAGGCTTTTCAAAATGCATTTACAAAGTACATAAAAGGTCATAATTCAAAGGTGGCATTCATGGTGTGTCACCTTGCCGTTCCTCAGTAAGGCTATATGTGACATAACACGTACATTGCAACTTGAATGGCTCGCTGGATAAATGTAGGGTTTTTGTGTTCTGGCGAACCAAGTTCATGAGAGTTACTTAATAATATATAATAAACAGGGCCCGGATTTTGATGACCTAAAATACTTTAAAAAATGAGCTATAAAATGACTAGAAAAATACAGAAAAATGTACCAAAAATTAATACAAATAACCCACAAATTTATTTGAAAATGCTCGTTTATTCATCACAGTTGTGTCTATTCTACATTAGTGTTTTTGACCCCATTTTATAGGCTTGTAATTTGTTAATTGGCACATACGGTTAAGTGCAAACAGCAAACACAGTCTTTCAGTATCCAAATTAAAATTATAACAAGATCTATTTAATTATGACCAAATAATGACTTTGAATTTTAAAACTGACCAAAAAATGAAAAATTTGATACAATGATCCTAAAAATTGCCATTTTTGTAATATAGGAGTCATGATCAGAATACCTGCACTAGTGGGCGACGTCCATGATGTACCATACACATAGACCTACATATGTATTCACACGGTATATGTATTTTATTGTAGAAGAAATGTCATAACAGAGATTTGCGTTCTTATTACAAAATTATTATTAAGTGCCAGAATGGTACTTTATGAGATTGTGAGGGGGACGGAAAATGTATGTCCGTCTGTCTGTCTGTCCGCGTGTCTGTCCATAACTAAAATAAGCTTTATCGGATTTTTATGAAACTTGATATACGCATTTATAACGTTCATGGGAAGAACCCTATTGGTAATGGACCAAATCGGTTGACCGATATCGGAGTAATGCCCAATTTAGTGCCTAGTTTAATGGAAATATATAATAAAAAAAAGGTGCGATAACTCATATACGCTTTATCGGAGTTACATGAAACTTGGCATACGCATTTATGACTTACATGAAAAGGAGCCTACTCAATTTGGACCAAATCGGTTGACCGGTACCGAAATAACGAGTAATTAACTGTCACATCTATTATAATGTAATCTTCGTTCTCAGACAGTTCAAAGCATTTTGATTGGCTCGAGGCCAACCAATCAGCGAAACTTTCACGAATAGTACAAAATTAGGAAAGCAATATCTTTACTATATAAGGCCTCAGTGAAATGAGCTCAATGAATAAATATTCTAATTTTATTTTTACTTACAGTTTTCATAGCTCTGAACCACAAACATTTTTAATAAACTGCCAGTATAAATTTCTTAAAAATCCTGTAGTCAATTAATAATGGTGGGTGAAGCCGCGGGCACCAGGTGTTAAAATATTGATAATTTAACCCTGGAAATATCACGAACAATAAAAATCCAAACAAACCATTCCTTCCCTTGAAAAATTATATAATTTCTTAAAATTACTTGACTTTATTAAATCAAATTCATATCATATATTGTATCTGTCAACAAACAGTTGAGACACAATGCCGCATTTTTTTAATCATCGAGGGCTTTGATTTTCCACTGAATTTCAAGTTGGAATACTTGAGAAATAACACTATTCTTTCACATATGCTTATCAAACTAGACCGTCAAACTGAATGAGTTGGACACGTATTCTGGAGGTCCCTGGATCAAATCCCGGAGCCGGCCGATTTCACGTGGATTTATTTTATTTTATTTTTTTATTTTTATGTGAGTGCGCGATTGTCAAGATATCACAAATCTGTAGTTCTGCTGACGATGGTCGATTTTAATCTGATAAAAAAACTTATTTTCTGCATATCATAATTACAATTATAATTGATTCAACAAAAACATTCTGGCACTTTGTTATATCAGTTTACCTGATTTTATTTATTTATAATTGAGCATGTCGGTCAGAGTCAGTTGTTTTGCCGATGTCGATTTTGTCGGCTAAAAGTCTTGATTTTTTTGCAAATAATCGGCCCTGAAAGAAGATTTCCCAATGCTCGCTACTGCACAAACCACTTGAATACGACCTCAAAGCGATCCGGATAGTAGGAGTTCGGATAATTGGAGTTGTACTGATAGATATTCCGCCATGTATGTAAAATAGATCGCGAGAAATACGGAAACCGACATGTTTTTTTTTTTAAATGAAGGCAAAGTAGGCTACAGGAATTCTCGTGAATGCACGGCATTGCCCGCTAAGGCTGCAACTCAAGCGCCTGCAATGACATGTTTCGAGCACACGCAATACACAAATAGAGAAGTAGTTGCCGCATGTACAAGGGGCAAAAAGCAATCCCTACACTAGTGCTTTCGATGAAGAGACGACGTTACAGGCATGGGAGTAACGTTCTTGATATTCTCGGGCTTTAAATATTTAACTTTTTACTTTCTCTACCAATAAAATAGGTGCTGATATAAAGCAAATATCGCAATAAACCTTGAGATTTTATGAACAGTTTTCAATCTCTATGCATGATTAGAGTTCGTTCCGAAATTAACGTATTTTTTTAAGTGAAACTTCTTTAGCCGCGCTAGGAGTAAATCGAGAGCTAACCTAAACTTGCGTTACGGACAAAATCGTCACGAAATTGTCACAAAATCGTCACGAAATTGTTACGCTCAAAATCGTCACGAAATTAGTGGGGCTGTGACGGAACGGACTGCACAGAAGACAACCAACTTAACCAATAACCAAAATTTAAAAAATTAAAACTCTAAAAATCCTCAATTTAAAAAAATAAGAATTCCAAAAATCCAAATTTAAAAATCCAAAATTTAAAAATCTAAAAATCCAAAATTAAAAATCGAAATAAAAAATTAAAAAATCAAAGATCCAAAATTTTAAAATCGAAAAAAATTCCAGAAAATTAAAACAAGTTTCACTTCTGTCGCGTGGCGTTCCACGCAAACTTTTTTTATTTAGTCGGCCATAGACCAGTTTTCCCGAATTCGTTGTCTTGTTTTACCGTTTGTTTACCTTTTTTTCTGCATCACACATAAAAATACTTCCCCGAAGAGGGACTCGAACCCACAGTCTCCTTCGCCGCAGCTCCAAAGCAGCATTCTTCAGATACCACGGCTAAGGAGACCGGCATAAGTGCAATCGACGTGGGCCGAGATCGAACCCGCAACCTTGGGCACAGAAAGCCAGCGCGATAATAACTGCGCCACCCAGGCCGACTTTCGGTACCATGTCATGACTTTCGAAAAATTCTTTCATATCTTTACGTTTCATGCCTCACTAAGTATGAAACCACCGCCCATTCAAAAGTTATATCTGTACACGCTAGCGGCCGTAATTTTGTAGATATTTTAACCAAATTTTATTATGTTATTTCTAGGCCTAATAGTTCGGACAAGTTCGTTAATGAGCAAAATTGGCCCAAGGGGAGGATCGGGGGGGGGGTTGAAATTTTTAAAAATTTATATCTCGGCCCCTATGAAGTATACAGGGAAACTTTGTTTGAATAAATTAGAGTACTCCCTATGGAGTTCACAGTGACACCAACGATTCAGGGGTTGTTGGGGTACGAGTGGGGATGGGGGGAAAAGAATTATAAATTTTTGAAACCGCGTCTTGTGGGGTATCGTTGAAAAGCTCTTGATGAGTACTCTAAAAATCAATAACTAGTTTTAGCTGGAATAGTTAAGGTCATAAGGCCTTATATTCCACTCAACCAGGATAAATACAAAATACATCATATGAATACCTTCAAAAATACAATAAGCACAGTAAATACAATAATAGTAAAAACAAACTACTAGCAATAAAATAGCACAGTTGGTATAGCCTACATTAAAACATAAGACAAAAAATATCCAACAATAATATAGAAGAGAAAACAAAGTTAATTAGAAATTATACACCGTGTGGGTTTGTGTGTGTGTGTGTGTAGACTATAAACTAAAACTGAGACCCAGATTGAGATTCTTGCTTGCTTAGCATCAACTAAAAGTTTTGGCTAATTAAAATCCTTTTATGAATAAGCAAAATAAATTATTAGGCCTATAACCAATATTCCCGTCGAGACAATCTCGCACATTCAACCTTCTCCCCCCCCCCCGAAAAAGTTTTAATAATTTGTTAGATATTGGAATGAAATACTCAGCAAAGCGTGTAGGCTAAACAAAATAGCAAAAAGAATGTATTTACAATTTACAATACTTCTTTGGATGCAACATTTGATGTAAAAATTCAACTCTCTACCTCTCGTTATTTATTAAGATTATGTAACTATTCATGAAAACTAAATAGCCTACTCTTCTGAATATATTGAACCTAATCGTATAAAAGAGAATGTAAACAACATTCCACAGATAAGATGATGCCATTGTATAACCATCTACAAACAACGTACGGAAATAATAAACTTTGCACCGTCTCAGATAACTGTTACCTTACCTAAGAAATGTCAATGTCATGTTTCCTTGATTTTGACACAGAATGAGCTAATGTCACTCTTCTTGTCTTTCATTCCTTACACTCCTTACATTTCAAAACATTATTTTGCGTTTTCGTTTAAATGCAGCTTATCTCCATGTTGTTTCATGTATTATAAGTCATACTTTATAATTTTACAATGCTTCCAATGAGGGAGACAGAGCAAAATATTAGAGTTTTATTTTCAAACCACTCGTCATATTCTTTATGGCAATATGAAAAATAAGTGCACAAAGAGAATAGTTGCAGATAAGTGCATAATTTGCTTTAGTCAGATTCTGTATTCTTATCGTAGGAAGAATAATATCACATTTATTTTATAAAACTAATTGGATTAATTCTCGAATAATACAATAACGTAAAATAACTTCAATAAAATAATTTACGGTTTCCTTCTATTCCCGTTGAACTATAAATAGGCTACATGTTGGTGCTATAGGGTGACGGAAATAGATCGGTAATTTTACATTAATAGCTATTTTATTGTACGCATTCAGATTGTTGATCTGTATTTCTCTGAGTGCTTGTGCCATGTTGTATTTTACAAATAAATTATGATAACCTCCTCAAAGTAATAGTTAGCTACCATAATAAAAAGCCACATGGCTGACTGGCTGACTGGCTGACTGACTGACTGGCTCACTCACTCACTCACTCACTCACTCACTCACTCACTCACTCACTCACTCACTCACTCACTCACTCACTCACTGACATTAATGTTTGCCCACTTCGAGATGAGCTAGAAACTTGAAATTTGATGTACATAGGCCTATAGCTTTTAGGCTGTAACCCAAAGGAAAATTCCAAAAATATATATATATATTTTTTAATTTTTAGCCCTAAAAACCCCCGAGAAAAGGGCTTGGTTTCCATGGCAACGGTATTATCAAACAGTGTTCACATAGGGCTCTGAAAGGTAATAGCCAATACAGCAGACTAAATACACGCACTCTATCTCCCATAGATCTTTTAAAAAACCTTTTCTGAGAACCTCGGCGAGGGTTTGGGGGCGGAGCCCCCAATGAGCGAAGCGAGTTATGCTATAAAACCGTTATATAGAATTTAACAGGCAAGCACGGAATTAACAAAACAAGCGCTACCGAATTTTATTTCAGTGAGCCCGTTAGGTTCTTATAACGGTCGAACACTATACAACGTTTTATGTTATTTTAGATTTTAAAAGGAAAATAATTTTAGTTAGAATAGCGATCGAAAAACTTTTTGGTAATTTCGTATGTAGCGGAATTCAAGCTCGCTTGGTTGGCAACAATTTGTTTTACAACAAATGACTGACAAATTACATACCAGAAACAATCCGTGTACTGAATCGCGTTCTTGTTTATTAAGACATATTTTATAACTCTTTTAAAGTTGAAAATACGAAAGACAAATAATAACGTAATATTCAAAAATCCTTCCCTATGATAAGGAGTTGCAGATTTTGGATGAATGGAGAGAAATTAATTTCTTAAGAATGATTTGAGCGAAACTAAAATATATTGGGTAGGCTTACGATTGTGCATTGTGAAAATAATAACTAAGTTAAGGATGAGATTTTTAGGTCTTCTACCTATTGCATTCGATACCATGTCATGACTTTCGAAAAATTATTTCATATCTTTACGTTTCATGCCTCGCTAAGTACGAAAACACCGCCCTTTCAATTTTTTTTGTGATATAGCCTATATATATATATATATATATATATATATATATACATACACACACACGCTAGCGGCCGTAATTTTGAAGATATTTGAACCAAATTTTATTATGTTAGTTTCTCGATAGCTCTCATATTAGGAGAAATTTGAATGTTTGAAAAAAGTGATCTTTCCTCTTTTATGCAGTTATTATTGCGGGTTTGTCATACCAAGGCTAAATAAGAAGAGTGCTGCGCAGCCACAATAAATTAAACCAAAAGCACTTATAAATGTACCTCAGCCTGTAGGCCTGCCTAAAGGGAATTTTTTATTGCCGAAATACATATTTATATTATTTTGAATATTGCAAATGATTAACAGGTACACGATAATAGTTAAAGCAGTAAGAATAATAGTGTTTGTAGTAGTTAAAATTAAGGAAATTTATTTATTATTAATTTATACGAAAAGGAAGTGAACGACCGTGACATCTGGTGATAACCTGTATAATTTCTATGACGTGCTAACACCAAAATGTTTACCATAAAGGGTTCGGCCCGTAAGATGAAACTTTACATAGACGGAGAGAGTTCTGTTAAACAATGTTTACGATGTAAACTGACATAACATAATATAAACACTATAGGCCTATTGACAACGGCATGCATAAAAGTATATATTGCATAAATATAATCGAGAGTCATGTTTCAGAGCGTCACAAGAGATAAAAAACGTTTGGCGTAGTGGACTTCATGACTCATTTAGAAAACTCCTACAAAAATTGGGTACATCGAAATCACTTTCATTACGAGTCTCCAACACCTCCAGTTAACACGGGGGATCAGACGGTGGACCATCTATTTTTATTGCCCTATTCTCACCGTAGAAAGGCAGACACTAGTTTCAAAAATTGTTAAAAATGGTTGAAAATGGCAGGCTACTAAGAGAGAGCTAGCAAGAAGACACATCCAGGAGTTCTGCAAATTTGTTAATGCAATAGACTTCCAAAAATTGTAAATATTGTAAACATTATAAACTGTAAACAAGATATTAGAGTACGATTACTTCCACAAAGTCTCTGGCCTTGAAGACTTAACCCAGCCAGCGAGCTTCTCGTTACGTCTCGTTCCCAGCTTGCGCAGACTCGCATGCGCGTAAGATCACTTAGCTACTGTTGAGCACAGAGTGAAGATCACACAGCACGTTGCCAATCATAGAAAATACTATAATAGTTGAGTGGAAGGATAATGCCACAGCGAGACGGAGACAGACAACACGTGGAGTGGGATAGAAGAGCTGAGCCAATCAGGGTGCAGCTACCTCCCCTGGGCAGGAACTCTAGGAACTGTGACACTCGCTCCTAAGGTATATACGTAAAAACCCAGAGACTTTGTGGAAGTAATCGTACTCTACATATATTACCAATCAATGTGCACGATGCCTCAGATCGATACCGTAGAGGGACAAATCCATTACTAACAAACCCCTATTGTACAAATGAACAGAAATATTAAGCAATAAACATAGCACCGGTATCGAACTGAGGTCTCGGCAAACAAAGGACGTAGTGTTACTATGTAATGGGGCATGCTGATGAAAATTTAAAAAATTAAAAAAATAAAACCACTAGTTAACATGCAAAGCTTTTAATCTCTTAGCCAATTTCAAGAAATGTTTAGAAACCAAAACTGTTACAAGTAAAATGATTATGTCACATTCACAGAAGTCTAAAGCCTAAGTTGAATAAGTCGAATCATTTTTAGTTTTCTAGTTAGTCTGTTCACTGAAACAAAGAGGCAACGAAACTCCCTCATCTGATGAAAGCATCTTTTTAAGGGGTGGGGATCAAAGGATTGTGAAGCTTATTATTTTAGTGAAAACAATATATAACTATGAAATTTTAGAGCCAACGTCAATGCTTGGTCTCTAGCATGTACATGAGGAGAAAGCAAAAATATATTCAGATTAATAAAAGCAGAGTAAGAGTACAGCCGGCTGTGCTTTTACTACGAGTGACTCGGGTTTATAAATCTGTAGTCGCTTCAATATTGGATTAAAATGAGTGCTGATCGGTTTTCTAACATAATTACTTTTTTTAAAAGCTAGAGTACGAACTCATATACAGGTACTACCAGAATAGAGTTTTACATTTCATCTTACAGTAAACGGAAGCGTGTTGTGCCCACCCATTTTTCCGCTGTAGTGAAGCTATTTCGAGAGCGAGGGTATCACTGTGGTCGCTGCTTTTATACCCTGCTAATTGAATTGCTTGCTGGGGTAAATCAGTTTGCTGTATTGATGTATACTAATATGCCAGCCTTCACTTCCACTTCCGCTTTGCATTTCCTCTTCTCCATCGGTTTTCCAGCATCCAAACAAAAATCAACCCTATTGGTAAAGATAATTCAAAACATTTTAGAGTAGAACTACCATTATTAAAGATTAAATAATGTTGTTCACTGCGGAAGCTATAATGAGAAAGTTGTAAGAACGAAACAAATATTAATTTTTTAACTGGACACAACGAAAATGTATTTAAAAAGTACAGAAATGTAAACGTCTCCATGTCTATGTTTCCGACCCAAATAATATTTAATTCGTCACCAAAAGTTTCAACTAAGTTATACCTTTAGCAAACAGGATGGCGTGTGGGACTAGGTAGGTTCCTTCACCCGCAAGCACCCTCACATTTACAAGCGCAGGGGATAGGACTGACCGTAATTTCCGCCCTATGAAACACCTAGTCTACTTCAATAAATTAATCTTAGATTTTTTTAAATATTTCATTTTATCTTAAAATGTCTGTTATATATCAATTCTACACATAATTACAAGAAAAATGATACCAAACAATGTACAGTATAATAATCTTTAATAGGAAAACAGGACTTGAAAGCAGTTTTATCGTAACTTTTATTTATGTATTTGTTAGAAATGTTCCTATTAAAGTAAATTATACATTGTTTGGTATCATTTTTCTTGTAATTTTGTGTACAATTGATACATAACAAATATTTTAAGGTAAAATGACACATCTATAAAATCTAAGATTGATTGATTGAAGTAGATTACGGTCGGTCCTAATCCCCTGCGCTTGTAAATGCGATGGTTCTTGCGGGTGAAGGAACCTACCTGGCCCCACACTCCATCCCTGTTTGCCAATGGTATAATCAGGCTTGATCCTATCAACTCATCCAGTGAAATAAATTCGCAAGTATGAACAATTAACACGGTCCCACAGAAAATATGCAGTCGGCCTTATAGCAAATTTACACAACTAGAGTTCAAAAAGTCCTCTTTAACCTAGATTAGCCTATTCATAAATGGCTAATATAGGGACGACTTTTAATTAATACAAAGTATCCTACAAAATATTAAATTATCTGCAAAATCATAATTCGCACTTGCGATAATAGAAGAGCTTTGAAATAAGCTACTGACGTTCCAGGAAGAGTTTCATACTCACAAAAAAAGTAGTACTTTTTAATTTTTTTTTTTATTGATGGTAAGAAAGACCCGAGGAAAGCTCACCTTAAGGGCCTATATATAAAACATGACATGCCTTATAGTACATTAATTTCCAAATACAATAACTTATAAATAAATATATACAAGAGGTACATTACATAGGAACATAAAACCAAAGATTTGATTATAATGAAGTGAAACAAAGTACATAGTCTAATACTGATCAATATACCTGTTTAACAATGTATCAAAATACTCAATCTTAGAATTTAAAAACAGTTTTATTTGTGATTTAAATCTGTTATAGCCTAAGATATTATTTTGTTCTTGTGGTAATTCATTGTACGTTTTGATTAAATAACATTTTAATCCCTTTGTCCCATATGTTATAGTTGAAGAATGTGTGAGGTATATGTTATGTTTTTGCCTTGGTTCATAGTTATGGATGTCTTTGTTATATTCTATTGGAAAATTGCAGTGGTGCCTTCTTTTACTCGTCACAATGAATTTCTTCAATGCGTTTCAAGTTAGCACTTATTTCGTTCTTCGATTCTTCCAATTTCATTGACATTTTGAAGCCTGTGCAACTGCCTACAGCGAATTAGAAATTTATAGCCTAGATAACCGAATGTCAAGGCAATGGAAAACATAGCAGAGACATACATTTTTAAGTCGTCAATCGTTTTTAGCTATGTGGGTTGAAGCCATATTCGGACCTCATCGACCTACGCCAACGAAAAAGTGCAGACTGGCTGTCAGGGACACACATTCATGGCTGGCTAGCGAAACGTTTCATGTGTTTAGCCCAACTAAATATAACTCGATGTGAAGAAGTTATCGTTAACTTTATGACTGCCTGGTTTCCGGTAACGTCAACACCCATGGATGCTATCAAAGCAAAACTTATTTTACAATTTGTGAATCTACAGTAAAAATTAAACATTACTATTTTTAAGATGAAAAACAAGAATTAAGAATTCGGTATGATTTCACAATAACTACAAGCCTGCAAAATAATCTAAGCTTTTTAAAACTACGTTATTACAGTCGAAAACTAATTTCCGATTACGATAACAATTGTAGAGAGCATTTACAATAATGACCGAAAATGTACGGTGATAAACAGTTACGAATACTTCATAAGAGTCAATGCACGCTCTGACCGATTTCTGCCATACAATCACCTAATTCAGCAGTAAAATTTCTTCTACCCAACGCTGCTCAGAAAGAGTCTAGAAGAGTCTACTATCGAAATACTGTCATTTGAAGGGTTATGTTTCATTCGTACGCCAGTCTTCAAGGAAGTCACATCGCGCTGACTAAGGTGTACGGATACGACTGTCATGACAGGCGACTGGGAAGGAGAAAGATGGCTTGTCACTCTGAATTCAACTCCTACCTCTGAATGCATTTCCCCTCACACACGTTTAACCAGTGTCAGGAAAAAAAAAAACATTGTACTGTTATTCAGTACTCTCAGCGTATTCAGTACTCGGTACCCACACCAACGGGAGCCTTTAACATCAAAATGGTTCTTTCTTGTCTGTATTCCGGTTCACTCGCTGGAAAGGCAACGGATTAAATCTATTCCTTTCCCACCTATATGTTCCGAATCAGACCCTTGGGAGAATGCGTAGGTTTAAAATAGTCATTTTGAAATCAAGCATGGACATAATTTATTCAAATTCTGAGTCAATATGTGAAAAATTATCCCTGAAGCCGAAAACTAGGAAAAGGTCGAGATAGAGAAAGGGAATGAAATAAATGGCGAGCACTAACTTACGTTTTAGAGAAAAAAAGACAACACACCTAAAAAAGATCATGACATGTCTTCAATAAAAGCTTTCTATGAGTAATAAAATATTTATTTCTCACAATTACCATACAATACACTATACCTTTTCTTGAGCCATAAATATTTAAGAGTTTACCTCTAAATGCATCTAGAAATGCTTCTTGAAGATGTACTGGATAATAGCATTCTGATGTTTATGTTTCATGTTCTACATATTGTTTGTTTATTGATTTATGCACCACTGGGAAGTAGGATTTGCGAGGCATGGTTGGATGGAGTTAGCACAGAATAGGGTTGAATGGCGGGCTCAGGTAAGCGCGGCAATGAACCTTCGGGTTTCATAAAATAGATAATATTCCGCTAGCTAACTGAGGAATTGTCTATTGCCATTGAGCAAGTAAGTAAGTAAGTAAGTAAGTAAGTAAGTAAGTAAGTAAGTAAGTAAGTAAGTAAGTAAGTAAGTAAGTAAGAAAGTAAGTAAACTAAACTTGTAGATTGTGTTAGTGTTCAGTTATACTTTAGTCTATAGCATCATTCACGATACTCATGACATAAATTTAAATAAATAAATAATTTTTATATCTGCACTTTTTCGATCTAAAGCATTTTCCCCACTTCCATTAACACAGTGATTATGTCAAAATGCAACTCCATGCAGGCACGAAGCCAGGGAAGTGCACAATTTAACAGCAGTCAAACGGGGTGGACAATTTCCTCGTCAATTAAGAGGGATCCATGTCTACAACGACCTCTGGCATGAAGGAGGACTATATATTACCCATAATGAACGAGGCCTACAACTGTCATGGTGGTTGAACGCTGGCAGACCGACAATGGTGAATAATTAATGGATGTTACAAATAACTTCCTGCAAGAAAATGTGGTGCATATCAATACAAGTTCAAATAAGACACGAAAGAAAAATCTACTTTAAAGAAAATAGTTCGTGGACATATTAACATTTAATTGAAGTAAAATATTTTCGAAACACAAATAGAGGAAACTGAATATTACACATATCACATTGAATATAAAAAGGGCATGAAACAGAATACAGAAAATCACTAAGTTGGTTTCCAACGATCACACACAAAGAAAACATTCTTACAGTCCAAACAGTATAGGACCTTTGAGCTTCACCGGTAGGTGGCAAGATTTGAGCTCGCGGTCATACACTATCAGTCTAAACATGTTCAATACGACAAATGAGCAGGAATTAGTAATAAACAGAAACTCGCAACACTTAACAGAAAATGAAAATAAAAGGAAACGAGGACAACAGCCATTTTAAAACTGAATAAATAGCTATGATGAAATTATGACAACTGGGAGCATAGGGCCTCCGAGTGGAGGTTTCAATACCGGATACTAATTTAGTGACGCCTATTTTCCGAGACAGGACAGGGGACAGGTGGTTACGTCCTTCGTCTCATAACCTTGGAAAATAAACTTAGGTATTACTTGGACGTGAAAGGAAAAAGGAATTTGGTCCAGAGGCTCTAATTGACGCTTGGAGTTCTTTAGCATGTTGTAAATCTACGAGAACTCCATGCCAAGGACTTTTACGTCCTGGAAAATTCATTGACTGCTGCCGGATTTGAACCCTGGCCTTCGGGTCTACAGGACCATATACTATCCTTAGAAAATAATCTAGTAACTATTCCTTATATCGGCACTCGAGTTACAAAGACAAGCGTCAAAGCGGCATATACATTGTTAATTTCGGTGCGTTGTACAAATTATTTTTTATTATGTATTTTCTTCAAATGCACAAATTCACATACATATTTTCCTTTGCATTAATTGGAAAATCTGTCTAAAATTCGTGTTTTTCCTACAAAAGTACTCTTTAGCCCCTAGTTTTTCAGCAAAAGTTCTCCTTAGCCCCTTTTAGGCCCTTCAGTCCGATTTAGCCCTTTCTAGGTTCTATAAGATTATATATTCGGAAGCAAGGGGCATGAAATGGAAAAATACGTTAAAATGTTCTAATTAGGAAGCTGGGGAAAAAAGTTAAAACCTTCAACTCCGGGTCCTAACTGGTGACGGCGATTTTGGTGATTTGGTTATAATGGAGAGGGTGAAAGTAGTGGCAGTGGCTACGATCATACTGGTACCGATATACATTTCTGTTTGAGCTGTTGCTTACATTCTGGTGGAGACATGCTAATAAACATGAAAAAGGAACTGGTAGAAGATAGAGATTACGATTCGAGGAGGAAGAGAATGAAATAAAGGAGGAGAATGATAAAGGATAGGAGTGTTCAGACCAGAAGCTCATTTTTATTGTCCCGTTTTTATACGAAGAGATGGCTGAACAGCTGAAACCTTGAGGAGTTTGCTGTGAGAAACCTCTGAAGTGCGCGCAATTATGTTGTTGTAGAGAATTAGCGCCTGTCATTCAAAAGGTCTCGACACTACAGCTGGGGATTAACACATCATGAATCAGACGTTAATCCACCAGCGTCAGCTCAGCCTGGATCCTATGCTTCTTCAATCAATACTTCAACATTACTATCTTCTCTGTAAATTCTAAGAATCAATCGAGGCATTGGGAATTTTAATTGCAATCCACTAGAAACAGCTCTTCAGATATAATTTCTGATACGCTATACGCTATTTACCATCTACCAGTCTTCCTTTTTCATGTAGGCCTAGGTTTTCTGACGGAATTAGCACAGGGTACATACACGCAATTTTCAACAACTATTTTTCAAGTGTCGATTTCCTTACCTTTATTAATTATATTCCTGTCCTTGACAATAAGTAGGCCTAAGTGCCAACTTTCAATTTAATATCTCAATGTGTTTTAATTACATACCAAATTAAGCTGCGACAACGGTATTCTTTGTATTTTGGCAGCATTTAGTTATAAGGAAGAAAGAATAATTCACGGTCTAGAAAATTCAAATTTATGTCGTTTTACCATTACACATTTTAAAATTACTGACAGATCCAAAATGAACTACTCTGAACAAACTTTACGCAATTCATAGAATAAATCAGGGATTTTTAAAGTTAAATTTTAAACATGTGTTTCTCAGCTAATTATTTAGTTCCTCCTGTAACTTCGGTGTGTTAGATATTCGTTTCAGGCAATACTCAGTGTAGGAAATATTGTATAGTATACTAACTAGTTATTCTTCCATCGTACTGGTAAATTGCAGTGTTTTTAGCGTCAGCCGAAAAACATCACAAAAAAGTAATGTTTCGTCTGGAGTTCAGAATGCTTATTTAAACTCTCTTCAGGGAAGTCGCTATATCGCTGTCTTACAGCATATACAGTAATTCTAATCAATATTGCCGAGCATCTGACTCATTTTCACGCACAGGCGACATTGTTCTCGCTTTTGTAGACTTTGTAGAAACATTACCATGTCTTCTACACAGTAATTTCTTTTAAAGCCAAGTAAAAATGCTATAAAATTGTATAACATGCTACCTGAAAGTGTGTCCAGTTCCATTAGAAATTTTAAACCAAAAGCATTATCATATTTTTTAGATGTGTACTTCAGTCAGTAGGATAGTTATAATATATTTCCGGAAATCATACGAAAAAAATGCTTATTTCAAAATTGGTTAGTATATTTCAATTTTTGTTTTAGCCATAAGATAATTGTAGTATGTTTTATAATTGTAAGACAATTGTAGTATGTTTTAGAACCAATGTATTCATGTCACCCCTCCAATGAGCTTTGCTCTTTGGGGTTGTACTATATTATATATATATATTAAATTAAATATATTTAAAAAAATATATTAAAATATCGGCAAGGAACATAATCATGCAATTCGGTGGAAGTCATTAAAACGGTATTTTTAGTAACCATAAGAGATATAAAAAATAGTAACCAAGACACTTTTTTCGAGTAGAAAATTTCATTTTAAAAAGTGGTCTACGAATTCGAGTTGACCATCGGTCTGGCCTTAGTAAAGATTGAACATCGACAAGGAACATAATACAGTTGTTACTGCAAGCCACAAAAAAGTCACCTTCTTAA
The DNA here is from genome assembly GCA_964059195.1 of Ectobius pallidus. NCBI lineage: Eukaryota > Metazoa > Arthropoda > Insecta > Blattodea > Ectobiidae > Ectobius > Ectobius pallidus. Next base: position 61,507,608 of record CAXKWD010000004.1, read on the forward strand.
ATCAGTGAAACATGTCGAAACGGATGTGATCTATGTTCTTCCCAGATATAAAAAAATGACGTTGATTCAAAATGTTAACTCGTGGTTTCAGTGGTCTTTTCGTTAAAGAGTGACAGACTCACAGAAATTACTAGACCTTTATACCAGTATTAGAATAACCTAGGACTTTGTAAAATCAATAAGGAAGTTAAGATAGCAATTAAATAAATATGAACAGCAATAGTTTTTTGCCTACATTGTCCTATGAATTTTATTGTATGGCAAATAACTGTGAAGAGCAGTGCAGGTCACTGTTTAATACCCCGACCTGCAGACAAACACAGTCATGTATACAGATACACAAACACGTATGTGTGCTTGTGTAGACAGACATAGATAACACTGTACAACAAATTTGAACTCCCCCCCCCTGTTCTTTATATGAAACTATGTGATTCTGTATAAACGAAAGTTCGTGATTCATATATCAAAACCAAAATGGTTCATCACGTACCGGTTTTGTAGGAGACACACTTCTCATATTTATGTAAAAAGCAAAAATGTGGATTTTGGGGAAATGTTGCGTGGTAAACAAAACATAATTACAGATTCGTTATTTTCAGCCAAAAATATACAAGAAACACATATTTTCATGTAAAGGACTTTTTCATATTGTGCATATTGTACAGTGCAAATTTGAACTTTTTTTCTGTCCATTTTGTGAAACTATGTGATTCTGCATAAACAAAAGGTTCCAGATTCATATATCAAAACCAAAATAATCCATCACGTACCGGTTTTGTAGGAGACACACTTCTCATATTTACGTAAAAAGCAAAAATTTATATTTTTGGATAATAGTGCGTGGTAACAAAAATAATTAGATAAATTATTTTTAGCCAAAAATATACAAGAAACAAATATTTTCATCTGAAGGTCATTTTTCATGTTGTACAGTGTAATCTAGAATAGCATACAATTTTCGTTTTTAATACGGATTGAGTTTGCAGTATACATTCAACTCGTGGGAATTTCAAGTGTTTCCTTTAAGGAACCGGAGACGCCATTCAACCTGACACGCTACGTTCTCATGATTTTCAACGAAAGACAAAACATCCGAGAAATGTGCCACTCTACCAACAAGAAAACAAACTTCATCGGATTTATCATCCGCGAAGAAGATTGGATTGAGATACCTACCTATTACGTGAATTACACCAACAATTGTTACAGTGTTGTTAACTTATTAGGTTTCGTTTACAATTTATTGTGTGCTACATGTAACTTGGTCATGGGCGACCAACAGTGCATGACGTGCAGAAGTCCGTAAATTTCAAATATATTTCTGATGAACGGTTATTCATGCCAACTATGACACATGGAATTTAGCATAATATGAATGGATCATGACTGTAGAGCACTTTCCTTTCACATATGAATTCTATAATGTAGTCTCTACGTTTTAGAAGCATATGAGGGAACTATTTTGTGATTTTCCCTAAAACTGGGTTGTGAAGGCATGCTTACATATTGAGAAAAAAAAAGATATATATATATATATATATATATATATATATATATATATATATATATATATATAGAGAGAGAGAGAGAGAGAGAGAGAGAGAGAGAGAGACGGGGGGGGGGGAGAGGGAGTAACACATATACATCTTGTATACTTTTCAGAATTGTTATACATAGCTTGATGTCATTTCACGCATTACTAAAATGTTATAATATGTCTATGGAAAGGATTTCTATTTCTGTACTTAGGTCTGTTTTGTATGCTATGGCTCAGAAATTTACTAACTTATTAATGCACATAGGACTGACTAAGGAAGTTATGAAGGACCCAAAACCCCTAAAGGAATCATAAAAAACCTATAAATGCCTAAAACCACATTTCTTCTCGAAACTTGCCATTTAAGCTTTATTTTTAAAAAAAGTCCCCACTTTTTGCATCAATATAGGCCTACTTGCTGCTTCACAAGACATGTACTCTTTTTTTTTTTTCGCTCGAATAATCCTTCAGTCATGGATTGGTGTCTTCCTAGATCGTTTCAATAAAAATTAGAGTAGGAAAATAATGTAATTATGTACCACTCGAAAAACATGGTTGGCATGATCATATTTAAATCCTTCTATCATTCTCCATGCACACTGTGCCATGAACTACCGGCTATCATTCAGCTCAGTGCACTCGTTTTTCTTAAAATGCCGAAAAGTAAATCGCCGAAACTTACACTTCTTAAGAGTGGATTAAATCCATAGTCCCTATTTCATTTCATTTGGCAATACACGTAGGAATTTTGAAATCAACAACAGCAACTGTCTGCGATGTGGAAATAAGCTTTCCATGCACATGTGGCTGCTTAGGGACGAAAGGTTAGTTTTGTATCGAGCAATGTTTTAAATTAAATACTTAAATTAATTTTTTTTTTAATTACGCACATAAGTTCCATCTTAAATTAGATATTTAGTAACCTGAAACATAGTATACTATTATTAGTAGACCTATTAATTAATTTATAAAACCGATAAGTTATAAAATGGAGTTTATGAAACCCTAAATAATTTCCTTTAAGCACCTAAAAATCCGTTCCCTATTGACCAAAGAAGATTCTACAGATAAGAAGAGGAAACCTATGGAAGATTGGATAGGGCTGGATCGGGTTGAATACGCTGACTTGGCTCTGGAAGCTTGAACTCATAAGGATCTAGTGTCAAAGGTAGGCCTGTTAACCACTCAATGCCTATGTTACTTACAAGTTATTCGTTTAAACGTGTTATATGATCGTTAAATGTTCATTCTATTGAGATAAAACTTGTCGGAAATATGTTTATGATTAATTTTCATAAAGCCGTAATAACCGATAGATTTCGAGTGTATTCTCATTCCTTCAGACTGCACCAGAAGAGCTAAACCATAAAACTATAATAGGAGCTTTAGAACTCAAAATATGAGCTCCTTGTTAATTATATTCAATCCTTCTCGTGAGTTAGACAGACATACAGACAAGAATATTTCTATTATTTTCATTATCCTACGGAGCTATACAATTACAATTGCTTTCAAACTACAATTTCCACCAATGCTCAGTAGGCCTATTTAAAACATTTAGAAATCTAACCTACTTTAAAACATAACTTATCTTATTATAGTCGATATATATCTAGAAATATTTAAAAAAAACTTTTATTTTATGAACTTTAAACACATTTTTTAAACAGTTTTAAGATTTCTAAGTAATACTTATGAATAATTTAACGTATGTGCACAAGTTTTTATATTTCTAGACTAGTAGCTTATGCTGCTTACATATGTTGAGTATAATAAGATATTTTTCTAAAGTAGGTTAGATTTCTAATGCTTTAAATACTGAGCATTGGTGGGAATAGTAATTTAAAGCAAATAAGAGAAGAAAGCCGAAAATCCCAATTATCTTTCCTTCGAAAGAAAATATAGGCAATGAAATAAACGTACAAAATGATAAGAACACACATTGAAGATTATAATATTTTATTTGTGGTAGTTTAAAAAGCCTGTCCATAATTTCAATCTTATCTTAGCACGCGTTATATCCAAATCGTGCCCCAGCTAACGTGAAAACTGCTATTTCAAGATTATACACTACAATGTTCCTTATCGCAAACAAGACCCTAGTTTCCATTGTCTAGAAGTGATAGGTCCTCATGAAGTGTCAGGCATCCCCTTTATATTCCACTTACGGCCAAATACAGGGAGAGGGCAGCAATTGTAATGGCGACAAAGCTAACGTGCATACATGCGTCCCCTTTGTTCAGCTGGGAATTCCAGCCCGTACTGTATAGTACGTGCAAAGTGGTCGAAAGCAACTACAAGCCTCATCAGTATTCTCTCCTGTTAAATACCAACTCCCATTTTATTTATTGTAGGGTATATAATTGGACCAAACACCAAAATATGTATTAGTAATTAATAATTATAACCTGCATTATCCCCCTTAGAAATACAGATTGTATCTCTTATCAATATTTCGTAATTTATTTAAGTTAAAACAGCTTAAGGTTACCGGGACTTTGGATATATATAAATATACGCGTATATAGGAATTCTGTGAGGTTTCCTCTTATCAACGGTATATGAAACATATAGGCCTATACTATTCGCAAGTAGAGCGAGTCCTCTCCATCTGCAGAATTTGGCAAATATGTAAGTTAGGTGATATAGTTGACGATGCTATGGATTCAATGAAAAGTGCAACAGATAATAAGGCATAATATGGCATTGTTCCTGACAGCTCTGCATCATTTGATATTACCTAACAAAAAGTGGGGCATAATTATCTGAATATGTACAGCTGGGAGGTACTGAAACCTTCCATGGTAATTTCCCAAAATTTTATATTTTCTGTACAAAATTCATCTTTTCTCTCAGCTTCTATTAGAATTACCTGAAACTTTTATTATATAAGTTATACAGTAGATTACATATCACTGCATGATTTAACTTAATGCCATTATGCAAAAATAAATAAATAAATAAGCTTACTACTACTACCATTGTGCTCTATTTTTATTTTTGAAAATTATAACTTTTTTTTTCCTTCCGTGCATCACTTGCATTTTATTTTTATTAGAAAATTATACATTGACGTTTTGTTGGACTTCTTTAGACATACATGTTATAACTTATGAGTTTAGTTTTTTTTTGTTTTTTTGTTTTTTGTTTTTTGTGTCAAACATTTTTACGAACAGACATTTCTGCTTTAGACCTATTGACGTGGAAGCTTTAAAATTCTTAGGTAATTTCGGTAAAACATAACAGTTTAGGCTGCAGCATGAATGTCGTTAAGGCAGGACATACAGCTTTCGGTGAAATTCATAGGTGAGAAATAGATTAATTTCATAGCTACTAAATGTGAAATAATGTAAGTAATGTAATAAATAAAAAATAATAAATGATTATTTTCTTCAGCAATGAATTGCTCTAATACCTTGCAATCTGACGTACTCTTTATTGACTACTTCTGCAATAGCATACTATTTTCAAAATTAATAAAACTGTTACAGTTAGGGGTAGTTATCGTTTCAAAATGGTAGCCACCTTTCATGCACAGAAAAGCCGTTTTCTTGATAAGTTTCTGAGTAATTTAATTATATTATGAGTAACACTATCTATAATCATTAATTTAACATTAATAGTTTTTAAAGATATATGAGTTATACGTATATATAATATTTGCTTTTATTATATATATATATATATATGTATATATATATATGTATATATATATATATGAAATATATATATATATAAGGAAAAATATTTTTTTAAATGATTTTTTTAAAAATACTTATTCTATAGATACTCCAAAGATTGTACATGATGATGTTTGCAAATAGATACAAAAAAGAATCACTAAAAAATATCGCCATTTATGGAAATTATCAGGGAAACGGCATTTTAGTGCACGAAACGTGGTCACCATTTTGTACAATAATTACCCATAACTGTAACAGTTTGATTGACTTTTAAAATAGTATGCAATTGTAGAAGGAGTGAATAAAGAGTACCTACAAGGTTACAGAACAATTCACTGCTGAAAAAATGAAATTCACCTATTTCTTACCTATGAATTTCACCTAAAGCTGTATATCCTCCTTCATTAAATATGCTTAACTCGGAACTTGATTTGTAACAGCTTATAACTAAGTTATAAAGAAAAGTCTGTAGACATAGTTTTGCAGACTTATAAACTGGGAGGCAAGTAAGCTTGTGTGTGCTATAATTCAGCGGTGGCCCCAGTTTAATAACAGTATCATGAATCTTGATTAATGTTATTGGTTTAGTACAGTTGTTTTTCAGACATTTCGGAATGCTAGACCTTACAGCTCCAAGCTTATACTGTAGCCTACATTGATGCTGTAGTAGCTAAAAATAATACTAGGAAAAGGAAGATGTAAGACACCTGTCGTATTTTTAAGAGTTAATTCGTGGGTTTATATCTGTGCATATGACGCAACTACGAATTTTCTAGCTGTAATAAAAAGTAAATATGCAAATCCCGCAGTTTGCTGAAATACACAGTACCATTCCTCTCAACATTCCCCTCCGTGTAACTGATTTGGTGGGATCCGGACGTGTATTTACTGAACATACATTGCAGACAATCCCGTTTATTTGTGAACTGCTGCATACACCTACACAGCAATGTGACTAAGTAAATAATGATTACAGAAACGTCAAAACAGACTCGTACAATACTAGACATAAACATTATTTTCTTTTATTTTTGTTTGTTTGTTCCTTTTTTTAATGAAATATTTTCATCGGCTGTTACATGTACTGTCCCATTCTCCCATAGTAGGCCTAATAAGGAAATATTTATCCAGAGAATCAAATGAAATCAGAATTGAGTGTTTTATTTCTTTATGGCAAGGGGCCGAGCTGAAGATCTCAGGAGTTCCAAAATGTTGCTATTCTGTCTGAATGGTACGAGAAACATGAAAACGAACAAGTGATTTTTTCTGTTCAACGGTGAACTTATGTGAAAAAATGCAAGAAATATTTGCCGTTAAATGGGAAAGTCCTGATTATAATTTTTAAAAAAACTTATGTTTCTTAATGAAATAACTTATTTGCATCATGCATTTTGGAATTTCAAACTGATTAGTTAGAGTGTTATTCTTTCCTTCAGAACAAGTTCATGACAAGTTCGGTTCATCATCCTATCTCCGAGAACGTATGTATTTTAGATCCTTACAATATCCAAATTTATTCACATATATAAATAAAATATTAATTGTCATTTATTAATTTTCCTTAGGACTGAAGATGATACATTCTAGTATCGAAATGCATCTCAAATAATACGACAGGTCTGATTTTAAAGCTGATTACAACGTTTCACCAATCAACATTTGTGATATTAACAGTGAAGAATTTTACCAAGAAGAAGACATTTTATAATTTGGACATTATTTAAATCCAAAATAATTTTTAATTGACAATTACAGAACGATTCACTATCAACTTATATAACTAAGTGTTTTTAACGTTTGGAAGAATTTCACCACAACATAATATAACATGAACATTATTTTAAACCTAAAATAATTTTAATATATTTCTTTATTACAACCATAAATGGTTATTCTTGATTAATATATCACCTTCCATTTACTTTGGTGCTATTCCAATTAAGAAGAACAAATCAATCATCATATAGACAATGTCAACAATTTCAACAGTGAATCAGTGGCTATTTTTAACTTTCACTGATCATGGACATTATGTCAATGTATCTTCGCTAATAAATAAATATTTGTAATCAGCATTACACTCAGCAAAGTCTTTCAAAACACTAGTACAGAGGTGGAAAAAACATTTGAGATATTTCGTAAAATTGTACTAGTTGGAAAATTTAGTTACTTCATAATGAAGTTTATAAATTAAAAATTAATGTTTATCCGATAATTTGCTACGGATATGTGATTTGGGTGCAACACTTGAAGAATAGTTGTGTACAGCAAGGGCCTCAATTCGTCACTTCTGCTTTAGCATCCTGTCAGAGCCCCCTGGGCTAGCGGTGGAAAATTAAATTATATTGTACGAATAACTCCATGTTTTGTGTTATGCTAAACTAGCATAGATTATTTACTCAATCCCTAGATGTAGGCCTATTGTTTAAATCATTTAACATAATAATAATTGAAAATCATATTTATCAATATTGGCATGTTAATTTACATATTGTGGAAATTACAAAACCCAAAATTTGCCGTAGACTATACTCTTATAACAATTTTATATTGTTTGAATTAAGATGCTGAACAGTGTGAAAAGCTACCACAAATACGGGTGATGTCTTCAGTATCTCCAGTAGCTATAAAACCATTTCGTGAAATCTGTTTCCCCACGGGAGCGTCCAAACTGTTAGGGGCAGCTAAGCGATCACATACGGCAGAGACACCCTCAACCACGATTTTACAGCATTTTTATGTCTACGAGTAACGTGAGTCTACAGAGGGTGAACGCACAATCGAATATTCCGCACTTCTGCAGACGACAATGAATTACTTCTCCCCGTATTTATCTATTTTCTTGTCTTAGATAACAAAATCAGAACTGAAGAGAAATACAAGGTAGCCTATATTTTAAGAGATGACATTAAAGTGGAAAAGAGTATCTTACAGGAGAACCCATTTTATCCATTGGGGCAGGGGTGCTTTCGGATAATCCATTAATTTCAGTATATTCACTCCTTTTAAATAATAATAGTCCTACGCCATTTAGAACATTCGGTTTCAATAATTCTGTAAACATTTAAAAATATAAATACATTAAACAATATGGTATGACAATATAGTCTACTTAAAAAATAAAAACTTAAAAAATAAAAACTTTTACTCTCCTCACTCAGTTCTGAGAGTTTTATACCCCGTGCAACTTGAGTTCTATTTCTAAAACATTAAGGGTAGATTACACGAAAACTCAAGACAAAATCGTTTTGAGAGTTCTTTTTAGTTAAAGCATAGGGTAGCCTTCGGGTAGTGTTATTTGAAATGGGTACTGTATATTATTTTGACTTATCCTTCTGATGGCGTAAGGAGACTCTAACAGAATGAGTACCAGGAGTACTCCTGGGTAAAGGCGGCCGGTGCATAAGACTGACAGCCTTACCTCCTTCACATGCCGAATATATAACATCTGGGTGCCTCAACCTCCTGTAACCCTTAGCCTCCAATGCATCTTTAGGGAACACTAACTTCACTTTCATGTCCACCCTCGGAAAATAAGCGTAAAAAAATTAATCTAGGCACTGAACAACCCTATGCCCCACAGTAGGGGTTACAGGAAAGAGTCATAGAGGTTAGAAGAACGTATTTGAATCTGGTATCTATTCATTAAAAGTAAACCAAGAAACGAACAGCTCTAAAACTAGGAATGGTGAATGTGATGGAGTGAAACGAATAATAAATTGAGGCTACTAAATTGCAGACGATGAAGCTGGACGCTTTTGCGTTGTGGACAGTGCAAAAAGATGCTAATTGTGCAAGTGTAGTGGTGAGGGTAGGGTTGCACTGATAGCGACCCAGCTCGGCACGGCCACCCTCGCTCTACCGCCACCCGACACACACGCTGACTCAGATCGCTACCTCCGCATCTTCTCTCTCAGAGAAATCAATTCAGCCTCCCATAAATTCATCATACAAATATAACTTTGCAGTTTACTCATTCAATCTACTCCCAATCTGATTTATCAACTTCAACTTCTATCGGGGTAACACACAGGCGTTTTTAATATTTCATGATCCAGTAAGCAATAATAAGCTCACTGCTGTTAACAAGATCGCTATCTGATAGGATCGTGTTAAAATGGCGACCAATTAATCGCCATACCTTGTAACTCCAATAATTGGAGAATAACACAAACTTCCATGATACTTTGAATTGCACAGAACGTTGAACACTTACACTTTCTGCTTCTACATTCAGTTTAGCAGTGACACCTCTGAACGTATGCAAACAGATTAGTAGCAAAAACAGATTATAATCTGTATTCCTGATAGATCCTAGTGTTGGTTGAAACCGCTTCTCGGAGACATATTTCTTTACGTTTGCTGGAAATAATGGTGATACTCTATGCTTTAAATTATTGCCAATGAAAAGCGGGATAATAAAGAGGATATTATGATGCAAGCATTAAGTCAGAATTACAGAAATAAGGAAATCTGATGGTAACAAAGCGAAGGGGGTTGCTGAGAGCAGGTGTTCTGCTTCAACATGATAACGCCCGTCCTCATGCTGCTCCTGCAACCATGAAAACCATCGACGACACATGCTTCAAGTGCCACCCACATCTGCCATACTTGCCAGGTTGATTTCCACATCTTTAGTCCATTAAAGGAGCTCCTTGGAGGGCAGAAGTTCAAGTCTGATGAAGACATCCAATCGATGGTGCAGGAGGGGCTACAGCGTCAACCAAAATAACTTTTCTCATGTGGTATTTCGAAGTTCTTCCTATCCAATGGCGTAAGTCCATTGAACTGGGAGAGGACTATGTAGAAAATAATGTACAAGCAAACATTTTTCTTGCAGTAGAAAGTGGAAAAAAATTAATTACGTTTCTCATTTGATTCTCCCTCTTGTTCTCAGAATCAAAACGTATCACTGCCCACAGTAGTTATTTCAGATCCAGAGTTTATAACTAACGAGATTAAAAGGCCCGGCGTCGCCCAGGTTTTGTATTTTGCGTGTAATTAAAAATTAAATTATGAAGGACTTTTGATTTCCAAGGTGTAAGTCCTTATATAGATATCTAGAGTCGGAAGCGAAGAAGGACGACTTATGACTCTCAAACTATTCCCTCAGGAACACTAGATACAGGATTAAGGATTTTTTTTACACACCTTGCTTGGTAGGGGTTGAAGTAAGAAGAAACAGAAATTCCGGTAACATAACATTTTCCTGTCTTTACGGGAAATTTTATTACCACTTTCATGTTGACATACAACCATTTCAGGGCTAAAATCAAAAGAGAATCAGAATCACTTTCACACATTCTTCTCCAAAGATCTGAGATACAATAATTTACTGTATACATAGGATTAGAAAAAATGTTCCATCCTATTTGTCTCTTTTTAAATGCTTTCAATAAACATCCCTATTTCTCATCTAATACAAAGTCTACAGCGATGAATATCGTATCAGTGGACAGAGTTTTCTTTCCCCAGAGTTCGGATATAGGCCTAGCATACTCGCTGCCCATCGTTTGCATAAACTCAGGCAGAAAACGCTCTCCTCACAATACCTTTTCATTCCAAATCGAAATGTGATGTGAGAAAATGTTATTGTCCATACCCTGAGATCAGAGAGCTACGTACTTGATGCATAACACCCGATATTTACTTACTTCATTATTGATTTACAAAAAATGAATTACATGGATAGCCTCAATAATTATATTATTTTTCAAAGCCCAATGCAACTCTCAAAGCCCATGTGAACACTGCAAACAATATTGTGGTCTTGAGAACTGAATTGCATTTGATGATCACGGTAATATTTGAATAAAACATTTAGGCCCCTAACTTTCTTTCTGCTGGTCACATCCAGGAATTCAATAGATTTAAACCTTCTACAGACAACGCGGATTATTGCAAAAACAGTACGTAAATCGGTTCATTAGTTTTTTCAGTCCATAAAGGACACACACACTAACTGCGTCATACATATTTACATTATTTCTAGAGCATCCTGCAATAGGCCTATTGAATACAACCGATATTGCAAAATTTGTAAACTTAAGTGAAAATTTGCATTGATACAATTTTTGTAGTTAGTAGCATAAAGTTGTTTAATGCGTAAGTTGTATGTATGTATGTATGTATGTATGTATGTATGTATGTATGTATGTATGTATGTATGTAAGTAAGTAAGTAAGGAAGCAAGTAAGTAAGTAAGTAAGTAAGTAAGTAAGCAAATAATTAAGTAAGTAAGTAAGTAAGTAAGTAAGTAAGTATGTATTTTGTTACGGTATTTTTAACCAAAATTATGCTATTTGTAGATGAGTCAACTATTTTTAATTTGATGTAATTCCTGTAACTAACATGATAATGAATAAACAAATAAATAAACTACGCTATGTTTTTTTAGGAAGCCATTAAGACGTGTAAATAACAATTATTCTGGTAAACGTCTTGGCTCCAAGAAGTTGTTACAGCTTTGCTTCTTTAATGGCGTTAAGATTCTTATGTTTACGAATGTAGTCTGTAAAAATACGAAGAAGGTTAATTGGCATTTTACGTAATGTTTAAATACCCGGCTAAAAAGCACACAGGAACTGCTGTGTAGGAAGCGAAGATGAGGGTTTACGATCTCGACAAACATTAAACCAACTCACATTAACGTTATATTAGGAAGATGAGTGTGCTTTCTGAAAACGTGGGATGAAATTTTACAAGAGCATTGTAAAACATGAGACATGAAAATGGCAGCAAACACGTGGCTGTGTTCTGACACCACTGACCAGTTGCTAAGGAAACGGGAGGCTTTTGTTTGCCATCATATCCGATTAGCCTACATCCCCACAGAAAGCAGTATAGTTATGGCGAATAACGGTGGCTTAGGCTACAGCTAATTCTCTCAACTTTTATTTTATAATTATAACATGTTGTTGGCAGTTATTTACATAAACAAAGGCTGAAAAAGAGGAAAAATGAATAAAACAAACTGAAATTACTTGGTATTCAATCTTTCGTCAAACGTTAACACACACAAAAAAAAATCCAGAATAATTAATATGCGTTGCACAGAAATAAATATAGGCTATCTTCAGTGCTCGAGTACTTAAAAAGTCTGCAGTAAACTAATATTCACAGGTGAGATGACTTTTCTCGTGCGAAAAAGAAGTAAAGACTGTCTTTGTAGTAAATTTACGGCACATTAAAAGACTCTCGATATCCCGGAAGAGGTACATGAGCAAGATTACCGGCCATTTCATGTAAAATCTGTTTCCTTTCTTTCACTATTTGATGGGTCAATCCCTCTTCGCTAGGGACTTCGAGGAAATAAACTAGCTCTGCAGACATCTGGGAAACAATATTAATTGTAAGCTCTCCGGGGGGGGGGGAAACACACACACACAGTTATTTAGACCTTGTAAGATATATACCGACTGCCATATGAATCGATCTTTCAGTTGATGGATGATTTTCTAACTGTTTTGAAGCTTCAAGTCTGAAACTGTATATGTCCCATGAGGAAGGATCGTAGGAGAAGTAGGAACAGAAGGGTGGATCTAACACATTTGTGTACGTTCACATTAATAAAACCTCTTTGCTAGTTTCTGTAGGCCTATACACTTCGTTTATTAATTAATTTCAACAACCCAACTAAAGAGTTAATCAATTGGAGGAAGACGTTGAATCTCGCACTTTTTAAAAAATATGAATGAGAAACTTTGTTTGGTTACATATTACTCTATTACAAAAAAGAAAATTCCCTTGTATAATAAATTATTCAAATTAAATTATTTTTTAAATATAAATAATAATAAAATACATATTATAATAATATTTACAAGTTTCACGTTAAAAAAATTCTATCCGAAAGAGGAAAGCTTGGGCTTGAGTGCAATTCAGCACTAACATTTTCAATAAAGCGCAGAGTGCACATTAGAAGAAAGCTAAAAACACACAAACAGACAATGCACATTACAAGGAAGACACCCAGACAAACACAATCATACAAATAAAAGAAAAACTCACTAAACATAAAGGGGGGGGGGAATATAGGTCTACATAACTGTTAAGAGTTTAATTATGAAATTAGAAAAGGTATATTACATAGTTTATAGGTATTGTTAGTTTACTATACTCTTTCAATTACTAACGTTAATCAGTTCGAAAGTTTTTTTTTTTTTTTTTTTTTTTTTTTTTTTTTTTTTTTTTTAATCCTGTGCTATTTAGATATTTTAAGTGAGGAATTATTTTAATAAAATCATTATACAATTTTGGGTCGAAACTGCAGCTGTGCATTACATCTGCTTCAGTATTGCATTTTGCTTCAATTGGAGAGAGAAATGCGTATTTTCTAGTACAGTATTGTATCCATAATTGTTCGATATATCATACTGGTATTATAATATTTGCATCTTATTAACTCTCATGTAATACTGATCATCGTGCTTCATTGCGTGGTTTTGACGAAAATAGCTATCAACACCTTCCTTTGCAGTGGAAATAAAATAAAACAGGCTTAATACCAGCAACTCAACAACATCTGATTACTAATAAACGAAAATGCCACAGAGGACGATTCAGAGATAATGTTTTTAGAAAGCTTCTAGAAATTTTATTTTATAAATGTGACAAGATGTAAGACGATGCAGTTTCGGTTTTAATTATTGAGGCATCCAAACCAGCAAAAGAAGATGTCCTGAAGGTGGCAGAAATACGCCGAAAGACCTAGGCGAATTATAAAACAAAAAACATTGTTGAGTTACTGGTAATAAGTCTATTTTATTTTATTGAACAAGCTCAACGTTATATAACATGTATTTTAATACCTTTGCAGTGGAAACGTATTTAAGCCAGACGACATGTTGTCCGAGAGGCGTTGGAAATGGAACAGAACAGCAGGACGCCAAATCGGTTTGAAGTACGACGCTATTATATAGAACAAGCTTTAGAAGCAGTGTATTATACGGCTTCCTAGCTGTGTTTGGGTTAAAACAAGATTTACTGAAGCCCTGTTCAGAACAATTCAATACTTCATATTGAAATTAAGCATAAATTCAGATAAGAGAAAATCAATAGGTACATTATAAAATTAGTTTAAGACAAAAACCTGAGTATACATAAGAAAAATATTTCACTCCTAATGGTAGTACGATTTAGACTAAGAAAATACCTGGAAGTAATAGAAACGAAATTATGTTTTTTTTTTTAAAGCCTACTGATTAATACATTAAATAAACGTTTACATGTTTGTGGATTACTCAAACAGATATTTTAAATCTTTTAAACGATGCAATATTAACACAGATTTTTTTACTTATAATTAATATCTGCCAAGACTAAAACATCGAAACTTTGCACATGTAGTACTGGAATATTATTCTAATTGCCACATACATTTTTAACAAAATTTGAGAAAATGTTCTTTAGGCTATAAGATAACATGTAGTTTTCAGGATTATACCTTTCCTGGAATCATTAAATTGAAGAACAAATGGCATCAGATCAGCACAATTTCTGTAATTCATGAAAGGAAATCTTATTAATGGAAAACCATTTCGTTAGAATATTATTTAGTGTATTTTATACTTCGTAATTTTAGCAGGCACGACCAAGCTTCTTTTCAGAATTTTATACTTTTCTTTAGTGGCCTGTGTTTGTTTGCTCAATTTTCCCTCATATCAGAGTGGAATCGCAAAGAAAATCCGATTAGGTGTCCCATTGGACACGTTTAATTCTCATCCATCACTCTCACACCACTAACCCAGCTTCTAGACAATTTTTTAGTGTCGAGTCTACAGAGAGGTTTTTTTTTTTTATCATACTGACCAAGACACAAGCTCAGGGTTACAGACATGTGCTACAGACAGAACCACAACAACTGGTCAAGCCAGTAAGCCAACAAGAGAAGCACATCAATATTATTATTAAACTACAGTATTGCTTAATCACAACACGCATAGTGAAATGCAAGGCATGAATGAAATAATGACATTATATTAAGAATATATTTTACAGAATTCCAATCCATTGATCAAAAGAACCAGTGTATATAATGAACTGTCTATTACATATATATCTTAAGTCGTAATATATAGCAAGATACCGATAATTTTAATAATTAGTCATTTTAGTTAATTCATAAACATTTTAAATATAGACAACACAAAGTGTTACCAATTTTGAATATATTAAAATCTTGTTAATATTGAGCTCTTTGTTCATACATCACAATATAATTTATGTATTGATACTAGCCCAGATTGGGTAATAGTTTTTATATCAAATTAAAATCATTATATAGCTTGTTCCTTGCTAAAAGACTGACCTAATAAACATATAAACAATTTACTCAATAGAAGTGAACTGGCTTTCCTGATCATTTTTTTTCTCTTCTTCAGCTTTCAACTGTGTTTAATCAAATAAGTGGTACACAAAGCGGAATCTATTAAGATAATTCACTAATATTGTACCACTTCAAATATGAAAATAATCTATTATAAGACATGTGTTAGTTTCCCATGCAACATTTTTCACCAATTCATTATAGGAACCTTAAAAATTATTTTAGATGACAATGTAGCTATTTACTTTGGTGGTCTATACTGATTCTTTACTGATTAGTTGTACTTATTAATGTTCTTATGGACATGAATTGCCTTCCATAAAACAACGTTGAATTTATAGTTTATTGCCAAAACACGTATTTCCTTAACAAGAATGTAGGTCTATGTAGAAAAATTGGCATTATTTCTGTCTCCACTACATTAAAATTCCTAAATAACGTTCGATATAAAACTTGTGATCATTAGTGAAAGAAGGAGACGTAACGTATGCTACTTGTGATATGATATTTATTGATTTCTATTTTTTAAAATCAGATTACAGTCTCTTAATCTTGTGTAGGCTAATATTCCTGTGGTCAATATTCCTCAAATCTACGGAAGAGGTAGTAAAATATTAAAAAAAAAAAAATAGACTAGTTATTCCATTCGGAAAAAAAATCTGCAAGCTTCATTTATAACAGATGCTTAAATGCGATATTATGTTGATAACTAGAGACAGGATTTTAAAGGGAAAATTTTCACCCAAAAAAGGGAAATTATTGCCAAAAAAAGGTGGAAAAAGGGATACAAAAGTATAAGAGAGTGTAAAAATTCAACAGAGAGATACATGTTTGTTTTATGTTTTACTTTACTTCATTAGAAAAGAGTTGAATTAGACAACGTAATTCGGGTTTGTAAGTAAAGCCTTTGCTTGCTCTACAGGTGCCGATTCTTTGTCATCTAATGACTGAAGAAATTCCTTGATCTTGTTGAAATTCTCACAGAGGAAAACAGCACACGAAATTCATGTTCCCCAAGCCTGTGATTTCTCTGTAACGCTCTATTCAGCTGGGAATAATTATTTTTTCAATGGTGAATCAGCGAAAACAATTTTTAATGTTTTCATATTACCAAATACTGGGTAATTTATTAAATTTTCAAAATAAATTAGCAAAAAAGGTACTAGAAAGGGAAAGTTCCTAAAAAAAGGGAGATGAGCCTAAAAAAGGGAAAAAAGGAAAGTTAAAACCTGGTCATTTGCAGTTGAAACTTACTAAGTAATGCCCTATTTAATTTCATCAAGTTTTGTGATGAATGATAAAAAAAGGAATTCCCTTTAAAATTCGGTCTCTATTGATAACCTCTTACATGCTTAAATGGCTTTCCAGCGAAGGGCTGTATGTTTGGTGAACCGTACGTTCACATCTTCGATAAGCTATAGCGGGAATGAATGATTGGCTATGGCAATGTCGTCCTACGTGGTGCAAATGATTAATTACTGACCTTCTTTTACAAGAATGTGGGTTCGATCAGATTAATGTCATTGGGGATAGGTGAGCTTAAATGCGACAGCCTAATATCCGTAGGCTGATATCCCAATATGCGACAGAAAGGTATTTTAAAAGTTATTATATAAATTATTATTATATAGTTATTATTATTATTGTTATTGTTATGTATCAATAATATTTTAATATACTTGCATATTAAGATTAAATTCATTTATTTTAACTTAACTAACTTTTTATTTATTTATTTTAACTTAGCTTCATTTTATGTTCCCAGCTTAACACTAAGATTTGATATCCAGATGTAAAAGATAAACCAACAAACTTGTAAGTAGAAATGTAATTCTTTCATACTGACCATTTTTAAACTTGTAGGTGTAGTAGAGTTTTCATTGCATACCTAGGCGGCTTCAAAGGAATAAACAATTAAGTCGGTGTTTCATTATGTTAATTGATGTGACTAAGTTAGTCTTGGCTTCCGATTTCCAAAACATAAGCGACGTTACAATATTCTCTCATTGTTATCACTGACCTTAGTTCTTCCCTCGCTTTAATCAATTCACACGTGTTATTTTTTATTGGAACTAATTTTGCAACCGCGCATTTCTCTCCAGGTGGAGTAGACGAGTAGCTGTCACAGCCGTCACAGGCCATTCTTAAATTTTGATTGGCTGAGGTAACTAGCTGATTGGTGCGATAAAAATAAAGAGCATGGGTTGAGCTGCCGGCATACTTTTCCTCCTAAAAAAGGGAGAGCCGCCTGGGTCTGTAGGCCTAATGAAAAACTCTACTAAGCTATATCGCACAGATAAATAGTTTTAAAATAATTTAACGCAAACTTACTCTGCCGAGTGGATATAAATCCTACTGCATCAAAGACAAGTAACAATGTTCACGAATACTGAAACAGAGGTTGTGTTTCCTTAGCATTAGTAAACAGATAATTGCTTTTACTTTCTCGCATATACGTAGTAACTAGTATAGTTCTACATTCTTGTTAGTTTTATGAAAATGTAATAAATAATAATTAATTGTATCTATAATTTACTTTTTTCTGTACTAGCCTTTAACACGTATATGCGAGGAAGTTTGTGTAACATTTTTGCAGCATTTATTCTTTTAGTTGCTTGCGGCGTTCTTGACCGATACGAGAAATAGGTTATCTCTATAGTGTTGGTTTGCTTTTAATGTTGAGAAAAACATGACAACTTTTTCCTGGCGTCCCTATTGTTCTCGCTACTCTCAATTTACCTTCACCTGTTCAATAAGGGCAATATAATTAATGACTCCTTGTTTATAGTGAACATTTCTCTAGTTAAATAGCCCAGTAACTCTCTTCGGATTCAGTTTAAAATACGCACACGCTTCCTTGTGGATCTTCGTAATACGGACCGGAAGACTGAGATACTTTTTTCCTTTTTGTTTTCCTTTTTGCAGAAGTGTGCAGGAGATCCGTTCAAATCTTAATTTGATGTTACAGAGCAAACTGGCACCTGGGTAGCGTGTAGTATTTACAAGTAGCTATTAGTCGGAACACTAGTATTTTTTGTGACACGATTTGGCAGCAGTATATAAACATGAAAAATGCGTGTGGCACAGTAGGAACTGGGTCATACTCCGAAACTTTTATAACGTTGTTTGTATGGCGTAGAGACACCGTTCTTTTTGGCAGTTATAACTCCATGTCTAAGCCAGGAAGTTATTCTAGCTTTCTTGGGGTTCGAATTATAGAAACAAGACTTGTACTAAAGAGTATTTTGGCTCGATCAATACAAAATTGTAAATCTTCGAGGTTTTTTCTGTTATATTATGAATTAAAGTCGTAATTCTACCACTAACTTGCCGTTAATTTGATAATCGAACCACATTACCAATAAACACATTTATTCCCATAATTATTATAGCACCAGATGTTCTGATTTTTCGCAAAGGTCGTTTATAAATATACTACGATAATTAGTGTGAACAATTAGTAGGATGCTAATAAATTATGCAAGAGGATATGTTTTCTTTAAACAGGCCTAATTCATGTACGGTAGGGTTCAGATAACTGCCTAAAATAAGTATAAAAGCTCTAAAACTTAAAATATAACCAAAATAAATTTTAGTATCATTATTTGAAACTGGAATTCACGAGTTTTCAAAACAGCACAAATCGACTAGAAAAAAGCAATGTAACTCGTACACTATATTCCACATGGAAGGTCTTCCAAAATGATGGATTAAAAGAGTTTCCAGTATCTCAGTTGTAAGGGCACATATCCCATTCAGATAAAATCTACTAAGTAAACAGAGCTTCCTCAATTTAACGGCTGTAAAACAAAACAAAAACAAACGAACAAAAAATGCCTTGAAACGGACATGCAAAGAAATGACATGAATTTGTCTTAAATTATGTTGCTGTAGGCCAGCGTTTCTCAACCTATGGTCCGCGGACCACCAGTGTTGGTGCAGATGGTCCTCAGACATAATTAAAAAATATCATAAAGCAAGTGGAAAGAAAAGAAGTAAAATTTTTCACATATTTCGTTATAATGACCTATAATTAATACCCCAAATATTAAGAATATAGGCCTTCTTTTATAAATGGGATGTAAAATTAGGGGTCCGTAAATTTTTTTTAGACATTTTAGAGGTCCTCGGGTTCAAAAAGGTTGAGAAACGCTGCTGTAGGCTATGTCAAAATCGTGACTGGGGATTAAGAACTTTTTTTACACGATCAGATTATGTATGTTGCATGGTGAAGATGATAGGTTGGTTATTTGGTCTTTTAGCGACGGGGATGCACTGCAACTTAGGCCTGTGACCTAAGTCGCCGGTGTGGCGGAATTTTGCAAACATAAATGCCACCGACCTGGGACAGAATCGAACCTACTAAAAACAGTGCTATACTGAGTGAGCAACCCTGGCCGACTGCATGAAGAAGATCGGATTGAATTCTAGTCATGACCCTATGTCTAAACAAAACTTAAAACTATAATAAGCCAGATAAAGTAAAGGAGACATATACAGTTCTTTATTACTACTTTCTTAAGGTACGAACTAAACTTCTAACAGGCCCAGGGCTATATTTGCAATGTTATGTTTTGAAGCAATTATATATATAAAGGCTGCATACATAGCCTACATATACACGGTCATGTATTCAATAAGTGAAAATGGGAATAAAATCTTCACAGGAAATAGGAGAGCGTTCTATGGATAGCTAATACGTCGAAAGAACATTCTTCGTGCTTATTTGTTTATTTCACTGTTTTATTTTACTTCTAAATCTGGGCTCTGCTAATAAGGCACCTTGAGATCATTTTAGAGCAGCGTTTCTCAACCTTTTTGAACCCGAGGACCTCTAAAATGTCAAAAAAATTTTACGGACCCCTAGTTTTACATACCATTTTTAAAAGTAAGCTGTATGTAGGCCTATATTCTTAATATTTGGGGTATTAATTATAGGTCATTATAGCGAAATAAATCTAAATACTTTTTTTTAATTCAATGGAAACACAGTTATTGAATTGGAAGTAAACTATTGACAGTTTAATATGTATTACCAATTTCATAATATAATTATGTTATTAGTAATAACATTACTTTTAATGAGACGGTTGAGCTGGTCGCCTCTTGCAGAGTACCTGGATATCTGGCTCAATATTAGTCAAATTTAGTCGAATATCTTAATTATGTCTGCGGACCATCTGCACCATTGTCGCGGGGTGGTCCGCGGACCATAGGTTGAGAAACGCTGTTTTAGTGGATACTCGCAATCGCTATGTTTTCCCTTCCCTTACACGAGACGAATGATAGGGAAAGATATTAGCGGATGAATCCGACGTCCCAGCACCACAGAAATTATTCAAATGATTAAGCTGGATTCCCGCAGTGAACTTCACCCAAAAAATATCGTCCGTAAAGATTCGAGCTCTGTCCTAATACCAATAATTGCAAGTCAAACTACCAACCAAGGAACTCATAAGTGACTTGATGTTACTAGCTTCAGATAACGAGGATTTTCTGGAATACTCCTACTCAATTAGCAATAACCGATGGACTTGGAGACACGATTTTTTGGAGGATCGCGAAAACGCGAAATTTGTTAATATATTATAATAAAAAGTTATCAGCATTAATAATTATACAACTGTTGTCTCCATAATTAATAACCTTTACTAACGCGAATTTTAACTCCACTAGCGAAATAAGCGCTTATTTACACGAAATAAATAATTCATTGCTATATTTATGCGACACTGACACGTTAAAATCCTCATTTCGAGAATAAAATGGAGTCTATCTCATTTCCCGCACAACAGAGAACCACAAGAAAGGTCAAATTCAAATTGTTGCTTCCTAGCTTCATAGGTTCAGGCATTCTGGACATGGTTTTTGTTATTCTGTCACACCATTATTTCAGTTACCATAGTTTAAAAAATTGCTGTAGTTGATTCTTCATGAGAAGACAACATTTAAAATCCCACATTTTGATAAAGTATCCTACAAGTCATTATCTTGCAAATTCTACATGCAGCTGCAAAGGCTCAAAATCTGCCTGTCATGAAAGTGATGAGCAGCAAGTGTATGAGGATTAGTACCACAGTATCCAACACTGGGTTTAAAGTTTCTCCAAACGATGTACACTTCAGTTTCAAATGTTGATTGTGAAAGAGTCCTGCTTACTTGTTATTTCAATGAACAGGCTAAATAAAGCATTTGTAATTTAAATTAGTACAGTAATATTTGGCATTTTATTTCATCGCTTTTATCCCGCTTTAAGCCTACTTTTTATGCCGACATTCATCAATTTTATTCACCAGAAAATCGTATCCCTGCGGCGATTGTTATTTTATTATAATTGTTTCTAAACAACGCTATCGATACTCATAACATCAATAAAACAACAGCAACAATAACATTAATAAAATTAAAAACTAGACGAGCATAATACGTGTGGATAGTGATAGAAAATTACACAGGCTAGTAGTGTTTACGTATTTGTGAAAGGGAATGGATGTAACTATAATAAAATACATTAACTTGACCTTAGTTTTCATAATTAAAAAATAGATTAGTTTCTTAATGTTATTATACATTTAATATGGACTACCTTACATTGGACAACACGTAATGCAGATATGAGTCTGGTCCAACGAATTATACATTCCTAGTATCAGTTCGCATAATAGATGTCTTTTATCGATTCATTTTTTCGATTAGGCAGAGAATGGCGACCTACTTAGAAATGAGGAGACAGGCGAGGACGGGTGGGTGGATGGCCAGACAAACTGGCGGTCACAAGGGCAATTAGGGGGAAAACATATCTCGGCACGGCGCAAAGCACCCACCATTTTGTAATAACGCATTTTCACATATTGCTGCTTTTCGCTGGCTTTTGTGGAAAGAATGTAGTGGGATTTACAGTCAACACTAGGGGTCCTATTGTTTCATTCCCCCACGCAATCACAATTATTCAACTCAGCTTGCTAATACCTTATTTGTCAATTCCCACGCTGTGAAGTTACGCTATTTTTATTCTAATAAGTACATATCCCCTCAGATTTTCTTTGAATCACAATTTTTATTATATAAATAAAGTGTCACAATTAAATCTGCTCTGTACAAAGACAAATTACTAATTCACAGGCATGGTATTAAAAACGCAATGACGAGGGTTGGGATTTTTTGGGGAAATTTTAAATAAAAGAAAGAGAGAAAACGTGCTAAAGTAAGACAAAAAAGGGGGAAAATGTTATTTTTTCAAAAGTATCGTTATTGTATAACCTAGTATTTCAACAAAAATTCTATCGTCTATTTTTTACAACTTCATTCCACTAACTTCAAACTCTAATTATACAATATGTATAAAATATAGCAGAGGAAGGGGTAACTGAAGAAATTATTGTAACTCTAAACATAAGCCTCCCGCAGTTTTAAAGTAAGTTGTCAAGACAAAAGAATGCACATTCACTAACAGGAAACTATAATAACCCCAGTGAAATTAAAAGGAAGAATGCACTCATATTACCCATTTGCAGGTGTGCAGTATTTTTATTTTCAGCTCCAAGGCTAACGTAAGGAAACTATTTTCTTGGTGACTATAAGACGAGAAGTAAATCAAAATTGATAATTTCAGAAAGAATACTGAGCAACGAGGGGAGAAATATGATAGGCCTACTGTGATGCGTAAATTATCAAATGCACGGCGTAAAGATACATCAAATATAGAAAAATATATTATGAACATAGCAAAGAAGCAATAAGATCACAAGACAGAAGAACAGTGCTTAAGAATTGCCCCGTTTTTCACCTGAAGGCAGTATTTGACACACTGGTTTCTTTCAAAGGAGCTCTAATTTGCCCGATAGAAAAGGCACGCACGTTACTTCTAACCCTGGCAAATATAAAGTATTAAATTTAAAAAAATCTACAGACTGCTTCCCTGATTGCCAAATTGTCAAAGAAATAAGCCCACTGAATATCCAGCCTTTTTGCAGTCTTAATGTACAATAAAGGGCCAAACAGTTATCGAAAAATAATAATAATAATAATAATAATAATAATAATAATAATAATGTCATTTTGAAGAAAAACTGAAGGTACGATAATCATTAATACAAACGGTGTGTTAATTGGAGTTTATCTATTACACAAAGAGTCTATCTTTATTTCCGAGGTATATTTTATGTCGATTACTTTTAACAGTGTACACGAAAGACAGAGAAAGGGAAAAGAGTACAGCCACAGTATAAGTATTCATACGTATACTGTGGTACAACTAAAGACAAAAATTATAGATTTTTGGCTATTGCTATGAAGTAGAACCCCGGTGTTCCGAATTAAGGGGGTCAAGCAGTCCGGGTAACTCAGTGGAATTTTACAGTGAAAAGAAGGTAAGAGATTTATCCACATAAGATTGTAAACTGGATAAACTACTGAATTGTAACACGAATACTGTACTCTGACGACTTCTACGAAATACATTACACTACGGAGCAGAAAGGAAGACAAGCTGAGATATTTCTCAAGCAGCCGTATCAATCTTCCTGGAATTTTATATTAACTTACAATACAGTCATTTCAACGCATTATATGAGAGTATTTATGCTCTTAGAAAGTATATTTTCATGTTTATCATATAGGGTAAAACGGAAAATAGATATTTTCTCCGCCAATCAGGTTAAGCCGGTTCTTGGTTAAGGTCGGCTTCGGTTTAGCGTAGATTTACTATGAATTATTATATTTCTTTCATTTAGAGGTCCTGGATACTTAGCCTATATCAAATATTTTCAAGACTAATATAATATTTTTACATGTTAGAATTAGAATTGTTTTATTTTACCTGGTGGAATTAATACCATTAGGCCTAAACACATTTTACAACATTATCTTCTATATAGTTGCATTAACGTCGGCAACAGCTTGTGGTGCAACCGCCCGGTATGGCTGCGTTAATCTACCCACGACAGTATTCATGAACAGGAAGCATGCATTACTATTAGCATATTACTCCCATCTAATCAGTGAAGTGCTCTGTTGTGAATTTTGCGCACCACCATATCAATAACTTAATTCGATATTAATTAGATCTATTGTGCCTGAAGCCCAATATCGCTAGGATGAGATGCTGGCAATTAATTAGGTAGCAATAGACTGAACCACATGTTGTTCAGTCAGGCCACGTTATTTACTATGCATAGCCTACTGATGATGCATCAACACAGTGTCCATCACGGAAATTTAACGAACAACAAAACGTCTAGATTAATTTTGCGAGTTTTCGAGGGAAATATAATGAAAGAATATTGAATGTCTACCATAGTGCTATGTTAGGGCTACTTATGAAATATGAAGAATAGCAATCTGAAGTGTTGTTCATATGTAACTCTCATCTTGCTATCTGCCTGTTGCATCACTCTAAATAGAGTAATTTAACAATTCCTATGGAATTAAATTTGCTAAAACTGAGTGAGCAATCTGAATAAAAAGAAACTTGAACTTGTTTTATCTAATAAGTTTTGCTTCCAAAAACATTTTGTAGGAATTATGCTATGAACTAATATCAAAAGACTACTCTGCAATAACGAGTGTAACTTATAAGTTACAATTGTGCTATCAACTAATATCGAAAGACTACTCTGCAATAACGAGTGTAACTTAATCTAATAATCCATAAATATTAGGAAATCTTTTCTTTCAGTTTCATAATCCTAAAGTACTTTTTAAGCATTCCAAACAAAATAAATACTTTTGTTTAGTTAGTTCATTTACACATTCAACGTACAGTGGAACCTCGAGATACGAGTGCCCTAACATACGAGTTATTTGAGATACGAGCTGTCGAGCGAAGTTTTGTTTTGAAATACGAGCGACATTTGAGATACGAGGAACGGCTAGCTGCGACACTGCACTCGGCCCACACTGCGCCTGCGCCTCGTGCGTCTCGCGCATTATCCCACGTATTCCCTCATTGTGCTTGTTTACCTCGCTGTCGAAGCATCTTTGCTAAGTTTTTCTAGGGCTTTGCGCTTTTTGTGCATTTACATACTTTATCACATTTCTTTTTATAACCATGGGTCCGAAGAAAGTGTAACAAATATGTGTGTACACTTTATAAAACCAGTTTTTTTTCTTTACATTCTCTTTTATTATGCTTTTATACAATATTTGTCATTTATAAATACATTTTTCTAATTAAAAAACATGTAACAAAAACAATTGGGGGTAGCATTTTTGGGGCTGGAACGGATTAATGGCATTTCAATTAATTTCAATGGGGAAAATTGCTTTGAGATACGAGCAAATTGACATACGAGCAAGGTTACGGAACGAATTAAACTCGTATCTCAAGGTATCACTGTACCTTATATTATTATACATTATTATAGTCTACCACTAAATGCTAGCAAAATAGCCCACAGCAAAATAAATTAGTTAGTAGCTCTGGTTATGTTTTACTGGATATTTGCAGATTACGTAGGTGCTTCTAACTCTCGTTTTAAAAATAATAATCAACACTGTGATTTTTCATTTCCAAAAACGAATGTAGATTAAAAATCGTATAAAGTAGTCGATTGGAATGTTCACGGTAACTGGAAGCATCTACGAAATAATCATTCAATCGGTAATGGACCTGCAAAACATGCATATTCCATTAAATTATGCCATTACATTCTAACAAATTTTGCACAGAACGAAATCTGTCTGGTAGGCTATATTGCTGTAATCAATACACATAAATCCATCACTAAGCGACAAAAAGTATTTCCTTTATATTTTTAAATATTCAAACACCTTAAAACCTTCTGATTTACTCTCATACACATGAATTACATACAGGATTTAAAAAATTCCCTTCAGTAAACGAATTCAAAATACGAGCTTTTGATAATTTACATTCTGTTGGATTCAGATCGTGGCAAATATGAAAGTTTAAAATCACAGAAATGGAGTTCTTACACTTTAAAAAACATGGTTACTGAATGATTATTCAAAAGAGGACAGGCAATAGAACCGCGATTTATTTAATCCATAGACTGAACTATATTGCATAGTCTTAAACCCAGTCTAGCGTTTGTGATAATATTCTATATCTTCTTAACTTACTTCACGTGTATTACAGATAATTCTCGCCTTAAGACACAGAATTAATTAACAACTATTGTATCCTGAGGCTGTGGTTCAGTACTGGTCATATTTCCCAAGAGGGACTAGGGAAGGGCCGTCCATTCTCCAGGGAATATAGTTCTAGATTAGTGCCTACGGTTCAACGCTAAAAATAATTCAAATGAAAACATTTTAACTGAGAACTATAATGAATTAATGAGAAAGGCCCGGAATTTAATGCTTTATCGGGAGACGAAATATGCATGCAGATATACTCTGAAATTTGTAAAATATGCTCCGGAACCAAAATTGGTCAATATTTCAACCTATACTCTCAAAATTATGAGCCTTAGGCCAATACGTAAGTTGCCTACAGTCATCATGCTGCTTCCGACCCTTCTGTTACAATTCCACACCGGGATTTTTTCAACATACCTTGCACATAAATTACATACTCTTTGGAAACAAACAATAGTCTAAATTACATGCTGTAATAGGTGAGTCATCTAAAAACATTATTTCGTAAATTTCTCGGATTCTTGCATATTTTTAATATGAAATCCCAAGAGAAAGTCATGTCGATATTATCTTCCTGTGGTTTCTTCTCCTAACAAAGTTCTATTCTCCTTTCTGCAAGAACTCTTTAATTATTCCAGTGAGGCAGGAGGAAGAGCTCTTGGCGAACTTCAGAGAGTCTGCTTTTGAAGGGTATTGGCAGTGACATTTTCTAAACTCATCCTGTTTTATAATTATCTTTCCTTCCTTGCAAAATGGAGTAGATCACGTTCCACAAAATTAAGTTTACGTTGTGCTCGTGATCAAATTTTGTACGCCTTTCACCCAATGTGACATTGGTTGAACCTTCCGGCCACTACCACAGAAAAAGAAAAACTTGTGAAACTGAAAAATGTAATGAAAATTGATTGACACAGAACTTCCGAATTACTAGGTTCGATTTCAACTACCCAAAATAAAATTTTAGTTTGCAGGTAATTAGTCATTGATATTAATCTTGTTCAGCAGTCCTTTATGATAGGCTACCTGTAACTGTACGTAGTGAGTAATCTATTTTACTAAAATATAGTTTTCAATTTACAGATATCGAAAGTTTCTCCAGAAAAGAATGATAATAGTTAACATCACTTAAAGGTAAAATGTGTAATTTTATTCTCATTAACCTTGCAACAATTACTTTTTCTTTTCATCCGGTAAACAGGTATATAGTAAGCTAAACTTTGTAGGTAGAACCCGATGAAAAAGTACGTATCACCCAGAACTATGCCTGACCACGATCAAAGATAAAATATAGTTGCCAACATTATGATCAGTTGACTGAGTTATGCATATTCAGTTTTTCTTAAAGCGTAATATGATTCTTGTAAAATATTATCAAAATATATAATAAAATAATTTTCCATTTTATGGCCTTCTAAATTTGATTCCATGTGGCCTGTTTCATATGAAGTCCTATTTTTCATACCGTTTCAAAGTTAATTTCTTTTTACCTGAAAAAACTCTACCAGTATAACCTATCTACTATATTCTTTTTTAAAACATATTCTTTGCAAAGAAAATGTCCAAGAAGTTACAAAATATGAACATATGGATAGAATTATAGCAAATGGTACGTTAGAGCTTGCATTCAGCGTTGTAACGTTCATTTTAAAACTCTGATCTTTTTTATTTGGCCCATCACGAATATCATTATAATATGTCCTAAACATTTCTCTTCTCTAAAAAAGCTAAGGACAAATAACATGATCCTAATCACGATAATATCTAGCAAATTTATGAATCTAAGCACAAACAGAGAACATAATGTTTTTTTTTTTTTACACAGAATTTAGGAATTATGATATAAATGTGAGGAATTAGAAAACTACGCTCTTCAAAAACTGATGTCCTTTTTTCTATTAATGTTTATTATTATAATATTATTACTATTGGTATTAGCCTATTAATGCTACTATTATTATTACCACCACTCTATTTATTATCACTATTATTATTATTATTATTATTATTATTATTATTATTATTATTATTATTATTAAAGCCTTCAGAGACAAACTTCCAAATTCTAGAATTCCCAGAAATTCATCCGGATGATACAGTAATCCCGCAAGACATATCCTGAGTGCTTAATTCCATTGATACTCTGGATTTCCCAAAGGGTTTAGCAAAGTGAATAATACCTTTAGGCCACTGTGATTCGTGCCCCTGGTAGCAAAGTGCAGAATCAGTAGATTTCAGTAATCCATGCTGTTATTATGCAAACATATTGTTTTAATTCCTATCATTAAACGACGGCCGAATATATTTTAAAAAAATAAATTAGATATTATTGGTACTCTATGGAATACGCTACCCACGACAAGGGATAACTTGTGTAGATGTACTTACTCCAAAATACTTCTGACCAAGGAAGCTGAATGCAGGTACTTACCTAGAATAAAGAAAACACATGTCAATACAAACATATAATAAATATTAGAAATGACATAGTTATGTTTTAAAACTTAACTGAACTTGTCTTACTTGAGTTTCCAAAGAAAGTAAAATATTTTATTGCAAGAATTTATTGCTATTTAATTTTAAAGGAGCATAATTATCGTTGTTAAATATATCTGCAATGGGAGCATTTATTCCTTTCTGAAGTAACACAATAGAATTTACACTTCCACTCGCAATCTCTCTCTCTCTCTGTCGAGTCACAGACACATGGAATTCTACACGAACTTCAATACTTCTGAAAAAGTTTATTTCAGGTTAGTAATTATAGATCTAATGCTACATACCGATTAAACTAAACTTTACTAAACTGCATGGCGCTACATCCCTTTGAGGGACTAGGCCCGCCATCCTATCGCTGCATCATCTGCCATAGCTACTTTATCAAGTAGCTCCTCAGTTTGTATCACGAGGCTGAGTGCATCCCATTCCAGACTTCCCTACCTGAGAAAATTCGAGAATATACCAGGGATCGAACCCAAACCTGCGGATCCATACTCAGCGACGGTAACCACTAAACCACGCAGGCGTCTATGTACCGATTACGATTATCAGGTAAGAAAATAATTAGTTAAGATCAAGTCTATGCATATGAGGAATTTTTATGTAAGACTTGTAACAGGAAGATCTCGAATTAACGTATGGTATAATATGAAGATTTTTTCAGACGGGGATCGTATTAAAAAGTGAATTAAACATTTAAGAACATAGCACAATATATCTGCGCCCGCTGTGTATGTGTGTGAGTGAGTGAGTGAGTGAGTGAGAGAGAGAGAGAGAGAGAGAGAGAGAGAGAGAGAGAGAGAGAGAGAGAGTAATCAACTTATTCATAAAAATGAGCTCCAAATTAAATAACATTCCACAGTTCAGTAATCACAAGGTATTGCAGCTTGGCGAACTGAATGAAACAATACTGAACTAGCACAAGAGCAAGTAAAAAATTGTCTGGTATTAACACATTTATTATGATGAACTAATGGAGATAAAAAAAATGAAGTGGAGTAAACCGGAACGACAGAAATGTCTGAAGACTACTGGTCACTTGTAACGATAATCCACACTGAAAACTGAAGTCATGATCTACAAACGTCGGCATTTATAAGAGTGGTGTTGAGTAAGGAGCGAAGCCACGCTTGGGAACATTCAGTCAGTGATTTATTGACTGATTCACTTGGGGCGACAGGGTGATCGTGATTTCGTGATGGCAATGATGACGACTTCGAAGATGATAGATATAGTTATGATTATACTTCGGACTTTTAGGTTGCTAAAGTGCAATTTCAGGTGTCTAAAATACGCTTTAAATAAATATGAAATAGGCTCTAACAACCGTAAAATAAGGTCTATTATAAACTCCACTTAATTCTTTATAAGTTGCCAAATTTCTTAATTATAATCCAAAATTATATTTATAAACTTGCCCACAAATTAATGCTTATGATCAACGCAGGCATACAGCACACGGAAATATACAGGTAGGCCTATAAGTTTATTATGGGCCCCTATTTCTATCACTGATATGTAAAGTAAATTTTTTCCTTCCTGGCACTGGAGAAACGCGTGTCAGGATAGGCTAAGGGAATTCAAATGACAATATTTCGATATAGAATCCATGCTAATGCGCATTTTCTGAACAGGGCCAGGTAGAAAAAATTCACTGTAGTACACTACTTTACATAAGAATTCAAATATCTAGGTAGTATAATATAGCCTACATGAGAATTCATATACCTAGGTAGTATAATATACACTTAAGAAGACAGTAGCCTAATCGGTTGTAAACAACATGAATTAGTTTCTTTTAATTCTTGTCCATAAATCACAATAGGCCTAAATGAAGGTACTAACACTTTTTCTACATTTCCTAGTGAAAAGCGATGTCGCCTTATCATTCAACATTAAATTACAGGTTCCCCACCTACTGAATAATTTTTCATATAGGCCTAGTAGATTCTGATGGAGTAGGCTATTCTTGTGGCGATATTTGTGTAAGAAACTTTTAAAACCAAGGATTATTTTCATGGACAAGGCATTGCTGCTCTTTAGACAATGCATTCAGTATGGCATGTACTGTATAATCAAGGCTAAAAATTCAATCTGAACTGAAAATATTTTAACTTGTTGTAGCTAGCACTAACAATACTAAAATGGCAGTTAGATAAGACAATGCTTTCTTATGAAATTGAAAAGTTTCAATTCACTTCTAAAAGTTTGGTAACTTGAATATTTTTAGCACATAAAATGCTAATTTTGAAAGAATTTTAAAGGTCCCAAGAAATTTCAATGATTCACTCTGAGTATTAAATTCAAAAATTTTAAATTCAAAATTCAAGTAATAATTTATTTGAAAGTTTAAGAGGAAAAACATGCAAAAAAGGCAATAGCATGCTTTAATATCAAACTAGGCCGTTTGAGGTCCTGTAAAAGCGTATATACAAGTTTTTGTACTAAAATCGGAAGCCTACTTATGATTAATATGGTAAATATTAAAATCAAAATATTTACTTGTGCAGTATGTTTTATGAAAGAAAAGCTATTGTTATTAAATAGTCAATTAAAAGCAAATGACATTTTATCTTAATGTTTCGCTTTCTTTAGACTCGAAATTTATTTTTAGCCTGGCGTTGCACAAAGCGATATGGTGAAGACATTAATAACCCAGAGCAGTGTTAATGTTAAAACTTGGCATTACCTATCTCTGGTGGCGGAACAAGTGAAGCGAGCGGGATCCGGTGCAAACATTGCTTCCTCCAGTGCTCAGCCCTCATCGCTGTGAAAGTAGGGAGGAATGGAGTTAAAAAAAGAAAAGCCTTTTGACCAGGAGATGAAGGATGCCCCTCCCCGGTAATGGCTCTTCTGCTGCCAAAGCGACACTATTTCCGCCCTTGTACTGCGTTCAGAACGCACATCCCCTTACTTTTGAATTATTCACAGCATTTAAATATTCTTTATTTTCATCCTCCAGTGCTCCTACGACGGTTAAATGTTGGATTAAAATTTTAATTTCATTAATTTCATAAGTCCATTAGCTATTAACAGTCACTCTATTTTAATTTCAATTAAAATTAAACGTTTATGCAGTAACTTACAGTAGCTGAAAGTTTTAAAACCCCGCAAGCCAAAAGAGCGTTAAGTTCTCAGTTCAATGACTTACAAAACCCCTTATGGTAAGATAAAACGTTTTCTAGGACATTATATGTTCTATCGGGGAAGTGCACATGGCTTCATCAACGTTCCTACGGACAGCTGTGTTCTTATCTTCTCTTTATACAGGTCTATGTTTCTAAAATGCTGCTATTTAAACATACATTCAAATTCCAACAACTAAAAAGGTTATTAAAGACAATACCAGTCTCGGATTGTGACTGCTGAAATTAAATTATTTTACTGTTATTTTAGAAGTATTAATCCAATTTCTGACCGTTGACAACCTTATAATTCTTAAAAATACGCATTCAAAGAATTGTCATTCTGCCGAAATTAAAGTTCTCTGATAGTTTATAAATTTAAGAAAGTTGCACACAGCAATCACGAAAATTTTCATTTTCTACACATTAATTACTGCAATCCTTTTGAGATCCCTAATTACAGAAAAGTGTTACTTAAATCATTGTCTACATGCTAGTTTTTTCTTCGCTTTCTAAACTAAATATTGTAGACTACTGTAAGGAATAAGTAATAATACAATAAGTATGGTAAGTAAGATCGGAATTATACGTTGACTTAACCATACTAATTACCATTATTAAGTCAAAAACTGTTATTTTAAACATAAATTAGATATCTACATTCCTAGTACACTCAAAAGTAATAATCTATATCAGCGTTTCTCAACCTTTTTGAACCGGAGGACCTCTAAAATGTCTAAAAAAACTTTACGGACCCCAAATTTTACATCCCATTTTTAAAAGAAGGCCTATACTCTTAACATTTGGGCACGAAATATGTGAAAAAATTTTACTTATTTACTTTCCACTTGCTTTATGATATTTGTTAATTATGTCTGCGGACCATCTGCACCATCTTTGCGGGAGGAACGCTGATCTATATCATTCGCATTTATAAAAACTGGATATAATTTTTGTTGAAAATATACTATCAAAGAAACTGATACAGAGGTAAAAAATATACACAACTTTGTCAAAATGAAAGTCTGCCTAAGGGGATTCCTGAAAAGGACACACGCCACCAGACAACATTACATACATCAGTGGCAAGGAGCGATGATGCCAAACTTCAACAAAGGAAATCCCTGCCTTAAAAAACTTGTTCCTGATGATGCAAGCGCAGATGCAAAACAGGTATGTGTATTTTCTACAAGTTTCTTAGAGACGGGGACATCTCAGAACCTGGGATAGCAGAAAAGAAAACTCTAGGCCTATGACAGCCATGGGGAAATGTTAGAAGAAATATAGATTAGAAGGTCGAAACCAACCGCCCCCCAACTGCTTGGACGGAAATGCAAAGTCAGAAACTATGTTAATTCCTGTACAGTTCAAGGGTCAGCAAACATAAATGAGTTTGCCATTAATTTCAAAGTAACACATTTTCACAGTTGGGTTTTTAATAATTCATCTGATACTGGGCACATTAAGATCACTGAAGACATTAATTAATTTTAAAATTACTCATAGCTTACTCTAATATCAACTAATCCTAATAATTACTGTTAACATTATTTTAAAATAGTTTATTATTATGTTGTAAACGTCACAAAATATTTAATTAAAAAACTGTTTTCGTAAAACTTAATTAAAGTAGCATACATTTTAAAGATCAATTTGATTTACAAACAGCATTTAAAAAGTTCGTTTAAACTATAAAAGAACAAGTACTATAAAAGAACTATAAAAGAACTATAAAAGAACAAGTACTATAAAAGAACTATAAAAGAACTATAAAAGAACAAGTACTAAAAAATTAAATCTATTTTATGTAGTAAAGTAAATTATTATTAAGTTGGATACCAATGAGGTGAAACAATTTCAAAGAATTACAGGGTAGACTAGTATTTGGGGAATTATGATCAGTTCGTCCGTTTTCATTGTCTTGTTAGAGTGAAGCTGTGAGTAAATTTTTTTGTAATTTAAAGATTATGTTAGCTCCTAATAAATTTCCCCAGAGTAATATTCCGAATGATAAGACAGCGAGAAAGTAAACAGACAAAATAAAATAAAGAATTTTAAACACATTTCTTTAGGCTAAAGAGAAAACAAAGAATGTTTTAGTTGTGGAATGTGAGCATGGCACTTTGAGTAATTTTTTACATACAACTCCCTTCAGAAATAATTCCAGCTGAGCAAATCAAACAATGGACTTTAATTTTACAGTTCAATAAATAAAAACAAAACAAAAAATAAAGCAAAATTGTACGAACACTATAGGCTAATCTTAAAGAAATTGAAGAGCATGAAAGAGATAAACATCCATTTGCAACCTGAACAGTATAATATCAAGCAGAAACAATAAGTTCGGAACTCAAATTAAATGCAGAAAATTTACAGTGCAATGTCATTTTTGAAACTAAATAAAAAGAACTGAAAATAGATCCAACCAGCATAATACCACGGACAATTTAATTATCTATAACACAATCTAATTATTTTAGGTATTAGAGGAAATTGAAGTAGTGGCTGTAGTGGAATTGTATGTCTGCTGAATATAATTATATTTGAACATGCCCAATTTGCAACTATATCCCCAACGGGTATGCAGTAAACAATTTTACGCACATTTTGGAGCATAAAAACTGGAGACACCATGTCCGAATTGTGGAAGACCCTGGCAATTATTTACAGCCAGTTGAAAAACAACGGCACACAATTAATTATATACAGTACGTGGAAATATGGTCACGCGAACAGGACTGGGCGTAAAGAACCAACATACGTCAGTGTGAAGCATACTTGACTGCCCTTCCAACAAGCACCTATTATAATTTTCACGGCCAGTGCACATAAATATTCGTCATTTTGATATATTTGTTTATAATCAAATTTTGGGACCGAAAGCAAAGTTCTGAAATTTTCACATTTCGACATAGTCCAAAACTTACTTTTAGCTCTACATATTCACAGGGAAGTCGGCTGGCTTCTTTTCCCAGATATAGCTTCGATTAATCCTACAGTGGATAGCTGTTCATTTTCCTTACTAAGAAATAAATTAATCAATTAGAAATTGCAATGTGGATCAAATCAAATTGAATAATAACACTGCTTTACACACAGTAAATGAAAAGCCATCATATCAAAGCTATATCAGTCCTTTGCGTAAATACTATAGAGGCCTATGTTATAATACCTAGGCCTATAATAACAATTTACATGCAGTGCCTGGAATATACTAAAGAACTGAAATCTATTTGCAGTCAACCCGTAGTTATGCCATATATAACCGATTCCAGTGAGGGAAATGTCGAAGAACATAGTAGTTCCAGAAATTAGGAGAAACTGATTCAATATGAAATAACTAGTTTAAGCAGCATGACAATAAACTTAGGCTCCTCTTCGATAATACAATACGGCGAGGGATAAATAAATTATTTACTAAATTATGCCATAAATAATGTAGTATCTGAGCGGAATATAATTCTAAAATCGCAACTGCAGTAAAAATTCGTGTCTACTGAATTTAATTATTAGACTACATGCCTACCTGAACTGATTATGCAGTAAACAACTTTACGCACTTTTGGAGTACCCAAAAATGCAGACGCCAGTGTCGGCATTGTGGGAGACCTTGCTATTTATTTATACTTAGCTGAAAAACACTGGCACATGATTAATTATATAGAATACTAGTACGTGAAAATATGGTCACGAGTGGGCTGGATGTAAAGAAGCGTCAAATCTCGATGTGAAGTGGGCCTATACCTGAATGCTCTTCTAACAAGCATCATTATGATAACCACGGACAGAGCGCATAAATATTCCACATTATAATGGATTTGTTTAATCAACTTTTCGAATCGAATGTACGCGGACTTGGAAATGCGTCAGTATATCGACTAGAACGAGAACTGTTTAGACAGGGTGAACCACTAAATAATTCAAACGCTGATGGAAGAGAGATGGAGCTGTAGTCCCTGTACGAAATGTTCAGTTACTGCTACCATCGAGAAATGGTACATAATTATTCAAGTTAGCTACATACATTCCAAATCATGCATAAATTTTGTAAAATTTATAGCCTCACTCTTCGTCTCTGCAACAGGGAATTACCTCTATTATTTATGCCGCGTGATCAATCAGATGAAATTATTTGACATAGGCTATGAGATTAATTTATTAACATCCATTATATTACATTCACGATAGTATACGGTTATACATTATTCAAAAAAGTATAAATATTTTATATGATGCGAAAAAAAACTACATCTGAATCTCTATTCGGATTACAATGAAAATTTTAAAGAAAACTGAATACTATCAAACCTTCCAGGATTTATGAAATTATTATAATACTGCAATTCAATCATGTATCTTTATGACTGATTTAGATAGTGGTATTCACGCTAATGCACGATGCACCCTTTTTACTAGAAACCAAGCAAATCCATCAAATAATAAAGACCACAGCAGCTCCTTTAAAATTAAAATATTCAAAAACGCATATAGCCTCTGGCAGAAGCTGGATAATAAGAGAACTAACTACATTACGGTAGCCGATGTAAGAATATACATGTAACAATTCTATAATTTTCTCAAATTTAAATATGGTTATTTATTAGAAAAAAGGTTAAATTTTGTACTCAAGCACTTTGGACAACCCTAGATTATGAACTTTGACGAATGAGGAAAATCTGGTTTTCCCGAGCACATACGGATTGAAACGGAAAGAAATATTTCACGTCTTTGCGAATGGTCATTGCACCACAGCTGAAAGTTGATCGAGATTTAATATTAAAAATACTAATACACAGTCAAAACTCAAATATTATGCCATGTTGGTCTGATCAAAGATACCGTTATATTTCTTTAATGGAGCGAGCCTTATCAACAGAAATGAAAGATGGATACGGTTGAACTGGCCAACCAACATAGATCTACATATAAAAGTACACTATATGCGTACTATATTCCAAATTTTGAGTTATTCATGTTACACAAAATATATTCTTCTTGCAAGATGAATGTACTACATTAACTTCTTAATCCTATACTGCTCTAGTTTGTTACTGTACAAAATTGGCGCAAACAATAATGATTTTTTTTACGCAATGCCTCAAATATCAGTGATCAATGTGATTGATCATTTGCTACCTATATACAAGTATTTGAAAGGCCCATTTTTTCCAGTGTCATTCCGTGGCCCTGCAACCTATGGAGACACAGAGTACACCATCCTGCCGTGGACATTTATCTCCGTATTTCGACTTCATTGGAAGACTGGGACATATGGCCACAGTCGCTATTCATTTTTACCAGAGGAGATACTGTTATATTAAGTAACTCCTCAGTTGCCCTCACGAGGTATAGTGTATTCTTTCCCCCTCCCAAGCTAAAGGAAATTTGAGGGGGTGCTGAGGATAGAACTCTGACCTCAAGTCCCACTATCACGCCAGGTTTGCGGTCTTACATTCCGACAGTACCGTGAAAAATCAGATTTATGTATCTCGTGTAAAAAGGATAAAACACTGTTTCTCCGCATCAGAAACTACTTGTCAATTAAAACCTTGCCCGGGAAACAATGCATCTTATAGGAAAGTGTATTGAAGATTCATTCGATTGTAAAGTAGTGCACATCCTGCCATTTACCAAAATTTGGTCTGTCAATTCCCCCCCCCCCAACAGCAGACTGCTACTTAGGCCTGTCCCCAATTCCCCCCCCCCCAACAGCAACCTGCTACTTAGGCCTGTCGCTGGTGTGCAAGAATTTTCTCCCGCCACAGTTTACATGCCTCATATAAATGCCATCGCTATTGATGAGAGCCGGGATCGAGGCTCGGAATTCAGCTGAATTCGGTTAGCAAACTTATCGATCTTCCGGATACTTTTGCTTCAAAACGAGATGTTTATCGCTACGGACATACAGTGTGAAGTCGGGATGATCATGTCGCATACTTCTGTCATTACGTTAGATGAACCAAGGTCGCAAAGAACTGCTAGAGACACTGTACCATTACTTTAAACTCACTAATGATGTCTGAAACATCTGACGAGCCAGAACACGCAATTGTACGTTACAATCCACGAATTCCTTCAGAAATGAGTCATTCTCGTACTAATTTCTCTACAGGATACACTGTATATGATGTGAAAACTACTAACATGGAATTGTCAAACCACATCAGATATTCAATTATGTTACAGTATTTCAACATCCCTAAATTACCACACAGACGAAATTGCCATGTATTGTTTTTATACAAATTACTTAATAACAAAATAGATGACATTAATATTCTCAAAGAAATATCGTTTTATGTTCCACATTACATATCTTATAAATTGCATAATCTTTATTCACCCCAAAAGCAAACATTGACTCCCATAATAATTATCCTCTTTATAATGTGCTCCGTCTATACAATCAATTGCACAAGATGGACTATGTAGATATATTTAATACTAATAATAAGCGGTTTAAAAATATGTAATAAAAGTTTGATAACTTTCAAATAGTAATTATTAAAATATGCTCCATGCTATTTTCTTTATTTGAATATTTCTTATATATATATAATCCTCAAAAACTATTACATTATTTATGTTTTTTTTATATGTTCCCTTCATTCTGTAATTGTCATATTGTTTGTGTTTCTTGGTTTTTTTTTAAGTTGTATTAATTTCATTATTTTTAGTATTACTTTAGCCGAAATATCTAATATTATCGTTGTATATCTGGTGTAAGAGTATAAAATAATATTGTAATTGGTCATTGAGCCTGTTATATTCTACGCACACTAAATAAGAATTAATAATAAATAATACTCATCTCTATCAGTTATCATTCACATACGTCATATTCATATACAAATAGCAAACTCTTGCTACTATTGCGTACAATATTTATTTCCCACTTGTTAAATCTATCTCCAGAGAAAATCAGAGGCAAAGAATCCAATTACTGAATGGAAAACGGTAATAGGGGGACAATAAAATATGTAAGCAAAACAATCCTACATACAGTTACGTTGCAAAGAAGTCCATCTCCTAATGATTATTGAAATAATTCTAGTCAATAATTGAATTAATAACTGTATACAGAAATCATTCGACTCAAGGTATTAACGTTTTCGAAATACCGCGTCCTAACTTTAGATCGAAGTGTTTCCTGACATCACATTCATGTTCAGGAAGTAAAATGTTGGTAATGACTAGCTGAAGGGAGAAAAAAACCTGCGACTGTCCACTCTGAATAATGCAGACTTAAGGGAGGGGGAAAAAGACAGGCCGATAAGGCACTCTGATGAAACTAAAAAATTCTGAATACAGGAACTGTCCAGGAAAACGATCCACCATGTTTGATAATTCATGAACGTTAAGTCCGAAGGCCAGTACAGTGAGGTTCATAGACGATACGAATGTGAAGAATAGAGGGGGGAAAATATGCTGACTACTTTTGATCCAATATTGTTATTACAGTTGTTGTTAGAAAAAAACAACTGTAAACCGGAAGTTTTTATCATTGAATGTTTAACAGGAAATGATCACATTTAAAGGAACAAGGAAATAACTCTATATGATACTGATAATAGAAATGTTTTATCTGTTTTCGCCTTTCAAGGACAGCGCTATTGCAATTTAAAAAACTAGACAAAATAATGAGGATATTGCCATGAGAAAGCAGATACCAAATGAACATTAGAAAACGGTAAAAAAAATTAACGCGTTTTAAATAATGCTGTGTATGTATATCTATGAATAACATCAGTGTGAATGTTAGCTTATAACTTATAAGAATACGATATAACAAAAGTATATCATACGGTAGATTACTGGTCAATTTCTAAACAATGGAATGCTTTGGAAAATTAACTAAATTAAATACATAATTTAAGTTACTTAAGGAACTGAAAAATGTTAAAATGCATGTACCGTTGAGTTGATCAATAAAATAAAATAAAATAGATAACTGATACCATCAGCTCAACAATCTTTACTTTATGCATAAAATATGCACTTTATTTTATTCTATGAAAATTTAAAAACCGTTCTCAATACGGTATACTTCTACCAAACGAAAAATAAATAAAATCAGGTAAACTGATGTAACGAAGTGCCAGAATGCTTTTTCTTAATCTCTCTCTCTCTCTCTCTCTCTCTCTCTCTCTCTCTCTCTCTCTCTCTCTCTCTCTCTCTCTATATATATATATATATATATATATATATATATATATATATATATATATAAAAGGCTTTGTCCTGACTGACTGACTGACTGACAGGAATCAACGTAGAACCTAAACTATAACAGGTAGAAACTTGGAAGTTTGACAGTACCTTCGTTTCATAATGTAGGTGCTCACTACGAAAGGATTTTGCAAAATGTTGATTTTAAATGCCAAAAATTAAAT
The DNA here is from genome assembly GCA_964059195.1 of Ectobius pallidus. Classification (NCBI taxonomy): domain Eukaryota; kingdom Metazoa; phylum Arthropoda; class Insecta; order Blattodea; family Ectobiidae; genus Ectobius; species Ectobius pallidus. The sequence continues at coordinate 61,548,272 of CAXKWD010000004.1, forward strand.
GTTTTTGAGAATACTTAATCCCTTTTTACACAGAATTATGAAATCCAAATCACAGAACATATTATCAACGGTATCAGATGGGTTTGGAAAAAAATGAAATGCAAGTTTGACAAATAAGAGAAGTTATCAATATCATTCATGTTATAAATAAATATTACAGAATGAAATCCACGAAAATAATGCAGTCACATAACTTTCTCTACCCTGGACATAGAGAAAACAAAACGAGGTATGGTATGTGTATATTATTATATCGCAGGTTTTTGGAGAGAGAAGTATGAAAGTGATATTGCTTTCTGTTTAATTTCATCCCCAAAACAGTTTTATGGTAACATGAGAGTGGGAAATAAAATTTTCCGCCTCGATATTACAATTTTATCTTAGAAGAATTTCTCTACCAGGCTTGCTGTGCACTGTACAAGCGATGGGATGCAAAATTCTACATCTTCTATGAGCCATAAAAAAAACTATATCAAGTGTTTTCTGAGGGAATAGTTTGAGTGTAATAAGTCGTTCTTCCTATTTCAAATTATAAATACCTATAGGCCTATAAGGACCTAGAATTTAAAAATCGAAAATCCTTAATAAGTTAATTTCCAATTACAAAATAAAAAACCCGGGCGACGCCGATATTACAATTATTATTATAATAGCAATGATGATATGCAGAAAATTCCTTTTAATCTATTTCTGAGTTAAAGACATTTTGATTCATTAAGCAGGACATACGGAAGAAGAAGAAGAAAAGTATTTTTTAAATCAGATTAACGTCGTCCGCATCAGCAGAACTATACAGATTTGGGTTATCTTGACAATCGAACACTCACATAAAAATACAACAACAAAATGTGAAATTGGCCGGCTATGGAATTTGAACCAGGGACTTCCAGAATGCGAGTCCAAGACGTTACCATCTCGGCCACCTAGCTCAGTTTAACGGTCTAATTTGATAAGCATATGTGAATGAATAGCGTTATTTGCATAGCTAACTGTACTGCAGCTTCCACAGCCGTATATGAACACTCTAAATCAATATGTTGTCATGATAACTGATTTGCATTTGATAAATTCTATCTAATATATTACCAAATAGGCACTAAATTGGGCTTAACTCTGGTACCGGTCAACCGATTTGGTCCAATAACAATATGCTTCTTCCTATGGACGTTATAACTGCGTATGCCAAGTTTCATGAAAATCCGATAAAGCGTAACTTAGAGCTTAATAACATTTACACTAATGACATTGCTTTCCGTACAGGAATTGTATAACAACACAGTAACATATACACTAAACGAGTTGACAGAAGTGATAACGTAGAGGGCTCTCATTTGAGACGGCGTGGGTTAAATTCCTGCCAGGTAATAGAATAAAGAAAGAAATAGAGGCAAATGCCGAATTGGTTATTTACATACCATGAATCATCATCCTCACCATTTCATCTTGTATAATATTCATTTAAATTAATATCAGTTGAAATTTACTCCATAAAATAACCAATAATAGAAACAATTGACACACAATAGTTCCATGGCCTACCCTACTGTATAGACACAAAACTCCTGATATGGCTTCGCTGCTAAAAGGAGTATAAAATACAGCTGAAATGAAAATAAAAAAGGAAACAAAAAGAGAAAAGGGATTTTCCTAGTATGTTTTGGAAGACAGCACGTCAGTTCTTTCAAATTTGTATCAAGTTATTTTATTATACGAATATATATACAATTATCATGTTATTGTTGTATTATATTTTATTATATTTTATTTTATTATATTATGTTATATATCATGTTATATTATTATCGTGTTATTTTATTAATATTATTTTATTAATATTTATGTAGATACTACGTAATTCATTTCTCAATAAGACTTTTATGTAATTTTTTTACTACTCTATATGAACATCAAACAAGTAAATGTAAAATATCAGTAATGTGTTATTGTGAAAAAAATACAGTGTAAGACGAAAAGCAACAGATCCGAACCCCCAGCAACTAAGATTTAATAAGTTGCAATACACATGTGTTCTTTAATGTATCTTTTTCATGCATAATGCGAAAGTATCGAACTCTTTCGATACTATAAACATTAGGTGTTTAAATGTGAAGCAGAAAGCTACAATCTCTTTCAATGCTTTACAAACTACTTCACACTAAAATTCCTCCTTACTTGGCCTATCGTTTTCACTACCTATCAGATTATCATGATCTCGGAACAAGATCCCATCAGAACACAATACTGTATTTTATTCTTCATCCTTCACTGTCGGGACAGCTCGTCTGTGGAATTCCTTACCTGAGAATATAAAAGTCTGCCGAACACTCAGAACGTTCAAGATGAAGTTAGTTGATCACTTTACTACCAACCATTAACATTTATATTATATATTACTTTCATGTTAAAATTGTTGCTTTTGTAATAGTTCCATTTATTTTTATTTTACTTTTCTTCTTTTTCTACCTATTATTATTATTTTTCTCACTAATTTGTACTACTTACAATGTTGAATTTCCATTATTAGGCTATAGTTTGATATAGTCTTAATTATAGTTTTCACCACATAATCTACATCTATATAATATAATAATGTTTCTCTTTTTATTATTATTATTATTATTATCATTATTTTTTATGTTTTATTCTTAATTAGATTATTTGGTTAAGGTTTGAATGTATCCACCTCTGGTTAGTGGAAGAGAAGGCCTTAAGGCCTTAACTACACCAGAGGGAAATATAAATAAATAAATAAATAAATACTGAGTTTTGTGCAAGCCGTATAGATCCCCGCTGCTACCATGACTGAATAGATTCGAATCCATCCATACCTCACGCAACCAGCGCCAATAACAATCATGCAATAAAGCAATAACGCAAAGCGAATCTATAATTTCAGTAAACAGAAGCTTCATGAACGCCCTGTTCTCAAGATTAACTTTTTGCGGTACAAAGTACCCACCTAAAAGCAAACAGTCCTGGGACTAGCAAGATCCGTACAAGGCGCTGATGATCTTTGTGTATTCGAAACATCTCTCAACTGGTCGTAACCCAAGCTCAATTAGTTCTTGAGAGGCTTTGAAGTATTGTTACCAGTATGAACAAAAAATGCCACCAGCTAACGAGCATCCTTCATCTAACTGGGAACATCCAATGATAGCTCGCTGAAGGAAGGGAAAAAAAAGCGAGGTTCAGTTAAGAATAAAACAACACGGGATATACGGAGAAGTGCAGGAAGCATGCCATGCGGTCCTTGCATGCGAATGTGATACGTGCATGAGTTGACTGAAATTTGTGGTAGAAAGGTGGCGCAAGAAACCTGACAAAGAGGAAATATCACAATTTAGGAACATATTCTCTGAAAATCAACTAATATAGTTCGACATTCTCTTCAATGCACTAAGAACTGATGTAAACTTATCATTCTTAAATCTCAATGTTATACAGTCAACCCTCGATATAATGCAAACCATCCGTTCTCTAACATTTAGTGGCACAAAGCGAGGGTGGCACTAAAACGAAATTACGTTTTTAAAATAAACAATACTGCCTATGCATTTTCGACTATTTCGAAAACTAGGTTTTCCCCCACAATATTGAAAAATGTGATGCAATAGCTTGCTGGCTAGACTTTGGAAATCTTTTCCTGCATTCACAAACTTCTCGTTTCTCTTGAAGTGTAACAACAGCTCTCTTCATTTTAATAATCTTACGAAGAACTGTAGTGTAGTGTTTAGCAGCTGAATGGACACTGGGCTAAAAGAAGTGCAAGTTTGGAATGTCTCATTGTTTGAAGGGATTTTTCTACCTGTTCCACCCTCACGCAAACTGTCTGTCTGACTTCTTAACATTGCTTCCTCATTCCTCCGCACTACATTTACACTCACTTCTTAGAAATACAGTACAGTATGCTTCTTAAATATTCTTCCTAACTGCAACCTATATTTTGCAAAAAATCTTGTCTTATATTCACTGGCACTAAATGAATTGGCACAGTAACGAGGTTTCTTTTGTATTTTATATGGGAGAAGATCCGTTCACTTGCATTTATTGGCACAGTGCGAGGGTGGCACTGTTAAGAAAGGCATTATATCGAGGGTTGACTGTATAACTTTTCTAATCGTTAGCCCAGTTAAGTTTTTTAGCTTTTCAGTCCATCAGATAGGGTAAGGTAAGGTCAATTGCGGATATAGGTTAATTCGTGATAATTCTTGTAAGTCGTGCCACCAGATAAGATATATATTTTATGGCATGGCTCACCGTGCACATCTAATCTCCTTCATTCTCATATCTCTCTGTTAATTAAAACATACAATATCACTAATTTCCTATTCCTGTAACAAATAGGCCTATCAGTAGACATTAGAAAAATATAGCAGCGAGTTGGCACTTCTTTACGCGTGTGTTTTTATTTCATTGAACAAGTGCAAACATTTCGTCAGATTTCATTGTTACGACGTCCCATCTGTTCTTTATAATCAATATTATTTTTCAAAGTGTGATTCAACTTACCGGTAATAACCAGTCCGCGTTTCAGCACGTAGCTTATAGTATTCCAGTTAATTTTTAGAGTTTTCCTTATTTTATTTATGGTTGAAAACTACCCTTGTCTCAATTTAGTAACATAGTAAAAAACAATGCCAGGAAGTAGGTTGTTTAAAAAATCTAATGATTTTCTACCAGTACTTATGTATTTTTATCCTGCTAACCACTCTATTTTCATGTTTTCTTCAACTCCTAGCCAAGATTTACAACTCAACAAAATTGAATAAAATCAGCTAAACTGATATAAGAAAGTGCTTTTTGAGCATACAGACAAAGGGACGGACGGGAGAACAGACATTTCCCGCCTACTACATAATCTTATAAAGTACCATACTGGCACTTAATAATCATAGTACTGATATTAATAGTAAAGAAAACATTTGCTTAACTGTAGATTATTATATTTTCTTGAAGAAATCTGAACACAGAAAAATGAAAAATATTCAGGTAGGGCCTATTATACTACGTAGTTCCATATAAATATCCTCTCTGAAAATAGTAATAATTAAAGTGGGCCTAAGTCATAATATTATTTTGACTTCATTTAATTTGCACGTATTCTTTACCCAGAAAATCTAAGCCTCTTGAATAGTTGGAGAAATTATTTACTCAGATAAAAACCTGGAGGTTTGTTCACTCCAGGGTTGCCAAACGTACGACTATAGTCGTACACATACGACTATTTCATACATTTGTACGACGTACGACGCAACAATGAGTCGTGCGCCTATTTGTACGACTATTTTTAACATAGCGTTTTATATTTTTGTAATCAATCTACTGACGAATTTTAAATTTTGATATATATATCTCCAGCTCTTCGTTTTCTCATGGTTTTTGTTGTAAGCATGTTGCTAATAATAACAACACTGTGGCAATTACAGTTTATTTAATATTATTGTATTTTATCAAATTTAGCACACGCCTAATCATTTACAAATTACAATATTTAAATATTTATTTATAATTACATGATCTATGTAAGGTGTATAATACCGATTAATTATTATTATTATTGTTATTATTATTATTGTTATTATTATTATTATTATTATTATTATAAGTGTTATTATTATTATTATTGTTATTATTATTAGTATTATTGTTATTATTATTAGTATTATTGTTATTATTATTGTTATTATTATTACTAACATTAACGCAATAAGTTAATTACTAGAGATTGGGAATATTTCTTGTAACTGTTACTTTGTAACTGTTACATGTATGTAACGGTAACGACCTGTTACAAAAAATCAAAAGTAACGGTTACCAAAGCTCCTCCTAGGATATCTTATTTTCGTCTCAACCAAAGGCGGAACCAGAAAATACTGAAAGGAGGGACCGACACAGACGAAAGTTTGCTATTATTTGGAAATCCAAAAAATGGGGGTCCTCCCCCGGGATTTTTTATTAAAAAACTAGGGAAAAACAGGTCGTCCCTTTAGCTCTTCCCACTCGAGACATCTAGATGTGAATGGTGGAACTACTAGCAGTATTGGAAATTCTGACTCCCCCCTTTCACCACTTCTTTACCCTTTCCTACTATTCAATCCGTTTTCTCCTTTACCCTACCTATCTATTCCTATCCTTTAAATGTTCGACCCAAGGAGATCCGAACACGGGACCGCTAGCATATTAGCCCTTCATCTTACCCACTACGCCATCGAGCAATCATTACAATGAGAAGCGAAAATTCATCAATTTAAGTTTAGATATCTGCATGAAATGGCGGAGATTGATCATTTCCTATTAATTGCATTTGTGCGAAGTGAAATAAAATCCCTTTAGGAAGGCCTACAGGCTGAGGTAGATTTCGAAGTGCTTTTGGTTTAATTTATTGTCACTGCGCAGTTCTCTTCTTCTTTAGCCTTGGCATGATAAACCCGCAATAATAACTGCAAAAAAAGAGGAAAGAGCACTTTTTTAAAACATTCAAATCTCGCCTTATATGAGAGCTATCGAGAAACTAGGTATTGATTTGTAAAGTACTCATCAAGAGCTTTTCAACGATACCCCACAAGACGTGGTTTCAAAAATTTCGAATTTCCATCCCCCACCCCTACTCGTACCCCTAAAACCCCCGAATCGTTACTGTCACTGTGAACTCCATAGGGAGTACTCTAATTTTTTCCAACAAAGTTTCTCTCTATACTTCATAGGGGCAGAGATATAATTTTTTCAAAATTTCAACCCCCTCCCACGACCCCCCCCCCACTTGGGCCAATTTTGCTCATTAACTATTGGGCCTAGAAATAACATAATAAAATTTGGTTCAAATATCTTCAAAATTACGGCCGCTAGCGTGTAAAGATATATAAATATATAAGAATTCTGTATAGTTTCTCCAAATTTCTCAGCAGCTCCCCTTTTTTATTTTTTGTTTTGATTTTGATTTTATTTATTTACTTATTATTATTGTTATTATTAGTTGCGTTGAGAAATTTGTCGGTGTCGAGCGAATGTAACTGGTCTGGAACAAAGTAACGTGTCGAGAGTTACACCCGTTACATTATTTTCACCTGCTCCAGTTATACGGACCCGTTACTGTTATTTCCCCCTGCTCCAGTTACACGGACCCGTTACTGTTATTTCCACCTGCTCCAGTTATTCTGACCTGTTACTGTTACTCTCGCCTGCTCCAGTTACTCGGACCCGTTACTGTTATTTCCACCTGCTCCAGTTACTCTGACCTGTTACTGTTATTTCCACCTGCTCCAGTTACTCTGATCTGTTACAGTTAATTCTAATATTTCTGTTACAAGTGTTTTATCCGTGACTTTCGCCTTTCGTTACATCTGTTACTTCCAATATTTGAAAAACAAAAATAATTTAAAAAATAAAAATAAAAAAAAATTAAAAAATTAAAATAATAAAAAACAAAAAATAAAAATAAAAAAATAAAAATAACAAAAAAATAAGAATAAAAAATAACAAAAATTAAAAATAATAAAATAAATAAATTTAAAAAATGTTATTTTCTTAATTATTAATGGGCGTAAAGAGTTCATGCATAGAATTCATGCTGTCTGATCTCATATATTTCTTGCTTTACATACCACTTAAAAAATTTATCAAAATACGATATTGCCTTTACTGGATAATTTAAACTTAGAATGTGGGTATATAGTATGAAATATGAATTCAATAACTGTAGTAAGTTATTCGAAATAATATTGATAATTTTACTACTAATAATAAAATCCCTATAATATAAAGCCACACGGCTGACTGACTGACTGACTGACTGACTGACTCACTGACATTAATGTTTGCCCACTTCCAGATGAGCTAGAAACTTGAAATTTGGTACACATATAGCTTTTAGGCTGTAAACCACAGGAAAATTCCAAAAAAAATTTTTTTAAATTTTTAGCCCTAAAACCCCCGAGTAAGGGCTCGCTCACTCACATTAACGTTTGCCCACTTCCAGATGAGCTAGAAACTTTAAATTTGGTACACATATAGCTTTTTGGCTCTAAACCACAGGAAAATTTCAAAAAGTATTTTTTTTTAATTTTTAGCCCTAAAAACCTCCGAAAAAGGGTTCGCTCACTTCGAGATGAGCTAGAAACTTGAAATTTGGTACACATATAGTTATTAGGCTGTAAACCACAGGAAAATTCCAAAAAGTGTTTTTTTTTTATTTTTGGCTCTAAAAACTCCCGAAAAAGGGCTCGCTCACTGACATTACTGTTTGCTCACTTCCAGAAGAGCTAGAAACTTGAAATTTGGTACACATGTAGCTTTTAGGCTGTAAACCATAGGAAAATTCCAAAAAAAGTAATTTTTAAAAATGTTTAGCCCTATAACCCCCGAAAAAGGGCTCGCTCACTGACATTATTGTTTGCCCACTTCCAGATGAGCTAGAAACTTTAAATTTGGTACACATATAGCTTTTAGGCTGTAAACCATAGGAAAATTCCAAAAAAAAGTATTTTTTTAAATTTTTAGCACTATAACCCCCGAAAAAGGGCTCGCTCACTGACATTATAGCAAACTTTAAATTTGGTACACATATAACTTTTAGGCTGTAAACCACAGGAAAATTCCAAAAAGTAGTTTTTATATTTTTAGCCCTAATAACCCCCGAAAAAAGGGCTCGCTCACTGACATGAATGCTTGCCCACTTCCAGATGAGCTAGAAACTAGAAATTTGGTATACTTATATCTTTTAGGCTGTAAACCACAGGAAAATTCCAAAAAGTTTATTTTCATGACGATAATCGATGTTTTTTACATGTATTTGCTACATCGATGTTTCTCCCCGACATGGATGTTTTTGTAACAAAAAGAAGATTAATAGGCTACCTTGGTTCTACGATATAATTTTATTTACATGAGCTTAATTTCACAAAACATTGATTTTTTACATCATTGTTTTCATGGAAATACTTCTGTTTATTTATGAATTTTGCCTAATTTTCTGATACCATGGCCTTTTTTAAATATACATCGATGTTTTTTGTCTAAATACATCGATGTTTTCAGGCCGATATTATCGTCATATCGATGGTTATCTCCGATTTTAACCTCGATATTTTAACTATCGATTATCATCCCTAATTGAAAGCTAAATTTTACAACTGTTTTTTATTTCGGGGGGTCCCTCCCTAGAGCCCCAGCCTTGGCTACGTCCATAACCGTTATGGGGGGGGGGGAGATAAAGGGCATTCCCCTACAAGTGGGAAGTGATCTGGCGATTAACTACGTAATATACAAGAAAAGTAACAGGTAACGGTTATAAATAACAGTTACTTTCGTGTAACTGTAACAGTATCGTAACTGTTCCAAAAAAAGTAACAGATTCCCATCTCTATTAATTACACTGAAAAATCACAAAGTATACGACAGTTTTAACTAGCATACGACTATTTTCGAATATTGGTACGACTGTTCTACGTTTCTGATCTGGCAACCCTGGTCCACTCATAAATCTAAAAAGCCAACAACAAAGTTTGTACAATATACTGTATTTTACACTGTTTATTTTAAAACGCTATTTACTTAAATTAATATGAAATAGCATGAATAACCTGGAGAATTCTCCGAGTCAGTATATTGCCTTTTTCAATTCTTACCGCTCTGCCATATTTTAATCTATTTCGGAGAATCCCGACTACGAGTTTTCTGCTATAATCTCCTGCAGGTAATTTTTCATATAAATATTTGAAAAGTATTAATAGTTTTCCGATTTAAAATAATATTTAAGATCAAATAACACAATAAAATATGTTAATATTAAAATAAATCCCCTTATAATTTAAACAACATTGAAATAAATAGTAAGTTACTTGTAATAGCTGACCTGTAACTGGCGGCAGCAACACTGTAAAGCAAATCTAACCCCTTACCTGTGAAATCGACAAATAGATAATTCAATACATTTATTCATCTTTATTCTGACATCGTATGGTGAACGGGAAAATGTCTGTCCGTCCATGTGTTTGTAAGCGCGATAACTCAAATACACTTTGTCGGATTTTTATAAAAGCAAACAAGGAAACTAGGAAGGTAGGGTCCTCAGGGGTAGTAGGATCGGATTCTTTCGGAGGGAGAAGAAGGTTTAGGTTATAGAACATCCGCAATACAATGCTCAACAAACGTTATATAAATCTTCAAGAAATAGGCCTAAAGTACAGAATACAAGACTTCATCTAGGAGTTATGAATATAAAATACAAGTTTCAGATATTGGCCTATGTAACTCCATCTGGCACTTTGTTACACCAGTTTACCTGATTTTATTTTTAACTCGTATTTGGCTATGATATTCATCATCTCACACTTAAGTTTGCATTTAGCACATTTCTTTGTAATAGTTTGTTTTCCACTTGTTTATAATTGTGTATCCTATGCACACACACAAACACACACACACACACAGACACACATGCTAACACACACAATATATTATTCTAGCTCACCTTTTTGTTTTCCACATTACGGTATCTCCTTATTTTTACGTTGATAATGATACATTTTTCTCTTATATTTCAATGTAGATTATACCAACTATATTACTATTTTATTGCAAGTATTTTTATGCTTAATATTTATAATTACTTGTAATTTGTACATTTTCGTTGTACTATAATACAATAGATCCTCGATTTCCGACCTAAACTGGACCTGAAGTACGTCGGATCACTGAAAATGTCGGATAATGAAGAAAAAAACAAGGAAATTTATTTAAAAAAAAAAAACGAAATATCGTTATATGTCCACAGTTTTAGCCTCCACGTAAATGAGCACCATCTCAAAGACACTTTTCATTTTTTCTTCTGTTCACCGTCAGGTGCTGTCTACACAGCTCGACATCGCGGGATACTACAGCGTACGGTATTAAGTCCTCCAAAATTATAACAAACAACAAATTTCGTTACCACGAACAGTGACGGTGAATACGGAAGGTCGGATAATTGAGACTGTGCTGTATTCATATCAAAACGCAGTTTATATAACACTATTTTTCTTGGAAATGTTTCCATTAGGTGTTGTATGTCCTTGATGCCTTAACTTGTCTTCCGACAGGTAAACGTGAAGCGACTTACAAGTAGCTTTAAACAAATTGTGCAGGAATGTTAGCCGTGATCACTTCGTTACATAATTAATTATTTGTCTTTCATTGGTTTTGAACAATTTAGAAATTTACATTTAGCGAACTCTTGTATATATTGAAATTTGTGATTGGAATTCTTGTGTAAGATGAAAGAGCAAACTGCTCTATTTAGTTTAGACGAAAATTCTCTTCTGGCCTATATTTCTTGAAGTCTCTCTGGGTCTCTTGCGTTTGAAACTGTTAATGCTGGATGTGGATTTGAAGAATTTCACTGTAAAAAATTGAGCATGTACATTCTTGTTAAAGCCAGAGCGTCCTTGTTGGGTACTGCTTTAAATTAAGCATTGATTTTTAATAACAATAGATAGCCTAATTACAGTAAATAAAATGCCCACAAATAGGAGTAAAAATTCAATTGTATCTTTGCAATTAAAACAGGGTGATGGCGAATATCTTGTTCTTTTCGGATTGCTGGCCATACAAAAGTAATTGTTCCCTTAAGGATTTCAGGAATTTTGATCTTAATGAAGTACCGTATATTTTAAAAAATTTGGATTCATGTTATGTTGATTAATCATAGAAAATCTACAAAGATGCACCGGAATGTGAATGTCTCCCCTACAAACCTAGAATGTAAGTTGTTATGAATATTAATAATTTGTCCGCCAAAAATTGGTCCTTTATGGTTGAGATCGGATGTTATTACACATTGCTGAGTATTTTCCAACTATTGTTATTTTAATTTATTCCCAACATCTCTTCACAACTTTTGTTTCTAATTATAATTCTAATGAATCACGTTTGAAAAGGTTTTGAATAATAGATTTTTACTAAAAAAGAACATCTTAGTCTCTTCGCAAGGGCTTTTTCTTTTAAACCGTATTTGCTATGGGGATCTGCATCTACACGAACATTTGGTACAGTCGGCATTATTAGTAATATTATTTAGGGCAAGGCATTTGATGATTTTGCATCTTTTTCATATTAAATTTTAAAAGATAGCTCGAATATATATAAATGTGCATCTTCAAATAATAGAATAAATAAGGGCAATTTGTTTTTGCATTTTTGGCTTTATTTTGCATTTTTCGTCATTTTCAAGAGATATGTAATTTTTTGGCAATTTTTAGGTCATTTTTTGCATTTTCGACATTTTAAAGTCTTTTTCGGCATTTTAGGTCCTGTTTCTGTGGAGGTAGAGATGAACTTTTCCATGTACAAATCGTTACTTTCAGACAACAGACAATCGTTTTTATTTGAGAATCTCTGCCAAGTGTTCATAGTTCTTTTTAATTCAGGTTTATTGTCTCGTAGCAATAAAGAATTATTTTTTCTTTTTTTTTTAAATGGCATATATTTGCTAGGGGCAATTTGATGGGCATGCCAGTACCAAAAGATTTTTTTTTTCCGCAAAGGGTGTCCAAGTAGTACAGATTTACTTACTTTTTTAGTAATAAAATAAGTGTGTTTCATATTGTAAATTCATATATAACACACTGTCACCCATTAAATTGCTTTTAGGAACTCATTGCTTAAAAAAAAATATATATAAGTAATAATGGAAAATTTATTGGTCTTTTTTTTTTTTTTTTAATTTCGTGTCATTTTTTCACTATTTTTAGGTCATAAGTGCATTTTTTTACTTCGCATTTTTTTCGCTATTTCATGGTCATTGAATGCCTTGCCCTACTCATTACTATTAGTCTTGTTATACTCAAAATGTATAGCAAAATGAAAACTCTATCAGCTTCATTATACGTAATAGGGCATTCTTTAACCGCAACGCAACATCTACTGGCATGCAAGGTGTGTCTTTAGAAGGTCACACGTAAAATTTTATTGTAACTTGCCAGCTGAACTATCAACCTTGTCATTCTGATTCTTCTTCCAGTTTCACACAATGCTACTGATATTCAAGTGCTTTATAAAGGAGCAACCTTGACAATATAAGATTAATGTTCTTGGGATTTTTCGACGTGGAAATTTAATTTACAGATTTACATTATCAAATACTCGGCATTTCGAAGAGTATAAGTTATTATATTGTATTTGGCTAAACATGCAGTTTTGTTAACTGTATCCTCAGTTTGTCAGCCACTCTGCAAGCTATGTAGGCCTAATGTTGTTGCAGAGTGCAATCACAGACTTAATCATTTATTCTAAATTAAGCTGTGTCTTTTTAAATACGGCAACTTGTGAAGTTACATAGGTGCATTTGCACACTATCTGAAATATTTAAGTACGAACTTACATTCTGTGTGACTGGCCTAAACTGATTTCTAGCAGGCCTTCCATGGGAAGGGAACAATTTAGTATGGGTTGGAAAATGAAGATAAAAAATAATTCCTGAAAAAGTTTCGCAGCTAATGAAGGTCTAAACTCTATATAATTTCAATTGCAACTCCTATGAATAGTTATTTCACACAAAAAATTTACATCGATTTTGTAATTTCATTTATGCTCACAATTACAGGAAGTAAAGTGGCACTTTAGGGTTTTTCGACTGGAGTACAATTCTTCTTATATCTTGTGCTTTCTTGTATTCTCGTTGCTAAAGAGTTGATATTGTAAACTTGAGATTATTCCTTCTTTTGCAATAGAACAACACATAAGTGCAAAAGTGCAAAAATTCTACGGACGTAGTCAATGCCTTGAAGTTGGAAGCAGAATCCAAATAAGGGTTAAAAGCTGTTTGTACGATTTTATGAAACGGAATATGACTAAATACCTCGTTAATTCTTAATGCATAATAGTTCTGTTTACTGTATTTCATAATATTTTAAAATTAAACAACATGATGAAAATGTTGGCGACGAAAATACTGACGATAGATGACAGTGACGTTTGACAGTTTTGATTATTAATATGAATAGATTAAAATAAATGATCATATTGATAATTATTCTTGTGATAGAATAATTATTAATTATGTAAGATTAGCCTATCTTTCTTTTCCTCTTTTTAAATAGCAGTTGTAGTTATTTTTGAAATTTGTATTTGTTCTGCTTTATTTTACTTGTATAAATATGTATTTGTATAAATAAATAAATAAAATATTTTATATTTTGTCAGCATATTAAACCCAAAGACAAATGTTAAAGAACGAGTTCAGAACAGAAGCAGCTTGACTAATAATGTACTAAAACTGGTAGCCAACAGAAAAGAGAGCTGAGAGTGAAATGCCGTCCAACCTGTGACAGATTACATTACGGTTGCTCTGGGCGTAACCAGCCCAGGGACAATTACCTGGCAGGTTTCAATGGGGCCGTAAAATCAGTGACCTCTATAACCTGCAGGTCTTGCAAGAGAGGAAAAGTGTTGGTGGAAAACAAGAAAAATGTTTGGACTCGCGTTGGCCAGCATAGATGAAGAACCCTGCTTGCGTGGGTGAAGGCTGGACGGCTCGATTTGAGCATGAAATTCACAAATCCAGTTTACGCCCCCATCAAGTCAAGCTGCATTAGTCTATGGCAACTCGCAAAAAAAATCTGTAATCCAATTATCTGACAGATCGCCTTCACATCTTCCAACAGAGACTCAACATTCAAAAGCATCGGTATTGGATTCAAAACGTCGCCATAGAATCGTACTCTGTAGACTACTTCAGAAATTTCTCGTTTATATATAAGAAAAGACTAGGGATGGGTCGATACCAGAATTTCTCGATACCAATACATGATTTTCCCTCGATACTCGATACCGTCAATATTTCCAGTTTCAATAAATAGGTACATTAAAAATTAAAAGTTGAGAGAACTGTGTAATACCAACTAAATTAATTAAGTGTGCATATTTAATGGGACAAAATTTAATTACAGTAATTAATTATTTTTACACTCTACATTAAAACTAAAATTAGTTTTATAAACAGTCCACTTACAAGTTTTTGTTAGAAGATACTAGCATTCTCACTTAATTGCAGAATTACCACAGTATCGAAAAAGTACCGAGCGAGTTTTCTGAAGTATCGTTCGATGCCGATACCATGCAAGTATCGAGAGTATCGAGGTATCGAAAGTATCGAGGACCCATCCCTAGAAAAGACTATCATAAATTAAGATGCACGATAAAACTAAACCAAATGCTCACAATACATTACCCCACAGATCTTATAATTGCAATCAGAAATGAGCAGAATCTACAAAATTGAAGTATTTGATGACTTCGAAAAGAAAGCATTGCTATCATCACATAGGTTTTATGTTTTTTTGTAAGATTATGTATTAATTCTTCTATTTTTCTCAATTAACCACCTTTTTAATTACACAATTCAATGCCTTTTGGGGAGAAGGCTGCAGTATATAGATCGTAAGAAGAAAGCGTCGAGCGCTCTTGTGGGGGACCAGCAAGATGCGATTTCTCCTTCTTAAGACATTAAAAAGTTTAAGACAACGAAGGAAATATAAAATGAGGCTGATGGTAACATTTTAAGCAATCACTTGTGAGAATGGATTTAAAAGAACCAATTAAAAAGCACACTGATTACAGCGGATCGAGGAATTAAATTCGTAACCTTCAGTATATTAGTTTTCTTTTAGGCCTATCTGTTCTCTAGGCTTATGAGATCTACTTCATTTTGAACGCTAATTTTTATTTTTGTTACGGTTTATTCTTAAGAATTATCACTGAGTGGGTTTTTATTTGAACCATTAGCCTGTTAAATAAATACATAATGGGAGGATGTAATTTTAACAGATGAGTCACTTCTTAAGTGACGACAACGCAGCTTCTTTCATCACTCCGACTGCTCCATAGTTGAGTGTGCTGTTGAAACAGTACGTACATGTTCTGAGTAAGGCAAGGCTTTCGGTACATGTTATAGAAAAGTAACTCTTGAATACCTGACCAAATTATTTGTATCTACTGTAGAAAGAACCACCTACTAGCAAACATCCAGAAATGCTGGAATCTTATAGCCTATAATTACATGTAGGCCTACATATACGAGTATATAATAGGAAATTCAGAAATCTTAATACATTGAGCCTTTGGGTTAAGACGTATTGTTTAGGAGGATAGTGGTTAGTATCCATGGATAACAGCACGATGCTGATATTAGAGTCCTGATATCACCTCCAATTAAGTGATAATTTACTAATGCAGCCTATAGCCTGAGGAAGTGCAATACGACAGGGAAGGAACTGAGTGGGTCTCAACCAGTCTGCATGGGTGTGAACCGTCTTAGGACCCAATTTAAATCGCGATATTTCTTTGCTCGGATAAATTCTAGATTAAACTAAAACAGAACACCATAAATTCTTATCTCAGAAGGAATGAAACAGTAAGGTAATTTTAATTTCCCTTTTAACATTCAAACACAAGATTGCTTTCTTTTAATTATTTCGCTGTAATCTACATTAAAAGTAAGTCATTATGCTAAAACCGCTAACAAGTTTTATCCTCTAGCCTATTCGAGTAGCCAAACTAAAGCACTACACTAATTAAAAAAATAAGTTCAGAAATGCGAAAAGTTTGAAATAGATCTGACCTAGATATGGCATGTTCGACAATGTTCGTTTGGGGATTGAACTTAGAGCTTATACCCTAGCAATGAATAATGTAGCAAGTTTTTATGACAATCCACTTTGCAAACCGTGACTGCATCAAGTTCCTGAATTTACCCCTGGATACATACACAATTTCCATCAACATAAATAAATTCGCAGTTAATTACAAGCTACACCAAACCACTAACAAACTATATCTGATGTAATCAATACTATACTTGTGTACTGCGTATCCGACTTGAACTGACACATGCCAATACAATCGTGTAGTTTCCGAGTTGCTGCATACAACAGTTAGAGACAGGCTTTTGCAAGTAACCCCTCCAGAAAATGCATGAGACATAAAACAAGTTCAGAATAACTTATACATTAATTAAGTCTGTGTATAGTTGCTTCAAATGTTTTTCAATTAGTGGTTTACATGGTCATTGTAAACTATATTGTAGTTATTATTTACTTCGTGACTCAGTGATAAGTATACGTGGAATTTAAACCAATCGGAAGTGTCTATCGTCATAACTCCGTCGTTTTATTATCACTTTCATTGCATCGCACCTACGTGCACTTCTTTTCTTACATAAATTCACAAGGACAGAATACCATAACATCTTCATACCTGTAACATCTTTTATAAAAACAATTGATCATTGAGTACGATTGGGTATATATTAAGGATGGGTCCTCGATACTTTCGATATCTCGATACTCTCGATACTCGCATGGTATCGGCATCGAGCGATACTTCAGAAAACTCGCTCGGTACTTTCTCGATACTTTGGTAATTCTGAAACTTAAGAAAATGCTGTATCTCTTTCTGTACACCAAACCTAATTATTTATTTAAAGATTAAAAACAGCGAGATCAAATTTCTATAGATCCATATACCCATCTAGACGGTCCACACCCATCCAGACTGGTTCAAATCCACTCTGTTCCTTCCCTGTCGTATGGATACTGGGAATTTTTATTCCCTGGGATAGTGGGAATATTTATCCCCTCCCTTAAAAAAAAATTCGTAATCTGGCCTCGACACTACGGAAGGGATTTTAGAATCCGTAGATAATTACTACGAGTGTAAAAATACGAAATTATAACGAATGCGTGAGCTGTAACGATGACACTATAGATTTCATCATTTTCAATTTTTAGAAAATTTAACCCTAAAAAATCAACAACGGCGACACACAAATAAAATTAGCCCTAGTGCTCTTTTTCACGTGAACTCATAATCTCATTTTAAGCATCAGTAAACAATTCAAATGAGTTTAGAACGTTAATTATGAGGACTTCCGTACCTGTTTCGCAATACTCGTAATAAAATTGAATTTTTTACAATCCAAGGTAAAGTACCACTTAAAATTTAAAATTAAGTATTTCTATTACCCTGCAGTCAGCTCTCTTCAAGGAAAAAGTAATAAATGAATGAGAGAATTGTGCAACTTCAACATGAAAACACGAGTGCATTTTAAATAGAAACAAAAGTGCAATAAAGCTGGAATAGTAATTTGCACTGCACGGTACCGTATTTAATCTCATGGTAACCGAACAATTACTCTTCATGAGTTGTTGCCAGATCCACAATAAATTATTAATAGGTACACGATAATAGTAATAGTAGGAATTATAGTATTTGAAGTAGTTAAAATGAAGAAATGGATAATTATTTAGTTAGATATTTGTGCGGAAGGGAAGAGAAAGGCAATGACATCCGCTGAAATTATTAATAACCACTATTACGTGCTAGCACCTTTTTCTTTACCTTTAACAATCTCAGTCCGTAAAATGTAACTTTCCACAGACGGAGAAAGTTTTGTTAAACAATGGAAAAGATCGTCAACTTTTAATTAAGAAGTAAATTTATAATATTTTACTTTACATGGAAACTAAATATTTTATTTTTAAGTTACTAGATATAGACCTATTTATTTATTTATTTTGTTCCAGTGACATACAAAGCTTCAACGAACCATTTTAGTTGCTACCTTACTGTATACATATAGATTAAAGTTCAGCGGCTGTGAACCAATAAATTGATAGCAGAGTTTGAATGCAGCCTGAAGGTGTACTTTTCAATCAAGAGCAGTATTTTAGAGAGTTATATAAAGAGAGGCGGGCAGATACCGATGAATGGAAGTGTATTTACCACCTTTGTTAACATCTCTGTCGGGCAACAAATCGATCCAGTCTCGCCCCTCGTTTTCGCCGTGCTCTTCCAGCTCCTTTATTCTGTACAAATAGCACAAGGGGTTGGAGCAGTGCATATCAAAAAGTCACTTATTACTTACTGATACTCAACTCTGTTGCACTCCTAACGACCTGTATTTTATGTTTAGCCTCCTCTTGATGAAGAATCGTCTGTGTTTATTTGGAACACGATGATCCACATTCTACCACTCAACAGACTTTCAGGTACATTTGCATTAAAGAAAATTACTCTTAACACTCAATTATATGACGCTGTAATCGAACTGCGAGGTGTTTGAACTTTTTTTCCCCCAAAGAAGTTTTATGATTAAATCGAATATATAAGCCTAACCCCAAGTCTACTTTTTAAAGCATGCTGTCATTACGTTAAAATATCCTTTCAACATAGCCTATGCTCTGTAACGTTTTCACTGCTACTGATGTATAAATGCGTCCTAAAAAGTCGCATAAAAACAGATATAAGAATATGCTTTAAGTACAATGTACAATGTGAGAGTTTTTATCGACAAGTTACTTTTGTCATTTATAGAAACATGCTATTTTACTGAAATTTTCCTCATTGAATTTAACCTTGAAAGGGTTAAATATAAAAATATAGTAATCGCACAGTTAACCATTTCACTGATGCTGATGGACAAATTCGTCACCTTAAAAATTAATTTAAGTTCAATGGATATTGCTTTAGGCCAGCGTTTCTCAACCTTTTGAACCCGAGGACCTCTAAAATGCCTAAAAAATTTTACGGACCCCTAATTTTACATCCCACTTTAAAAAGAAGGCCTATATTCTTAATATTTGGGGTAGTAACTATGGGTCATTATAACGAAATATGTGAAAAAATTTTACTTCTTTACTTTCCACTTGCTTTATGATATTTTTTAATTACGTCTGCGGACCATCTGCATCTTCTTCGCGGACCACCAGTGGTCCGCGGATCATAGGTTGAGAAACACTGCTTTAGGCTATATAAAATTAGGACTTTCATTTAAGGAAACCAGCTAGTTCGTTAAAATGTTCAAACTTAGGGCCACTGTTATATTTTCTTTCCTTTGTAACTAATAGTTAGTTCCATTTTCCACGAAAGTACATGTTCAGCTTTATTTGTTATGTAACCCATTCGTGTTTTTATTTTTAATTTGTTTGCACATTTATGGTTCTTGCATATTACACTGTAATATTCAGAGCCATTAACGATAGAAATGTGTAATGAAAAAACAGTTGGTACAGTACCTCAATATTTCTATCAAATATTTAGTAGGTTATAGGCCTATAAGTGGTTCTTTGAAGCCAGTTCAATTATTAAGGTTCCGAAAATTTCATTTTTCCTAATTGGTCTTGCTCGCCCATTAGAGAAATCCATCCACTCGCATCTAGCTTTGTTAGGCCCTCAAATGTTCTTTTTTTTTTAAATTTAATTTAGCTGCATTTATATTCGTTTGTACCTCGAGGATATATCTATATATTGCATACCATTACTATATTGATGTGTACTACTGTAGATGGATTATGGCCTTCTGTTAACTTCAACTGAAATTCAAGTTTAATTATAAGTTAGTACAGGATGAAATAGAGGCGAATATCGTGGTAAGTGAATATCCAATTCGACATTTACCTTTACGACTGGGGAAGCCATGAAAAAAACCCAAGTCAAACTGGCCGGCCACGGAGTTTGAACCCGGTACCTTCCGAATGCGTCTGTATTTCTTTCTATCACAGACTTTGGAAGGAAACAATTCTGTATAATTTTCATTTCCGGTATTATCTTTTATTATCTGAATTCAGTAAAGTCATGTAATTACAGACACATATTGGGGTCTGTAGTAGGTTCAAAACTAATTTTGTGATGGGCCTTAAATATATTGGCACTTGTTCTTGAAACAATTATTAAAATTAATATTCGATAAAATCCCTAGTAGAAAGGTTTGTGAAACTGAATGCAAATCCGCCTGGTTCCCTTCATCACTTGAATCATTTCCACTATGAATAATTGATAGAATATCAACAACTAAATAACTTCCGACACATAAATGTACTTCTCTCATTAACAGTGAAAATTCACTCACAGAATATTCTCCCTCAGTGATATTCCGTTCATGCAATTAAATTACCAGGAAATGGTACATTCATTCTTTTTGTTATCTCGTATTCGTATTTCACAGGATATGAGTGGAATGTTCATGATGTTTGTTCTAAATACAGAAAAGCTGGGCAAGATTTTTCAGCAAACCAATCATGAACAGTTTGTCTAGGCAGATTTTTCACTTCTCATCTAGTTCAGTACACTATCAAATTCATGTCCAAACTATCTGAACCTATCTGCTTTCACCAATATAGGCTATATTAAACGGTACAGCACGCTTAAATATTCCAAAATACAGTCTGTTTACATAAAATGCGAGGATTACTACTACTGGATTATCATAGGGCAGTGCCAGAACCGACTAAGGTTGGGCCGCCCTGCAAAATTAAATTTCGGCTCCCTAACGAAACGAATCATGTAGCATATCTTCGACCGCGGGAAATATAAAATTTTACAGGCTCACAAGACTTCGGAGGCATTAAAATTTGCCTGTGTTATTACTACTGGTAGGCGGTATTATTATCATCATTATTATTATTACCAATACTAGTAGTAGACGTAGTAGTATTTATGACTTTTTAATTTTTTTAAATGTTTTGCTAATTTGGAAATGAATTTTCGAATCTCTATTTTTTCTCCGTTTTTGCGCACCACACAAATGTTCATAATCGACTTAAACGGCTTCATTTCGAAATTAGAGAAAGGATTAATCAAATAATATAAAACACAAGACTTGAATGCTAAACTAAGCTGTTTTAGTCTAATAATATAAGCGTCACGAGACTAGAATGAAACACTATGATTCACTTTTATCATCGAACTAGATATGATGTAATATCTAAGCAACGCAGCAACTTCCTAATAATAATGCGTCATAAAAGTAACGGAAAAATATATCAAATACATTCACTAATAATGTAACAGTAACGTAGGTCTAAATATAGCCTATGCATTGACGGCAGCGACAAATAACAGCCTCTTGTAATGTTTCATATTGAACTTCACCGAAACCTGCGAACTCGTTTTCTTTTACTGCTTCGCGTGTTTTCCTTCCCGTTACGACAACCTATATATATATACATTCGTTTTTTCCGGTTTCATTTTGGACCCCCTAGGACTTTGGGTTCCTCCGTATCGCGGGTTCTGCGGGCCTTCAGTTACGCCACTGTAATAGGTAATATAACGACAGGGCCAGAAATTATCTTTACAAAACCGGATTTCGAATTATATTTGTGACTGTTTAGTAAATGAAAAGGCGGAATAATTAACATCCTGTTTAAATTCAGCTATTATATTCTTACTATTTTCAGGTAGATTTCGAAGAAAAATCTACCTATTGCAATGGATACCACTTCATGATTTTCGAAAAATTCTTTCATATCTTTACGTTTCATGCTCCCCTAAGTACGAAACCACCGCCCGTTCAAAAAAAAATTTTGTGATATTTATATATATCTTTACACGATAGCGGCCGTAATTTTGAAGATATTTGAACCAAATTTTAATATGTTATTTCTAGGCCCAATAGTTCGGACAAGTTCGTTAATGGGCAAAATTGGCCCAAGGGGGTGGTCGGGGGAGGGGGTTGAAATTTTTAAAAATGTATATCTCGGCCCCTATGAAGTATAGAGGGAAACTTTGTTTGAATAAATTAGAGTACTCTCTATGGAGTTCACAGTGACACCAACGATTCGGGGGTTCGAGTGAGGGTGGGGGTGGAGGTGGGGGTGGGGGATGAAAATTCGAAACTTTTGAAACCACGTCTTGTGGGGTATCGTTGAAAAGCTCTTGATGAGTACTCTACAAATCAATAAATAGTTTCTTGATAGCTCTCATATGACGCGAGATTTTAATGTTTGAAAATAATAACACTTAAAAGAATTATTATATCATAATTTTGTCTTGTTTAGCGGCTTTGCTAATTTTATTCATTGCTAATCTTGCGCACGGCCTCCCAGAATATTATATCCTATTCTTGTTGTCAAAACAAATGAATGTAGGCTCTTCCTCTTTACCGAATTCAGTTCTTATTACTGCAGGTTTGCCATGCCAAGGCTAAAGAAGAAGAGTGCTATGCAGCGACAATAAATTAAACCAAAAGCACTTCGAAATGTACCTCCGCCTGTAGGCCTACCAAAAGGGATTTTTTTTATTTCTATCCAAAACGTAGAGGACTGCCAGCCATGATGATAATTTCATTTCCAATGCATACTGGCTCCTAACAGAAGCACGGTTTCTTTCACAAGAAACTAAACTGTTCTATTTTTTGCTTTGAATGCTTTGCTATTATAAATTTAATGTTCTTAATATCGTAATCCCATTTATCATTAGGGCATAATAAACTTATATAGCTCTACCACACATTAAATTGTACATTATTTTCATTTTTTGTTGTTGCTCATATGCAGCTTATACAAACTCAATTGCTGTCTTCAATTACTGTTTTTGTTCAAATAATCTAAGAGTTTTAAAGCCGTTTCAGTGTTCAGCCCTTAAGAACTTAAACAAAAACAAGTGCAAGCAGATGGGAACAAAATGAAAATGATAAAATTAAAACGATAACGGTATGATGATAGACACTTGCGATTAATTGAAATTCCACATATTATTATACCGAAGTGGTCTCTGTTTCATAAACTAAATAGTCAATGCAATTTGCTTACCTTGTTGAAAAGCAGCAACAAAAAATTGGAACATAATTTCATGAATACACTATACCTATTATGCCCAAAATCGCACAAAGAACGTAAAGGAGAAGTTGAAAAACATCTCACATCCCCTCTTAGATGCATTACTATACAAGGAAGTGGAGGCACACTTAAATATTAGCCATATTGTCAAAAATATGTTGGCTGCCATATGGAAAATTCCATATCTGCATCACGCTTCTTACGAAGTACATTGTATAGCCTAGGGTAAATTCGATACAGGCCTTTGATCATGTCCCCAGTTTAATATAACCTTTCGTGTATGAAAAAAAACGTTATAATTATATTACAAAGTAGGTTCAATATATACTAGTGTAGTCTCCTTCGTTAAACAAATCTAGTATTTCAGTACACCCATTCCCCGGTAGAAACCCTTTCATGCACAGTCAAGAAGAATATATGTCGAGAATCCTTAACGAACTTGTATTTCAATATAAATCTATCTCTTGAATTTCCTTTATTTTTATCCCAATCTTGAGAATGTAAGCTGTAACTGAAATGAATGGAGTAATATCTCAACCAAACTCTTCATATATATGTGGCTTGGTTCTAAAAGGGTCAACGTCAATTTCTTGCAAAAATGAGATTTATGCATTATTGAGCTCGGCTAGTCTTTATCTTTCGTATACTAAAAGTGCCAATGTCTGCTGCTATTAATAGACATAAAACAGAAACCTTAGAGGCCAATGTCGGAAGTTCTCAGCAAAAAATGTTATTTCTATAAAGACTTCAATGTCAGTTATCTCAAAAGCAAGGTTCATGACATTGGCCCTTTTAGAACCAAACCACTATGTTTACGGAATATTTATATTCATACTAATTACAACTGGAAGGAAATAAACAAAAGATATTTGTGCCTATATTTATGATGGTGACTTCACCGTCTGACAAAGGAGTGTAACCTCTCTAATGGAACAATCTAAGACAACGTGTTCTGAAGCAACGCTACATTCTCCTCTCCTGGCAGCTACATCTTGGGAGCCATAAGTTCTCATATGAGCTAAACCAAAACTTGTGTGGGAGAAAGAGGTTCACATCAGCTGCGAAATAAGAGCATCTTGTTGTAGCACGCAGACTTCAAAAGAGTGTGCTCTTAGCCTATAAGTAAATTGCACCAACCACTGAGTTTTTTACATAGTAAGGAAAAGGAAAAGTACACTATTTTATGTATCATTATTTCAATGTATTTTAATTTCGAATTACTGCCACGTCGCAAGCAAAACTTGCTTCAAGGTCTATAACCTTTATCATAGTCAGGAAGCAGTTTAATTCTGTGAAATATAATTTATGGTGAGGGTAAATGGTATTACATAATTTATTCATCACGATAATACTTTATTCAGGCGCGAAACTTATTTTTGTTATTTTATGTGTCGACAAATGGGGTTAGTTCATTATATTTAACTTAAATATTGATATTTATGCTTATTGATGTAGACATTTGAAGGGACAAATATGAACTATGAGTTAGCAATAAAGACTATACTTATCATTAAAAATATTACTAGACAGGCCATTCGTGCAGGCCATAAGGAAAATGGTTGTAAAGTACTTCATTGAGCTGGAATGTCCTATTTCAATAGGCTTACCCAGATATCTCATTAACTTCTAAGAAACACTGTTCAAACGTATTTTTCATTGTCAACCGCCTAACTGATTATTTCATGTTTGTAAAGGAAAGGTATTAGTTATAATAACAATAATAATAAATTACCATTATTATTATTATTATTATTATACAGTACACTAATAACGATAATTAAGACAATTAAACTAATCAATTATAGATTAGGTACCGGAATCTAAAAGTTTTTAATGGAGACTATATTTTATATCTGTTGAAATTCGAACTGGAAACATAGCAAACGTACTGAAGACTGGACTATATTAAAAAATAGAGAGTCCAAAAAGCGACCATCTTAATATTGTAGTGCCTGTGCGAAGAGATTCAGATATTTCGACTTCGATACATACGTGAGTAGTGATTACCTTAGCAGATCCAGCGCCCTCTTTCTCCGAGGTTAATGCGTTTTAAATTATATGTATCAATAGAGTGTGCTTTCTAATCACTTCTGTTCAAGTCGATATTAATAATAACCTTAAGTGTACGACTTCCTGTGAGAGTGTAATTTTTTCGTGAATCACTTCTTTAGAAACAAAATTCTATAGCCCACTAATAGTCCAAATATATTACGAAAAAAATAACTGCTGTGTGACAGATTTCTACGAAAAGTTTCCTTACAGAGTAATTAGCTAAGATGTTTTTTCTGTTCTCTTTCTCGCTCTCACTCACCCTCCCTCCCGACCTGAGCTGCAAGAAAGAAGTTATCACATTAAAATAAATAATAAAACGCGTAACAATCGGAAAAACAAATTTACTGAAAGCTTCTGATTGAACAGTGCGCCTAAAGACAACACTGTATGTAAGAATTACGTCATTGACTCTGTCCCGAAAAAATCACTTTAACCTAACCGAACCACTGAATAAATGTATCGCTCAAGAAATCTATCTTAAACATGAATTCACTGTTTTCCGTATCTGGTCAGCTAAATGTAAACCAAACAGTTACAAAAGATTAGTCTGGAGATCCAATTCTTGAACTATTAGGTGAATTAATGAGACAAAACCAACTGTTACAAACCACTCTAAAAAGTGTCACCACACATTTAATTTTAAGAATTCTTGAGTGAGATTCAGGGCAAAAAATTAAAGCAGCTGTTCAGAACAATAACTAGAAAAAGGTAGATACAGAGAGAGCAGTTAATAAACATTGCAATAAAACATCAGACCTGTTCAGCTTTAAGATAAAGGAATTACTGCGCCCAAGTGGTACAGAAAAAAGACGCTCATGTTAAACCAACGACAAAGCAACAACAGTTATATAAAAGCACCACTTTTTATAATGACTGAATCAAAACAAGTCGCAATATTCTCGGCGGCAGTACAATTTTAAGCTGTTCTACCGCTACCATTCACTTCATGACAGTGCAGTGGTCCGAATCTGTTTGCTTTTCTTGTTTTTATACAGCCTGCTATTAATGTATGGCTCCTCAATAATTTAGGCTCTTGGAGGCATGTTTGTCAAAACAACGAAAGAGTATTGGATACAGTGAAACAGTAAGTTTATAATCTGACTATATCATTTAAAAGAGAGAACACTCATATTTGACTGACAATCTTGTTCTTTCTGCATATCTCAATGCAGAACTCAAAATAGTGCTTGTTTTTTCTTCACTGTATTGAAATTTTCGCGAATGCCCATATCGGCGAAAATTACCCAGTTCGCAGGAAGATAGAAGAAAGGTAGGAGCCGAACCACGTCATAAGTATGATATACTTGACGCAATCGGAAGTGGAAACACGCTTTAATATAATTAAAAGATAGAATTGGGTTTCAAACTAAGACACCTAAGATGGCAGCCGAGATATCTTTCAGATTTTAAAATTCTGCTAAACAACGTTGCTTAAATTAAAATAAATTTATCTTCCCAACACATTGTTGTTATAAGTGTTGTGTTCTACAACCTAATCCGGATGACCTTAATAAGCTGTTATCAGATTATTTATTTAAGGTTCCATCTAAGTCACCCTTTGCAAGAACCACGAATACGAGTAGGTTCGGCCTATGTAAATGGAATTACAGCCACTGAAAAATTATCCTAGTTCGAGACATCCTTGCCAAATAGTATTACATTTCTGCACTCTTACTCCTGATCAATCTACATGCAGAGTTTTTGACAGATGGAACATTTCTGCACTGTCAGTCCTATACCCTTTATAAATAAGAGGAAATATAATTAGATAAAAACTGAATCTGCAACAAAAATCCTACCGAATATAAATATCCAGTATCAGATATAATGGATAATTTGAAGACTGGTATCCTTGATATACATTATTCGTTCGACAATCAATAAAACTGAGTTAAAAACTGATGCAAAGTATGAAAATGTAATCGATATCTTAGTAACCAAATGACCATCGAAGCTAACTTCGTAATAAGAATAAATTAAACAAGTTCTGCTATCATTAATGTTAACTCACAATTAACTTTCTCTTACCTACGGTAGATTGCACGAAACGAACAGAGGAATAAGGCAGAAACGAAAGTGAAAAGTCTGGAAGACTTAAACAAAAAAAATCGTAAACAATTTCAAGCACTGATAGAGCTATAAGAGGGGACAAGACCTTGCAGCTGCTCTGAAGAAAGGATAAGAACAAATGAAGGATTCTTATAATTGTCATTAATGAATAGTGTCGAGGGACTTGAACTGGTAGGATAAACTGTCTCTCTTAAATAAGGCATTCTATTTTCATCACAAGTGGGAAGTTTTGTTCTGTGGTTCTAATCGCACTTGGATTTCTTTTTTCTCCAGATTAATAAAAATGACTGTTTAGGGCAAGAAGTAAAGTTAATATAATCAAATAGCTACATCTTCACATTCGATAAAAAACATAAACACTTTTGAACTCAGATATGAAAATAAATAGTATCTTACAAGTCCAGGGGCTCTCTATAGTGAGGAAGTTTATCAATTTTGCTGTAGCGGCCAGAAATTCTTACATAAACCCTCAGAATAGATGAAAACTAGAACCAGAATACCTTCTTCGCAAGGTTAATGGCGATGAAGAGTCAGTCCATTGCCTGCGGAAGAGTGCAAGGAGAGGACGCAGATGGCTGGTATTATAATATTTTAAGGTCTTCTCTTGCAGGGGAGGAGTTATTTCATGTATGTAAATCTATGATACACAGCCAAAGGATTTATTCCCTTTGCGGAAGTCGGAATGCCGAGTTTCCTACCTGAGAAACCAGAGCATACTCAGGCAAGATATTCTAGGGACTTTCGGTATTATGGCAAACATTCTAGCTAATCGATAACTGACAGCTTAGGCCAGTGGTCTTCAACCTTTTATTAATTAAGGGCCAAATTATTGTCATGGAGGACTTGGAGGGCCGCATTGATTAAGCGTGTATATACATATACATATATACATATATATATATGTATGTGTGTGAATTTTGTCTCAGGTTAAAATAATTTACATGAATTTGTTATAACATTTTATATTTGTTGATAACTGTATTAAACATCAATATTGAAAACAATATAGGTCTACTTGACATATATTTAAACATGTTATAAAACTCAAAATTAAACTGAAAACATCAAATTTGTGACTTTTGTAGTTTAGTGAGAAATTTGACATTGTTTATCTTTTACTAATCTGTCAACATTAGCTTTTATGTCAGATGTGGCAATTCGAAGAGTTCTCTAAATGAGTGTCAGAGATACGGTTTCTCAGTTTCGATTTCACGTTCTTCATTCTTGAAAATAGCTGCTCACAGATGTAAGTGCTGCCAAAAAGAGATGCTGTGGCCAGAGCATGAGATCTGATTGCTGGAAATCGATCACCTTCAACATACAATGAGTAAAACTCCAGAAGTCCAAAGTTTTTAAATTTCTCCTGTAAATCGCTATTGCACTGAAAGTCAATAAGTTCCATTTGTATATTTCCGGAATAGTCTTCCACATTAACACTGAAAGGAGCACAAA
The DNA here is from genome assembly GCA_964059195.1 of Ectobius pallidus. Taxonomy (NCBI): domain Eukaryota; kingdom Metazoa; phylum Arthropoda; class Insecta; order Blattodea; family Ectobiidae; genus Ectobius; species Ectobius pallidus. The sequence continues at coordinate 61,577,431 of CAXKWD010000004.1, forward strand.
AAAGCTTCATCATAGTTTTATTTTGCTTGAAGTCTAAAAACCTGTTGCTAAAATCTTGCTGTAACATGGAGAGTGCTTCGCTGTACTTTTCTTTGTTTTGAACTTCACATTGTGACAGTGTTGGAAAATGTGTGAAGTCGCCTTGTTGTACTTGATTCTTCCACAAACTAAGTTTCCTCTCAAACGCCTCAACTTGATCAAAGAGATTGTGTATCATAGCATTCTTCCCTTGTAGCCTAATATTCAAGTCATTGAGATGTATTGAAATATCAGTTAGGTACCCAAAATCAGCCATCCAACTGGGATCTTTGAAGTAGTGAACTGCCTTCCCTTTACTCTCCATGAACATGCAGATTTCTTCTTTCAAATCAAAAACCCTTTTTAAAAACTTTCCTCGACTGAGCCAACGAATCTCTGTGTAATAAATTGCATCACCATACTCTGCATTCATCTCACTAAGGAAGGTTTGGAATTCCCTGTGGTTCAGTCCTTGTGATCTGATAAAATTCACGATTTTAGTCACATCTTTAATGACATCTTTGAAACAAACACTTTTTGCACACAAATTTTCTTGATGGATAATGCAATGATATTGTATGAACTTTTCATTTTCACTTGCATCTTTTCTAATCAGAGCTACAACACCTTCATTTTTTCCCGTCATTGCTGGGGCCCCATCAGTTACAACACCGCTCAAGTTATCCAGATTTAGGCCAAACCGGTTTAAAGTTGAAGTCAAAGCCTTGTAAATATCAGTGCCTTTAGTAGTGCCCTTCATTGGAAATAGTGCTGCCATTTCCTCGGTAATAGAGAAATTTTGATCGATTCCTCTATTAAAAATGGCTAACTGAGCTGTATCTGTAACATCAGTGCTTTCATCAAGTGCTACTGAATAAAAAACAAACTTTGAAGCACGGTCTTTAAGTGAGATTTCAATATCCTGAGATAGCTCCTCAATTCTTCTGGCAACTGTGACCCCAGATAAACTAACCTTTGAAAACAAATGTTTTTGTGTTGGGCATAGGATTTCAGCTGCCAATTCCATACACTGCTTTACAAACTCACCATCTGTGAATGGCTTTGATTGCTTAGCAATTTGTTCAGAAATGATATAGCTAACTTTAACACTTGATTCACTTTCGGCGTTTTGCCGAGTAAACGTAAATTGTTGATTCTCAAGTTTTTTCCTTAAATCTCGCACCTTATCCAATCTAAACTGACCTTGTACTGCGTCCATCTTGGAAGCGTGCTTTGTGTCATAATGCCGCTTTAAATTGTACTCTTTCATTACGGAGACAGACTCATTACAAACCAAACAAACTGGTTTGTTTTTTATATTTACAAAAAAGTATAGATCAATCCACTTTTCTTGAAACACTCGGCACTCATCGGTCATCTTCCGTTTCTTACTACACGAAGCCATTATTCACTAAACTTAAACTAACATTCACTTGCGGGCAGACAATAGAAATAGGTGAAACAGACTGAGACAATGACACTGGCGTGGGTTGCGATGCTACGAGTGACCTTGAGCATCAGGGTTGCCACTTAACGAATTCCCTACTACGGCCGAAGCAATTGGCCAACTTCAGTGCTGCAATGTTTTCCTATTTGTTTGGAAACAAAATCATTCGGCGGGCCACAAAAATATACTTGCGGCCCGCGGGCCGCGGGTTGAAGACCACTGGCTTAGGCTATTAGAAACCTAAGACTGGAGTGATAGTGCAGAAATATTTCACTTGTCATCAGCTCTGGATATTGGAACGAGTAGCTCAGGTAAATGGAAAACAGAGTGGGGTTAAATCCCGCTTTGACACGATTATCACGTTGAGATTTTATGCAGTATTTTCTTGAACTGTTACATGGCAAATATAAGACATTTTTCTGGCGGTGAGGCCACTTATCGGTAGGCTACTCATCTCTCGGTAGACAACGGAAAACTACAAGGATACAGAGATACGGGATTTGACACCCTAAAAGTTTTACAAGTTCGAAAGAGTTCTTAAAAAATAATCCTTAACAAAGAATTCCGTATGTAATACACATATATATATATATATATATATATATATATATATATATATATATATATATATAACCCTCTGTGTGTAAGGCTTCTTACTTGGAACAAGCATAAAAGAAACTCTGAGGACGGAGCTGCGTCCTCTAAAGCACTAGAGGCTACATATCCTTAAAACTTTTACAAAGTGCAAGAGACATAAAAGAAAACTTCCACTTTTGAAGGAATTGCTTATAAATATTGCATCAAGTTACAAGTTTGCAATTTACCACTGAACACGCAGCAAACGCTGAGATTTCTTTGCAGAGTGAACTGCCAGGGGGTTACTTGTTTTAATAGACTCTACCACATGAGGTTACTCAAGTAAACCACCACTAAAGTCGTGCTCTACTTGATCGCGAAGAGTCAATTTTGCCAAGAAGTGGTAAGAAGTAGAACATAAGCAGTAAAAAAAAAGAAAAAAAAATACATTTTATGCGTAAAGTAAACATTTAAATTATATAATTGTTATTTGTTGAATTAAAATATCTTGGTTCAAAAATGGATCCCGATTAATAAAAAGTGAACAAGATAGGCATATTTAGTTCTGCATGAAATGTAGTATTGTACCTCTAGTACCAATATTGTCACTGATATTATCAAAATGTTGCATTAGGCGCAGGGTGCATTTTGAAGCTAGTGAATAGTGGGGCAATATCCTGACATTCTGAAGATAATTAACATTCTCCAAAAATGTGATTTACACACATATTCGCCGTTTCGATCCGATTACCGGTATACATAAAACAGTAATGTTATATTGTGTTCTTTTTCCGAATATTAATTTAAATATAATAAAGAACCTTGCAGTTTGAAAGCATCAGAATTTAACTAACAGAAATTACAAAACTACACGTTAAAAAATTATTTTCCTTTTTGTGTAGGGTTTTTTAACGCAATATTCGAGTCTTGAAGGAGAAATACTATCACTGAACATCGGATTTAATATAGTCAACTTTAGCTTGAATTACTGCCGGAAGTAGGCCTTCAACCCCAATATGCTTAAGATCTTGTACTTTGTCATAGAATAATGAAAGATATCCCACAGTGTTTCTGAATACATAAAAACAGAAAAATTTTCTCACATCTGCATTCGAAATATTAGTATAAATCTGGAGGCACTAGCTATAAAAAGTATTTTCTAGAAAAACAAACCTAAAACATGTGCGCACTATAGGCATACACCTCAGTTCAATTGTAATTTCTTGCTGACTTGCTATCTCTTCATTTAATTATTCTGACTGTGGAAGTATTGCATAATTTGCAAATTTTAGCAATATCATTTAGTGAACACAATTTTGATCTAATCTGGTCCAGTTTCAAGTACTTTACAGAAAGCCTGAAGAACCAATTTTTGATACATGGATTTCAATAAAGAATTCCAATGTAGAATTCTATTAAAGGACTAACAATTAAAATAATCACATTTATTCAATAGTACATAATTTAGCCTACTTTTAAAACATGGAGATTTTATAAAATTATGCAGAGTTATGCAACATAAAAAAATTCATCCAGAACTATTTTTTTTAAAAGGTAATTAGTAAACGTCTATTTACTTTGATACTGCTTTTGCGTTTTTCATCTTTCACGTCCCTCTTCCAATCCAATATACAAACATGGATCCTTGAAATCGGAAAAACTGAAACGAGGCGGGAATAATTAGCCTGAGGCATATCCGGTTAGCCACCTCTATAATCAACATGCAGCCCTCCAATCACCTTCCCCCAATCATTCCACGTGCACGTTTATATTCAGACTGGTCACCCCAAACCTTTCCACTGAACACTGAATGACTTCGTGAATTGGTTCCGCTGGATATGTTCATTAAAGAACGAAGGATATTAAAAAATGTCTCATTCTGTTGGTTTGTCGTAACTTACTCCTATAATGTGACAAATTAGAGGCTTCACAGAAAGCTTTTAGATCAATTTTAATATCTTCTACAGCATTCTACAACTACATTGAACCAAAAGAAAGACGAGTAGTGCGTTCTTACATTTATTGTTATTATTTATTAATAATATCACTACCAGGGCTAGGATTTATATGCATAACTACCAAGCAGTCTTATAGACCTACTAGCTTAAAAGACCCGGCGTCGCCCGGGTTTTTTAATTTGTAATTGGAAATGAACTTATGAAGGACTTTCGATTTTTAAATTCTAGGGCCTTATACAGATATTTATAATCTGAAATAGGAAGAACGACTTATTACACTCAAACTATTCCCTCAGAAAACGCTTGATATAGTTCTTTATGGCTCATAGAGCATGTAGAATTCTGCATCCTATCGCATGTACACAGCAAGCCTGGTAGGGGTTCATATAAGAAAAAACAGAAAATGAAATTAAACAGAAAGCATTATCACTTTCATACTTTTCTCTCCAAAAACCTGCGATATAATATAATAATATACACATTACCATACCTCGTTTTGTTTTCTCTATGCCCAGGGTAGATAAAGTTATGTGATTCCATTATTTTAGTGGATTTCATTCTGTAATATTTATTTATAGCATGGATTATTTTGATAACCTCTTATTTGTCAAAAGTGCATTTCATTTGTTTTTTCCAAGCCCACCTGATACCATTTGGCAACAATATATTCTGTGATTTGGAATTGATAATTCTATGTAAAAAGGGATTAAGTTTTTTCAAAAACATTTAATTTTTGGCATTTAGAATCAGAATTTTTCAAAATCCTTTCTTAGTGAGCACCTACATTATGAAACGAAGGTACTGTCAAAATTCCAAGTCTCTACCTGTTATAGTTTAGGCTGTACGTTGATTCCTGTCATTCAGTCAATCAGTCAGTCAGTCATTCATTCAGTCAGTCAGGACAAAGCCTTTTATATATATAAGAGATGTGCATATACCCTCGAGCGTACGGAAACTTTCCGAAACTTTTTATTTTCTCTAGAATTTTTCTTTATTTAATGTTAGCAATGAATCTCTTTTTAATTTGTGTTCCACACCAGCCCTAGGTGAACCCTCTTATTGGTTTGAGTTCAAGTGCGAACACATGCATTAGCCTATTAACAACGCTCAGGAAAAGATGAGTGGTAAAAGGGGCTGGAAGGCGTGTCACAACGAACGTCTGGAGTTCGATTCATATTAGTTTGATGTCAAATGTCTGGGATTCGAACTTTAACCTATGAACACAGCCGGTTTTAGGTTCAGGAGCGAAGGATTGGGGGAATAAGACACATGTTACGTGAAGGATTGGATGAAATTGCATTGTAAATAGTGTTTTCTATATTATACATACCACCCAATCCTTCTACCTGCCTAGTTTCTTAAATGTTATTGCTGCTACTCTATAAAATTTACTTTTTGTTTTGTTTTGGTTGGTATAAAATGTGTAGGAGCACTGCTGTGCGACCAATAAGGCTAGAGATTGGCATATTAATGTTTAGTATTTTATGTTTAATCGAGTAACGATTTTATGTTACCGGTTTTAGCAGATGTTTTATAATTACGTACAGCCACGCAGGATGTGCCGGCATGAATATAGATATATTTCATGTGCACCCTCCCCTCAATTTCACTAAGTTAAAAGGTAATTCCTCTGCCACCGCTTAGCTTGCTCAGATCGCAAAAAATTAAGATGATGGTTTACCACCAGATCTTGTGAGAGCATACGATAAACAAAATGGACCGTGACATCAAAACATACTTAAGTCGTAAAAGAATTATGAATATGTAGTATAAATTAGTAAATAATAATTATATAATATAGGCCTCTTTTGAATGCTTATAAAAGAAACGGAAAGCTAGTCCATTAACCCTATCACAGCTGAATTTTTATATTTATATAAGCAATCATCAGTGAACCTTAACCTTGTGATCGACGAAAAAATTTCGTTAGTATCCATGAATGTTCGACCATAACAAGAGGATAAAAACCTCATAATTTAACTTAGAGAGTATTTCAATTAATCTTATATATATGCTTTTATACCATTTGTTTAGGTGACCGACTTATACGTCAGTAATAGTGAAAAGTATCATGTTCTATTATTTTTTTTTTTTTATATTTTGATTCTATTTTACAAGTTATATTAAAATAAAAATTCATTAACAACACCAGACAAAGGTAATTTAATATGATGTGCAATATCATTTTATTATGGGCATATCTAAAAACAGAATGACAATTGGTATGTTTTAGATTCATGGTAAACATATAAAAAATTGCTTTAACAATTAATTAAAAATTAGTGAGTACTTTTTCAAGATTATTAGTGGCCTTTCACCTCCCGCCCCATTTTGAAGTTTTTTAATGCCTAAAATCCTATCTTTGTATTACTGTAGTATGGGCAGATTTAAGCACAACATAACATCACATAGTAAGTATGTACTGTACATAAAAAATGCCGACTTGATTTCCCGCACTTCGGTCGGTGAGTAAAAAGTCGTCATACAAGTTTTTATATCATAGTTTGTTGTATCATAAGCAAGGAGCAGCATCAGCAGCAGGACAAAGAATGTGGAGTGAAACCTACACACACCCAAAAGCCAGCCTGCTAGAGAATGGTAAGCCATCATTAGAATATCTACTCCTTCATGGAGATGGCCTTCAAAAGGACGCAACACTCCAGGTAAACAAGAAAACGTGAAGGAGGGACCATATCCTCATAGTCTGAACTTTTAATAGAACTCAAACATGCAATCACGTTTTCTTTGAAAGTTCGGATTTTTAAAAAGAAATATGGGCACTGAAATTTAAATTATATCTTTCAATTCCTATATCCTTGATGCATTATATAGTATTTTTAATTCACGAAACCAAAATAAAAACACGTGGAATTTAAACCAATCACAAGTGTCGCTCCTCTCACGCAGCGGGCCCGGCTTCGAATCCTGGTCGGAACAAGTTACTTAGGTGTTTTTTTTCTGGAGTTTTTCCTCACCTGTGAGACAAATGTCACATAACTTTAGGCCCTTGTGGTCCCCAGATATCATCTGGCCGTCATTATCATCTTGTTTGGAGTGTGTGTATGAATGGTGTGTCTCGTCCTATGTGTTCGTGTTGCCTCGGATGTGGCCCCGGCATGGGCTGATCACTCATCCGGGGAGGCCCTCCATGTCCTTGTCTGGACAAAAAAGTATGTATGTGATCCACAGATAATTCCTCTCCCGACAGGTCGCGGCCCTGTAAGGCCCCGGGCGGCTTGGGTCGCTTAAATCCTAAAAGGGAGGGGTAAAACTAAGATAAAGAAAGAAAAACAAGTGTCTATCGGCATAATTTTGCAGTCTTATTTTTATTATTTTCATTTTATCTCACCTACGTGCACAAGTTTTAATGTATGTTCATAAACATTGAACACTGAAACATCTTCATAACTACTCTGACCAAGAGTAATTAATTAGTGAACACAACGATTGGGATATAGTCTGTAAGCTGCATAGGGGGAAGAGGAGATATGAAAATAATGTACAATCTTATGTGTGAAGTATTTTAGATCTCGTAGATTAATAAATACATTATTGACACCACGACATTATTAGCAGTAGCAAGGAGTTATATCTAAAAAATAAAAAAAGCTGATGAAAAGTGATGGAAATAACCGTACGCAGCACAACTATCGCCGATGACGATCCATATAATATACCGATTATTTCGCCGAGAGTGATTTCCATTTACAATGACACATCCCGAATCTCTCAAGGTCAATTCATGAGCAATTGATGGATAATATTCAAATAATAAATATTAATAAACTGTAACGTATTTAATGAATTTTTTTAATATAGTATTTTGACAGAACTGTACTAAATATTATAATCATGACAGTATTATTATTTTTAATAGGGTTCGGATATTTATGACATGTCATATTTTTGTCCTGACCTCCATTCTCGCTGCAAACATAAATTATACATGAATTGCAAGCTTGTTATCCTAATTAGGCTGTTTTTATTTTGTTTATAAAGTCATATTTTGGTCATTTTTATGAAGTTGGTCATATTTGTAATTTAACGCCATATTTCGGTTATAAATTCGTTATAGGAGCAGAAAATTATACAGCATATTCACTAAATGGTCGAGTTAAATTTGAAATTTATTTAATTCATTTAATGTTATGCTTTATTGGGTAACTTAATTTTAAAATTAATGCAATTATATATATTTTATAGGGACACGCATGGTCTTACAAAATATTATTTGGAGCTGATGCAACTAGCAAACTGGAGAAAATCCTTTAAAACTAGATGTTCTTTACAAGTAAAACTGTAAATCACCTGTAAAACTGTTAAAAAGTGATTATTTAATTGAATTCATGTGACGTAATAATTTAGTGTCAAACGTTTTAAATTGGGACATTTATTTTTAGAAAACAGGTTCCTTTACCAGGTCACATTTAGGATTGTTGGATCATATTTAGTCATTTTTGAGGGCATATTCGAAGTCATATTTTCCACCTTTTTAGGTCATAATGTAAGTAAATTTACATTGTAATGCTCAATCCATCTGAACCACAGGATTTATTAAGTTCCAACTGATAAGGACAGAGGATACATTTAGGTAAAACTATAGTCAACTAAGTTCAAGCCTTGTTGCAATTAATACCGTTCTGTATGTCCAGATATATCTACAAACATACAGATAATTTGTTCGTCTTTCATTACCACTCACTACTTTTTTATCTTTAATAATTATATACTCTGTATAAATAGTACCGGTATGTGATTAGTTTACGATGCTACACTTTATTATGTAAATGCTTAGAAAACATGCTACAAAAATAAACGACACAAAGAAAGACTACACATGACCAATATATAACTAACCCTTCCAGAGCTGAATTTTATGTAAGCTATTGATATAAGAAACCAAGTGAAACCACCAGTGGGCTCTAGGTTTAAAACCGATTTGGAATATTTCAGAAAATTAAATAGTTTCTATGAATGGCAATTCTAACATGTCAATCAAAATATTCACATTTTAATTTAAGCATTAAGCTAATGACGACCGCCGGCGTGGTCTTGTGGTTAGCGTCGCTGACTACACATCCGTCGGCTCGGGTTCGATCCCTGCTACCTCCTCGGATTTTTCTCAGGGAGGGAGGTCTGGAACGGGATGCACTCAGCCTCGTGAGTCAAACTGAGGAGTTACTTGATAGAGAAATAGCGGGTCCGGTCATGGAAACCACCATAACGGCCGTGGGTGTCAGCATGCTGACCACATGCCCCCAATCCTGCCATCTGCCTACGGTAGATGATGCAGCGGTCGGGTGGTAGGCCTTGTCCCTTCAGGGATGTCGCGCCACGGAGTTTAGTATTAAGCTAATGAACCTGTATCTCTGCTTTTATAAATCTTTTGAGAAGATGCATATAAATGTCAGTCGCAGTGAAAGGGCTAATTAAAGAAAGAATAAATAGTATTGCACAGTACACAGAAATTATAAGAGTTTCCATATTTTATCTCGTGTGTGTATTCCTATTTCATCGCTTGACTGTCTGTCACGCTTGTATTTTCCGCGTGCATCACAAGAGAATTACGATGTCAACAGAAACACGATGCCTGGCTTAATGACTTACTAGGTGGTAAATTTGAGCCCATATACACACTTAGCTTGATTAGTGAAATCGTATAACGTGCACAATAACAACAATTCATTCGATCCTGTTGCACACGAACAGCTATTTCCAGATTTTATTACAAATTTAAAACTTGATAGTGCAATTCTTGTCCTAAATCTAATATCTCAGTAGTTTACCTACACCGGCTTATAAACATTTCCATTGTAGCATGACTTTACCGCACGAGGCTGTATACTTACTCAATGGTAACAGATAATTCCTAACCAAAGCTAAAGAAATATTGTCTATTTTATGGAACACGGAGGTTCATTGCCGAAATGAGCCCGCCATTCAACCCTATTCTGTCCTAAGTCCATCCAACCATCACTTGCAAATTCTACATACCTTAAATTTATTCTAATGTTGTCCTCCCACCTATATCACCTCCCGTCTTCTACGTAATCTTTTCCCTTCTGGTCTCCCAGTCAATATTTTTTAGATATGTCTTTCATCCCCCATGCGCGCAACATGTCCAGCCCATTTCATTCTACAGATTATGAAGTTCGTCACGATGCAGTTTTCTTCAGTCCCCGTTTTCATCTCTCATAGGTCAAACTATTTTCCTAAGCACCCTGTTTTCGAACACTCTTAGATTTATTTCTCCCGAGGCTGTAAACCCTATGAGGGTTTTTAAAAAACTTATCGGATTTCAAGATATATCAATTTTTTGAGCTCCCACGGTACAAAACATAAACAAATAATTAAAATGTTCCTTCTAAACTCATGTGTATGTCTATCTATGCCTTGAATAGCAAAACTTCTGAAACATGAAAAATAAATTTCGTACTTTAATTCTCGACCTAGGTCGAACAGTTGTCTGGGCACCGGCTTTCGGTTTCTAAGTGCTCGGGTTCAATCCCATCCCAGGACGATTTGTGTGCCTAAATGTGACGGTCCCATGCTTTTAGAATTACAGGCATGTAAAATAATTCCTGGGGTACAAAATTTCGGCACATCGGTGACAGTTACAGGTCTAAACAGCAGTAGTAGTAGGCCTACCCAGGCGATGTTTCCAATTATTTTATTTGTAAAGTTTATCGAATTTCTTGACACTGGGTCCAACGATATGTTTGAACAATAGAAACTACAAACAAAGAGTTCATATTAAAATGTTCTTTACCCTCAAAAGTAGGCGAACAAAAAAAGTGTTATTAAATTTTTGAGGCCAATCAGCAGCATTCATTAAGAAATATGATACATTTCTACTAATATAAAGTAAATTAAATTCCTACGTAAATTCCAATCTGGCAAACGCTTCTGCGAGTGGCACAAAAGACGGGAAACTCCATTCAAACTGGACTGCCAGAGATCTGAACATGCCACGTACCGAATATAAGTCAGCGATATTACGACTTCGGGGTAGGGAAGACAGGCTATAGAGAACTATGGGTTCAATCCCATCCCAGGACGATTTGTGTGCCTAAATGTGACGGTCCCATGCTTTTAGAATTACAGGCATGTAAAATAATTCCTGGGGTACAAAATTTCGGCACATCGGTGACAGTTACAGGTCTAAACAGCAGTAGTAGTAGGCCTACCCAGGCGATGTTTCCAATTATTTTATTTGTAAAGTTTATCGAATTTCTTGACACTGGGTCCAACGATATGTTTGAACAATAGAAACTACAAACAAAGAGTTCATATTAAAATGTTCTTTACCCTCAAAAGTAGGCGAACAAAAAAAGTGTTATTAAATTTTTGAGGCCAATCAGCAGCATTCATTAAGAAATATGATACATTTCTACTAATATAAAGTAAATTAAATTCCTACGTAAATTCCAATCTGGCAAACGCTTCTGCGAGTGGCACAAAAGACGGGAAACTCCATTCAAACTGGACTGCCAGAGATCTGAACATGCCACGTACCGAATATAAGTCAGCGATATTACGACTTCGGGGTAGGGAAGACAGGCTATAGAGAACTATGGGTAAACACTGGCACAATAACTCAGCTAGAAAGAAATGCCAAAGATGCTATCTGCCCTTTATTTAAGCTAACCGGTACGGTTCAGCCAACCAGTCGTAATGATAAAATTATAGAACCATAACATGAGTAACCAAATTACTAGCAAGGTTAATATCTTATTTTATTTCAACTTTATTTAATTAAATATATCAACATTACAAACATTTACTACAAATACAACGCTTACTTGTAATTTACTTATAATAAAATACACAAATACGAATTGAAATGGGAAACGCTTCACAGTATACAAAAATCGAAGTTAGATTAAGGTATATTAAATGGATCTAAACTGATTTAACTACCAATATTTGATATAGTCTATTTTAGTAATAATTTATTTTACAATTTTTTATTTTTAATACCTTGTTACAATAATTTTTAAACTGGTTTTCTGTCATACGAAAAATGTAAATGGATAGAGGATGCATTTTATTATATGAATTTTAAAAAGTTTCCGACGATTAATTAAGACATGAGCTTCTGAGTGATAAGTTAAGACGTCAGGTTCTCAGCGATGAGTTAAGACGTGGAACAAACAAAACAGGAAACAATGTTCCACTGGCACTTTTTTTATCACTTAGTAATATCATAACTGAATTATATTTTGATCTTCATTTATTAAGATCTAAGAACGGTTCGAGAAGTAACTTTCGATAGCAAATCAATGACTTTTTTTTAAAGCAAGAATAAATCAAATAAAAAGTTTACACTGAAGGAACGTATATTTCTTTTTAAATTCCAGTGAACTATAAGAAACGTACCGAAACGTATTAGCCTATTCAATTCAAAATACAACTTGGAAAATAAACCGAGGAAATTAAAAACATCTTTAACACCTACATTATGTCATATGCGAACCATAAATGATTCGGTTCGTATCAACATAGTATAGTTTTGTCATCCATTAACATGTCTACTGTTGCGATAAACTCTCTTAGATCTGCAATATCCCACAGCAAACCGATTAGACCTACCTTGTATTTCATGTAATCCCGTTAGGCCAATGGGTTTCCATAATTAATGGTAATACAATCCAAAGGTTTCTTAAATTAATCACCTGTCTTTTTCTTAATATGCTCACCACATAGGCTACAGATCAAATAAGTTACCCAATAACCTAATCATAATTTAACACTGAGGTGTGTAGGAAGGTTTACAACAAAGCAAAAATATTGACGGATACAAAAACCGTAGGCAAATTTCTTTTTAACATATCCCGTAATAAACTGAACTTCTACACATGATAATCTACACAACAGATTTAAAATCTTAAAAATCGGCAATAACACTTCACAAAAGAACATCCGCAAGGCATAATTAACCTACATGATTAAATATGGAAACTGGAATCAAGGTCCTTATTTGGCCATATTATAATTTCAAACAGCTTATAAACGACATTTTTTTAAAGCACGAGAAATATTTGTAACCAAGCATATTAGTCTGAAATTTCTTGCCCAGAAATGGCCAGCAATTGTGCTAAGTCTCTCTATGCTATGTATATGTATTATTATTGTGATATTAAAGAATTATTATTATTTTTATTATCATCATCAACATCATCATTTATAGTGGAAATATGTGATTTAGCTGAAATAACTTTTCTTGCCATATAAATATTCTGTAAGGATGTTTTACCTATGGAAGAGATTGCGATAAAAGGGCTCCATCTTAAAATCATAATAAAACCATAATAATAATAATAATAACTTAAAAATATGTAGCGCTATACAATATGAGAACGAACAATGATAAAGGGCATCGAAGACTTTATAAGGGTACAGCAAGGATGATAGTGGAGTGCCTAAGTAAAGGCAGGCCTATACCGATGTAAGAGAAGCTAAAGGAAAAAAGCCCACCAGAAAATAACGTTTGTGTGTGTGTGTGTGTGTGTGTGTGTGTGTGTAAGGATACTAGGGATACTAAATCCTGTAAAAATAATTAAATACTGTACATCTTAATTTTTTAGGTGTTACATATATCTTTAAATGCCTAAATAACAAATTATAAACACAGGGTTTCGAGTAACAAATTGTCTATTCACTGAATTTCTAGAAATTACGTTGTAGCCTACGTCCCTAGCCATTCTTCGGCGTATTCTCAATGAAAACATGCTTTCTGCCAGAGTTTTTGGAGTTCGTGTTTTAAACTAAGGCATGACTTATTTTACACGGCTTTTAATAACATTTTCGTAAGGAATAGAATGTTAAGGGGAGTCGGGCTGTAGTCAACTTTGTAATAAACATTTTAAAAAAATGGCGAACTTGCACAGCAAAATGCCGGACAACATAAAACACTAAACTAGCCGAATAAGCAAAAACGGAAGGTGTTACTGACAATCGCGGGGATTTGATAAATTTCCTGTCGTTTTATTTTTATAATTCTAGAACGCTAAAGCACTTACACAAAGCGCAATAATTATTAAGTACAAAGAGAAGCCCTAGCTGAATTGTCATTGTAGCTGGCATCATTAATTTATTAAATAAACTCGCTTACAGAAATGAAAAATAATTTGCATAGAACAAAAAGCGCTGAAACAGCTATAAATATATGAGTCGTTATAAATAAAACAAAGACTTTGTAATTTTTTTTCAATTCTGCATGAAATTGAACAATGGTGGATCTTTTATGTTATTCACGACTTTCTATACGAACAAAAAATACCAATTGTGACTGACCATCCCTGGAAGCTGAAATGTATAAAGAGGAGTAAGGAGAATTTTAAATTCAAACATAAAGTACGTGTGTTTCTGTTTAGGTTGGCATTGGTCTAGTTAGAGCATAATATTCAATTCCAACTTCTATTCAGGCTACGGACTAACAGACACAAATTATGTAGGCCTATATCAATAAGGTATGGTTAAAATTAATTATGCTCTTGATAAAAACTTGAGTCGTAATACTTATCAATAAAACAGTTAATTATTATTAGAGTCTCAGGTGTATTTGGGTTTATTCAGACTTTTTCCCCCCTCATATTCTGTTTCATGATAGCTGGTAAGATTTGTTCTTTACGTCTGTATATTCATAGGCCTAAGCAAGTCACTGCCTCTATTAGACCCTTACCCCACAACTTCCACCGCAATATCTGTGGCTTGGTTCTAAAATGGCCAATATCAATTTCTTGCAAAAATGAGATCTATGCATTATTGAGCTCGGCTAGTCTTGATCTTTCGAAGGCTATAATAAACGTGCCAAAGTCTGTTGCTATTAATGGACATAATTCAGAAACCTTAGGGGCCAATGTCGGAAGTTCTCAGCCAATATAATTACTTCTAAAAAGGCTTCAAAGTCAGTTATCTCAAAAGCAAGTTTTATGACACTGACCCTTTTAGAACCAAGCCACAGATATTAGCGAAACTGTATTGAACTTGACGTACTTGGATGTACACAACATAGGACACCTAGATATAAATAGTATCACCAAGCATCTGCCATTTGACCCTGAGCTTGCTGGCAATGCTAGTATCAACCTAACTTCCCTTTCTCAAATTTCGAGTGGATAGCAAATATTATGGCACTATCGCATTATAGCGCAAACACACTGTAGCATTTCAAACTGGCGCGATCGCATTACGTCCCAGGATTCTTAAGTAAAAAACCCCGATTCACATACTATTTATGGGAGCCAAAGTTTTCTAATTTACTTCTGAATCCAATTATAGTTCCTCGCCCAAAAAGCTTTTTAAACAAAATAAATTAGTAGGAGATGTGCCTGTAAGTAGCTAAGGTGCCTATCATAGGGATTTTACCTTTCTGTGGGAAAACCGGTTGTGCCAATAGATTTAATTTAACGGAATATATGCGTAATATATCTCAGATGCAAAACAAAATACATTAGAGTTCCGTTAATCCGGACTAGATGGGACCGGTCCCTGTACGGATCGCCGAAAGTCCGGATCAAACGGAATTTGCCTTAAAATGCACGTACTGTACTGCAATAAAAGTTTCGGAAGGGTAAATCTGCAAAATATTTTTATATATATATAAATACTATAACTTTTCATACAGCGTAATTTTAGTTTTAATACTACTGTATATGTAGACCTAAACTGTTAATACGAACTAATGTAGGATTAACACACAAAACATCTTTAGCATTAAAATTCAAAATATTGATTCTTCAGTACAAACAATCCGTCCGGAATAACCGGATGTCTTGACCGGATTAACCGGATGTCTTGACCGGATTAACGGGACACTACTGCAGCCAAATTTCAATAATGAGGACATCACACTGTATTAGACGTATTAGAAAATTGTGTTAAGTTATCGCTGCCATTCAAAGGAATGCATTTTTGTGTAGACGATATGCAATAGAAAAGCACAAAAAATCAGAATATCATTATTATTATTATTATTTTTTTATTATTATTATTATTATTATTATTATTATTATTTTCAACATACATAAATTCCCATGGGCAGTATTGCATTATTATAGAAGAATTCCCTTCCAACTTATAGCCTAGTTAAAACGCAACAGCTAATTGTAGGAACACGCACATACAGTAAGTCCTTAGGTTTTGTATCGTTGCAGTGGAGAAACAAGGAATTCGACTGAAAAGAAACCAGCAATGAACACTATCAGTTTCAGACAAGGATGAGGAAGGATCATATTGAAGAATGATAAACAAAATTACGGCCTACTACGCAGAAGCCTCCTTATTAAGGCCAAGCACGTAGTTAGAAATTAATTTCTGGGGGGGTGGGTGGGTTGTAAATTGATTGACCATAAATTACGAGGTAGAATCAAATGAAAACTGCAATTTTCCCCCCCACTATTTTACTGAAAAAAGAATGTTTGCTTGTACATTATTTTTCTACATAGTCCCCTCCCAGTTCAATGCACTTACGCCATTGGATAGGAAGAGCTTCGATACCGCACGAGAAAAATTATTTTGGTTGACGCTGTAGCCACTCCTGCACCATCGATTGGACGTCTTCATCAGATTTGAACTTCTGCCCTCCAAGGAGGTCCTTTAACGGACCAAAGATTTGGAAATCTGATGGTGACAAAGCGAAGGAGGTTGCTGAGAGCAGTCATATAGTTACGCTTCTTAGGCAAAATAAAATCCACGGATGGGACATGGATCTAATGGCAACTAAAATAATCACACGATCATTCAGATCGATAATACTGTTAGTTACTGTTATTCTGTTTCCACCACAGCCTACACACGACAAGTGTGAAAGAATTGTCATTCCACTGTTAGGTATGCTGTGCCGAATGGAGAGTCTTGATGTCAAAATGTATTTTACAGAGAGTGTTTGTGAGACAGAGAGAGAGAGAGAGAGAGAGAGAGAGAGAGAGAGAGAGAGAGAAAGAAAGAAAGAGAAAGAAAGAGAGAGAGAGAGTTCTTTATTTCCTGTAAGTTATAATTCATTAATTGTTACGAAGCTAATTAAGTTTTAATAATGAGTTGCAGTCAACATTAAGAGTACTATTAAGAGCAATAGGCCTATCACGAAGCTTGCAAGACTTTTTATCTCCACATTTCTACGGGGAAAAAAGCAATTCTGCCTTTCTGTTACTGTAATATACTGCTCCGGAAAGTCTGCTCCTTTGCACAAATCACACTCCGGGGACTTGAAAATTCCCAGTTAATATAAATCCCATTCAAGAGAAATAAAACTCCCAAGCTGATACAAATGAGTTTCCCACAATCAAACCGAATAGTTCTATCCCAATATACTACTAATTTATTAAGCATTCCTTTATCATATGTGTGTTCGCATGCAATCGCATAGGGGCCAATCAATTAACATTAAAATAAGTTAAAATTCAATTAGATGCCTATTTGAATAATGAAAGAGTGATCAACTTCTGTTTTTTTTTTTTTTTTTAATAAAATCTTATAAAGATTCTACGAGGATGGCAAATTCTCTTTCACGCCCTCTATTTTCTTTACCTTACGAAAATTTTTGGAAGATGAAAATACTGCATTGTGCATTCAGTGGTATAGTATATTGCGATACTAGTTCCGTAAGCGCATAACGGATCTCGGAAATCGAAAAACCGAGGCACTTGCGCCTCGTTTTTTCAAACTCTTTCCTCGATCCGTTTGCACCGTATCCGAATGCGAACGCAAATATGTCATACTTGTTGGCTGAAAAGCGTTGTCTATTCCATCTCTTACATTGGCAGCCATGTGCCAGAAATCAAGTGAATACTAAGTGCAGGAGAGTTCACGAACAGCTGTAAAGCTCTGCATCAGCGTACGTATTACAAATTATTATTTCACAAATATTAACGCCCGTTAAAAAAACAAGTATCCATCGTGGATACTGCAGTAAATTTTTCACAAGACCAGTTTTTGTTAAACATTCCTGGTAGTAGTATGCCAATTACGTTTAAAAATCAATTAATTTTAATTAAAATATAATATAATAAAGATGTATTAAGACTATACATGAAACATTGATTTTGTAAATAAACAAGGAAAATACTTTATAAGTTTACTTATAATGAAAAGGATTCTTTCAGAACATCTCTTTCCAAAATGTCACTTGGTATTATACATTGTAAAGCAAAGGGAATCAAGTTTGCTTTGTTTCTGCTGCGTATCTAAAATAATACAATATCAACATACTTTGTGATGAAGTAGCTAGTCTGACAGAAACAACACAATATGTAATTTGATCTAGCATGACGAGCAGACTCTTGTCAGCAACAGACTAGCACACTAAAATAGAGTGAATTGCAAGTTCCCGTGGAGTCTTGCAGTCCACTTACCTCCCACAGGGTAAGTGTACCACATGTATCAAACCAATATGGACACCTGATACCATCTACTTTCTTGTAACATAATCACCTTCATTATTAATGCCAGAGTTGGGCGGAAAGGAGATCACAAGCATTTATAACACTCAATATAAGTTACTTCCCTTTATGCGTAATGGCTACCTTTTATTATTTTATCTTAGAAATTGTTTAAAATCGATAAATATATCTGTGAATACATGTTATCAAACATTTTTAAAGCTTTAATTCCACACATTTTTTAAAAAAATGAACTGAAAATCGGTACAGAGTACAAAAATATTAAGAAGAAAGGATGGGATCAATGCCAGAGAAAACCGAAAAAATGTGAATTTTAAAACGGACACAGATTTTTTAGTGACACTACACGTAAAACCTGCATATAGCTCAAGGAAGAGAAAGGTTCTGAGATCACAGCTCTGAATTTGGTAGCTACTTCTTTTCAAAATAGATATTCCTAGAAAGCATTAAATCACCTAGAAAGCATGAGCATTAAAGTTTAAGTACGTTACACCTATGCAGCTTAAACAGAAATAAATTAATTATATTTCAAAGTAAAAGCGGCCTTGGCCAAGAATGCAACAGTTATTTATTTTATTGCTAGTAAACAATGATCGCATGAGGATATTAAGATAATTTAATTTACATATGCTACAATGTCTTCATGTTATCAAGAAATACCGTGTCAAATATTTGTTTTTATTAAAGTATAGAGATAAACAGACATCAAGGTCTCTACATAGATAAAATTAAATCGACATTAACACAGAGTAAAATGTAAATTATTATGAAATGAAAGGTACAAGAATAGATACTTTTTCAGGGCTACATTAATTCGGTTACCCACAGGTTCACTGGGCATTATTTCGATAGCCTATACTGTTTAGCTCCCATGTTGGGGCTCACGGACTCGCGCACATATGCTGCATAGGTGAGCCCATTGTGCACCCCTAGGAGACGGAATGATGTGCATGCCCTAAGGCACTCTGGTCAACAGAATCTACCACGAGCCCCCACGGAGCTCCCCTACATCCGAAAAGTACCAAGTACCATTCCACGTGCACCGCATCCCCTTGGTCTTTCCTATACAAGAGCCCCAGGCAAACCATTACGTGAGCCATAGCCCCATGGTTCCTAAAATCAAGGGCCCGAGAGTCACGGCACACCACCAGCAACTTCCGGACCATAAGCCACGGAACAGGACGGGGGAGGCCCGTAGCAGAGTCTGCAGTGGGAGCTGGCCCGAAACCAGGAAAGGGAACGGGATGGTAACGAGGGTGGAAAGAGCAGATGAAGTGGAGTGTGTTGGTGGAAAGAATGAAAGCGGGAAACGGGAGAATCCCCGAGAAAACACCGCGAGGTCACGGCTTCATCCACCACGAATGATAAATTCGCATGCCCCAAGATTTGAACTCGGGACTGATTGAATGCCAAGGCCCACGCGCTAAGCATGAGCCACCGTGATGGCGTTTACCTTCCGATGGCGTTTACCTCCCATACTACTATACTAATAATTCTTTATATTAAAATATAATAGTAGAAAGCGGTTAGATATTATAAATGACAGAAACATATTCTAAAAACTACATCATGTTAATAAGTAATAAACTAAAAATTACGTTAATAGCATACGCATTAAGGGAGAAATTGCACAAAATGTTACCTACATCGTATTTATTGCAACTGCTATTTTTGTTTGGGTAAATTTTACACATTTTCTTAATATATTTTAATAAGTTCCGTAAAATAATTTCTTTTGAGAATTAGTAATATATATTTACGTCTACCATCTTCTTTGTGGGACTATTTTCATAAACGTAAGTTATAACCAGGGCTAGGATTTATATGCAATTACATATTTCTTAATTTCACATATAGATACATTTTTTCACATATCTCCATCTATTATGTTGTCCTCTATTCAAATTAAACAAATTTATTTTACATATTTTTCCATATTTCTGACATTAGTACATATTTATATGTAAAATAAATATTTGTCCATATTTAGTGATTTTAATGCAATATTCGTAAATATTTCATTCTTAAGAGTAAAACTATATAAATTATTGTCGTTTTCAGTGACAGAAAATATGGCAGCACAGGATAAGTTTACAGTTATGTAGAGAAATTAATGTGTGAAAAATTATTTGTGTTACATTGAATCAAATTTTTGTAATATAACAAAAATAATTCAGAAACTAAAAAATAATAATCTCACATTACCTGGAAATATTGACATTGTGAAAAACATGATTCATGAACTCAAATATATACGTGGACATTTAGCTGATCTTATCAAATGTAAAGTGGACAATGTGTTTTCAAGGAATCCAGGCTTTGAAGAAATGTGTAAAATCAGTGCAATCTTAAGTGGCTCGTCAAATGTAAAACTAGAATCAGTGAATTTTAAACACGCGCCAATCACTTCATGTGCAGTAGAACGAAGCTTCAGCCAATACAAATCACTTTTGAAAATTTAAAACAACATTTTGTGTCACACTGATATGGTAGCAGAAATAATCAGTGAATGAATACAAATAAAGTAAGTGATCTGAAAAAAAAATTGAATAATTTAATTTATGAATCCCGTATTTGTAATGCCTTTTTGTAGGTTCTAAAAGTAACAAAATGTAGTGTCTAGTGGTTAAATTTGTTTTGATGTCCATATTTTACAAAATATATTTGCATATATGTACGTATTTTGACATTTTTAGTACATATCTATGTACATATTTTTGACATTTTTAAGTACATATATATGTACATATTTTGACATTTTTTAGTACATATAAATCCTAGCCCTGGACTTATAACAGCTGTTACTGCTCCATGGATTTCTGTAAAATTAAAAAAAAAAAAAACCATAGGTGTCGAAAGTTATATCGCACTTTTCCAAATGTAAAACAAATTACAAATTATGTAAGAATACGAATGTCAGCAAATAGATAGAGAAATTTTGAAAACCTGGCTCATAGGAATTCGTGTACAATAGACTGCAATAGTTTAATAGCTGTGTTCAAGAATGCTGACGATGGTTATCTCCCTTCAAAGTTCCCTATTACAGTTATAAAGGAATTCAGTCCGTGTATTTTGTAAAGCAACGAAATTAAAGATGAATGTATTTGCTGGCAGAAAATTATGCTTTTTGAAAAGTTTTATTTCTTGAATTTTCATCAGCTCGTCAATATTCACGTGCGGTATATTTTAAGAGATAATTTGAAAACAAAATTTACGAAAAATCTTGAAAAACAAAAATTATATATTGTGAAGCGCTTATTTGAAGAATTCAAAAAATCACTAGTTTTTCTGAGTCTGGTTAAGTTATGACTATTCTAATGTATTTACAGACACAGTAGATTTGTTATGCTTTAAATGAGATAATAAACAAAACGGAGCAATACAAAATTCATCAAACAAAATGACATAACCCCCCCCCCCGTTTTGAAAAACAACATAGAAAGATATAGCACGATAAGATTATGTAGATTTGGAATGTCTGTAACTCTAACAAATTTCTATGCCATAATTACAGATATCTTAGCAACATTATTCGCTTAGCCGCCACATTCGATATACCCCCACCTCATAAATACCCGAATAAGTGAGTTCTAACAGTAGCCTCTAAATCTGTAACCGACATTCACTTTTAGAAAATTTAGATCAAGTACACGATCATCAGACCACTGAACATACCTTTTCTTGAAATTAATTCACTGCTCACTACAGGAAATCTCCAACTTACCTGTAACAAAAGATCCACATAATTAAATGAAATTTTCTAGATGTACGAGTATTTCAACATAGCACGTAAATTCTGAAGCACATATAAGACAATTTCATAAAATATTTTTCAAATGTTCACAAATTATTAGTGATGAGCAAATGCAAGACCAAGACCAAGACTAAGGCGGTCTTGGTCTTGGTCTTGGTCTCGCACACTCAGTCTTGGTCTTGGTCTCGCATCGGTAACCCTGGTCTTGGTCTTGGTCTTGGTCTTGCATACTCGGTCTTGGTCTTGGTCTCGGTCTTGCATACTCGGTCTTGGTCTTGTTGCAAGAGTCTTGCATTTTTCTTTTACGCATCTTACTGTGATTGATGGCGTTTACGTGATTTACAGTTACACCGATTACATGTGTGTTATTGCTTGCGAAAGTAACGAAAGCTAATTGCTTTTAGTTGCTTGAACCGTGAAAACAGTAACAAAACAACTGAAAGCTATTTCATCTTTAGCCATTAGTTATTAAGTGACAGAATGGTACTTTATGAAATTTGTGTGGGGGACGGGAAAATGTCTGTCCGTCTGTCTGTCTGTCCACGTGTCTGTACTCGCGATAACTCAAATGCGCTTTATTGGATTTTCATGAAACTTGGTATACGCACTTACAACATCCATAGGAAGAAGTCTATTTATTTTCGCTGTTGCGTTTCTACTGGCTGCAACCCCTGCAAGTGATTAGCAAAATACCTTCCTTTCAACTTGCAAGCAGTCGCACAGACGAGTTACACGTTTTCATTCCTTAGAAAGTAGAAACAGCTATCGTTTCGTTGTGTTGTTGATTGTTGTAATGTAGTGTTTCAACATGAAACAAAAACGAGTAACCGTATCAAAACAAGGTCTGTGTGGCGTTATTTTACATGTAAGAGATCAATTTTATAAAATGACTGTAAATGGATATACCATTAAAATGGTTTGTGTCCCGTTCTTATTTTAAAATTTGAAGAGTTCAGGCTACAGTATAGTAGGATTAAGCCACCCACACAGCAAGGCCCATTTAATGTCCCGGTCAAGTACATATTTAGAAATCAGTTTCCCGGGGGTCCTAAACTGATGAACCAGAAATTACTGACATCTTCTCTTCCTAAGTAATACAAAAAATATTTTTTTAACTAATACTTTAAAAAATCTCATATTTGGGTGGGGGGGTGGTGCGGTCCGGACCCACGTCCTTGCCTCGTGATGTTGTCTATTTTAAATTCATAAAAAATTGTTGGTCTATACCTATCAAATTTTGCTGTTTTATTGCCATTGATATGCATATTTTAGAATTTAAAAAATTTTTAATTGGGAATAGGTGGAGCAGTTGATTTTATACAAGCATTAAAACTATCCGTCGACCGGTGTCTGAAATTTCTTATATATAAATATTAACAATAACAAGTTATGTCCAAAAAATTAAGTACAATGTCATTTGAAACGTAATATATATTTTTTGGGTAAAACTTAAAAAGGTATTAACAGTACCGAATGCATTTAAAACGTTTTGGATTTTTACTTTGCATTTTATTTTCTTATAGTGACTTGTTCTTTTTCTGTTGCATGTAAACATTAATTTAGGTATTGGTTAAGAATTTCAATGTATTTCACTTTTTTCTTCCTCTGCCCGTACCATAGGTACTATAGGTAGAGGAAGTATTGTTTTCGACCCTAAAATTCGAAGTTGAGTTTTTAGCATATATACACGTTTCAAGGCCCCCTGAATCCAAAAATACTATTTTTGGAAACATGTCTGTGTGTGTCTGTGTGTGTGTCTGTGTGTGTGTCTGTCTGTGTGGAAGTTTGTGAACAGGCTACCTCCGAAACCGAGAATCGTATGAAAACAAAATTTCGTATTTGGGTCAGGTACCTTATGAAGATGTGATTCGAAGATTGGCGACAAATTTCCCTTATTTTTAAGGGGACTTTACATGAAGAAATTTTTGTTTTTCGCGATTTTCTCGAAAACGGCTCTAACGATTTTCTTTAAATTTTGCGCATGGATTGCTTGTACCAAGAGCTAAAACTTTTATTTGAAACATGTTTTCGAACAAATTCTCTGAAGGGTAGTTATAAGCTACCCACTGTGAATACGTGCTTTTTGCAATACGGCTTCTTGTAAATCGTACGAAAACAAAATTTTGTATTTGGGTTAGGTACCTTCTGAGGCTGTGAAGATTGACTACAACCTTTTCTTATATTTAAGGGGACTTTACATGAAGAATATTTTGTTGTTTGCTATTTTCTCATAAACGGCTCTAAAAATTTCCTTTTAATTTTGTACATGGATTGCTTATACCATTTCAAAAACATTCTCTGAAGGGTGGTTGTAACCTACCAACTTGCCTGGTGAACAACCCAATACGCGGATATTTAAGGCATTTTATTCTATATAAGCACGTGAAGAGAGAAAAATGTACTAGTGGCCCTGCTTACAGTAAAGAAATGTCTGAGGGGAATATTTGATAAATTTCGGAAATTATTCTTAACAGCAGAAAGTTCAATAAACGTTTGCAGTCACTTGTTTTTTTTCCCATAGCCTGCGTTTTTTGTCGCAACATTCAAAGAAGGGGCTATAAGATATTTATAGCATAATTAGCGTAAATGCTGCATACTTTTATTTGGGCAGAGGAAGTTATGTGACTTTCACATCAGATTTTTTATTAAGTAATTTCATTTAAAGTACTAATCAAGAAGATTCATTATTATGCTTGTATCAATGTGAGAAAACATTGTAACAGTTTTTCCAAGTAATTAGAAAGACCGCAAAGCACTATGGGCTGTGTGGGTTATGTTGGCACTGAAGTCATAAAACTACCCTTCCACTATTCAGCAGGTAGCCAAAAGTTAGTTACTCACTCCACTATCCCACTGGGTGGAGTAGGGTGTATAGAAAAAATGGGGGAAAACCAGAATTTCGAGGTTTAAGTAATCGCCAGATGTGTTTAAGCAGTCATATTGTCGTTTAGGAAAGAGACGTGGCGGTTTCTTACTGTAAATGATGTTTATGTTAAGTCCTGATTATACAAATTCGTGGAGTGAGTAACCTTTCACAATAGTATCGGCATTACACCATGTCATAAATTTCTCAAGGGTCGGCGTAGCATATCTTTCAAATGAAGGTATGTGATTTACAATTGTCCTTGGAGACAATTTTCCTCTTTGCTATTTCTTACTATGAGGGAGGAATGTATTGTTCCTACCCCAAGAAGTAGTTTAAAACAAGTTCTCTGCAGGGCCGTGGAGAGAAAGCAAAGGACCTCAGGAAAAAATTTCCCGGGCCCCGTCAAATATTAATTTCACCACTGAAACCCAAAGTATGCAGCAAAAAGATTGTATAAAAATATTACATAATTAATATATAATGTATGTAATGGTATGTAAGTATCCTATTACTTGAAGACATATGATATTTTTGTTAATCACTAAAAAGTTAGTCATATTTTACAAAAAATAAAACCATGTAAGTTTAAAAGCTTTTCAGTTGTGCACACAGAGGTAATAATACGTGTTTTGGCAAAATGCTATCAATAATCATACAAACTAATCACTGTACAACTAGTGTCTTACTTTTCAACTATAAATAACAACATTTAAATTATATATCGGTACCCAACTATGTTTAATCACTATGAAAAATTCGCTTGTTTTGAACAACATAAACTGAAGATAAGATAAATATATACGATTGACAATAAAACTTGACACAATGACATAAGAACTCTTATTAAGTACCAGAATGGTACTTTCTGAGATCATGTGGGGGACGGGAAAATGGCTGTCCGTCCGTGTCTGTCCGTCAGTCTGTCCGTGTGCCTGTATGCGCGATAACTCAAATACGCTTTATCGGATTTTCATGAAATTTGATATACATATTTATAACGTCCATAGAAAGAAGCCTATTAATTTTGTACCAAATCGCTTGACCGGTACCGGAGTAACGACTAATTAACGGTCACATGCTTATTAAATGGCAAATCATCACTATACTACAAAGCCGCTTAGCTAATCACTGAGGGCCTTCACCACAATGCAGTCAGATGTTTGTAAATTTATTATATCACATCTTGCTTTAGATGTGAGGCATTCGTTCTGTTGTTATCCCACTTATTCCTTCACATGTGTTTAACGAACTTTCTCAAGAGTTCGGTCTAAAACTATATAGTTTCTGAAAAAAAAGACCAATTAACTACATCTGGCACTTTTTTGTATCAGTTTACCTGATTTGTTATTATATTATGGCACAGTCTATCTTATGCCGATATCAGACAAAGGTTGAGCTAATAAAGTATTCAAAAGGAAAAATGTTATTGTTACTGAGACATGTAATAGGCTATACTATAAAGTAATTATTAAAAGAATGTCTTAAGAATCCACCGTCTTAAAAAATAGCTTTCCTAGCTTTTTACTTTGCAAAAGTATCAATAATACTATTATAATTCAGTTGTCTAGCAAAGATATCTCCAAAAACGTCAATGCTATAAGAGGTAATGAATTTCCTAGGAATCCCGGGGATAATTTTGCAGAGATATGTACCAATTTTATATGTATTCTATGTATCAAAATTAATCATTTGAAAATTATTATTTTAAATGCCGAACGTTAGTGAGGCCTACTGTTGAGTCCAAAAGGATTTCTGCTTCTACTTTTAAAAAAATAATTTTTCTCCAAGAATAATCCGTTTCAGATTACCTGATTAATTCCGTGTCGCCGTTATGCGACAGGACAATGCAGATAAAAAATAAACACATAAAACATAGCTTAAGCTCTTTGTTGACTTATAAAATATTTAATTTTAGAGTAAATTAGAAAGTAAAAAATAAAACCTGGTCGGCCGGGCCGGGGCCCCAAGTCTTTAGTCTCGGCTGCTCCCCCTCTCGTCCTTGCCAGCCTAGCCGAAACAGTTCCAACAAAAATGCAAGTGAAACCGGTCTTTTGCAACCGTTTCATAAAACTGTTATGTGCGCGTAACAGTTTCGGCTACAACCTTTATCTAGAAACAGCTTATTTTCCCACCTCTACCGGTAACGGTAACGGCACCTTTCAGTAGTGGTTGCTGGCTTGCTGCGTACACAATCGAGCATTTAAAACATTTTCAATATAGCAAGACTGCAAGAGTCTTGCAGTTCGGTCTTGGTCTTGCCCGAGTCTTGCAGACTTGGTCTCGGTCTTGGTCTTGGTCTTGCACACTCGGTCTTGGTCTTGGTCTTGCTAACGCAGATGCGGTCTTGGTCTTGGTCTTGGTCTTGCATTTTCTGCAAGACCAAGACCAAGACTGCAAGACCAAGACTGGTCTCGCTCATCACTACAAATTATTTTCGTAACTGATTATTCTAGAGGGACTTTCGCTAAACAGGTTATCACAGGGGCTAGAAATATGAATCTATAAACAGAATGAAATACGTAGTGGGTCAATAGTCATTATCGATTTTAATTAAAAATGCAATACACTGAAATTAACACTTTGTTAAAAACTACAAAACAGTTATTTATAAAAGCGCTTCTCAAATTGTTTTCCATCTCTATCGATACATTTCTGCAGACAATCTGTTCGTACAATATACTAACCTAGAAGCTGAACTGGTAGGAAATTTCAGAAATATTGGAGAAAATTTGACTGTGTCTTTTCACCGATTTCTTCGAAAACATTTTCAATTTTTCTTTTAAGTCCTCAAGTGTTTGGTTTCGTACCATAGGCTAGACGTTGAAAAGTTTCAACCAAATTTATCAGTGAGTTCTGGCTCACTCTGTACATAGTCCTACACACAGTAAATGGTTTGTAGGTATATAAAATTGTCAAGATATGAAGTAACAGACAAACTAATTCGGGAAAGTTTGAAAGGTACCGGTACATTCTCTAGCATTAGCCTATTGATAACTTACTATTAAATTACTGGACACTGAAGACCATTCAAGGACTTACTACATCAATACATTAATGCAATATTTATTACAGATCAATTCTTTTCGACGAAGAAAATTAAGTTGTTTTGGTTTACTCTACAAAAAGCCATTGCGAATTTCACCTATTGGCTTTTAATAGCTCACTTAAGGTGCTAAATGACAGTCTAAAATAAAAGCTGGATATATTGAACAATAAAGATATACAAGAACGTAGCCTATATACATTTATAATAAATCCTAGCTTTGATATCACATATTATAAAATAACTTATATTTATGGCTTCAGGCTCAATCTCATGTACACATTAAGGACTGGACTAGAAGATCTGTAAATATCATTTTGAATATTCCACGACAAATTAAATCAATGAAAAAAAAATAAAGCATTTAATGTGTACAATATTCGCACTTTTTTCGGAGCGAAAATATTCTTACAATATAAGTACAGTTGCCTCCAGGCAACACGTTTTACAAAAGAAAGGAAACAATTATTTATATATTACAGAACAGGATCTTACCAAGGTCACTATGTTATAATGGGAGGCTTGTCAAAAAATCAGCAACGGGGCAAAAAGTTTCTGTCAAGTTTTGAATGTAGCCAGCATTTTAATATTGTATAGCCTACAGCCGCATAAGATATTCAGCACTGCAGTAGTCTAGAAACATTGTGTTACACACTGCAGATTTTAATAACGCAATTACTATTATATAGATGGTTTACAGTGCAGAGCAGCTACTGACAGAACAGTATAACTATTATATCAGTCATGTTCGTTACAAGCAGTTCTGCAAGCTATAAAATATGAATATAGAATTTTTAAATCACTGGTATGTTGATGTTTAACAGTTTCATTTTATGGGTTCATAAATACAGGCAAATGTATTACAATCAAAATTTATTCACTGTACTTCTGTTTTCGAGATTAAATAGTCATTTAGAGAAATAAATATTTGTAATTCTAATGCCACAATCTTCCATGGTAAAAGCCACCCGTCAGAATGGTACAGAATTAATACAACAATGAATAGCTGTGGCATGAATTTGCAAACAATTATAGACTTAAACATTCCCGGTAGAAATATATGATTAAATAACAGGTTACTTCGTGCACCTTGAAACGAATTGCGATTGTATTCTCTATAATGTATTTGTTTCGTCCTTTGTGAAGTCTTGTGACACTTTCATTTTTATTTATAAATTTAACTGTGTACCGTTATATCTGTTGCACAGGTTTTTTCCCCGTAAATAACCGAACCAGAAACTTATTTTAAATTTCTTCTATGTATGTATGTATGTTCATTATTCCCTTGCTTTTCTAACGACACAACTTATGTATACAGGTATCTCTGAATATTTTAATGTCTAAAGTTAATATGCCCGGGCGGCTTGAGTCGCTTAAATCCTAAAAGGGAGAGGTGAAACTACGATAAAGAAAGAAAGAAAGTTAATATAAAATGTAAATTCTACACATTACCTAATACACTAGGATGGTTGCAGGTCAATCCAATTCGCATCATTCTCATGAAGTGAACTTAGGCCTCCTTCACATTGGCCAAGCATTTGCCACAGAATATCTTCACCACAACATGAAAGTATTACACTGAAATACCTTGGCTGCAGCTCACATTGTCCTATTCATAGCATTTTATCGCATAAAAACCAGTTTACCACTGAAGTGAAAAAATTCACACTCTGATAGTAGGCACACACGGATATCAAGTCCGGAAATTTATGTAGGACACTATATCGCAGCAAATTTTCCGTAGGTAAGCCTACGTACCCTACCCGATTCTTGTATTCTACCGGTATTCTTCAGTCCGGAATGCCTACTGGTAAACATGAAATAAGTTATCTTATTTTTTACTCAATTTAAATTTATAGTGAGCTAAACCTCCTGCAAAAATCAGAGTAATGTCGTCTGTGCAAGAAAATGGGTTGGATCAAGCCCGGTAATATAGATCAGAATTAGATGCTGCAAGAAGCGTTGCCAAGCGACCTAGCAACGTCATTCTCAAGTTCAAGAAGAACTTTGGGCGCATTGAGATTACTGTCACTTCTTCTTGATTAACACTAAAAACCAAGCAAAATACTTTACTCGTACAAAGGAGATCTCGATACTGCTTGCACGATCTGACACCTCGTTAGAGATTTTCTAGAGGTTTTACATTTAAGTCATCTATTTCTGCCAAGCTCAACAAGATTATTGTTTTTAACCCTTTCAGTGTTGAATTTAGATATTCATGTAATAGTTCAAGTAAAGTCATAAGTGGATTATCTGAATTCAACACGAAACACTTGAAAGAAATATTTGGTTTCTATACTTGACAAAATCCTCAAATTTTATTCTGAATATTATTTTATTTATCTAATAACTCCGCTTTTATGCGTTTCTTGTGATGACGAATTTATACATGAAAGGTAGTGAAAACATTAAATATTTCTTAGCATTTAGACAAAGCCTCTATATTTATTTTAACAGACCTATTCAGCCCTTTCAATTTAGGATAAATGCATTCTGTACGTTTACTTCAACTCTAATGTATCTGGAAAGGATTCCTTTTAAAAATTAGTGTAAGAACAATGTTAATCACAATATGAGATGGATTAGGCTAATATTCTATGGAATGCTTGGTGTGCTGTAATAATTAGGTACAAACACTGAAGGTAAGCATTCCGTTAAGTTCCAATTATTGCAAAACGAGTTGTTCAGACGCACCCAAATAATAGCTTTTATCCATGGCAAACTGCTTCATCGTAAAAACAAAATGGAGAAAAATTATTCGATCTATAGGCCTAAGGTTCGAAACATATTTGAGCGGATGACAACGCTAACCTATTTATGTTTTGTGAACAAATGCTATAAACAAAGACTTTAATCTAGTTTAACTCTCATTACTGGTATTATTATTCCGTTATTCTCAAAAATAAGTAACCACCAGCATACATGTACAATTTTCTCACGCACTCGACTGTACCCTACTACTTAAACCACCTCATAACAGTGAAATTTCCCAGACTACAATCAGATAGGGAATGCAAACAAACTAGAAGTCTGCAATAATAACGGGATCACGATTTTTAAAAACAAAGACAAAAAAAGAAGGTCATGTAAATCATTTCAAGGATGGATTAAGCTAGAGATGATTAGGATTAAATCATCAACATAACATGTTTCGCTACCGGCTAATTTTTCCAGCAGATTCTCACGATGTGGTAACTTAATAAAGTTCATAACGAACACGATCAAGCTCATCTTCTTCTCCGCCTTCTCGCTTCGGCCTTGTACTAATGAATGTTGCAATATAGTGATCTCTCATTTCCGTTTATAACATTTCACTGTAATCAATTTTAATTAAATGCATTCAATTTATGAGGTATTTTAAGAACTCCAACTACACTCTATGCGTGATCTGTAGAAAACTTTATAAACAGGCCAATATGAAAGAAGATAAAATTGAATCAAATAATTTTCTAGCTTGCAGTGAAAAATAAATATGAAAATAACTTACAAATTACTTAAAAATTACTTCTCTTAAATTAATGCTGTAAAAAGAAATGGACTTCGAAAAGTCAGCTTAATTTGGTATATATAGCTTTTTTTTTGTTTTTGTTTTGTTTTGTTTTGTTCTTTGTTTGTTTTGTTTGTTGAATGTTAATGGACACCAGCGCTAATGTAATATGCAATATGTAACATTCAAGGGTTATCTAAAAATGAGCATTTATCAAGTACAGAATGGTAGGCTACTTTCTGAGTTGTGTGGTGGATGGGAAAATGTCTGCCTGTCCGCGCGATAAGTCAAATACGCTTTATCGGATTTTTATGGAACTTGGTATATGCATTTATAACGCCCATGGGAAGAAGCCTATGTATTCCGGACCAAATCGATTGGCCTGTTCCGGAGTAATGCTTAATTTAGTGCCTATTTTATGTAATATCTTAGAAAGAATTTATAAAATGCAAATCAGTTCTCATGGCAACATAGTGTTTTACAGTGCTCATATATGGCTTTGGAAGTTGCTATACAGTTAGCTACGACAAATAACACTACCCACAGATTCCTTCACATATGCTTATCAAACTAGACTTTTGTCTTCCGTAAGCCCTGCTTAATAAATCGATCTGGATCTTAACTCGGAAATCGATTAAAAATATAACTTATTTTCTGCATATTATAATTGCAGTTACCACTAATTAAAGAAAAACATTCTCGCCCAATGCTACATCAGTTTACCTGATTTTATTGTTTCTGAGGCTGACTGCTAATAAACACATTTTGATAATATGAACCTTACATAACATTTAAAGCAAACACAGTTTCGTTGTTGGATGCTAATATACAGCTAATATACAGCTGTTCAATCCACTGATATGGACAAGTGATGGCACACCTTCCTTGGTGGATGTATGTTAGCAATTGAACGGCATTTTCCCTAATGATTTTAGTGATGGTATACACTCACTAGGGAATTTTTATTTCCCCTAACCATCCACCTTCACTATAACATATATCTGAGATTTTAAATAAATATAAGATATTAAACAATGTAGTCTAAAAATAATAAATAATAATAATAATAATAATAATAATAATAATTATAATTATAATTCCAAATCAACACGCCGCTTATCAAATCATCGTGTGTTCCATGTTGTCAGCCATTTTATAACATGTTTCTTATTAACAATAAGCTCTCTTTTATTATTATTATTATTATTATTATTGTTGTTGTTGTTATTATTGTTTTTGTTTTGCAAAACGATGATTTAACTATGTAGATGGACTATGGAGTAGGTTAAAATTACAAAAATATTTTATCTATAGGATACCCTGTAGCCTATGTATGAACACCATTTCATTATGGTAACAGTATTAAATTATCTAGTTACGTTTTACTGAAAGCTCATTTTTATTAATAAACTGTAAGTTATAATTTTTTAAAGTTACTTTTGCTATTCTCAATAAAATAATTTACTTTTTAGAATATTCCCAGTGTTCTGTGTTAAATTCGAGAGCTAATACTTGCTGATTTGTTCTAATAGCTTCGTTTATATAATTTTCAAAAAAATAAGATAGGCTAATAGGTCTACTTTTTCACAATTTCAATAAACCATTTTTGGAAGAAGCAAAGTCAATTTATTGTGTAAATCCACAATTTAATCTCATTTATCGTACATTTATAATATGTATGGTATAATACAACATATAATTTGACTTTACTGACAACCGCGACTATTATGATGGTCTTCTCAATACGAGCCGTTAATTTATTGTATATTTTTACAAAAATGAGACACAATTCTACCACGAAAAGTAAGTGCTATTAAAAAAAACAAAGGAAGCAGTTATACACTTGTTTCATGAGTTAAGATGCTCCCAATACTCCTACAAGTCACAGTTTTTATCATAAGTAAATAGAGCAAGACAATTGAATAGTCACGTAAATCCATCAACATGATAAACAATATAAGAATACGAGACGAGGAAAAAAATACAAGAGAAACTTTTCCCACTTCGAATTCCAACGCGAAATGAACTTTTTAAAGCAAAGCTGTCAAGTCATGTAGGCCATCTTTAACATGTTCAATCTCCACGCCCCATTTAGCAAGCATTTCATCCGTACGATAAAGGAAGCCGTGACAGAAGCGCAAAGGCGATGAAAAGCAAATTAAAAGTAAAATAAATTCAGCAGTCTACTGTTCTACAGACTGAAGAACACAAAGTGATTTCTATTAACATTCAAATATGCTTAATAAATAGACCTGGGATTTTAGGCACTAAAAATCAGTTTTAGGCACCTAAAATAGGCTTTTAAAAGAGAAAATATGCAGTTAAAATATGCTTTAAAAATGTGTAAATAGACAGAAAATAGTCT
Source organism: Ectobius pallidus (assembly GCA_964059195.1). Classification (NCBI taxonomy): domain Eukaryota; kingdom Metazoa; phylum Arthropoda; class Insecta; order Blattodea; family Ectobiidae; genus Ectobius; species Ectobius pallidus. Next base: position 61,611,347 of record CAXKWD010000004.1, read on the forward strand.
TTAAAATACTACAATATGCGCTTAAACTGTAACGTGATCTTTTTTTGTACTGTTAGAAACGTGGTCTATTCTTAACAGAAATAATTGCAAAATTAAGACAATTAAAAAAACATTTATCAAAAACAGTTTTGGATTATAAGAAAAATTGACACAGTATGTCCCTTCTTACTACCCCGTCAGTCAGCATTCCTTTGGCGACAATTGTTTGGGAAAATCAAGTCTCTATGAGGAACCCACCCTTTGCTGTTCTGCTCTTCATTCATTAAATGACTATAAAAGTTACAAAAGTTGAATCTTATTTTAAATGCACAAAATAGGCATTTAGGCACTAAAATAGTAAAAATAAGCTCCAAAGGTCCAAATAGGCATTTTAGGGCACTAAAAAACTCTATAAATATAAGTTATTCATCATGAAATGTCAACATACTGTATTTACAAATTTTCATGTTATTTCATAAGGAACAAAACAGACATTTGCCTTAAAATCCCAGGCCTATTAATAAAACACAGTTCAGTCCTTGCATAATGGAAATAGGCCTAATACTTGAAAACGACTGGACCTACAACTATAGAAATTAAAGAAATGGAGATATAAAAACACAAACACAACATTCCTTCAAATAAAAACAAGATGTTAATTTAATAAAAATTCACAAGAATGTATTTTCCCATAAATTACGTGTTCACGTTTAAGTAAGTCAAAATAATTACTTATGCTCATAATACGTATGATGTTAGAACGTTATAAACGTACTTGCGGCTCTAATTTTAAAACTGTGGTGAGACCTACAAATCTTATATGGTAGAGTTGGATTATCCGAATTAAAGTTAAGTGGTTATCTGAGCAATTACCTGTTTAGAGAATTCAATTGACAGTTAAAATCAGTATTATATTATTGTAGGTACAGCATGGATCTTTCATTCGAATGCAAGAAAGGTGTTCTTGAAAAGGTTCGTCATGATTTAGAGCGAATGGGCAAGCATTTGACTCGTTCTGGAGCCTAAGTATTTATTTATCAAATAGCTTCTCAGTTTGTGTTACGAGGCTGAGTGCACCCCGTTCCAGATCCCCCTACTTTAAAAAAACCTGAGGTACCAGGGATCGAACCCGGATCTGTGGATCCATGTTCAGTAATACTAACCACTCGACCACGCAGGCGGGCGTAAAAATATATACTTACTTACTTACTTACTTACTCTATGGCAATAGACGATTCCTCAGCAAGCTATCTATTTTATGGAACCCGAAGGTTCAATCCCGCGCTTACCTGAGCCCGCCATTCAACCCTATTCTGTGCTAAGTCTATCCAATCATCCCTTGCAAATCCTACTTCCCTTAAATCTATTCTAATATTGTCCTCCCACCTACGTCTAGATCTTTCACTTTGTCTTTTCCTTTCTGGTCTCCCAGTCAATACTTTTGAGATATGTCTTTCCTCCCATGCGCGCAACATGTTCAGCCCAAATCATCCTCCGTGATTTAATTACCCTTACTATATCCGGTGAAGAGTACAGGTCATGAAGCTTATTAAATTTATACCAAAGTAAATAGTAAAAAATACTTTCTTCCCCGAGCTCTTCAGAGAGAATGCATACAGCTAATCATCAGCGTGCTTTATCACCTACTAAACTACAAGTATAAGCGAAGGCTAATTTGCGGTTAAGTGCGAAGGACCCCAGCGTCTTCTGTTCTATTGCCGAGATCGTTCAGTAAATGGATCGCACCCATTTACGAGGAAGAGGAATGGTTGAGGCGCAAGTTATTACCCTGGAACCACAAAACCATGGAAGCGTCTCGGCGCCACCGTCACCTTAAAACCCACTCCACTCCTAGTTCATCTCTATGCAAACAAAACACTACTTCCTATCATCATCAGTATTCATAAAGTCAACTGGCCTGTTCATTATCTAGCGCGAACATCATGAGACACAAAGTTCCTTCATATCATTTCATAAGTTAATGATACGCCTAGTCTCTGCAGCTTTGAGACAAGCACTAGAAATACTAATTGTTTCTCCAAACTGGTATAGTTTAGAAATGGGATATAATATAAACTTACAATAGTATCCTACTAGAAGAATTATTTAGTATAGTGGGGTACTCACTAAATGAATTGATTATAGGGATATAGGGATATTTTTATAGAAATAAGTTTCTTTTTTCTCATTCTTAATCTGATTAATCTATCTTTCTGGGGGATTTAACCTACAAACCAATGCCGTCGGTATATTCACAGAGGACATCTATAAATTCGATTCTAGAATAATATATCTTCACTCTTTGACTTACGGGAAGATTGTATGACAATTTATGTTATTAGCACATATATATCTTTTAAAATGAAATAGAACCAAAAGTGTATTTTAGTATGGAGTCGAACAAAAATTATTTTGGTTATTCATAAGTGAATCAACAAAATGTTTAGAATCCTAGAGAGGGTTGCTATTGTTATGTAGAAGATGGGTTATATCAATTGCTATTCCATCAAGATGGACTCACAGACAAAAAATAAATCCTGTTGGATGCATAGATTCACAAAGTGGATGGCGCATTCCCTGAATCCCATGATTGGGGACAGCTTTGTGTGGAAATTTTTCAAAAACATGAAATTATCCGACCCATAACCACATTGTGAGAGCAACTACTTTCGAGTCACTATCGAAAGATGGATGGTGAATTACGATGTAAGGGGGCGAAAATATTGAAAGCAATGTGTAACAAACATAATACACCATGTAAAACGTTGCCAGTAAAATCACTCTTTCAAGAAATAGTTACTTTCTGGACACCACTGTGTATGTGAATATATACACACCGTCAAACGCACACAAATATTTTTGTGATTTGCTCCAAAAAGTCTGTTGCTTGAAAGCATGAAATTTTAACAATTCTTGGAATTGTTAAGTGCCAATGCTGCTTTTACAACCATTCAATATTTAATATATAGCCTACTTTTAGAATAAAGAACCACTCTTTGCTTGTGATACTCCATTTATTTTCTTAACAAGAAAGCCCACGTTAATTTATACAAATTACTTACATTTGGACAGCATATCCCTCAAGGATGCAGATTTCAGCACATTAATCATGGCGAACACATATCTGACAACCGGGAATTTTCACTGTCTCTAAAAAGCTTAAATTACTGCGCAGCGCAGTAACAGACATTCTGACAAACTGGCATTGCTATGCATTTATGTAAATATTTGATATGGAAACTTAAAGCACATTTCAGTTACAATGTGGCAGAAACACACACATAGCTTGAGAGCTAATCTACAACCGCATACCTCAGCTTCCCCTCTGGGGTATCGGAGCATGAAATTGAAGCGCTGAAAGTAAGGCAGAATCCAGTCTCCTGACGTCCGTGGTTGGAGAGGCACGTTTAGTTAGCTCTATGGAAGTACACCTCAGGAGTTTGGGAGTACCCACACTAAATTGATTTTAATAAACAGCCGCCTCATCCACACTATAGCAGTAACTTCCAACTACACAATTCATTAGCCTGGCATTTATATTAAATAACTTGATTATAAAGAAAAAATAATATAAGCCACTCAACAAACCATTTTCTGAGTACCATGGAAATTCCCATGTTTTTAAAAAGGTTGACTGAAATTATTGCGGAGATATATATAGGCTACCTAATTATTAGGGCAAGGCATTTAATGACCAAAAAATAGTGAAAAAATGCAAAATAAAAAATGCATTTATGATCTAAAAATAGTGAAAAAATGACCCAAAATTAAAAAGGACCAATAAATTTACAATTATTCCTTATAATTAGTTTCTTTAAGTGATGAATTGCTAAAACAATGACATCTCGTTATATATGAAATTACATTACAAAACATACTTATTTTGTTAGTAAAGAAGGAAAAAAATGCATACTACTTCGACACTATTAGAGAAAAATTAATTCTTTATAAACTGGCATGCCCATCAAATTTACCCTAGCAAATAAGTTTATGTGCCAGGAAAAAAGAAAAATTTAGAAATCTTTATTGCTACAAGACAAACTGCTATAATGTTTACAATAAACCAGAATTAAAATGAACTATGAACATTTGGCGGAGATTCTGAAATAAAAACGATTGTCTGCTGCCTGAAAGTAACGATTTGTACATGGAAAAGCTCCTCTCTACCTCCACTGAAATATGATCTAAAATGCCGGAAATGACCTAAAAATTGCCCAAAAAAGACCTATCTATTGTAAATGACGAAAAATGCAAAATAATGCCAACAAAAAATTACCCTTATTTAATCAATTATTTCATGATGCATATATATATATATATTCGAGCTACCTTTTAATTTTCATATAACAAAAATGCAAAATCATCAAATGCCTTGCCCTACTAATTATTGTACTTGCCTCGACAGTGCATAGCCAAATCAGATCCCTGGGATAGTGGACCATGAATTATTAAAGGGACTCTATCCGCATGAGTCACGTCACATCTATCGATTTCACAAGTGTCTTCAGAGACTATGTAAAATCACTATCTAAGCGTACTATATTGACTGAATATCTGGAAACAGTATCCTCGGGAACTGGTATCTAGGCTAATTAGATAACCAATCAATCAATACGCCATAGGCTATAACCCGCAGCGTAATCGTACTTGTCAGTGTAGCCTATATCTTCTGCTTTGGTAATATGTTATTTATTTGGTTGAATATTTGACAACAATTCCGGGGTGCGCGGGCAAAGAGAGTTAAGTTCACCATCCTAAAAATTGAGATATGTCCACAGAGTTATAGATAAAAATGTTCTCTACATTTTTGTTAAGTCCAGTAAATCATAATCAAAATTGTACGGTAGTTATGGATGTGTGCCTCATGGGTTTATCCATCTCTAAAGCTATGTTGGGCTGGTATGGTGTGTTAAGTCACTCTAATTCTCAGAAACAAGGAAGTAGACTTAACTATCTTTGCCCGCGCACCCCGGAATTATGCATTCGGCTCGAGATATCAATTCGAGAGTAGCCTCTATATAAAAAAAAGGTTCTGGTGTTCCATCAAAAAAGGTTCTGAAAAGTGTTTTCACTAGGAACCAAATCACGAAAATTTTATATTTGATTCAAAATAGTGTGGCTTTTAGACAAATTTGTATTATAGTTCTTCTGTACAAGTCTGATCGATAAAATTATTTTTTTTAATCCCAAAATATATCTATCCTGATAGGTCAAATTATGGGTGTAATAATTTTCATTCGAATCCTATTCTGTATCTGTATCTGTATCTGGTACCCTATGATCCCCAGGTGGGGCGAAGGGGCCTCCAATGGAGGTTTCATTACCTATACTAATTTGGATATGCGTATTTTCCGAGAGAGGATAGAGGGACAGGTGGTAAGCCCATCGCCTCGCAACCCCTCTCTGGAAACTAAGTATTTCTTGGACGTGAAAGGGCCGAGAAATTTTGTCCAGAGGCTCTAATTTAGGCTTGGAGTTCTTTTACGTGCCGTAAAACCACGACACGGGACCCCCAGCTTAAAGTCCCTCCCGGAGGACTCCGTGCCCAGGATATTTACGTCCTGAAAATCCATCGACCGCGGCCGGGTTTGATCCCGCGCCCTGCGGATCTAGAGGCGGGCACGCTACCTCTAGACCACCGCGCCCGACATTCGAATCCTATCAGGGGTGTTTTATTAAGTGTCCAGAATGGTGCTTTACGAGATTGTGTGGGGGACGGGAAATGCCTGTCCGTCTGTCTGTACGCGCGATAACTCAAATGCACTTTATCGGATTTCATGGAACTTGGTTTACGCATTTATAACGTCCATGGGAAGAAGCCTATTGATATTGGACCAAATCAGTTGACCTGTACCAGAGTAATGGTCAATTTAGTGCTTATTTTATGGTAATATATTAGAAAAAATTTATCAAGGTACCAGAAGGACCTAAAGTTACCTGACATTTGTCTTACAGGTGAGGGAAAACCCCGGAAAAACCCCCACCTAGGTAACTTGCCGACCAGGAATCGAACCCGAGCCCGCTGCGTGAGAGGAGCGAGCGCATCCCCTGAGCCACAGCTGTGGACCGAACTGATGAATTAACAGTTAATAAACATCATTTATAGGCTTCCTTTTTGTGAAAATTATTACACTTGTGGTTCTGAAACACACAGTTCTTTCCAACTTAGCCGATCAAAATATTAGCCTATGGATTTAAGGGCTCCTTGTGATATAACCAGCTATCATCGACTTTAATTAAACTTATTATATATAATATTTATTGTCAAATGTTACATACAGTTACATTCGGAACGCATAAACACACGTCGTGACGTTTTGGTCCTGTTATCTCATAGACTTCGTGTGTGTGATATCCACCCAGTAATTAAGGAAACCGCTATGACTTACTTTCACACACAAATACAATGAAAGCATACAAACTGCAATTAACGAACTCCACGAGCAGACCTGCAATTCCAAAGTAATAAAGCTTGTTCTGAGTCCCAACCTGAAAGCATATATTTACATCCAAATGCTAGAAGAGAGTGTAATCCTTGCACAAACTTTCATATTGTAAGGATATAAGAATATCATAGTGACAGAAAGCGCTTGTAACAGTAAATACCATGTCAGGGAAATAATTTCTTTCCTTCTTTCTTTGTCGTAGTTTTACCTCTCCCTTTTAGGAGCCAGGGAAATAATATGCTCTGAAATTAATTAGCTTTTCCTCAGAATTAATTTCATACGTCTCATACAAAAGCTTAACACGTATTGTCAGAAACTCCTTGGAAGCTGTAGGATACAACTCGAAACTTGTGCAAACAATCCACTGTTTAGAATATCATCTTCAACTCGGACTCTACATTATTTGTACGAATACTCTGAAGTTCCAGGAAAGGAATAAAACATAAATGTTCCTGTCCCATTTTAATATGAAACAAAAAAAAATGTTTAAAACCTACAATAGAATGAGGACAGAATGGCCAATCCATGAATCCTGAACGCTGAAGACAAAATCAACAACAAATTTTAAACGTAATGATTTTAATTGGATTTTGTTTACTTTCCTGAATAAAATAATTATTTCAACTCACAACTCGAATGTGTCGTGCTATTTACACTTTGCTGGTACAGCCTGCTTAATTAATATGTTTATTTGGATCAATAATTCTAAACCCTTGCAAAAAGCGGGTTGATAAAACCACTCTTGAGATACATTAAAATTAACCATTAATACAGTTTTCTCTTAACAGTCAGCAAGAAAGAACGGTACCATCTTAGATCAAATTAATGGCGCACCAATAATTAAGTCCTACAAGGGAAGCACTGCTCATAAAGGTATGGGTGGGCCATTTATTTTAAGATAGTACAGTCTGAAAATTCGCGAAGGTCGATCATGCTACTGGTGCTCGAGTTGATCTACCAATTTGTTCTTAGGATGCAAACCATTCTCATAATTCTGTTTACGAACTTTAATTCTCCTAGAATTGTAATGTGTTACTTCTCATACAATTATATGTGATTAGGAAAATCGTATACCAATATGAAACGAACATGTAAATAAGATTCCGCAAGAACCTTGTACGAACTAGGACCTTTCATTTAAATTGTAGGAAGCCCGCAAATATCATACGGGTAACGGGTTGCTGAAAACATGAATATGAATTGAAACAGTTTCATAGCCAGTGAACAGACTAATAATCCAAGGAATTTCATAAACATGAGAAGACGGGACACAACACAAAAGCAAAGTTCATCGATACATGCCGTTCTGACTGTTGAAACTATATACTCCATCCATGTTTATTTGTATAACGTTTATTATTTATTGTAGGCGTGTAGGGACAAAATTTCAACAGGAATTAAATTAATATCCAGATATCAACGTGTCGATAGCTCAATTTGTAACTTACAATTTTAAAGACCTATTATCCCTGAAGGGAACGTTATTTCATCCGCAGGTTTAAAAGTAGAAGTAGGCCTAATTGAATATGGTAAAGAAATCGTATTACGGCTACTGTAGATGAAGAGTTATGTATTTCAGACTTAAAAACGTAAGATATGCTCAACAATTTTGAATAAATTATGTACAGAACGAAGACTGTATCAGTAATTCATAAGATTAGGCCTACTCTAAGTAGGATTTTCACGATTATTAACTCAGAATGATTAGTAACAAGAAATGCACTTTATTTCATATAGCCTAGTTTGTACAAGAATGCAGCTTCTATACAAAAATAATAAAAACGGCAAAATAAAATGACCTTCGCAGTATGTTCCAACGGCATAATATAATACTGTTGATGATTGTTGACTACGATTAATTATTCAAGTTTAATTAACATGCATAATGTAGATCTTATTGGTTGACATCATAGGCGTAGCCAGGCCGACCATATGGGGGGGGTTATAACATCCGCGGGGTCTGGCGAGTATGGAAGGAGAGGGGGTCCGGGGGCCCTCCCCCGGAAAATTTTAAAAATTAAGATGCAAAATAACGAGTTTTAAGCTTCCGGGGGTTCTCCCACGGAAAATTTTAAAAATTAAGATGCAAAATAACAAGTTTTAAGCTTCCGGGGGTCCTTCCCCGGAAAATTTTAAAAATTAAGACGCAAAATAACGAGTTTTAAGCTTCCCACGCTTTATACTTGTATTAAGCAATTTATGGGCAGACTTAAAAAAATTATACAATTTTCCTTTTTTTAATCAATGGGGGGGGGGGGGGGTTCAAACCCCCAAAACCCCCCCCTCGCTACGCCTATGGTTGACATTGCTAAATTTATTCTTGGTATTAAAATGATTGGGAGGCCTAAACATGAGATTCTGTTAATACACACTAAAACTACTGTCCATGTACAGAAATAATATTTCTGGTAAAATTTCATAGTGATAATGAAATTGTTTAAAACTTAATTAATATTTCATAACCTCTAAATTCTTTATTCATGGAACGAACGGTTTCTGTAATAGTTATTAAAATATATTTATCTTATTTTTTTGCCCCGCCTTCCACCCCCGGAGTACCTGAGCCATAGGCTATATCTCCGGTCCAACAACCGATTTCGCATTTGTTCTAAGATCGTCTCTTTCTCTTGATCGTAGAACACAGGGAAAATGTTTGATGAATTGACTTTGGCATTTTATTCATTCAATTTTACTCTTATTCATTTGTCCGTTATCGCGGGGGGGGGGGTGTCCCCGATCTGGTATATTAAAATACGTTCCCAGTTTCACGCCAAGTGCCTATTTCCGTAAGGTAATTAGCCAAAACGAATTAATAAGTTCTATTCATGTCATTTTAAACATTCTCAGTATACTCATTATACCTAGATATTAGTACATCAGGGTATTAAATAAGTATAATTTCAACAAGACTATCAGGCGTAGAAAAATAAATACTCAAGTTCGTAAAGAAAGAAGTGTCAAACACAAATAATCATAATTTTATTAAAATTCTTAACTGAATATGTATTAAATACACACAATATGAATTGCTATCCCAGAGAATACAACTTTCAATTGCGACTTCTTTATGACTCAACGCCTAAAGCCTTGAAATCTGTGTTATTAAGTATGCTAATGGATGACACACAACTCTTAAGCATAGCATTCCTTTCAATATGAGCACTAATTGCAAAAGATAATCAAGGTCGTGGAAACTAGTCGAGCAGGTTCCAACTAATCAAATGTAATTTACAATACCATCATAATTTATTTTTCAAAGACATAATTCAGAACAAATAATAAAGCATGTAAAATATGTTAGACCCTTACAGTCATACCTTCATCTAAAATTATCTTCATTTGGGTACAAACAGGATCACGTCATTTTTAATAGAATATGATCATTGTTATCTCACCTATTATATTTACCTTTTAGAGAACATGTGACATTTACTTTCAAGTGTAATGGTCTACCATTGAGCAGCTAACAGATCCTAGCTCTATCCAAGTCTTCTACCTCGCGACAGATGCTTGAACACGCTTTAAAATTAGTAATTGTGATTGCAATTACTGTACTTATAACTAATTATTCAATACTGTAATACAAAATATGAACCTCAAAACGTGTGATTATGCAACCCTTAAAGCACTGTTATTTCATATAGTGACTGGTTAATCTGTTTAGTAAGCCTACATTTAATTGCACAAAGTTGTTGAAGTGTTTAATTCTGACTCATTTTATGACAACAAATTAATTTAGGAATCGACTAGGCATTTTATTAAATTATATTATGTTCTCATCCTTAAGGTGGTACGCCGAGGCGTAGGGGTTGAGGTGCAGCGCTACAAACCGGAAGGTCGCGGGTTCGATCACCGATGAGATCGTTGGAGTTTTTCAATTGGCCTAATCCTTCTGGTGGCACTATGGCCCTGGGGTCGACTCAGCCTCTAAAAGAAATGAGTACCAGGAGCAATCCTGGGGTAAAGGAGGCCGGTGCGTAAGGCTGACAACCTTACCACCGTCATGTGCCGAATGTCTAAAATCTGGGAGCCTCACTCAACCTCCTGGAACCCTCTGGACCTCCATGGCCTGTATAGGGAGCACTTTACTTTATTTTAATTCTCATCCTTAAAGTATAAATAGTATATATTTTAATTTTATACCTGTAATTTTACATGCTAAACAACTTTATCTTCCTGTAAATTATAGGCCTATAGATTTTCAGAAAGCATTTATAAATAAAATTAAAATACAACAGGTTAGATTATTTACATCTCAGAGAGATTTAATCACATGCAACTTCATCGGTAGTGGTTATTTTACATGAGTTTGCAAGGCTCTGCTTCAACATTTCATGCTTAAATTAAACATCCGTAGTTCATTTATGAAATAACTGGTTCAAGTTTCTAACTGAGATTATTTCATAAGCTATGGTATTTACATTAATATTAATAATACCAAGTTACAAATTTCACAAGTTGAAGGATGTGTTAAATATATGCATTACATTGCACTCACACAACAAAAACACAATACAGTACTCTTATTAAATGCTTCACTAACAAGCAGATAGACCGGTAAGTGATTACATGAAAAAGACGGAAGGATCTCCCACTAAAACAATTTTCAAGTATTCTTCTGTCAAGAACTCGGGTACTTGAATTTCAAGTTCAAGAGGATGTGACTGGTTTTCTTGTCTCACTCCCCAAATACACGGAACATCAATTCATTTTACACGGAGAAGTGACTAATGCTCAGCTATAACAAAAACCTCATTGGTTAATTTTGATTTGGTCTCTTCCATCTTAGGAGATAGAGTTCCCATCACTCATACAGGGTTCCTATTTGGAATATTGCCAAAAAAAAAAAAAAAAAAAAAAAAAAAAAAAAAAAAAAAAAAAAAAAAAAAAAAAAAAAAAAAAATTGAAATTATTCAATTAATTAAAAGTAGAGCAATGGCTAGTCGTTATACACTCCAACTAAAGAATTGTACATTAGTACGGCAATAATGTCTATAAAATTGTTGTTAAAGTATTTGAATTTCAATGACCTGAAAATAGTGTTCAGTTGTGATTATCATAGTCATTTTACAATAAAACTTACATATACACACAACCATAAAACTAGGTCAAGTAGATAAGTAATAGGAGATAAATATAATTTATTTCATAGCTATAATTAATACCCTTTCGAACTTCAACAGTTAAACATTTATAAACTACATAAAGGCAATATTTATCACTTACTTTGGACCAAATATAAATATGAGTGAACTATTTTAATGGTCTCTTAGAATGTGAGTTTGAGTTTTCTAAAGAGCCTTGGCTCATGAAGTCCTTTCATTAATAAAAAAAATAAAATAAACTTTTACCCTAATACGAATATTAATCGAGAGTAACTTTTCAAACGATGAAAGGAAACCACTTATTAACCCCCCCCCCCCAATAACGTTTTGTGCTTTATAATCTTCCTAGAAGTGCGTTAAAATCAGAATTGTAGAAATCTCTGCACTGACAAGAACTGGAATCTTTCAAGGAACAAAATAATAGGGAGAAAACTTCAATCCCTGATCGTTAAGCAGATGATATTTAGAAAGGTATTCTAATCCTTTTTTAGAATTCGACCTCTTCATGCATTTCAAACAAAAACCGGGAAAAATGCTTTAAAATGAGATGCATTTGAAACAGTTTCATATGTTGGGAGTTTTTGTGCTTATGCAAAGAAAGATATAACGATGAAGGTTTGGTTTAAGAAATATGTCGAAAATTTTGATTGAGTATGTGATGTTCCAAGACTTTTAATCATTGAAAAATATTTTTAAAAGTTACCTGTCAATTGCATAATAAATTACTACTCTAACATTCCATTACTTAATTTGAAATGATCTTTGTGTCAGCATACCAAAAACATAAACAGCAGAGAGAGAGAGAGAACTCGAGATCTACTCCGAACAAAATATTTATTTCTTTGCTCTTTGGGACTGAAGTTCGCAAATTTTTAGAAATTTCCAAACTATTTACATAATAATAATAATAATAATAATAATAATAATAATAATAACAGTAATAACAAATCAACAAAAAAATTAAGATCTCTTTCCTCTCTACCCTTTGGGGACGTTTAAGCGACTCACGCTGCCCGGGTTTTAGAGGGCAGCGACAAATAATAATAATAATAATAATAATAATAATAATAATAATAATAATAATAATAATAACAATAATAATAACAATAATAATAAAAATAATAAAATAAAATGAAAAATAATAATTTCATGTAATACTATTACCAGTGGCCGTGAGGGTAAGAAGTCTTACCACATTCCCCCCAATCTTGCCATCTGCCAATGTTGAAAGACAGACGTAGGGCTTTTCCCTTAATAGATGTTGTGCTATGGAGTTAGTTATTATTACAGTTATTAAATAATAAAATAAGCACTGCAGGCCTATATACAAATATTACTGAATTATGTTACATAAACAAATGGATTTTTCCCTAAAAGAAAATGATCCTCGGTTTTAAAACTTTAAAATGCCATGCAATGTAGAATAGTATGAATATATTTAGCTCACTTTTACATTCACTGATTTCAACATTTCACTCTAAAAATACACTGAGTTGGCAGAAAGCGATTTGTCATACTCTCTCGTTGCAACAGAAAGGTTTTTTTTTTTCCACAGCCTGTACCCTGAGGGTGACAGTCATTGGCAGATTGATCCACATTGAATAATATCCAGCAACATCCTCCTATCTGCGAACAATTGCAGGGAACACACACAATGCGTTTTTCATCTTATCAATATGTGCATAAAACATGGAATGGACAAAAACAATTACGTATTTTCTTTTTTTTTCACACTCACGCTAATTCATCTTGAATTGAGATGAAAGTTATCTTGAGTTTTTTTTTATCGTTCATATTATCTGAAAGTTTAAACCAATATGACCACCTTAATTTAGTGTCATTTAAATAAATAAACATAACTAATCAGACAGATAGGCTATCTGAAATAATAAATAACAAAAATGTTTCCGTCATTTAAAATTAGACTGAAAGTTTATTACGTCGTTAAACTAATAAAATTGAGAAGGACAATACATTAAGTTCAACTGGTGTACTGGATAAGTGGTTAGAGATTAAACCGGGTTCAAACCTAGATTATTTCAGCTACTGATATTTCTGTTGTTAAAAATCCCTTCTCTAACACGATTGTATGAGGCTACTACTTCTTATAATAAATGCTGCAATCCATTTTCACTCACCTGCAGGTCACAATAATATTAGCTACAGTAGCCTAGTTTCAATAGAAGAATTTTCACTTTTTTAAGAAGACTAGACTCTGTGGAGACTTCACATAAGAACCACCGGCCCTAGGCATGTTAAATAAAACTGTTATATTCTTATCTTTATTCAAATAATTTTTATTTTGCATTTTAGCTAAGTTTAAGAAGAGGAGGCAGTAAAATAATATGCCTCAACTTGATTTTGTTAATATTCTTTATAGCCTATAATAAAATGTAAGTTTTACTCGGGTAGGCTACATGGAAATTAATTTTCAAATTATGATTTCAGAGTATCTCAATGTGAACAATTTATGAAAGTTGTCAAGACGCACAAAATAAATATAAACCTATGCAGTGCGCCAAACACAGTTTGCAAGTAAGTGCAACAGAGAGCATTTTCTTTTTTCTTTAACAGTTGAGTAAAGAGATAAATGTCACTCTTGGGAAACGTTTGAACTCCGCAAACAAGAGTTCTACACAGTTTTCTCACTGTGTAATAGGCAATTCTCTTTCAAATCATTTGTTTCTTCTTATTTAGAATTGTGTTTAAGTACGTACGACGGGAACACATTTCGAAAACCCCCTTACAAGCGCGGACCACGGTATGTTGAACAATGTACTGAGTACTGGTATTCATTTACACACAAAACGCAGGAAGGAAACAATAATAAGTTAGAAGGAGTTGAAAAGGTGTATGGGAGTGAGAGACACTGCTAGATGAGAATTAATTCTTCCTCAAGCTCCAACACGTAAAATGCGTAATTCTTCTTGCATGTTTTTACCAACACTAGATGGTAGTTAAGATGATTTATAGCAAAACTCGTTCCAGGGCCACGTTCCATGGGAGTGTTAGTGCTCCGCATTGTCAAAAACAGAGTACAATTTCTTCGGAGTCACTGGCCTTTGCTCTCATTGTGTTGCAGCAAAATTAATCCGATATTATTATTTGTAGTAGTAGGATCACAAACTGTGTATGGAAATGTTATTTGATGCCCTACTAAAAGCTCGTAAGTACCAATAGGGTTATGATTGCATACAAAAATATAGTAGACCTATATGGTTTCAGTTTATAACATGAAAATCTTTTGAACTTTCTCTTTTAGGAATTAGTACCGCCTTATCTGAACCTGTGAAGTCACCAGCCAAGCAATACAATTATAATCTATGTTTTAGGCCAGTTTCCCTGTTTTAAGGTTCACGCTTGAAATTTTCAGACTTACATTTGAAATGTTATTTGCGGATAGGCCTAGTTTTAATTTAAAGCTTGCTGAGTATATTGTAAATGTAAAAATTAAATCCTTTATTGTGTTTTGGAATATGAATTTACGAACTTTGGAACTTCTAAAATTAATAATTAGTAACGTGTGCATTAATCACATGGAAATAAAAGTGTTCAAAACATCTTAGACCTTGATATATTGTACAAAATCAATTCCATCTTCTACACATCTGGAATATTTTGACAAAAAATCTAGTTCATGGGATAAGAACTGTTGTACGAAGGCCTTTCTAGAAACAACTATTAATTTAATAACATAAAGTCATATCCGTAGGCTATCTATTAAAGCTTGCCAGCTGTGACCGTCATTGGAATAATCGCTCCAGATATGGAGCAAAAATCACATTGCTCAGTTTATCTTTCATTTTTACGGTATAAATGTGTTTACATTCAACAGTAAGAGTTAAGATTCAAATCCCTGTTCCGTGTTAAGTTTCAAAACACAGTTCAGTGATAAGTTTCACAGTTTCATATCATAGTCCAGTGATATGTTTCACATCATAGGTCTGTGTTAAGTTTCAAAACCTAGTTCAGTGTTAAGATCAAGGTCAAAATTCATTTAAATGTCGAGTATAATATAATTACTTTATTGTTCAGGTAAATTTATGTCACATTGCATCCACAATAAATCAACATGCAGCCAAGACGTACGCTTGCTAAATTTCTAGTCCCAAGTACTGGATGAGCTACAAAAATTAAACAGCTAATACAAAATATCATAAAGGTCTGTTGAATATTTCAATCAAAACCCCTTGAAGGCTATTATTGATACGAACAGGTAATGGGAAGAATCCTTTCGTGAGGGGATTGGGTGTCGACATCGCTTGGATGTGGTAATTCACAATTCAGACTCTTCCACCCTGAGATAGATATGATCTCTTCATTTACTCTGTTTAGTATGATGATCTCTTTGTTGCACTATTTCTATAAATACGAGTAATTGCCTTAATCTCCTAATTTTCATTACAATTTTGCTCAAAACTGGACTGAAGTTTAAGCAAAACCAGCAAACCATCATTTTTAACATAAAATAGCATTGGACCTTACAGAAGAAGTGGTGATTGATTCATTCCAATAAATAAAGAAAGAAAAATTAGGATTCAGCATCGTTCCCTCAAAAAGTAGGCTACTAATAGTCTCAGGCTAACCGGTTCTATTCCTGTCGCTGGGAACTTACCTCCATAAACCAGCACAATATTATATTTTCTAATGTGAGAAGATCTACATCCAACCCTTGCAACTCGGTGACAACCTGCTAAGGCATAATGATAACAAATATTCTTAAAACAGTCGTTTAAAAACTAGTTTTATTTAGTACATACTTTATCATTCCTACAATATTCGCATTATCTTGCTAGTCTATGTTAATTACAATGACGACGACTAATATTGCAGCAGCTGTTACAGTGTGAACGTGTGGTAGTATGCATGCCATACGGGTAGGTCGCATGCATATTCACATTGAAGGCCAAGGTAACATTTCATTTTCATATCTTGCGTTTAATTTACTTAGCACTAGTTGAATCTGTATTGCAATATGGCATATTGGGTTGGGAGGAATGGCTAAATCCAACCGCTTGCCTTTAGAAATTCTACAGAAAAGGATCATTAAAATATGTCTGAGTAAACCTGCTGATTACCCCACGAAACTAATATTTTTGGAATTTAATGTCTTAAATATTGAACAAATATACAAACTCAAATTACTGACTTACTTCCATAAGAATAGAAATATTTTCAAAATCAACAATCCTCATCACTACCTTACCAGACTGAATCAAAATTCTATTCTATATGAAC
Source organism: Ectobius pallidus (assembly GCA_964059195.1). Lineage (NCBI taxonomy): Eukaryota > Metazoa > Arthropoda > Insecta > Blattodea > Ectobiidae > Ectobius > Ectobius pallidus. Next base: position 61,628,115 of record CAXKWD010000004.1, read on the forward strand.
CTAAATGTTTTACCTCTGCTGGATTAAATCACAGTATACATTTCGGCCCAAGATTATACAACTCACTAATAAGAGCTCATCCTGAACTATGTAAACTAAATTTACACAGATTCAAGAAACAAACTTATAAAATTTATTCAACCTAATGCATGACTCATTTTACAATATCCCAATTTTTTGCTTTTCATTTTGGCTACTCGTGCTGGTCATTTCTCTCTAACTCATAATGTTTAATATATATATGTTTTGCTTTTGATTTATGTTATTTACTATTTGCCTTGTTTTGTGTGTGTATTTGTGTATGCCATGTGTGTGTGTGTGTGTGTGTGTGTGTTTTGTATGTAGCGTCGCTTTGCCCTGAATTTTGTTTTCTAATTTTCATTGATCTCTGTTTTCTGTTGCTGAGCTGAGCTGAGCCCGAGCACGAGCTTTTGCTCATTCGGGCATCAGTTATGAATGTATGTTTTCTGTTTTACGATGGCAAATAAATAAAATTAAAATAAATAAATAAAACATAAAAAAAAATTACAAAATTCTTTGGAAATATAGAAATTCATGCTTACTAGAATGCAATTACAATCCTTTCCACTCCGTCCAAACTAAACTCCGTTAAATCACATGGAGGGACTGGGGTATCATCCATCTCTATATATAACAATGTTTAATAACAGTTAAGAAGGGATTTGGAACTTACAACAGTGGTCGGGTTATGTATAGTTACAACACAAATCTTAACTATCTCTTGTTTGAGCCTCTGGTAATATTGTCGAAATCGAAAAATTGGTTTAATTCATTATCTTTGAAGCTATTCAACAAATTACCTCCAGACGCTTACAATGTAAACATTACTAAATTTAAACATATTTTAAACAGATGGCTTGCTGAAAATCCTTTTTATGATGTGAGTGAATATTTTGAACATATATCAACACTCTATTTTTAATGCTTTTATATTTTACTATTTGACAATGTCCATAATGTATCTTCTGTATGCTGATGACTGCAATTGATTAAATGATTAATCTTTTGTATAATCTACCTCTCTTTTATCTAAATATCAAACACAAGTACCAAGTTTTATTTAAGCCTTCAAATAATGTGTCCATAATTTTTAGAACTTGAAAGGATAATCTATATTAATAAAAGGAAGTGTCTGTCCTCCGTCTGTCTGTCTGTCTGTCCTCCGTCTGTCTGTCCGCGATGCCCAGCGAAATCTACTCAACGCAGAGATCTGAAATTTTATACATAGGCGGACTAAAGGGTCGGAATGTGCACCTCGAAGCCGGAATTTTAATTTTCGCTTTAGTTCGTGAGTTATGAGTGAAAAACTGGCAGAAAACGTGCATTTTTTTGCGTTTTAGAAGCATCAGTTTCAGTAATAAATTTCAATATCAAATAACTTACAGATGGCTTTGGCTATTTTTGTCAACATACCTCATAGCCTACCTTGAAAATAAAAGCAACGCGATCGCTTGATTTTGTAAGTCCATCCTAGACGATTCATTTGTTTAGAGTGTCAAGGCCCACAGACATATGACATTTTCAACCTACACGGAAGAAGGATAATCAACCCTAAATATGGTCAAACATTGTTCGATTTGAACGAAACTCACTATACAGGGGTTTTCTGGGCCAAGGAACTCGAATCTGAGGTCGCTTTTACCAGGGGACGCTACCTAATCGTGGAATGCACTCCACATGATTTAGGTGTTAATAATTATAATTTGAAATAATTATCGCGGGGGAAGCCGCGGGCACATGCGGGCACATGCTGTTTGTCTGTCTGTCCACGATGCCCATCGAAATCTACTGAACGCAAAGATCTGAAAATTTAAAGATAGATGGACTGAAAGGTGGGCGAATGCACCTCGAATTTTTAATTTTAGCTTTCGTTCGCGAGTTATGAGTAAAAAACTGGCAGAAAACGTGATTTTAGCGCTGTCGAAGCATCAGATTTCAGTAATACATTTCAATGTCAAATCAATTGCAGTTGGCTTTGGCTATTTTTGTCATACCGTGGAAATAAAAGCATCGCGATCGCTTGAATGTTGTAAGCCCACGCTGGTCGATTCATTTGTTTAGAATGTCAAGGCCCGTAGACATATGAAATTTCAAACCTACACGGAAGAGGGATAATCAACATAGACCTAAATATGGTTAAACATCGTTCGATTTGGACGAAACTCACTATACAGGGATTTTCTGGGCCAAGGAACTCGAATCTGAGATAGCTTTTACCAGGCAACGATATCTAATCGTGGTATGTAATTCACGTGATTTAGGTGTTAATAAAATAATGATTTAACTATTATGCTCTTAATTTTTAATTCTTGAAATAATTATCGCGGGCGATCGCTTGATTTTGTAAGTCCATCCTGGACGATTCATTTGTTTAGAATATCAAGGCCCGAAGACATATGAAATTTTCAACCTACACGGAAGAGGGATAATCAATATAGGCCTAAATATGGTCAAACATTGTTCGATTTGGACGAAACTCACTGTACAGGGGTTTTCTGGGACAAGGAACTCGAATCTGAGGTCGCTTTTACCAGGCGACGCTATCTAATCGTGGTATGTAGTCTACGTGATTTAGGTGTTAATAAATATAATGATTTAACTATTATGCTCTTAATTTTTTATTTTTGAAATAATTATCGCGGGCGAAGCCGCGGGCACATGCTAGTATAATATAATGTTAACTCAATAAAACAGTTCTGAAATGTGTGACATATGCCTTGAAAACATTGCAGTGAATAGGCAGTCTATCGCATCCTTTCTGTCGCTAAAATGTGAAAGTTCATTTTAAAATCTCATTTTGCACCTACTGAGGTATTATGCAACAATCCATATTTTCCGAACACCACAGTACTACTTTGAAAGACAAGAAATGTACATCAGTCATAACACATGCTTGTTTTAATGACCAATTAAACATCCTAGTACTAAGAACTGATGGAGAAAGTGACACCAATAACTACTGCGGTCATGGATACCTTAAGATTTGTTTATAATAAACAATATACATATGACGGTCTTTAGTCTGTCATCACAAATCTCCCAATCTGACACAAAAACATTTCGGTTCTTTTAAGTTTTTCTATAATCCTCCACTTTAAACATTGGTAAAGCACGAATGCTGAGAAGAAAACAATACTATCAGCAACATTTTGTACAGGAATTTCCCATCCATACAAAAACAATAGAGTTGGGGTTACAATGCATCAGAGAAATCCTTGTGGCTGTATGGGAAGATGTGGAGGTCAGAAGCAGCACAAACTCCCATTATGATGGCATTTTGCTATTGTGTTAAAGAAGCACAAGTATTCCCATGTCGTGATGATAGCATTGCGAACAAATTAGCTAGCTACCTCACAAGTAAGCTTATATAACAAGATATTTACGCAGTTAAGATACACGTGCATCGGACGACATGCACACTGCATGTGGATGTCCTTTCTGTTTGCCAACATGCTACTCTATTATGCATCTCAGGTTGGCACAGGAATTTCCCTTCGTTCATATTCATCAATTATATTTTATCGGAGTAATAATTCCAACTAGTATGCGCAAACTGGTTTCTCAATTAAAAAAGGACGAATGGCTAGAATAAAGAAAAAAAAACCATTACAGAAGAACAAGGCTAAAACCGGATTATTATAATCGAAAATACCAAATTATACGGAGAATATAAAACCTGAAATAGACCATATGAAACTGCACTTAATCACTTACTATTACTTATGCATTAATGCCTTAATAAACATTGAATACCGGACATCCCATCTAGAAAGGTCTCTTCTGTACTCTATCTTCTCTTCGAGCTGGGAACTTTATGGTTAATAAGACATCTTCAATCAGACGACTCCAGTCTTTTTATTTTTATTTGATTTATTCATGGTCCCAATGCCTAAAAGGATGAATGAACTATGGTACAAAATTAAATTAAAATAAAAACTACATTTCGCCACCTTTATAAACTCTCATATAATCACTGTCACGGAGATTTTATAAATTTTATCTTATTTTATAAAGGTGACGAAATGTAGTTTTTGCTTTAATTGTTGGAGCTTTAAGCCAGCAAAAGATGCCCTTAAGATGGTGTAGAGACACCGAAAGGCCTAGGCGACAGATAACAAAAAATATTTATTAATTGAGCAAATGGTATCTTATTTATTTGATTACATTGATCGAGCTCAACGGTGTTGAACATGTATTTTAATAAATTATGCAGCAAGGTTCAACGTGATGCGCTATGAGGGTAAGTAATTACTAAAGCACTAAGTTACCATATTGCAAAATGCGCTATCTCACTTAACCTTCCTAGTACCATCGGGGTCAATATAACCCCAAAAGCACTTCTGCTGGTTTTAAAACTATAACTTAAAAAATTCATGTGTTTATCGCTCTGATCAACTGTGTCCAAATAATTAATTACTATTATTAATTTTTATGTTTTCAACATATTAAAAATATTGCACTGGGATCAATTCAATTTGTTTTTCTTTGAATGTAACATCATGCAAAAATAATTAAGAAACTTCATTTTCTCCAGCTAAGGGTTATAAATGCATATTCTTTTAAGTAGTGACGCATCTTGATTCCACGTAGAAGAAACCAGCCTTCATCTTCATAATTGTGACCTTTATATTTGACAACAATATTTTATATTTGTGTCTGTCATATAAATGCTGATTTTGAGTGGATCCAGATAAGTTTTATGTTAAGGGTTAAGGCGGAACTTTATTAAAATATTTAAAATTATGTAAAAATGCTTATGCCTATATGAATAGATGTTCTATTTTCGAGGTAAAAATGCATGTTTTCAAGCTAGTTTATAAAAAAAATGCAATACTGCTGATTTATCCGATGTAAATTACTTTGGGTCATTATGACCCCAGCGGTGTGCAGTGTAACAAAAATAACCTGGCAGTAGGAAGGTTAAGAAATAAGAAACAATGAATAATGAAAACGGAATTAACAGCTTAGCATCCATTGAAGTTCTGCCAAATGCATTTCAATGAGGCGGGAGGACCATGAATACCAAATCTTTCCAAAACAAAGTCAGTAACCTACTTGTACTTCCGTTACTAATAAGCAGGGTTCGGATGTTTATGACATGTCATATTTTTATCCTGACCTCCATTCTTGCCACAATCACAATTTAAACGTGAATTGCACATTTGTTATCCAAATCGGACCGTTTTTATTTTGAATATGAAGTCATATTTTGGTCATTTTTATGGTCTTGGTCATATTTCGGTCATATTTGTAATTTAACGTCATATTTCAGTTATCAATTCGGCAAAAGAGCACAATTATGCAGTATGTGCACTAAATTGTCGACTTCAATTTTTTTTCCGAGTCACTAATATTTGGTTTTACTGTAACTAAAATGTGAAGGGGCAATAACAAGTTATAGCACAATTACCTGTTCCTCCTTGTTGTTAGTAACTTCCATTAGACATGTTTTTAAAATATTTTCAGTTCACATTTGCAGTGGTATCTGGAAACATTAACAGATTATAAGACAAACTGTAAAACACCTGTAAAATTGTTAAAAAGTTATGTAATAGTATCATTAAACGTTTTAAATTGGAACATTTATATTTATAAAAATACATTCTTTTATGAGGTTATATTTTGGAGTTTTGGGTCATATTTTGTTTTTAAGGTCATATTTGCAGTCATATTTTCCGCTTTTTTTAGGTCATAAACATCCGAACACTACAAATAAGTAATGCAAGAATGCAATCAAGATCTGCGTGGAATTCGTAGCATATTTTATTTTACATGTTTTGGTCAGGTTCGGTGAGTGGGAAATAAGGTAGAACGAGTGCAGCTACCGTGTACATGTGTATACATATATCGGAACACCTTTGAGAGAAGCATTCCATCTTCCCCGTCATCACGACACGGCGCATCTTCGTGTTAAGCAACAGACCACGCATCACGCAAGAAACACGATAGGTAAGGGATGACCAACTGTGTCAGCCTGCCAAATTCAACTACAATTTGCTTCAATGAAATCAAGTATCTTTAAATAAATAAGAAGAAATAGCGGACAAAACATGTGAAATAATTGCTAAACATAACGCGAAATCTACTGGAAATATAGATGGAATTGGGAAGAAAAGAAAGGAAGAAAGACAGACAGACAGACAGACAGAAAGAAAGAAAGAAAGAAAGAAAGAAAGAAAGAAAGAAAGAGAGAGAAATAAATAAATAAATAAATAAATAAGGGATGGAGAGAAAGAATGAATGAAATAAAAACATAGCCAGGCATAAATGTACATGATATATGGAAATAAGGAAAATAAATAGGCCCTACAGTAAAAATAAGAGAACTGATAAAGGACGGGGAGAAAATACAATGGAAAAAGCAGAAAAAAGGAACAAGAAAAAGGATTGAAAACAGATTCTTTCTTAAATCCAATGCCTTATTATGGAAAGAATCTGTATCACAATCAAGCATGGCCGAGATGGTAACGTCTTGGACTCGTATTCGGGAGGTCCCGTGGCTGGCCAATTTGAATGGGGTTTTTTTCCCCCCCCATGGTTTCCCCAATCGCAAAGGCAAATGCCGAATTGGATATTTACATACCATGAATCATCCTCCCCATTTCATCCTGTATCATATCCATTTAAATTAATATCAGTTGAAATTTACTCCATTAATTACACTGACAATAGAAATAATCGATAAACAATAGTTTCATTGCCTATCCTACCGTATAGCCTAGACACAGATCCCGAAATCCTGATATAGCTTCGAAGCTAAAAGGAGTATAAATAAATAAAAAAATAAAATAAAAAAATCTAGCATTAATGTAAAGGAATATTATGAAATAGATAACTAACCCAACAAAAGGTTCCACGAGGAAAAGAAAACTAATTTAAGTACACGAATACAATTAAAACAAATTCCAAACTACTACGTTTATCTTAGCTTTCCATTCTCTGCAGATTTTGCACATAATAATTCTTCATACACAAACGTGCCAATATTGTAGGAAAGAAATACGTTAATTTTATTTCATACAAAGGACAAAGCAAACTAAAAATACCACGAGTTTAAGAAAACATAAAAAATGAAATAAAATACAACCTATGTATTCAAATCAGAAGCTTTGTGAGACGCAACATGCCTAAATCTTAATCGCACTGTTTTATTGTTGATGTGCGAATTTTTCTCACCCCTAGTAGATTCGCATGCATCCAAACTGTTATGTGTATTAGAGAAGCGGTGTGTCTACAGTCTGCAAAAATTGAGATATATTTTGAACGGGAGTGTGTACGTTAAGTACATGTTCTCAGTAGTTAGCAATGCAAGGACCGCACCCACTTGGGCCTTATCATGCTCCAAAATCTGCTTATTAATGTAACTCCGTACAACTCTAATAGGCTACGTTGTTGAGGTAATTTTATTGCGCTGGGAGTGGAAAATAAGAACAGACTCGAACTGAATATTAGTGCAGAAGGGGTGAATAAATTCAATGCACTGGAAAGTTCCGATGAAAATTTTGTTCCAATTAAAGCTCTTTTAATTTCTGCCTGAAAAAAGTCCTGAAAATGTAGGCCTATTAACTTTAATCTAAACGCATATAGATATATGCACATGCATTTATGCACCATAGATTATCTCTGTTGGACATCACATGATAATATTATGGGAGAAAAAAATCCTCTGACACTGGGACTTGAACCCAGGACCTTTGGCTATCCGTGCCAACGCTCTTACCAACTGAGCTACACCAGAGTTCAATTTATAGTCTGTGAATTGAACTCTGGCGTAGCTCAATTGGTAAGAGCACTGGCACGAATAGCCAAAGGTCCTGGGTTCAAGTCCCAGTGTCAGAGGAATTTTTCTCCTATAATATTATCTAAAAGCATATGTTTTTCACCAATAGCATTCACGAACTCGTTCAGCCATCGAAAGACATCCGTATTATCGTAAAATTATCACTACTATATTAACGGTTATCTCCTCAGTCTGGACCTAGAGTTCGGAAATCGACTTTTTTGCGGGTTTACATCAAAGTAGAAGGAAAATACAAAATCCCGGCAACGCCGGGTTCTTTTAAGATATAGTGATTTTTGTGAGGTAAACCATTAAGGGTAATCAGATATAGAAGAGAGGTTCCATCTGCACTGTGAAGCGAACTATGGCTAGATCAGTTGGTAGAGCAGCGGCACGGAAAGCGGAAGGTTCGAAGGTTATGGGTTCGAATCCCAGTGTCAACGGAATTTTTCTCCCATAATATCTCGGAATCCAACAGAGACAATATTCTGTGGTTCATGAATGCATATCTCCATCTTTTACGATAGTTTTTAATAACTGAACATGGAGGTAGAACTGATGCTAGGTTACTACAAATAAATACAATTTTATGTCATAGTAATATTCTTTATGTCGTCCCCATTTAGTTAGGGTCTACACTTTCTGCCGTTCAAATGTATAGTACTTCTGCTGATTTTTTTAAATTTCCAAAATCAGCCCGTCCTGCATTTAAGCCTTCAACCTTTGTACCATAACTTATAAATGAACTGCACACCAACTCAAAATATGAAAATTTGATATCAAAATGTCACACTGTTATGTCATATGCCATCACACAAACAACGAGTTAATGAAAAACAGAATGCTACAATCCATGATTGTAATTCGCAGCAGGGGCGCAATATTCATTGGTTTGACTACCATCCTTCCGTCTGATGTATATTCATCAAATTGCCCATAGCCACACAGAAGCCTGCTGTGATATGTTCATTAGGACACTCTCCAAGATAAATTTGATGTCAAATTATTAACAAACGTCACAAAATGTTACTGCTAAAATGTAAGAATTGTAGCATTGTTATGAATCTGATCGAAAAATATTCAGACTGACAAAGCTTAGCAAAGCAGGGGATATTTAATTAGTAACGTTATATTTGGTACAAATTAAAATTTGAAGAGTCCTCCGTATTCCCACAATCACACAATATTCTAAACACAAAGAGTTCCAGATAATGCTGACAAGCAGACAGGATATTTTAATGTGCAGAAGTCTGAAAATATGTTAAATTATGTGGTTACGGTAAAATAAGTATAGACTATGCATTTACATTTTTTAAAAATATATATAACCACACGATATCTTGTGAAATATAATAGGCTATGTACAGAATTTTAATTCGTATACAAGTTCCTTAAAATAAAGATTAAAATTGTACACGGATTTGTATGTTCAGCAAATTAAAATGTATAGTTATAGGCAATATAATGTAAAGTATGTATCTAAAAATACTTGATTAGTTGTAAACCGTTATACGTACAAATGTGATACTATAATATAATTTCATTACATTATAGGTTAACATTGCACAAGTTATTTCTAGGTGTAAGGCCTAACACCTTGGTTTAATAGTAAATTATATCGTGCTTACGCACGAATTCAATACAATAAAAAGAATAAAATGGTAAAGTTCTGCTAAAATATAGGCCTACAGTATATTACGTCAGTTCTTTCAATTACTGCACTATTTTAAGTGTCACAAGAAACATGCAACCGATATTCAATTCAGCTCAACTCAATAGTCTTACTACAAAGAAACATAGAAGACGTCCTCTGAGAGATGTGTTGAAACAAGTCAAAGGTTTAATTGTTATGTTTTGCGTGTTCAAGGCTGAAGCCATGTAACATTAACGATATGTTTACTCATTCAGTACCGTACTTTTTTATTCACTTATTTCCTTATATTTATTTGCGATTTCCTAACACAGACAAGATGCTAGACTCAAGTGCTTTCTTCTTAGCACTAAACTGAATTAACTGACAGAATAAAAACTCACTGTCCTAGCGAACAGATTAATTGATTAAAATGTCCTACACTTTGGTTTGACACTTGATTCGTTAAAGATGAAATCTTCGAGAAAAAATTTACTTAACGTAATTCAGGTGAGCAATCTGAACTTCGTTCCATTTACTCAGAGTGCCAACATCAGAAAGAATCAATCAACTTGCGCTGTCAAGTTGGCGACGCTCTAATTAAAAACCGCTTTACGAACTAACAAACATAAATCATTAGGCTACAGAAAAATCATAACAATATTCTCTGCATTGAGTAATAAGAAAAAAATATATACGACAGTGCGTAAAGTTGCAATTTGGCCAACTGTTGTTAGATCTTAAAATAAGCCTTCAAAACACAAGTGCCTAAAGAAATCAAGCTTTCTCTTTATGCAAAGGTTGTTCATTTTACAAAATGGAAAATAAATGTCACTGATGATCGCACGATCAGACGGAAATGAAATCGTTTCCTTAGAGCCAAAATAAATGTACTTTTTTAGCTTAGGAGGTGACTTTATATTTTCTTTATTGTGATATACGAAACTGTATCTTATTGTATTTTAAAATTTAGAACTCATGACTATTGCACCACCTGTTTCTTATGGTTAAGACTGTTTGAATTGAAGATCTCAGATTCAGACGGCCATCAATTAGTTAGGCCTACCCTATAATCTCTCTATTTTGAAATATTTACTGTAAGTTTAGGTGATGTATTTACTAACTGTAAATTTAATGCTATCGTAGATCAAAACTGTGTGAAATACGTTCTTAAACTATTTTTTTAACTTGGTGTGTATAAAACGCTCGGCGCCATATCTCTTCTTAACTCCACACTCTGTCCAAGCTTGTACAATAAATAACTATAGCCACGCACCTTAAATGCTTAAGAACAGCAATAACTTAAACAGAGAATAAAACCGAAAACTATACTGAAGCAGGCTTCTCATTTCATTTTTCAATAAATGCGGTATTGGTATGGGCACAGCCTAGAGAGGTCTACTATGGATACATAAATCGAAAAATGAATTGATAAGTCTTGGAAAGTGAAAAAAATTAAAACGCTGTAGCCTGTGATAAAAACATCCGCAAGAGAGTTTAAAATATAACATAAATATCACGCTATTTATACTCATGGAACTATGTAGTAGTTTCCACAACGCAACTTAAGATGCTCATCAAACGCCAACATGCGTAAGGTCATGACGTGGACAACATAAACCAGGCTACTTTGGATGTCTTGTACTGGGATTAAGACCAAGGACAGACTGTAACTTTTAACACTTTCATTGAGATGACCCTATAACGAGAATGACGCATCGACTACATTTACTGCATGGTCGGCCAGTCTTAACAAAGAGTACAAAGTAAGGGTTAACTTACATAAGTTATAATAAGTGCAGAACAATGACAGATCATTGTGGAGGCGGTTATAAACGCTTATTTTTACAGTCAGCTTGTGAAGACAGAATTTACACATCATATCATACATACTATGGAAGAGAATGCCGAACCAAGTTATATAATATATTAGTTGGGACGTTCCTCATTCAGAGCCCATGAGAATTACAAATATTGGACTCTCGTAAGTCTACAACGATTTTTAGTTATCCCACGAATCAAACAAATGTAGCTCTAAGAATCAGATTTTTGTTGTTACTTCTTAAGAATGAACAGAAAATGTCACTATTCGTTCCGACACTATTCTATATGTCACAAGCTCTTCTTTTCCAAACTAGGTCTATTATCTTAATCTCTTACTTGATACACAATAGGTAATAACTTGAGTCATTCCGCATTAGGTCCATTAGGATAATTTTATATTTACAATTTCCTACTTTACATTGGCATTTTAACGTTCAATAAATCACAATGTCAATTTATCTAAAAAATTTAAAATTGGATCAAGATTGGGCGCGAAACTAATATGAAAAGTCTCCATAATTTCATCAAGGTGAGGAAATAACCTCTCGAAATGTATAATTTAACCGTACATCTACACAATTTTGTAATTAAACCGACTTGCATATTCATATGATAGGTTTATTTTATTTATTTATTTATTTTTTTAACCTGAGGGAGTTAAAGCCACAGCCACTCAGCTACGAAGAAACCCCAGAGATGACAGAAATTTTACAAAATACTACAAAAAATAGAATAAAATAATCAAGAAATATAAAAGATAAATTCAAAGGCAGAAACCCCAGAGATGACAAATTTACAAAATATTATAAAAATTATAATAAAATAATCAAGAAATATAAAAGATCAATTCAAAAGCAGAAACCCCAGAAATGACAGAAATTTTGAAAAATATTTTTAAAAAATCGAATAAAATAATTAAGAGATATAAAAGATAAATTCAAAAGCAGCATAGCCTAATATATCATTAGAAGAATCTACTCTTATACAATTCAACGGCCCTAAATAGCGTGCTTGCTCGCTCGCCCGCTTCGTGAGACATCGGGTATACTCGGCGATGTTCGTCTCTCGCAGTCTAAACTTTCATGACTACAAAATTAGGAAAACCGTTTCTTTCTTATATAAGGCCCAAGTGAAATGAACACAATGAACAAATATTCTAATTTTATTTTTACTTATAATTTTCATAGCTCTGAACCACAAACATTTTTAATAATCTACCAGTGTAAATTTCTTAAAAATCCTGAAGTCAATGAATAATGGCGGCCGAAGCCGGGGGCACCAGCAGTAAAAAATTGATGGTTTAACTCTTGAAATATCGCTGATAATAATAATCCAAACAAACCATTCCTTCCCTTGAAACATTATATAATTTCTGAAAATGACACTGAATTGATCAAATAAAATTCACATCATATTCATGTCAATAAACAGTTGAGAAACAATACGTATTATGTGTTCACAGGTTCCTTTGGATCTGCATAATCGATTCTGATATAGTTTTCCCAAGGGGCGCTTTCTAATCGTAGAATGTACTCTGAAGCCGGAATTTTAGCTGTTTCATTAATATTATTAATGGCTTAGTTTATGAATGATTCGCGTGCAAGTGTTAATAAATATAATTGCTTTAATAATTATTATACTCTTAATTTTTAATTTTTAAATGAATTATCGTGGGCGAAGCCACGGGCACCTCCTAGTGAAATACAAATGACAGTGATTGCTTACAATGTTTCATACTGGTACGTGTAATTCCTAGTTAACCATCCATGTGTTCCTATATCTATTTAAATAGTTCGTGCTTGAACTAAGATATCGTTTCGCAGTTCCTCAGAGTGCTGGCATTGAATTTCAGAAGCGAATAGTTTTGACTTTTAAATTCTGTCAAGTTTAGAACAATATTAACATCACATCACAACCGTTTCAGCTGTGAATACCAAATTAGGACAGCTTGGGTTCGAGTACTGCATTCCAATGGACCCTACAATTGCTATGCCCTCTCCATCCATATGGCCATTGTTTTACATTTTTATTTTCAAAAACATTTAAGTTTTTTCCCCCCTTGAGAAACAACAATAAACTTTTATGGTTTTCATATTAGGCTTACTCTTCTACTGTTTAAATTATTCAATTTTTTCATTGAAATGCACACATATTCCGTTATTTCATAACCATTTCACTGTTGTACGAGTAATTGATTTCCAAACAATCCTAATAAAAACTAAAGAAATCACGCCTTCTTCCTACATAAAAATAGGGAAATGTTTAATTTTTCTCCAAAAATAACTAGTACAATACTCATAATTCCATTATCAATTCATGTGGCAACTAAATACATCGGGTAACTCTATGATTTTTTTTAACCTTTTCACTGCTACTAACGTACATATGAGTCACCAAAAAAATTGCCTAAGACCGAAAAATAAGCACAATAGAATAATGCTTTATTTTAAAATATGACATCTTGCTAAATTGTCATCCTTGAAAACTAGCTACTCCGCTAACATTTTCCTAATTGATCACAAACTTACAACCCATTAGTAATTTAAGCTGATGAATGTTTATCTTAAAATATAATTTCACCTCTGAAAGGGTTAAGAACTGTTTAGCATGTTGTATGCACGAATGTATAAATAACAATGATAGACATAATATTATCTGTATCACTTGATCTTTCTCATGAAATAACGCTATTCCCGGTATTGATTACTGGCAGCGTAACATAGAAAATTGTCGTCCATTCCCACCGCCTGTGGTGACGAGGGTGTTGCCCCTAGTAATGGTCCAGTCATGCACGAGTGACCGTTGTCAAGTTTACGACAATCAAACGTGGTCAGCTGATAACTAGGAAGAGATAGCAGGCAAGGTTTAGCATGCTTAATTTTTGTCCATCTCTAAAACCTTTATTTTTTATGGCAAGGCATTTAAAGGCCCAAAAATGCCGAAAAATGCAAAATAAAAAATGCATTTATGACCTACAAATAGTAAAAATATGACACAACATTTTAAAAAAAGACCAAAAAAAGTATCCATTATTTCTTGTAATTAGTCTTTTGGAAGTAACGAATTAATATTAGAGAACAATATAATGGATAGATATATAAGCATTCATGAGCCACAGATTATTGTCTCTGTTGGACACTACATGAGAATATTATAGGAGAAAAAATCCTCCGGCACTGGGACTTGAACCCAGGACCTTTGGCTATTCGAGCATTGGCGCGAATAGCCAAAGGTCCTGGGTTCAAGTCCCAGTGCCGGAGGATTTTTTCTCCTATAATATTCTCAATATAATGGATGTCAGTGGATTATAGGCTATTTAAATTTACAATATAAAACACACTTTTTTATTACTAGCTAAGTACCGTAAGTAAATAAATGCTACTTGGACAAACCTTGTGAAAAAGAAAACTATTATGTCATAATCGGCATGTCCTTCAAAATTTCCCTAACAAATATGTTCCATTTAAAATTATATAACAAAAATATTAATTCTTTATCGCTAGAACATAAATTGCAGTGGTGAAATGAAGGATGAAAACTTGGCGGAGATTCTCAAATGAGAATGACTGCCTATTGTCTGAAAGTATAATGTTTTATACCTCCATTAGAGGTTTTCTTGGAAATGTAGAGTTCAAAATGCATATCGATTTTCTATATGGTTAGCAGTTTTGCTGCAAGTCTTGTTTCTTTTCTGTTTTCTTTATTTGCTTATGAAATGAAATAAGAAACAAGCATTAAAAACAGAAATAATAATGCAAAACTCAAAATATAACGTAATGCAACACTTTATTTTTAAAAAACTTATAAAAATGCCGAAAATAACATAAAATGACAAATTACTTACTGTAGGCTCTTGTAAATAGCGAAAAAGCAAAATAATGCCAAAACAAATTGTCCTTAATTGATCAATTAATTCATGTTACACATTTGCAGCCTATACATAATCGAGCTATATTTCAGCCTTCATATAAAAATACGCAAAATCATCAACTATTTTACTAGGCATTTTAGGGATTTTAAGATAAACACGATTTGAAGAGTACTTTTACTTAAATGTTTATATTTCCCTTGACTGTTCAGATCTTACACTGGATATGATTCACATGCCCAAGATGAGAAAAGTGTGGCAGAATTTGAATAATTTACTGAGTAACCCAGGCCATATTTAGTTTCCAGTTTTTAATGCGAATATTCTCCCTGTTACAGGAATTACATTTACCAAAATTATATATTTTAGTAACAAATTCTCGGGCTATCACCCGGGTGAGAAATGCACATTACTCTATAGATGACAGCAGAATGCGTTCCGAAAGCTTGGTGTTCATCTCAACGGGTGGCTGCCTGTGAATTCAAAATCACTGGAAAATTTTGGCTTTTCAGTTGATTTATTAGCAACCATCCTGGATTAACTGGGATAAACAATACATACTTTAAATTAGAAAAATTATATAATTACTTCTTCAGTCAATTATTTCCTCACTTTTGTTATTACAATAACATTTTCTTATTAAATGTTAAAATATAAATATAATTACTTTCCGTTCCCTCAGTTCTGATTATAATGATTGTACGTTGTGTATTTACCGTAAATATCAATAACTCATACTTTTCTATATTCATAATGTTTGTATTCGTGTAAATATTTAAGTGAAATTCAGTGTAATGTACTGAATCGCCCATGGAGCACATACGAGGGGCATACTGAAAGTCGTGAGCAACATTTTTTCACAACCATAATATTTATTTGTAAGTGAAACTAAGTATACCATCTCAATCTACAGACTTTCTTTCACTTTTCCACATAGTCTCCTTTTTTTTTTGCACACGTTTCCCATCGTTCTGCACTTCTGGTTTCACTTACAAATAAAGATTAAGGTTGTGAAAAAATGTTGCTCACGACTTTCAGTATGCCCCTCGTGCTTTGCTTTGTCGGGTGGCATTGAAGACTACATTTTTGTAAATATTTTGTATTGTAATTTATAGTGATATTTTATTTTTATTTTTAATACTACTACTATTATTATTATTATTATTATTATTATTATTATTATTATTATTATACGTTAATATTTTGTTTGAAATTAGTGTACGTGGAAACTCTTTTCATAATAATAATTTCCATAGTTAGATAAGCATGCGTGTCAGTTTTAGCCGTTCGAAAATCTAGCTAAAGTAGGCCTATTGCATTATAGCACTTGAGCATATTTAACTTAATATTATAATAGTAAGCATACTGTAGTTTCCTGACTAAGGAAGTCGACAGTCATAGTCTGTACTGCTATCACGTTATCAATAGCAGTCAAGCTGTTTGTCTTTCCTCACCATCCCTGGAAAAATCGTTCACCTATCTTGTTAAAGCTCCAGTGCAGCGTCCGAAATAATGTGAAGAGCCTTTCAATTGGTATACAGTGAACTCTCGATAATTCGGACCTCAGTATGCCGAACTTCGGATAACTCGGACAGATTCTTGGCGATCCAGACCCAGATCTACAGCCATTCTACGGCCTCTTCAGAACTGCAAGAGAATTAATTATTCAAAAGCAACAGAAACAATGTGTACACAGAAGAACATTTACAGTTTCCTTCGGCCTAAATCTTCTCATGGAAAATATGCTCACAGTGCCACATCATCATAATATTGCACTAATATGTAACAATGTGTATTTTAGACTCTGACAAGAAATTTCAATATAGAACTGAAGTGTGATTCATTTTTGTTCCAACTGTAAGTGTAAATATTATGTTCTGCCTCATACGTTTCGTTATTGCAGTTTAAATACGAAATTTCGTTACTTAAATACCATTTCCTAATTTACTCTCCATAAGCCGGACATTTCATAACTCGACAGACCCCCGCCCACTTCAGTCCGGTTTATAAAGAGTTCACCGTATTTCTAAAATTCGATACAGACTTAAATTCTCAAACGAATTTAGTTTTAAATGGCAGAATATATAGTTACGTGATGCAGAAATGGATATTACCTTTATCGTCTGCAAATAGAGACACGCAGAATTCATCCTACATCCATTTGAACTTGAACGTAAAATCAATATACAAAACAGTCGGTTTGGAAACAAGAAAATTATTATTCTATTACTCCATGCTTATGCGGAGCAGTGTACCAGCAGCTTCCCGTTAGTGGCGCGAATCCGTTGCCATGACAACCGTCTAGCAGAATAAGTACCAATATAATTGACTAAAATCGATAGCACGTACTGAACTGTCGCATGCTAAGTTACGTTGGCACAACGTTATTTAAAGATGAAAGAAGTTAATAACATAAACAGACGCTTCCGAATTAATGTTTCATGGGATTTAATAAAGCCTATCATAAACAAATATTAAACTCGTTTAACAATTATATAGTCTAATTATATATGCAAACATTCTATATAATAAATATTATAACTGATCAAAAGTAGCAAATCATTTTTATCTGCATGACTTCGATTAACACATTTCATGATCATGAAGCTAGGTTTGCAAAGGTTAAATGAAATTTCACATGTTTAAGTTACATGAGAAAATTTTAATATCGATTCTATTGTCCATTAACAAGCGCCAACAAAATGTAAGAAGTATTAATATTATATATGAAACCATAGAACGTGCAGAGTTTATTACTGAAGATAAGAACTGTTCCTTTCTTCACTCAAGTTCGGACTTCATTTAAATGTGACTAATGAGGGAACCAACAGATGACATGAAGATTAATTAGCTCACTGTTTTATGTACATTCCTGGTAGTCTTACATACAAACCCACACGTCTCGGTTGAAACAAAAGCGACATCCATTATTATGAAACATGAATAGCTGACACTACAATAAGTAATTGTTTGTATCAGCAACTTTCACTAATCTACGACACAATCTTCAATTACGCCCTTTTGTTATAGTCTACAATGAAAATTATGGTCAAACATGCTCGATCTTCCCCTTTTTCTAACTACTGTGTACTCTTTCGAGGTTCTTACAAGGCATTCCCTTAAGGGAGATTGTTCTTCTGAAATCGTATAGATATTCAAAACTACAGAGGGAAAGCTCAGTGGATGGCACTTAAAAAAGTGTTCCCTATACAGGTCATGGATGCCCAGAGGGTTCCAGGAGGTTGAGGCTCCCCCAATAAGATATTTGCCTTTGCGAACCCTGGCAGAAGATGAAGAGGGAGGTGAGGAAGAAGAGAAGAAGAAACTTAGTTTAGACACCAAGAGATTCGAATCGGCGCTTCATGAATTTGGGCATCGATGTAACCATAATTGAAGAGTGTAACCCAAATAGCTGCTAAGTGCTATTTTTGTAAAAAATTAGTTTTTGCATCAAAACCCATCTATATGTCGTTGCCAATTGACCCAAGACACGGCAATGTGCCACAGTATTTAGTTTAGTCCAAACATTGATCACCAGATGGAAGCTCTGCCATGTCCCAATGCATTTAGGAATACATTTTTTACTGTAACTCCTAAACAACTTTTTGGCACTTAGCAGGTATTTGGGTTACACTCTTCAATTTTGACCAACCCTTCGTTCCTCGCCAAGATAAACGTTCATTTAGTTGGGCTAGCAGAACAGTTGACTTACTAAAGCAAGAATTCTTCGTAAAAACAGGATTAAGCTTAAGCTATTTGACATTACTGACAATGCAAAATACCGGGAACGATGGTATAAGACAATTGTTCTCAAATGATGACAAAATAGTGTAGAAATGTAAAGTGTAACTACTAATACAGACCTATCGGAATATATCCTACAAAAATCCTCTATACTCAGAAAGTGCCAGTACCCAGCGTGTTCTATTGTCGATAGTAGGCCTACATAGTATTACATTCTGTGCATTCAAAAGAAAAACACACTTTTATGCATAAGTTATCAGCTTTCGCTTTGTTTTACCTGTGTGTATGGAAACTTAATTCACGTAATAATTCTCACAAGAGTAATTATCATCACAAGAGTGTAATTCTGTTAGACAGCGGAGACGTATTACATATATATATACTTATATACAGTGTGTCCATAAATTAAGTATAGCAGAAATAGAGTTTTTAGGTGTAAGATGTGGTAGCTCATAGCTGGTATGTTGTATAAGTGTACTGTATGATATCTGCAGGAGTTCGTGCGCTAACTATGTGTCAGCAATTAAATTATTTTTTGTTACTCCAAAGTGATTTAGGCTACATAATGTTCAGCATCCTGGAGAGGGTAGCTATTGTAATGTGGAAGCTGCAGGAGTCATTGTGTGATGGCATTCGAATGAAATTTAATTCCATCAAGATGAACTCACAGACAAAACAATTTGCATATTGGATGCATAGACCCAGAGTTGGATGGTGCGATGCCTGGTCTTCATGATTAGGGACTCCGTGTGGTAATTTTTTTTTTAAAAGCTCCAAAACAGCTGCTATGCCATAACACCCAGAATGCTTCAGAACTACTTTCGAGTCACTATCGAAAGAGGGGAAATGAATTGTGATGTAATGTGTAACAAACATAGGCTATACCATGAGAAACGTTGCCAGTAAAATGACGCTTTCAACAAAATAGATATTTTCTGGACACTTTGTGTGTAATGTACATATACATATGTCGTCATTTAGATTTCAATTCAAATCAATCAGTGATTTTGAATGGCAATGTTACCGGTATATGCATCATCAAATTAACAAGTGACGACAAATTAATTAATGCATTTATAATTATGGTATGAAAACTCATTTCTAATTACAGTGCCTATCGTGTAATTAATGTCAAGGCAGGTTTTGTATGCACGCTACATGGTTAGGTTGGACTCGCCTGTCATTTATTTTTACTTCTAACCGCTACAATGGGTATAATTTATAGAGAAAGTGTCTGTTCGACCCCGAAATTCCTTATCCGTTTTTAATATAAACACACGCTTTGAAGTCTACTGAATCCAAAAATCTTATTTCAGAAACATGTCTGTGTGTGTATATGTCTGAGTCTAGCATAGCTCGAAAACGAAAAATCGTAGAAAATAGAATATGATATTTGAGTTATAGCCTATATCGGTCATTATATCTTCGAAGGGATGTTCTAATATTTTAATGAACTGAATAATAATTGGATCCAAAAATTAAGAACCCTGGTTCACATATTAAGTTATAATATGACAGACAGGATTTAATTCTGAATCCAAGTATCGTTGAATACATCTGACAGTGACGTTGCAGCATCAGAGAATTCTACGCAACAGAAAGATTATGAATACAATGCATGTTCAGAATAGAATACATCTACAAAAACGTGAACCCATGCGACGAATGTCAATGCTTTTCCTTCACTGGGTTGGACTAGGTCATGTTGTGTCTGATACGGTTAGCTGTGTTCACCTGGGCATGGAAATTGCATACAGTAGCCTACATGTATTCGATTTGAGGTTATATAGCGTCTCATTACTGTCTCAATCATGGCAGAAAGATATCACTGATCCATCAACTAAAAAGAATCTTCTCTCCCTTAAATGTACAGAGTAAAATGCTGAACAATAATACCTTTGGATACTGAATGTGTAATACTGATGAAACTATTACTAACTAAATACACTACTCCTTACTTAGTCAATGGCAATATTCAATTCCTAAGCAAGCTAAAGAAATATTATATTTCTTATGGAACCCGGAAGTCCATTGGCCCGCTTACGAGCCCTCCACTCAACCCTATTCTGAGCTAACTCCAACCATCCCTCGCAAATCCTACTTCTTTTAAATCTATTTTTATATTGAACTTACACGTGGTCTCTTCACTTCGGGTTCTCTGTCAGTAACTTTGAGGTATATGTTTTTCCTCCCCCATGCGTACAACATGTCCAGCACATTTCATCCTCCGTGATTTAATTACCATTATTGTATTCCGTGAAGAGTACAGGTTAGGAGGCGTTATTGTGCAGTTTTATCTAGCCCCCGTTTTCATCTCTCTTAGGTCCGAATATTTTCCTAAGCACAATATTATTCTGTTTTCGAACACACTCAGATTGTGTTCTTCGCAAAGAGTAACGGACTATGTCTGACATCCATATAGTACAACCGGCAGGATAATTATCTTATCTTTTTTTTCTGGACAGAAAACGAGAAGATAAAAGCTTCTGAATTGCATAAAAACCAGCATTTCCTGATTTTAGTCGACACCTAACTTCTGCCTCAATATTATTTATATCTAAAATTTCCCAGACTTTTAAATTTCTCCACTTGTTTAATGCCACTACCCCTACCACTGGTAAATGTATTAATATTCTATTTTTACCATGTTCAAACTCATACAGGTGATAAGAGCACTCCAGTGGTCAATAAACTAAACAAAGTACCCTGCTTACGTGATACGGAAACAGAATATTTTTGGCTGAGTGTTCCTGCAACATTCAGTTTATATGATTTTGAATGTAATTGAATGCTCTATTTATTTCTCTCTTATGCACCCGTTAAATGTATAATGCCGATCATTCTACAATAAAATTAATCGATTGCATATTATAAGTCAACCGATATTACACTAACCTGTAGCCTAATTCATTGCGTTACCGGTAAAATTGCGTATTTCCGTCTGATCATGAAAGAGAACTCAATTTTAATTGTATGGTGCATATTAACCCTTTCAAAATTAAGCTGAACTGACATATTAATATGAGTATTCAAGTAAAATCATCAGTGAATTATAAGTTTTAAACTAACAAGAACAATTTCACTGGAATGTCTGGTTTCCCCGCATGACAACAGTAAACCCTGAGTAAAAATCCTCATTTTTTATATAAATTACTGTTCTCTTTTTACGCAAGTTATTGTAGTGTCGAAAATATACGTCAACTGCAACGAAAAGGTTAATATTAAGTTCAGCAGAAGGGCTAAGGTAATCTTAAAAGTCGATATATTTCCTTCTAGAGTTGACTTTATAATTATACAGTTAGAAGCAATCATCAAGTGAATTCATCAGTGAGCTCTAAGTTTGAAATCGACGGGGAAAATTTCAGTACAATAACTGATCTTCTTAAATGATATTCGTAACACGTGAATAAAAATCCTCACACTTCATATAAAGCAGTAGACCTATCCTATCAATCATATTGTATCTCTGAGCGTAATACCATATTTTTACGGTGACGAATTTATACGTCAGTAGCAGTAAAACTTTTCATTTGGTGTACCAAACGTATAAGCAAGGAATGATAGGTTGGTTGGTTTTACGGTTATTTACCGACGAGGACGGACTGAAACTAAAGCCTGTGACCGTCATGCCGGTATTTTGTCCTGCAGGATTCCCCCCATTCTATAAATCTACATAAATGCCATCCACCTGTGCCGGAATAGAACCCACAGCTTTGTGCACAGAAAGCCAGCGCGATATTGACTGCCCCAACCAGGCCGACAAGGAATGTAAGGGAAAGATAACAAAGAAACTAGAGTACGGCACGGTCCATTTGGTTGAGCCATTGCGCTACACACTGGAAGGTCGCAGATTCGATCCCTGGTGTCGTTATGATTTCGCAATTGCCTAGTTCTTCTAGTGACATAAATGCCCTGTGGTTGACTCAGTTTATAACAAATGATTACCGAGTGGAAATCCTAGGGGTAAAATGCATCCGCTGCATAACCTTTCTAGTTTCATGTTCGGAGAAATAATTCGAGAGCCTCCACCTCCAGGAACTATCACGTTAATAATTTACATAATAAAACTGATATCGAGAAATGAAAACAGGCCTACTGCCGGTTTATGCCATGTAGCCACTGATGGCGAAAAAGAAATCAAACCCACGGTTCATTAGGATTAACTTAAGCCTATGATTCATCAGTGAAGAACATGGTTGAAGGACACGTGAACAGATTCGCTAGCAACCATGATTATCTTTTTCACCACCCATGGCTTAATTTATGGTCAGGATTGGGAGAGTAATTTACCTATAACTACACATGTAAAATATGTTATGTAAAAACAAACTGCACACGTGCCTGCAAACGTATGGCACATGCAGTCTATAAGGGTTGCAAAATACAGAGCAGTGCTCCCCTTAAAGAGTAATAAAGATGATGCAGATGAAGAAACTAAAGGAAAATTGAAGGACAGCCCCTGGTGTTATGTCGACTGCAGCAGTGGATATAAAAAAAATCTTATGTGAAATTCACATAACTTCCTGTGCACAAATAAAAGATTAGCAGCTTAGTATTATGTATGATATTCTCTTCATGTAAATTGATTGTAAAAATGAAAAGAATATCGTTACCACATCACATCGGATTCCCGAAGGATACATAACCCAAATAAAATCTGATTAATTTATTCTCGTAACTTTCTTTACTTTAAGTATGGCCAATACATTTTTCTCACTTCACATTCTGATATAGAACAAGAGGTCATATTGCAAAGAGCGCTTATTCAGGTAATTAACAAAAAAGTTTCAAATAAAACTTTGAGGTCTTAGTACAAGCACTCCAAGTGCTTAAACAAAATCGCGACAAACAAAATTTTCTTCATGTAAAGTCCCCTTAAAAATAAGAGAAAGTCGTCGCCAATCTTCATGTCACATTTCCAAAAGTACCTAACCCAAATACAAAACATTTTCGAACGATTTTCCGTTATAAGAGGCCGTATTGCAAAGAGCGCTTATTCAGAGTTGGTGGCTTATAACTACTCTTAGGATTTTTTTTTTCGAGGAATTGTTCCAAATAAAAATTTTAGTTTTTAGTATAAGCAACCCATGTGCAAAATTTAAAGAAAATCGTTAGGGCCGTTTTCGAGAAAATCGTGGAAAACGAAAATTTAAGTCCCCTTAAAAATAAGAGAAACCTTCCGTCAATTCGTGTCACATCTTCAGAAGGTACCTGACCCAAATAAAAAATGTTTTCATACGATTTTCCGTTCTGGAGCTAGACTGTTCACAGACATCCACACAGACACAAGCAGACCTGTTTCCGAAAATAGTATTTTGGATTCAGGAGACTTCAAAACGAGTTATATTTAAAACTCAACTTCGAATTTGTGTTTCGAAAACAATACTTCCTCTACCTATAGTAGGCCTACCTATGGCACGGGCAGAGGAAGTAAAAATATATTTAATAAAAAGCTTTATACATGCGATGTAATAAACTAACATTAAATGCTTATGTCAATATAAACATTCATTACGATATTATTCATAGGTCTACTGTAAATTCTATCAATGTAACCCTCACGTTAGGAAAAGTTGGCAGAGGGAGAAAATCTGTGCAACTATGAGCTCTTGCAATAAAATCGGTAACTTATATTTTGATTGAAATGGATATTTAGCCAGTCACTTTATTTGCCGAGTCTGTTGAATTGCAAACATTGCAGGCAGCTGTAAATACGACTATGAACATTTAAACTTTCAAGAGTTTCAGCATTATTTGTTCACATCTGCTTTATTAGAATAGCCTATCTTACATAATGTGGAAATGTATTGGGCCTATAACAAATCATTGAAAATATTATCATGCAAATACAATTATTTAATTCTGCTTCGCTAGCATAGGCCAGATGACAAACTAACTAACCCAAATAGTAGAATGTGGACGTTACAGGTATTTTAGTTAAAATTTCAATAAAACGGAATAAACATCTCCGGGACAATTATAGAAGTTGGCATTATTCTACATGCATTCTAATGTATCTCGTAAACAGTTTTTCAGGAGTCTATTCATGTCAAATTTCCACATGCAATAATTCTGTTTTGCTGAAAACTTTAGATTAATTTCATGTAGTGGACGTGGAAATGCAATATTCATAAGATACTCCATTAAGTTGTCAAACAAAGTTTTAAAAAAACTCATAGTACATGAATTTATAACAGCATATTAGGGAGTGACTCGTTTTGCATGGGTAAAAAAACTTTAAAATTGCGAATGTAATGTTAATAATTTTGTTCAATAAAATTTGAATATACATCCTACAAAATTTGACGGTGAAAATACTAATCTTATGCTACCAAAGTAAACAGATCTCTCATGTGTGATTAAAGCTTGAGGAATCTCCTTTTTTAGTCAAGGTTAATGTTCATGTAGCCAAAGTATTTATCGCTTTATCTTAAAACAGGTGTTCTCGATATGTTCAACAATTATATAAGGCAAGGAAATGCCTGATGGCGGGTATGAATACTGTCTGTACCAGGGTTGGAATGTTTAAAACAAAACGTTTAAAACAAGGGTTTAAAACATGTTTAAAACAAGTGCTTGTGTTTTTTTAAGTTTGTTTAAAACGTTATATATAAATATATATATATATATAAATAATAGGCCCTATACATTAAAATGGTTGTTTTAAACAAAATGAACAGAAACTTTTTTTTAAACAAACAACATTGTTGTAAACATAAAGAACGTTTTTAAAAAACACGTTTAAAACAACCAACATTGTTGTTCACATAAAAAACGTTTAAAAAAAACGTTTTTTGTTCTTTTTTTAAAAAAAACATGTTTTTTCCAACCCTGGTCTGTACCACTGATTCTTCTTCCATCATTCATCTCTCGGTTAAATAATATACCCAACAGTGAGAACAGAATCCCCTGAAAAAAAGGTAAAATCCATACATGCTTGACCCATTCTTTAAAACCAAGATTTCCTTCATAAAACACCTAATATCACACATATTTTGTTATATATAAATATATAGTTACATGGAGAGATGTTGTCTTGGCAAATGATTTGGTCCGACCCACCCGCCCTAAAGGTTACAATTTCTTTTATACCACGATCTAGTGAATAGTAGTCAAATCACCGCCATATTACCTTCCCCGAAACTATACAAATTTTCGTGATTGGACGGCAGAGCACTGACGTAACACCAGCGGAGCAGGTAGAATTCTGGGTAACAGGCTGACAAACACGCTACACTAATATCGCTGTTCATAACCTTACCAAACCAAACGAACCTAACCTAACCTAACATAACTGCCACTAAAGTAGAATCTACCTGTCACTATTTACCTTAATGCAG
This sequence comes from Ectobius pallidus, assembly GCA_964059195.1. NCBI lineage: Eukaryota > Metazoa > Arthropoda > Insecta > Blattodea > Ectobiidae > Ectobius > Ectobius pallidus. The sequence goes on from CAXKWD010000004.1 coordinate 61,654,322, forward strand.
AGGTGGGTCTGTCCCCGTTGGTCACCCTGCTCCACCCAGAAACAAAAAACATAGCATCGACCGTACAAACATATATATCGCGCGAATGGGTCAAGCATGTATGGATTATGTAAAAAAAAAAAAATCAGTTAGGCTACTCTCTCTTACTACCTTCAAAAGTTGTATCTACTCTATTTCAATTATAGGATTCATCGGAGGAGCTAAAGACATTTCTCGTCTCCTCGTAGAGGCCGATGAAAACTAGCATACCGTAAAACTCTTGGACAGTGTGTGTTCAGAATCCTCCGAACTCACCAAAATACGACTGCATTAGCGTCGTAATAGGGTGAGTGACTTCCTTTACAAGAAGGAAATCTTAATTCTGATGAAGAGAAACTAGGCATTCAAGGATGTCTGCCAATTTTCCTAAATCGATATCAAATTCTGGGAAAGAAGACGGCATGTTTTGTAACAAGACGAAGCTCCCAAGCATGCTTCATGTTTGAGGCAAAAGAATGTTGTGTACATAAGTAACATCCGTCCAGAAATAACAGAACACAAAGTTTCCAACAAGGAAGAAAATCTTAGGGGGGAAATAAGACTTCCGTGTACCGGTACACAAAAACAAGTTGGGATCTAGGCTATTAAAAAAGGACAGAGGCAGGTTATCGGGAATGAAATGCAGCCAAAACCATATTAGTATAAAAATTCAATTGAAGGGGCTAGTTCCATAAGGGCGTAAGGCACATCTTGAATTCTGAGCTTTTAACATTTATGCCTTCTCCTCATAGGCCTATATCTTAAATACTCAGTGAACAATTTATACTTGTGCCTTAAACCTCTGCTCAGTCATAAGAAAAGACCTGTGCTTGTAAGTGCTAACATTGCTTAGAAACATTAAGATTTCTCACAACTTTGCTGTTGTGCCTTACGCCCTTATGGAACTAGCCCCTTCAATTATATCTGAAATTGTACCTAGCCTATCAGTAACGTAATGTAACGTTTTAGACTATAATGTAAGGTTAAAAAAATTGCTGCTTCACTACGGACAATGGCATGTGGTCCTCCGATAGGAGGGTGGCGTGGTGAGTATGGTGCTGGCTTTCTGAGTCGATGTGTGCATAAATGTGACAGACCCATTTCTGTAGATTTACAGGCATGTAAAAGAAATCCTGCGCGACAAAATTCCGGTACACAGACGCCTAAGTTCCAGTACACCTCCGCTGTTAAATAACCTTATAAGTTATAACCATCCAACACATGACAGGAGAGGTAAGAAGACAGACTTACTAATTAGTACAGCAAACAGACAACACAAAACTTTCACCTAGGGCCCTAGTAAAATAAATGTTGTTATGCTATGCTATACTACGGGCTATTTCATTTCATGTCCACTGAGAATGCTACATTTCAACTTACTACAGAAATACTGGAAGCGTTAGATAAAAAGAAATATGCTCTGGGAATTTTCTGCGACTGTATAAACCATGAAATATTACTTCAAAAATTGGATCATTATGAGTTGGATAATAATTTAACACTTAAGTGGTTCAAATCATATCTGTCTGATAAAACTCAAAGGGTAATAATAAATGGAAATGAATCTAATTTAGGGGTTGTTAAGAATGGGGTACCTCAGGGATCAATACTAGGAACTTTGCTCTTTTTAATTTTCATTAATGACTTGCCCTATAACTTAAGTGACGAATCAAAGGTATTTCTCTCTTCGCAGATGATACTAGTGTACTTGTAACAGGAACGTCACAAGAACATTTATCAAGGATAGCTACAAAGGCTTTTCACGAGTTAAACACATGGTTTCTAGCTAATAAAATGACACTTAATATTGATAAAACCCATTTTATACAATTTAGGACAAAAAACAGATGTATCTCAAATCTTGAAATTAATTATCAAACACAAATCATAAAAGAAATTAGCAATGTAAAATTTTTAGGACTGCAAATGACCAAAATCTTGACTGGAAGACATGATAAGTCCAGAATTGAGTTCAGCGTGTTTTGCTTTACGAATTTTGAATAATATATTACAACAGGATACATTACTTATGGTATATTTGCATATTTTCCCTCGGTAATGAGGTACGGAATCATATTCTGGGGCAACTCTTCCCATAGGGAGAAAATATTTAGATTACAAAAACGGGCAATAAGAATAATATGTGGAAAGAAAAAAAGGGAATCTTGTAAACCGCTATTTGGAAAATTAAAAGTTCTCACACTTACAGGGGAGTATATATATATTCCGTTATGTGTTATATAGTAGATACTATTGATAAATTCCAAACTAATTTCAGTGTACATGGACGTACTACCAGAAACATGAATGATCTACACAGACCAACTAACTCGTTAAAACTCTTTCAGAAGGGTGCTTATTATTCTGCAATACAGATATATAACAAGCTTCCAAACAACATTAAATTATTATGTATTCAAAGAAAGAGCAAACCTTTCAAAACATCTGTCAAGAAATTTTTAATAACTCACACCTTCTACAATTTGGAGGAATATTTCAAACTTGGATAAATTTGGCAGCTTGCAGTTAGTGTATATTATTGTTATAACATGCATATTTTTTTTTTATCTGACGTGTTCTATATCCTTGAGCACCGCTCAACACAGGATCTACAGGACGAGATATCTACATCTACATACATACATATATCTACATCTAAATCTACATCTACCCTATATGAGCCTCTTACTTAACCTAATATGCTATATCCACTATAGTCTAAAAAATTTGCTAATATAGGCCTATAATAGTAAAACTCCTATGGATCAGTATTTTATAACATACGGTACATAAATATTTTAAGTACCTTAAGTGCAACGAAATTCTCATTTCTTTATTTCATGCTCTAGTAATAACAATAAGTTTTATTGGTTTATTACACTTATAAACAAAAACTCGAGATGAGATCCAATCTACCTACGTATCTGCAATTTTTATATAATGTGTATCTACAAAGTATTTAAAATTGTTTAACGCTAATTTGTAACTAATCTAACCAAAACATCTTTTACTGAACGAGTGTAGATGTAGATGTAGATGTAGATATCTCGTCCTGTAGATCCTGTGTTGAGCGGGGCTCTAGGGTAGACTATAGAACACGTCAGATCAAAAGATACATGCATATTATATCAATAATATACAGAAACTGCAAGCTGCCAAATTTATGCAAGCTGGAAATATTCCTCCAAATTGTAGAAGGTGTGAGTTATTAAAAATTTCTTGACAGATATTTTGAAAGGTTTGCTTTTTCTTTGAATACATAATAATTTAATGTTGCTTGGAACCTTGTTATATATCTTTATTGCAGAATAATAAGCACCCTTCTGAAAGAGTTCTAACGAGTTAGTTGGTCTGTATAGATCATTCATGTGAGTACGTCCTTGTACACTAAAATTAGTTTGAAATTTATCAATATTATCCACTACATAACACATAACAGAGTAGCCTATACATACTCCCCTGTAAGAGTGAGGACTTTTAATTTTTCAAATAGCGATTTACAAGATTCCCTTTTTTTCTTTCCACATATTATTCTTATTGTCCGTTTTTGTAATCTAAATATTTTCTCCCTATGGGAAGAGTTGCCCCAAAATATTATTCCGTACCTCATTACCGAGCGAAAATATCCAAAATATAACTTACCGTAAGTAATGCATCCTGTTGTAATATATTATTCAAAATTCGTAAAGCAAAACACGCTGAACTCAGTTTTGGACTTCTCATTTCTATGTGTGTCTTCCAGTCAAGATTTTGGTCAATTTGTAGTCCTAAAAAATTTACATTGCTAATTTCTTTTATGATTTGTGTTTGATAATTAATTTCAAGATTTGAGATACGTCTGTTTTTTGTCCTAAATTGTATAAAGTGGGTTTTATCAATATTAAGTGTCATTTTATTACCCAGAAACTCGTGAAAAGCCTTTGTAGCTATTCTTGATAAATGTTCTTGTGACGTTCCTGTTTCACTACAGTACACTAGTAGCCTACACACTAGTACTAGTACACAAGTACACTAGTATCATCTGCGAAGAGCAATACCTTTGATTCGTCACTTAAGTTATGGAGCAAGTCATTAATGAAAATTAAAAAGAGCAAAGGTCCTAGTATTGATCCCTGAGGTACCCTATTCTTAACAACCCCTAAGTTAGATTCATTTCCATTTATTATTACCTTTTGAGTTCTATCAGGCAGATATTATTTGAACCACTTCAGTGTCTGTTTATGCACATTTCATATTTCCTTTGACACTTATAGGTGTAGTAAACAAGCATAGACAGCTGTGTAACTAAATACGAATTTCAGCTATACTACACAACGAGCAAGGTTACTCCAATGCCACAATTACGACCACAAAATCATGCTAGATAACATGTTATTAAGAAAAGAAGGAAATCAATATTCTTGAACTTACCGACGATGACTTTCGTAGCTGCAACTCCTTTCGCAGCAGCCGCAGCAGCTGCCGGTCCATGATGTAAAAAATCGGAAAGGGAAAGGGAAGATGCGATGATCTGACGCTTTTCTTCGAAATTTAAATAATCCAAACTATTACTTCGTTGAGGGGTCACGATAGCCACAGCTGTTGGTTTTACGACCGCCACCATATTATTTCCACCATTGCTTGGACTATCACTATTCTCCGGAGAGGACTGTTGTCCTGGAGACGGAACCAAATACACACCACTAACACGTATCGACATAATGGCAAACGATACAAGGCGCTATAACACAAGAACCACACTCGAACACGTGCTCTCTTCTAAACACGATATACTGACATGGCTGCTCCTACACACGAGGCTGTTGCTGCTCTTGATACTGTGGAACCAGATTCATGGTGAAACCCTCTCCTTTTGCAGTAGCCCTACCGATCAATACTAAACCCCGCACCTGTTTCCCCTTCAAAACCATTTAGATTATGGTTGTGCGGTTTACCATCGACAAGCCACAATAATAGTTACTTGACTATAGCGCGACTAAAATTTCACATCATTTAAATGGTCAATTTCTTAGGACTCATCATACATCATTTTAGATATCGGCACACACATGGGCGACACTGAACTGGCAGCTAACACTTTTACATCACATTCAAAAGCAATATTAAACCATTGGCTTTTCCTTATGGTATTCCTTTCAGCACCACTGAAGTTCTGTATTTTACAATGAGGACGGATGCTCGTTGATGAAGATATTACACAAACTCCGATTTAGAATATTTTTATTTCTTGAAGCCGTGGCAATTAAACGTAGAAAACACACTTATACTCTTGATTGCTCATATAGCCTGTGATAGTTTTGTTGCAGCACACATTAGATGTTGCCTAACAAACGTAGTGACAAGTACACTCAATGGAACGCACACACATCGACCTTCCCCCCTCTTCGTTCGCGTTCTGCCACTCTACTGGCGAGCGAAGTACGAACGAAACTCCAATCCACTCGACATGCCCAACACAGCTCCAGCGCCGGCCGACCTAACCAAACGAATGACGGGGAGAAGAGAATGCTATGTTTCTATCAGGTCTACCAACATCTACAAATCCACACCAATGTCCCTGACTTACAGACACTCATGCAAGGATGTGAAACAACTTTGTGTAATACCTTTCCGAAGCGACCATGTAAAAGGAATTTGTTTCCAGAAATGACCTTCGCTAGAAATTACCTTTACCCACAAGGGTACTTTCCATCAGCAGTTGTGTAGTTGCTATAATGATTTTACTGGAATTCTGTCATTAAATATACAGGAAGTAGAATCAATATGGAACTATTTTGATAACATAGTTCCTAGGCCGGTATTTTACAAACCAAGCACGATAAACTTGGTTTTTATAATTATCTAGATGGGTGAAATTTCAAATTAGCCGTCAAAAGTATACTTTTGAGTCTTGGATTCCACAACGAAATCAACCTTTAAGAAATTATCCGCAACCGCTGCTAATAAGCAGTCCCTGGGCTACTGACAAATTTACCCCCTGTTAGTTTCCAACTCGACATAAAATTATTAACCTTAAAATGTTCCTATGTATTCACAAGCATGTGCCCACGGCTTCACCCGCGATTATCAACTGTTAGAATATGTTTTATTTAAATAATTTATTTAACAGAAAACTAACTATAACATTATGTTTATTAACATTTACATCATTTTTACATATATTGCATGAATTACAAAACTTTATTCTTAATTATATTGTTTTCCGTAACAAATATAAATAATTAAATGAACAGAACGAAACTTGCTTTCTTATGGAGATGAAAATTCGAAATGAAACGATTAAAACGTACCACAAACTCAGGAAACTTGCCCAAATCATGCATAAAGAATTAAAACAATCGATAATTTAAGAAACTAAAACACAGGGTTTGATGTAGCCTACACAGTACACTTCACGATTAAAATGCGATACCCGGAGAAAAAACCTCATATTTGAGTTCCTTCAAGTAAAATAAATAAATAATCCCTTTTAGGCAGGCCTACAGGCCGAGGTAGATTTCGAATTTCTTTTGGTTTAATTTATTGTCGCTGCGCACCACTCTTCTTCTTTAGCCTTGGCATGACAAACCCGCAATAATAACTGCAAAAAAGAGGAAAGAGCACTTTCTCAAACATTCAAATCTCGCCTGATATGAGAGCTATCGAGAAACTAGTTATTGATTTGTAGAGTACTCATCAAGAGCTTTTCAATGATACCCCACAAGACGTGGTTTCAAAATTTCGAATTTCCATCTCACACTCGTACCCCCAAATCCCCCGAATCGTTGGTGTCACTGTGAACTCCATAGGGAGTACTCTCATTTATTCAAACAAAGTTTCCCTCTATACTTCATAGGGGCCGAGATATAATTTTTTCAAAATTTCAACTCCCTCCCTCGACTCCCCTCTTGGGCCAATTTTGCTCATTAACGAATTTGTCCGAACTATTGAGCCTAGAAATAACATACTAAAATTTGGTTCAAATATCTTCAAAATTACGGCCGCTAGCGTGTAAAGATATATAAACTTATATAACTTTTTTTTTTTTTTGAACGGGCGGTGGTTCCGTACTTAGGGAGGCATGAAACGTAGCCTAAAGATATGAAAGAATTTTTCAAAAGTCATGACATGGTATCGATTGCAATAGGTAGATTTTCTTCGAAATCTACCTAAAAAAACAGCATAGTGAGTTTTACCTAAGTCATTCAATGCTCTTTCCTCCCGGTTGCTATGACAATTATTCTCACAATTGAATACTGTCTTGTTAATAAATTAGCCTAATAGGCTCTGCGTTCATGACATATGCACCGAAGTATAGTTTTATATACTAAAAGATTCGCTTCGCTCGTGGGGGCTCTCTATTACAGTTTAGTCATAAAAAAGAAGAGCGCGGGAAGACTTTAGAGTTTTTTCGGGGTAAAAAATAAAAATTTGAACTTTTTGGAACATTGCCGACTGTTACAGGCTAAAAGGTATAGCCTAAATCTACCAAATCTCAGGTTTCTCGCTCATCCGGAAGTAGGTAAAAACTAGGACGATTCATGGTATGTAAGTATCCAATTCGGAATTTGCCATTACTACTGAAGAAACCATGAAAAAACCCATGTCAAATTGGCCGGCTACGGGATTTGAACCTGGTCCATTACCATCTCGGCCACCTCGCCCAGTTTACGGAAATAATTATTTTATCGCTAGCATGTCTTCAAAGCCCAGTATATTGTAACTTCCAAAGCCCTATGAGAACACTGTATGTAATATTGTTGTCATGAGAACCAAGCAGAGACTTTAAAGTGCATCCGCCCTTTTTAAAGTTTTTTTAGGGGTAATTTTTTTTAAAGTTTGGAATTTTCTCGTCGGTTACAGGCTAAAAGCTACAAGTGTGCCAAATTTCAAGTTTCTAGATCATCTGGAAGTAGGCAAACATTAATGTCAGTGAGTGAGTTAACAATGCGGCTTTATATTGCAGGGATACGCGCACGAGCGCGACCAGCAGAGCAATATAGTGAAACATAATTATATATAATATTACAATGCTATATGCATGCCATGCATCCATATAATATTAAAGACAAATCATTTTTGAAGTGAAACTTCTTTAGCCGCTCTAGGAGTAAATCGAGAGCTAACCCAAACTTGCGTTGCGAACAAAATCGTCAAGAAATTAGTGGGGTGTGACAGAACAGACTGCACAATCAACCTTTACAATCAACTCAATGATTAGGCTTATCCAAAATTTAAAAAATCCAAAACTTATAAAATAAAAAAATCGAAAATCGAAAATAAAAAAAAATATAAAAATCCAAAATTAAAAATCCAAAAAATAAAAAAAATCAAAGATCCAAAATTAAAAAATCCAAAGATCCTAAATTTAAAAAATAAAAAATCCAAAATAAAAATCCAAAACTAAAAAAATCCAAAAATCCAAGATTTAAAAAATCTATAACTCCAAAATTAAAAACCGAAAATCCAAAATAAAAAATCCCAAAAATAAAAAATTCAAAGATTCAAAATTTAAAAAATCGAAAATTAAAAAATAAAAAATTCCAAAATTAAAAATTAAAACATAAAAAAATTTAAAAATCCAAAAATCTAAAATTAAAAAAGTCCATAAATCCAATATTAAAAAGTCCAACAATCCAAAACTGAAAAAATCCAATAATCCAAAATTGAAAAAATTCAAAAATTAAAACAAGTTTCACTTCTGTCGCGTGGCGTTCCACGCACACTTTTTTTCAACAAATTAATAATAGTTTCAGTAACACCCATTTCCATTACTAATATTACGGTGAATGTTAAGTATAATTTACTAAGACGCATTCGGTATACTCCATTCGTTTGTTCTCTCACTGAGGTATATCTAGGAACAATTCAAGCTCGTCCACACATATCTTACCGCATAACGTTAAGACATAAAACACCACAATTCCACAATTTTCTTTAATCTCATGTGTGAGTTAAAATTGAAGATATTTAGCTGCTTATTTATATCCAGTAATTGCGTTACTTGTATCTTTTGCAATCGGGATAATTCAGTGGGGACTATCGTATATCATAAGTTCGTAACAAAAAAGGTCCTCGGTTATATTCCAGCTCTAAAATGTGCAATGAATAACTCACCATTGAGTCTGCCAGAAATCTTCTCTCGTTTTGAAACACACGACTATTACACTTCCGCAAGAGAAAAGACTGAAAGGTTTGAAAACGATTTTCGAGGCTAAATCGGATAAGCTCACATGTACATAGGATAGTTACTTCAAAAACACAAAATTCAACTTATTATGTAGCTCACCATGTATTGCATCAGTTATTAAAGCACGCAGGCTGAGAGAGGCAGGACTTATAGCTCGAATGGAAAAAAAGATAGTATCTTACAAGATAATAATAAAAAAAATAGGTAGGTAAACATCTGTTAAAATAATCCGACATATACAGTATGTAGCCTATATTGCTCATACCTGTAGGAAACAGGCTGAAATCCAGAATCTTCGAAGCTAATGAAAACTTATTGCTCTGTGCTTTAACACCAGATTCTCAGTTCTCATCCCTATAGCTTGCAACTATCCCCCCACGCTGACATTTTGTGACCTTATTGGTTAGTCTATGGGATAAAGTGCAAGACCAGTCATTGCCCTTATGCCCCAACCTGTTGAATTTAATAGTAATTCCTATCCCAGCTCAAACTTATAGAGTATAAATTGACTACTCGATTATCGATCTACAAACTACTCCGAACAATCGTGAAAAGTAAACCAAGCAAGTGGTGCAGATTCTAACTCAAACCTTTCTTTATAAATTACGAGAATGCCAAGATAGCTTATAAGAAAACAATGTTTTAGACTATACGTACTGTAAAGTATATTAAAATACAAAGAGACAAAAGATTTGTAGAATCCTTATCATATCAATAATAACTAAGTTATATTCACAATACAGTTATGCATGTTTGATCACAAGAAGACTAGCTGACCAGTTCCTTACGCAAAAATTGCATCCACTGCCACATTTTCCCTGCAATAATGTGGTAAATATGCTGCAAATTAAATACATAAGACCGTTTTCCGGCAACCAATCTAGAGCTACAGTACCGGTACATACGTAAAAATAAATGATTTCCCAAGTGTACAGAATATTATTTTTCAGCAAAAGCTTTAAAATCAATATTGGGTGGTGTACTTTAACAATGACAATATTTTTTTCAGATCAAATACAGATTTTTGAGTACAGTAGGGTTTTCATTTTTTACACTAATCTCTCAGTAGATGAGAATTTAACATTAGAATAGTATTGTAGTTGTCTTAGGATCTGACCGAAGGAGATAAGTTATTTAGCATCAGAACCAGCAGCATGCTTTCATTTGGAGAGGAAATGAAGTCGTAGGCCCCAGAATTATTCACTGGCAGAATGGCCATAGGCTATGTTTTACTCTCAAATTGTACAATCCTCGCACAGGATCCTTTCATAGGCGATGGGTGGATTCAACACCACCACTTATCTTGACGGAATGAAAGATTGTTAAATAACTTAATCTCAATTGAGACAGGTGAGAAGCGATATTCAGCTGAAAACCGTCAGGCTTACATACAGATTTTTATTCGTTCTATACAACTGAAATGAAACATTAAGCAAAGCGAGGTGGTAAATATTCGAATTTATTGCCGTCACAAGAAAAATTATAATTACGAATAAAATTAGATAGTTAAGGGGCTAATTTTATAATTCATAACTCTCATGAGAGTAACTTATTCAGAGAAAGAAAGTCAAAATTTACATAAGCGAGTTCAGAGAAGTGAATGGTTTTGTTAAGAAATTGTAGGCCTATAGTGCATATTATTCAGGTTCAGAAAATACCTATAATCTAATAATATCTAATAAGTTTGACAATGTTATCTGTGATAATTAGCAAACTGCTTTCTATGATCTATAACTTCTTTGAGATGCCTCACTAAAGTGCCGGTATATTTTATTTTAGGAAAATTCTTATAGTCAGATGCAAAGCACAATAAACGTACAGAAAAATCTAGCTACTTTCTCACACTATAAACCATTAAAATAAATGTATTACGTAAATACATATATTAACTTATTATCGTCCTTGCTTTTATTCCTAACTCTCTGCCTATATATCCTATAGGTATGTAAGATTGCAGTAAAAAATCTAATGAACATAAATACATATATTAACTTATTATCGTCCTTGCTTTTATTCCTAACTCTCTGGCCATATATCCTATAGGTATGTACGGTTAAAAATAATAAAAATGTAATGAAAGTTTAAAAGACTTCATATCGTGTGAATAATACGGTTGGAGAATACAGAGAACCTCAATTCTTTATTCCGCCGGAGGTCAGAATTCAATTATTCACAAATATCATCCGTCATTATGCTATAATACATTAAATTAATGGACGATACTTGAAGAAATTAATTAAACAAAGCATAAAAAACGAACTGTCGCTTGGATGAAACATTCCAGGAATCGGATAATTTAAATGTAAGTATTCATTAGTGTAGACTACAGTAGGGGGACACGACAACGTAAAGCTGCAGGTATTACCGATTTTGCGCTAAATCCTGCACTGCCTTGCTGATATATATTTTTCCCATATGGAAGGCGTATAGGCCTATGTAGAGAGCTGAATAAAATAAAAGTATAAATGAACAAAAAAGTCTTCATAATAGCATCCTACGCTCTTTAATGGCATTATAACTGACGTTTTTATCTGCTGGTCATGTAATTTCCTGCACATGGAAGTAGTTCAAGGTAATATAGCTTGCGGACCAAAAAAGGCAATAAACATTATTTATATTTCCATAACAAACATTTACACATTTAATATACAACGTTGCGACGCCAAAACGTTTTCTAGAACTACAATCAGTGAGAGGGTTGGGTGACACAACTAGCCTTTAGGACTTACATCAAGAATTTCAGCGTTAGATTCCGGTATTTAAGAATTTTTCTGAATCGAAAAATGTATTTTAACTATATGTTTTTTTTTAATTCCAGTGATTAAAACTCTAATCAATATTCAATACAACACAATAACAGTCCAGGCGATTATTATTCGGAATTATCAAGGGAGCCTGCCCAGTACAGTTTTGATCGAAGAAAAAATGTAATACTACCAAATCTGGATTCACACAGTATTTTAAAACTCTAACAGGAAAAATAGCCCACATTACAGTGATATGGTAAACGGAAGAAAAACGTTGACAAAACGAGATTAATAATATAAAAGGATTATTCTGCAGTGATGGCGGTTTACAGAAGCTGAAGGTTCATGAATAAAACTGTCGTAAACAACCACGGTGGACTTTTTTTTTTTTTTTTTTTTTTACAGACAAATCCGTAACCTGTGACGTTAGAGTACTATCGAATGAAAAACAACACCTCTAGTAGTATTTAGTATGAATGCTCAACAAACTTTTTCTTTTTAGTTTAATTTTTATTTCGCCTTTGCTCGATTGTCGCTCTTGTTTGTAACAACCTATGCTTACATACCAAAATGATATGTGTTTATTATCTGTAAGTAAATACGTAAAGAGAGGTAGATTTAGTACTGGGGGGAAAAACACACAGTAGGCCTATGGTTGGGCACAGGTCGATATAAATTATGATATGGAACAGTTATATTCCCTGCGGATAAGAAGGTAAAACTGTTAAGTCATAATATTATTACTACATAAGAGATCAACGAGGCAAGGGAAAAGTTGACCAGCCCAGCCCCAATGGCACTTCAACAATCGTCTCAAATTGGAAAGGTAGAGTCAGACAGAAAATAGCCGGGATTTAAACCCCAGATCTTCGGCTCAAATCCCGGCTATGGAATTGAACTGTTTAGTCTGACTCTACCTTTTCAGCTTAACCCACACATGGCAAGTGTGAAAGAATTGTAATTCCAAACGTCCCAAATGTGCGTCTTGTCAGAACCAAACGGAACGCACTGTATTTATTTAAATATAACTTTTAGAAATTAAATATAAGTATTGCTAAGCACAAAATTTACAAATTTACAAATTTTCTTTTTTCAGGGCATAGCGTCTGGGACTTGCACACGGAAGGTCAGGCCTAGATCCCCGATGTCGGCAATCCCGACTGGGGTTTCCATAGCTTTCTTATTTTCTTTCAGGCAAAGGACAGTCCGTCATCCGGTCGCCACGAATGCCGGAGCCATACTGGCACAAACTTACGTAATTCCTCTCTATTGTTAGCCGAGTTATTGAAATTACTTCAATAAAACCCGTCTTTCATTTTGGCACGATTGCCTCCCCACGCCCGGCACGGATTTTAAAGACTTTTTTTCTCATGAAAATTACACAATAATAGCATACAAACACGGACTACTGTACATAGAGTAATTCAGGAGCGACCTAAGATGTTCTATGATGTGAGGCCGTCACTATTTTAAAGGGAGAAGCCTGCCCACACTAGAAATTATTACTGAAGCCATTTCCGTATTCAAGCACAGTTGGTAGGCTACCAATGATCGTACCTTTATTTAAATACTAGTGTAGGAAGATACAGAGAAACTATTTTTTTGTCGTACAATGTACATCGGTAAAACGTTCAGTGTAAGGTGTTGTTTGATTGTGTTACGGGAGATGTATAAAACTAGCTTAAAAGGCCCGGTGACGCTCGTGTTTTGTATTTTGACATTCAAAATTAACTAATGAAGAACTTTCGATTTTCAAACTCGAGGTCCTTAAATAGGTATGTAGAATAGAACTTTAACTAGCATGTACGAGTACGAATTTCAGTCCAAATTTCAAATGTACGTAAAATAAGATATTGTCAACAAATTGTACATTTTCTTCATATATATATATCTTGGGTCAAAGTGTAGTCGGAAAGAAATCTACTTTATGCTGTCAATTTTACATTACATGGACTATGTGTGCCTTCATCACGATAGTCCCATGTCTAACAATTGACTGAATTTAAATTAATTGCTGGGAGATAACACAGACGACAGTAGAAGTGAACAATCGTACCGAACAAACTATGTAAATCACCATGACATCCTTTGCAGTACAGCGGGCTACGCCTGTTAAGAACGATTAGACTACGTGCAATACTCAGCTGTCGGAGAAATTGCCGCACAACCTAGGCGTATAGCGAGATCCGCCTGTTAAGAACGAATAGGCTACGTGCAATACTCAGCTGCCGGAGAAATTGCCGCACAACCGAGGAGTACATAAAGTTTCGAAAAGGTTTGATCATTTCTTGCAAGTTGAAACCTACTTGAAGCAATCTTCGAACATTATTAATTTTGTCATTTTTCCTTCTGTGTTTAAGATATTTTTCATAAAAACTTACAGTTCCATCTTTCACTAGAGTTTTAGAAATAAAAATTAAAAATCACTTATCATACCTTATTTAGTTATGCAAGGAAACAGCTAATTTACGCATGCAACTATGCACTAAACCCTCAGAAATAATAATAGCTAAACACTTATAATCTCACTACGGAACGCTTTAAAACACTTTTACATGAGAAATTCACACTTTGATTTATACCTTCACTTTTCAAAACGTTCTGAAAAGGAATATTAATTTTTTATTATTATTATTGTTATTATTGTTATTGTTATTGTTATTATTATTATTATTATTATTATTATTATTAAGACGATTAATTCTTGACCCTATAGTTCGCTTCGAAAAGAACTCAGATCAAATTAAGGGAACTGATAAAGAAAATAAATTACATTTCGAACCGTAAATTCCATATTTAGGAGGCAAATACAGTACAATATTTCAAATTGGGATTTAATGGACTGTATTGTACTGTACTAGCAGGTACCCGCGGCTTCGCCCATAATTAATTGAAAAATTAAAAATTAAGAGACTCCCGCAATGGTATCGCTTTATTCGGAATGATTAATATGATGTAAATAAATAACCAGAAAATTTAATTTTTATTAAGTTTTGAGGCTGGGTGACCTCACATCATGAACTGATTGACAAAAGGGCCTAAATGATGATATATCATGCCGCTGGTTGTCCATAAGGCTTAATTATTTGGGTGGGTTGAGAACAGCACAGTGCAAGGCCTCGCCGCTGGATATCATGGCGCTAGAAGTCTATGCAGAGATTATTGGGGTGGGGGTAACTCTGGGGGAAGTGGTGGGAATGGATATACCTCATGTAATACTACTTACATTTATTTAGACCTACACCTGTGTAATTGGAAGATATAATGTTTGGTGCCGCACATTGCGCTTAAACTTTATTAACTTTAGAACTAAGACCACGAAACATTATATTTAATCATTTTATTGCTTGTTTTTATTATTCAGACTCTTGAATATCATCCAGCACGAGTTCCCTGCTATTTTCCATAGAGTTAATGTGTATTCAAGAGGATTGGGAAGCCGGATTCAAGAGTTATTATAAGAGCTTTGAAACGTCTTCGCTTAAAAAGAGAGTGTGGAGAAGCTCTTTTTATGATAGAAGCTAAAATGTCGTAAGATCTTTAAAGTTAATGTTACCTGAAACTCAGGTACTGTATACAATAAAATTAGGCAAATTTACGTGTTAAAAGTGCGATGGATTTCTAGGTTTTTTTAATTCTATTGTAAATTCAAGAATACCTAATAGGGAATAACCTAACTTATCTTATTAATTTATATATATATATATATATTAATCGTATGAAGGTACACTGTTAAAACCTAAATTATGAGCCTTCTTAATGCAACTAGTTGAACACGGCTAGACACCTCATAGCTTATACCCAATACTTCAAGTGAAGTCAACAACAATACAGGTATCCACAGTTATCAGTAGGCTATTTTCATTAATCTTATCATTAGTGCCAGGATTTATTATGGCAAAATAAAACAGTAAAATGAGCAAGCAAATAAGCACAAAAAATGCAAGAAAGAAGCACCAAAATAAGCAAAAACAAATTTCATGATAATAAAGTAAATTATTACTTATTAGTTAGCCTACGTAGAATTTTTATTTTACTCATGGTTGTTACAATAATACAAGCAAGGGAATCCGCAGATTTTCTTTTCCAGCGTCTGTTAGTGAAGAACGATTTGCAAAGTGAAAATGTTTTTTGTACATCAACACAGTTCTTCTTCAATCAATTCGTCTTTAATGTTTGATTCTTCACTGGAAATTTTTTTTAAAAATGTGACGGAATGTTTTCTAACCCTATAACTCTATTAGCCGACAAGAGAAAGGAAACCGATTATAATGATGTCTAGGAGTGAAATAAGCACCTTCAGTGTGACAATTTTGAGCAAAATAGGCCTACACCATTTTAATCCAAGGTAAAAAAATAATCGAAACAGTTTTTTTCCTCTATGATAAGCAAAATAATCATTATGAAATAAAGTTGAAAATGTTGTCAAGGTATGTCTTATTTTTGCTTATGTTTAGGAGTCCGACAATAAATATACATTTTGCTTACAAGATCGGGCACTGATTATTAATATTAATAATTGTATGATACAACTAATTAACCAGAAATCCTGCATATTATCCGAGATTTCGAATACGCAAGTAGGCCTAATCTATATTATCTAGATTAATAGAAGTTCTTCTATATATGTAATAGGTTGTGAGTCCTTAGTAGGTATTGAATTTACAATACGAATTTAAAAAGGCTACTAAAGGTACACTTTTATTATAAAGTTTCCAAATTTGTCTATGTTTTGTGTATAGTAGGGTGTAAGCAATCTGAATTTTCAACTTGCCTATCCATTGTCTACAATGAGTTACTTGAATTTCTGACATTGCCGGTAACATTAAAATTAATTATGGGTATTTAAAGGAACCAATGAGACACACCGAGTGGTATTAAAGGATCTGGGTTTTAATGTGAAGATAGAAAGACTTAGCAGTCCCATTCCAAACATCCCTATAATACTTCAGGCGACCTCGCTCCTAAGTTGGAACATTCAGAAAAAAAATTAGGATGCAACTAAATGTGATGCTTAACTACGGTTTCAGGTTAACCAAAAATTGTTACTACTTTAGTGACTGGTTTTCTGCATTTTACAGCTCGACGTCGAATAAATACATAATCTTTAGAGGGGATTTCGTCCTGGGCAGGTATCGAACCTGGGCTTTCAACTTGGTATGCTGACACCTAAACAACAGGCTTAGTAACTAATAATTTAACTGCTTATAACCACGCGTTTTTCCGGGGTTTTTCCTCACCTGTGAGACAAATGTCGGGTAACGTTAGGCCCTTGTGGTCGCCGGATATCATCTGGCCGTCATTATCATCTTCATCCCATCCTCGCCTTGTTTGGAGTAAGTGTGTGTGTGAATGATGTGTCTCGTCCTATGTGTTCGTGTTGCCTCGGAGGTGGCTCGACATTGGGCTGATCACTCATCCGGGGAGGCCCTCCATGTCCTTGTCTAGTCAAAAAAGTATGTATGTGATCCATAGATAATCTCTCTCCCGACAGGTCGCGGTCCTGTAAGGCCCGGGCGGCTTGGGTCGCTTATATGTCCCTAAAAGGGAGAGGTAAAACTAAAGGAAAGAAAGGCATTAGCACAATTTAAGATTAATGGAAATGGGTAGTGAAATTTTAAAACCAGTGGCTCAAAGGTGACAGACCAGGTCTAGACTTTTCAATACTTAATACGTACAAAGCTACAGTCAACCAAGCAGCAAATTGTATGCATTGGCTTATATCTTTTCTTATAATTGCAACCTGCTTTACATAGTATTAGCATCAGATTCAAGTAAAGCATGTTTAAATACTCTGGCGCCGGCGGCAGACACCTATTAAACGCATTTGCTGATTCAAGATGCTCCGGCAGTAGTAAACACTGTGCAGGGAGATAAGACTTGGTGGAACCAATTACATATTCAATGCGTACTTCTCAAGGCGTGAAGGTAACTCAGCCTTGTAATTACATTATGTGCTTTTTTATTCTGATTCAAATCCCCTGTCCTCGACCATCCTACTCGTAAAGAAATCAGGAAGGTATTTATATCACCGTCTTCAAAGAGAACTTGAAGACAAGAAATCTGCCTAATTTGGGACGGCTTTTTCTTTAGCTCTATACCTAAAAATAAAATAATAATACATATTATATAATCCGGTCTCACACGTTAAAGACTTCAGGCAAGGTAATGCTATGCTTCCTTCACAACCTCCAATGCCCGTAAGCCAAATGATGAAAAGCTTCGTCTGTCCAACAACAAAAATATGTGGTAGAGTTAGGCCTACATAACTTTCTCTAACCTAATATTATTTATTAACTTTCCCATTATTATTGTTGTTATTATTTCTTTTCTTCTTTGATTGCTATTCATTTTTATAGTTCATTTATTACTATCTCATATTATTGTATTAACGTTTGTAGCATTTCTCTGCAATTCCAATTTTTTTGAACATATTAGTGCTTCAATCAAGTATTTTCATTTTCCAATTGAGCAAAGTGAAGACAACAGCGCTGTAATTTTAGCATATAGCAGACATTTTTATGAAGATATGGTTGTCTTTTAACATTTTTAAGGCATTTAAATATTTATTAGGACTGATAATCATTTATATTATTTTTGACAAGTAATTTATGTTGCATTTTAATAATATTAAGAAATTTTAACTGATATTATTAAGACTCTTATGTAAATACAAAGTCATGTATATTACAGTATATTTACCAGGCTTTAATTCCATGATAGTTTTTATAATAATTTATATTATAGCATTAGAATAAATATTATATTATTGTATTAATTAAGCACTGGTGGAATATAGATAATATTAAAATATTAGTGCTATAAAATGTACATTTCTGAGTGGTAAAGAAGATCTCAAGGCCTTAACTCTTCCACATAAAATAAAAGCATTTATTATTACCATCAACATCATCATCGTCACCATCATCTTCATCATAATCCTAACTATACAACTCTATCCCTTCAGAATCTGTAGAATATGAGAGCGTATAGACAGACTACTATTGCTGTTTCAGCTCACGCTAAGGTTTTCGGTACCCAAGACGTAAAGCCAGGATTTCGAAAGTCTTACCGATAAAACTTTTAGCTCTTATTGTTTGAGTCAATTCCTTAGGCTTTGCTTATCATAAGGTAACAGTTAATTCTGAAGAAAAGACTCACAGTACAAAAGTATAGACCTAGAATCTCACCTCAAAACAGCAGAGGAAGGGAACAATTTCGGAAAGGGTAAAAGATGAACTGGCACACCTCGGAGAAATAGCCTCTGGGAAATTCGGAGTCTTTTAGCTATATTATGAAATAACAAGACTTAGAAAATAATTTAAGCTACGAACTGAGACTAGCAGGCTCTCTTCTTAAGAATAAATACATCCTCTCTTGCAGCCTAACAAACGGTATTCATTTGCCGTAATATGTTTTCTTTCTTTACCTTAGTTTTACCACGCCCATTAAGCGACCCACGCCGCCCGGGCCTGCCGTAATACTACCATTATTAAAATACAATTTGAAACAACGTAATGCAGGTCCCCCTGAAAGTCTCTTCAGTAACACCTCTACTTATCACACGAAGCAATACAAATGACTGACTTTAAATTAACACCCATCCAGACATTAATTTTGAGTCTGTTAGCGCAAGGTTTACTTTTTAAAAATTTTATACAGTGAATTCATTGATCTGTATCGAATTTCTGTAAGTAAAAATGTTTGGATCGCTATTCATGCTTTCATTGTAGGACCTATGCTATAACTTAACTGCGATTTAATTGTACAATAAGAAAAAAAATTAACAAAGGCTTGAGAAATAATAATTCTAAACGTCTTTCCACGCTGTTAATCGCCATTTTGTCATAAAGGCAATGGCATGAAAGTATTATTTAAAAATCAGTGAGTATTCGGATTCCTAACCTTTCTGAAAATCGATACAGACAGCGGCATAAGAAACCCTAAGGAAATATTTTTTGTAGATAGGAGTACATGTTTAATATGAATTTCAAGATAATATTTTCCCTAAATTTTAAGAACTGTCTTCAACAGCTTCAGTCTCTATACAAGCCAAGTCCCTTTTTCCTCAGTTTGGCATTTCAAATATTTTTTGTTTTTGTTTTTGCTGTTTATACTAACATCTACAGCTCTTATTTGCTCAATTATTTGATGAATACAGTTCTATCTTCTTTTGAATTTCTCATATAATTGACCATAAGCCTGTTCCAAAACTCGAGACACCGAAGCTCATTTCATAGGCTCAAAAAGGTAATGAGTTGTCATCACTGCGCTCATATAAGCATGGGAAAAAAGCACAAAGAATAGTTTTCCTGACAGTTAATAACGAACAGAAGGTGAAGGAACGTTTATTCAACCATAGCTACATTCACTTGTATTATATAGGTACAACAGAGCGCCTGGAGGCTGCATGACAAGAGCGCTTCCTCTTCCCAATGTCATTTTTATTATTGAACACTTCGCATCACGAATTGCATCCTTGTTAGTCATTTCAGAACAAGATGCATTACTTGCTTTTATTACCCGCAGCATCACCACAGACTCTCATGTTTCAATTATTATCATCCATCTGAAAATACGGACACAGGAAATGACTTAACTATTTACAAAATTAATTACAGTGACTTGTTTCTGATTAACCAATCCAAAACATTAACATAACTGAATATTACGAGTGTAGGGAAGTCTCCACAGCTTGTTCACTAATTACCATTCACTAATTACCAATATCGATTTTTGCTAGTAATCGGTAGGAAATCCATTAAAGCAGCGTTTCTCAACCTTTTTGAGCCCGAGGACCTCTAAAATGTCTAAAAAATGTTACGGACCCCTAATTTTACTTACCACTTTTAAAAGAAGGCCTATATTCTTAATATTTGGGCTATTAATTATAGGTCATTATAACGAAATATGTGAACAAAAAAATTTACTTCTTTACTTTCCACTTGCTTTATTATATTTTTTAATTATGTCTGCGGATCATCTGCACCATCTTCGCGAGTGGTCCGCGGACCATAGGTTGAGAAACGCTGCATTAAAGGATAAATAGATCTTTCACCATATTTCATACGATGAACAATTTTCATAAATATTAAGTGCAGTAAGCCTATAAATAGTTCAGGAATATAATACATTATTAAAATTAATAAAATTACGGTATGGTTGCTATAAAAAGGCGAAATAATACTTCCGGAAAAAGTTATCTGCTAAATTAATTTATTAAAGATTTTCCTTCCACGAAATAGCCTCTGCAATCCACATGGCTGAGTGGTTAGACCGCTGGGACCCGGGATCGAATCTCGGTTGATCCATGTGGAATTTGTGGTGGACAAAATGGGGTCGGGGCAGGTGTTCTTGGGGTGCTCTGTTTCCCCTGCCATTATAGCATTCCACCAAAGCTCCATTCATCATACTATGACCATTGGTTGCAATAAAGGAATTATTAATACGCGTACGTAGTTTTTGAAGATGGAATTTCTGCAGAAAAGAACGACAAAGGAACGTCTGCTACAATATTACAATAGAGAAGACACAAACAATTATCTGACGGATGTCCTGTAAAAATGCATTGAAACACTCGCAACGTTATCAGTTTGTCACAAACATCAGATAAAAATAAAGATTAATAAGAGTTCCTAATAATTCTATACTACAACTGCTGTGTCTGTTAGAGGCTAAAACGAACATGCCATGTTTTATGAGCCCATCACTCAATATAACAAAGGGAAGACTTTTAATATCGGTAGTAAAGTTTGCGTAATAAAACTTAATCAACTTTTATGGCGTTCATAGTATAAGCCTTCAAGTGCACAATTAATTGAGTTCGATAACTCTAGCCGTATTAGTTACTATAACTGAGCCGATGAGACATACCATGACCTGCGCGAGAATGCCACTTTGAAACCACTCCACAAGCTTAAATTGCTACCGCAAATCTTCAAGCCAAGCTTCCGCCGACCCAGATATACCTACAATTATACGTAAATTGTTATGTTTAAGATATAGCTTACTGCAAATATATCTGTTATGGCCTGTTATGCATAAGTTAAGGAAATTTGTTTATTTTTCAAAATATCGGATCATTTTGATAGGTTGAAGTGTACAAATTAAAGGCCAGGGTATGGAAAGCACGTATCATGCATAGGCCTATTATGGGTACCAGATGTAGAACAGAATAAGGAGCTACACCCATAAACATGCATACACGACGGCATCGTGCCAGCTACTGTATTGCAGTAGTTAGAAGCATGAAAGCACGCATAGCCCAACCTAAAAAGTCCTCGAAGTTCGGTACGGACCAAGCTTCTACTTCTATTATCTCCCTGTGGCTTTCTCTGGCACTTTCGCTCTAAGAAAAAGCTATTCTAATGTAATAACGCTGTCCAGAGACTCGAAATTTGACGGCATTATATGTACAGAGGGATTAAGTTGTGAGTCAGCCGCCGTGAAAAATGGATGTGACAAGATGTGAACAGCTTTCTTAAGTAAGAATAGCTTTTTCTTAGAGCGAAAATGCCAGAAAATGCCACCAGGAAGCTGGTGGAATATTTGGTAATAAGGACCTTCCGTACCGAACTTAGAGAGCCATAGGCCTGTAGAGTTTAAAATGCTGTGACTCCGCCTTGTCAATATAAAAGTTGTAAAATGTTAAAAATCAATTCGATCCACTTGTGGTCATCTTTAGTGATAAAATTTGTGTTTATCTACTCAAGCTTCAGTTCAGAGCTAGCGAACATATCATGTCAGTCCGACATGGTCATCATCTTATTGTTTAAATTTTATCACTAAAGATGACCACAAGTGGGTCAACATATATGTGACTTTTAATATTTTACAACTTTTATATTGACAAAGCGGAGTTACCACATTTTAAACACGAGGAACTGAAGAGAGGCCTAGGAAAAGACGAATTATGAGGGTGTTCGCAAGATCAGTATGTTGTCCACTAGTTTTCTCTGGAGGGGGGGGGGGGGGAAAGGACACGCCAATAGAAAAACCATTCATCATCCATATACAGTAGATATCATAAGCCGGATTTAGAATCAGTGTATTCTTCAATACACACTAGGCTGTATGAGCAAATGCTTGTTGCCTATAGTAATAATAACACATTTTAAACAATTGTGTTATAGCTAGACCTGGGATTTAAAGGCAAATGCCTATTTTGTTCCTTATGAAATAACATGAAAATTTTAAAATGTGTGGACGTTTCATGATAAATCACTTACATTTGTAGAGTTTTATAGTGCCTAAAATGCCTATTTGAACCTTTAGAGCCTATTTTACTATTTTAGTGCCTAAAATGCCTATTTTGTACATTTAAAATAAAATTCTACTTCTGTATTTTTTACAATCTTATAATGGACATCCCTCAATTAAAAGCAGAACAGCAGAGATGGGTTTTTCGCAGAAACTTGATTATTCCAATAGTCGCTAAAGGAATGCTGACTGACGGGGGACTACTGTGTCAAATCACCAGTGAAAGAACTTCTGTTTAGTGACTATAGTTCGTGAAGCCTAATTTTGCAGTTAATTCTGTTAAGAATAGGTATACCACATTTCTTGCTGTAAAAAAGACCATGTTACAGTTTAAGTGTATATTGTATAATTTTAAAAGTTTATTTTCTATCTATTTATAAATTTTTAAAGCATATTTTAAGTGCCTAGTTTCTCTTTTAAAAACCTATTTACTTGTTTCAAAAGCCTACTTTAGGTGCCTAAAACTAATTTTTAAAGCCTAAAATCTCAGGTCTAGTTATAACCTAAAAAACAAAGGCAGTGGAACTTATCGATACGAGGTTAAGCTGCAATCACCGTTATCATTTAACGGACGGAAATGAACGCGGAAGTAGGTACATGCTCAAGCATTGTAAATCTAGCAGGAGTTAACCACAAGACACACATAAAACAGTCCACGCGATTTTGATAAACGTGAGTCTGAAGTAGCTCTGCTGTAACGGCAAAACCATTCAATACAAACAAAATAGTACACTGAAACAGTTGTGGAAAGTTATGTTTCGTTATATATTTACCACATATTCTTAATTAATTTTTAACACATCATTATTTATTTATTATTATTATTATTATTTTTAATCATTACAAAATTTTCTAATTATTACAAATTACAAAAATACAAATTATCACAAAATTATTACAAATACAAACATAAATAATAGGAACACAACTAAGTTATTCAATTACAAAAGAGTAATGTTTTCCCCGCATGAGCATAGCTCGTGTTCGCGGTCAGTTCAGTCATACGAAAATTATATTATGAACATTATATAAAAAACAAACATAGGCTATTATAGTTTTAGGCAAAACAAAAAAAATAAGATTGCTCATATGAAATAAATACATGAATAGAGATACGAAAAAATAAATTACAATATCATAACAGAGATTCAAACAAAATACCTCATGCTAAAAATTTAAAATTTACAGTTGAGAATGAATAATGGAATGAATAATGGAAAACAAAGTGAGTAAAAGTACCATTACAAGTTAGTTTTAATCAATTCGAGTACTTGTTTTTTAAACAATTTATTGTTTAGTGGTGTCAGATTAGGGTTTCTTTTAGTAAAATTTATGTATAGCCTTGGTCCGAAATTTATACTATGTCTTAGACCTACTTCTGTAGCACACTTTGGTTCGAAAAGAGGACGCCAGATATTGTACCTCCTTGTAGTGATTTCGTTATATATTTCGTGACAAAAAAAATTACCAATTTTGGTACCGTACTTACAATTCCGAGCCCTAAATCAATTGTCAGCTCACTTTAAGAATACGAAAAAACTTAGATAAGTTATTTACATGAGTCGAAATGTTTTGTTCAAAATATAATGTTAAAATGATACAGTAGGATGACATAAACGCGAATATAGCAATTAAAAATATCACTTTAGTAATGGATCAAAGGAAAAGCCAAGGGTACGAAAACCGAGCAATTTGTGCCATATGCCCGGCAGTTAGTTATAACTTCAGGATTATACCAAAGGTTGCGTAGATTATACTCCATGGAGTTTACGAGGAGAATTTCCGGTCATCAGGCGAACGAGGAAACGCTCAAATATAGCTCACAAATTGGATGACACGCGCAATAAAGTAGGAAACGTAAGATAATGGCTTTTACTGACCCACGGGTTAAAATACAAGTGACACATCTATGAAAGTATAATTCCCTGCAATTCAAACAGTTCACGTAAGATGAGAGGAGGTCTAGCTACTAACTTTCAAATCAATAATTCAAGGCTGCTCCGCTGAATACAGAACAATGAAACATAAGACATAAAATACATTCTCAATACGAAAGCCTATTACAAATCAAATTGAAGAGTATATTCCAATAGAGTTGTAACTATTGTAACTTAGATGTCGTCAAGTGTTTATTAAATCATATCAGAAGCCACAACAGAAGCAGTGAAGCGTTTTTAAATATCCGTATATGAGGGCCGCTCCCTTCATTTAGTGATTAGACCACTTGCTTTTCAAGGCTGGGACCCGGGATCGAAACTTGGAGGATCTACCGGGAATTTAAGGGGAATAAAATAGATTCGAGGCAGGTTTTTCCGGGTTGTTCCCGTTCCCTGCCACGTTTCGTTCCGCTGTTGCTCCTTCTGTCATAACACGGCCATTGGTTGCAGTAAGGAAATTATATATCTGTGTATTGACTAGTACATAAGCATAGGTTGTACTTCAACTCAATACATATCAATAAATATTTGAATCGGTGTACTCACCTGAAACACAAAATTCAAAGTAAATGGTTAAATTTGTACTATCAACAGGGAATTTTAAACATTATATCTACAATATCGTTAAGGTTGGCTTTATGATTACACTGTGCAACATCCATTTTGTTACGGACGTACTAATAACCAACTTTGGATATTTTGATAACACTGATTTCGAAACTGCATTTGAAAATGTTCGATTGCCAACGGTTTTATGTACATGTGGATAAAAGTCTTCACAAATTTTGTAATTATAACTGTAATATCTAATTGATACAAACAAATGATATGACAATAAAGATTTGGTTGGACATCATTACACGTTTTCCATATAATTCGATCCTCCTGACCACGAATATGAGAACAAAAAAAAATTGTTGGTTCCGGATTTCGAGAAAATTCCCATTTTAAGTCATGTAAAACTGTTTTCGGCTTTTAAAACAACTGTTTTAAAACCGTTTTAGTGCATTTTCTCGAAAGCCGGAACCAATAATTTTTAACTGTCATATTCGTGTTTATGAGGGTCGAATTAGGCCTATATGGAAAACACGTATCTCATGTATCACTAAATTTTATTGCTATATAATTTATAGTTATTATTTGGTTACTACTATTGCGCAGAAAACTGTTTTACATTACTGTAAAATTATTTTATCGAAATCCGGAACGAACAAAATGTTTTTATTGTCATATTCGTGTTCAGTAAGAAAATCCTCTTTTCGCCTCTGTAGCACACAAAAAGTAAAAATTTGTCGTACAGTGTTATTTAACGACGGAGATGTACTGCAACATGTATCTCAGCGATCTAACGAGACTCAGGAAGAACAATCTACATGTAAACACACCAGAGATTTTTTTTTAATATTGTCAATTAGCCTATGGAGAAAGGAACAATACAGATGTGAACAGTAATTAGCATTTTCGTCAAGCCTATAAATCCCAATCGTAAAATAAACGGTAATCGTGCATATTATCTGATATTTCAGTTAAACGAACATTAACTACAATAATTGAGATTCTGTACTATTAATAATTTCCTCCTTGAATTAATTTAGTATATCATCACAAAACCTCCAACTTTACAAATATGGATAAAACCTGATATATTATAAGAAATGTAAACAAGAATTTGTTACAATGAACTAGAGGTCAAATTCTACACCTTCAAGACTCAAAATAACCAGTTATTAGTAACACTATAGCGGGTACGGAAACAATAAAATAATTCCATTAACACGTATATAATGATCGTAAGTAACAAGGATACAGCACGGAGAAGAGTACAATAAAATATGTTAACCTTGTGTTGTCTCGGATGCAGGTTTTCATGTTTTCATTGCTCCATCGATTTTTACCTCGATCGAGCTAATAAAAGTCCATAACTTAGTTTTAATATTCATAACTAACACCAAACTTATTAAACACAGATTACTGGATCATCACTTCACTTAATAATTTATGTTAAGTCAAGAAAATTGCTTAAATTCTGTAGTTACAATAATTTTCCCATAGGCTACCTCTAGTTGCATAATGTAGCCTAAGCCAGAAAAAATGTAAATCTCTTTCGTTAAACTGCTTAATAAGCCACACATTTTATAGAATTAGTGAATATGTTGACACTGTTGACATTTTAAGATCTCTTCCATTATGCACCATACCCTTAATTTTCTCATACTGTGAAATTCTGAATATTATGAGTATCGTAATTGCTATGTATTATAATTTGTACTGTATTATGCATATTTTATTGTATTTCATAATTAGGAAAAAGTCTCTTGTAAACAACTGTTGCTCGTGGAATAAATAAACTACTGAATCGAATTCAACAAATTGAATTGGCACTTCAAATTTGCATGTGGGCTATTAAGAATGACACTGATACTTTCTATTTGTTGTTGATTATGCCTGTTAAAACTATTTATTTTACGTAGACAAGGATCACAACCTAGTCTTTGTCACAACCTGGAAAATCCCTCAAAGAAAGATATTAATATGCAGTAAAATGCATGATTTGAATTAGATATTTCGACGTGTGAACACGTATTTATTTTCACGTAAGAGAAGCCACTTAAGAAGGAAAATGTTTAGTCTATCGTACAGAAGGAAAGAATTCCACAGATAATACAGCGGGCAAGTGGCCAAAACTGAACGACCTTGTCTACGTTAAGTTGGGGCAGGCCGAAAAGCGAGAATTGAACCAACAGAATTTCCTACTGCGGTTTTTTCTTCAATAACAGCTATTCATGTCTAATTTTGATTACTGCGATTACTTATTAAGCGACTTATTAAGCGATCCCAATGCTAACTTCTCTTTATATATATAAACTACCTAAACGTGTTCATAATATGTGTATTTGATTTATCTGCGACATTACAAAAATTGATCATATCGAGTCATCTTTCTCAAAATAATTTTGGATTCAACTTAAAGGTCTCTCATTCTAAATATTACATACATCATCTCCAGTATATCTCACTTCCCGTTAACACAAATTATCAGGGCATCACACATTGGACACTCCTTCATAACTTAGTACACTTCTCCTATGTCCCGAATCTATCGATAAACTCGTCCACTCTCGTGGGATTACAAGTTAACAACAATTTAATTGGAAATATTTATAAATCTAAAAAAACTGGCATACATATTCACACAATCTACATACTTACATCCATACACTCAAAAGCAATTTAAATTTTCTACGTTATAAAAACAATTATCTAAAAGGAACAATTATAGAGTTCTTTTAAATGAAAATTCTGATTTCTTTCCTGTGATGTAAGGTGGGGGGGAGTTAAATATTTTGGATCAATAAGAAGATGATTCAAAGAGTTGGAAAGTGTGCTTAGAAAGTGTTATAATGTTATCGTTCTATGCGTTATAGGAATGATAATCAGAATTAATTTTGAAAAAGTTTCAATGTGAATAGGCAAAAAGTGCAATTTGGAAAATGATAATGTAAGGTACAGGGAAGAGAGCGTTTAAATAGCATTGAACTTGACCCGTTTAACTTCAATATGATTCGGATTAAACAGTCCAGTGAGCTAATTCTAACACACTGGTTACATGCGAGTTCAGCAAACGGGTAGTTTCGAATCCATGACCGCAACAACCCTCACATCATTGGAGCACAATGCCTACGTTACAATTGTGTACTGCATTAATTTATAATTTTACAACGTACCCTCTTCCTGGCCATGAGAACATGCAAACGTTGCTAACCACAGAGCGTACGCTATCACTTGATTTCAGGTGCTGGAATGGAATTTCATGTTTTACTATAAAACACAACCCAAGATATTTACTCATATTCTAAACCATTGTAGTAGCCTCGATTTGTGTTAAATTCTAGCTTCCCTTATGATTATACTGTACAGTATTAGCTCAGTATAACAAGTGACGAAACTTTATCCACAGAAACCGAATAATCGCTGCTATAGCTAGGTAGATTAGCAAACGACAAAAGCGAACTTGGAGCAATAAAGCATATTACCACTACTAGTTTACATTATAATCGTGTAATACAGCTCTAGGCTAATCAGTTCTACAAATGCTTAACGGATGTCCAATGCGTTGAGAGTGACTTTCTAAAACATTTCCGTAAAAACTTGAAAATCTGTGAACTTAATTAAATTGTAAACAGAAATAAAAGTTTAAAATTTCATTTTAATATCTTCAATTTGTTTTAGAGAAATTAATTAATTAGCCTATCTATTAAAATCACAATTGAAATCTACCTCCTCCAAAAGATATTAAAACATGAACTTGAATGTTTTATGTAAGATTCTTTGATGCTTCTTTACAAATTTACAAATGAATTTTTTAATTGTTTATAATTCTTTATTTAAATTATATTTTACCCAGAGAAATGAAAAGTTTAAGAAAAACTGTCGTGTGATTACTTATACAAAATATATATTTTTAAGGATCTAACGTTTTTACAGAAAGTCTTATTAGTAATAAATTATACACATTGTAAAACATATTCTGATGAAAAAGTCGTAACTACATCTCTATTTAGAGAAATTATAGATTTTGACCGTGGAAAAAAAACATGCAAATTGAAACTGAGAAAATAGGCGAATAAAGTTTGCATTCACTGCCACGGAGGTTTAAAAATGTGTCAGCAGCATTTGTTCCATAAGCCCAAAATGTATAAAATTTTGTACATAAATTTTAGGATGTGCTTGATTTTTTTACACTAAGCCAAAATGGCTTAATCAGCACTTCTGTCAACCCTTAATCTGCGTTGTCTGGAACCAACGTAAGGCAAGGTGAACGATCAAGAAGTTTACACCTCACTTTTAGTTTTATCCATTGTCCTGTGAGCTCGTCTCGATATTGGGCATAATATTTCATCAATGTTCTCTCTTAAGTAATTTGAAGTAATTATCTTTATAAAATATTTCAATTAAGACTTTATTGAAAAATACTTCTCGCATCTATCACTGACGCGTTCAATGCATGCTGTATAAGCAACAATTTTCATTTTTATGCAATGCTTTATAATTCCATAATTATCCAATTAAAATTGAACAAATATGGTTTTAAAAGTTTCACACACCTGAAATTCCGTACGTAATATAAGCATTTAGAAAAAGATCGAACTGTGAAGATATTACTAATAATTTAACATTGAGATTGTGTCCAAGTTTGGAGTTTACAAACTTACACGTCGGTTTCCAACAGGGTTTAAGCTAGGAAAAAAAAAACCTGAAGCAAAAAAGCGAAATGGATTTTAAAAAAGCCTTAGCAAATTGCTAAAATACAAATTTATTGCTAAAAGTTAGTTTTAACTGCATTTTTTTATGTAGCTTCAAAATAATAAAAATAAAATGGTACAAATAACAAACTGAACTATAAAGCAAATTATTATTTTTTTTTCTTTTCAAAACACTTTGGTTTGGAATATAACACTTTTCTATGTAAGAATGTAAGAATTTCCTTTCGCATTTTTGTGAAAGTGGCTACAATTTCTTTCGCATTCGAAAGTTTACTTTCGCATTTCACAAAAAAAATGCTATCTTAGCTTAAACCCTGGTTTCCAAACGGGAAGTCTGGTCGTGCCGTATGGATTTGTGGCAGACATAGCTGCACCAGGGTAAGTTTTCTCCAGTTACTCGGTTTCTCCCAGCTACACATAACTACACCATTGCTCCTCTATTCTCCTGTCATCCTCGCCTGAAATGTGCGGCATTGTTTGTTATTATTAATTATTATCGTTACCATAGTATTATCGTTTAGCTTACTTTCTTGGGTTTCATTTGCATGTGTTATCTCAAGTTGAAGCATGCCTACGTTTATTAACTTACTGTTTAAATAAAAAAAAGGGGATAGTTTCCAGGTTTATTGACAAGTTTATGAGTCATTGTGAACGTTATTTCCATTTTTCTGCAGTTGGCTGCATTCATGGTTAACAGCGCTTGCGTGGTGAGCGTGTGACCCAACCTGAATGACAATCTGTCGATGGAATGCAAGACTTGAGATAATCCTCCCAGCAGCATCCAAAGGGATCTACTATCCATCCGTTAATGTTGATGTAAAGCTACACTGGAGGTGAAGCCTGAACATCGCATTTCAATTATGGGAATGACTTGAACTAAAATACTCTGAAATAATCATTGTACAGGTAAGGGGAAAAAAAGCGGACCGACTCTTGTAGCTAATTTCAGAGCCTTGTGATACGTAAATAATTGTAAGAGATGTAACGGAAACGTTTGTTTGCACAAACAATGCAAATTACGTGAAATTATTTCTCAATTCAAGCAATTTATCGACACTAGAACAAATTTCAATACATTCCCTGCCATCCTGTGAAAACTTAGGTATTTTAGTCGGTCCCCTTTTTTCCCCCTACCTGTACACATAGAAACTGAAAACTGACTTGAATTAAAGTCATGCGGAAGTCAGCCCCATAGCCAGGGGTGGGCTAGAGGGAGCGTTGCCCCCTCCCCCAAACTATTCTTGTCCCTTCTAAATTTTTTGCATTTAAAATCATAAAAATCTGTTCAACCCGTACTTCGGAATTTTTCTTTAAATAGCTTATAAAATGTACAGTAAGCTACATAAGCTTTTATTTGTGATAACGTTTTTTGATTTAGACTACGACGATATCTTACAGTATAATTAGATATATACATACTATAACTTTGAGACCAATGACTATAACACGTTAATACATTAATGGATTTTATAAAAATGAAAGAAGGGAAGGTAATAATAATCTTATTAGAAAACAAAATTACTTCACATGCTTCTAGCACTTTATTCACTGATTCCCAATAGCTGTTACGAAGAAGTGTCAACTTAATACGTCGATATTATAGCAACCAAGGAAAACATGCACATAAAAATAAGCAACTTTATTGAGTAAAAATATAAGTTATCTTAATGTGAATAAATCTGAAAGGAAATGTAATTTAAGAAATATGTAGACTTTATTTTGAAATAAGCCGTTGCTTCTAAAAAACAAATTTGTAGGCCTACTGGCAGATTTTTGCAAAGGAACTAATAGCTTGCTGGAGTACAATCTGAGGAAGTTCGTATCGCAGTAGATAGAAAACAGTTTTTATAAATTCTATCTTTCCAGTTATATGAAGTTGTAGCTTGAGAGTGGTTTGCTACGAACTTTCCAGTAAGTTGAAATGGTTTAGAAACTCTCGAGTTTTTTTCCAACCTCTTGAGCTATACAACATCGATCAGCACAAATAACACTTCAAGATCGAAGAGCAATTACAAAAATCTGGGATACGACGTATAGAAGACCTCTGCTAAGTCTACACGCCCAATCCATTGAACAGCAAGAATGGGTGTGATAATATATAGCAGCTGAAAAAAGTCTTTATCGACTTCATTAATGGAATAGTTATTCTGAAATAAATAAATAAATAAATAAAAATGGGATATTAATATATACATATGTATTTATATATCGATACTTAATAGTGTTTTCGTCGCGGCCCTGTAAGGCCCAGGCGGCTGGGGTCGCTTAAATACAAAAAGGAAGAGGTGAAACTACGACAAAGAAAGAAAGAAAGAAATAAAGAAAGAAAGAAAAGTGTTTTCATAGACGCACTGCTCGGAGTAGTCTATGAAAATACTACGAAGTTTGCTTTCAAAGACTAAGCTATGAAAGTTTGAGGAAAGTCTGATTTTATCTTAGAAGATTTTTGGTGGAATGTTAATAGGCAAGTGAATTCCTATGACATTCCCAGCTTATCCTATCCACAAAAAATCAACTACTTTTTTCTCGACTGTTAATTTATGATGGGGTACGCTATCTATTATGTAGAGCACAATGAGCTAATGTTCATACAAATGTGTTACTAAATATATGTATATAATATGATAGCAGATATTACGATGTACAAGTTCGCAATAGTGAAGCTTAATGGCGACAGAAGAAATTACTTCTGTTAGTTGCAAGGTCCGTAAAACTAAACCATGTGTTTAGGCGGCAAAAAGTTACCGGAAGTCAGCGCTGGGAGTTGTAAAGACTGAATAAGACATAAAAATTACTTTACAAGGAGGGGAAAGAGCATACTTCCCCATGGGGCGAATTTCAAGTCGGCGGATATACCTTATATGAAGTGTTTAATGCAGTATTAGGCTAGAACTGAAGAATAAAATAAATAAGCCTGTTAGGAAGACGCTTAATAGGCTGCGGTGAAGTGCTGTAGGATGTTATAGGTAACTTGCGTGTTCCAAGAAGATTCCATGTAGCCTGAAGATTCTGCCAGTATCGCTTGCATTTCAACGATTAAATTAAAAGAATCCTTGTCACGCAAACGTAGTAGACAGGAAACTCGTAAAATCAAACAGTGAAAGACGAGAACCGCGAATCGGAATCAAATTAGAGATTTTATTCATGCGATCCAAGCTTTGCTGCATCTACTTTTTTCTTTCTTCTTGTAGCTTCTTCTCTCCTCACACCCTCTAAGGGCTGCCGCACATTGGGCGTTTTGTGGTCGCCACCGGTGGCGACCACAAGTAGCGGGAAGGCTTTTACATGGAGTTTAAATGGAGTAGCCGCACACACGACCACTGCTAACGCCAACGTCAGCCACAAGCTGGGGGAAAATCTTGTCTCGCTGCTTGTGGTCGCCACAAAACGTCGGGTATAGGCGCACATTGGGCGTTAGTGGTCGCGTCTATTCCCCCTCCGGCGTTCTACACTGGCATAGAGCTCCCTCCTGAATAACTTGGGTTCCTAATCTATTGCGTGCCCTAATGACTAGGGCAAGGCATAAAAAATAGTAAATAGAAAATATGAAAAATAGAAAATACATTCATGAAATAAAATATTTAAAAATTAATAAGTTATCCCTCATTACTGATAATTAGCTTTTTGGAAGTAATGTGTTGAGAGGAATTTAATAAAAGAGAGGGCATTATATTTAATTTACAATAAAATCACTCTTTTTTTCTAATAAAGTAACTAATTGAAACTGGGATACATGAATCTGTGAAATTTAAAATGAATACAGAAAATCTGAATGGACGGAGTTTCTCAAGTGAAAATTATTTTCTTTTGCCTGAAAGTAATGGTTTGTATTTTTCTACTGGTTCGTCTGAAATAATTGAAGAAACAGAAACAGCACGAAAGGTAAACTAAGTAACAATAAAATTCAAAATGAAGGAAAGTAAAAATGAAGTAAAGAACTAAGTAACAAGTCCTGTGTTACTTCGTTTGCTATTCTACTTTAAACATTTTTTTTTAATATTTATTATACGTCTATTGTCTTTATAGTTTGTTATGCTGCTATGAACATTGTTAACGATTATGTTCTTTATTTTGTTTTTGTTATGGACTTATTTATTTATTTACTTATTCAATGTTTCCTCCAGAGATTAGCACATTTAGACAATGCGAAATACACTAATATATTCATTACTAGCATGTGTCCGCGGCTTCGCCCGCGATAATTATTTCAAAAATTAAAAATTAAGAGCATAATAGTTAAATCATTATATTTATTAACAAATAAATCACGTGGACTACACACCACGATTAGATAGCGTCGCTTGGAAAAAGCGACCTCAGAATCGAGTTGCTTGTCCCAGAAAGCCCTTGTATAGTTTCGTTCAAATCGAACAATGTTTGACCATATTTAGGCCTATTTTGATTGCCCCTCTTCCGTCTATGTTGAAAATTTCAGATATATGCGTGCCTTGACATTATAAACAAATGAATCGACCTGCATGGGTTTTTATTTCCAAGGTATGACAAAAATAGCCAAAGCCTAGATAGCGTCGCCTGGTAAAAGCGACCTCAGATTGGAGGTCCTTGGCCCAGAAAACCCCTGTATAGTGAGTTTCGTCCAAATCGAACAACATTTGACCATATTTAGGCCTATATTGATTATCCCACTTATAATAATAATAATAATAATAATAATAATAATAATAATAATAATAATAATAATAATAATAATCCTCTTCGGGATTAGGTTGAAAATTTCATATGTATGCGTGCCTTGACATTAAAAACAAATGAATCGATCAGCGTGAGCTACAACATTCAAGCGATCGCGGAAGTTTCATATCCAAGGTATGACAAAAATAGCCAAAGCCAACTGTAATTGATTTGACATTGAAATATATTACTGAAAACTGATTCTTCGAAAACGCAAAAAATGCACGTTTTCTGCCCGTTTTTCACTCATAACTCGCGAAGGAAAGCTAACATTAAAATTCCGGCTTCGAGGTGCACTTTCCGACCCTTTAGTCCATCTATGTTTAAAATTTCAGATCTCTGCGTTCAGTAGATTTCTCTGGGCATCGCGGACAGACAGACAGATAGACGAGGGAAGACAGACACTTCCTTTTATTAATATAGATTTCTCTATACAATTCATATAGGCCTAATATATTACATTAATTGTTATTAACATGGAGTAAAAATAGTTCAATCTATATTATTTACAATAAATTCATTAACTAAATAAAACATCATGCAAATAAAAATTTACAAAGTCTTGCTTAACACATTTCAAAATTATAATTACATAAATATTTAAATCTATATTAATAAAAGGAAGTGTCTGTCTGTCTGTCTGTCGATTTGGACGAAACTTACTATACAGGGGTTTTCTGGGCCAAGGACCTTGAATCTGAGGTCGGTTTTACCAGGCTATTATGCTCATTTTTTTATTTATAAAGTAATTATCGCGGGCGAAGCCGCGGGCACATGCTAGTCTATATTAATAAAAGGAAGTGTCTGTCTGTCTGTCTGTCCGCGATGCCCAGCGAAATCTACTGAACGCAGAGATCTGAAATTTTAAACATAGATGGACTAAAGGGTCGGAATGTGCACCTCGAAGCCGGAATTTTAATTTTCGCTTTCGTTCGTGAGTTATGAGTGAAAAACGGGCAGAGAACGTGTATTTATTGAGTTTTCGAAGCATGAGTTTTCAGTAATACAAATCAATTACACTAGGCTTTGGCTATTTTTGTCATTCCTTCGACATAAAAGCATCGCGATCTCTTGAATGTTGTAGCTCACGCTGGTCGATTCATTTGTTTTTAATGTCAAGGCACGCAAACATAATATGAAATTTTCAACCTACACCGAAGAGGATTATTATTATTATTATTATTATTATTATTATTATTATTATTATTATTATTATTATTATTATTATTATTATTATTATTATTATTATAGGGATAATCAATATTAGCCTAAATATGGTCAAACGTTGTTCGATTTGGACGAAACTCACTATACAGAGGTTTTCTGGACCAAGGAACTCGAATCTGAGGTCGCTTTTACCAGGTGACGCTATCTAATCGTGATATATAGTCCACATGATTTAGGTGTTAATATAATGATTTAACTATTATGCTCTTAATTTTTAATTTTTGAAATAATTATCGCGGGCGAAGCCGCGGGCACATGCTATCTTAAAATAATAAAAGGACGTGTTTGTCTGTCTGTCCACGATGCCCAGCGAAATCTACTGAACGCAGAGATCTGAAATTTTAAACATAGATGGGCTGAAAGGTGGGCGAATGCGCATCGAAGCCGGATTTTTAATTTTAGCTTTCGTTCGCGAGTTGTGAGTGAAAAACTGGCAGAAAACGTGATTTTAGCGCTGTCGAAGCATGAGATTTCAGTAATACATTTCAATGTCAAATCAATTGCAGTTGGCTTTGGCTATTTTTGTCATACCGTGGTAATAAATGCATCGCGATCGCTAGATTGTTGTAAGCCCACGCTGGTCGATTCATTTGTTTAGAATGTCAAGGCCCGTAGACATATGAAATTTTCAACCTACACGGAAGAAGGATAGGCCTAAATATGGTCAAACATTGTTCGATTTGGACGAAACTCACTGTACAGGGGTATTCTGGGCCAAGGAAATCGAATCTGAGGTCGCTTTTACCAAGCGACGCTATCTAATCGTGGTATTTAGTCCACGTGATTTAGGTGTTAATAAATATAATGAGTTAACTATTATGCTCTTAATTTTTAATTTTTGAAATAATTATCGCGGGCGAAGCCGCGGGCACATGCTAGTAATACATATGTTGGTCCTGAAACATCGAAAGTGCAGGAGCTGGTGCTCGGGGGCAGTTCCATTGTTACGATTATACAGGCCTATGTCTTATAGTAGAAGTGTGATGTTGAACTAAACTTAACTTAAAACTAAGAAGTAGACAAAATATAATAAACAGGTAATAGAAGAGAGTGGAAAAGGCTGAGAACCATGGCATCATTCAAGTGATATAGTCTAAGTAATAATAGTTATAATTAATATGATGGTAGTACCAGAAAGAGAATATTTAAATTATAGGAAAATTAAAGTTTGTATTTTTTAATTTTAGATTTAAAGACTCCATAACTACATTAGATTACACCTGGATGTAATGTGATTTTAGAATTATACACACGAGGACCAAAAATAGAGCTATGTGACAGACCAGCAGAAGTGAAACATTTTGGTTCTACTAAATTAGGCCTACTAGTTATATTTCGTCCTGTGCTGTGTTCATGTGGAACAGCTAGAATTTTGTCTTATTTTTATGGTAGAATTTTAATAAAGGGTATCTATAAATTTGGTTATTGTTAAATACATTAAACTCTGAATAGATTAGTTCAATTGGTTAGTCCAGCCGCTTTTTAAAGTAAATTTTGATTGTACGTTTTTGTAACCAAGTTAATGGAGTAGGAAAAGTTTTAGAAATGCTACCCCATGCAACAATGTCATACTGAACGTGAGTAATGGATTCGACTAGGCCTAAATAAAATATGGCCATACAGTTACGGATATTTTCAAATTGATATTTTGCTTTTTGTATTTTATTACATATATGAAATGTGTTTATCCCATTTCAAATGTTGATCAGTAATAATCCCCAAAAATTTTAATTCTGCAGACAATTTAAGAGAAGGGCATTCAGAAACCGTAAGGTCTTCACAGTCAGAGTTATGAATAGGGACCGGATTTTTAGGTTTTTAAAAACACTGTTTTAGGTTTTCCATTAGGTGAAATAGTTTTTTTTTATGTTTTTTGTCCAAAATATCGTTTTCGGGTAGAATAATTGGTTTAATGAATTTGAATGTGCTACATAGGATTCAATATATAATACTTGTAAAGTTTAACTTGACAAAATTGACTTAAATTTGTGTAAACTTTCTTTAGGACAACATTATACAATTGAAGAAAGAAAACATAAACAATCAAAAGAAGCAGTGAAAATAAGATTGCCTCACATTTCTTGGTTACAGTATATCACTAAATATCTTTCAAGATTCTCATCTGTGAAGTTCTTCCTGTTATCTCTTAGTTAATAGTTAATAGCGCTTTAAAACACAGAAATCTATATCCTTGTTCAGACACGGCAACAATGATTGTTCATACGAATATTTTAAAAGGAATACGCCGGTACTCTTACGCTTCTTCTCTTGATACTGTCCATCGTAGACGACAATGGGTTGAACGAAACGCTGGTGGTATTAATTTCAACCCGACAAAAATTATTGTCTCTCCAAAAAATATCGATTTATCAACTGACAAACAAAAAAGACAAAAAAGTAGTCTAAATTAGATATTTTAGGTTTTATATCCCGTTTAGGTATATTTAGGTTTTTATACCCCATTTAGGTATTTTTAGGTGCCACAGAATTAATGTGGATGAATCCTATGGACGTGATTCGAAAAAGTGTATGAGCGCTTTTTGATTTGGAAGTAAGGAAAAAAATAGGTAAAAACCTAAGAATCCGGTCCCTAGTTATGAAGTATTAATTTTAAATGTTCGAGTGGATTTAATTGTTTTAATTCAGAACTGTTACAGAGAAAGCCGGTTCTGGGTAGAAGTGGCGACCACTCGTGGTCGTGTAAGCTTCTAGTGGCGACCACCGGCGGCGGCGTTTGTGGCGGCGTTTGTGGTTGACACGACCACAAGTGGTCGCCACCGGTGGCGACCACAAAACGCCCAATGTGCGGCAGCCCTTCTGGTACAGCTCTTTTGCAAGCACTCAGAGATATGAATAGACGCTTAAGAACGGATGACATCATTAAAATGAGAATAAATTATGCTCAATGCAGCATATGAGGTAGACTGTTACTTGAGTGACTTTGTACTGCAGATTCATTTCATTACTATTTTATATTCATTACAGCTAATGATTGTATAGTCAACCCCGATATAATTCCTCCTTTATAGTGCAAACCTCGCAAAGCACAAAGGAATACTACTCACACACAGGAAATTTCTTTACTGTGTCTATTCACTTAATGCCAACATAAATTAATGTCATTAATATTTTTAAAATCTGGCCTCAGAGATTTTTTGGAACTGCTATTGAGTATTGACAATAAAGATACTACGTATTGTCACACGATATAAAAAGTAATAAGTACTACACATAGGATATGGTACCTTACTGGAACTTAATAAATTACACTTCTGCATGATTGTGTTAGAGTGCATAATAAATTAACGGTTAATAGGCCAACCGAATGTTCTTAATAAGACAGAATTCTTTCTTTTAAGTGAATGTTACACTTTCCAAGTAATTTTAAAGTCCATCCATTTTAAAGTACAGCCACTGTACTGCGGTTAAAAATTCGTTTAATACCACCCTCGATTTATGCCACAAAATGTTATAGCTTGGGGATTAACTGTAATATTTGTCTGAAGTTACCGGCACATAAGAAATTCAACGAATACTTGTATGATTTCAGATTTTCCTGGCATAGCATATGAATAAGGGTTCTCGGGTTCACAGCCAGGTTTGAGATCTATTATCTTGGACGTTTAAGATAAGCATGCTGTCTCCATCCTCAGGGATAGCCTACTGTAGTGTTTCTACAATGTATAATATTGTTGGAAATCCATATTTACATTTCATATATGAAGTCTGCATGTACCAATGACTTTTGAATTTAGTCTATAATATTTTCTAAAATCAATCTTATCAATTTCTAGTATATTCTGTGGCTTGGTTCTAA
Source organism: Ectobius pallidus (assembly GCA_964059195.1). Classification (NCBI taxonomy): domain Eukaryota; kingdom Metazoa; phylum Arthropoda; class Insecta; order Blattodea; family Ectobiidae; genus Ectobius; species Ectobius pallidus. The sequence goes on from CAXKWD010000004.1 coordinate 61,694,452, forward strand.
AAGGGCCAATCATAAAACTTGCATTTGAGATAACTGACTCTGAAGCCTTTCTAGAAGCAACATTTTTTGCTGAGAACTTCCGACATTGGCCTCTAAGGTTTTAGTATTGTCTATTAATAGAAATATACATTGGCACTTTTATTGTACGAAAGATAAAGACTAACCGAGCTCAATAACGCATGGATCTCATTTTGCAAGAAATTGACATTGACCCTTTTAGAACTAAGCCACAGTTTTATTGTTTCTGCTAATAAAATGCTTATGAAAATGTCTATAATAGTATCTTAGCGCTTACAATTTTTATTTCCTCAAAATAAACAAGCAAACACGACACAGCAACTATAAGGAACTACAGCATACTCAGCGGAAGAATCAGAGTTGAGCGGAGAAAGAAAGGAAGGTTGGTTTGGAGAGAACCAGAAGCGTAAATTACGTACGCTATCGAGTGTGAGAGATGATGAGCAAGAACTGAGTTGAGGGAAGCGAGAAGTGCTTCATCTTTCCATACGACAAAAGCACACTTCCTTTCTACACCTAACAACAGTATGCTAAGAAAAAATGTCAAACGATAGCGTTGTGTCAAAGTAATTGCTAGTAGAAATTCACAAAATGCATTGTGTTTTGTTCTCTCCCGAGAAGTTCGATATGTACACAAGAGTGAATAAAATCAGGAAGTTGTAATTTCGCAGTCATCAATGTAGAATTTCACACTGTCAAAAGAAGAAAAGTCTGTCACTGTAGGACATAAAACTTCATACAACACACAATAAAGGTATTTTCTGCTGAATGCAAATGAACACTTTATTCATTTGAACTTCAATTAATGCGCAAGCGAATTAATTATATTTATTATCAGTGAATTAATTACAGTAGAGTCTCGCTATTCCGAACTAATGGGGACCGAACACTGTTCGGTTTAGCGGGAATTCGGAATAGGCGGATTTCATGAATAATATCAACGTATTGACTTGTTAAGGCGTAAAATAAGTGCGGGGACATCTGCTAGTGTCAGCTCTTTACAGCCTTGATCGGCTCGTGAACAGAAAAAAATCACTGAGTTTACTTAAGTGTGTGTAAATTAGTTATTTTTTGTGTTTAGCAGTGATTAAAAATGATTCTACAGAACTGAATAAATGGAGCCGATATGTGCTGTAAGTAACCAGCTTTCATTCCAATTCAGAATAGGCGGATTTTCGGAATAGCGAGGTTCGGGATAGCGGGACTCTACTGTATTATGAACATGTATCAGTTTAATTTTTCTAACGGGATTATTTAGTACAGGTATCATTAATTTACGTCTTATATTTTGAAAATTTCTCGAAGAATTTACATTGAAATTACTGTACTCCAACTATCCAAAACAAAATGTTTCTGTAAAATTTTAAATTACACCGCTATTTCCCCCAAGATTACCAAGGCAGAAGACAAGAATGGCACTTGAATGGGGCAGCCCAAATGGAATGTGATGCATTTCGTATTGTACTACACTAGATTAATTTAAATGATTTATTTTTATGCAAAACATCATAGTACAATAATAGGTATTCATATTACAAGTGAGATAAAATGAAGGTTATTTGTGAGAAGTTTAAACCCGAGTGCATGAATTTTGTCCGGGCAAAAAGTGTTTCTTTTATGCTTCTCGGTATTACTCAAGAATCACCATTAGAAACTGATCCCACCACTCCCCACCTCTGCTCCTCCCCTTTCATTTCGAGATGGTGGATGCAGCTAAGAGCCTCTAGATTCGTTGAGAAAACATAATGATTACAGAATTGATCTTAAACTTTTTCGATAAGGGAAATAACTTTCTGTTTGTTGTCCATGTCCTTTGTTCGCTTCAAATGACTGTATATATAATATAGAAGACACTATTTACAAGGGAATTTCACCAACCCTCCACTTAATATGTGTCTTATTCCCTCCCAATCCTTCGCTTCTGAACCTGAAACCGACCTGTGATCATAGGTGCCAGACTTTTGACATCAAACCGATACGAGTCGGGCTCATCCAGGGGCTGGTTTAGACATTCGCTGTGAACACTTCTTCCATCCCCTTTCACCTAGGCCCGAGTGTTGTTCATAGGCTATAACGCATGTGGTAAAACTTGAACTCAAACCAATATGAGACTGGCTCACTCAGGGCTTGTGTGGATCACAAATGATAAGGAGATTCGATGTCAACTTAAAATAGGGAAAAATACTAGAAGAAACCAGGAGCATCGGAGAGATTCCGTGTACTCGACTGTATGCTGCCTTAGAATCTGGTGAGTGTAAAACTTCCAAAACACGCATACTCATTAGTTAGTGATTGGCCGATCAATCAACAGAGTTCCTCTCGTTCCTAACACTGACTGCCTTTGAACGCCAACGCGTTCTTTATTCTTTAATAAACCATGGGCTGATCCATTTTTCATTGATATGTATGTACTCAAGTTTCAGCCTTCATATTTCTCTGTTGAAAAATGGGACAGACGCCAAGCTTTTATGAAACGGAGTAGCTTATGTCCCAAAAAATTAGGAGTAAGTTCGGTCAAAGTTTTCATAACTTCTACACAGATTTATCAGCAAAAGTAAATTTTTTAAAACTCCGACAGCGAAGTAAAGTCATTGTTATTTTTCTCTCATTTCTTTGCTCGCACAAATACACTCTGGAGTAGATCTCTCAAAGGAAAAGACAACGATGCACCATCTCCAATAGAGACAGCAGTGTGATTCTTATGTACTCTTTATAAAATAGTTTGATGTACTGTATATATGTATTTCTTTTTTAGAAGTAGCCTACCCATCTGAAACTTCAAGAACATCCATTATCTTCAGCTTCTTAAAAATATTAAGCACATAGACTACATAAAACAATGGCTGCTGTAAAATATAAACGCTTAAAATGTACTTAAAATCGCAACGTTATAAGAAGAAATTAAACGAGATTTCTAGAACACTTTTCACAGATTCATATAGGCAATGTATGCCGGATTTCTACGTTAAGAGGTTGAGTAAAACTGCTCGTTAATGACTGCTTCTTAATTGGTGTTATCTTCCTCATTTTCGACGTATTTAGGCCTAACTCTTGAGCAGGTCTTGCTTCAATTACTTGGTAGTTGGTACAGATAGGTAAGTAGTTTATATTTTCTATTTTAGTAGGCTATTATTATTGAGTTTGTTATAGTATTAGTTACTTTTTATTTAATTAAATTAATATTACGTAGTTCTATCAATCTTCGAACCCTATCCCACGATTATCTGTTGCGCATAATGCAGAATCTGATACGATCGTAATTACCCTAGCACTTCTCATTGAGTATGATCATCATCATATCATAGATGAAGTTGTTATTATTACTGTTATTATTAATAATATTATTTCGTGTTGTACAGCAGTGGGATGGAATAAAAGTGGAGAGACAAGCTGGCACCCGCCCATATCGTCCCACAGCTCATTGCAGCATTACAGATCTACACCGTTCATGGAGATCCCTTCATCCAGACGGGAAACGCCAGTTAGGAGTCTCGTCTGCCAAGTGTCGTGCACCATCGTGCTGCCTAATAACTGCGATAATCACCATGACCATGAAGATGTCTCCCGTAGTCTACGAAATTTGAACTACGAAATAATTTTGTAAGACGATACATTCTATTCTCAGTTTTTATTCTATCTACGCTTGAAGCAAGTTTCATAATACCAGCTTTGTGTTTTATTAGAATTAAAAAATGTAACATCAATTGGTGTTTTTCCATCTGTGGAGTAGTCTTCAAGTTTGGTCAAGTTGACTGCATCGTGTTCTTGCATAATCTGAAGAAATCTCCTGCTGCACTTCCGGAATTATCCACCGATTAGTCAATGTTAATGTCTCCAAGAAGAAGGAAAGGCCCTTCCACCACCGCTAGCATATCATCCAATTTTTGAAAATTACTCTGCTTACTATAAAGAAAAATTGAATGCAATTATGCAAAATTTGTACCCTAATTACGCTAATTATGACGCATATTTAATGAATATTTTCACACCATAGTCTATAAAAATCGACTACAAAACTTTAATAGCAACTTAGTTTTACAGAAAACTGTTTTCTAGTACCAAACTGTAAACCATTCATATTCTCTCTCATAAGATGTTTCGACATTTCAAATAACACATTAGTCCTCAGATTTTTCGCTTTCAGTGATTCAGTTCTTCCCTATGGCATTTGCCAAATTCCATAATAATTTAAACGATTTTCAGAAGATGGAATTAAATACTTTAAAGGAAGCAACACCTATTACTCAGTAATAACAGTTGTAATTATAGTAACGTATTCACCGAGCCTGTCAACGAATGTACCACATACTGACGTAAAAATGTTATAAGTTAGTATTATGATAAATTTATTATTATACATCTTTTGAAATCCCAAGCAGCTAGAGAAATCGAATCGAACAGCGTTCTAACTCAAATTGAAAACGTGAAATCTCTTTGTACTAAGGCTATGTTTATGTATGAAGGGACCAGAACAAAAGAATAAGAGAAATCATTTTCAGTTCAGATAAGTGTTTCTATTTTCCACGAAGTTATTCCATTGTATTAATCATTTTGTATTTCCCAATATGATATAATTTTTTCCAAGTAATACCAAACGATGTTTCGATTTCGTGTGGCTTGTATTTGTATATTAACCTATGCTAATTTCTTGAAACAGAATAAGAATTGAAAGTAGTACTATAATTTTGGTATATTCTACTTTGTTATTCTGTCTTCCAAAAATTCAGATTTTTTATATTCCATATTTCCGCAAATAAAGTGGAGTGGCTGAGTTTCAGGGGTAATTTTGCAAATACTTCTAGCATTGCCGAACACAAATTCAACATAACACGTCTTAAAGTGATAAAGTGATGATCTCCAGCGACACTCCATTTGCACGGTGGATAAGTATTTACTTCTGGCTACCAAAAACTTGGTCTTCCGAAAAAATAATAAACTATTTCTGGAAAAATCGAGCCAATGAAATAGGTGCGGCCCAACAAACTACAGGCATATAATCATTTCGAATTTCAAGTCGATAGCATTATTCAATGAGGAAAAAACTGCTTATGACGGACGGAAACCAAAACACAAGCCAATCATAACTTCTTAATATAGGTTACATGAGAATATTATAGGAGAAAAATTCCTCCGACCCTGGGACTTGAACCCAGGACATTTGGCTATTCGCGCCAATGCTCCACCAACTGAGCTAAGCCGGAGTTCAATTCACAGCGCCAGATGGAACCTCTCTCCTATGACCGATTTGCCCTAATGGTCTACCTCACAAACAGACAAGTTATGTCATATGTAGTACTGTGAGGCACACTAATTAGTGATTTTTGTGACCGGGCTCCCACTGTTATTGTACAGTTAACATTCAAGATAGATATATAAGCTTCCATGAACCACAGATTATTGTCTCTGTTGGACATTACTGGGTTCAAGTCCCAGTGTCGGAGGAATTTTTCTCCTATAATATTCTAATGTATGTCCAACAGAGACAATAATCTGTGGTTCATGGAAGCTTATATATCTATAGGTTACATGTTTGGGAAAGAAAACAAATATGACATTTTCTAGTTGAAAAAGTTGCATTAACTATGTTTTCAAAAGCAAGTTTCACTGCCTAGAATCACTTCCGTCGTTCTACGATCGAATTCAGAGCTAAAATCAATTCAGTTTCGTTTCTTCTTAATCTGCTTATCTAACCATTGTTTACTAACTCTTCTACTGTAGGGAGATCTTGATTCCATTAGTTCACATGCATTACACCCGGTCCCAATGCGATGCTTTTCTTTAGATAACACGTTTAAGAACTTGACATTGACACATACCTAGTCCATTGCGATTAGATTTACCCTATAAACCTGGTATAACGAAATTGAGTTCTTACCGATTCAACTATACAAAAGCCAGAAGAAACATCTCCGAAGATTTGCAAGATTAAAAAATATGACCCATTAAGGGTATCATCAGCCTGTAATAATTAAAAAGCTACAATTTTGAATTTATTGTCTATGATCAATGGTCAGAGGAGGACATCCTTACAGCACAGTCCCCTTACTTTAAGGTTGCAATTGGACACAGCCAAATAAAATGAAGTCTAAGAACTATACATTTTTTTCACTTTAGTTTCTTGAGGAGGTTTGTGAGGCAATGGGCTTACCACCCATCACTCAGTCCTCTATCTAACAATGAGCGCAAAAAATTAACCTACGTACCAGAAGCCGCCACTTCTAGGCCCTACGCTCCACCACAGGGGGTAACAGGAAAAAGTCAATCATCAATAGCCTATATTGTTATTTAAGTTGAGGTTTTTTCTCTTAATGTTCTATGTTTATATATTTTTATATTACATTCTTTGAAAAGAGCTATTACTGAAGGATTTCCTATTCATTTAAAATTTCAAAATTCGAATGGTTATGGACATTATGGATTCCTGAAAGATGTTTATGGCTAATTCTTGTCAAGTGTTTGAAAACAGTATTTTGAAACGCTGGAAGAAATTAACACAAAATTTCGTAATCGTTTCTCTCGCCCCAGATAGCAAACCAACCGTCTCCCATGTGCTGATCTTAAATATTTCCTTTAAGTATTGACAATGATGTTTATTTTCCCTGTCAATCTCCTTTGCATGCTCCTCATCCTTCTCGAAACCTATTGTTGGGTCAACGACCAATCTACAGTTCTACTTTCTCTTGATTACAATACCTACACGTTTGATCGAGTTTTCTGTTGACTGGCATACCACCTCTTCAAACACTTTGTCTTCCAGAAAAGCTCTGCAATACTAGATCTTATTTTATGGTGTCTATTATTTCTGAGCAGCTCTCCCTTACGGTAGTAGCCAATAATATGGGGTAAGGTTTCTGTCTCGCTGCAATGACGGCAAAGTAATAATTCGGAGATACGGAAATGTTTATTTATTTATATTACAATGCTAAAATATTTAATTTTTTTTCTGCTGTGTCAAATTCGCGAGGACTGGCAGTGATGTGGTAGCGATCTTGGCAATTGTTTCCTAATTTCTTAACAGTCTTAACTCCTAAATATGACCTTGTTGACTGTTACATCCAGGCTATGTAGTTATGGGGAGCGATGCAGACCAATAATATCCATCACCGACTCGAATCACTAATTTCCATGCCGTGTGATTACTGTTAATTACAAGGAAAAACATAATTAATTTAAAAGACAATTTCATACGTCACTGTTTTGGTCTGGGTAAACATCGTGTAGGAATGTGTCCTTAATATGTCAATCACAAGGGCTATTTCGATGAATATGCACCATTCCGATTTTCGCAAAATTCATGGTAAGTAAATATACAATACTGCATTTGCCTTTACGACTGGAAACCATGAAAAAAACCGAAATCAAATTGGCCGGCCAAGGGTTTGAATCCGGGACAACCACAATTCCAGTCGAAGACGCTACCATCTCTGCTACCTCGCTCGGTAGTAAATTAATCACTCCATAAGATGTAATAAAAATCCACATAAAAACTTCTGAAGAAAATGCGTTACTGATGAGTGAGAAACCGTGGTCTAAGGCAGTAGTTCCCGAACTTTTCAATCCTTGTACCTCTCGCAAGATAAAATTTCACGGACCCCTGAGTTTTGACATAAACCAAGCAATGAAAATATGCATACACTAATATTTTTATTGAAATGTATTAAATTAAAAAGGCAACATCATTATAATAGGATACAATTCATTTTTTAAAAAGTATTAAATCGAACAGGTAAAATTACAATATCAATGACTATCACAGTTTAATCTTTAATGTGAGGAATGAAGCTGCTGATGAGCAATTAGATAAGCAATGTTTGGTTTAATGCTTGTTAAATTCAATATTAAGTCACTCTTAACTTCAAGTTCCCATCTCAACTTTGATTTCAAATACAAGGTGGGAAAATGCGGTTTCACATAAATAAGTAGCCTAGAGGGAACATTACTAAGTAAATCAAGGCCTTTCTTGAGAGTTCAGGATGATCAGTCATGGTGTATAACCAAAAGTCTGTTAATTTTAATTGTGAGAACTGTAATTTAAGTGCACTGTCAGTTGAAAGTTCTGCCAAGAATCATCTTCTTGTGACGTGAAAGACAAGTTGATCGATAGTCCATCACAAAATATCTTATCCAAAAGTCACTTCCATATGTTACTAAGAACACTCCCTTAACTGCAAACGCAGTTGCTCCAAATGCGACTTAATAAAGACGAGGATCTCCTTTGGAACATCTGACATCTGGATGAAATCTGCCATGGAAAGGAATTGCTCAAAGATTTCAGAATCTAATCAATGAATCCACAGCTTCAGTTTCTGTGTCCATTGTTTTTATCTCGAACCAAGAATACAGTGATATTTGAGCCTTACAGGGGTCCGCGGACCACACTTCGGGTCCTCTGGTCTATGACCAACTTCAGTTCTAGTTGGTTCACTGCACACTTAATTGATAAACACTGTAATTAAACTCTGGCGGTGTTCTTAGAAGAGTAATAAGAACTAATTACGCCATTATTTTCGGCCTTACAAACTTCTGAGTGAAGTTCACAGTTTATGGTCCATAGTCAGGTCATTTGGTCTATACATTCTCTTTCAGAAATAACTCACCCGTAGCAATATGCTTTTAAAAAAAGTAAGCTTCACATAGGCACACACCAGAGGAATAAGCAACTACGAAGCAATTAATGTTAATAATATTACACATTAAAGCTTAGCCTATTATTGCATACTATAAGCCATACTCCGTACTTTCATAGGAAATCAATAGACTACTATAAAATACGTCTTTAGATTTAACAACTGTGGAACCTGCATCCTTTTCAATCGCGGTAGATTGTACCCACATTTCAAGTATACCACCCTAACGGCATGTAAACTGCACACGTGCAATTTGCGCAAAATAAAGCAAACAAAAAAAAAAAATGCAAAAACAAATTGCCCTTATTTAATCATTTATTTCCTGGAACACATTTATATATATTCGAGCTATCTTTTAACCTTAATATAAAAAGATGCAAAATCATCAAATGCCTTGCCCTACTTATTATATAACGTCCCCTCATTGGTAAAAATGAAATTTATTAATTTATGTAAAGGTATTATACAATTAATTTTTACTAGATCGAGAGTATAAGACTATATACTGATTATTGCTGGAGTGGTATAGTATAGTAGGCCTACACGCCGGTATGCGGGACTTCTCTACTTCAGCTAATTATACACCGGCACAATTTAAGGAATTTCATACTAGTCCAGTCATTTGGTGCTCAAAAAAGGGGTTACCTGGAAAGTTTTCCGGGAGTTTTGAAAATTGGTGATTTTATAGATTTCGACGTGCTCTTTTCGAATTTTCACTTTGCTACCTCGTATCTTTGCCGCTCGCGCCGCCATATTGGAAAAATGGCGCGCAAAAACAGTTTTTTCACAATATCTCCTTTACGACTCATTTTACGATGAAAATAGTTATGTAATAAATTAAACTAGAGAAAATTTCCTATAATTTATGTCGTAAGAATTTTTTTGTAAAATGGATAGTTTCAGCGTACGAGCGCCGTAAAGTCTAGTCCGACACGCGTTTTGGCCAAAGCCACGGAAGATGCGGATACGCTAATAACAATCAATACGGCAATCAACACTTCATCTACATTTGATTCCGTAATAGTTGTCGGCAAAGATGTAGATCTTATTCTTTTGATGGCTCTATCTACGCGTTCAGAGACACACACACATATATTATATATTCCCAAACCAGGAAAAGGGAATTTCGCAACGAATATATTCAACAAAAATAAAACAGCCGCAGATAACATAATATTATTTATGTACGCCTTCAGTGGCTGTGATACAACATCAGCACTCTTTAAACAAAGAAAAATAAAATGTGCTAATGTATTAAAAAAACATAATTAAACAAGCTTGTCCAGGTATTCAAAAACCAAAATGCAGATCCAAAGATCATTGCTGAAACTTCCTCCTTGCATTGTATGGTTACAGTGCAGTGAAAAGTTTGTCGTTAAACAACTATAGATATACATGCTTCACAAAATCAGCATATGAAAATAAATTTAATATTGCATCGCTGCCACCGACGGAAGCAGTAGCACGACAATATTCGTTCCAAATCTATCACCAAGTTTAGCAGTGGTATGGAGTTGAATATATTCCTTGCGAAATTTTTCCTAATCCTGGTCTGAGATTATATAGGCTATGTTTGAACGCGTAGATAGAGCCGTCAAAAGAATAAGAAGATCTACATCTTCGCTGACAACTATTACGGAATCAAATGTAGATGAAATGCTGATTGCCGTATTGATTATATCAGCCTAGAAAAAGACGAAACTTTCTGCGGTAAAAACGAAAATAGGTGTGTTTGATTAAATTCGCTGTGCTAAATTCGAAAATTCATTTCGTTTTTCTCTATCACATCTGGTTAATTGATATTTGTGAAAAATATTATTTTGACATTTTGTATAATAAAATAACTGTATGCAGCTTTGTGCTAAATTCGAAAATGCATTTCGTTTTTCTCTATCACATCTGGTTAATTGACATTTGTGAAAAATATTATTTTGACATTTTGTATAATAAAATAACTGTATGCAGCTTTGATGCTGAATTTGGAAACTTTTTCCTTTGCGGTAAGTGGTGTGATAGGTGATCTTAACCAATTTTGGGTCACTGAACATGAATCCGTTGACCGTTTCTACGTAACACGTCATGTTTTCTTGCAATAGGTACTTCACAACGAGAGATATAAGTTATTGCTTAGACTAGCTTACAGGATAAAAAATATTTAAAAATTAGGATAATTTTGATAATATTTTTCGGGGAAAAATCAAATAATATTTTCAAACAGTCCAAGACGTATGTATTCCAGTATTTTTTGTGAGTGAAGGCCAAATAAATTTCTAGCTCATCTGGAAGTGAATAAACATCAATGTTAATAAGTAGAAGATTAGACTGTCGTAGATGTGAATGATGTCACGGCTATCCAGCAAGTTTTTCTACACTTATGGGGCAGCTAGAAACACCAAATTTAGCACGCTTATGACTGTTGTATGTGCCCAAATTCCTACCAAATTGTATGATTCTATCTTTCATACCATGTGTGCCAATATTACATAATGTGAGAAAAATATACAGAATTTATTTAAAATAAAAAAATCTAACTCAATCTAAGGGATAACCGATGAAGATATGTAAAAAAGTCATAAGACCAAACTTTTAGATCTCTACAAATCCGTTACTGCTTCTGCAACAGGTTTTTTTATACGACTTACCGTTTAGCTACTATAAGCCCCCAAAAAAGTCTACACAGACCTTAAAATTGCGTCCGCCATGAACAGCAAACACGAAAACTAGATATGAAACAACAAAAATAATGACATTTTTGAAATCAGGAGACCTTATTTAGTTAAAATCGCTCATTAAATGATTTACCGCAAAATGATGCAGGTAGTGGCGTATCCGCATCTTCCGTGGCTTTGGCCAAAACGCGTGTCGGAGTAGACTTCGCGGCGCTCGTACGCTGAAACTATGCATTTTACAAAAAAAATCGTTACTACATAAATTATAGGAAATTTTCTCTAGTTTAATTTATTACATAACTATTTTCATCGTAAAATGAGTCGGAAAGGAGATATTGTGAAAAAAACTGTTTTTGGCCGCCATTTTTCCAATATGGCGGCGCGAGCGGCAAAGATACGAGGTAGCAAAGTGAAAATTCGAAAAGAGCACGTCGAAATCTATAAAATCACCAATTTTCAAAACTCCCGGAAAACTTTCCAGGTAAAACTACCAAATGACTGGACTATACCGGTATGCGATTTAAGTAGTGCACATCATATTGGAGCTTAACTCTAATATCCTGCCCGTTTAATTGTTCTTCCGAATTTTCATGTAGGCCTAGCTTCTTTTCCTTTCTCATGTTCATGATGTGTTCTATTAGAAACTATCCTACATGTTATTCTGATGGAAGACGCCATGAAAAAGAGTAAGGAAATACTTAAATATCTTACTGCTCGCCTAGAATGTCAGACAACTTCTGCAGCAGTCGTGTAGGTCTACTGCGTGTACGTTAGGCAACTTCTGTAGCAGATGTGTACTGCGTGTTGACTGCAGGGGCTCCTCGCTCGCCTAGCACCTTAGACAATTTCTCCAACAGACGTGTACTACGTGTTGACTAGTCAGTAACTGCAGGGGCTTCTTGTCCTTTTGACAATATTTTTGCAACTGGCTTGTATTGCATGTTTTCTAGTTAATGGCTATTTAGCTCATGATTCAATGACCAATTTTGTGGAAGGATATATGTTATATTTAAATGAATCACCGCGGCCTATCGTTTACTTTAATCGCTTGTAAGTTGAATTGTTTTTAATTTGAATTCGTGAGAGCGTACTTAATTATCTGTTTAACTTCTTTGATCTAAGCTAGTGCTTCCCAATCTGGGGGCGATTAACAGTCTTAGGGGGAGCACAATGGTTTGGTATTAGTAACTTAGATATTTTAGGTAGATTTCGAACAAAAATCTACCTACTGGGATCGGAACTGTGTCATAATTTTCGAAAAATTCTTTCATATATTTGCGTTTCATGCCTCCCTAAGTACGAAACCACCGCCCATTCAAAAGTTTATATATACATAGAGACTGTATATATATATTGACATGCTAGCGGCCGTAATTTTGAAGATATTTGAACCAAATTTTATTCTGTTATTTCTAGACCCAATAGTTCGGATAAGATAGTTAATGAGCAAAATTGGCCCTTGGGGAGGGTCGGGGGAGGGGGTTGAAATTTTTAAAACTTTACATCTCGGCCCCTTTGAAGTATAGAGGGGAAACTTTGTTTGAATAAATTAGAGTACTCCCTATGGAGTTCACAGTTACACCAACGATTCGGGGGTTTTGGGGATACGAGTGGGGGTGGGGGACAGAAATTAGAAATTTTTGAAACCACGTCTTGTGAGGTATCGTTGAAAAGCTCTTGATGAGTACTCTACAAATCAATAACTAGTTTCTCGATAGTTCTCATATAAGGCGAGATTTGAACACTTAAAAATAAATCTCAGCCTGAAGGCCTGCCGAAAGAAATGTGATAGGACCGACTAAGGATAATATTACCAACGTAATAGAGTTTGAAATATTAACAATAATAGTTACACACCTTTATTACAATAATGCATGGCAAAATAAAAAATAAATAATAAAATATAATATCAAGTTGAAACATAATAAACAACTCTCTTTTTATCAAAAAGATTTCAGATTAATTTATATTTCATATGATGCACTGTACACTTTGATATTGATGTGATAAAATAATTCTAAGTAAAAAGGAGTTTAATATGAAAGTTACGGCTGAATGAAAAAAAAGTGTTGTCCTCAAAGAACATGGGACTACAAGGTTAGTATTATTGTCTTGTGATAAAAAACATTATTTCTTGCTTGTATTTATGAAACTAAAACTATACTAAACTCCGTGGCGCTACATCATTCAAGGGATCTGCGTCATCTACCTAAGGCAGAGGGCAGGATTGGGGGGCATGTGGTCAGCATGCCGACACCCACGGCCGTTAATGATGGTTTCCTTGAGCGGAGCCGCTACTCCTCCATCAAGTAGCTGAAACATAATTACAGAATACTCTCTTTTTATAAAAAAATGCAGTTCTTCTTATATCAATTTCTTCTGAAGGTTAAGCCCTTCTTACGGCCGACTTAATCAAACAAAAAACTACTGGTTATGTAAAACGAAGTTTTTTATACATAGTAAGCTTATGAGTTTTAATAAAACCAGAAGTATAGAACAGTAGTTTCTTGGTTAATTCCACCGTTAGCATATTTAGGCTCCGTTACAGTGCTCTTTCCTCTTTCTTGCAGTTATCATTGCGGGTTTGTCATGCCAAGACTAAAGTAGAAGAGTGCTGCGCAGCAACAATAAATTAAACAAAAAGCCCTTCGAAATCTATCTCAGCCTGTAGGCCTGCCTAAAGGGATTTTTTTTAATTTATACAATATATTCAAGAGAACAAAGACGCCTGTTATCAAATTCCGGTGGTATTTTGGCTTCTTAATGAGTTTCATTTTGGATATATGACCCTCATTAAAATCTCTTATATTTCTCTATGTAGTTCCTTCTTCCTTGTAGCATTTTTAATTTAATTTTTGCTGTCTACATAGCCCTGAAGCTTTACCTATTGTCCATTTGAAATCCAAGTAATTTATTCACTAAAGTAAAACTATTTGGGTGTTATGAAAATACTCACAGACATTGATTGTACGCTGAAAGCTACCCAAACGGAAGGCGGAAAGGTAGCTTGATCAGCTACGTATGTGTCTATTAAAAATCACAAACTTTATCGAGTTTCTCATCTTGAGGTTTAATGTCCATTAAATCTGAAACAAAACAGTCGTCAAGTCCATGTGGATCTAAATATGGTAGACTGTCAATTTCAGAATAATTTTTCCCATATTCCTTTATCGAACCGAATATACAAACACGCCGTAGCCAGGATTTATTCGGGCGAAATACAATCTTGCGTATTTCACATTTAGATATTTTTGCTATGTTGGCTGTGAAATATTATCTTATGGTGTGGGCAGTTTACATGCTCCAAAAACGAAAGGAAAAGGAGTGTGTGTAGTTTATATGCCCTAGAAGTAAAAATAAAACCCTAGTGAATGTTATACCTATTTACAGTGTGTAGTTTATTACCGCCTATTTTATTAGCGTCCTATTTTGACGTTACTTGGATTTCTAAACACTCGAAAACAATTATCTACATCTCACTGCTTTTGGGGATAGAATAGCCAAATATTTCGAAATTCTGAAGCAAGAAAATTTACTTCTTTATTTTTAAATGTAGGCTACAGGTACCACAGCTATACCCAACAAAATGTGTTAATAAATTTCATGTTGTTTTTCCTCCTACGAGGGATTTGTATGCAGTGTATAAAATAATTCCACCTATTCCCTCGTATAAAATGTTTCTGTTAAAATATCAGCTCATAGCTTTGAGCTGATATTTTAACAAAAACATTTTATACGAGGGAATAGGTGGAATTATTTTATACACTACCAACAAAATGTATTATTATTCCTCCGAGATAGAAAAATAGCAAATAGCAAATTGTACGTAGAAAAATAGCAAATTGTACATTTTCAGTCTAGTTCACTGGAGATAAACGCGACCGTTGGTAGAGGGATATGTATTCTTATCGACTGCACTTAAATAAAAATCCTGGGGCCACTTCCCGGTTTAGGAAAGATTCTTCAAGGAGAAGGTATAATTACTAATAAACTGAAAACATTTTGCTTCAAACACTTCTAGGCCGAAATATTGTCGTTTTACACTAGCGAAAAAAACACGAAATTTAGTGTTTTCGCGATATTTTCTGTTTAGTGAGAAAATTTCCTATTTTGAATGATATTTTATTTATCAAGCGAAATTTCGAGTTTTAGAGATGCATTTTTATGAGGAGTTAACTGGTAAATTTACAAAAAGTCGCACTGATATAATATGTAGACACTAATAGACCAACAGTAAATATTCAACAGTCATTTGTAAGAATTTTAAAAATCTACAAAATAAAAGGCCTAAAATCAAAGGGATTTCCTATTTTTTGGAGAAAAATGCTATTGCACCAAATGAGCTGTAAATCTATTTGGTTTTATTGCATAATAATACCGAAACTGTGCGCTTTTATGTGAACTAACACCGAATAAACCCAGTTTTTGGACTGAAATGTTACAATTTAATCCACCGTAAAATAGGATCCCTACTCGACAGAAATATCCTATGTATCTTAATCTTTCGCTCACAATCAGATTCAATAGCCCTACTAACTACAAAGGATCCAACTTAAGTCTCCCACCTGTTCTGTTTAGTTTGGCAAGAGCTGAATTGATACAACAACAGCTGAAACCAATGTTGTAACATCTCTGCAGTTGTACATATGGGAGCAATAAGCTTCGTGTTATGCAGTTGAAGTAAAATCAGTTCTAGGGGCAGGAAATAATGGTGATACCCTGGTGATTGAGCAGCACTAGGGGGGACTCGGGAGATGTAATGAGGGTAAGTGACTGATGAAACTCATTCTGCTCACGCAACCCTTCCCATCCACAATAATTATGCTGCACTACTCTGATGAGCCAGCAGTAGCGACGCCGACATGGAGTCTGTGATCAGGGATTGGCCTTTCTCCCGCATCCATCACCCTGCTCGCTTATATAAAAACCGTTCACTTTAATCAAACTCCACTTGCGGACAAGCTTCTTGGTCCCTCAAGACCATCATCAGTTCGTAATAGAAGCTACCAGGAAATGTCAACACTGACAGCATGCACATATAACATCCTACTTCTTTTTACAGAAGGAGACGGAATAAGGAATTGATATGACTTCCAATCAAAGCATACTGGAAATTTAAAGTTGATGCAATGTGAAATGACTACATTATACTGGTATTTAAAATATATGGGGCAAACACGCATCTACCTGTGAAAATTTTAAGAATTATATCAAAAGTTGTAATAACTAAAAAATGAAAGGAGAATGACTATTGTCTATTATTATAAAATGCATAGCTATATTCAGTTATAGTGCTTTCACATTCGCCAGAGGTTTCAAGGCCACAACTTCTCACGTCTAATATGCCCCCACTGATAAGCAGTCAACAGTATTCCCCTTTGCGCAGAGGAGCTGCGCTGTCGCACACACTCATACGACACCAAGGGGGAACTCCCTACTGGCTTGTCATGTGACTGGCATTAGAGGGGTATGATGTCATATGAGCACGGTAAGTGGGGGTATCATAGGCGTGCAAGGTTTGGCCTTGAAACCTCTGGCGAATGTGAAAGGACTATAGTGCAAATTTTGTTATTAATGCACTTTTCGCTAATTTTCTATGCAAATTTCCACAATTTTAATACGTATATTTCCCCTAATCGTATACTGAGGAATATAGAAGTAAACATTTATTAATTTACAGAATACACATTACAATAATACGCTTTAATTCTCTGTGGTAACAAGATAATGAATTTATGTTATTTTGATACAGGAGTGTGGAGCACGGGAAAATTGTGCGAAAGCTTATCCTAGCGGCCCGCAGAATTATCTTTTATTAATTTTAATATTAATTCGTATTAAACATAGATTTTTAGTATAAAATTCCTGCTGTTGACAGTAAGTGAAAGCACATTACAAGCTCCTTCTAAAAGGTTTTAGAAATTACCTCAGAAAGCTGCAAATGATATTTCGATAAAAATAGGTGGTACAGTATAATTATGTACCAGAGCTTTAATATGTTAGCATCTGTACCTGGAAGAGTTAACTGGAGTAGAACTATTTGCACCGACAAGCAGACTTAGACCATGGGCTACCAATAGCAAACCCTCCCCCCCCCCCGTGGGATTTTCTGGCACACATATTTTTTTGTTGGTATTGTCGTCTAGTTTAAGATTTTAGTTGTTTGCCCCTTATCAATTACAGCATTTACCCGGAAACCCCGGAAAAACACGGAAATCCGGAGAAAATGGGATTGTTTTAATTTTTTATTGTTCTTTGCCCCTAATATTCCCAGGGAATTTCTGACTCACATATTTTTGTTCGTATTGCCATCTAGTTTAAGGTTTCAGTTGTTTGCCCCTTACAAATTACAACATATTCCCGGAAAAACCGGAAAACCACGTATATACGGAGAAAATTACTATGTTTTAGTTTTTAAATCTTTGTTCGTTGCCCCTAATATACAAAGGGAATTTCTGACTCATATGTTTTTTTGTTGCCATTACCATCTAGATTAAGATTTCAGTTGTTTGCCCCTTATCAATTACAGCATATCCCCGGAAAACTCTGAAAACCAAGGAAATCCAGAAAAATTTACTTCGTTTGAATTTTTGAAAATCTTTGTTCTTTGCTTCTAGTATTCAAAGGGAATTGGTAATTCATATGTTTTTGTGTTGATATTGCCATCTAGATTAAGGTTTCAGTTGTTTGCCCCTTACCAATTACAACATATCCCCGGAAAACCCGGAAAACCACATATATACGGAGAAAATGACTGTTTTCTTTTTAAATCCTTGTTCTTTGTTCCTAATATTCGAAGAGAATTCCTGACTCATATGCTTTTGTGTTGGAAGTGGCAACTAGTAAGGTATCAGTTGTTTTCCCCATACCAATTACAGCATGACAAAAAATAATGATGCTGAAGGGATGAAAGCAATTGAAAACCTGGCAGCACACCCTTCATATTCTAATGTGAACAAAAATATGTGTCAGAAATTCCCTGGGGATATTAGGGGCAAAGAACAATAAAAAATTAAAACTATTTGTAAGGGGCAAACAACTGAAACCTTAAACTAGATGGCAATACGAACAAAAATATGCGAGTCAGAAATTCCCTGGGAATATTAGGATCAAAGAACAAAGATTTTTAATAAACTAAAACGAACTCATTTTCTCCGGATTTTTGTGGTTTTCGGAGTTTTCCGGGGATATGCTGTAATTGATAAGGAGAAAACAACTGATACCTTAATCTAGATGGCAATACTAATACAAAAACATATAAGTCACCAATTCCCTTTGAATACTAAGAGCAAATAACTAAGATTAAAAGAATTAAAACAAAGTAATTTTCTCCAGATTTCCGTGGTTTTCCGAGTTTTCTGGGGAAATGCTGTAATTGATAGGGGGAAAACAACTGAAACCTTAATCTAGATGGGAATACCAATACAAAAACATATAAGTCTCCAATTCCCTTTGAATACTAGGAGGAAAAAACTTATATTAAAAAAAAATAAACAAAGTATTTTTCTCCGGATTTCCGTGGTTTTCAGAGTTTTCTGGGGAAATGCTGTAATTGATAAGGGGCAAACAACTGAAACCTTAATTTAGATGGCAATACCAACACAAAACCATATGAGTCACAAAGTCCCTTTGAATACTAAGAGCAAATAACTAAGATTTAAAAAATTAAAACAATGTAATTTTCTCCGGATTTCCGTGGTTTTCCGAGTTTTCTGGGAAAATGCTGTAATTGATAGGGGGCAAACAACTGAAACCTTAATCTAGATGGGAATACCAATACAAAAACATATAAGTCACCAATTCCCTTTGAATACTAGGAGGAAAAAACTTATATTAAAAAAAATAAACAAAGTAATTTTCTCCGGATTTCCGTGGTTTTCAGAGTTTTTTGGGGATATGCTGTAATTGATAAGGGGCAAACAACTGAAACCTTAATTTAGATGGCGATACCAACACAAAACCACATGAGTCACCAAGTCCCTTTGAATACTAGGGCAAAGAACTAAGATTTTAAAAAATTTGAACAAAGTCTTTTTCTCCGGGTTTCCGTGGTTTTCGGAGTTTTCCGGGGATATACTGTATTTGATAATGGGCAAACAACTGAGCCTTAATCTAGAGGGCAATGCCAACAAAAAAAACATATGAGTCAGAAATTCCCTTTGAATATTAGAAGGAAAAAAAAAAGATTGAAAAAATAAAACATTGTCATTTTCTCCGTATATACGTGGTATTCCGGGTTTTCCGGGGATATGTTGTAATTGGTCAGAGGCAATCAACTGAAACCTTAAATTATATGACAATACCAACAAGAAATATGTGAGTCAATAATTCCCTGGGCATATTAGGAGCAAAGAACAAAGACAAATTAAAACAAAGTCATTTCTCCGGATTTCCGTTGTTTTCCGGGGATATGCTGTAATTGATAAGGGGCAAACAGCTAAAACCTTAATCTAGATGGCAATACCAACAATAAATATGTGATTCAGAAATTCCCTGGGCATATTAGGAGCAAAGAACAAAGAAAAATTAAAACAAACTAGTTTTCTCCGGATTTCCGGGGTTTCCGGGTAAATGCTGTAATTGATAAGGGGCAAACAACTAAAATATGAAACTACATGTCAATACCAACAAAAAAATATATGAGTCGGAAAATCCCACGGGGGGGGGGATGGGGGGTATACAGTAGCCCACGCTCTAACTACACAAAGTTGCATAGGAAAATAAAATGAAATATCAAAAATGGGGAAGGAACTGCAGTAGACCATAACACTTTATTTTAGAAGTAGTACATGTCAGGTAGATGATAATGATAAAAGCTAGAATAATTTAAATAGGCCTATGGGAGTAAGAGGCATCCTAGTGAATCTAGATGTATATTAGGCCTATCTGTACAGCGCATTCTCAGAGTTTAGCTGCGTTTTTTAAATTTAAACTTCAGGTGATGGAAGAAAATTATGCATTCCACGTCAATTAGTAATATAAATACAACTTCATATGTAAATGACTGCATTAACTTATAAATATGCAACGAGACAAATAAAGTTATTTTTTTGAAGTTGTAGTTGATTTCATCAGTGAATCACATAGGAGACAATATATCTACATTGTTATATATATTTATATATATTGTTATATTTATATGTATTTACTTTATTAGAAAACTAGCTTAAAGGACTCCGTTATAAAGAGAGCAGAAAATGCCAAAAATCTCACTAATGTTACATTTGAAAATTAGGAGCTATAACATTATTATTATTATTATTATTATTATTATTATTATTATTATTATTATTATTCTGGGTGCGCGTTTAAACAATAAGTATCAATAAGTACTGACAAATAATGCATCAACAAATATAACTTCATTGTAATATATATATATATATATATATATATATATATACTGTATTATATGCATATACATATAATATGTTTGTGTGTGTGTCTGTGTGTATTTACTTTAACTTTATTAGAAAACTAGGTTAAATGACTCGGCGTCGCCCGGGATTTGTATTTTGTTTGTACTTCGAAATAGACTAATATTAATTTTCAAAATCTACGTCCTTTTAGGCCTATAGAGCTATTTAGAGAGGGAAATAAGGAAGAACGACTTACATCACTCAGATTAATCTTGTAAGTTGTTTTAGAACAAAGTATTAGAATAAATTTATAAACATCTTGAAAGTATGTCGTAGGTAACTATTCCGTTCCAAGATATAGAGTGTTCAGAAAAGAAATAACTTCGTTTTACTGTTTCTCAATACGCCATTATTTCCTTCGCTCACATAGGTACTCCTACGCTCCTTTAATGATAGCGAGTCTAACCACATATCAATGAGTCATTTGAAGAATGTAACGAATTGCAGATCCATCCTATTTCAAAGAGAGCTCATTAGTAGTCTACCGGAAATAAATAAGCCCCATCCTGCTTGCTTAGTAAGAGAGGAATATCGCAATTTGTCTCTTGATTTCATAAATCATTTGATGTAACCTCCACTGAAAAAAGTGAACATTCTATTTCTTACTATTCAAGGAGAGTACGTATTATAATTAGGGCTGTACCGATTAATCGATTAATCGGCCCGATTAATCGATTAAATATGTAATCGTTGATCAATTAAATTTTACGATTAATCGGTTTAGTCGAATTCTGAAAAACGTTTTTCGAGAAATGGGTCAAATGACCAAACTCCTTTCTCACTGCCGAGTGAGAAAGTTTTTAGTGCTGCCGGTATTATTGAAAACAAGCTACGATCGTGTCTTGAACATTCAAATGTCAACAAACTCGTGTGTCTCAAGTCTTGGCTGAAAAAGTAACCGGAAATGTAAGTTTTGTATATTTGTTTTCAGTAGTTAACTAATAATGGTATTCATTAATTCAGGATTTCTTCTGATTATCTGTAGTGTAGTAGTTATTAAACGTGTAAAACAATATTAAATGTACACTTTGGTTTCGTTTAAAATACCGACTTGTTTGTCGATTAATCAGTCGGTTAATAGTCTATTAATCGATTAAAGTCAAGCGTTAACTCGATTAAAAATTTTAATCGATTTTCAGCCCTAATTATAATGTGATGGAATCTAATTGGACTCCCCGAAAGGATATGTCAGTTGGAGTGAAATGGTTGCGTTAGAAAGAGGAAGTATAATAAAACCCATAGTTCATTACAGCATTGACTGTGCAACTGCAGGATATTGCGACGTTTAAATGGACATGTATTTCAAAACGACAAACTGGCATGCTATGCAAATAATATACCACCAGTGATATTTTATTCCCATAGTTAATAAATAGCTACTGTAAATTAACGTAATGAAGAATTTGAAACATAAAAAAAAAGTTACTTAGTGAGAACTCAATGAGCATATAATGTAATAATCATCCCATTAAGAGATGATAGACTCCGATATGTGGTAAGAAACTTGGAGAATACCGCATCTTCGACGATGTAAATTTTCATCTACCACTATCATTTTCATCTGTATTGATATAAAATTTTCCACCTGCGCTCAATTTTTTATATATATATAAAATATATAATGTTCGAATATACAAAACTAAAATTGTCTTATTATAAAATCAGGATACGTATACAAGGATTTTACGATAAAACAATTTTAGAAGTTTGTGTGTGTGTGTGTGTGTGTGTATATATATATATATATATATATATATATATATATATATATATATATATATATTAATATTAAGTTAATTCCATAACAACAATTAAGCATACTCATATCCTAAGTCCTCCATGTCGTAATTTTGAGTAATGCATTGATCAAGATTATAAATCTGCATTCATTTATCACCTATCAAACGTTAATACCATCAAGTATTAATTACAAAGCATTAAAATTCATAAAGTATACTTCTAAAATGAATTCTAATGACCGATTTAAATCAGAACAAACAAGCGATGAAATGAAGTACTTTACTTAACTTCAACAAAAAAAGCTGCAAAATGAATAAAGAAGACTGAAAAAAGACGAAATATTAATACTCAGAATTTGTTTGTATTAATTTGCTAATATTCACAAGCTGTAAAATGAATAAATGTGCACAAAAAGCGATGAATGTATGCAGAATCTGAAACGGTGCACTCAGTATCGCGACTTTAAAAACTATTAGGCCTAACAAGTATACATCAAGATATCGCGGGTCCGGTAAAGCTGCCACAATGGTAGTTCGTGTCGGCATATTAACCAATGTTCTCTAATCCTACCAACGCAATCGACAAACGAACGGGGATGATGTAGAAGCCAGAAGATAAGATCACACGCCGTACGGAATGCAGCGCCAAACAGTTTAATTTATTATCTTTATTATTATTATTATTATTATTATTATTATTGTTATTATTTAATAGGAATAAAGGAAACAGACGGAAAAAAAGGGATTTAAAGGAAGCAGTCCTATGCACGAAAAGGGAAGTTACTCTCTCTAAGGAAATCCATAACCAAATACACCCAAAGAATCGCCCGATAAGTCTCTGGAAGTTTAATCAATCTTTCGGTGCAAAAAAAATGTTTGTTGTGACAGTTCTGTTACAGAAAGCAATTGTAACACTATAAACACCTGCTGAACCGTCGCTGGATGACGATGGGAAACCACGAACTTTGGCGATGAAAGGACTGTGTCAATGTGTTCTTCAGCCTATTTGATATCTCTGGCTACATTTTAATAATTCTCGTTTATCACAGGATATTTAAAATATGTTCAGAGCTTCCTGTAACAGTAAAGCAGAATTTATATTACACGCATACACAAACTTCCTCATACCCTCGACGTTGCAAATAAATGAACTGTAAATAGGGAGGTTTCATTATGGGCTACATACATCCCAGTTGAACTTTAGAAGCAAAATATATAAATCAATCTAGTAAACTCTAAAATCAAATGTGTTACTGATTAGTCACTTTTATTTCAGACAACTGGCTTCTGTAAATACCTATGCATTTAGGCAAAACTATTGTTGACAATTACCGGAACAAGTAGACGGTAGGGCCTACTGTCAACATGCTTTGCAAAAAGCCAGTAATTTATCAAATAAATCTTATAAACGTGAAATACAATATCAATCAGTCTGAGAAGCAACTGAAACACAAATTGATTTCGGGATTTCAAGAAAATCACCAGGCCTATGCTTAGTCAATAAGTAGGAATATGGAACATTGTAAGAAGAAAACCTTCGACGTAAGCCGAGTTTTAGTTTTACACAACTATAACTGTAATACTATAGTCCTGGGCCGAATCGAACCCTCGACCTTGGGCACAGAGATCCAGTGCCATTCTGACTGTGCCACCCAGGCCGACTGCATTTTTAAGATAAATGTTACTCAGTAAAAGAGATTTCGAAATGTGAAAAGTACTATCTGAGGGCATTAGCCTTCAGCCAGTTGCAAAAATGTGCTCCTCAGAAACCAGAAGGTTGAGAAATACGGAAGTCGAAGCAAACACACTACTATAAATTATGAGCATCTGAACTACTACGCTTTAGCCTTCATATGCCGATGAACAACCTGAAGCAAAAGAGGATGCAAGTAGACGACGAATTCTATGCCACCAGCGCCATGATTGACCTATCTTGGACAGGAGCCAACCAGCGAATGAGACAGATTGTCAACAGACTGGCGGTACACGGTTTCCACCACAAGATGTGCAGTACCAAGCGGTTCCACCAGGACGTGTCCGAAACATGTGTGTGTGTCTATTGCGAGAAGAGCTGTGGCCGTTATCACATACTTTGGTGTGCAAAATGTGACAAATCTGAGTGACCGAACTTAGTGCCGAGGAATGAACAGTTTCATCAATGCACGCTTGTGCGCATTTCTTTTATTATTAAATATTACAGATTCTTATTACTTCATCATTTTACTTATTGGATGTAGCCCAAACTGATTTTAACATAGGCCTAACATACGCCAACATACAATCGACACATTTATATGAATATGGTTTCATTGTAGTTTTTCCTTTACAAATTTTTTAAATCAATTCATTTATCTCAATATGCTCATTATCTGCATGTATATGCTCAATTCAATTACATTATACACATATTCCATAATTTATATAAAACGTGGCTCTACAGCTAAAAGGGTACAATTTAGCACACTGAACCTCTAAAATTAACTTACTTTGTGCTAAGAAATATAGCTCACAGTAAATGTTTCCTTATTTACTACTTCTACAGAGCAATTATGTTAACACACAAAAATGTAAGCACGCCGAAAGAGTGTTTTCTTTTTTATATGCACGTTGTATCAGTAAGGATTTTGACAGTAGGCCTAATCTAGGGACAATTATACATTACTAGGTGCAACACACTGTAGGATCACAAGGAGGGAACCACTGTGCTGCGAGTGATAAGAGATGCAGTACTTCTGCTTCGTCGGCAAATTAGGCCATATACTGACAAATTTTCAGTCTTTACTGAAGGCTTTGATTAGGCCCATATTCTGTAGAGGAAAATAGGAATAGAAACCCTCAATGAGACGTTCTACCATCTTGAGGAGCCAAGTGGACTTTGCGTCAGGGTGCCAAACTGAAAATCGGGATCGATTCCTTACAAGAACAAATTTTCGTCTTCCACATTGAAAATAATCCTCTATTTCGCAGCGAATTTAACTTAACTACAATACTATGATTAATCCTCACATATAGTTCACAACCATTAGGCCAATATTTATTTTTTCTATGTTCCCTTACTACATTATTATATTTAGTACAGAACACTGTCTCTTTTTCTCTAACTTCTCGCCATCTGTGAAACGCTACACCTTAAGTACAGGTGGGGGGGGGGGGGAAGCGGACCGACTAAAATATCTAAGTTGCCGATATGAGCCATTGCGCATGCCTAGCGGCATTAGCAGTATAGCAGGGAATATATTGAAATTTGTTCTAGTTCAATAAATTGCTTGAATTGAGAAATAATTTCACGTAATTTCATTGCACGTGAAAAGAAACGTTTTCGTTACATCTCTTACATTTATTTACGCATCACAAGGCTTTGAAATCAGCTACAAGAGTCGGTCCGTTTTTTCCTCCCTACCTGTACAGTGAAGGGGAGTTACAATGAAGCAAACCAGTACTTCATGTTATTCCAACATCATTTCTTGTTCTGTCTGCTGACGACTCTATACATCAGAAATGACAACTTGTAAAACAAGCAGATTCTTCATGAAGAATAAAACCGAATGTAATTTTATAGGAACGGTAATTCTCTGCGGCACTTAAATGACTGTCAAGGCAACTGAAACGTCAGCTTCAAGATCTAGTATTTCATGCGCGTGATGAAACTTGAAGAGAAGTTGCACTCATTTAATTATATAGTTGTAAATGAATGTCACAATATAAGAATACCGTTCAAGATAATTTGTCACAGAATGGAATTTACAGTAACTAGGAATGATACTGTATAAATATTTTTAGCTGAAACGTAATCCAGAAAATCCATGTCTCTCAACGAAAAAAAGTGTGTGTGTGTGGAACGCCACGCGACAGAAGTGAAACTTGTTTTAATTTTTGGATTTGTTCAATTTTGGATTATTGGACTTTTTAAAAGCCCTATTGGGATTTTGGACTTTTTTAATATTTTGTATTTGGACTTTTTAATTTTTTGATTTTTTACTTTTTGATCTTTTAATTTTTTTATTTTAGGATTTTGGATTTTTTAATAATGGATTTTTTATTTTTAAATTTTGAATTTTTGGATTTTTTAAATTTGGATTTTTATGATTTTTTATATTTTGGATTTTTTATAATGGTAAAGGGCTCACCACGCCACTAGTTCAAAAACAGTAATAGCCCCCTTTTCCCCGCGCAATTCCTTATTTTTTATTTTGGATTTTTTATTTTTTATTTTTTTTATTTTGGATTTATTTTTTAATTTTGGTTTTTTTTTTTTTTTTTTTAATTTTGGATATGCCTAATTATTGAGTTGATTGTTTTCTGTGCAGTCCGTTCCGTCACAGACCCACTAATTTCGTGACGATTTTGTTCGTAACGCAAGTTTGGGTTAGCTCTCGATTTACTCCTAACGCGGCTAAAGAAGTTTCACTTCAAAAATATGAGAGCAAGTTTGAAGACCGACAAGAAAATCTCGTGCATACCTTAACGAAAATCTAAGTTAATTACGGATTAAATAATTCTAAAGATTACTGTATTGGAGTAAGGTACATATTATCCTCATTATATTCTTTAGAAGTTAATTTAATTTATTTCAATAATATACTGTAGTACACTTTCTATAATAATTACGGTGGTAAGTCTTCTATCATTAAAAAAGGGCACTAAAAATAACTACAGGCGATTCTTTGTCAGAAGCACTTTGGAACATCGGATTCTTTGCATAACACTTCTTCCCTTCATATAATTACTACTCTGACTAGAGTTTTTAACAATAGCGAAGTACTGACGCATATGCAATAGGCTTAATGTATGAGTACTAATGGCTGAAGCTGAAAAGTATTTGCTATAATAACTCCGGACTATGCTTGAAAAATACTCTTCACATTTTGAAATATGCTCTGAAATGAAATAGAAGCTCAATATTCCTACATAACACTACAAACCTGTGTACCACTTCATTTATATTTGTATAAGTCAACAACTGTATTTTATTAGTTTCCTATATTCAGACATAAAGATTAAAGTTCGAGTTTTTTTTTTTGTTTTTTTGTTTTTTTTATTTTGAGCAAATGTGAAAATTGTGTACCACTAATATGTATGTATGGCATGGAAACATTTTCCATATCTACTCTTATACAATTCAACGGCCCTAAATAGCGTGCTTGCTCGCTCGCCCGCTTCGTGAGACATCGGGTATACTCGGCGATGTTCGTCTCTCGCAGTGTAAACTTTCATGACGACTACAAAATTAGGGAAACAGTTTCTTTATTATATAAGGCCTAAGTGAAATGAACACAATGAACAAATATTCTAATTTTATTTTTACATAAAATTTTCATATCTCTGAACCACAAACATTTTTAATACACTGCCAGTGTAAATTTCTTTAAAATCCTGGAGTCAATTAATAATGGCGGGTGAAGCCGCGGGCATCAGCTTTAATATATTGATAGTTTAATCCTCAAAGTATCGCGGACAGAAAAAATCCAAATCAATCACTCCTTCCCTTGAAAAATTATATAATTTCTTAAAATTACACTGAATTTATCAAATAAAATTCACATCATATTCATCTGTCAACAAACAGTTGAGAAACGATACGTATTATCCACCGCAGTCTCGAAAATGACGCACGAGAATTATACAGTTTAGAAGGCAGTGGTTCACAGTTATCTTTGGAACTGCATAATCGAATCTGAGATCGTTTTCCCAGGTGGCGATTTCTAATCGTGGAATGTACTCTTGAAGCCGGAATTTTAGCTGTTTCATTCATTATTAATGGTTTAGTTTAAGAATGATTCGCGTGCAAGTGTTAATAAATACAGTATACTGCTTTAATAATTATTATACTATTCATTTTTAATTTTTCAATTAATTATCGTGGGCGAAGCCGCGGGCACCTCCTAGTTAAGATACAAAACAATAAATTTTTTCTTGGACTAGCACTCGAGAGGGCACAGGTTCAATTTCTGTGGCTGGCCAATTTAACACGGGTTTTTCATGGTTTCCCCAGCCGTAAAGGGTGAATGCCGATTGAATATTTAGATACCATGACTAAATATTTACCATGACTTAGCCTCGCTATTTCATCCTGTAGGCCTATTATATATATTATTGAAATTAATATCAGTTGAAATTTAGGCCTACTGACGCCATAAAACACACCAACAATAGAAAATAATTTAGCATCAATATGTGCATGGCCTACTGTTGGCACACAGAACCTGAACTCATGGTATGGCCTCAATTCTCAAATGAGTATAAATAAAGATTAATTTTTAAAAATATATTATGAACTATCGCTTATTCTGACGACCTACCAATGCATTACTGTCCCTAACTAGATTACCACGAAAATATAGCCCTACCATGTACCGACCAAGAAAAAAAAAAAACAATCACTGAATATCACAGAAAAAAAAGAAACGCTCTACCAGTGTGCTTAAACTTTTGTGGTATAGGATATAGTGGCTTAGAACCCTGCAGAATTAGTAAACATTAAAATATGTTTCATACAATTTTGTATTTTTTATTTATTAATTGCCTGAATAGTACTTTCTGAGAATGTGAGGAGAACGGGAAAATGTATGTCCGTCTGTCCGTGTGTCTGTACGCGCGATAACTCAAATAACCTGTTTCGGATTTTCATTAAATTTGGTATACACATTTATAACGTCCATGGAAAGAAGCCTACTTATTTTGGGCCAAATCAATTGCCCGGTACCGGAGCAATGCCTAATTTAGTGTCTTTTTTATGGTAATACATTAGACAGAATTTATCAAATGCAAATCAGTTCTCATGACAACATATTGTTCTACAGTGTTCATATAAGGCTTTGGAAGTTGTAATACAGTTAACTTTGACACATAACACTACCCACATATTCCTTCACATATGCTTATCAAACTAGACCTCTGTTCTTCCGTAAGCCCTGCTTAATGAATCGATCTGGAGCTTAACTCCGAAATATATTTAAAAAATAACGTATTTTCTGCATAAGCAGATACTAGGCAGCCATCATTTCAAATCAGGAATCAGCATAAACTATTGTAGCTTGTATTGCATTAGTAAAATATAATTTTTCACGACGCATACGTATGATATGAAAGATTATTACCTAGAATACCTTAGGAGACAACTTAAGATGACTAGATTTCACTTACATAATCAGAGCTTCTATCATCACATCAGGAACGGGTTTGCTATCTGTTAGGCACATACCTGGAATGAAAAGAAGAAAAAAAGGGTAAATAAAACTACAACACACTACAGTCAACAACAAACTGCACATTACATGAATAAGCTCCTGAAAATCCAAGCTGGATGATTCTCTCGTACTGTTTACAGAGCTCTTGAACTTGATATTTAAATTTGTTCCGAGTTGTATGAAGTTCGCATTAACGTCTTTGCAAGTTTCAATATGTGACATCGATTTTGTGTTAAGAACTCAACGTTAAAGCAGTTCAAAGCACATGCTATGTAATCAAAACTGAGAGTTGCTCTTTTACAGATGCTGTTACATTTTCTTTTTAACTGCTTCATCGTACAATGGATGAAAGAATTGGTAGTGTACAAAACTTAATTACATTAGCCTTTTCAGAGAAAAACATTGTTAACACAAGAAGAAAAATCTCTTCAATAATTAAGATGATGACGGCGATGATAATAATAATAATAATAATAATAATAATAATAATAATAATAATAATAATGACAATAATAATAATAATGCATTAACAACAATAATAATAAATAGTTAAAAAGTATTTCAAAATTTTGCCTCAGCAGTACATTTACTACAGCTTACTCTTTGCTCTTGCGATTTTTAGGAGTTCACTCTTTTTATCGGGTAAATTACAATTCTTCTAAAAGAAATTAATGTGTAAGATGTTACCCTCCAGTTCAGAATGGAGAAAATTTTCGATATTTTTTTGTGGACTTTCACATATCCTTCGTTCATTCTGCCCATAATCCCCTTTTCCTCTATTTCTATTCTACTTTTTATTTTTTTTCGTGAATTTGAGGACGTATATTTTACTAGCTTAAAAGGTCCGAAATTAACTTTTGAAGGACTTTTGATTTTCAAACTCTATGTCTTTAAGTAGGTACGGTATGTAGAATTTGAAATGAGGAAGAACGACTTATCACACTCAAACTATTCCCTCAGGAAACGCTTGATATGGCTTTTTATGGCTCATAGAGGATGTAGAATTTTGCACCCCATTGCTTCTACACACAATGCCTGGGTAGGGGTTCAAATAAGAAGAAACAGGATTTCTGGTAACATAAAATTGTACTGTCTTGACGGAATATTTTCTCACTCTCATGTTAACATAACAACAGTTTCGGGGCTGAAATCTAAAAGAAATTCAATACCATTTTCATACTTTCCTCCCCAAAACCTGGGACATAATATTATACTGCGCGCATAGCACTAAAACTGTTCCATCCTGTCTCCTTTTACATGCTAGGGCCTATGATAAACATCCATAAATTTCAACTAAAAAATACAAAGCCTACAGCTATGAATAACGTGTCAGTGGATAGAATTTTTTACAGACTTCTGATATGGCATAACTTACTCGTTGACATACACGCTGAGATAGCTGGATTAAGCTGTCCCCGCAATACGACCTCTTATTTTACATCAAAATGTGAACTGAGAAAATGGTATTCTCTATGTCCAGGGCAGATAAAGGTATGTGACTGCATCACATTGTGCATTAGCTTTGTGGATTTCATTCTTCAATATTTATTTACACCATTGAATTCTATCGAGAGCTTCTCTAATTTGTCAAAGTCCCATATCATTTACTTCCACAGCTACCTGTGAACAGTGCCAACAATACACTTTTGTCATGAGAGCTGTACATGGAATTTGATTTGGATTTGATAATTCTGTGTAAAAAGGTATTTCGTATCCTCAAAACATTTGATTTTTGGCATTTAAAATCAAAATTTTGCAAAATCCTTTCTTAGCGTAAACTTACATTATGAAAAGAAGGCACTATCAAAATTTCAAGTCTCTGATTATTATAGTTCAGGCTCTACGTTGATTCACTGTCAGTAATTAAGTCAGTCAGGACAAAGCCTCGTTTATATGTGTGTATATATAAGAGACTGTCTTCCTGAAAATACAGATTGCCAAACTGGCAAAGATTAATGCGTGAAGCGCTAGTTCTTTAAACACTTTACAAGAAATATCCAGTTCTTTCACAGATTGCACAGTTCTCAATGGTAATGGTACCTCTGGCTCCTTTTAAGAGACCTCTCACTTCGATGTCAAGATTTTTATCTGTTAAGGTATCGATAATGATACCTAATTTTAATGCTCATCAATATTTCTTTCGTTAAGTGTCAACTTTTGACGAACTATTTTTAAGTATGCAATGAATGTGAGAACAGTAACCTGTTTGCTTTCAGTCAACGCTGGGCTGAAAACTAAACATCAGGAAATACGAGTGCGTTCTAATTTTTAATTTTCATTTTACTAGAATCAGTAGTCTCTTGTTAGTGAATTTCGGTTGTATAATAACTGATAAAAAAAACTTGGAGACGCCTAATGGTTCGAGGTACATCAGTTTTTTTGTTTTTTAATTCCTATTCCTCCAGCGAATGATAGTGGTATGTAGGCTACATAGTTACAAGTGAGACTGGTTATAGATATCTTCAATCGTCTGGATCCCTTTAGCATTGTATGTTGTTCTTTGTAAGGTAAAATCTCTGAATGTGAGAAATTTGTATTGCACAAGTCTAGGGTACAGAAAGGTATGTGAGTGTAACAAATAATATTTCTTTTTGGCCTTGTTTATTCTAAAAGGCAAAAAAAAAGTTATCATCGGAGACCAATAAGCGAAGGTTCAGGCTTTGCTAGTAGTTTTTTAAATGTGTTTTTTATGGTCTAGGCCAGCGGTTCCCACCCTAGTGGGTCGCGACTCGATCCTAAAACTATCAGAAACCATCGAATAAACCATCAGAAAAGATAAGAAAAATCGAAAGAAATAAAAATGTGTTTTGATTGTTTTCTTGGTTCTTTGTGTAGTTTTATAATTGTAGTTTTTATCTTCACCTAGGAACACTTGTTAGTAAATATGAAACCACTTGTTACATATACTGCAAACATATATCAATTGTTAAATAAATAACTGTTTTGCTACAAAGTGCTTATATTTTGTCAACCATTTTCAAATCAGAACACAAATTGTTTATCAATAATCAATCTGTATTTTCAAAAAAGCATATATAAGCTTTGAAATATTTGATGGTAAATTATATATAGCCCTGCATAAGGAAGGGATACGATACAAATAAGGTTTTTTTACTCCACCATGGACCGATGGACCGTGGAGGTATTCCGATAAGGAAAGGTGGGTCGCCAGCTGAAAAAGGTTGGGAACCACTGGTCTAGGCGTTTGTGCCGACAACAGATTTAAATGGGATTTAAGATCTGAGAGGGGTTTGATGCAAACTATCAGCAATCAACCAAGAATGTCCCCTTAATTATCACCTTGGGTTGATCACGACCTGGAGTTCCTGTATCATCACAAAACTACAGAAATCGACGCATATACATTGAAATTACGTACCGGTACTAATACAATTTCTTACTTTATATATCTTCCTTTATCCTCGTATAATTGTAATTTATGATATCAGTAACATGTTTTCATCGATTTAACTTTTAGTTATCTGTCATAATACATGATCCGTACTAACAATGCTCCTCCACTATCGTGGATACCTACAAACAACATTGCGTCTTTAATGAACCCTTCTTCTACATAAAGATGATCCGCACAAGAGAGTTCTATTAACTGAAGAAATAATATGTATATCAGGTGAAAAGCCTAGATCCTGTAATTCTGTCTTTTCAGAATGTGAACCCAGACCCCTCCGGAAAAGGAAACTCTTAATTATCCAACTATTAAAGACGAACGATGCGCCCATGGTATGTGGGCTTAACAAGATCAGCCAATTTTCAACCGTTGGCTTATCATGAAAAACTAATTTTCTCGTCTCAAATCGAATGACAACTAAATGGAGCGGGAGAACTCGAAAAATAAAACATATTCAAAACCCATAACCTGCTAAGGAAGGATGTGTAGTTCACGATACTACCGGCATATTTGTTCAAAGAAAGGCACTGTACGGAAGTAGCAATTGTATCTGGGAAAGTAATTGGGCGGGGCAGTTGAAATGAGAAGGTCTTGCTCTAGTGACCTTCCTGCTCGTAAATATAGGTGTCATACAGTATAACGACCACAACTCAGTATTTGTTTTGTAATTTATGCTCTGTTTACTGTTACGACATTCTCAAGTAGAAAAAAAATCGTTCTTACTTTTAGGTTATGTAGGAATTAGGCCTATATGGGTTTAGGTATAATTGATTATATCAATCAACTCGTTTTTTTCATTTTCCTTATCTCTACCACTAAAAATAGAGTCTAAACCAATGCAGAAGTATTATATTCAACTTAAGTAGGGTGAAATATTTTTAAATGTACGGAATGTTTGAAAAATTTACTTAAACTAATTAAGTATATTTGCTATTAGACTGAAAATAACTACAGTTCTTAGTCCAAGGGAACATGAGGATCCTTAACAATTAAGCGTTATTCAGCGTCTAAATACGACCTTAATAAAAGCTGAAAGTGTTAAAAAGCATGGTAGCCTACATGAAAAAGAACGACTTTGCCTCAGTTTGTACTTTTTATATATTGTATAAAAATTTACACGTGATAAAATTCCATATTGTTATTATTAACTAACTGTGTATGTATTACGTATGCATGCACGTATGTATGTATGTATATATTTTTTAATTCACTTTATTTACTACATGTTCCATTACCTTCTACAACTGTTTTTGTTCTATTTTACAATTTGTTTGTTCAGAAACTAACTTTGATCAAGATAAAATTTCATTACAATATGGTGCCAAAAGGTAAACTGTTTGCGAATTTATTAAAGTTCTTGAAGTATATTTTTAGTAGATCTTCTTTTTTGTTGGGCCAGTTTTCAGTCTTTAGTACTGTTGCGATTAGTGAGTCTCTTTCTGTTTCGATTAATTTGCAGTCATATAATAGGTGGTCTACTGTTTGCATGTCGTTGTCGCAAGGGCATGTGGGGTTTTCTATAATTTTAAATCTGTGTAGGTAAGCTTTAGTCTTGCCGTGACCAGTTATCACTGCAGTTACATTAGGGGATAAATTAATTTTGTGTTGTATGTATGTGTGTATGTGTGTATTGTTTGTGTGGAGTGCGAGAATAATGCAAATCTATCACTATTGCAAGTTTTGAACACGTGAAAAATATTTCACATAACATGGTAGCCTATTTCATTCAAGCTAGTTCGCTTAGAGGTCATCCGTTGACTGGAAACAGCATCCAGGAAAAGCTTAAATAGCTCAGAGCGGATGTCATTCATGCATTCGGAATCAAATGCATCTGTAATCCTCACATTTCTATCTCTGTCCATAGGAAATACCTGACCCGGAATCATGTGATAAAACTTCTCATTGTACAGGTTATAAACACAAATGTAAAACGGTTATTGAAAAACATAATGATTGTCAACCTTAATATGCTATAGTAATA
The DNA here is from genome assembly GCA_964059195.1 of Ectobius pallidus. Classification (NCBI taxonomy): domain Eukaryota; kingdom Metazoa; phylum Arthropoda; class Insecta; order Blattodea; family Ectobiidae; genus Ectobius; species Ectobius pallidus. The sequence continues at coordinate 61,729,501 of CAXKWD010000004.1, forward strand.
ATTAAAATGGTTTATGAATAAGTACACCCACTATATGTTAAAAACAAGTGATTAAGGTTCTTAACATGAACGAGTGATTAAGGTTTTTAATACGAAACGTCTTTCTGGGGCCGTTTCATAGAAATCAGTAAAAAAAAGTACATTTTAATAGCATTGTACCTCCTTATTTTCCATATTAGATAAATTGTATTTCACAAAGCGCTGTACATTGTTGAAAAGGATTTATTAATTTATTACTCAGATGATTGACTTTGAGGTTTATGGTTCGTTGTGTGTGATATCTTTCGTTTCTTTTATTACCGATGGCTTTACATATCACAGAATTCGAATAGGCTTATACTTATAACTTTAAGAGAACAAAGTCATAGAACAGAATTAATGTGTAATCAAGAATTCCGGACTAACAAATATAAACATATTATTTATTAAAATTACTGGATAAGTTATCATTAATACACCAAGAACCACTAGAACGGGCGAGTTCAATTATAGTAATCATTACCAGTTTTAGACATTTCAATTACAATATTATTAACAGACCGAAAGCTTTGCTTCTGAATGAAAGTTTTCACCCAATCATTTTTTTACTCATGCCACAAGGTAACTTTGTTCCGTAAAAATCACTGGGGTGATGAATGACTTACTGACTTTCAAGGGAAACAGCAAGAAAGTAACGCGAGAATAAAGCGACAGAGAAATATTTGCCTTAAAGATTTCGACAGAAAGGAAAGATCTCGGCTTTCGGGATTCGAATCCACGTCCAACCATCTCGCAAAAGTAAGTCACGATGATTCCTGGATGTTTCACCATCGTCACAAATAAGAACTAAACATTTTACATTCTAGACTTCTCAATATTACTTTCCGACCTGTTTTAAGCAGCATGAAGACTATACTTGGACAATTACTTAACTACATTGGTACAATCAAATAGAATAAATTTATTATTGTAAACAATCGAAACAAAAAAATTAAAGCAGACAATACTTTTTTAAGGATCATGATATTAACAGAGCAACGAATTTGTAAAATGTATTTCCCTCTCAACAGATAGAAATAAATTTTCAAACTCAAGTCTATTATATCTCAAGTCGACTTTGCAAAAAATACATGAAAGAAAACTTGGTCTGGTTGGAAACGTCTTCGCCATGATGGCATTCTCAGAACAGAATAATAGCCATGACATTCTCGCCGAAACTCGGAAATATACTGAACTGAAGAATGTTAGATATCTGACTACATGTTCAGAAATGAGAACTTTGCTAATGCTACTAGAACAAAATACTTTCCAGTGGCAGTACTAAAAATAAAACCATACACAATAGTAAGAACAATCATCACAATCTAATAATGATATATTCGATAGATGGTATTCACGAAAAGAAAGTATGGTATTTTCCCTTTAAAATTGCCAGACTCTACTCCGTCATGTCAATTTAGTTAGGCCTATCTTGATAGCATAATACGTAATTCAGTAAAGTTAAGAACACAAGTCAGATTCCATAACAAGGATTACTTGAAGGGGATATGTAAATTACTACAAAGTGTAAATAAATTCTCACGAGGATGTTGGTAATATGGCAAGGAGGGGAGGGAATTATCGTCACTTGCTTTCAAGCACTGTGATAACATGATATGATTTGCTATGCACAAAATGTGCATCTTTTAACATGAAACACCCTAATTTTTTATTTTTCTTCGTTTGATTTTTTCAAATGAAAGTTGATGAAGACAAGCTTACCTTCACATCTTAACACAAAACTTTTTTGTCAAAATACTTAAAGTGGGTAGGTACAGAATAAAGCAGTGAAAATTGTCTACATTTAGTTTCTTGCTTAGTGTAGATCTGCACTGCTAATAAAATTGCAAATGAATGCATCTATTCTCCCACTATTTTAAAAATACATTAAGATTATTTTCAAACTGTTAATGTTTATTTATTTATTTATTTACAAGCTAGCAATTTACATTTTCTATTACAAATACAAATAAACTATAAACTAAAATATTTAATGCATATTATAATGTTATAAGATAAGTTAATAAAGTTAATAGTGTGAAATACAACCGAATAAGTAGGGTACAAATTAATTTTAAAATTGGTTGGATGGTTGGTTGGATGGTATATGGTCATTTGACGACTGGGATGTACTGCAACTTAGGCCTGTGACCGTCGCCTGTGTGCCACAATTTTGTCCTGCAGGAGTTCTTTCATGTGCCAGTAAATCTACTGACATGAGCCTGTAACATTTATGCACACATAAATGCCATCGACCTAGGCCGAGATCGAACCCGCAACCTTGGACACAGAAAGCCAGCGCGATATTTACTGCGCCACCCAAGCCAACGATTTAAAAATTATTACTGTTGTATAAGAATTTACTGTTTTCCTCTCAATCAATTTTTAACATTTCTATGTTTTTTTCTCCCATTTAATGAAATGATTCGAAAATGTATAGTAGTTCGTAAAAGAGCACTTTACGGATATTGCGGAGAAACGAGTGAGGGGTAGTGAAGTGGTAATATGGAAGGGTACTCAATTTCTTCAGGCGAGTGGCCAATCCCTGTATTTTCCTGTTCGCTGGCTTCCTCTGCACTGTGTTTAACTGAGCATTATGCCCTCAATGCTAAAATTGCATCTTAATTCAATGAGTAAACTACGTTATGCGGCACATGGTACAATGTTTAAAAAACAGTGATTATAATACGCATTTATCATGTTTACTGCCAAATACGCCATGACGTAAATCTAACTAAATTTATACTCTGCCATCTGATAATATTGTAGATATATTACGCATACCAAAACGGATATTGCTGAGCGGACCGGAAAAAAGTTCTTGGCATCGCTACTTAATGAGTAGTAGCCTATTGTACCAACCATCATATAAGTACACCTATTACCAGGCCTAATAGACCACGCTATTACTAGTCCTCACGCACATATTAAATAGGAAAAAAGAAATATTTTTATGTTACACACAGACATTCACAAATGCTAACAGTAAAGTTATTAAAAAAGATTTCGCAATTTGTTTAATGATATTAAAACATTCTACAAGAAAGACCAGATTAATATTATTAAGTTTTAAAAGTGTAGCGGATATTTCAGACATCCTGGACCCCACTGTGAGGTACAAAAATAATTATATATACCACGCTAAACAAGTCGACCAGGAAAAGAAAACAATTTACAACAGCTGCATACCATTCTTTCAGCAAAAATATACATCTAGATATGGAAACCGCATGTAGGCCTACATCGTGCAAGGACTTCTATTTGGAGCACGGGGTACCATCTATCAGTTGTAGCTGACCTGATAACTATCGCAGAAACTATAATATCTGATTCTGTTGGAATAATTCATCATCATATTTATGGGAACATGCACTGAATCTCTACTTGTCTATTTAACACAAAACCAAAACCAAAATTATGTTATAATTGTTATCCATTGGCCTTCATGGCTTGATTGGTAAGCTGTGTCTTAGGGCAACTTGTGTAATCAAGCAGCTTCATTTTTAGAATAAATAATTTCTTCTAAACTCGTGTGAATAAGAGGTTGGTGATCATCTTGAAGTCAATAAGTCGAGATAAAATTTCTATAATCTCAGAAATATTTTTTATTTCAAGAACGAATTCAATTAAATTAATACGGAAAGTATAAAAATATAGGCACTTGCCAACCGTATATGGATTAGAAAGCAAACAAGTAAAATATAAAAATAGTATAAAATATAAACCTACGTCATATGTCCTATTTACTGTACATCCATGACGGGAAAACCTAGACTGAGAAAACTTTAGAGATGAAGACTGAGGCATGAACTTAGCTTTGGATCATGTCTCAAAAAGAAATATAGATCTATGTGTTTATTCTCCAACGATATCCACGAAGAAACATACCTTTGATTTATTTCTTTTCTACATGGATCGGATTTTTAAACAACTCAAAAGTTGTGACACGTAGCAAAGTTAGGTGGCAAGTGGCAGAAGGGGAGACGTTTCTTTGGTTTTATGCCGAATGGAATGGACGGATCCAAAACATGGAAAAGGGGGAGCCACGACTGGGATAGCTGAGTGTAGAGGAAGAGAGGGAGGCAGAATGAGCTGGATAGAGAGAGACTAGAAATCCTGTTGCCATAGTAACCTCATACATATGAACATAGGACTCTAACCGGTGCCTACTGCTCAAATTCGACCCGCATCTCTTCCATCGTTATCATTAAAATTAAATGATTCGTCTCCATTATACCTGAAGGTATTATTAATATACCACAGCGAAAAACCTTAAAATATGAGGTTGAAGCCCGCAGTAGATTCATTGTGGGCGTGGTTCTCTCGATCTTAACCCTTAAATTCATAAAGTGTCCTGTAGGATACAATAGTTTCTGTTAAAATTATAATACAATGATGGAAAAGAAATTGAATGACAAATTTAAATTTCATGAAAACAGCAGAGTAAGGGACAAGAAATAAACTATGGGCCTAATCATTGGGGTAACTATTTTCTGTACAGTTCGGCATTGGAAAGTACATTGTGTGAGGAATCGAGTCTCGTGCTTAAGGGTTAAAAAGCCCTCCTTCAGAAGGTAAAAGGTTAACTTCATCCCACAATAATTACAATATGTGTAATACAGGCCTGTAAAGAAAAAATAAGAGATTATTGTTTACCATTATAAATACGGTATGCATACAGGGGAAGCTAGTTTTGTTCTAATATGTGTACACACAGAACGAAAGATGATAACTCTCATAGTCGTTAAAACATTTTCTTTATATGTAATTTACTTTTCTTGCAATGCAGACTATCTTCTTACACTTTCCAACAGTAGCTCTCCGTTTATGCCGGTTCTGAGAATAGTCGCCTTAGTATTAATAATTAACGAAATCAATTCAAAATGAGTCGTGGGGTTTGCTCATTTTTTATGATCCTCATTTCCCATTTTTATCTCCTTCAAAAATGTATCTTATTTATTAAATAGTTATTTACGAAGTAAGACCGTTATATAGAACTTAACAGGCTAGAGCTCGTTTTGTTAACTTGGTGCTCGCGTATTAAATTTCATATAACGGTCTTATATCGTAAATAACTATTATGTCTTTAACTCTTGGCTACAATAACATATTATTTGATATTATTTAATATCTTAGTATGCTACTATATCTTAACTATACTTCAGTTAGGTCAAAACATAAGAAAGCGTATATCCTGTCTGTCTGGAACCCTATACCCCCTATGTTGGGGCGAAGGGGCCTCCAAGTGGAGGTTTTTGTTACCGATATGAATTTTGGTACGTTTATTTTCCGAGAGAGGGCAGAGGGACAGGTGGTAAACCCATCGCCTCTCAACCCCCCTCAGTAAACTAAGGTATTACTTGGACGTGAAAGGGCCGAGAAATTTTGTCCAAAGGCTCTAATTTAGACTTGGAGTTCTTTTACGTCGTAAATCTACGACACGGGTCCCCCAGCTTAAAGTCCCTCCCGGAGGACTCTGTGACCAGGATTTTTAAGTCCTGAAAACCCCACTGACCGCGGCCGGGTTGTACATACTGTATTATGTGTTAATGCAATTTCGTATTAATTAATTTTACAGGTTTTAACATTTGGATGCATACGAATATCAGTAGGATTTTGTTCTCTTTAATAAAAATAAAAAATAAACTCTTCTTTGCCGCTTAATAGTGTCAATGCTATATATTACAATTTTTTCTCAATTAAATAATGTGCAAACGTTCTGTAATTCCTGCAGTAACCATACTTAAAGCTTACGTGAAATAATCACACAGCCTACACGACAAAAATGGCAACTACAGGTGTGCAAAGCAGAAAACATAACGAATTTCATTTCACTTGCAGGTACCGCCACAAGCTGTACTACTGCATAATTCACGCCTCGAGCAGGCAGCAAAACATGCGGTTTTGCGATGTTATTTATGTGATAGTAAAACAGAAGCCAGCAGAAGTGCCGTCTAGATGTTTTGGCCTACAGCCGATGTTAGTGAAAGAAGCTATATTATACTCACTCCTCTGTTAAAATGCCATCCATGCGCTCAAAGCTAACAAAAGTGGCATGATGACTGTTTTAGAGTGACTATTCCACTCATACGCCGCGTGTTTGATATTGGCCAATAACGTTTAGCAATTCCCGGATATAGACCCATCAAGATCCTTTATTTTATAAAATGCTTGCTATTAAAATGAGGATTCTGTTTTATGATAAAATCGTCTGCTCGTTACTGGACATGTAAGCATCAGTGTGCAGTGATTGCTGCCATTAAGCAACACGAAAACAGATTATTTTATACGACATAACTTGTTTGGAAATTGAAATAATAGAAATGTACATTGATTAAGAACACAATTTCGATTCGGTGCAGGCCAGTTCGTGTGCTTTTATTCTGTTCTGCTGTTAGCTTACCTGAATGAAGTTAACTGCGTTTTATACGCACCATTGGTAGCACTGGTCATAACATTATAACTCGAATCGATTCATGGATGGTTGATTCATAGTATGCCGTGATCTCGCTGCTGTTAGTTTTGTTTTTATACAACAAAGCACAAAAGTAATTATTATTTGTATAATCCGTTACATTTTTATTCATGGAATAGTCTTAATAAATCCAACTGGAAGTTGATGAGTTTCAGTCGCGAATCTATCGATAAACTCGTCAACTCTCGTGGCATTACCTATGACTAAATTTCAATTCTAAAGGATAAAGAAAAATCTATATTTTACTCAGAGTGGAAAGTTTGGTGCAAATTTTCAAGGTTCGATTATTCTCACGTAGCATAGGCCTACCTCATTCTATTCACGAATTCTTTGTAAATATTAAAGTTAATTTCCGGAAAACGTACATTGAAATGGATGATATAATGGTAGTAAATTAGAGTTCCAGGGATCCATACAAATTATTTCGACTTCTGTTATTTTTTTATATCGCTGACCTTTCGTAGCTTCCAATCATCATATCTACAGCAATAATGAATTGCTAGCAATGCAGATTATACTTGTGAATCATATGGTTCAATTAAAATCTAGGCCTATATAGCCATACTCAGGGCCGTAGCGAGGTCCTTCTGCGCCCTTGGCGACTTTGACAAATCTGCACCCTCCAATACTGGAGGGTCTGATTTTTTTTTTTTAATTTCCGTAAAATTGTCTATTATTTTAATATAAAAACACTGTTATTATCAAATAAAACCTAAACCTCAATTTGAAAATGAACTAAGTGTTGGACTTTCAAGGTACTAAACCTTATTTTCAGATGATTGAACTACGCGTTAATTAAAGAACGTTGCATGACTTCTTTTTGTTTGTAGACAATCGGCATAATACTACAGATAGTTCACGTTCAGTGATTTTTAATAACCTGAAAGATTTCTTCCATTAACGTGGAATTGTTATTGCTTGATAAATTGCACCAGTCTAAAAAAGGCGGGATTTTTCATGGTTAATTTTGCGCCCTCTTTGTACCTGCGCTCTTGGCGGGGGCCCACCTCGCCACCGCCTAGCTACGGCCCTGGCCATACTGACTGTAATTTTTATTTATTTGATCACAATTAATTATTTAAAGAAGTCTACTATAAGCAACAATAATGTTTAGTGGTTAAACATCTTTTATGATTAGTTTTTAACCATAGTTATTAGTTTTTTAATGAGCATGGAGTTAAATCGCACGGCTGGCTTCGTAAATACAAGAGTTCCAACAACAAAAGTTTAGGAACATGTATACCATACATTTTTTTTATGATGGGCTAAATTTGAAGTAAATATATAAATATAGAGAGGGTTTTAAGGAATCGATTTCATGGCCGCCTGAAACTGCAATAATCTATTGCAATTATTTAGATTGTCCTCAGACACTAACAACTGTCAACTAACTTATTTCTACGAATAAAGGCATTGTTTGCAATATTTCGATTGTTGCGGGCGTCCAAATAAATGGTTTACACAGAAGTACTGCATACATCAACTGCATGTCGATATTGCTAATTCAACCAAACTCTGCTGCTGATTTCTCCTTGAATGCTAGGCAGAATATGTTGAAATCCGTATCAGACCACAGAAGCAGTGAGTAGGTTAAATAATACAGCTCAAAACATGAGTACCTAGAATAGGCGTAATGGGAGCGAAACTACGATGATCTTATGCAGGACAGCTTATATAATAGGCTGTGAAGGTCTAAATTGTAGTTTCGTGTTCGGTATTATATATGTGCATATAACTCGGCTACTCTTGATAATATCACAGAGTTCGTCCGGTATAGTGGGTGTGTTCTCAATGCAAGTACAGCTTCCGAGAACATTTTCATCATGTCATAATATCGATCTCTAATCTTGTTAGCATCGAAAGCTGAATCTGAAGTACAGTTTGCCCTACGGAGTTGTAATGAAGCCAGATTCTCATATGTAATAAATAAATTAGATAACATAATAAATCAATAAACAATTGTTTGTTCCCCAATTTAAGTTATCCTTTGAATTTAAACCCAGTCATGGAAACCACCATTAACGGCCGTGGGTGTCGGCATGCTAACCACATGCCCCCAATCCTGCTATCTACCTATGGTATATGACGCAGCGGTCTGGTGGTAGGCCGTGTCCATTCAGGGATGTAGCGCCAAGAAGTTTAATTTTTTTAAATTTAATAACAAAATCTCTTTTAAAAGTGAAACTGTCCCTTTGCAGACCCACTTGGCTGTGGCTGGTGTGAATTTCAATAATTAGTATTGTTAAACAATCTGAGAATGCTAAAAGAATTGCGAGGGTAAAATATGTTAGTAAAATATAGGCTATAACACTTATGAAATACTCCAACTATTGACACATCACCAAAGCTATAGACTCGTCCTGTGAGGACAAAGGCACTCTAACCCAATTACGTAGTTCGAAAGTACTGAAGTTCCAATGAACAGACAAGACAGCAAACCTCCTTTAAAGAAACAGTGTTGTAATATTAATCATACAAAAGGACAAATGTCCCGAACGCATGCTTAGCTCAAATAACATGGTAACAGATGCATGGGACGAAAAAATATTTATGTGCCTACCAAACTTCATAGAAAAGTAATCACCAAATCGAAAACTTCATTATGGGAATTCTTAATGGTGTTAAGTGGCATCGAAATGCATAAATAGGTAGGCTTCTTTCTCCTCTCTTACTTATTTATTCATGTGTGGGGCGTTAACAATATTTCTCTGGTCGGAAAGTGTGAATTGTCTTAAAAACAATATGATGAGCATTCTTAATTAAGAATATCATGGGTCAATCTAGTAATCAGATTAAGTTTTTATTAATATGTAATTCAATTAAAGAAAACTCAAATTCATTACGTCACTACACTAATATATTAAACTGTGACAACTCTATATCTCAAATTTTACCTATGGTCAGAAACATGCCCCCTTTTTAATCTAATTGTAAAGGCAATGTATGCATCAGATTAACAATAATAGTCTAACGACCAGTAAACCCGAGGAGCACAGCATGTTGGCGATCTACGTATACTAACGAAGAGATCAATGGGTAACAGTCGCAGAGTCATTGTTTCTGTGGACAGACATCCACGGCTAGCGCATTATTTTGCCAGATTATTGCTTATACTTCAGCTTCCATACCGTAAAAAGTGTTTTCCAATGACGATCCTTACTGCTTAGGCAACTTCTTCAGCAGATCAATGAAGTGGGCGGCATAGCCGTCTACTGGGTGGGGAAAGAGAACGTATCACACTTCAGCACGTTTCGAAAAGTTTTATATTATGATGAGTGATGACTAGAGACCGGATTTTAAAGGGAATTCCTTTTTTTATATTTCATCACAAAACGTGATAAAATTGAACAGGACATTACTGAGTAAGTTTCAACTGCAAATGACCTGGTATTAACGTCCCTTTTTTCCCCTTTTTTTGGCTCATTTCCCTTTTTTTAGGAACTTTCCCTTTCCAGCACCTTTTTTGCTAATTTATTTTGAAAAATTCGTAAATTACCCAGTATTTGGTAATATGAAAACATTAAAAATTGTTTTCACTGATTCACCAATGAAAAAATAATTCCTCCCAGCAGAAGAATAGGGAAATCACAGGCTTGCTATTGCCTAAGTTTCCCATTATAAGAAGGTGGGGAACATGAATTTCGTGTGCTATTTTCTTCTGTGAGAATTTCAACAAGATCAAAAAATTTCTTCAGTCATTAGATGTTACAGAATCAGCAGCTGTAGAGCAAGCAAAGGCTTTACATAAAACAAACATGTATCTCTCTGTTGAATTTTTACACTCACTTACTTTTATATACCTTTTTTTGGCAATAATTTCCCCTTTTTCCCACTTTTTTTGGCAATAATTTTCCCTTTTTTTCGTCCTTTTTTGGGTGAAAATTTTCCCTTTAAAATCCGGTCTCTTGATGACAAACAGCATTTGATCATAGGCATCGCAACTCGGCCAAGATATAGCAGAAAAGGAGTGTATTGTGATCAGATCACTGAATATTACACATTCCTGTCTTTGTAGTAATCGGTCACTTGTATCGATAACTTCTCGGCAGCCACAGAAATAGCAGAAAAGGAAACACGCTATAAAAAATGAATGAAAACACACTAAAACAAAATATTGCAATTTTAAATCAAATTGTTGTGCACACTTCTCAAATTCGTATGGAAGGGATGTATTTCACGCTTATTTAAACACTTCGCATGATCGAACAATTTCGCGATATCTCGTGGGTTCAATTTGCTTACTGATGTAGGCCTACAAAGCTAGACAGCAGTTTTGTAAAATTTCGCTGTTACTAAAAAATACGGTCCCTAAATAACATAACCATCCCACAAACAAATAAAAAGTTAAAGTTATCCCTATACGGGTCATGGAGGCCCAGAGGTTTCCAGGAGCTTGAGGCTCCCAGATTTTGGACATTCGATACGTGAAGGTGGTAAGGTTGTCAACCTTACGCACCAGCCGCCTTTACCCCCAGGATTGCTCCTGGTACTCATTTCTGTTGGATACTGAGTCGATCCCAGGGCCATAGTCCCACCAGAAGGATTAGGCCAATTGAACCCGCGACCTTCCAGTTTCTGCAGCGCCTCAACCACTACGCTACAGCGTACCCCTATACCACTAACAAGACATATACATATTATATAGGTAAACATGCTCACAAATACTATAAGATCAAAACAGTGTAATTTCAGATGCCCTGATGGTGTCAAGGCACCGAAAGGCCTAGGTAGCAATCACAAAATTATATAATAGTTGAACACTTGGTATCATATTTATTATATTTTATTTCACAACCATACCACGTTAAACCATAGTAAGTTTAAAAGCTTTGTTACATGAAATATTATTTATACGGTATGAAGCCTATTTTTTCTTATTCTGGTTTTATTATCAACTTACACAACACTGAATACAGATTTACACCAAATGTGGACATTAGTAATCTGTACCACGGCATCAAACGGTTATCAACCTCAAATTTAGTAAATTAATTATCTGATACCTCATAGTGAAGTTTGTAAAACAGTAACTTACCTTTGCCAATATTCATTACTGTTTTATAGAATGTTGTGGCAATGTAATTTACAGAGGATTTCGGTTTCAGCATTTACAGATACTGGTGTTGATCGTATTGCAGTAATATCCACAGAGAAACTATCTGTTCCATACGGTAATTTGTTTATTCACTTATATTTACAATATTGCATACCAAAGAAAATTGCATCCATTATCATAATTTACCCCGTAGTATGCATGTGCTGATAGCTTTGACCACTGATGGTAGTGCATAATAAACAAAGCTGTTATCTGCACATTGGATGACTGTTATGATTATGAGTGGAATGATACATGGAACGACTAGGAAGGCACGAAATATCCAACATGCACCAGCCTCTAAAAACAGGATAATCACACTAATGTGCTCGCACCTCTTCTCACAGGGGAACCTTCCGAACACACCATCGGATTTTAAATAAACATTATTGACTTTAAAAGAGTTCGGAATAGTCCACGAATATTTAACTTTTTATTTATTTGAACAAATTTATTACTACAAATTGCAATATAAAATTTTACAAGTGTGAATTTGAACGCCACCCGAAGAAGTAAAGCTTGTGCTCGGTTCAGTTCAATACAATGAAATACATTAATGTAATCAATCATTTACAGTAATACAAAAAGAAATATTTACAAACATAGAAGAGTATGAGTAAATATTTACAATACAGACAGAATATTTTACAATTACAACAATGGAAATTACGAATTAATTTTTAATTAAAACTAAACTCCGTGGCGCTACATCCCTGGAAGGACTTGGCCTACCACCCGACCGCTGCATCATCTCCCGTAGGCAGATGGCAGGATTGGGGGAATGTGGTCAGCATGCCGACACCCACGGCCGTTAATGGTGGTTTTCTGAACCGGAGCCGCTACTTCTCTATCAAGTAGCTCCTCAATTTGGAATCACGAGGCTGAGTGCACCCCTACCAGACCTCCCTACCTCAGAAAAATCCGAGGAGGTACCGGGAATCGAACCCGGGCCGACGGATAATAATATAATAATAACACAATAAATACATAAAACGTTCAATAAGAGGTAAGGGATTATATCTATGTTTTAAAATTTAATATAGAAAATGATAATAATGACAGAAGTAAGGAACTAATTTGAGTAGTAATTAACTTATATATTTTTTTAATTTTAGACTTAAATTGTTTCTTGTTTAATCCAGTTAATTCAGGATGGTTGTTAATAAATGAATTGAATAGTCTTGGGTCGAAACTTGAAAAGTGCCTAACTTCAGCAGGTGTACAAATGTTTGGTTCAATAAATAAATTAAATTGATTCCTTCGTGCGTTATATTCATGATCTTCGGACCAATATTTGTCACAATTTCTATGAAAATAACCCAATCGGGCGTACTTGTGAATTTGGTCGTTGTTGAATACGTTAAATTCAGAAAATAATAATTCGGAATAGTTAGCAGGCTATGAAAAACAAACTTTTATTGTGCGTACTAGATTTTAGTTTTATTGTGAAAACTCCATAAGGCAATACAGCCTAAGGTTAAAGTAGTCGATAATATATTCATTATGGAATGAAGACGCCTCATACAAATATAATTTAAAAGTTTTTAGTGTTAGACACTACTGGCTTTTAAGCATAGAAGAGACAATAGGGTTTTAATGCCAATTTCATTTATCTTTATGATATAATAGTCCTATATATCTTTTTCAAAGCACTAAAATGATTTCAAAAGTGGGCTTTATCTCACTGTTACTAAGAAGAAAATCTTAATTTTTTCTAAAAGATTTGCAACTTCTGACAAAAAAAAAATGAAACTGCTTAGCACTTGACGTGAGATGAAATGCCAGTACGATCACAACTCAGGACTATTATTTTATATGGAGATTACAAACTTTGCTTTACTCTCAGGAGTACCTACTAGCCTATGTGAATTATCATACATGATATTTGTTAACTCTATCTCATTATTCCTTACACTAATACTAATATAATGATTTGTAGTAAATTTAACATGCAACGCGTATTGATTTACGGTTACATGGACTTAAACCGTCCTGTAAACTCCAGGATGGATGGGATAACTTTAAACTGATTTTCTTGAAAAAATGAACGTACATAAAGTAATTTGGATCAGGATATTTTTTTTTAACTTTTTTAAAATTATTTATTTTTAATTGCAGCAAACCAATTTTGTAGAATCATAAAAAAAATACCATGAGATTATACGACCGAGACCTTCCCTTATCAGTTTAGTGTCAGACTAACAATTGATTGTTTGTCCTGTCCATTCCAGAATAATTAATGTCGACACGAGAACGCAGTTACTGGTAACAGCGGGAATGGAGAATTTTTGTAGTTTTTTCGCTGTCCGGAATACGCTCGAAATCCGATTATCCCTACTTTGACCATACTAACTGCACACATGAAGTCCACATTGTTTATTGAGAAGAACAGGTTCCAGGTGTTTGGAATAACCAAATGCATTTGAGCAATTATGAACGATAAAGCGAAAAGTATAAAGTTATAACACCAGCCCCAAGTATGAAAAACAGGAAACATCAGAAAGTGTGAAGTAGAATAAAAAAATAAAGGGGATACTTGGAAGATTTAAACGATTGGTAATAGTGATTAGCAGGGCCCGGATTTTGATGATCTAAAAATACTTAAAAAATGAGGTATAAAATGACTGGAAAAATGCATAAAAATGACCCAAAAAAATTATGTGAAAATGTCTATTCTACATTAATGTTTTTGACCCCATTATATAGGCTTGTAAGTAGTCAATTGGCACATACAGTTACATGCAAACAGCAAACACAGTCTTTCAGCATCCAAATTAAAATTATAACAAGATCTATTTAATTATGATTTTTTTAGAGTTCTTATAATATTAAATGTAAGTAAATGCACAAAAACTCCATATAATGCAAGAAACAACGCAAAATAAAAAAACAACTTTAAAATTTAAAAAATAACCAAAAAATGAAATGTAATAAAAACACCATAAAACGGTCGAAAAATGACCAAATAATGAATTTGAATTATAAAAATTATCTAAAATGAAAGATTGAAAAGAATGACCCTAAAAATTGTCATTTTTGTAATCTAGGAGTCATGATCAGAATACCTGCATTAATGGACAAAGTCCGTGATGTACCAGTTAAAAGATGACATGTCATCAAAATCCGGGCCCTGGTGATTAGACAGCTTATACGAACATACTGGTGTGACAGAAAAAGAAAAGCACATGAATTTAGAAAAGGAATACGTTCAAGGCGTCTAAACCTGTGAGATAAAAGTCTTTGCCCCTCCCAAAAGGAGTTGGATCCTTACGAGAAAGGATTCTGTGACTTTTTCCCTCAGATCGATGAGTCACTACAAAGCCTGGAAGCAGGTGATCCCCTCATAATCATGGAGGGCGACCTTGGCTTTCCTCTCCAGAGCCGATAATCGGGCGATGTCACGAGACAAATCCCAGACACAAAGTTTATGTGCCATTTCAAGACTCAGTTGCTCCACTTACAGAAATAGAATAACACGCTCATCCCACTTTATGTAGGAGTTCCAACTAAAAGGCTACGTGAAAAGAATGGGGACTCACTACACCAGAGGAGGTCTTAGTTAACAAGAAACGCTTACTACATCGACTTAAATTGACACAATGGAGTTAGGTTTATAGCAAAGCACTTCACCCAAACTTATTTCAAATAAAATATAAAACATAACATATTGCGGATATATGGCGAAAGAAAAGAAATGAAAATCCCGTGCCTTAAAAATTTATATTTAAAGGTTAATAAGGAATATTATGAGTCCTTGTTAGTATTAGCTGTTAATATCACTTAGTTTAAAAGTACTCATAAACTGCGAAAAATGTATATGTATGATTTTAAGCCAATATCTGAATTTGATGTTTCCTTCTCAACATATTTAGTAATTAGGACAAATTTTCTTCTACAAATTATAAAACATTTTCAGTTTACTTAATGATAAGAAAGTTTAAATTTTCCTCTTCTCGCAAAGAACATTCCTATATCTCTGAAAAAATTATTATAAGTCATCTTTGTCCGAAGGAACCTGAAATGCATATTCAGGATTACGCCTTGTCCTGCATTACTTGCAATCAAAATTTCCATCGATTTTATCATAGGTAATCCTTTGAGAGGTTTGGAGTTAACGGTAGATTTGCAAATGTGAAGAATAATTACCGAAATAACTACAGCATGAAATAGGCCATTGTACTTGATATTACGTTATTTATCATGACCGGAATATGCTGGTCTCTGTCAAGAATGTTCTAATGCAACCAATTAATCAACAAATAATAAGTTTCATTTTTGGTTTATGTAGTTGTATAAAGAAGGAGCTAATAATGATAATGATTAGTATGAAATCTATGAAGCGGAGAATGCTAATTGTTATATTAAAAAAAATTAACCAAGAGACTTTCAGACAAGAGTATAATTATGTCTTTGCTTATGAACTTCTATTGGAACAATACAATTTTCAGTAAATTCATTACATTTTTAAAGGCACAACGAACATGGAGATAAAATCACTGCTTCACTTAAATTATGGCTTTTTTGCACTCCTTAGCTAGTAAGTGGTACTTACGAACTTTGTTTACATGGATCGTAAGTTGACATTCCCACACAGTCTTGTTGCTAAGGCCGGTTGCGATGAGGTTAAAACACTTACGGTCCAAGCGCTACGTCATAATTCATTACGATACACTTCATAATACAAGCCTTTATGGCCACGGCCCCCAGGACAAATATTCGGTTCCCATAACAACAAACACATGCGAATCACTTTCTGAAATAAACATATATTTTCAAGAATGTATTTACATAATATTTTCAGGTAATATCACAATTAATATAATTAAATTGATATAAATAATCATCGTGCAAAAAATAGCTGCGCCTCGGGTTTTCAATCTGTTTCCTCGACCCGTAAACGTGCCTTACGGCACTTGTATCGCAATATACTATTGTAGTTTTACGAGAGAAAAACTGACTTGGTGTCTATTTTTTGTAGAATTTACGGATCAATGCCTGTGGCGGGTGAAGGGATCATTTTGAATCACGTATATTTACAGATTTTATAAGAAGTTATAAAGAAAATTCTATAAGTGTTGAGCTGAATCAAATCTTTGATTGGCTGATTTCAGACTAATTCTTATATGTTATTGGTCCAAATCGAAAGAAAGACGTATGAGTTAAATATAGTCAGATAAACCACCATGATTAATCGATATCCGATGCATTGTTAACTTTACTGGTCAATATATAAAATTTAAAAAAAATACAAAATTAAAAAAAAAACTTAGCATATGAATGAAATAGTCATGATAAATATTTCCAGTCCTTAATAGTCTCCCCTGTCATCAGATTAGAAATACAGACAATTTTACAACGCACTGCACGTAGTATTTCATACAGGGCAGACGGAAGATGTTGGAAATTATCACTGTGTAGGCTACCAACGAAAGTTAGTAATGAAGAATGGATTGCTAATGACTTCCCTGTCACAGGTACTGAGTGAATCTGGCTAATGACAACATTTTTTAAAAAAGGTTGAAGAAGAGTGCCAAATGTGTTTATCCTCATTTCGCATCAAGTGAAGATGAGGAGCAAGGAGCAAACTCCACATCAGTCATTTCTTTTGAGATGGATCAATACATGCGCTCCTCTATCTATGCCTTGGAGCTGTCTGCGTACAAGAAGACTGTTGCTCCTCAAGGAAGTACTCGCTCTTGCTCTTGCTCTTGCGCTTGCTTTTCACAATATAACCACAAGAAATTCCGAGCACGCACTCTTTCAGCCCCACCAGTACGCGTCTTATCAAAAACATTAACTCAATATTAGAGCACACAGCTTCGTTCTCTTTTGTTGTGTTTTTCATTGTACTCACCACCGGATTCAATGGTTAAAAGATGACCTTTAGAGTAGTTTTAGGTTATCTACAACATCCTCATCTATTTGGCCGACCACTAGCGAACCAAATATGAAGGAAACTGCTTAACGTAAAGCTGATGTCCCACGATCCAATTTATGTGTGTTAAAAATTTATACAAAAATTAATCTTCCGACTTTGAAAACGATCCAGTATCTAAGTTATTCATAAGAAACGGACAACGCGTATACAGGTGACATAGAAATTTGTACGTTCGTTAGAAATTTTCCAGTGTGTTTCTTCGTTTATGCCAGTTATGTTAATGGATGCACTTTTTTAGAATCACAGTAAATTCATGAAGTTTGTTGACAAAAAATTTTCATTTTCGCTTCTTTAAAAATGCCCCTATGGTAGCAATTCAATCGCAGAGAAATATCTATTTGGATGAAGCTGCTATTTGTGTTTACGACATTCCCATGGAAATAAAATGACTCCCATTGGATGAATCAATTGTTTAAAATTAAATTTTGTACAATAGTCGTCATATGATCCACTTTCAAATAGCCTAATACTGTTGGCGACACAGTATTCAGACCCAATCGACCTTGGGCTCAGCGTCTGACAAAAATGAGTAGGCCTAACAGAAACAATCGTGAGCGTAAGGACAACCACATTACTACCTTCATGTACTCTATACTCTGTAGCGCTATATTCCTTGTGGGTACAGAGTCTACCACCTGACCCCTGCGTCATCTACTATGAGCTGATGGCAGGACTGGGGGCATATGGTGAGCATGTAGGCTCACTTTGCCGTTATTGATGGTTTTTGTGACCGGAGCCGATACTTCTTTAGTAAGTAGCTCCTCAGTTGTCCTCACGAGGATGAGCAGGCCTAAGTTACACCCCGTTCGAGACCTCCCTGCCTCAGAAAAATTCAAGGTACCGAGGATCAAACCTGAGCCTGGTAATTTAAAGCCAGGAACGCTAACCATTAGAACATGCAGACGGTCATCCTCATGTATAAATGTCTCAAAATTCTGGAGCATTTTACTTTTCTGTATAGCCTGCTATAAGATAAGCTAGTAGTAAATAGTTGTAAATTTATAAACTTATGGCCTATTACGTAAACTGCATTATAATTATGTATAGGCCTACTTTGAGTTTCAAAATGAGCAATACGATAACAAATATAACAAACATACGCTATATTGCAAATATCCTTTCAGGAAAGATAGGCAAAACCTACTATATTAAATACACTGGCATTAATATATCTAATTAGATCTACATTACACCAAATAGAAAATATATACACAATTGATACTTTCTTGCTTTAAAATCACTGTGCGATGTAAATGTTTACCCATCTTAAAGAATTTACGTTTTCATATTAGCCTATGTGAGAATTAGGAGACAAAGTAAATTTAAATTTAAATGCCATTTATGTTTACATAGAAAGTCAATTACTTCATTCCTCTAAAGAAGAAACTGCCTGGTTGTCATCTAAACGTACCCTGGTGCAGGGTCTCCTAGACGCTCACTCGTTACACGCTACAATGAACATTCGCACCACAGGCTGAATATCAATAATGCAGTATAGAAGCTTTTTCTTGTTCGCCAAGTTCACCAGTCACTGAATCATACCTCAAAAGCGAGAAAATCGAATTTAAAATACGAGCTACACAACAGCCAATAAAAATAACAAACAAAAAGATACTGTCATGGCTTGAAATTCAGAATGAAATGTGATGTTAGCCCAAATAATAAACTACCACGAATCGCACTCTATCTTCACAAATTGTATACCTTACTAAGAGTATAACGATTCTAACAAGTAAAGCCCTTTTTCGAAATCCTGTGATGTTGACAATCATATTATAAATATATTGCACCGATAAAAATATTGGGCTCAAAATAACCAGACACAAATACACAGACAACGAACATAATATTTAAGCAATCTACTCCTGCTTATCAATGTACATCGTTTATGATTATTTTCTCTCGTTATTAAGAATTATCCAATACAACGGATTGTGGGATTTACTGCAATGAAATGTAATATCACAAATCTCATTCTGAATGTTATTCTTAAAAAAAATGTACGGGAAAATTAAGTTCCACATACGGCAGGATATATAATTAACTATGCTTTAAATTGTAGCTAATTTCCTTGTGAGGCCTGGGTTTTCAGTGTTCATAAAACAATATACTACCTTCTCCTATTTCTAGGCCTAGGGCCTGTTTATTTCGTCACATTATATGATAGACTAATGTGCTATTTTACGAATCTTATGAGGGATATTGGCTAGCCGAACCCCATGAGGATGAAGTTCCCACCATTGTTAGTTGACGACTACTGCAACTATTGTTGTAGCAGCTGGCACTTCCAGCTTAATCCGAACCACGATGGGTCTCCAGTAGTTTCGCTTAATATGTAAATGGTAAGTGGTATGTGGTTTTAAGAGTTGAAGGCAGTGTCCAGTCATCAAAGTTATCAACCAAAATTAGCACTGATTAACCTATGAACAGTTTGGAAGTGCGAACACAAACTGCTATTTGTTCCATTCAGATAAAAAATTGTCCTAATTGAGGATCGAACGTGACTTTTCAACTTGTATGCTAATATGGAGACTATTGAGCTATTGCAGCTGGGTAAATACGATGTGCATTTCAACAGTAAAAGTTTTATCTTCATTCTATTCCTTAAGTGTCAATTGCTCTTTATTACAGCTAGTTTCGTCCTGCGATAATTTTTAGGCTAAAATTCATAAATTACCCGCAAAAAATAACAATTGCGGCTACAACTTTACTGTTCTGAAAGAAACGATCAAATACTTTCTGAATAAGCTCCGTTTATCACTTCCCACAAAGTAGATCTCCGCAGCCTTCGAAAGTCGAGTTTTCCATAACGGTTTTGTAAGCTCTGTAAGAATAAATTCTAGCCAGAAGAATTTGCAATTCTAGTGGAGTGTTCACTTGAGAGCTTGTAGCCCAGTTTAAGGAGGAAGATATGCCCCATTATAATGGTATACTGCCGCGGTCTCTATATATCAATTGGAGGGAGAAAATCTAGTACCGTTAGTAGTAGACCGTATTTCTTTCGTTCACAACTGTTCTCATTTTACTTTCTGTATCCACAATTCCGAGTTTGGCTACAATTTATCAAATTTCCCTGCAGCTTCCCTTCAATTTCAATAGTGTTTCAATAGTGTGTTTCATCCATTTCCAATTCCATACTATCATGGTAGAAACTCGTTTTTCCCCTACCCAGTGCCATTCATCTAAGATTCTAACCTACCCAAGTGTTTTCCTCCTTTGCAGCCCACATGCATCACTGTAACTTTTGATGATATTATTGCAAACTTGGAATATAATCATATACCGGTATGCCAATGGAATTTTACCATTTCAATCTCGCCTGTTACTTCATATCCCTTTTTTTTATTTTTTAATACTGACTAAACGATTTAATTCATCGAGCAGTTAAATACGAGTATGATGCGACTAGCTGCGCCTGTGCCAAAGTAATCGATGTATCGGTCGCTATCATAAAAGTCATTACTTTTTGGTTGATACCTTTGCAACTTGAAGGCCATCATGAACAGCTCTTAGCGTTTAAGTATTTTCATATAGGCGTAAGTAATATTTTTATTATTAGCTATCGTAGAAAAAAATAGTTTTCATTACACATGCGGTTAGTGCTTTGGAGATAATAGAAAATTTTAAATGACTCGTCTTCGGCTTGTCTTTGAAACTATTCCTCTATTAACCAATGATGCAATTATCACTCTTTAATCGCAATATACCACAGTATTACCTGTTATCAATATAAAAATATTACGTCTTTTTAATATCCAGTGCAGATATCTGTATTTATTTTGTTTTGTTAATATTTTATGTATTGCTTTTTACTCAATATTAATATGGTATATACGCTAGGGCTCTTTTCCCATTAGCTAACTTGTTTATTTTAATGCACAGGAGAAAGTGATTTTCACCCCGGAAAAGAGTGTTAAAAATGTAATAAACATACGTAAAAATCCCTACTACGTAAAAATAGTATAGGCCTAATGCGAAAGAAGTGTGGTAAGTGCATCACTGGAGAATCGAGACTTCAAAAAGACGAGCTGAAGTCCTTTTTGTTACACGGTATATGGAGGCCTAGGCCTACATGCAACAAATGGTAGGCCTAATATGCAATTTGACAACAGGATGTTAAAACATTGAGAGCCCATTAATTTGTGCCTCACTACACTGAACTGTAAAATTTTGGTTACGGAATAACAAACAACATAGGCCTACTGCTCGTTTGATTTACCTATATATAAACCCACTCCAATCGAACATTATTTCTAAGTAAGGCACAAAATATAAATGACTCGGTAAATGACAAATTAATTTCAGTTTTAACTCCCCTTTGCTTAAAATAGATGTTCCAAATATCGTAATTTGTTATCTTTTCACGTCTGACAACTGCGTATAAGATTTCGAACACTATTAGGAGCTCTACTTTGGATATTTCGTAACATTTCTCGTTATTTCAGTGTAGTGTATTTTAATTCTTCGTACGTAATATTACGGCACAATCTTTGTTTTAAGATTCCTCCCTCCCCAAATAATTATCACAGACATTCAAACCTAAGAGCGAGAGGCTCTAATTCGTGAGTAATATAATTATTCTCTCGCCATACAACTGTACAGAGAACATCCTTTGAGCGATATTTTATGTGAGTTCTGGGCAGTTGCTACGTCTGGTTCACATTAAGCACACTGCTTTTATCCTTCAGTCCACATACTGAAAAACGGGTTCAGGATGGTTATTTATTATTTAGGCCTATTTATTATAACTAGACCTGGGATTTTAAGGCAAATGCCTATTTTGTTCCTTATGAAATAACATGAAAATTTTTAAATATGTGGACGTTTCATGATAAATCACTTGCATTTATAGAGTTTTACAGTGCCCTAAAATGCCTATTTGGACCTTTAGAGCCTATTTTACTATTTTAGTGCCTAAAATGCCTATTTTGTACATTTAAAATAAAATTCAACTTCTGTAATTTTTCCAATCTTAAAAATGGACATCCTTCAATGAAAAGCAGAACAGCAGAGGTGGGTTTTTCACAGAAACTTGATTATTCCAAACAACTGTCGTTAAAGGAATACTGACTGACGGGGGAGGGGGAGGATTAAGGGGGAAGGACTACTGTGTCAAGTCACCAGTCAAAGAACATCTGTTTAAGTGAATATAGTTCGTGATGCCTAATTTTGCAGTTAATTCTGTTAAGAATAGGAATACCACGTTTCTTGAAGTAAAAAAAAAAAAAGGACGATATTACAATTTAAGTGTATATTGTAATATTTTAAAGTCTATTTTCTATATATTTACTGTACACATTTTTAAAGCATATTTTAAGTGCCTATTTTCTCTTTTAAAAACCTATTTACTTGTTCTAAAAGCCTATTTTAGGTGCCTAAAACTAATTTTTTACAGCCTAAAATCCCAGGTCTAATTATAACACAGCCAAATTTGGGCCCAAGATTCGACAAGTACTGTTCACACATCATAGTCCAATTTTTTTTATCTTGTAACGGAGCTAGTAGTCATTTTTATAACATATAGACCTAAGGCATGGTTTTCATTAAAAGGTAGCGTACACTCACAGAATTCAAGGATTTGGGACACTGAAAACCCATACGCTACACACTATCGGCGATAACTAAAACGGTCTCGGAGCAGGATCACCCAATGCCCGGTGACGGCCACATTCGATGCACGATAGAAGACCGGTGGCGTCATCTTTGGTTCACACTGATTTATTTTTAAAAATCATTTCTTATTTACATTTAGAAGCCTGCCGAATCGATAGATCCTTAGGCATTATAAATCTAGGTTCTAATGGGAATGGGAGTCAAAGATAGTCAAGGGTAAGTGAACTCCAAACCCAAAAATGCTTCTGCGAGAGAGAAAATCGAAAAAAAAATTACCAATGGCGAGTCAGGGATTTGAACCTTCCAAATATAAGTGAAGTTGCCGCTTGTTGCAACCCTCGACACATTGACATTGATTAAACTAATTACCCTACTAAAAAGTGTCTCTTGATAATAATCACTCCCGATCTGATCATCTGATTAAACATTAGCTTAGGACACAGCTGGATGAATGATGGTGGCTTCAACTCAGTTTCTGTTAAGCGAGGCTTACGTTTGCCCTATCTTGGTTCGATTAAGCTTCTACAATATCTACTTCAATGGCATTCCAATGAGCATTCGCGATAAGGTTTGAAAATGTAGCCAGTCTCCTTAGCTGCGGTAGCCGTGGAGAAGGAGGCTGTGAGTTCGAGTCCCGCCTAGGGCATGGATGGTTGTGTGTGTAATAAGGGAAAACAAAGAAAAACGGTAAACGAGATAAAGAAATTCAGGAAAATTGGTCGAAGGTCGGCTAAACTGAAAAAAAAATATATATACAAAGCCTACATATATCTATGTGTGTGTGTGTATATGTAGGCTAAACTAGGTTTATGGAGGTAGAAGTTACTAAGAAATATGCAGTTTCAACATTGCATAATGACAAGTTTGTAACAGAAATCTAAATGTCAATACCAGAAAATAAGCACAAGTGGTGCTGATTGACTTCGTGCCAACTCCCAGACACCGCTGCCTACTTCCTTTTTAGTATTATGGTTTTATACGTTTTTCTCCAGTTCAAAAGCCAATTATTCCACGACGGCTCGTAAACGTCTGAACTAATGTGTGATAAAGTAGATTTGAAACATTCAAATTTCAATTTAAAAATCACCACTAGTAATATAGCCAACAGGCACACTTTACTGAAAGCCCGTGGTATTGCGACACCCTATTTTACCTATTTTATTTTTTATTAACAAGAATATAAATTATAATAACATAGGATTGAATGGCGTGCTTAGGTAAGCGCAGCAATGAACCTAAGGATTCCATAAAACAGATAATCTTCCTTTAGCTTGCTTAGGAATTGTCTATTGCCATTGATTAAGTAAGTAAATAAGTATAATAATTTATCGAGTACCAGTGGAAATAGGAAAGATAGTTCTTCTAAATGCAAGCAGCATGTAGAGCGGCATCCGAGAAAAACCTAGGTAAGTGCCTAAATTCCAACCTGTTCAATAAAATTATTATTATTATTATTATTATTATTATTATTAATATTAATACTGTTCCAAATGACAATTTATGCCTGTTACGGTCACCCACGTATTTAGATTGGCAAGAATTATTTTACATGTCTGAAAACCTACAGACATGGGACTGTCACATTCACGCACACACAAATGCCATCGACCTAGGCCG
Organism: Ectobius pallidus; assembly: GCA_964059195.1. Taxonomy (NCBI): domain Eukaryota; kingdom Metazoa; phylum Arthropoda; class Insecta; order Blattodea; family Ectobiidae; genus Ectobius; species Ectobius pallidus. Next base: position 61,754,257 of record CAXKWD010000004.1, read on the forward strand.
TCATCGAACCAGGCACACTAAACCAGCGCCATACAGTTTGCGTCGATAGACTGACTCACTACCAGAGAGAGGCTAACAAAACAAAACAGAACTTTTTTTTGTTCGCAGCCACAAATGCTTAGCATAATTTACACTATTAAACGTCCTCGTATAGGTTACCGTGTCACTATTTTGGCTGGATAATTCAGTCTGGTAACGACTCGAATTTCATTTAGATGTTAAAATTGATACAACAATTTCAGAATTAATAAACAACCATTTGAATATTTTAATTGAATAAACTACGTACTAACACAATAAACTCTGAGATATTGGAACTACCTAAGAACTATAAACAGTTGTTTGTATTTTAAGTGCTTACGCAACAAATTAATGGGATAAAACACTAACGCAAAAGATGTGAATTTTTGTATTATCGCTCCAATCTTCTGTGCAAAATATATAGGCCTATTAAGAGTAAATAACGATTTAGCTATTTAGGCCTAGTATCGAGGAAGTAACGAACTAATAGGCCCATGTAAAGGCTGCGTGAGAAATTCCCTTATTTACACTGTATAATATTATGTATTATATTAACTTTTGTAACATTAATTTATAATGTCCCCATAATGCCCAGTTTATCATATTCAAATATTTGTAGGCCTATGTTAAATGTTCTTATACATTCGTACGTTCTTTAGTTTTACGTAAAAAAATTTTCTTTCATATAGCCTGGAGGTAACACAGAAAACAACACACTCACTTTTTCCGTTTTCCCCCTGTTTGCAGTTTTGAAGGATACCCATTTGTGGCATTTCAATAGTATCTCAAACATAGTGGATAGCCCCCTGTAATGTAAAAACCCCCTCGAAACCTAAAAACAAAACCTTGTAGCCATTGCAAACAAACATTCGCGTGCAGTAGAACTTACGGAAGCGTACTAACATAATGCGCGCTGTTGGAGTTGCACGGTAAAATCGGCTATGAAAACTAAATTATCATGTATATTCCATCTGCTGTTATTTTAAACTTTACATTTAAGCGAATACTGGGTCAATCGAAAGACTTTCTTCACTCTTGTTTGACTCATTTTCACACAGTGAGTTATAAATATTTTTGGTTCACATTTTTAATTAAATGTTACATTTTAAATTCGAACAGAATGTTTCGTTTCGATATCTCAATCCAAAGCCCCATAGGTGATTCATTCAATAAACAATTCATATTAACGAAAAAAATTTATAAATGATAGCGATTATGGTAAACTTTGAAGTTGAAATTAGTGATAGGCTACCTCAACCATAAAATAAACCGGAAAGTAGCATTAAATCGAAGTTCATTTTAGTCTAATATAAGTGTTTGTCTGTGATCGAAGCCCAGCCAAATCTAGGGCACACGGAGATCTGAAAATTGTAACATAGGCTAGACTAGAAGGGTTTTCGAATGCACCACGGAGCCGGATTTTTAATTTTGGCTTTCGTTCGCGTGTTATGAGAAAAAAGTGATTTTTTTGCGCTATATTAGCACCAGTTTTCGGTAATACATCTCAATTGTGAAATAATAATAATAATAATAATAATAATAATAATAATAATAATAACAACAACAACAACAGGTGACCCTAAACTTTTTCCACAGCACCTGGAAGAGAAGAGTATCACGGAAATGTTGTTTTTGTTCCCCCCCCCCCCCCCAACATAACGCATGGCATTGTCGATCGCTTCGATTTCGTTTGCCCGCTCTGCTTCCACTTGTGTATGGCATGCAGAGATCTGAAATTTTTTACATAAATAGACGGAAGGGGGATCATGAATGCAGGCCTAAGTGAGAAAACATTGAACGATTTGGACGAAACTCACTACGCAGGTTTTTTTGGGCCAGGGAACTCGAATCTGAGATAGTTTTCTTTCCCGGTAAACACACTCTAATCGTGCAATGCATCTCGAAACCGGATTTTCAGCTATTAAATTATTAATCGTTTTAATTGTTTATGAATAGCTTATAAGTGTTAATTAACATGTTATAGTTCTTCTCCTGTTGAATAAATTATTTAAAAACATCTAGCGATTGAATTAATAAACCCGGGTATCTGCTACTTTTATGTAAATTTTGAATATGAAATGTGAAAAGATGTATTGCGAAATAGTTAAAGTGTAAAATATGTCCAAAAAAATTAAATAAACTAGAATTGTTAATATCTCTGTGGTCGTCGTCTGTCCTTAGAATGAATCCTCACCTAAAACTCCATTAAACTTTGGTGTGAGTATCCTACATTTCATTGAAAAATCTCCCTACTTATGTGCTAGTATTAACGTATTACCTGACGAATTGTTTACAGCTTGGGAGTGGTTTCGCTCTAACCTGTACGGCCATGCTAAGCCTATAACCTACATAAAAAGGCACTAAGCGCAACTCAGACCTCCGGCGTGTCTTGTGGTTAGCGTCGCTGACTACAGATCCGTCGGCCCGGGTTAGAACCCCGGTACCTCCTCGGATTTTTCTGAAGTAGGGAGGTCTGGTAGGGGTGCACTCAGCCTCGTGATTCAAATTGAGGAGCTACTTGACAGAGACAGAATCCTGCCATCTGCCTATGGTAGATGACGCAGCGGTCGGATGGTAGGCCTTGTACCTTCGGGATGTAGCGCCATGGAGTTTAGTTTAGTTTAAGCGCAACAAAAGGAGACGTTATGCGGTAAAGAAATAAACGTGACAAGTAAATTCAGTAATATACTTCATGTTTCCCCACGGACTTATACTAGAGACTTCTTTTATTTTTATTTGCCACTCGCGCCGAGTTAGATGCTCTCTATAAGTACACGACCTAAGGAGCACAAGAGATATCAAGGGAGGAACTAGGGTCACATAGTCGAGAGAAAATCGAATTTTTAAAAATCTCCTGTGCTGCGTCTCTTCAGTAGTACACGGAGGGGTTATGGGGGAGAGACGTCCCTGTCAGAAGGGAGCGTTCCAATATTGGATGAAATTATGAGTAGCAAAGGAAAAGTGACAGACTTTTTAGGGCGATTTCGCAGTTGATTCTCCCTTCAATCATTACTTTGATAAGTCTACAGAAGGGAAAAAATTGTGTCTGAGTTTCAATATTAACAGAACATCAAAGTGATGGAAGCGAATAGAATTAAACGCATGCATGAATAATCTTATGTAGGAAAATCTTATGTAAGGCAATCATACGTCTTTTTCTATCCTTGACTTTCATTTTGTGAATTTCTCGCTTCACATGCAGATTTAAAGCAAGGGGCAGAGGTGTGTTCTATTCTCAAACAATGACCATTGCTTATGCTATACAGTAGTCTTAGTAGGCCTACTGAGTTTTAAGAACAGAACGGATTGCCAACTTATAGGCCTAATAACAGCTCTACATACAGTTCCTACGCAAAAAAAGCTTCAACTTTCAGTATTATAATATTTATGTTTTGTACTTCTATAGGCCTATTACAGTATAAGCGACTAATGTAAAATATATTCGGTAGAGCCATTTTCGAGGAAATTGAGAAAATGGCCTTTTTTTTCTATAAAGCGGCAGCAGGTCTTGGCCCAATTAACAGAACGTCATGAACATACTTGGTATCATACGCAGGCGATTCCTAATAAATATATAACTTAGCATTTATTTGTGTTTCCTCCTCCTTTATTTCTTTCTACCTCTCTTGAAAATGGTAATTTTACACAGCTTGAATTAAAGGAAGAGCTTCTAACGCAAGCCAAATAAAAGATGAACAATATCGCACTAGTGTTAAAAAAATCTATTGTAGCCAACTTTGGTTTCGATCACATGGAAAATACTCTTTTAGTGAAGAATAGCTGCATGTCATTTTTAAGAAGACTTAGTTTGATAAAAACCAAAAATGTTAAAATTCATTACGCCTCTCTCTCTCTCTCCCTCTCTCTCTCTCCCTCTCTCTCTCTCCCTCTCTCTCTCTCCCTCTCTCTCTCTCCCTCTCCCTCTTCCCCCCTCTCTCTCTCTCTCTCACACACACACACACATCGTATGCCTCCATGTTGGGGCGAAAGGCCTCCAAGTGGAGGTTTCTGTTTACCGATGTGAATTTTGTTACGCTTATTTTCCCATAGAGGGCAGAGGGACGATGGTAAGCCCATCGCATCTTAAATTTCTCACAGCTATTTATAAAATAAATAAAAATAAATAAATAAATAAATAAAAAAACATACTTCGAGAACACTTGACTGCTACGAAAAATAGGAATTTAAAACAGAGCACACATTGTTGAAAATTGAGCAACAATGTAATGTTTGCCATTAATTTTTCATTCTGTTCCAATTCTCTTATCTATTGCATAAACTGTTGAAAGAAATAGCTAAAGACAGAGTGAATAATTAATTACTTAAAGAACAAAGCGAAATATTTCATTCAAAAGCTAACGAAGTTTCCTTCAGCATGATTATATTTAAGATGTAGTTGTCCCAAACGTCTATAGAAAGCGAGTCTGTTGTTCCTGAAGACAATTAAACATACCCCAGGCTCATCTTTTTCTTCACACGGTAAATGAAATACAGTCATCATTAGAAGCGGAAATAATTCCACTCGACTAAATATAAAAGAGATAGGATGTCAGATTCACACAAAACGAACCAACCAACGACTTTACACAAAAACTAAACATCAACAGCTGCGATGCTTCCACTCTTATAATTACAGTATCAGATAACATTAATGTTCGCATCTTCTATACTGTAATACACTCATAACAAACTAAGATAGGGATTATTTTCTTCGTACCATTACGTTTATTTTACTTATTCTTAATGAACTCACATTAAAGCATACATCTATATTTTACTCGTATTTTTTAGTGAAAAGAACTGATTAAATGAAGGCTACTATAGTTTACGTATTAAAATCGAATTAGCTTCTGTACTATGTTCGGAGAAATGGAAAGGAAAATTGTAAAATAAAACTTTCACAATCAAAATAATAACATATCATCTGTAAATCAATTAATATATTTACCAAGCCTCTTGTGAATTGTATAGGTTTGTTTTCCTTTCTTTCGTTCTTTCTGCCTTTCTTTCTTCGTTTTTAATACACGTTTCGTTTGTTGTTTTGGAATTTAAATCAGTTGTAGGATTTTTATGTCGATTAACCACAGACAATTAATTGCAGTTACATCTTAACCTAGGGGTATACATAATGTACGCTTATCTCTGTTTGTCATGCGAACAATAGCACGTCAACAGTTGCCAGAAGCAGCCACATGATTGCCCATCCACTCTAAAACACGACGAAATATTTTCTGCCAACCTACTTGCACTGGAACCGATGATTCTGGCTGTACTTGCCACAATCTAAGTTATATTTTTAACATTTAATTGGATAACTACAAATAATCGGAATATTGGGAAAAATAACGTTATAATCCAGTTAACCTTTATCTTGTTAATATGATAAAAGTAAGCAATTATTTGTTCAGTTAACCATTACCTTTTATCTGGATAATCCAATCTCTAATATAATACAATGATTTATAGCTGTCTGAGCCAGCGATCGTCAATTCCATTTATTTTTCGGTGCATAACATGATAAACAGTCCATAAAGAGATAGCTTGAGAATATTTTACTAGAAAAATGTCTCTGACTCCGGGATTCGAACCCATGACCTCCGGAAAGTGCTGATGCTCTCCCAACTGAGCTAGCCAGAGATCGATTCACAGCGCCAGATGGAATCTCTTTCCTATGATAGTTTACCTTAATGGTCGATCTCACTGAAATACAACTAGGTCATGTTCAGCATTGAAAGGCAAGTGATTTTGTGACAGGATTTCCACTCTTATTGTAGAGTAACATTTAAGATGTACATATGTAGCCTATTCATGAAAAGAAAGAAAGAAAGAAAAAAAAACTTTATTTCTATTGAACATTATGCCTACATGAGAATATTTTAGGAGAAACAACTTTTCTGAGTTAAAAGAGAGATTCCATCTAGCAGTACGAATCAAACTCTTTCTTGGTAGAGCATCGGCAAGTAAAGCCGAAGGTCATGGGTTCGAATCCCAGAGTCAGAGAATTTTTCTCCATTTCCATGTAATGTTCAACGGAAAGAATGTTACTTGGCTTCACGAATACATATTTACAAGGGATAGCTTGATTTCTTTAAGTACGTGTATTTTGAGGAAGTACTAAAGTAAACACTAGCGCTATTCCACTAATTTCCTCATAATTCGTAGAACTGCACAGTAATTCTTGAAATTGATTAACCACATTAAATATGGGGTGATTTCATGAAGAGTACAACGTTAACTACACATTTGCATTATAAATGATTGACGGTAATGTCGATCAAATATTTTGCGATTTGGTTTCAACACATCCGTGACTGCTATTCATGTGAATATTTCTGTTAAATGACCAACCTGTCAATAACACTGATGTTTTAGCACTTGGTAAGAGCAGAACAAACATCACATATATTTTCTGGTTCACAAAAGATATGGATTTAATTTGATTATTCGTGTGTTTTCATTTTCCAGCTGAATGGATTTATGTCTTTCAAAACATTTCAGGTGTTAAGTAGGCTACATCCAGCTTAAATTATCTGCCCGAGTAACTAAACTATCACAGAACTAATTACAGAACAGTGGAATTAATCACTCAATTGTGTTGTGTTCAGTAATCACTTCAATCAAGATGGTTTTTATAATATTACTGTTTGCAAAATAGTATTTCTCCATATTAGGATGGGAAGAATAATGATTAGCCCTTCGAACTTTAAAAATAAAGAACACAAATTCTTAAAAGTTGCATCGGCTATGCTATACGACTCACGTTCTGTTTAAAAAAAAGTTATTAATTCGTTACAGTAATACATATTGTAAATATTTAGCACATTAACATAATTTATTATGTTTTTCGATTAATGTATGATTATTGTATGTAATGTATTTAGCACATGCTGGAAACCAACTTTCATTCATAAAAACACATATGTGTGTGTGTGTGTGTGTGTTAATTTATAAGAGAATTCTTTTTCCAGAATTTGATTGTAAGATGTATTTGCACCAAAATTTTCGAACTGCGGTTGTATTGTTGATTTGATAAGTAATCATGCATTGTTAAAAATTTTTTCTCAACTTGCTTTATACTGTACATTTCTAGAAACGGTTTGGTGCACATTTCAAGAGAGTCAAAAATCGATTTTGAACAATCACTCCCTAATTTTGTCTTAAAAAATTTCAACTACAACTCCAAAGATAATCCTTAAAATTCAAAGAAAACACATGATACGTTTATATTTTATAAAAGGAAAAGAAAAAGAGGGACTTTCGGGGGGGGGGGGGATAGAGAGTTATTCTGATTAGGGTATTCATAAAACTCATTTGGCAGTGTGTGTGTGTGTGTGGAACAACGGAACCTCGCTTCATTTAAATACTCTCCTAAATAACAAACTGGACCATTAAATGCCATATTTAATTACTAGCCCAAAAATTGAGGCTATACACTTACCTTCTCTATTGAGAGGAGAGAAGACCCACAGATTATTCATATCACGAACTGTGATTCTGCCCACAATATAGCTGTATACTGAATTGTCGTAGCACTTATGGTAACATTACACCTATAACCGCTCCGCTGGGACACGGAATGGACATTACATGAACCACATATACACTTCACTTAACATATAGACACACGTGCACGGAATCGTCTTCCTCGGTTCCTACAACGGCCGCGATTTAGATAGTTCTACGCCCCCGTATTTATTTAAAAATATAAAACACCAGCAGGATTACAAATATAATCAAAATTTAGACTATTAAATTAGACTTAATGCCACTCGTCACCACTATCGTAAAGTTTCCATCTAGATTTAATTTCAAAACTAAAGTAATTGATATTTAATAGGGTTATTAAGCCAAAACACCTGGCAAGACATTTCAAATGCAAAGTTATTCCAATATGCATTATCGTGTGTAGGTGTAATGTAAATAAAAAAAATATGAATATTACTTAAATGTAGTATCTATTCCACGCTACTGCTTTTTGAATAATCTAAATGACACAGAAAAGTGAAGACCTACGCATGTGAATGATATGTAACACACGTAACTGGCAGGTTAATATGAGGCTTCACTAATGGCAGGTTCATACTATCGGCCTTATACACAAGCTTCTCTCCACGTTCCTCCCCTCCACAGATTGTAGAAGTCACCTGGCAAAGAGCCCTTACAAAAGCGCCGTTCGTAGACAAGAATGCGGATAATATTGTCACACTGAACTGTACAAGCTTGCAATACGACACACATGTTAATTTCGTTTTTATTCGCATAACCGTTTATCACAATGCTTCCAAATGATGTGCCCATATACTAGAGATGCTACTCTCTCCCCTATTTGAACACATCATTTGGTACCCAGAGATGCTACACTTTATTTTTTTTGGGCCAGTATGAAATTACCCAGGGTCCCTGAGCCGTGGGCTATACCCCTGGATAAACCACAAGTTTTACACTTAAAATTTGTGCAATAATTAATTAGCAACTTTCTCTTGGCGGTAAAGTGTCTCCAGTATTTGGACACATCATAGGTAGCATTGTGATGTATGGTTAAACTTATATGAATAGAGGCGATGGTAATTTAGTTGTGTTCAGCCGCCATGCCGACTGGATATGACAAGATGTGAACAGCATTCTTAAGACAAAATGATCATTATCCGAGAGAAAAAATGTCAGAGAATACCACAAGGAGCTGAAGGAAGTTTTGGGGAATAATAACTATCCGTACTGAACTTTAAAGGATCATGGAGTGTGTATGTGTGCTTTCACGCTTTTAACTACCGCAATACATTAGAGTAGCACGATGCAGTCGCGTATGAATGTTTATGGGTGTCTCTTTCCTTCACTATCCTACATCTAGTACCGTATTCATAATCTACAGCATACATAGGCCTATATTCCATACCTTGCTCTAATTATGTTCCATAGATTCTAATAAATCTAAAAGTAAAATTCAAGCTTTCTTCCGGTACAAAAAAACAGTTCTTTTCCACAAAGAAAGTTTGCAGTTCAATCCCCAAGCATTCCACCTAGGGTCTATAGCTTTTTTGTCCCTTTAGGAACAGATTGCTTTACAAAATTGGCCCAAAGTAATATTTCCGGTCGGTAAGTTTTGTTCTTTTTGTAGTAGAAATATGCTAACTGGATGAATGAGAACTTATTCTGTCACTGTTTCTGAAAACATAGATATAATTTTCTTACGTAAATCGTCAACAGCACGTGTCAGAAAACTGAAAAGTCTGGTAGTAATGTTACATTATTAACATGAAATTACAAAAATTTGAGGGCCATGTTTAACTGCAGAAATAATCCTGGTGCATCTGTTGCTGGGAAAATTGGGTAAATAGGTGACTTCCCAGCCTGTTAGACTAGCACTAGAGTGTTAAGAAATTGAGCATCTTAGGGTTTTAAAATGGAGCAATAAGAACAATGTATCGTAAAAGTGACTTACGTTAAAAGGACACGTACTTTTGAGAAGGCAGAGTAGGATCTTACCTGAAACAAAAGATAATATTGTAACTAAAAAAAAGGCATGATCACGACAACATATTGTATTTTAAATAAGATGTAAGACAAAAATAACTTCACCTCGTTTTCTTAAAAAATAATAATAATAATTATACTACCTTGAACTTAATGATGGAAAACTTTAATACTTGCGCATAACAATATTCTACAAATCACAGATCAAATTCCTTAAATAATATGTACTTTTGTTGTAAAAAGTGCTCTTAGTTAATAACATTCACATCTGTACTATCATCATAAGCTGTACATAAAGTCTGTTATTTGCAATTGATTTAAATCCGACAAAAAAGATTTATCGACACATAGATTATTTTTCCGCAGAGTAAACCATTACATTTTGTTCTTTCATGACTGGTTATTTTCGAAAGATTTATGTCTCTTATATAAATATAACAACATGCTTATCCGGTGCCCGAAGACCAGACCATTCTTGAACTTAATTTGATAAAATTGAATTGAATTGAATTTTTTTTATTAGTCATTTGTCAACACAAGTTGAAATAGACAATAGTCATAGAAAACAAATAGCCTACATTGAAAACATAATAAAATTAACAGAGATTGAAGTCATTAACATTAGATATACACTTTTCAATTAAAATATTATGAAGGTCTTCTCAAAGACATGAATTGGTACATTTCTCACTGTAACCGGTAGCATATTGTACAACTTCATACCTGTATATTTAAAACTATTTTGACTCATGTATAATCTGGTGTAGTCCATGTTTAAATCATTTCTATTTCTAGTTTCATACCCGTGAATATAATGCAGATAAAAAAAAATCCCTTTAGGCAGGCCTACAGGCTGAGGTAGATTTCAAAGTGCTTTTGGTTTAATTTATTATCGCTGCGCAGCACTCTTCTTTTTCAGCCTTGGCATGGCAAACCTGCAGTAAAGAGGAAGAGCCTACAATCATTTGTTTTGACAACAAGAATAGGATATAATATTCTGGGAGGCCGTGCGCAAGATCAACAATGAATAAAATTAGCAAAGCCGCTAATCAAGACAAAATTATGATATTATAATAATTCTTTTAAGTGTTATTATTTTCAAACATTAAAATCTCGCGTCATATGAGAGCTATAAAGAAACTATTTATTTATTTGTAGAGTACTCATCAAGAGCTTTTCAACGATACCCCACAAGACGTGGTTTCAAAAGTTTCGAATTTTCATCCCCCACCCCACCCCCACCCCACCCTCACTCGAACCCCCGAATCGTTGGTGTCACTGTGAACTCCGTAGCGAGTACTCTAATTTATTCAAACAAAGTTTCCCTCTATACTTCATAGGGGCCGAGATACACATTTTTAAAAATTTCAACCCCCTCCCCCGACCACCCCCTTGGGCCAATTTTGCTCATTAACGAACTTGTCCGAACTATTGGGCCTAGAAATAACATATTAAAATTTGGTTCAAATATCTTCAAAATTACGGCCGCTATCGTGTAAAGATATAAATATATATATATAAATATCACAGAATTTTTTTTTGAACGGGCGGTGGTTTCGTACTTAGGGGAGCATGAAACGTAAAGATATGAAAGAATTTTTCGAAAATCATGAAGTGGTATCCATTGCAATAGGTAGATTTTTCTTCGAAATCTACCTAAAAAGAACTAATATATGATTTTTCTTTCAAAAAATAACTAAAATCAACCTACAGAAGAAACTAAAGTGCCATCATATAAATCAGGGGACACAAAGAGTTCTTCTGAGTCCAAGCTCTATAGTTCAGCCATTCTAGTTCACAGTACCAGTAAATTTAGCAAGCCACGCAATCGCTCTACAATATTTTGGTCAGTGGCCATTCACTCAACATAGATGACCGGGTTTAACAGTGCGCTATCAACCATGCACTCTATTGTTGTATGAAGCCACAAGGTTGTAAACAGTAACTCAGATGTGTCCCACTACAATGTAAGATTGCGTAATGGGTGGAGCTCCATTATACCTAAAATAATGTTATCTAACACTTGAACCTTACTCCATACCCCTTATTGGAATTTGCTTTAGAAAGCGTTATCTTAAAACAATTAACGCTGTCCCTGCTTCACCTAATGTGCGAAGTAATGCAATGGATTGAACGTGACCCACAGTAAATGCTGATTGGAATGTTTCATTCTTATTTGAAGAGAATATTTTACTAAAAATTAGCTCTTATAAATATACCAGTCAAACGGCGTGCTACTCAACTAAAGTAGGTATTTCACGACATTGAAAAGATATCTTACATATTATTTCTCTAAACAAAATCCCTTTTTCACCGCAAATAATACAAAGTTATTCACGAATTGTCATTCGAAAGAAAGGTCTGGATAAGCATGTAGTTATATTTATATAAGAGATATAAATTTATATTTATATAAGATAATTTATGTGTCGATAATCGAATTTTTGTCGGATTTAAATCAATTGCAAATAACATAAGTTATGTGCAGCTTCTGATGATAGTACAGATATGAATGTTATCAACTAAGAGCATTTTTTACAACAAAAGTACATGTTATTTAAGGAATTTGATCTGTGATCTGTAGAATATTGTTATGTACTAGTATTAAAGTTTTCCATTGCCTTATACTTTCGTGTTCATTTTTAACCAATATTCATAACACATAACCAAATATTCCTATAAATAATCCGAGTATTCCTTCATATGTTAATTTAGTTATTGCTACTTTGGGGGAGCCTTACACTTTCGTGTTTATTATAAACCAGTATTCGTAACTCACAACATATTCGTTAAAAGAAATCTGAGTTTTCCTTACGGCTAAGGGGAAAGGAACACCTTAAAGCACTGAAATAAAGACCATATTCAATCTATCTTTCCTTAGTATACATGGCTCATATAAAATTGCACAGTAATATGCTGACAACTTAATCTTATAAAAAGCATATTAACATCATTTTCAAAATTTTAATATGCAAATAGATTTATAACTTAATCATTCAAAATGGCAGCTATTTACCATGCCAGAATTAAGCATTTCTACAGCATTTATCACTATTTTTTTTTAATTAACGTCCTAAATGCTTCAAATTAAGCAAAAATGTTAAGGGGGTTCCCTGAGTCAGAAGAAATATTTCAAAGGGACCGTGACATATAAAACATTGGAAAAACTGCTTTGAAGTTTTCATGACCAGGAAACCATTTTTAATTTAATCAACATAACTTTTGCAAACCTACTTTCATGTAGGTATCTGTATCGAAAATAACTAAATATTCCTCACTGAGGAGGGTTGATGATCACCGATATTTAAGACTGAAAAATAACACAAAAAGTTAATACAACACGTTCGATACGGGCTGTGGACTTAGTACGAAGTTGTAGGAGTTTCATAAGAGAGTTAATATTCCTCCGGCAAAGTTGCTACATAATGCAGAAAGAGCAGTGCTCCCTGAAGTAAATGTGAGCATGATAACACTTCTTCACGCATTATTGAATAGCTCTCTAAATAAGTAACTCAGCGTAAGCAAGCAATACGCCATTGATCCATCAAAAGAGCGTTGTTCTCCGAAGAAAGAATGCAGCATGAAATTGTGTCAATTTAATTTTTTTTTATACAGTATGTATTTTCCTCCGGTATTAGGAACATCAGTAGTTCACAGATTTTTCGAGCACATGACCCTCTTGTGGAGAATCAGATTGTTTCTTGGCACTATAGACCTATTGCTGATTAATTATCATTTCTTAGAAATCGAGCATTCACTATTTCACATTGTTTTCTTGAACTTTTCTAATGGTATATTCCAAAGCGAAGTTAAAAAGTAAAGACGATGGTGCATCTCCTTGCTTTAAGCGCTTTTAATGGCAAACCTCTCTGATATAAATTTCCCTACCCTGACTCTGCTACAGGTTTCATTTAGGCAGATTTTGATCAGCCTAACCAACTTCTTTGGTATCCCAAACTCAATGAGGATATTGTACAATTTGTCTCGCCTAAGTGAATCATATGCTCTTTTAAAATCGATGAATAGCTGGTGAACAGACTTATTATATTCCCACTTTTTATCCAAGATTTTGGTGACTACAACATATCTAATCAATGGTTGATATATTTCGCTTATATCCACACTGATGATCTCCAATGATTTCGTCTGCGTGAGATTAATCTTGTCAGAAGTATATTAGACAAAATTTTGTATGACGTTGATAAGAGAGAAATTTCTCGATAGCTATTACATTCGGCCCTATCTCCCTTTTAATGTATCTGTATACTAATAGATTCTTTCCAAAGTCCATTTTCATACTATCCATAATTCCAGTATTTTTTTTATTGACACATCACGTTGTTTGTAATGTTTACAATTCTAAACACAGTTAACCTATATTAAATGCAGTTGAAGAGATAGGAACTAAATGAATCATAATACATTACTTTACCAGTCGTAGAAATAGGCTTATAACAACATTTTATGTAAGAATGTAAATAAGAAATGCCATCCCTTTTTTCCCGTTAGGCGGCCTGTACAACGTGACTGGTATTGTACGTTCGTTGCAGTGCTCGACTTTCATCTTTAAAATAAAAATAAATTTAAAAAATGTACACACCAAAACGATAAAATCTTCTGGGCAGAAACACCATCTGAGGTCAGTTGCAATCATGAACTCTTCGAGTGAAGATGACTCTCTTTTGGGATTTACAGATAGGCCCTACTTGAAGAACAGTAGAAGAAAGAGAGGAAATTATTGAATGTACTCATATATTTTTATAATTTTATAATATTGTTTTGATCTAGTCTGCTAAAATGTAAAAAAAGGTGTTACACGTTCCCATGGGCGTACGGTGAAATTTTGTTCGGGAGGGGTTCAATGTAAAGTCGTATCAGCTCCATGTCGTGGCACACACTGTGAATTATTAATTTTTTATTTACTAAACAGTTGTACTGTGATAATTAATACACTGTAATAAATTAATATGCAGCTTAGTCTTTGAAACTGTTTTTCTTGAGATTCTATCCATTTCTCGTTTAAGTTAGAGTCTATAAATAAAAACTTTCTTTTGAAAAATTATCATAATACTGTATGGTGCATAGGGCACGTTTTTAAAGTCATCTGTAAATCCACCGGTGGAAAAGCCCGATTAATGCCGATTCCTTCATGATAATTTTGTGATGATCTCGTGATTACTGTTGACTTTACAAACAGGTTGATGGATTTCGGCGGGAGTAATCGAGTTGTCGTTAGACAAAATCCAAAGGGATTTTTTTTTACTTGTAATACATCACTGTTATTAAGCTGAAAAACTATCAACAGCACGAGGTTTTGAAATTTGACTCTTAAATAAATTACGATGAATCTTAAATAATTCTTTGATATGTACGAAATTGTAAAATATGTAACAACCGAATCACAGCTTTTTTTTAACTTCGTTCCATGATTTATAATGTTCAAAATATTGCAGATATTTTGGGAGGGGTTTCAACCCCCTGAACCCCCCCCTTACCGTACGCCCATACACGTTTCCAAAATCTCTTTGAGTGTTACTTCTTTTTTTTTTTTAAGTGATACAGAACTTTCCAAATCTCATTGAAAGAGTAGAATATATTCTTCATTAGCTGAAAGCTGCTAATTTACATGAACTTGGCCGTAGCTGCATTAACATTTAGGATAGACCAGACTCCATTCCTGATAGTCTATCTGCTCTATCTCATCTCAAAAGGTTTTATTATGCCACTTACAACACAAGTTCTGAGGATCTGTAAAAGCGGCTTACAAACAATTGCACGTAGAACTTTTCCCATACAGTGACAGTAAAATAATTATTTAATACCTTAATCTCAACTTTTTAATTTATTTAGTCTGGACATTTCGGTCTCATACAACCAACTTCAGGGCATCTTATTTTGTAGCTACATCTAAAAAGGGTAAAGTTGTTTTAATAAAGGCGTCATTATTGATTAAAATCACTAAAACTTACAAGTTCTTAAAAACATACCGTACGTAAAATTAGCTTTTTCTTTCTTCTTCTATGTTGTGTGAACAACATGATCAATTATAACATCTTTATTAAAACATCTTCACACTTTTTAGATGTAATTACAAAATAAGATGCCCTGGAAATGGCTGTATGAGACCGGAAGTCCTAGGATAAATCAATTTAAAAGGGTTGGGATTAAGGTATTAAATAACTATTTTATTGAGCCAGTTCAACGGTATAACCAACTTGAACCTTGATTAACCCGATGTTTCATATTGAAATCGAAATGCCCACGAAAACAACTTATTCTTCGTTAATTCTTCATCTTTTAGTGTGTCAATCCCTCGCTTTTGGAATTCGTTGCCTGTCGAAATGTACCAGATAGTTAGCAATATTATTAGGCCTAGTTAGTTTAATTTTGTTTTAGTTTATCAAACTTGTAATAAAATCCTTGTAATTTTTATTGTCAGTAGCATGTTTAGTTTTAATTTCTAGTTTATCAAATCTTGTATTATTTATCATATGTATAGCTTTGGTGGTGAAGTGGAAGAAAATGCCTTATGGCCTCAACTTCACCAGTATAATAATGTCTACGGTAAGCATAACATTTTACTTTTTCTGCTCTCATGAAAACAAGATTTTGAGACTGAAATCCCTTTCTAAATCTACGTAAAAGCAGCAGCCTACTAGAGCAAGACTAGAAGCATACTTCATGTATCCATTATTAACTGATGAGTTATACACGTATTTGCTTAAATGTGTAATGCTATCCTCCAATATGCACGGCGAGAGCTCATTAGACTGAAGAAGAGCTAGAACAGAAGCAGAAGTTCTCATGGCATGAAACTTCAGAGTCAAGATGTTTCTACAAGAACAGGGTAAGTTAGATATTGCTTTTCGATACTATTCTTGTTTCTTTCTTGTTAGAATAAATATCTGCTCATAGAAGCAAGTAGATATAGAAGTTTTAAAAGTTTGTAAAGAGTATTAAATGAGGAAATTTGATTGGATGACATCATGTTTAAGCAAATACTTTGCATACATACTGAATACTACAGGCTTTTTCAATACTAGAAAATAGTACAGTATCTATGGGCTACTATAGGCTATTATGATAAAGTACCCACTGTACATACATTTTAAAATCATTAAATAGAACAGTAATATCAAAAATGAAAATTAAACCCTGAGGATGTAGTTATTATTATCAGTCTATTAATATCAGATGGCTTGCTTATTTATATAATCCATTTTTTCTAGTAAGAAAGAGATAAATGCTTATTTGAGAGAATAGCTACTGCCATCAATTGAAGCGTAGAGAAAAAAATTAAGATACGGAATGAAAATTAATATAAGAAATGTAAACAATTTTGTTTATGTAACATTCATTTAAATTGAAATAGACAACTTGTAACTTTTAAGCATCTCATTACTACTTTTTCTTAGAATTATTTTTTTAAATATTAATGAGGGTATAAGGTTTACCATTAAACGTTCCTTTATATACACCCTCATTGGTCTAAAAATTAATTCTATTTCATCATAATCTAACAAGTAATGATATATTACGTTGAAACGATTCATATCTACAAGCATGAAGATGGCCGTAATAATGAAACTCATAACAATGTAACCTTCTTAAAAAAAGAAAAACTCCGTTACGTAGCAACAAATATGTGTTAATTTCTGAACGAGGTAGGATAGGCAGGTAATAATTATTATTTAACGACGGGGATGTACAACAACTTAGGTTTGTGACCGTCGACGATGTGCCGGAATTGTGTACCACGGGAGTTCTTTTACATGCCAATAAATCTACAAAAATGGGCCTGTCACCTTTATCCACAAATAAATGCCTAGCCCGGGATCGAACCACCAACCTTGGGCAGAGAAAGCTAGCGCAATAGTGATTGCGCCACCCAGGCTAAGGGAGGTAAGCGTCTTTGAAAAATACTACTACACTAATGGTGTCAAAATCCAATAATTTCACTTTGAATAATTTGAAATATTGTATCCTATGAGTAAAGTTCATTCCCCATTTAAATCAATGTAAAAAAATCTCAATTAATTCTAATTCTCAGAATGTAATTTGGATAATAAAAAGTATATATGTTAAAGGAATTTGATATTTTAACGAATTTCCTAGGATTTCGTAATGTAGATATTTGTATTTTATATTTTAAGGTTGTTCCATTACTTATAATTATAGCCTAGTAATTGTTATGTATATATATATATATATACTGCTCTTGTTTACAAAACCGAACACTGCTAGTACAAGGGGGAGTTTAAATCAAACCATACACGACCGACAATGGGTACAGTACAAAGACGAAGCAGTCAGATCACTCATCTGAACAGTGTCAGATGGTGTGCTAAACCCTTACTTTCTTACGCAATAGACAATTCCCAAGCAAGCTAAAGGAATATTATCCATCTGATGGAAATTGAGTCCGCCACTGCTTGTTTGCGGATTCACGTATGCAGCTTTTTTTTTTCTCTCTTTCAAACTTTCGGTTTGCTCAATTAATTATGAAACATCCTTCGTACACAGTGCATTTTAAATATGAATTATAATATGACACTGATTGTAGGCCTCTTATATACTGTGTTTAACTTTTTACAGGGTCTTCCAAAGAAAATTACCAGTAACCCAGACGAGAATCTACAAACTGATGGACATCAATATAAGCTGAGTGTTATATTCCTCTAATTGATTACCCAACCTTTAACTCTAAGAATGATGGGCAGGACTGTATTTTAATTCCGTTCGAAACTTTTTACGCAAAGTAAAAAGGGGCGGATGGATAAAATCCAGCGAGACAGCTCGGCTCTTGGACTTTATGTCAAAACACCTGTACGCGTAAAGGTTTTACATGTCACCGAGGCTATCCTGCTTAAGGAAGGCCTAAATCTTAGTGTAGAAGATGTTGCAACACAACCTTTAGCGTTATTAACGGGGGCAGGACTGCGAGACATGCTCGACTCTTGGAAATTATATGTCAAAACACGTCGCGAGCTAAAGCTTTTACATACCACTACGACTTCTTTGAATTCTCAATGAAAACGTATGTGGAGGACAACGGAGTTATTCTGCTTAAGGAAGGCTTAAATATTAGTGTAGAAGATGTTGCAACCTAAACTTTAGCGCTTAGAACGAGGGCAGGACTGAGAGACATGCTCTGCGCTTGGAAATGTTATGTTAAAACACGTGTACTCCTAAAGCTTTTACATGTCACTGCGGTTTCTTTGAATTCTCAATGAAAACCTAAGTGAAAGACATCGGGGTTATTCTGCTTAAGGAAGGCCTAAATCTTAGTTTATAAGATGTACCTTTTAGAGTTATGTAATTACCCAGCAATAATAAAATTTGTTTATTTTTTCGCAGGGGCTTCCAACGAAAGCTGTCTCTAGCCTACGACAGATTCCATTGTGACAATCTCTATAGCATGTATGGAGGCGAAGTTATGTAAGTATGTGAGTATGTGTTGTGGTTTACAAAGAATGGAGAAACTATGCAGACATTCTCTTAAAAAAATATAAAAAATAATAAAAAAATAAATAATAAATAATAATTAAAAAAAGAAAAAGAAACGAAACGACAATAACAGTTACTGGAACTGAGTTTCTAATTATTTTGGAAAACACGTTAAATCCCATATTAAAACTAACTCCGTAGCTCTGCATCCCTCAAACATCCAACCTCGGCGTCAACTACCATAGGCAGATGACAGGATTGGTGGCATGTGGTCAGCATGCAGTCACCCACGGCAGTTAATGATGATATGGAATACTTCTGTTTTTGGGTTGTGTAGAAGAGGGGTCCTCTGAAACGCCAGTCTTCCAGGCTGGCAACCCGTTTATGGTAAAAGTATTAATGACAGACATACTTTGAAGTACTGCCGTTGACGACTAGGCTATTGTTATTCCAGCTATCGATTTTCAGCTAAGTACAGCTTATAAGATGAAGATTAATATTGTACGCGGAACAATATTTAAGTCTTGAAAGCAGCTGCAGCAATTCAAACAACAGAATAAACAATTTGTATCACATTTAATAACAGTCGCACAAAAACAGTCGTGCATTTTACCTTTAATACATTGGTAAATAAGGCGTTCGTAAGAAAATTCTTACTCTTAGTAAAGACCTTTAAAGGCTCGCTGCATAGTGTCATTATTTGACTTCGGACTTTTAGGTCGCTAAAAATGCTGTTTTAGGTACCTAAATTAGGCTCTAAAAATTGGAGAATAGGTTCTAAAAATCGTAAAATAGTCTCTTATAAAATCGTTAAGTTCCCAATTTTTTGAAATATCTCAATTGAAATGACAAATATTATATTTATTGAAGTCACCATTAATCAATAATCATGATAAAACTACGGTACACAGAATTATATTCACCTATTACTAGAGCCTGTATTACTACCATAACAGTGAAAACATAATCCCTGCTGCCAGAAGATACGCACGCTAGCATGTTCAACCCCTTGTATCCCTCAGCGATTCAGAGAACTACTTTTTTTTTTCCAGGGTGTGGGACTCAGGAGAAAAACACTACATTTTCTTGGGAATTCCAAGGAATTTTCTACTGAAGACGAAACATTCCTTACTATTTAACCACGTCAAAAATGTGTCATGTACTGCACATTCCGAGCTAAAAATTCAGTACGAACTGAAAATAAATGCTAGAATTTATAACAAAAAGAAACTTATTTTGAACTTTAGCGGAAAAACAAGCAAAAAAGGCAATATTACGCTCTAACGTAAAAATAGGCTGTTTTAGGTCCTATAAAAGTATCAGTTTTAAGCATAGTCACTTATGAAACATGCATATACAAGTTTTTGTCCATATATCACTTAAGGATTAAAATAGGTTTTTACCTAAAATCCGAAGTCTAGTCATTATATTGTTGAATTTCACTTTTAAACTCTTATATAATTAAAAAACTGAAATATGTCATTCTCTTATGTAGTAAATTTGTAGTTTTGTTGACTTTTCATCAAAATTTAATCAGAAATCGTTTACGAGGAGCGGAATTTGCCCACAGCTGACACCTAAGAAACTAAGAGTTAACATCTTCCGATTATATATTATAAAATAATTATGAAATTTGCCCACAGTTGACACCTAAGAAATTAAGAGTTAACATTTTCCGATTAGACATTATAAAATAATTATGAAGCCAGAAGGAAAAGAAATATACTATATTGCTCATTTCAATGACCAGCCACCAAGGATGCCTTCATTTGAAGTCCCTTGTGACAATACTATGACGTGACTTTTCACTTGTGATGTGTCATCTCTTAAAGAGTGTAATTTTCAGATACCAAACAGGAAGTCTCAGTATCGTAATGTATATATTTAAATTTAATCATCCACCTTATACCCTTACCGATATCAAAGTATAATTTCAAGAAAATTTCAAGTTCTTCATTGTAATGACATAGAATATAATAATAAACAATTTTATCATATTTTAAGTATTTAAAGGAACTTATCTTTTCTTAATACCTTGAATACCTTACTACACTGCCAACGCAGTGAGAACAGCCTGAGAACACAAGATAACTCAATAAGAAAAATTAAATATTTAGCAGCTCGATTCTACTAATACACAGTACCAGTAAACAACGTACCAAGAGAAAAAAACAAAATCTACCAGCTTTTAACTTTTTCGTAGATACAAACGGTTACCCAAAAATATTTTATCAGTTGTGAAACTACCCTTAGCAGTATTTTAACAAGTATTCTAATTCCTTATGTGATTTAAAATAATTTTCAAAATTATATGGATTATAGTCATTTTTCTACATCGTTTTCTCCATGAAGTCTGACGGCACGTCATATAAAAAAATAATATTTTATAGGAAAAGTGAGTTTACTACATCACTAAATCACAGACAAACCCTATCATAACCTCCAAAAATATATAAAATCCCCATAAACTACAGGTAAAGAAAATATGCAATACAGGCCCAAATTATAGCTACGTATACAGTACATATCCAACATTTTTTAGCAACAGAACCATAAATTAAGAAACACGTAAATCACATGTCACATAGGTCTAAATTTAGGACTTATGTCATCATACTTGTTTGTACACATACAAGTTATCTCTACTTAATATGCATTTACTTAAGGGATAATTATTTTTGTACTACACTTTTCGCTTTAATTACTAAGTTGCATGATTTTCATGTATTATGAATTTATTGGTTAATTGCTGTATCTTAAACGTAAAGAACAAATCAGGTTAAGCTTTTTGTTCTATTCTTTAGGTTAGTACTTCTGCAATGGTAAAATAGTAAGATAATGAGCATATTTGATCCTGTAACTGGTTAAATAAACAATAGTATTAATAAGTTGGAGACTATTGTTTTGTTAATTTTTTCCTCTTAACTTTCACGTTAGAAATCCCATTAAAATGTTTAAATATGTAAACAATGGTATGTTCACACGAAAACAAAAGATCACATATATCCTTACTATTTTCTAAAAATGTTAAAACCCTGATATAGCTATTTCCCAAGAATGTAAAGGATTGTAATTAAATACAAAGTTAAAATTTGTAATATGAATATCAGTAAATTTTGTGTTATTCAGGCAATATATTTATTTATTTCATTGTATTTTATTTAGGCTAAGTCTACTAATTTTTATTTTTCCGACAAAATGGCATCAGTTCATTCCAATATGATTGACCACGGTGTTTACAATATTAACAATATACAATATAAACAATATAAGTATACAATTCCTCTCTAACACATAATGTTTAATATATATGTTTTGCTTTTGATTTATAGACTATTATTTACTATTTGCCTTGTTTTGTGAATGTATTTGTGTAGGACATGCGTGTGTTTTTTGTATGTAGCGTGCTTTGCCCTGAATTTTTTTGTTTTGTAATTTCCAGTGGTCACTGTTTTCTATTGCTGTGCTGAGCTGTGCCCGAGCACGAGCTTTTGCTCATTCGGGCATCGGTTATGAATGTGTTTTATGTTTTACGAAGGTAAAATAAAAATAAATAAAAAATAAAATAAAATAAGCGTACTCCTAGCTTTAACTTTAATTAAGACATTGATTTCAGCTGCTTACTTCTCCTGGAGGAGTATTAATAAAACTCTAACTAGAATTCAGACGCCTGTGTAGAATACAAAGCGAGTCCTTTATTAATTTACATAGTATACTCTTTGACAATCAAATTAAGAACAACAATAGAACACTACGAAGAAAACAACAGAACAACAACACCCTCAATTATAATGACTTTTTTCATTTGTTAACAAATATAAGAACAACAATAAATTACATTGCTTTGTGACTTTATGACTTCATGCGATAAATTTTGCAAATATTCCTATAAAAGATTGTTTTGGACTGAAATAGAACCGCATTAAATTCATTATATAGATTATTGTGCCAAATGCATAGTCTTAAAAGGGGAAAATTCCAGTAGCCTAATAATTTGTTCGTGCATAATTTATATAAAATGTTCTGTACGTCAACAGTTTATAGGAGGAGCATACATAAATATTTTTTTTATATATGTATTAAAACAGACAATTCAAAAGCATGAATGAAATTATACAGAAATTTTAAAGCATTAACTTGGGGGGCAACAATTATTATTGTAAAGTAATAAATAGAATACTTGGTAACGTGGTACGATTATTGACATCAGTCTGTCATCATTCACTAATGTATATTGCAGTGAAAAAGAAATAATAATTGGATTAAGAAGCTATGTTGACTGATTTTGGTCTATGTTTAAATTGGTTTGAATTATTACAAATTATCAAAGTCGGACACTTTTATGAATTTTAAGGAGATATGTAAATCTACGAGAATTTAATTCGTTTTGGCCATATCCCTCCAGCTATTTCATTTATCTCCTTTGTAGTTCCAGAAGCTAACATTAATGAATAAGATGTTCTAGAGTACCGGTATGGTCACCTTCGTTATGGGAGCATATGGGATTGATCCTTGAAACAGTGAAGATAGGATTTTGTCATTCTATGTCCTATACGATTGGTGAAAATTCTGCAATCACTGGGTTTTCTAATAGAAGTCTTTTTTCAACTGTCGGAAAGACCGATCGGCACTGTGCCCCCCTTTCAGCATTTTCCCACATTCCCTGCCACTGCTGTAGTTATTTCTTCAGGGACCATAAGTAATGACTAATGAATACGTAAGAGCAAAAAAGTCTAGTTTACGAACTGCATTTGTCTCCACTAAAACTTAACGTGAGCAATGGTTTATAAATGAAAATCTTATATATTATACAATAGGGATAGCAATAACCTACGGCAGGACATGGAATTTCAAGTCTAAAGGCAGTACGCAAGCTAATAATTAATTTTAGTCGCCATTTTACATATGGTTAGAAGAGTTACCCCTTCCCTTAGTTGTCCTCTACATATAAAATATTACTTCGCAATTCATCTTCAAAATTAATAAATCTAAAGAAAATCAATATAAGAATAAATAAATATTCGCCCCCACTCAACTATCCTTCCTTCCCATTTAAAAACACTAATTAGGCCTACTAATTTGCATTTTGTGCGTGGCGCCAACTAATTTGTAAAACATTATTAAAACAAACTCACCATTTTGGAATATTTCAACTGACTGTAATTGAGGACCGTTTTGACAAAACTCAACATGTCTATTTTTGCCAAATTAGTTTTTTAATGGTTTTAGATGCTTTGAAATGAAATCTTTAAGATGGTTAAAAAAGAACATAAGAAAATTCAACATAAATTCATTTTGAAGCCTCAATATGCAAGGTTTCTATCTTCTATATGTTAATAAAAACTAAAGAAACCTTCTCCTGAACAATTAACGTTTTGGCAGATGTTGAGTTTTGTCAAAACAGTCCTCAATTTTCAACGGCTGAAAAAAAAAAAAACAACAACAACAACAGCCAAACACACGAACTAAATTGTTTATTACTAGAGGAGCTAGAGCAAAGATTGGCCAAAACAAATCAAAATCACATAGGAAATTAAAATTATATCGATAACTTTCGGAAATTTTTGAGTAAATTTAGCCATTTTGTTCATGTCAAAAGTGACTGTTTGTGGCAATATCTACTATTAATTTTAATTCCGTTGCGGAAAGAGTAATAAAATAATAAAAGTAAAATTGAATCTTTGTCCCCAGCTCCAGAATTCTAGGCCCTGAACTAGGGAGTTTTACTACGTCACAATCCAATAAAATCATCTTTGTTGAGGAAGCCTGTGGACTGAAATAGAAATGAGTATGTAGTGGCTTTAATGAAGATGGCTAACAGATAAGCGATTTAACGGAATCCCATCAATATATATTTAGCGTGAAGGTTAACATTCGCCAGTTCTTCACACGAGTTTGCTCTTGCTTGAAGCAGTAAAACGCTTCCCAGGCTTCAAATATAGAACCGCCAAGGTCAGTTATACGCTAGTGTCTGTATGATGCGGCATTACAAAGGCAGACGAGTTCCCGACTCATGCAAAATTCACGAGAAGAGTTATACTTATATCATTCTCCATTCTGAGGAACCAAATCGCACTTTCACTATCGTCGTCGGCGCTCCATTACATCTCATGACATCAACAAATAAATCCTTACTCAGCATCGTAGTTCGTGGAATACGGAAGGTATATTTGGTTACTTGAGAAATGACTCATATTTCAACGATAAAAGAATAGATTGCAATTTTGTAAGAAAATAGTTTATTTTATGGTTTCTGCCATCAATTGAAGCTGAGTTATGCGAGCCCGTCACACGAAATTTTACTAAACCAGCACTTTTAAGATTACCTAAAAATTATCGGTAGATTTGTTGGTAGTAAAAATGTGTGTACAAACAGCTGATAAAAATGTTACTTAAATAGATCCCAAATGGCGCATGGGACTTGTAAGTGGCAAGTACCATACGTATCTTAAGGTAGGACTTATGTTTATTGAAATTTAAAAAATATATATCGGGTGCGTGGAACGCCACGCGACAGAAGTAAAATTTGGATTTTTTTAATTTTTTAAATTCTGGATTATTGGATTTTTAATTTTGGATTGTTGGAATTTTTAATTTTGGGGTTTTGGACTTTTTTTAATTTTGGATTTTTGGATTTTTTAAATTTTGGATCTTTGAATTTTTTAACTTTTGAATTTTGTATTTTTAAAATTTTAGATCTTTGAATGATTTTAAATTTTTAGATTTTTTAATTTTTTTAAATTTTGGGTTTTTGATTGTTTATTTTTAATTTTTTAAATGTTGGTCTTTTTACAATGGCCCCCCACTCAATGCCTGATACTTTTCCCCCGCGCGCTCCTGTATTTCTTTAATTTTGTTATTTTTTAATTTTGGATTTTTGAATTTTGGATTTTTAGATTTTTAAATTAAATTTTTTTATTTTTTTATTTTGGATAAACCTAATCATTGAGTTAATTGTTTTCGGCGCACTCCGTCACTTGCAGAGCGTAACGCAACTTTGGGTTAGCTCTCGATTTATTCCTAGCCCGGCTAAAGAAGTTTCACTCGGGAGGACCCGATGATGCGACATCGAAGCGTGAATGAGAATTTAATTGTTCTTTTGTAATGAGAATATTAATTGTAAAAATAATGCAATCTTCATGAATAAATTAATACGAAAATTTATACCTATAGGCTATGTTTATAATGATGAGAATGAGGGTACGACGGACAGACAATAGTGGAGAAGCAAAATTCGTTAAAATTGGAATGTATTATCAATAGACTTCGGATTTTAGGTAAAAACCTATTTTAATCCTTAAGTGATATATGAACGAAAACTTGTATATGCATGTTTCATAAGTGACTATGCCTAAAACTGATACTTTTATAGGACCTAAAACAGCCTATTTTTACGTTAGAGCCTAATATTGCCTTTTTGCTTGTTTTTCCTCTAAAGTTCAAAATAAGTAATTTTTTGTTATAAATTCTAGCATTTATTTTCAGTTCGTACTAAATTTTTAGCTCGGAATGTGCAGTACATGACACATCTATGACGTGGTTAAATAGTAAGGAATGTTTCGTCTTCAGTAGAAAAATTCCTTGGAATTCCAAAGAAAATGTAGTGCTTTTCTCCCGACTCCCACATAAAAAAGTAGTCTCTGAATCACTGAGGGGTACAACGGGTTGAACATGCTAGCGTGCATAGGTTCTGGGCGCATAAATATAATATTCTGCATTGCAATTGAGATATTTCAGAAAATTGGCGACTTGACGATTTTATAAGAGACTATTTTACGATTTTTAGAACCTATTTTCCAATTTTTAGAGCCTATTTTAGGTACCTAAAACAGCATATTTACCAACCTAAAAGTCCGAAGTCTAGTTATAAGTGTACCAAATTTCAAGTTTCCAGCTCATCTGGAAGTGGGCAAACATTAATGTCAGTGAGTGAGTGAGACAGCCATGTGGCTTTATAATATAGGGACATATGTGGGATTTTAAGAGAGGGTACCGAGATAAATGTAATACAGTATTAAGAACTGAAGTCACTGATTTTAATAATCAATGTAAAATGTCTAAATCAGTAAGGGCTCTGCATGTACAGGTAAACACTGCAACGCACTGAGGAACAACGGAGCGCCAGGAGTTAACGCCTGTGGAAAACCATGCAGGCAACTTCTCTGGCAAGCGTGTATTGCGTGTAGTCTAGTCAAACATTCGCAGGCGATGGGATCTAATACTCATGACCAGCAGCTCCGAAGGTACCGATATACTTGCATATCTGTTAGTCTGAAGTGGGTGTAGTTTAAAGAAGGTGAAAGGAAGAAAACATTGTGCTCCCTTTTGTATTGTTCAGTTTAAATTCGCTCACATTTACACTATTTAGTTCTCACAAAATAGGTATAATTTAAAGAAATTAATGATTTTGTGTTCTTGAAACGTCCTAAGAGTATAAATAAGGTCAAAGAAAGAAAATCCTGTTAGGATAGCGGTCTTAAATTAAGGGTGCCAATAGGATAATTCCAATCAAAACAATTCTAAGGCAATATTTTTTTAATATGAGATTTTTTACCCTTATTTGCAATATTCATATGCGAGGGCTATTTTTTTCAACCTTCGATGGGGCATAAAATGAAAACCACAATGAAAATCAAAACTGTTTTATGTGGAACATTTACACCTAAAACAGCATATTTACCGACCTAAAAGTCCGAAGTCTAATTATCACGTTTTGTTTGGTGGAGGGAAACCACAGCAATGTGGAAATTACCCTAAGGGAGGGAAAAAAGTTTATGAACAAACAAGTGATAATTGCAAGTTTGGAACATTATAGCCTACTTATTTGGGTGATATGGACAATCTTCCATGTGCAGACTGTAAGGTCTGAATTTCAACAGTCATAATCGTATGGACCTGAATTGATTTTAGCAATTTGGTTATGAGTAAATATAACGCAATTTCCTGCTAAAGAACGACGACCAGCTGTAGACCTATTTCTTGGGGCAAAACTACCACAGATATCATGTCAATTTTATTTCTTTGTAAAAATTTTATTTTTATTGCTAAGTATACGCCTACATATTTATTTTTACCAATTACTGTTTTCAGGCCTGAGCAATAGGATCTTCAATTGACTAAAGGAAATTAATGTGGTTTCGGAAGAAGGCTATGTTTCTGAACATGGCGAACATGGGTGATTTTAACATTTTGATTATGTCTAAATAGTAAACAATTTTCTGCTAAAGAACGACATCCAGTTATTGTTGTAAGTTGTAGTGCTTCCTATGGGTGAAAGGCTTTCCACTGTTACATATTCTGACGCTTTCTTCTCGTTGTTGTCTCCAAACGCAACAAAGAACTCTTGTTCCCTAAAACGTTCTAATTTATCAGTCTTTAAAAGCTAATAGTGCACACTTCTATTCGATTAATAAAGTGTTCCCTCTGCAGAACCTTTCCCTTCCAGACCAATTATAAAGTTATAATCTTCGTATAGGAGTCAATTCGTTTTCTATTTAATTCGTTTGAATAATTCGCGTTAAAACTGAGAATTTCTTATTTATATATAAATATTTTCATAGCATATTCTTGGCTCCTTATGTAAACGAAAACACTGAAACATTCTCTCTCCTTTATTGATTTTGTGGTTATTTAACGACTCCTACTTAGACCCGGACTTTCGCTGGTGTGCCGGAATTATGTCCCGCAGGAATTCTGTTACATGCCTGTAAATCAAATGGACCTGTCACATTTATGCATACATAAAAGCCCTCGACCTGCGTCGGGATCGAACCTACTAGTATACCTTGGGCAAAGGAAGCCAGCGCCACTATTGTCTGTGCCACCCGTGTCGACTTTTCCTCCTTGACATAGGATAAACTAAATTATCATTATCGTAATTATTATTATTATTACAAAAATGAACTGTTCTTGTAAGCCTACGACATTATTTAAGAAGTTCGCGTATTTAGGATTTATTCCTTAACAGACTAGGCAGACAGTTTCGAGGAACAAGCAGCAGAAAATAAGTTCTTCCAAGTGAAAGTGGTGTGAATATTTAAGTAAAGGGATGCGAAAGACTATTAAGACGCATACAAAGATAGAGACAAAGCAAATTTACAATTATAATACATCCACATTCGCACGAAGTCGCTGGGATTCTACAAATCCCTTACCAACTAGTTATTTACAAATACAGGGTGGTCCTAAACTATATGTCAAAAATGTAAAGGTAGGTAGGGGGGACCTAAATAAGCATATTTCGTACAGGAATGTGTGTGCGGTAAAAATATATTAAAGCGCTAGTATGAATCACATAAAACTGAAAAGACAAGTAAAGACAAAAGAAAACACAAATTTATTCAAAGCCTTTGGAGCACCTCTTGTAAACTGTTAATAGACTTTTGTTTTCTTTTGTCTTTACTTGTCTTTTCAGTTTCCTGTGATTCATACTGTTTTACAAGCTAGCGCTTTAATGTGTTATTACCTCACGCACATTCCTATACGAAATACGCTTATTTAGGTCCCCTCTATCTACCTTTACATTTTTGACATATGGTACAGGACCACCCTGTAAAAAAACATCCAGCAACGAGCAGAATACTAGAGTAAGTTCTCCGCCATAATGAACTATAACTATGTTGCGGTTAGGTTGTCATCTAGTTCAAAGTCATTTGTGATTAAACCAAGGTGACTTCCTTGTTTTGGGTATTTTCTATGACAAAAACACTTCCATTCATAATGTGCTTGACGTTCGTATTCTCAGTAAACTGTGAAACAGCAGAGTAAGTAGTAGGATTTACATGAGAGAGCAGTTCTTCTCTTATTTAAGACGTCGCTTTAAATTTTATCGCAAGATTCACCGTATTCTTCTTAAATTTAACTCTACTGTCAATTAGTAAAGAGACTCGCTCGCTACTTCTGCAACCATGTGACTTTACGGCAAGGAATATTAAGATTCAGATTTTGTAGTGTTGAAAAGATATTATAAAGGGTGCGGCAGAGGAAACGGACGTTTTTCAAATAATCATAACTCAGAAGATTTTAAAGTTAAACAAAATTTAATTGCACAGAAATGTAGCTTGTATAATGCAGTTTCTGTTGACTATTTCAGAATTACCTCCGAAAAATAACATCCGTCAGGTGACGACCTTCTTTCTGTAAACACTCTCGTAAACCTCACTTCGAAATTCTGCATTGCTCTTCCCAACATTTCTTCCTCCACATTAGTGATTTCTACACGAATGAACTCTTTTAGTTCTTGGATGTTGCGGGGTTTGTTTAAGTAAACGTTTGATTTGAGGTTACCCCACAAATAATAGTCACATATGGAAAGTCAATGTCGCCAAAACGGGAGATCACATGGTGAGGAAACATGTTGTCAACCACTTGCATTGATGCTCTCGCAGTATGCGCTGTGGCACTACCTTATTGGAACCAAATTTGCTGCATGTTTACTCTTCGTCTGCGTAGTTCCGGAAGCAGGAACCTGTTGAGTATTTCAATGTAGCGTGCTGAAGTCACTGTCACTGAGGTATTGTCCTCTTCAAAAAAATAAGGACCGATGATTCCAAATTTAGCAACACCACACCACACTGTTACTGGATATACCCAGAAGAAGGCCACAACATGAGGGCCGAAACGTCGGTTTTAGACATGATGACACGGCGCCACCCGGACAGTCAAGGTTATTATTAATGAGGTTGCATGTTAGAAAATTCCATTGTTGCGTCACTTCACGGCATTTATTTTTCGGAGGTAAATCTGAAATAGTTAACAGAAACTGCATTATACAAGCTTCATTTCTGTATAATTAAATTTTGTTTAACTTGAAAATCGTCTGAGTTATAGTTATTTGAAATACGTCCGTTTCCTCTGCCGCACCTTGTATAATACCGCATAATAAGAAAATGGGGTGAAAATGGCTAGAATTATCCGTAATAAAGGTAAAATTCACAGCAACCTGCAGGGCAGCCATGTTGTACAATTTGTACAAATTGAAGGCGAACAGACTTTTTACTGGTAAATTGGTTTTGGTGCAACAGAAAAATAGAGAATACCGTACAGCTGTTAGGAGGGCCGATATGGATAGGCAATTTTAATATTCTCGGCACATGAGAAGTGTGGATTACGCTCCGTTTGTTTTATTTCAAGAAAGATAAGAAAAGATTGCGAAAATATAGACCTGCTGGAAATCGTAACAGACAATTAAAGACTCTGGATTTTATTTTATGTAGATGTACTTACTGAGGAAGATAATGTAACAGGTTCCTACGCTGACAAGTGAAAAGTGTAAGATATGACTAATCTTGCAAAATAAAACAAGCTGATGGCTGGTCAGCAATTCTGTTACGACCGGAGGAGACAAGCAGTGAAGCAAGTGATTTATAGTGTTTCACATCAAATAAAAAAGCAACCAACACCAGTTAAGATGTATTCCATCTGTATTAGCACTCTCGTCGTTAAACACATATGGAAGGCATTTCGAGATACAGGGATGCGTGAGAAAAATATTTCTAGAGCACTGATTTGTTATTTTTGTTTTAAGAATTTCAGTCAAACAAAATACGCGAATATTAGCAAACTACCTCAAAAAATAATTATGAATCCAGTGCAAAGACATGGAAAAAATAAAATCAGCATATAAAATGCAATGCATTAAAATTAACTACGTAATTCTTTCCTGATTTAAAATAACCTGTTTTAATGTCCAACATTTTTTATACGGCAGTAAGTCTTTAGAATACTCTTCAATAGCCTAGAGCAGCGTTTCTCAACCTATGGTCCGCAGACATAATTAAAAAATATCATAAAGCAAGTAGAAAGTAAAGAAGTACAATTTTTTTACACATTTCGTTATAATGACCTATAATTAATACCGAAAATATTAAGAATATAGGCCTTCTTTTAAAAGTGGGATGTAAAATTAGGGGTCCGTAAATTTGTTTAGACATTTTAGAGGTCCTCGGGTTCAAAAAGGTTGAGAAACGCTGGCCTAGAGTAATATTTAAAAAAAATGAAAAACCTAGTTGATTCTATTAATTCACCCCATATAAGAGCTGCTTACTATGCTTTCTTCCAGTCTGTTATGAAGTAGACTAAGGTTAAGTATTTTGGGGAACAGTAATAAAATTAACAGTATTTTGGTTTCACAGAAAAAGTTATGAGTAGGGGGCGGATTTCTATTACCTAAAAAATAGGATATATGCATGCATTTATGACCTAAAAACATTAAAATATGACCAATAAAATTTAAAATATGACTTTACCACTTACATATTATGTATATATTTTTTAAGTTCCATTACAATTCATTTTATTAAAATATAATGTTAATTATATAAAATATCTGTAAATTCTCAAAAAGTATCAGTATAATGCAAAACTTACAAAATATGATATGAAACTTCAAAATTTCTTTAATATGCAGAAAAATATGCCCAAAAATGACGTAAATATGCATATTCATACTAAATATGCTACAATAGTTGAAAATTTCCTAAATATGCAGTTATATGCACAAAAACCATTGATTTTCACCAGGATACTTGGAATCGGGTTAAAATTATTCGGAAATCTGAAATAATGCAAAGGGGAAAAATATGACATGTCATAGAAATCCGCCCCCTAGTTATGAGTAATGACTCACAACAATGAATTGGCGCACTGTAGACCTCTGTTTGTACAATTAAATGTTCAACTGTTATTAATTTGTACGTGCATGACTTGTATTGTTTACTTTTAGCAGACGTGATAATTTTAAGGCAAATTCTGATGATCATTCTTATAAAACAAGAAATAATGGGAATTTTAAGATACCAAAGCATAGATTGCATAGAACTGAAACTACTCATATTGCAATAGGACTGCGTCTTTATAACAAAATTCCTAGTCATTACATTACTTTAAGCCCGTGTAATTTTATAAAGAGTTTTTATCGTTGGTTATCTACCCATCCCTTTTATTCATTAATGGAATTTCTTGACATTGTGAATTGAATATTCTTTAGCATGTTTTGTATAACACCGACAAAGCCGATTGTATCTCATTGTACAAACTTAAAGGCTATTATATAGGAGACCATGACTCTAATGGTTCCTTCCAAAGCAATATCTCTGTATAATTTAAGTTTTACTGAATATTGAAGTTTTTTCGTAGTTAACTTATGTTTCATTTTGTTCTTTAAATGTTTATTACTACTTGAAGAAGAAGTATGCGATAAGAGATTGGGAAGTGGTTGGGCTGCTATTTGGGGCGAGAGGGACAATTTAGAAATTTTGTGTCAAGTTTTTCCAACGTTTTGGTATACTGTCTTCAGGCGCATTCCAGAAATTGGCCTTAAACATATTTCAAGACTCGCTCCATATTCTTCATAATCATTATTTGTATTCAGAGTTATTTAATAAATAGAAAGGAAGTCCTTTATTGATAGCTGCTTTAAAAATTCATATGAATAAGAATATATATATGAATATTGAAAATCAGGAAAAAAAATTCTCATCTTAAATATATAGTTCTTAGAATTATTTTGATTTGGCTGTGTCCTATTTGTCCTGTGTCCTATCCTGACAGGACCCCCCCAAATGTATTCCTCAACTGTGATCTTATAAACGACTGGTATAATCTCATGTAATTAAAGTTAATTAAATTAATTTTATTGATATCTTTATTGAAACCTAATATTATTTGAATGTTCTGATTAATGGAACAACGATGGAGCGTAACTAGCTTGTCCTTAATAAAATGCTTTGACAGTTAAAAGTTATCCGAATTTCTCAACATGAGTTATAACTACACCTGGGATTTTAGGCTCTAAAAAAATTAGTTTTAGGGACCTAAAATAGGCTTTAAAAACAAGTAAATAGGCTTTTAAAAGAGAAAATATGCACTTAAAATATGCTTTAAAAATGTGTAGATAGACAGAAAATACACTTTAAAATATTACAATATACTCTTAGGCCTAAACTGTAACATTTTTTTCCCCTGCAAGAAATGTGGTATACCTATTCTTAACAGGATTAACTGCAAAATTAGGCATCACAAACTATATTCACCTAAACAGATGTTCTTTCACTGGTGACTTGACACAGTAGTCCTTCCCCCTTAATCCCCCCCTTCCCGTCAGTCAGCACTCCTTTAGCGACAATTGTTTGGAATAATCAGGGATGTCCATTATAAGATTGTAAAATTACAGAAGTTGAATTTTATTTTAAATGTACAAAATAGGCATGTTAGGCACTAAAATAGTAAAATAGGCTCTAAAGGTCTAAATAGGCATTTTAGGGCACTATAAAACTCTATAAATGTAAGTGATTTATCATAAAACGTCCACATATTTAAAAAAAATTCATGTTATTTCATAAGGAACGAAATAGGCATTTGCCTTAAAATCCCAGGTCTAGTTATAACTTACCTACTAAAGTGTCCCGTGAGCAGATTTTTAAAATTGTAGTGCACATTTCTAAGGGTTTCAATAGGTTACATAATTGCAAGCATGTTTGGCAGATTTTAGTGTGTGCAAATCTTCAACTACGTAGGCCTATAACTTCTTATGGGCTTTCTTACCCCAAATTGAAGTGACATTAACTTCCGCCACCCCTAAAGCACGCATCATAGAAACATTCAGTACAATCCTACATAAACAGCTGCTTCATTATTCACTAAAGACAATTGATATCCTCTCTAAACCATAAGTGCTCCACAGACATAATCTTGTGTTTACAAAGTTAAGTCAGTGCAGAGAATTTCAAATTTGAGAAGTCGACAGAGGAGATGAATTCCTATTCGTTATATTCCGGTGACGGCGTCTCGTATATCCCGTACAATATAAGATTCTTCTCTTAAGACCCCAGTGTTTCCACCTAAGCAACCTCTATACTCCAGTAAGCTCTTGAATATGCCGTTCCTGACGTGACGCGGCTTATCTAAAGCCCCGGGCGTCTCAGTGTATCACCTGCATTTTCGTGAAGACGGCGCGGCTAAACAAATCCACATCCGATTTTAAAACTCGTTTCATACTGAAAAGCCATTTTTTACACGCTCCAATCTATAGATAATGCCATAGAAATTTAGAATCAATACATTGTGCACTTTAGTAAAAAAGCAGCCAGTGACAAAGATAAAGACTCTGCAGCTGCTACAGAGAAAATACAGGATTTTAGAAAAATGAAACGACAGAACGGAAATAAAATACAATAAAAAGATTTATAAGAATAAACTGACTTAGGCATCTTCGAAGTTCTCATAAAAAAAAAGATAAAATAGCGATGAAGAAGAACGAATAGGACTTCATACAACTGAAGAATTTTAAAGAATAATAAGCACAATGCTAACAAAACGTATGGTAATTTAATAAATATATTGCAATAACTTTGGGGTCAATAAACATAATAATAACATAAACTCGGGAAACTAATTTCCCATTAGCTAATTAGATTACGTCACAAATAGATCATGATCCACATTAATTAATCCCGATCGGTTTGCTCTGTGGCTAATTGCTAAACGAAAACACTAATCACTAAGCGATAAAATCTATATTACGTAAGTCATGCCTGTTGGATTAGAGTACCACTAAGAACAAAACGACAAAGGGAGAAGTACTTAACGACAATGTCAACGACGATGATTATGTTCATTTATGATTAAAAAAAAAAAGAGTAGTGTTATTAGGAGCGATTGTGATCATAATGACGTTGCGATGATTATTTAGCTCATGAATCGGTGACTAATCCAGTATAAATATATGTGGAAATTAAACCAATTGCAAGTGTCTATCGTCATAATTTTATCTTTTACTTTTAACACGCTCATTTTATCACACCGATCTCCACTGTGTTTTATGTAAATTGGCAAGGACTGAACACTGATCGTTCCTTAAGAGGAAAAGAAGACATAAAAATGTGGCATAGGATGTGTGTGGTGCTCATTATTCATTTATTGAGTGCTCATTGGTAATTATTAGGGGGCGGATTTCTGTGACCTAAAAAATAGGATATATGCATGCATTTATGACCTAAAAAACGTTAAAATATGACCAATAAAATTTAAAATATGACTTTACCACTTACACATTGTGTATATATTTTTAAGTTTCATTGCAATACATTTTATTAAAATATAGTGTTAATTATTTAAAATATCTGTAAATTCTCAAAAAGTATCATTATAATGCAAAATTCACAAAATATGATATGAAACTTCAAAATGTCTTTAATATGCACACAAATATGCCAAAAATATGACCTAAATATGCATATTCATATTAAATATGCTACAACAGTTGACAATTTCCTAAATATGCAGTTATATGCACAATAAAAGCAGTTCCATTTTTACCAGGATGCTTGGAATCGGATTTAAATTAGTCGGAAACCTGAAATAATGTAAAGGGGAAAAATATAACATGTCATAGAAATCGGCCCTCTAGTAATTATTAATATTAGCTTCTCAACTCTCTAAATACCGAACGCTTAGTCAAGAGTACAAACGTTCCGTAAATTTATAGCGATTTTTTTAAAATCCCCAGTCATATTAATTCCTATCCACATACAGTACAACTTTACTATTGATATATTCATCTGGTTTTAGCCCCAGCTTTAGTTGAGCTTCTATGAAGGACGTGCCTAGAAATTCAGACTTGAAGACATTCCCTCGCAAGTACTGCACTGAATTTCTGTACTTCATTTCTGTCATCATGTTGTCTGCACGAACTAGCAGACAGCCTATCAAGAAACTATATAGATTCCGCGACAGAAATGGTTTGAACACCAGTTACTTCCCCCAGATATTCAATAAACCCAATAAAGCTCGTAGTTACTAGCCTGCTAACTGCCAAATCAATTTCACGTGAATTTCTAAGCACAATTTTATTGTAATGGGGAGTAAATTTTGGGAGTATCTGTGGCTATTAGTATCGAGAATGAAATGATAAATCAGTAAATAACGCACTTCATTTAGGAAAATTAGTGGCGTTTATTATATTCCAACCTGATCTTTTTATACTGTAGATCTCGAATAGTAGTCCATCTCTGACATCGCATTTGGACTAATCATAGGTAGGTCATTCGGTATTTGTTTTGCTTGGATTCCGGTAATAGCCTTTAAATTATACATTTACAGACATAACAGTCTGTAAGATATTAGAATTTAACCGTAGTAAACTTATTCCATAAATAAGTCTAATAATGGCGAAATAGTTTTTGTTACACCTTATTTATCAAAACCCGTTCACATAGGCCATTTCTTAATGAACATAGGCTTTACATATGGTATACATATTATAAATTTAACCCAAGGCTTCTCACTGTCAAATTTAAATATATGATTACTGATTAGTATAGGCTACATTAACCATAACAGTTGGAGCCCGGTCACAAAAATCACTAGTGTGCCTCACAGTACTGCATATATGACAAAACTTGTCTGTGAGGTAGACCATTAGGGCAATCAGTCATAGGAGAGAGGTTCCATCTGGCGCTGTGAAATGAACTCCGGGTTAGCTCAGATGGTAGAGCATTGGCGCAAATAGCCAAAGGTCCTGGGTTCAAGTCCCACTGTCGGATGAATTTTTCTCCTATAATATTCTCATGTAATGTCCACCAGAGACAATAATCTGTGGTTCATGAATGCTTAGGCCTATATATCTACATTAACCATGTCATAGACCCACGGTAGCTCGACGTGCTTACGGTGCAAGAGGTCCGGGGTTCAAATCATGGTAGGGACCTCGAAATTTCATGGAGCTAATGGCGGAACTAGTGGTTCGAAGCTCGTGACTACAATTCAGCTCGTTCCTTGCGACTACAGAAGCAGTTCTCGGCTCGTGGCTCATGACCGCATGCATGTGGCTTTCATGACTTAAAAAGGTTTTTTTGAAAGTCGGCTTTGGTAGTAACTTGCCCATCTCTGGATCCGAAGGTAGCGAGTTACAACCCAACCGAGTTCGAAGGATTTTCAGGATGTAAAAATCTTGGATACAAGTCCTCCGGGAGGAACCATAACCCACTGGTCCTGGTGACGTTGGTTTCCTCTGTGTGGTCGTCGTGGCAATGGGCTCTCCAATTGCCACTCTGTTTTTATCATAAAATAAGCATAACTAAGTTAGTCTTAGGTAAATAAGGGCCTATACTCCATGCGCGGAGTGGTAAGGATTCGATTTGAAAGGTTTCATACCTATACAGTATAAAGGGTCTTGTTCCACAAACAATGAGATATGGTAGATTGTTCATCTTCGCCGCGACATTAAACTGAATAATA
Organism: Ectobius pallidus; assembly: GCA_964059195.1. Lineage (NCBI taxonomy): Eukaryota > Metazoa > Arthropoda > Insecta > Blattodea > Ectobiidae > Ectobius > Ectobius pallidus. Next base: position 61,792,432 of record CAXKWD010000004.1, read on the forward strand.
ATATGACGTAGGCTATCTCATCAATATAACAGCCTATTTTATTTTTAAAAAATATATTTACACTCCCATTAATTTGGACTAGGTTTGCACATTACTTTATCGAAAGTAGAAGACACATTAAATGAAAACCATCTCCAATTTTAATCTAAATTAGAAGTGCACATGAAGCTTATGCCCAATAGTCATTAGACTCATTAAATTAATCAACTGAAGCAACGCCCATAAGCTTGAATGGTGAAAACAAAAATAACGATTGCGATAGGAGTATTAGACCATGTCAGTAAAACTTTCAACTCCCATGAAATCTAGACGTTATTGTAAAAACTTCGCACACTTATAATGCAAATGGCTCTCTTTGAATTTAAAGGAAATGATATTATGCAAGCTGGGAAGTTCGTTTAAGCAATTACTGAAGATACTAAGCACTATATAAAAACTCCAGTTTGTCTAAATTAACAGACCAATGAAACTGAAATAAAGTATTTAATCATAATCATAATTGATTTAGTATGCAGCTTGGCCAATTATGCGTTATTTTGGGAAAATTTATTCCTAACTTTACGTCTACTGTTCCTTTCATTCTGTCCGACTCGGTTATGTCCGTTATATCACTGCAGGACCTACTTATTTTTCTAGATGTTCACAAAACGCACTTAAATGATGAATAACACACAGTCAAACCGATACTAAAACATATGCATTATGAACCATTAAAAGAAAGCCTACGGATTAATAATAATGTAACGCATTTGAAAGAAACATTATGCTTTAAGTAGCGAAGAGGATCCTCAACTCCTTACATCCGGTTAACTAATTTCTGTTAAGCAAATAATTTTGTATTCTAATGTCATAATATTTTACACTCTTCAATCTAACAAGTATCCATTTCGTTTCATCAGTCACGTAAGTTTTAAAGTTCTAAGTACTTACTTACTTACTTACTTACTTACTTAACTTGACAGAAATATGAATTCTGCCAGAGCATTAGAACTTTAAAACTTACAATAAAGTTATAATGAAGCAAAATCCTGATATTAACGAGACATTGATCGGATGAAAATGGGGACGACGATTACTCAATGTTTAGCCTACTTCTAGTGCTATACTTTACAATCATTTAATACTTTGCGGACGATGCGGTAAGTATCGAGTATGACAGGTCTCTCTCTGCACGTGAATTAGGCAGTGGTTTAAATGAAGTTATTTCAGGTTGAAATTTAAGGACTAATCCTATAGTCGCAAGAACTACTATTTTGATATTTGGAAGTTTTCACTGAAATTCAATTTCTGAAGCGAGTTCTGAGTAACTTTAGAAATGTCCTATTATAAGAACAGCATCATTATTAGGCCTATTATTATTATTATTATTATTATTATTATTATTATTATTATTATTATTATTATTATCATTAGTAAGTGTCAGTATGGTATTTTATGAGATTGTATGGTGGACGGGAAATGTCTGTCTGTCCGTCCGCCTGTACACGCGATAAACTCAAATATGCTTTATCGGATTTTCAAGAAAATTGGTATACGCTATTATCACGTCCATGGGACGAAGTCTAGTGTTTGGGAACAAATCGTTTGATAGGTACCGAAGTAATGCCCAATTTAGCGCCTATTTTGTGATATTATATTAGACCGAATTTATCAAATGCAAATCAGTTCTCATGACAACAGTAGGCCTATAGCTTTCAGTGTTCATATACGGCTTTGGAAGTTCCAATACACTGTGCTTTGAAAAATAACTACCCATATATTCCTTCACATGTGCTTATCAAACTTGAGACCTTTGTTCTTCCTTAAGCCCTGCTTAATGAATCGATCTGGAGTTTAACTCGGAGATCGATTACAAAAATCTATTCTCTGATTGTACTTTCTTGTGGCGGGTTCCAATGATTAAACAAAAGCATGACATACAAAGTAAGGAATACAAGACTGCATCTAAGAGTTATGAATATAAAATACAAGTTTTCAGATTTATTTGATAGACAGGAGAAAACTACTCGTAGACAAGAAATATTAATTGAAGTGAATTCGTGTAAACTTCATAATTTTCTCTTCCTTTTTTAACGATTAATATTGGAAATCTTAAGCGCCGAGTTTTGTGTATTTTAACTCTATTTTGTAATGGGAAATAAGTTACAGCGCATAAACTCTACCAAAATCACCTACATCAGTAATTTGTGGTATCCAGGTCCCCTCAGAAACACTGTGTATTTTGCGGGACCCTACCAATTTATTTTTAGTACACGCTCTCTAAAACAGCTGCTTTGAATTACTGTTAACACATTTCAATATTACCTTACTTTCACAATACCTTAGGAAGTTTTCTCTCCTTTAGTTATTCTACACCATTTACAGACTCCACAGTGCATTCCCAACTACCAAAGGGACCATAATTAGGTTTTGGTCGCTTCAGTAGATTTGTCGTTTTATTATTACATCACGCCTTACTATAGATGTGAGACATTTGTTGTAATTTCGTTCTGTTAATATTTTAGTTATCCCACCTATTCCTTCACATATGCTTATCAAACTTCCTCAAGAAACCGTGGCACTTTGTTATATCAACTTACTTATTATTATTATTATTATTATTATTATTATTATTATTATTATTATTATTATTATTATTATTACAGAATGATAATTATTAAATGAATATTCATGCGGTGCAAAGAAGCATCACAGAAATTTAGGCAAGGGTCCCATATACCTATGAAAAATTCATCTTAAGTTAATGGAGACACCCAGCCCCTCAAATAACTAAAACAAACATATCGATCACAAATAGGATCATGACTACTTCGTAAGATTCAAAAGAGAAACAAAATTCACAGTGGAGATAGGTGGACTTAACGAAACAGATTTAAACAGGATTACAGAAACGAACTTAAAACTCACACTTACGGTATCATACTGCAAAAATTCGGCTATTTATAACTCGCATGATACATGTCGTATCTTCACGCCAAGTTTTAACCTTAGAAAGATAGAAGAAACCTTTAAAGAAAATCGCAATGCCATCAAGTTTCAGAAACCATTGGCTGGGGACATTGTTCAAAAGTTAAGACACCAGTAAATCTGCTCCATTAACTTAGATGCGCAACCGCTGGCTACCCCTTTCAGAATTTCATTATAGAATATACATATACTGTATGTACTTCAAGATATTGCAATAGAAATAGTATAACAATAGGTGTGGAAAGTTCCGAAACTACACGAGATTTACATCACTTTTGCAAGAGAAGTCCTATTAACCCAGAGCATCCTTCTAGATAAAAGCGACCTCAACTATAATAGACTAGGAGAGCGTATTTCCTGCTCTAGAACTCAACAAGTTTAAGTTCTGGATACAGAGAAGAGAAAATGAGATGACTACTTGTAGCATAGAAACCTCATTCATTACTCCGAAGCTACTCAAATACCTTGCTTCATCATCATCATGTAATAAGAGAGAGAATTGTTATTTATATATTTATTTCCCTTTAAGGGTTATGAGCTTAGGCCTGTTGCATTATGACGAAAATCATTTTTCTAGAAGGGATTAGGCCTATAACTAGAAGAGTAGAAAGAACCGCCTACGTAGACCTATTAAGAATTCTAAATTAATGTCTTCAGCACTATCCATGCAAGAATTATATTAATCACACAGTGTTACATGACAACCTTTTTAACAAATCGCTTGAATGTAAAGTTGGTACATGGGCATTACAGGACTACGACCTGTTGGGGTGGGAGTTTCTATGAATTAATCACATACTTTTTTGATCAGATAATAGCAGGAGAGCTTCCCCGGATGAGTAATAGCCCAATGCCGGGTCACCCCCGAGAAAAAAAGGGGGGGAAATCCGTGAATCTTATGTTCTGGTATCTGAAAATTTAAACCAGGACCTAGTATTCATCGTGATTTTACTTTTCCTTTATTTGTTATTTCAGAATTTTTACAATCACGAATACATAGGACAAGAGATACCAGAGTGCTCGCCCTTTCACTCTGAATAAGGCGTGGATGGGATGAAGATGATAATGTCGACCAGATGACATCCGGGGACCACAGGGGCTTAAAGTTACCTGACATTCATCTCATAGGTGAAGGAAAGCCCGCCCCCCCTCCCCCCACCTAGGTAACTTGTCCCAACAGAGAATCGAACCAGTGCCCGATGTTTGATATGAGAGAACGCATTCTCTGCGGTCACAGCGGTGGACAAGTTAAATACCAGTATCTTACAAACAAACAAAAAGCCTCAGATTAACCAAAAAATGCCCTGTTCAAAATTGTTTGCCGACTGTTCAATACAGCAATAATATCGTGGCAGTGAAATGCCCATAAGGTTTCGTTACTTTGCTACAATAAATTAATACAATAACGAGGATAAAAGCTATCCAACTACACACAGGCATACCGGAAGACAGTAAACTAACAGCATAAACCCCTTCCCCCAATGCACCTGAATCCCGCTGAACATTAGAAACTCTTTACCCACAGTCATCTTCATACTTCCTCTTTACTAACATCCTTCCTCCTACCAATTCATCTCTGCTTTGCTCAGCTAGCTCCAGGAAAACACATACTACAGTTTCTGTAATTAATAACACCCTTCACGTTGAGCCGAGAAGGGATGAAATTTATCTGCAAAATGAAGCTTCGCGAAAATTAAACTTGACCATACAATAGCTCATATCCGCAAGTTCTCAGCTTACCTGGCTTCTATTTTAATATAGCAAGCAGTAAAATTTCAAGCTATGTGATTCAGATATTCCTGGATATAGCGTAAGCTAAGATAATACAAATTAAGATAAATATGTCATAGGATTCGCTACTTGATCAAAACTGTTGAAATTTGCTCGTTGATTCATAGCTAATGCCTTTAAATATCTTCAGACTACATTTCACTATATTGTAACAGCATTTATGATCAGTAGGGGGGGCGGATTTCTATGACATGTCATATTCTTCCCCTTTGCATTATTTCAGGTATCCGACTAATTTAAACCCGATTCCAAGCATCCTGGTGAAAATGGAACGTCTTTTATTGTGCATATAACTGCATATTTAGGGAAATTTCAACTATTGTAGCATATTTTATACGAATATGCATATTTAGGTCATATTTTTGGCATATTTGTGTGCATATTAAATAAATTTTGAAGTTTCATATCACATTTTGTAAATTTGGCATTATAATGATACTTTTTGAGAATTTACAAATATTTTAAATAATTAACATTATATTTTAATAAAATGAATTGTAATGAAACTTAAAAAATATACACATTGTGTAAGTGGTAAAGTCATATTTTAAATTTTATTGGTCATATTTTAATGTTTTTTAGGTCATAAATGCATGCATATATCCTATTTTTTAGGTCATAGAAATCCGCCCCCTAATGATCAGCAAACAAAATTCTCACCCAGGGCACTTACTTCAGCAAAGTAGCTACCACGATTCGATTAAAGCGTGTAAAAATTACGTACTGAACAATAGGCCTACATAAAAATCCTGCCATCTGCCAGTAAAGCAGCAAGTCATCGAGCTATGAAGTATCTGTCTAACAGAACGCCACTTCTGCATGTTTTGCTTTTGAAATCATAACATTATAAAGGATATAAACAAATGTTAATTTACAGAGAGACAATAATTCAGACAGGCTCTTTAACCAGGCGATTCTGCAGTTTGTTTAGGCCTACTCTCCCCACGCACAGAAGTTATCCGAACTCTACACGTCGCAACTGTATTGAAACAAACAACAAAAGAAAGGAAGTGTGCAAACTGAACACTTCATAATTTTGTGGGAATTTCCCATTTTCAAGGCTTTTTTAAAAATTTAATCGTAAATGCGTATCTGGGATCTAACTTGTGGGTTTACTTTGTCTACCAAAACACATGCTAGGGATTTTTAAGGGGAGACAGAAGTGTTGATTTGGTTTTTAAAATGCTATTTTTGGAGTTTAGTGTAAAAAAATCAAGCATACCCTGAAGTATTCCTGCGCAAAATTTTATAACGTTTTTACGCATGAACAGGTGCTGCTAACACCACTCTTAAACCTCGGTGCGCTACCAACTTCCAGTGAACCTCGGTTTTAGTTTAGGCCTAAATGCAATTTTGTCACTTTCAAAATCTATCTTCTCCCACAAAAAAAATAAAAAAAGATACAGCTGAAAAATTTGTCCACTATATACTTTACAATGTGTGAAATAAATGTCTGATCAGATTTTAAGGGACGTCTACCAAAAAAGATATAAAGCTGACAAATTTGTCTACTATATACTTTACAATGTGTGAAATAAATGTCTAATCAGACTTTCTGCATAGGCCTTATTTTATAAAAATAGTTTACTACAATCATATGTCAGTTTGTTTTAACTTTTCACTTTTCCATGTAAAATATTTTTTAAGCAAAAAGTATAAACAATATCCAAAAATCCATCAGTGAATTCGTAATGCAAGTATCAAAGAATCGCACTTAAAACAGTAATGTTCATATTTTAATATCTGTCGCAGATAGATTTCAATTTTGATTTTAAAATTCAATTAAATCAATTAATACCGCAAAAACAAATCGAGATATTAAAAAGACATCAAATTTTAATTTCTGTTTACATTTTAATAAAATGTGCAAAATTCCGAGTTCCTAGGACAAGTAGTTTAGAAAACCATTCTCAACACTTCGGTCAACCCTTAAATGACAAACCCAATCGAGTTTGAACCAAGTAGTTGTAAGCATGTTAGTTGAACAAAATTATAGTTGGCGCAAATGTTTTAGATAGTGGAATGGGTAGATACTGTCCTCACTAGAACCGGCCCTGAAGTAAACAAGTATGTCTGTTTCACTCAAGCGCATTACTCGTATCTATGTAAGAATGAGACAGAGATACTTGTTTAATTAGGGCCGGTTCTAGAGCGGACAACACCTACCCACTGTCTAAAACAGGAGATATTATAGGCTCCTCTAGTCATCTAGTGTGTATGTTCCCTATTACAGGACATGGAGGCCCAGAGGGTTCAAGGAGGTTGAGGCACCCAGATTTTAGACATACGGCGCATGAAGGTGGTAAGGACTCAGCCTTACGCACCAGCCGCCTTTACCCCCAAGATTGCTCATAGTACTCATTTCTGTTAGAAGCTGAGTAAACCCCAGGGCCATAGTGCCACCAAAAGGATTAGGTCAATTGAAAAACTCCAATGACCTCATCGGGGATCGACCCGTGACCTTCCGGTTTGTAGCGCAGCTACGCTCCTCTAGAGTCTATAACATTAATTTAGCAGACAGTCCTTATACAGAATATATTCACCATTTCGAAGCTATAAACTTTCTATTAAGAACTAAACGTCCCACTGAATAATAAGTTACTTAATTCCCGTATTGTTTTGAAAGAAATCGTAGACTAATAGGATTTGGGCGTCTCTGCTTGAGATAAATATTATAATAATTTATTATCCTATGGCCTATGTGTTTTACCCAAATGAAATACAACTTAGATTATACTTGCACGAGCAAGTCTAGCTGTAATAAGTTAATTCCAGTTTCACATAATTATGTGTCAAGAAGAGCAGAAACTTAACCCTCTCATTACTAAACAAAGCTAATGCTACAGTGTACACGAGCTTTGTGGATAGTGACAACAACATATGAGCAAGCGGTACGTTGGTTTAATTATCTACACTGGTTTACAATATGACTTCACTAGACAAACAGGATTACAAATAAATACAAAGCTTTTGTAAATATGTTTCAGTTTATCACGGGTGTAATATGAATATCGTATTGAATATGTTTTCTGTATTTACACGTGGCTAGATTTTTGTATTTATTATATCGATCTGCACGTACAATGCCATACAGATCATTGCGAACTGATAGCTTACAAAATAAGTAACAACACCTTATGATCTACAGAGGAAAATTGGCTGGGAATCGAACACAGGTTTTCCGCTAAGTAGTCTACGCTGACATCTTGACTACCGGCTCCCATGGAACGTACCGAATTCCATTTCAAATGTTTCAACAATTAACAACTTATTTTAATAATTTTATTGAATTACAGCAGGAAATTTAAACTCGGACATTATAGGAAGTCCCCAATATACATTAGAATTCGCCGATGTATACCGGGAAACATCCTGAAGAAACTTTTGTTCTCTTCACGTTTAAAAAATCGAATTTCCCCTGTAAAAATTGTCATATTTAAAACAAAGAGCTAGTCAGAGTAAGAAAAACTTCGGATATAAATCACAGGAAACTTGGAAAGTCAAAGGCAGAAGTGACGCTTTGTAAAAGCAGTCTTGTATCATTTTCTAAAGCAGAAAGTTTTAAAAGCCCAGTAATCACATTATGACAGTGGTTATTGTTAGCTTGACGACCGCATGCAATTATAACAAAAACAACCCTGGCTGGAGCGGTTTCGCCTCGAAGATAACAGAGAAGAGAGCTGCTGTCGCTTTATCCATTGTGTACCTTCCCATCCCTTCTGTTGAGAAAGAATGACTGGTTAAGTCTTCAGTCATTGTTCGTAATACTGTACAGTGTTCTCAATACTCCAAGATTACACCACTTTATACCCCCCGTCTTCAACGTGCAGTCATTTATTGGGTGTTTTATATTCTCTCGTTTGAGTCGTGTTTTTATGAATGTCCTAAAACACCCGCAGAAAATAGGCTGAACCACTTTCTTAATATTTTCGTGTATTAATCATGGACCGAAATAATCATGCACACAGAAAGCAAATATTTACAAAATAAATATTGCTGTCAAAATCAAGCATGATGCAAGTATTCGAATATCATAGATTAGGCTACCTGAGCATAAAAGCCTCACTTATTATAACTACTCAGATAATTAGGGACTGTATTTTTTTGTAACAGCGTTAAGCACGAAATTTCACAAAGCAGCTTTCATTACCTATTTTAACTTTCAAATCCTTAAAATATCAGTATTAAGCAATTTATATCCACAAAATATCGCGAAACTTGTTGGATTTTACGAAATCTGTAAATAACAACGAAATACGCCCCCTCCAGGACAAATATTTGGAATGTACGAATGATCTAAAATTGTAATTGTTAGCGAATGAAATTTCTTTTTCATTTACCATATTTCAAGAAATATCGCAAAACTAGTTGGATTTTACGAAATCTGTAATATCAGCGAAACACGCCCCTCCAGGACGAATATTGAAAATGTCATTAGGGAAATATTAGCGTATGAAACTTCTTTTTCACTCTCCACTAGAGGCTGACACATACACAAAGTTATACAAACAAACTTAGGTTAAAATGAAAATTGAAATATCATAGGTACGGTATAATGATCAAAAATTTATGAAATATTGTAATAAAATCTGTTTTACATTTTAACTCCGAAACTAAAATTTATTTTCATTGCCAAATACTGTAATGTCAACATGTCGCTAAAGAAAAGGAAAGTATTTAATATTGAAGAGAAGTCACACACAATATGGCGAATAGAAAACGGGGAAAAGTCACCATCGCGAAGTGTATAATGGTATAATCGTTTTGTGATTATGTAATGTGATGGATTTTTCTAATGTGCAAGGTACAGACATCACATTAGTACAACATTGTGAAAAGAGAAACAGGAGAAAGTGTAGATCTTCGTAATTTTATTATTATGTATACTGTAGCAAAGTACATAGAATAATATTGATGTAAAGTATGTACTGCAATAAATTTTTGTAATAGTCTACGTTAACTGGGACGATAGTCTACGTTAACTGGGACGATAATATATCAGTAGATATATTAGAGCCTCTGGACTATTATAGCACATAGAAACTAAATTAGAGCCTCTGGACAAAATTTCTCGACCCTTTCACGTCCAAGTAATAACTTGGCGTTGAGGGATGAGAGGCGATAGGCTTACCACCTGTCCCTCTGCCCTCTCTTGGAAAATAAGCGTAACAGAATTAGTATAGGTAATGAAACCTCCACTTGGAGGCCCTATGCCCCATCATAGGGGTTACAGAAACACATCAGTCAGTCAGTCATAGCGCACACAACAAATTTATATTATAAAACTTAACGAAGTTGAAATGTTTAGGAAAAAATCCTGTTTGGGCGACTATCGGCTATAACGACCGTAATAATTTTGGCGGTACCCTCGGAGTCGTTATAACCGGGTTTGACTGTAGGCTATAACCTTTAGAGACCTTGCGGAAGCAATAGTTCATCTTGGTCAATTTTAAAGTCCATAATAAGTGTAAATAACATGCTATCCAATCCCTCGACGAGTGGGGAAATACGTCGAAAAACCAGCGTAATAGCCAACCATGAGATCTGAACCCGCACCCTCAGAATATGTCAGCAACATTACCGTGCCCCATAAGTAGTGGTGAGTCGTTAGCGCGCCTACCTTCCACTCTGGCGGGTTCGATTCCCGGCGTGTTGTGAACTTTTCAGAAGTGAAAACAGCATATATCGCAATAAACCGACGATGTGGACATACAATAGATAGAAATTACATTGTTTTATTAAAGGTTTTCAACCATATACTGGATATTTTTAACATTATTAGTATTATTATGTGCTGAAAAGTTAACCGAACCGGAATTGCTGTAAGTGCAGACGCTCTACCACCGAACACCCAGGCTTTACCCTATTTCGTTCAAATCTTCCTACACTATTTATACCTAGCTAAAGGAATAAGCAATTATTAAGATGTTAATTTATTGTTATAATCTGCAGTAACTAGATCACATTATAAACCTGATCAAGGGATCAATAAAATAAAATTTGTGCGCGCGTAGGAAGTTAAAAAGTGATGTTAATATTTTAAAATTCTGCACCATAAAAAAGTTACCGGTATTATAAGAGTTTCTATGCGATTTTAAACTATCATATACAGATACTGTAAGTCTCGGTTTTATTTAATATATAACATCTAACGAAAATTACTATATCAACAAACAAGTCCCAACTACAAATATGTGGACAATCTTGGCAGAGATAATAAGAAATATGCCGTAGTCAACTATCTTAAAATGCATCTAGTCCATTTTAAGAATCATGAGATTACTTTAATTGTACGGTTTTACAATATGGTTGACTATCTATGGAAATAGTACCACCCTGAAGCATTGTAATCATAATGTAAGTTATGACGGTGGGTTGAAAACACAAGGAGAATTGTTCAGTGAATAGCAATAATAATATATTAGTTTTATTACTTTATATTCAATTGAATTTCTACGAGCAAAGCAAATGGTTCAAGTCTAACGTACACATATTATATTATGATACTGCCCTACTATGTTATGTCTCTGACAGTTATGAATAAGGACAAACATGGGCTAACTGACTTAAATCAAAAGCATACGGTAATAAACGGTGCATTCGTATGCAAGAGTTATCTAGAGGTCTGGTGTGCACAGAGATTTTCAGCTAGCATGACCAAGATCATACTTTTTGCCTACGGGCATCGTTCCAATACAACATGTACTCGGTAATGTCTAAAATTAAAGGAACCGGAACGAGCAGAAGTGGACTTGTTCCAAACTGTCTTTTACGTTATATTTATGCACCATTATGGAATATCAATGAGTATTCGTGCATCAAGTTCACGAAATGGAAGATTCCACTTGGGCTAATCAATGAAGAGTCTAATATAAATACGCCTTTGCCCTATTAAGAGAGTAAATCATGCGAACCCACTACTACCGGTTCAATTCAAACCCAGTTAATACTAATGCAGATTTCTCGAAATTACCTGTGTCACATCATAGTCACATTCATATTTAACATTGTAACTTAGGATGATATAATAAACATAACAGTAATAAACCCAGACAAAACTTCTATTCTATATTACACGGGCTTTCGTGAAAAAGTAATAAACCCAGACAAAACTTCTATTCTATAGGCCTATTACACGGGCTTTCGTGAAAAAGGTTAGCAGACTGACTAGAAACACGGGATCAATCACACTCTACATTAATAATAATAATAATAATAATAATAATAATAATAATAATAATAATAATTTTAAAGGGTTCTACAGGCCTTACTGAGCATTCCTAGTGGCAGAACTAATAATATTTATACAACTTAGCCCTATCTAAAACAATCTTTCATAATTCATTCATTAATTCATACAGTTTCACTCCAACATCCAGAATATATTTCCGAAAGTTTCGCTCAAGCTATGTAAGCTTGCCTAGTTTTCTTACTTTCTACAGGGTGTCCACCAAGTAATGCTGAAGAAATTCCCGGCTTATTCCCTGATTTTCATTGATCATTTCAGAAATTCCCGACCAAAATATGAAGCATTTTCTAATAACTGTGTAAGAAAAATTATAGGATTACACATACTTTAAATAAGAAAAACTTTTAGTAACAAAAGTATTTGCAAACAATAATTACTTAGGCTATAACAGATACAAAAATTAGGAACAATAAAATAAATTAAATATACTTTCATATAGGCCTATTATTGTCTAGAAGTCTTTTTGATCACACTTTGCAATTTTTCGAATTTTCCCGGATATTTTAACAAATTCATTGATTTTTCCCGGATTTTCCCGACCATACGAAATTCCCGGCCTTTTCCCAGATTCCCGGATTTTCCCGACCCGTATTAATTCTCATAACTATCAGAGAGTGCTCAAATAAAACTTTTTCCTATTGGTATAATATTTTATTTATGATATTCATTCTTTGTAAATTGGTTGCAAAAATGAAGAGAATGTCGTTACCACATCCCATGGAATCTCCGAAGGATATAAAACCCAAACAAAATCTGATTAATGCAATCACGTATCTTTCTTCAACCTAAGCATGGGAAATATACATCCCTGAAGGGACAAGGCCTACCACCCGACCGCTGCGTCATCTACCATAGGCGGATGACAGGAATGAGGGCATGTGGTCAGCATGCCGACACCCACGGCCGTTAATGGTGGTTTCCATGATCGGAGCCGCTACTTCTCTATCAAGTAGCTCCTCAGTTTGTATCATGAGGCTGAGTGCACCCCGTTCCAGGCCTCCCTACCTCAGATAAATCCGAGGAGGTACCGGGGATCGAACCCGGGCCGACGGATCTGTAGTCATCAACGCTAACCACAAGACCACGCCGGCGGTCATTTAGTCAATGCCTATTTGTTTATTTAAATTATTTATTTAACAGAAAAATTATTAAAACATATTTAATAACACTGATGTTATTTATTTAATACAGTATTATGTTTTCATATAAATAGCATGGAATACATAATTTTATTCTTAATTATATTGTTTAACGTTAAAAAGATAAATAATTAAACGAACAAAATGAATCACTTGCTGCCATATGCACATATAAATTCGAAATTAAGCAATTAATACGTAGGCCTACTACATATGCATGTACCTTACTCAAAAAAATAATAAAATATTCCAAATTAATACAAATCCATCCATTTAATACAAATTTAAGACAAACACTATTTCTGGTAGGATACATTATGAACTGAACGGTTAACTGAAAAAGAAAAATGTTTTCATATGATTTTTCCCTTTCGAACTACGCTGTATACGGTCACAGAGACATTAGACTCAGGGAACCTCTAAATGTGTATTAATGATGGAAACTAGTTAATGAAATTCAAGGTCTAATATCTACTCTACCTAAGGCAGAGGAAACAAAAATGCTAGGAACGCTAAGGACGGCCGGCTTCGAAGTGTATTTCAAAATTAAAGTGCACTGCCATTACAGAAACTAAGATCTGCATAGTGAGTTTCTTCCAAATCATTCAGTGTTTCCCATTTAGGCAGGCATTCATGGCCCCCTTCTGTCCACCTATGTAAAAGAATTCAGATCTCTGCAAGTCGTAAACAAATGAATCAAGATAGCAAACCGAGCAAGGTCGCCTTCAATTAATTTCACAATTCAATACTCTCTTGTTAATAGGTGGCGTTGGATGCACGAAAATAAGAGTTCAAATATTATATATGTTAGAATAGTAGCTATAGCTGATGAAAATCCAAAATAGGAAAGGAAGAAAAGGAGCGCTCAGAGAACCACTGCCATCTCTACATCACTGCACAGCCCCTTGCATTCGCGATCACTTCTCCTCCATCCGAGTAGTGCGTGTAGTCTAGTCGCTAGTATTCAGGCGCTACCTTTCTTACGCTCGCTAATAGCCTACTCTCCACATTTTCCGTTTCCATGACAATCATATGTAAATATTGCAAAAGCATAATAGGGCGAAGTAAGGTAATTTGGTGATAATTCTTGTAAGTCATGCCATCAGATAAGGTACATATTTTATGACATGGCTCGCAGTGCACATGTTGCCTCCTTCATTCGCACACCTCTCTCAGGGTGTCCACCAAGTAATGCTGAAGAAATTCCCGGCTTATTCCCTGATTTTCATTGATCATTTCAGAAATTCCCGACCAAAATATGAAGCACTTTCTAATAACTGTGTAAGAAAAATTATAGGATTATACATACTTTAAATAAGAAAAACTTTTAGTAACAAAAGTAATTGCAAACAATAATTACTTAGGCTATAACAGATGCAAGAATTAAATAAAAATAAAGAATAAAATAAATTAAATATACTTTCATATAGGCCTATTATTGTCTAGAAGTATTTTTGATCACACTTTGCAATTTTTCGAATTTTCCCGGATATTTTAACAAATTCATTGGCAAATCCCGGATTTTCCCGACCATACAAAATTTCCAGCCTTTTCCCGGATTTTCCCGACCAGTGGACACCCTGTTTCTACTTATTCTATTTTTCTTAACCCAAAGGCCTAAAAGAGAGGATTCACGAGTAAAATCGCAATTCATTTCACCCCATTTGTCCATTCGTCTCTCTGGGAATTCAAACAACATACGATGAATCGACCTCTCTTACTAAGGGTCTAGGATAGAGTGAAGGAACTATAATCACTCCATCAAAAAGGGATCGTTGGAAGTCTTTGAAATAGGGCTTCCGTTAATCACCAACCAGCTCATGTAAGTTATAGGCCCATGTACCGATAAAGTGCAGAAATATGACGTAGGCCTATTGCTGGTATAACACAATGAATTCAAGAAGCAAGATGAGCTGAAGACACTATTTCTATTATTATTACATAATAAATATTATATTATATATTTTTATTATATCATAATATTAATATATCACTATTATTACATTATTTTTACTATTATTATTCAATTTATTAGATTTGTTCTTCTTCGAACTTAAAATAAACTTCATTAAGTAACACGACGACGGGAATGTGAAAGTTCTCCAAAGGCATGACATTGCTTAGATTCGCTTAAGAGGAAGATAAGACGATCTCGTTTTCCAGTTAAATGGATTAAACCACACGCCGTATGATCCGTTAAATGAAACAAGCACGTGCCCTTCAGGCATTAGCACCTAGGGAACAATATTCACTTACACAAACTGATATTGTGACAGCTTATGAAACGCAATTCATCTGAAAGGAAAAGTCAAAGTACCATCTCTAGTGATGAGCAAATGCAAGACCAAGACCAAGACCAAGACGGTCTTGGTCTTGGTCTTGGTATTGCACTCTCAGTCTTGGTCTTGGTCTTGCACAGGTAACCCTGGTCTTGGTCTTGGTCTCGGTCTTGCATCAGTAGTCTTGGTCTTGGTCTCGGTCTTGCATACTCGGTCTTGGTCTTGTTGCAAGAGTCTTGCAGTTTTCTTTTACGCATCTTACTGTGATCATTGGCGATTACATGATTTAAAGTTACACCAATTACATGTGTGTTATTGCTTGCGAAAGTAACGAAAGCTAATTGCTTTTAGTTCCTTTGACCATGTAAACAGTAATGTGACGTCATGCTGTTTGCCGAAACGTCCATGGTGATATAGGCTAGAACAGTAAACTTTGAGTGTTCATTTAAATATTCTCTGTTATCCTATTGCAGAACTTTAAACTAAAAATCGAAGAGATGCTATACACTATTTGAGAGTGTAAAATTATGAATATTATATTGTAAAATTTCAAATTGAAAGGCTGCGGAGACAAGAAGTAAAATTAACAGGATGTGTATGAAATGTTTTAAAGATTTCCGCATAGGAGAGAAGTTCTATCTGACATGATTAAAACTGTATAATATAGTAACAAAACATAACGGCATTGAAGCAGATGCTTTAGAAATTGTGCAAACTATAGGAAATCACACAATGTCCATTCGAAACCCAAACCATAGGCTGCAATAAATAATATTTCTCTTTGCATATACCCTAGTTCTAATTTATAACACATTGTGAACAGATCATTTCTGCACTTTAAAGATTTCCGCTACTTGCTTTCAAGTTTCGGACCTTCAACTAATTGGGTCATAATTAATCATAACTATTCTTCATGCAAGCAAATATTTCTAGACCAGCCATTTTCTACTTTTAGTATCTCTTCCCATTCCATATGCATCCTTAATATAAATCAGCAGCAATAACTAAAACATCGCCACTGTTGTGTCAATAACAAAATTGTAGTAGTAAAAAAGATTTTCAGTGGATGTCCTACCTATCATCAGCAAAATGTAGGCCTGTATAGCTACAGTACAATCAGATACGTAACTGTAAAGTAATAACTAGCAAATACCCGTCAAATAAGTTCCTGTTTTAATTAATCTACGGTTTAATTGTGTTTAATTGAATAATTATGAAGAATGCCGGGTGTATAACCTGATTTTTTTAGACTTCACTTTATTTTGAAATTTTCTGCAAGGAGAATGGAATGAGCTGAATAGCTGTGTTATATTTTGTTCAAGTAGACAGGAAAGATTCTAAAAGTGAGAGTAGGCTATGAATATTAATGTTAGGTGTAAAAAAGGATGGCATCGTTAATGAAATAGGGTACTGAACATGTTAATAGGCGTTTTAAGTTACGGGGATACTGTTTAAAGTTTCAAATCCTCAGTCATAGGTCGCCCCATGGCAGAGTGGTTAGACCGCTCGCCCGCCACCGCATACACAACGAAGCTTTATAAAAAAAAATCAAGTAGCAAGACTGCAAGAGTCTTGCAGCTTGGTCTTGTTCTTGCCAGAGTCTTGCAGGGTTGGTCTTGGTCTTGCTTGGTCGGTCTTGGTCTTGGTCTTGCTAACGCTGATGCGGTCTTGGTCTTGGTCTCGGTCTTGCATTTTCTGCAAGACCAAGACCAAGACTGCAAGACCAAGACTGGTCTCGCTCATCACTAACCATCTCCAAAGGAAGCTGATGAACATACAGGTATTACCATATGAACTTGAAGGTTTTTACTTTACCCATTAAAAGTTCTCATCCCAATTAAAATCAATATAAACATTCATCTCAACTGAATGAACCGAATTCTCAAAATCCAAATGACTTTAAGTGAAGGAAAAAGGGTCGGAATAGCGGAGCAGAGGGGGGTTCGCCGTCCGAACACTTTAAAAAGATGACATTAATGACGTTCTCTAAAAACATGAAGAATGAGGGAGTGAAGAAAACGAAACGTCCATGCATTGCGGTACTGCGATATGGGCCAACCCACGGCAAGGGTGGAGGTAACTTGAGCGAAAATTGGACGCGTTTTGTTAAGAAACCGATATTTTATAAAACACTGTAGGCTTTCACGACCGGAGATAATATTAAAAAATTATGTTTTTAATAAAAGTGCAACTCGTCACTGATCTGGGAAAGTAACAGATTGGTTGCATTTCAATTACCGAAAAGACCCATATAGGTGTAAACTTTCGTTGCCCAGAGAAACAGCCCACAGATCCAACCTCCAACTTCCCTGCCTTGGGAGGGGGCTCAAAGAATGCAGACAAAATAAAACAAACGTACCGGTAGGCCTACAACCTGATCCAACCCAACACAACCAAATCTATCGTAACAGCAATCAGCTCTTTAGTTGTTTCAAGCAATAATAATCACAACTAAACAAAATTCAAATCCAATCCATGCAAAGGTGGAACTAACTTTAGCGAAAATGAGACGCTTTTTTAAAAACAAATCGTTAAAGTTTAAAAAGTAAAAAAGCAAATCGGCATTGCTCCGGGAAATTCTCTTTTTGTTGACATCTCGTTTGTTATCTCAGCTTCATTTTTAAAAGTAATAAATTGGCAGGTGTCGTGCACATTGGCACAGTCGCATTTTCGTGCACATTGGCATAGTATTTTTATCTTGTAATATTATCGTGCTCATCGCCACACAACCCGTTGGGGCTAGGGGTGGACATAGAGACTCAAACCTACAGCCTCCTTCACCACAGCTCCAAGGCAGCACCCCTTAGCTACCGCGGCTAAGGGAACCGATTGTAGATATCGTAGATAGGTTGTCAGGTTAGGTTAGGTTAGGTTAGGTTAGGTTAATTCAAAGT
Organism: Ectobius pallidus; assembly: GCA_964059195.1. Lineage (NCBI taxonomy): Eukaryota > Metazoa > Arthropoda > Insecta > Blattodea > Ectobiidae > Ectobius > Ectobius pallidus. The sequence goes on from CAXKWD010000004.1 coordinate 61,810,751, forward strand.
CTCATTCAATCGCAGGCAGATACTTTATGAATGATGTCTAAACAATTCAATTGTAATATTAATGTACACAGTATGTATCTATAATAATAAAAGAAAGTGTTTGTCTTTCTGTCTATCTAGCAGTTACTGTGAACTCCATTGCATTCAATACGATAATGTAATTCCAACTTTGTCTCTATGTCCACCCCTACGAAGGGTGTGTGGCGATGAGCACGATTATATTGCAAGATAAAAATAATATGCCAATGTGCACGAAAATGCGATTGTGCCGATGCGCACGTGTGCCAATGTGCACGCAACCAATTGGCATAGCCAGTATATGTCCAACAAAAACTTTTCTGTTAGGCTTGCCTTTTATTGGGAGTGAAGAAGAACGTTTGGAATAAGAGGGATTTGGGGACTTCGCGAACAATTTGGTTATGAATGGATTTTAAAAAATGGCTTATTTATATAATTATCTTTGGTGAAGTTACAGCAAGTTTATGTATAATTTTAACTTTCTTAATATAATTGAGGTTACTCAATGATATAGACATACAGTAGTGTAATAAAATTTTAATGATTATAGTTCTTATAGCCTAAACATCTAAATTCGTTTTCAACAATTAACCCAGAAACAAAAAAAGAACCTACATTTTATATATAGGCGGAGTAATTAAATACTAGCCTACAACGGGAGGTGCTTATCGATTTTTAACTACCTGAAGTATCCACATTGAGTTTTGGAACCCTTTTTGGGGCCATAACTTTGAAATGCGCCGTCTATGTTGAGTTAATAGATGGTATAAAGTTGTGCCCGTGCATAACACAATCACAGAGAACCACCCACATACAAAATACTCAGTCAGTGACTGTAAATTCCGTTGCCCATTATCCTGCTCGTAATTCAAAATGACATGTCATCACAGAGCATGAGTGACGGTTATAATTTGGGTTAATGTGGTAGTGTATCTTCGTTTGCGAGCCACTCTAATACGTAAATGAACAGACATCGCTGTCATAACTCAGGATTGTGATGCATGGAATGGACTTACAATAGACTTGTAATTGATCCAACAATTTTGGCATCGAAGCCATTTGAAGTGGTGGTAAGAAGTGGCAGATTTATCGATAGTAAAGGTAAAAAGGTAAAGTGATCCCTATACAGGCCATGGAGGCCCAGAGGGTTCCAGGAGGTTAAGGCTCCCAGATTTTGGACATTCGGCACGTGAAGGTGGTAAGGTTGTCAGCCTTACGCACCGCCCGCCTTTACCCCCAGGATTGCTCCTGGTCCTCATTTCTGTTAAAGGCTGAGTCTACCCCAGGGCCAAAGTGCCACCAGAAGAATTAGGAAAATTGAAAAATCTCGACGACCTCATCGGGAATCGAACCCGCGACCTTCCGGTTCGTAGCGCAGCGCCTCAACCACTACACTACGGCGTACCCTGAGATTTATCGATAGTTAGTCAATTTAATCAGTCGATTACCGGTAAAAGAACCAAAATTACTACATTTACAATGGAATCTTTATTGTATTAAAAAAATTATAGGCTAGTTTATTTTTTTCATATTATAATACATTATGCAAAGAGCCTATAATGGTATTTATTAAGATAAGAGTACGTTTATGAAGCGAGCAAAGATATTTCATAATTTTCATACGAGTATCTTAATTACCATTATAGGCAACTGTTGCGACTGTTTTTGTTCGACCATAATTAAATGCATAAGTTCTGAGACTTTGGATTTATAGAAAAATAATCAGCTGACCGCGGCAATCAGCAGCTGTTAGCAAGTTCTCGTAGTACTTGTCTTCTGCCATAGATGGCAGCTGGTGGCTTACGGTCAAATTGAAGCTTGATCTTAGCCATTTTATTGAAATGAACGGATTTTTACAAGACGAAATGAATTCAATTTAGTATAGGCTAATATTAAAATTAACTCGAACAGAATTACTTTTATTTTAAGTACAGGTTGTTTATTATGCAGTTTCATTTTCTGTTCTCAAGGTTTTAAAATAGTTCCGTGTTCCATAATAATCGATATCACATGTGTTATAATGAAAATCTGTATCGAAATAGTATCATTATGATACCGTTACGCCACATGTAATAAGTCTATTATGGTACGGTAGAGCAAAAATAATTTTTGGCTATTAGTAGATTACAACAATTTTAATTTTTCTTAAATTTTATCTGCTGATACTAATTGAAGAGCCTTGCTAACAACGCATTCGCATGACGAGGCATGCATAGGATCGTTGCCTATTTACACAAATCAACGTGAAAATAAAACGGAGATAACAATGCTCAATATTACGCCAACATAGGCCTACTGAATTTTATCATGTGCAGGAACCTTTGGACTTCCCAGACATAATGATGACATTTGTACTTGCCTAATATCTTTACCAATGGTAATTAAACTGCTCGCGAATTCAAATTGAGTGGTTTAATATTTCCATATGTTTGCTTCGATTGAACCTGTTTTAAAAACGTGACTTTATTATAAATTCGCTGCGGGATCGCTGTGATCTCATCAGGGATGATTGAAGTGTTATTTAATTTCAGTAGTCCGCATGCCTCCGTTGGAGACCATTTGTCATTAACCCATTCAAAGGTTGTTGCTATCCTTACCTGCTCTCGTAAAGGATTTTAAACGACACGAGTAACACATAACAGAATAAAACGTCAAATCAAGGCGACCTCTACTTATGAAATGAGTAGGGAATGGTAAAAATCTGATCGGTTTATGAACCATCGAGAAATGATATAACCAATAATTAGGTAAGGAAGTGCACGCATGTGCATATAATTCTTAAAAATTGTTATTGACATGCTGATAAACTGTTTGAATTATGAGTTTTCTAATCTCCTGAGTGAATTTTACTGAGGACAGGCCTATAAATGCAGTAAGCCTAGTCCCTCCAGGAATGTAGCGCCACTGAGTTTTTTTTTTTAGTTTAGTTTATAGAAATGCACATTTCCGTCATCTTAAAATAGGTTATTGGGTCATATTTTATTAAATGTATACTTAGACCTATTTTGAATATCTTAACAATCAATTATAAATTTATTTTTTTACTCTGAGCTAAAACAAACAATAAAAAATAAGATTTTCCATCATGGCATCAAATGTACAATTGTTGATCACGTCGCTCCCTCATTTCCATTCTGGGTTGTGCAGGGCAGGGGAAAAAATTATGTTAGTTTAAGAAATTCTGGATGCATAGAAATCTGCGAAATAAGATATAATCTTGATAAAACAAAAATTAGGTATGCCTAAGTACCTGTGAAAGAAGTATCCAAGTTTAAGTGCTCACTAATACCATCCTGTGTTTAGAAACATGTTTTTCGATATAAAACAGTATCTTGAGAGACAATTGACATTTTCCGTAGAAACTATACACACACAATAAACTGTAATTCATCCATTATTTTGATGTGGGGAAAAGAACATATACTTCTCAATAAATGTACATTTGCATGAGTACAATAATTGTAAGTAGGCCTATGAGTTTTCACATGAACTTCCTAGCCGTGCTAATAATATTACTACTTGTGATTTCATACACGCCTCAAAAAGAACCACCGATATTGACACAATCTACAGGGTGGGCCAAAAGTCACGCACCATAGGGATTATACTATTCTGTGATTATGTTTTCAATATGAGAACCGTTCAAATCAAAACACATTGGACACCAAGTTTGGCGTGCTACAATTCGCTCTCGAAGATGGTTTTTCATTCCTGATCTTCACCTCGTACACTTTTGCCTTCAGGTACCTCCATATCACAAAATCCATTGAATTTAAATCAGGGGATCGAGGAGCCCACTCCACTCGTCCTCTACGACCAATCCACTACTGGAAGTTGTCGTCCAGCCAAGTCCGTAAAAGGAAATTATATCCCTATCGTGCGTGACTTTTGGCCCACCCTATAGTTATCAGCTTGGACGAAGTGCAAACAATTTTAATGCCACAACTGCCCTGTAGGTGTTTATGATACAGTACTGCCCTTGGCTCAGCGGAATTACAATTTTGTTTCTCCAGCTGGGGAACCTATTAGACGAGGCTATGCTATTTTAGAAGCATTTGAAACATGGGGCTACAGAAAAATGCTGAAAATTAGCAGTCGTTTATAATCACATAACAAATGCTTAAAAATATATGTCGATTTCACAGAATGCATTGACAATTATTAATGATGTTTTTAATATGATTCACTGAACATGTAGAACGAAACTACATTCAAGTTGTAAACAATCCGTCAGCGAATACATTAATACAGGCACATTAATAGGCCTATGTAAGGAGTGTTTAAAATGAAATACTGGTATAGGCTACTCACATTAAAGTTTTGAGTAGATTTAACAATAATTTTATCTCTTTAAGTTGACCATAATCGCAAGTATTTATATTTTGTTTCATCGTTTAGTACTCATTGAATAAATCGCTTATGGTGTATCGGATCGAGTTATCGAAACGAAACCTTTTGTTTGACTTTAAAATATAACATTTTAGTTTTACTAATATATTAGCCAAAACACTTATTATAACTCAATGATATGCAATTTAATGACACCGGAGCGAAAAAAAATTTCGATTAATACCTCATAAGTACGCAATAACCCAGCATTCGCTTTCAAAATGCAATTCATTTAACGAATCGTGGCAGCTCGGCCGCTGATTGGCTGTCCTCAAGAGCCAATCAAAATGCTTCGGGTCTTCGGGTTTAATGTAAGATCAGGCCTACTGAGTTGTGTGTTTAGCTATCAAGATAAATATTGGTTCTTCACCACTCTGTACAAGAATTATGGTTTAGCCCAGCTATTCATTGCATGGCCAGGCGGCTTCCGTTTGTTAGGAGGAAAAGTTTGCCGACAGCTCAACCCATGTTCTTTATTTTTACCGCACCAATCAGCTAGTTACCCAGCCAATCAAACACTAAGAATGTCCTGCGACGGCTGTGACAGGTACTCGTCAACTCCGCGTGGAGTGAAACGCGAGGTCGCAAGGTCAAGTTACAGTAAAGAGTAATATAGTGCAATTATTCATTGCATGGCCAGTCGGCTTCAAAGGTTTCGGTGTTTCTTTATGTTAATTGATCTGACTAAATCGGTCTTGGGCTTCCGATTTCCAAAACAAAAGCAACGTCGCAATATTCTCTCATTGTTATCACTGACCTGAGTTCTTCCTTCGCTTTATTCAATTCACACGTGTTATTGTTTACTGTAACTTGATCTTGCAACCGCGCATTTCACTCCACGCGGAGTTGACGAGTAGCTGTCAAAATCGCCACAGGACAGTCTTAGATTTTGATTGGCTGGGGTAACTACCTGATTGGTGCGGTAAAAACAAAGAACATGGTTGAGCTGTCGGCAAACTTCTCCTCCTAACGAAAGGAAGCCGCCTGGCCATGCAATGACCCGTGCTGGGATGACCCGGGGGCTGGGAGCACCGGTGACCAGGGCTCTGGGATGACACAGAGTCGCCTCCTCTTAAGCTATCGGGCGGGTCCTGTAAGTTGCGAATGCAGGCCCCACACTGTGATGGTGTGGGGGGAGGAGGAATAAGCGTTTACGTGAATACTCCTTCCCGGACAGTTAGGGGCGCCATGTGTCGTACTTCAGGGACATGGTGGTGGAGGGGTGTAGTTTAGCCTTATCCCCGGTTTTCGGGGTAACGGGCGGGACCCCCTTTGTAGACTGAAGTGCCAGTGAGGGTGATGCGTACTGGGGCATCTAGGATTCGGATGGGCGTGCTAAGCGATGTTATGGCGGGCAGGTTGCGTCGCCACTTAGCCTCTGGCCGTCAAAGGGTCATCTCCACCTACAAGTGGTGTTTCCCCGTTTTTGCAGACGGAGCTCTGGCCTAGTCGACTGTTGCTGAAACAGTAGTCGGGACGGTATTGAGCCGGTCTGGGTTCCCTTAGGGGTCGTTCTCTTCGGAGGCGCCCGACCGGGGCCCAGATTTTACCGTGCTTGGTGTTGGATTCGACGTGGCAGTGGTTCCCGTACTCAGGGTACGAGGAGGGGGGTCGTCGTGTGTGCGTGACCGGTACCATAGCAGGGGGGAGGCATAGTCCAACGATCCCTGCCCTGATTGGACGTCGGTGGCGTTACTACGGCGATGCTCCCGACCTAGAGGGCGGGGAGGCCTAGGTGGTGCTGGGTCCACCGAACGGTTCCTACCCTCCCCAAAATGCCCTTCCTTATTCTCCGTGTCACATGGGCTATGCGTAATCGCGAGGCGGCCTCGACAGGTGGATATCCCTACCAGGGAACTCACTCTGAATCTCTCTCTCTCTCTCTGGCCATGCAATGAATAACTGGACTATAACTGTGAATTGATTAAAGCTAGGGAAGAACAAAGGTAAGTGATAGCAATGAGAGAATACTGCAACGTTGTTTTTGTTTCGGGAAAGCGGAAACCAAGACCGATTTAGTCGGATCAATGGTTTATTCCTTTGAAGTCGCCTGGCCATGCAATCAATAACTGGACTATACAGCTTTTTGGGTTTCCAGTATTAAAGTACACATAACATATCAGGTAATATATTCTATGAAAGAGAGAGAGAGAGAGAGAGAGAGAGAGAGAGAGAGAGAGAGAGAGAGAGAGATTATACCGTAGTGTATTTACTGAAGTGTCTTCCGACACACGTGGAAGTCGGTTATGCAAACAAGATGATGATACACATTAGCAGAGCCATTCGCATGAGTCGACACTTTGCTCAGCGGAGTATACGGTACAAGCACACTAATACGATTACATAAGTTCACGTCAAAACATGAATCCGAGAATGCTACGTCGCTGTGATCCCATAACAGTTACATCTCATGGCTCGCGGGCCCCGAATGGCAAAGATCCGTTTGGATTAAGCCAAAACAATATTAAGCTTGCGCAACAAGCAGTTGCTGTAGCCATTTTCTTTCATTTATACCATAAATGGTTTTGGTACAACAACTTCGACATCAACTATTCTCTATCCCACTTAAGAACGATCCTGTTCAAAACAAAGAGGCGTGGCTGTCATAGTCCTCACGTGAGAACGCATGACATCACCGTGTCATTGGTAGTTTGTTTATTCTCAGTACAACTCACCCGCAGGGTCGTCGTGAACAGTGAATCCTTTGTTTTGTTTGCTACTTGATATACTATAATGATGACGATGCCAGTGAGAGTTTGTTACTTCACGTGTAAATGTTCATATTATTGTTGCATGAATTTACGAACACTACTTCTGTACTAACAAGCCACTCCCTGGTAATGGCGCATGCTAACGACTTTAACCAATCACGTTTTGTCACATGATGCGAATTTTCCGTTAACTCTCTGTGAGTTCTCCTCCCCTTTGTTTTGAACAGGATCAAACTTGAATGGGACAAATTATAGGTATACTGTAGCTGCAAACCAACAAAAAGGTGGATTTTTTATTGAAGAGATAGGCGTATTTATGCCTATATACACAAGCAATCAGAAACCTAATATTTGGGAGCTCATACAGCAAATAATAAGAACTTAGGCCCTATAGGCCTACCAATGTAACCAGTCGCATCATTGGAGTGGTTTTCACAAACGTAGGTTGTAAATCCAGTAATAAGACCTACTCCCGCTCACGTTGCTGAAAACGTATGTAAATGTTTATATACATGTTATCAGCAAATGCAGAGAAGTTCTTATTTCAAAGAGGATAACATGCTATTTTAGCACCCAATAGTAACAGCGAAAAAGAGCACAACGTTTAATTAAAACCGGAATACAATAGGCTACTAAACGCGAATTTAATCTGTTAGTTGATAAACAGCGAATCATTAGCACCTTTGAAGTTCGAGAACACGAGCATCAAAGGACGTAAAATCGAAGTTCATATATACAAGAACCAATCACAGCCGCTTTATAAATACACACATAAACATACATCGCACATCACCCATTCCCATGGCTGGGGAAATGTGTAGAATAAGGGCTCCGATATTTTCTGTAAATGAATCGTAATATTTATTGCTGTAGGAAATGGCCCTATTAGGAATATAAAAAATACACGAATAGATTTTTAAAAGTGGAAACATACCTGTAGAATTTCTATGAAACAGAGAAAGTTTATACCACTTTCACCTGATATCGGAGGCTAATCAGCATATCTAACGGGAAAAATATTTTTTATCGCCATACATACCTCAACACTAATAACAATCACTAGTAGTCTCTACTTATCGGTCTAAAATTTTTAAATTTTGGATAAATTTTGGACAGTCTGAAAAAAATTTAATTGCCAAAGAGGAAAGCTGGCGAGCCTTCTGTGGGACTTTCAGCATGCAGTATGCCTATCAAAATAGTGTGAAAGATTTTATTGATGAATATCCAAACGTTACATGAAGAACCCCAGCTGAGAGAATTTTACCTATCTCTCTTTCTTTCGAAGCCTTTGTAGACTAACTACTCCCATTATCAATTGAGATTTGAACACAGGATCTCTTACCTACACCACCCCGCTCGGATTGGTTCTAGTGTGCATTACAACACAAGTAGCCTACATACCGTTTTGCAACAATAAGTTAACTGTAGTTCTATCGTAACTATGGAAAAGAAAAAATAACATCTAATATAATATTTAAGCTTGTGTTTCCATGTACATTCAACGCCACCTATTAACAAGACCGTATTGAATTGTTAAATTAATTGAAGGTGGCATTTCTCGGTTGTTGTCTTGATTCATTTGTTTACGACTCGCAGTGATCTGACTTATTTTTTTTACACGGGTGGTCAGAAGGGGATCTCGAATGCATACCTAAATGGGAAAACATTGAATGATTTCAATGAAACTCACTATGCGTAGTTTTTGGGGGCTAGGGAACTCGAATCTGAGGTCTCCCCCCCCCCCGGCGCAGCACTTTTATCGTAAAATTCATCTCGAAGCTGGGTGTTAGCTTTTTAATTGTTAGGACTATAATAAAATTGTTCATGTATGATTTGGGCAATGTTCGTGAATCTGTGGTTCATTTTAATAGTTTCATTACGAATCTGTATGCCCATATGGCAGCACAATATTCGTTTAATTATTTATATTTACTACCGTACGTAAAATATAATGAAGAATAATATTATGCAATTCATACAATTTTTGTAAAAACGATATCATTGTTCATAAATATAGTCTAATGTTTTAATGATTTTGCTGTTTTAGTTATTTACTACGTAAGGCGTTATAAAAGCATGAGATTATTCGTGAGAGCCTGTTACGTTCTTATAACGATCGAACATTGTACAACGTTTTATGTTATTTTGAATCGTAAATTCTTTAATACAAATAATTTCAGTTCGCTTAAAATAGTAATCAAAAACTTTTTGGTAATTTCGTATGAAGCGGAATTCAAGCTCTTTTAGTTGGCAAGAATTTGTTGAACATAGCTTCTACATTTGATGAAAATACTAAATCGTTATCCATTCGTATAGAAATTTATTTATAATACCTCTCTTCAAGTTATAGAACAGGCAAATGAAGAACACATATGGAAAAATCCTTCACTATGATACGGAGATGCAGACTTCGAGTGAATGGTGAAGAAATTTAGGTTGTAAGTGATGTTTGAGCGACACTATTATCATTATATTGTGTTGACTTACGATTGTGCATTGTCAACAACCATGTAGTTTATGGACCAAATTTTTATTGCCGAAATAATGATTTATTTGTTGCCATAGCGGGCTCGGCCCGTAAAATGAAACTTTACATAGACGGACAGTGTTCTGTTAAACGATGTTTACTCTGCTAGGTTTTCATTTATTGCCTACCGTAATGAAGATAGCCTAGAAAAATCGAAATGGATACGAGTAAAGTACCCCTAAGTATATTTTACGGAGAAACGAATAGACTAATAGCCGTTTAATTAGTCTTAGATATAAGTTTTGAAACTTACATTTTCATTGAAACCGTAAGGGGTCAATCCATTAGAAATGAACCAAATTTAATAAAATTTGTTGCTCGACATTTTTGATTTTCCTAATTTTTTTACCAGTTATTTCCCAACTAAAGGTGAGTTCAAAACTATGGTAAAAACATTTTTGGGTTCATACGTTTTTTTTGGCGGCCATTTTAAGTTTGCCTTTTAACCATATTTCAGTCGAAAACATGTTTTGTACAACTGTATGTACCTCTGTTAATTTTATAGATAATAAGACAAAATAAACACCAAAATTATCAGAATGAAATGCTCTACATTTTTGTTTTAACACAATATTACCTAAGTAGTGAGGAAAGTGAAGAAAAAAATTCAAAACTACAAATTGAAAATTGACTTAAAACGGGAGTTTTAGTGCCGCAAAATTATTAGAAGGAAGAAAGACTCACCCTTAATTTTTTTTCCTGGTGTAGATCTACTATAGGACTACTCGCTGTAGCAGTTTAAAGCTTGAGAACTCGGCGTTTTTTTTTATACAATTTTTTAAAAATGCCCAAAACCGTATTTTGGCAATATTTGAAGTAGAATATCTCAAAAGGGACTGAGTGAAAAATTATGAAATTTATACAGATAACACCTCTTTATGATATAAAGACGAGATATAAATTTGGTGACTGAGACTCAACTGGTTCCCGAGTTATAGTGCATCGAAGTTGGCCATAACTCCAAACTATGCACCGAAATTTCAACACTCTTCCAAGTTTTGAGGAAACCAAAAATTTGTCATGCTAACTGATGAAATGTAGCCTACATATACAACTCTTTTGTGTAACAAACTTAGGCTCACAAAAATTTTATATTTAAAATTACAAAGTGAATATTTACTATTAAATTACCTTTAAATTTCGTGTGCCTATAACGCAATTTTTGGCCAAATTCAAAGCACTGTTACTCTGGAACAGGTTGAGTCTCAGTCACCAAATTTATATCACATCTTTATATCGTAAAGAGGTGTTATCTGTATAAATATCATAATTTTTCACTCAGTCCCTTTTGAGATAATCTACTTCAAATATTGCCCAAATACGATTTCGGGCATCTTTGAAAAATTGTATTAAAAAACGGGCAAAGTTCTCAACCTTGAAACTTCTACAGCGAGTAGTCCTATAGTAGATCTACACCAGAAAAAAAAATTAAGGGCGAGTCTTTCTTCCTTCTAATAATTTTGCGGCACCAAAACTCCCGTTTTAAGTCAATTTTCAATTTGTAATTTTGAATTTTTTTCTTCACTTTCCTCACTACTTAGGTAATATTGTGTTAAAACAAAAATGTAGAGCATTTCATTCTGATAATTTTGGTGTTTATTTTGTCTTGTTATCTATAAAATTGACAGAGTTACATACATTTGTGCAAAACAAGTCTCCGGCCGAAAAAATGTTACAAAGAAAACTTAAAATGGCCGCCAAGAAAAAAGTATGAGCCTAAAAAATGTTTTACTCTAGTTTTGAACTCACCTAATATTGGGGAGTAACTGGTAAAAAAATTAAGAAAATAAAAAATGTTGAGCAAACATTTTTATTTAATTTGGTTCATTTCTAATGGATTGACCCTATTTTGGCATTATTTGAAGTAGAATATCTAAGAAGGGCCTGAGTGAAAATTATGAAATTAATACACATAACACCTCCTTACAATATAAAGATGTGATAATAATTTGGTGACTGAGACTGAACTGGTTCCAGAGTTACAGTGCAACGAAGTTGGCCAAAAATTGCAAACTATGCACCGAAATTTCAACGCTCTTCAAAGCTTTGAGGAAATTATAAATTTGTCATGCTAACTGATGAAATGTAGCCTACATGTACAACTCTTTTGTGAAACATACTTAGGTTCACTAAAATTTAGCATTTAAAATTACAATGTGGATTTTTACTATTAAATTACCGTTAAAATTCGTGTGCGTATAATGATATTTTTGGCCAAATTCGATGCACTATAACTCGGGAACCAGTTGAGTCTCAGTCACCAAATTTATATCACATCTTTATATCGTAAAGAGGTGTTATCTGTATAAATTTCATATTTTTTCACTCAGTCCCTTTTGAGATATTCTACTTCAAATATAGCCAAAATACGGTTTTGGGCATTTTTGAAAAATTGTATAAAAAAAACCGCAAAGTTCTCAAGCTTTAAACTTCTACAGCGAGTAGTCCTATAGTAGATCTACACCAGAAAAAAAAATTAAGGGCGAGTCTTTCATCCTTCTAGTAATTTTGCGGCACTAAAACTCCCGTTTTAAGTCAATTTTCAATTTGTAGTTTTGAATTTTTTTCTTCACTTTCCTCACTACTTAGGTAATATTGTGTCAAAACAAAAATGTAGAGCATTTCATTCTGATAATTTTGGTGTTTATTTTGTCTTGTTATCTATAAAATTAACAGAGTTACATACATTTGTGCAAAACATGTTTTCGACTGAAATATGGTTAAAAGGCAAACTTAAAATGGCCGCCAAAAAAAAAGTATGAGCCCAAAAATGTTTTTACCATAGTTTTGAACTCACCTTTAGTTGGGAAATAACTGGTAAAAAAATTAGGAAAATCAAAAATGTCGAGCAACTTGGCCTGGTTCATTTCTAATGGATTGACCCTAAGAGCCTTTTTTTTTACCCCCAAAATAAACATTTTTAAAAAAGTGTAAATGAAAGGTCCTCTTAATATTTCAGTCATAAAACCTAATTCTAGGCGGTTCGATAAAATTCCAAAGAAGGTCTTCATTTTAAAAAGTAAATACAATGAACCGTTCCGTTCCCCACGCATATGCGAGAAAGTAAAAGAAGAGTATTTTAAAATTATTTTTGTTCTTGCATGTGATAACTAGATTATAAAGGACACCCTTTCTATTTCATAGATTCCGATGGATGGACTATTTATTACTACTGTATATTCAAACAGCTGAGGAATGATGACATTTAAGTTCAGAAAAAAAGGACTTCGAGCATGCGTGATGGAGAGTAAGAAAAGTTTTACACAGGGAGTCTCCTATGCAAAGAAAATTCGTCAATAAATCAACACATCCTGAAATCCAGAAATATGGTTAACTATAAAATACGAAAACTTAAAACATCTCAAAACCAGACTTTACGAGCAGAAGTAAAACATTACCTTGAGAGTAGATGGGGAACTCTCCGTCGCTGTGGCTATGTGTCAACATTGATGTGACTGGAGATATAAAGTTCTTCTACACTTCCGACACACTACTTGTAATAATGAAAACTTCCAGTACGGTACATTTAATTTTTCACGATTTCCCGATAAAATTCACTAATATATTCAGGAGTGTCTATTATACGAAATTACAAAATTATGTACCACTCACTAAACACTCACTCTTATAAAGAATGTACTTTTAAATTACCAGCAATTGTAGACGTTAAAAAGAATTTAATAATAATTCACGATCACTGGGATCACATCACTTTTTAGTGAAAAAAGAAACACGAACAGTTAAATATCCAGTTTACTTGAAACTTTGAAATCAGTTCATCGAATTATTTACACAAGTGATTATGACATACGGTAAATATTTTTTCCTGTACATGGGGAGTGGGAGAAGATACTTTTTAAAACTAGACTCAAAACACTTTTAAAGGACTGTTGAAACTAGTTCTTGTGCGTACCATTCCCTTTCCTTGAGGAAGACAATTTTCACTGCTTTATACGGAAATATTTTCTTTGTCACAGTTCCTTCTTGCACTACTTTTTCACCTGCATTTTCAGACACACATTCTTACATTGTCACCCGATTCGCTATTCTATATTGTCCTTAACTTCCCCTTAACATTCTCTCTCTTCCCCGTTAGTTCCCAACCTTCTTTCCCCATACGTATCTCCCCTTCGTCTCTGTGTAAATCCCCCAGCATCCAGTTAGCTCTTGGGACTCCAGCGCATGCGGTTTCAACAGTTACTTTGACTCCTCCAGTACAATCCTATATTATGACTACTCGTGTTATTTATTTAATATAATGAAATAGTGATATTGTCAACTGCAGTACGGGCATATTTTATGATTCTCCTACAACACTCTTGTCGCGTTGGAGTGAGAGGAGCTTAGCTCAATGGACTGCGGCATGAAAAACGAGTGGATTTCAGTTTGACTACAACACTTTCATATGTATTTATGACATATTTAAAATAGAATAACTTACATTATATATATACACGATTAATTATGTAGACTTGAACTCAGTATAATAATTACAGCAATAACATACAACGATAATATCAAGTTTCATCCCCTACAACTGCATTATCTACTTCCGTATTTTGACTTCAACGGTAGATGTTGATAAAATAGAGCCAAATTGACTTGTATGAATTAAAATTGCGGTAACTCCGCCTTGTCAATATGAATGAACGAATTAATATTTATTAACTACCCGGTGGTACTTAGGCTACATAACCAAAGCTTATTAACTATAGCCTACACTAATTAAGTACTACTTACTAGTACTTAAATCTAATATTAAGATACCTTAATACTAATAAAAAAGTTGTAAGATATTAGACATCAAATGTATTTCGACCTACTTGTGGTCAATTTCAGTAATACAAATTTTAAAAATTAAAATCATTGCCACGTCAAACAACCAAACATATGAGGTTATGTAGCTTTGTTGGCTGACTCTGAGCTAAAGATAATACTCTATGGATATTGAGTAATATAATCCGAACAAGAGTACTCAAACTCCAGATCTCACTCACTCCAGATAATTACTCGCATAGATGAGATTCCCGGATCTTTAGACAATCTACATTATGATGTCCGCTCTATTCAGGTTCACATCTGCCCACGATAGAACTGGCCACTTCTATAAAAGACTTTCTCTATCCTGAGGAATAGTAGTGCGAGAAGGATTACATCAATTTGAGAGATTCTAATGACTTCATCAGGGGTTGAACTTTCTACCTTTTGGTGTAATCAAAAGGCCGTCGTGATATAAATCGCCTCCTAGAAGATCTGTTGGCATTGTATAATGCGCACCTCACCTGCTACGTCCCTATGTAAATTGCCTCTGTTCTGTCTAAATCAGCCTCTGAATTACTTTTGTTCAGATGATATTTTAAAAAATGGCATCCTAACGGGCATAATATCGATATTCATCCAAAAAGGTGATGTGGACAGAACTTGCATAAGCGTAATCAGTCATTCGTACAACAGACAACTTTGTCTTTCCATAGCACACTACGAGCCTATTTAATGCATCATCTCAGTATTTACCGAAGAATATAATAATAATAATAATAATAATAATAATAATAATAATAATAATAATAATATTCTAAAAACATACAGAATTTATTCAATATACGACATGCATTTATAAGAAGTATAAGCGTAGTATCAGTGTAGGTATATAAGAAAAATATAATTTTTATTATCCAAAACCTGCGATAGACAATAATTAATTAGGCTTTAGAGAAACTTTTTTTGATCCTGGGAGGGAATTTACTACTGCCGATATGGCAAGATCGGTAAACAAAATAATATTTTTTACATATTACTGTAATTGAAGAGAAAAATAAGATTCAGTTCCACAATGTTATACTCTACTTATTTATTTACATTGAAATCATGAGTATCTTGAGTGATACTGCAAACTGAAGTATAAACAAACACGAAGTACAAAATCAGTACAGATAAACACAATAAATACAATATTAGATTGAAAACATAAAGATGTATCTAATGCAGGTAATTCATTAAAGTCATGAACACTATAAGTACATTCCACAGACGAATTATTCAACCACTGCGTACTTCACCTAAATGTTAAGTGAACTTCAGGACTGCTAATGCAGGTAGACAAAACGAGTCGATGGTTGACAATTTCCCAACGTTAGGACTACCGTAGCTCAATTAAATTAAACTGTCGACGGCAAATGTTAAAAGATTCTGGAGCGAGAGAAGCTAACTTTGGTCCACCGCAACACAATCAAGATAACCAACATGCGACGGACTCTGCAAAGTGACACGTGATAATGAGAATTAACGTCTGCAAAAAGGACAGGAAACCGATAATACAGCAGAGCACACCGACCTTTTGACCTATGAAGAGAACTAACGAAAATCCTCTCGTGAATTTGGTTTATTGTGGAACGGCTGCGTGTGATTCTACTCCCCCTTGTCAGAAGTTTAAGGGAACTGTTCTTCTTAATATTTTATACCTAGGGTTGTTCGTTTCGCTCGTGAAAGTGTAGTAGGATATCTGATATTGCACTTTATAACTGCAGCCCCTAAACACGAGCTTTGCTCATCTGGGAGTTTTCAAAGAAAACACATACAAGATTTTATAATGTTTGATAACAGTTTAATGTTTTGTAAGAATTAAAAAAAAAAAGTGGTAATTCCGAGGTAACCTTATACCTGGTCTGAAGGTCAAAAAGTGTGTAAGTTGGTAAACCCTACAAAAAAAATTAAACAAAAGTTATAGATTAAAATATTTATTTTTGTACAGTATTACAATATTATAAATATGCAAATATAAGTTCTTTAAATATAAATATGCTATATCGTTATAAATATAATGAAATATGAAGAAAAATCTTAGTGATCTCAAAGACAAGAAATGAGTTGTATCCGAATGTTTAAAGGGGAAACATGCTAATGAGCAAAGTCCGCATTTCACGTTAGTGGTGTTTTTAACTGCTGAACCGATAAATTTGAAGTTTTAAATGGAAATCATAAATAATACGATACAATGATACCAACTGGACAATCCCTTTTCTTTATAGAGTACAGAGCCCATGTTGGTGTCAGCGTCTGAAAACTACAGTGCAGCGATAAGTAGGCTATGCATTAGGCTATGTCACAACGAAAGAGCTGTTCAATCTATCAAGTAGCTACTTATATCGTCTATCATTCATATACGTAATTGAGGGATCTATGCTGGGCCATCTCGGTGGAAATGGGTATCTGATTTTCTTTTTGTACATAGTCCTATAGCATATTAATTTTGTCAACAACATTTCAAGGTAGGTGTGGATATGATAACTTTGAACTTTCTTTGTAAGTCAGAACGACGGAGATAGCCTATTTGGAAGTTTAAAAACTCTTATCTAGAATTCAACAGAAGTCCCCAGTACTAGAATGTGAGAAAAATAATCCCCTGGAAATTGGGACCCAGTAAAGAAAAATAATATTGCGTAAAACTATGTAAAAAAAATGCACTAAATATCAAATGACAACCTTAATGCAAGACTACCGAATGAGCAAAATGTCGAGATTTCATCTTTATTATTCTTCTAAGTTGGGAAGTATTCGTTTAAATCGCCACAAGAGCTCTAAGCTAACATAAATACTTCATTAGCAAGAAATCGGCTCACAATTAAACAAAACTTAGAACAAAAAATTAAAAATTGCAATTAAAGTAATATAAAATTGCCTGCAAAAATGCAAATAAGTACGATAGACATGTTTCCCCCTGTCATAGTGCGAACCGTTTTCTTTACTATTTATTTTGTGTAATGAACTTATAAATTAAAACACAGTAAAAATTTGACTATTTCAAGTTAACCATGATTTCAAAAGCTAACCTCCTAGAAACTACGATTATATGTTTTCTATTACTTGGGACATTCACACGTATAGGGGAAGGTTGCCTATGTTGGACCGATTTTACATTTTGTTACCCCACGCCTTTATTTTGTATTTAATTGATACAAAATATATTGTACAATAATCTACATTTTATACACTTTCATCTGGTAGTATTATATTTTGTATAGATATATATCTCCAAGGCCTACAATTTAAAATTTAGAAGTCTGTAAATGGTCCGACTTAGGAAACCGGTTGCTTAAGTTGGACCGATGGTAAAATTGTGAATAAAAAAATAATAATTGTAATATTTTAAAGAGCCTGTATTTTAACAAATTTATTAGGCACTCATGGCATTTAAAGTAAGTTGGTCAGGGCCTATTATACAAAACCATTAATTATAATTTGTAAATTAGCAGCAAACTGTTTTGTACTGTTAAAGTGCTTCAAATAAGAAACAAACAATAACCTAGGAAACGAACTGCATAAAACAAATGTAAAATATACCAAATATACCTAATCTGCCTATACGCTAATATGAAGAATGGAAGTTATGTTGGTCCAAATTAGGAAACACGCAGTGGTCCAACTTCGGCAACTGGACGCCATGTAAAGAAATATGATACTACAAGGACTCACAAAATGCAAAACTAGTTTTACGATATCTAATTATTAACTAATGAAAGGCAGTTGTAAAATATAATGTAGGTATTTATTTTGCGTACTTTTACTCTGCACAATAGCTTATAATTTGTAGCGCGACCCTTGTTACACAAACGAGGAGAACACAATAATTGCAGTTATTCTTTCTTCAAAGGCTGCAGCAAACTGACCGTTGGATCACGCGTCCTTGACAACATTTCTCACCAATAGAGCCAACTTGAAGGTTTAAGTTACTAACACATAGGGAAATATGAAGGAGGTTCAACATAGGCAACGGTCCAACTTCGGCAACTCTCCCCTATATTCCGGTCTGGCGGGAATTCTTCTAAATTATCGTACTGCTGTGGTATAGGCGACAGTTATTCCCAAGATCATTCAGAGAGAAGCAAATTCTTGCTTTTGTTATTTTTATTATCATCATCACTATTATGTTGACTAATGGAATATTCCTATGTGAAAGTTCTGAATTCGACGGACAATAAGTTTTCCTGCCGCGGATCCGAAAAATAAACAAGTCAGTTCAGAATTAATTTCCTATTTTACTGGTTAAATTTAGCAACTAAAAGTTTTCCTTGTAAGGCATATACCAAGTAGTGCTATATATATATGAAGAAGTATCCTAAGCAATAATGGGTATTGTAATAGGCCTACATCATTTACTCAATAGTCTGTAGATTTCAGAACATGTGGGATCCACATAACTTGTATAGACATAACTTATATAAACAATATATTGAATAAATACAATAGGCAATATGACAAATAAAACTATACACAATCTATAATGTAGATTATTTATTTAAGAAAGAGGCCTGTTCCTCGTCTGTTGGTCCCATCACCGTCACTTTCGGCATCATAATTCGTTTATTTTAAGATTAGCTTCATCTGTAACACAATATTTCACCCAGGAATTTAGAAGGTGAATGCAACAGATCTCTCAAATTTAGATTGCAGGTAGAACCTTATTTCTAGTACATATCGTGAGCAAACTCATTCCACGTGAAATAGACTACGTGTCTGTGTGGTGTTTTCGTATCTCAGCGAAAGCATTCTCATGGATGGAGCCAAAAAATGTGGGGAGGATGAGAGAGAAAAAAGGAAATAACTATCGTAAATTTTTGGCTGGAGTCTGTAGGAGACACCAAGGCGAGACTCTTACAGCAAAATGATAAACTTTAGATGTTAAGTGGATTTATACTTCCAGTAGCTACCGTACCTTCTACATAAGAATACTGTTTTTGTCTCATTAACATAAACGCTTCTAAGATGTTCTACCTAGGAGAAATACACACTGCCATACTATTTAGTCAATAATATTCTATTAAATTAATTGAGTTGTAATTTTAAACGATGTAGGGTGAATCAACCCTAGTGAATATAGGCTAATTAGGCCTACTCTCTAAACTACAGTATACAACATTTTTATATTAGATTATTCCTGATAAGAGATAACTTTTTTATTTGAACCATAGCAACCGTTATGATACTACTGATGGATAAATTCGTCACCACAGAAAACTGCTCAGAAAGAGGATTGATATATCAATATAGTAATGTAATGCACTAATATAATGAATTTCTGAAATAATTTGCAAAATAATTTAATTCATTATGGGTGATAATGATACTTTGAGATTGAAATGGCTATAAATGAAGATACTTAACCAAAAATAGGCTACCAATAAAATCATGTGGAACATACGAGGGGAGTAAAAACTAAAATAGTACGCGTATTTGTCATTATCTAGTAGGATAAAACATCTTAATTTCGACTGAGATCCTCTGAATTGGTAACGAGGAAAGGTTCTATAATTGTTTCTGAAACCGAAGCACACGAAGAACAGGCTCTTTTGCTGGTAAGAAATATAACATAATATCTCATACATGTAAAATAAACCCGGAATGGACTTTATTTATTAATTTATTTATCATGTAGTAAAATTATATTGCTTGCTATATCTTCATAGATAATGTCTGTATCTTCAACGACTACTACGTGTATAACATATAGGAAACGGTAAAATGCATCACCTGAGCAACCTACTAGTTACAGTATTTGATAATATTGTAAGCATCGTCACACCTAGAGAAGTCGATGGGATATAAACCTTCCAAATAACGTAACAGGATCACTTAACCTCTACATGCTGAATGGCAGCTGACTTCTATATAATCGATTCCATCATGGAGTGCCCTATCTGTCCCATTCCAGATCAATCACCTGGCAAAGAGGAGAGAGAGGTTGCTGTCTAAGCACTGCTGCTCTCAGAGACCAGACTAAATCAACTGTATACTCTCATGTACGCTGGGTTGCGGTGCATAAAGGAGATTAGGATGAGTAATTCCAACATAATGCTTGACAATCCCAACAACGTACAAAAACGTCCCATTGCCTGATGAATTTAATATTTTCGTTTCGTGGAATATCAGATATAAGATCTATGCCTTAACTTGATCTATGTTAACATTAATATTTCGTAATTAGCATGTTATTAAACCACTTTCAGCTCAAATTTTATAGAATGTAAGACCCTATGATATGACAATATGATAATACCTACAATACAATGCAATAATCTTACTGAAAACAGGCTTAAAGGTGTGCAAGGAATGAAAACTCTAGTAGCCTTGCATGTGTCTTTGGAACATTTTTGGTAATGTTTAATCATTCAATAATATTGCAAAAGTCAATATATTGAGAACTAAACATGGAGAATATCGATATAATGAACACTAAAGGGGATTTTACTTATTCAGATTTACAGAAGAGATATCAAATTTACATTGCGATTAAATGCAATCTTCCAAGAGGTTCATTTCTTTATTTTCAATTACTTGCGCATGTTAATGAAAAAGGAGATTATTCGGATTAGCCACACTTATGCGGATTAACTCCCCGCATGTGGTTAATAACGAGTTCTCCCTCATAAGAGGCCATAAATGGCTATTCATTAATTGATTTATACTGGTCTGCAAAGAGCTGCTATGATGATCTAAATATTTTGCAGATTTATGTTAATAATACGACTGAACGAGTGTATTGAAACATTGGAGAAGCATTTAAATTCTATAACAACTTGAAACTTATATTTTATTCTGTAGTACTAGCTAAAGAAGGTGAATAATTCTAATAAATTGTTATTCTAATCGTATTCCTCTATTTGTACCTGTTACAATTATTTCATTAAAATGAAATCTTTATTGACTAAAATGTAACAAGAACAACGACATAATTAAATAAACAAGTTAACGAACGAACAACAAATGACTATTGGATACATTAGCATTTATGTTAATTACTCTCCGTGAAGAAAATCTTGAGGAATTACAAGTTGCTCTCGAGAACCATAACCCAAGCTCTCCTTAATTCAGCTGTGATTAATATAACAAAAGTGAAGCTTCTGAGCAAGCAGTGCACATGCCAGGCAATTATACGTATGAATAATTTAACAGGTTTTAATTTGCCTTCTTGAGCGAAGTTGTGAAACTCCTAATCAATTCTGCTCAAGCGAAATAAAGAAGAACTGGTTGCCTAAAACTATGCATTCCCTGAGGTAATCTATTATTATTCCGGAATAAACATTCATTATATAATTAGAAACCTATTAGTAAGTATTTTATAAAACTGTACTCCACTTTGGATAATTTAGCACTTTCTTATGGTTCATCCAAAGATTTAATGCTGCATCATTTTCATATTATAATTATAATTATTGTGAAATAAACTGTGATTTCGTTGTTAATTGTTTGATATTTCGGTGTATAGTTCGCGAAATAAGTATAGGCTAGACTACTAAGGTCATTAAAAATTTATTTCCTTTATTTAAATTAATAATCAAATATTATAGCCTAGAGATGAGAAATACAACCAAAATTGTCATAAACATTATTTGATAATAAAAATAAAATTTAGTTTTAGTGTTGAACGATAAAAAAATGCTTGAAGTATGCCTTATGCACGGTCTTTTTATCTTATTTTTTGATCAGTGTATCTGTGATCTTTAAATTTTTACTTTACCTAAGTTCTATTGTTTGCACCACTCTGTTCAAGTGGCAGCCTCTAATTAGGGAAGTTTTAGGGGAGTTTTTGTTAGCATTGAATAGCAATTTGCAAATATAAACAACAACCACATTCTACGAAGTATGGAATCTGTTGAATACCGTAATATAACAATCAATACTGTTATCGATCATAAGTATCTAAAACTACTCAGTAGCCTTAGAGACAACAGAAAAGTAGAACATGCTTGTGCTACTAAGAGAATGATGAAGAAATTGCAGGAAACAGGAATTACGCTTTCAGACCACATTTTTATACACATTTATCAATATTTCGCGATTATCTACAAATTTCGTGAAAAAAAAAACGCGATATTTCGTGGATATAATGTACTTGATGGTGATATTTTAAATATCTTAAAGCTAAAGGAAAGGCTAAGGAAAGCTGTTTTATAAAACTTCGCGCTTCTCGTTCTTAGAAAAAATACGATCCCTACTCATGAGCAATTAATTGAATTAATCCTTCTGAGGGCACTTCTTCCCTAGATCAACTATCCAACCTCTAAAAAAAGAGGCTTACCGGGAGCTGGGGTAAAGGCGGTCGATCCACCAGATTCACAATGTTACCAAGTACATGTGCGAATTATTAAGAATGCAGAAGACTCAACCTCCAGGAACTCTAGGGATACGGTACTCAAGATCCTCTATGGGTAGCGCTTTGCTTTACTCATAAAATATCCTCCCCAATGGTAGTCCCTATAGATTTTATTAATTAGTAGTAGACGAACAATGCATTCAACTAGAGAACTATTTTGCAATGCTTACTTTCGCCACACCACACGTTCTATGTCCGTACAACAATATTTCACACAGCTTCTTGTGAAGCACGACATCTAGGTGGTGGAGAATTTACTACCACTTGAAGCGTGATTTATAACAGCGCAGCACATGGAACTGTGAACCCATTGCGGTGGTAACTGTTGCAATCGACGACTCACAGCAAATACTTGTATTATAAAGGTTGTGGAAGATAAACAAACTTCTATAAATGAAGTACAGTGACTCCACAAGTGAAGAAATTTCGTAAGGAGTTATGCAAATTAAACAGCAGGATCCATGTTTTGCTTATTATTCGATCTCTGCATTTTTTACTGTCGCCAGATTAAAAACTACTCCGACCTACTTTGGTAGGAAAGATTTGCAAGATTAAAAATCTGATTTCCTTCGGCCTCCCTAGCAAAGACTTAGTAATCTTCTCGCTTTACCAGCCGACAAAAGGAACGTTGCTGCACTGACGGATTGCCCATTCCGCTGTCTTCACCTTACGCATGAAGTCTATGAGTTTTCGACATTAATTTTCAAGTGTATTCGGCATTACGTGGTGCAGTCATTACCGGCGTTTTAAATCTACAATCATGGGGCACATAAAGGCAGCTAACCTCGGCTGGGATCGAATCTGGACTTTCGGATCCAGAGGCGAGCATCTTACATCACCAATACCGATATATTACACAATGCCACACACAATGTCAATTGTAATGTAAAAAGATTCAAATGGGACTGGTGGTAATGCTGATGTCCCAGCTCATCAGCACTGTGCCATCACATGGGGTGTTAAAGACGACACTTTAATCAATTTCATTGTAGCCTATCCGAACATCTATTCGAATAACGACACTTTAAGTTTTCTCGACATTAACCCGTTTCCCGAATGCCAATCCAGCAGTGTTCTTCACCTTCATACTCTCCACTTTATCCCTTCATGTCATTCGCCCCTAACATTTCATTGAACCACAGGGCTGGTAACTACAAAGAAGGCTTGCATGCGAATCCAATAAACATACACTCCAACACTCAATGGGTTGTATTAGTAAATAATTAAATTATGATATTAACAGTACAAAGAAGAAGATAAGTGGAATTTAATGTTGATATATAAGCGGTTATGAAGGGCAAATGGTTAGTATAGGTATATACGTATGTAGGCTAGTAAGTACCGGTATACAGTGGGAAAATTGCAAGCCTGCTTGAGAACATAGGCCTACCGAAAAAATGTATAGCTTAAGTAAGGTTAATCATATATTGCTAGGTTAATCGCAAATAAATTGAAAATGGTGTTCGTTAACCAAAAAAAAAAAAAAAAATCGCATAATGGAACTCACCATTGACAACTGATGGAAAACGACAAAAGAAAGAAAAAAACGCATAACACAAAAAATTTATTTGAAAATAATGGATTTTGCGCTCTTTAACTCAATACCTGGATAGCACATATAGGCCTAGTAGTAGGCCTACTGTTCCATACTGGTTAATTCGTTTATTATAATGCATTTAGTGCTTCGCACCCCTGAAAAATTAAACATTTGTACGTAAAAACCTCAAATATGTAAAAAAAAAAAAAATGAACAGTGCGTTCTTTGCTTTATACATCTACTATTTGTACCTATCTTTGAAGGTATATATTTGGTTTAGTGAGCACAAAAAATATGAAATTCCAGTCTTAAGAAAATGTTTATCAATTATTTCATGTCTGAAGATTATGCATGCTCATGTGTTGTCCCTTGTGTAGCGTGTGCCACTAAATCGTTGTTGTATACAACAACAAATTATGGCGTTAGCTTGAGATTTCAGCTTTATTATACAGTAACTAGGCTTGGAAAGTAGAATTGCCACACATTGGAGTTTATCTCTGTCACCCGCAGCAGTGTCTGCAAAGCAGATACCTTGTAATTTAAAGCGAAATTAATATTTCTAAAGTAAGCTGGGAGCTGAAATGTCCCTCCCATAGAGCTATAACAATAACCACTACGTAAGATTATGTACTGCAGTCCACAAGCGTGGTATAACGTTAAAAATATGATACTCTCAGTACATCTATTAAGATTTTATCAAAACGCTTAAAGCCATTTTAAAAATTGAAGATGATCTCATACGTGGATTACACTATAAGCATAGTCAATGGCGTTGCCATTGGAGGTAGAGCTAAGTGATTTACTATTGTACGGTTCGTAGAAGAAAGATTGCAGTAAATATCCTCCATAAATTCACCCATATAAACTACTAAATGAAAACGAACACTAAAGTCCAAGCAGAACAAAACAAATACAATTTAGCCTACAATAGTTCCTTAAAGCTCAATTAAAAATTAAAAATAAAATCTATATTAATAAAAATGAATTTACAAAAGGGTTGTTGCCGCATCACTTGAGAACGGCTCGACCGATTTGGCTGATTTCTTTTTTGTTGTTTTCGTAATTGTCAGGACAAGGTTTGTATGAAAGAAAATATTTGGAAAATCCACGGGAAAAGTCGGAAAAGTGAAATGAGGCAAAGTTAGAGAATTCTGCTGTCAATTGTTTACATAAAAAAAAGATTTAGAAAATTGAAGTGTGACAAAAGAAGTGTGACATATTCACAGTTTGAGTGTTCCGCTTTCATATGTTTTCATAACAAAACAAAAACAAAACAAAAAGTGTGAGTCTTGCAACCAAACCAAATCGAAAGTGTGTTATCCATTCATTTTGAGAATGCAAGTCCGTGTAAACAAATACATGTGATTTGAACCATAGCACACATCATGCTACAAGACAATATAGTCCGATATTAGATTTGATTTTTATAACAGTAAAAGTGATATTGAATTTTTTTATAATTCCAGTTCTGAAACGGTTGTATGGTAACATGAGAGTGAGAAATAAAAATGTCCATAAAAACAATACAATCTTATGTAATCGGAATTTATGTTTCTTCTTATTTCAACCCCTTCCATGGTGTGTAATGCAACACTCGACATCCTCTGTAAGCCATAAAAAGCTGTATCTAGCGTTTTCTGAGGAAATAGTTTGAGTGTGATAAGTCGTTCTTCCTCATTTCAAGTTCTAGAGTATGAAAATCGAAAGTCCTTCATAAGTTAATTTTAAATTACAAATGAATACCCGGGAGACGCCGGGCCTTTTAAGCAAGTAAATAAATAAATAAAAAAGTAGTCTCCTTAGCCCAGTTATTTTTATTCCTGAACTGCGGATTCGTTCCCCGGTGCTTTCTTGCATTAATCTGAGGTAGATATGAACGGGGTGCACTCAGTCTCGTGAGAACAGCTGAGGAACTATTTGACTAAAGAAGTAGCATCTCCGGCCAAGAAAGCCGACATTACAGTCGTTGATTATGTGCCTCCAAACTTGCCGTCTACCAAATAAGTCATAGAACGGATGTAAATAGCGCAGCGATCAAGGGATCAAGGGATGTAGCGCCAACAAAAATAAAAATTTAAAATCCTGCCTTAAATAATTATTTGAATTCAAAAAACGTTATCTTCTTATTATTTTCCCGCATATAGGCCTATGTAGTATACAGAAAGTTATAATGAGAAAAATATAAATCTAATGGAAGACACATCTCTATGGCACCATGTAAAAATACCAAATAACAACAATTCTGTACACTTATCGCAACTTTTTTAAATTGTCGCTTAGATCACTATGGTTCTCATGGCTTCAGTTAATGACGGGGGTGTACTGCTACTTGGGCCTGTGGCCGGTTTCCAGTTCGACAGAATTTTAGTCCCGCACAAGTTCTTTTGTATGCCTGTAAATCGATGGACAAGGCCCGTTAAATTTAAGCATACATAAATGTTACGGATCTGGGGCAGAATCGAACCTGCGACTTCGTGCATAAAAAGTCAGCACCATACCAGCTGCGCCACTTAGGTCGACGTACGATTCCTAACATAAAAGCTCTATATAATCTCCCATATTACAGTTCACGGAATTCAATTCCACGCATTTTCTCTTGCGCTGCCCTGGATTCTTTTATATAGCACAATCTCTTGCGTAAATAGGAATATTATATTCTACCCAAGAGAGAAATAATTTTCCACGTAACAAGGCTGAATTTTCCCTTAAAAGAGAGCAGCAAATGCTACCAAGGGTGAATTATATCGTTGCTCCCACAGGATGAGTTGGTAAGAACATCCCTGATCCTGTTGAAATTTATGTCGATATAAAGCATCAAATACACTTACTCTCCTAAGTTGAAAAAACCAACTCCCTCGACATAAGTATGTAGCACATAATAAAACAGCTGCGATTAAATTACTTCGTGCTCAGCTCTAACCGCTGTTCTTCCATTCCGCTCAAAACAAGGGAGAAGATACCAAAGATGTTAGGCGTGTATTTTCGATTTTTGAATCTTATAGGCATTTTAGATTATTCCACAATATAGACACGGTTATGGTATACTGAGATACGAGTATCGTAAGCGAATAATTTTATTGGAGAATAGAGTTTGAAAAGGCGAAGGTATTACAGTGGAGAATCGAAGAAAAAGTTTGAAAAGACGAAGCGAAAGTAAGTCTTTTAGATTTCCAGGATTCCCCAATGCACTTGAGGCATCTATATAGTATAATATTTTTCCGATGCCATTTGCCTGCAAATGAAAATAATGCATTACTTATAATAGTTGTTGTTACGATATAAAATCGATTGCTTAACTTCAGGCAAGAATTACATTGCATGACTTTAACTGCCTGATTAATTATTTAAGTCTATATTAAGAAATAAAGGGGAAGTCAAGACTGGTAAGATTAAACTGTAAACTTCATAGGAAGTAATATAATAATTAGAGCCCGGAAGTTTATGAACAAATCATATTTTTAACAAGCACTCTATTACATGCTAGTGTTAAAATGCGTGCAAGACATGAAAGAACTAACAGAAAATTTATTGGTTTTATTTTGCATATTGTTGCACGGTTTGTTATGCTATATTACATAGGAATTAACAGAGATATTATGCACGATCCTTAAAATCAGC
This sequence comes from Ectobius pallidus, assembly GCA_964059195.1. Classification (NCBI taxonomy): domain Eukaryota; kingdom Metazoa; phylum Arthropoda; class Insecta; order Blattodea; family Ectobiidae; genus Ectobius; species Ectobius pallidus. The sequence continues at coordinate 61,838,701 of CAXKWD010000004.1, forward strand.
CAGAAATATGCCGTTAAAATGCAATAACTTACTAAAATATGCACAAATATTTTAATATCAAGAAAATAAGATACATTATCGCAAATGCATTAATGCTGAAAACTAGACACTGATTTTCAAAGTCGACACTACTTCCTCTACCTTTCGTTCTTATGGTAGGCTATGGGTAGAGAAGGCAAAAAAAAAATGCATCCAGAGTATTTATTACTTCCTCTGCCCATACAATAGGTACTATAGGTAGAGGGACCACAAAATGCGAAGTCGAGGCTTTAGCATAAATACACGCTTTGAGGACACCCCAATCCAAAAATACGATTTTCAGAAACATGTCTGTCTGTGTATGTGTGTGTGTCTGTGAATAGCCTAGCTCCAAAACGAAAATCGTATGAAAAGAGAACTTTGTATTTGGGTTAGGTACCTTTCGAGGATGTGGCACGAAGACTGGCGACGGCTTTCTCTTAGGCCTACGTTTAATGCCACTTTATAATAAGAAAATTCTGTTTTTTGTTATTTTCTTGAAAATGCTCAAATGATTTTGTTTAAATTTTCTACATGAGTTACTTATACTAAGAGCTAAAATTAGTATTTGAAACTATATTTCGCAAAAATTCTCTGAAGGGTAGTTATAAGCCACCCACTGTTGGCAGAAACTCAGTCCTGCCTGGTGAACAATAAAGCTTCGCATCAGGTTGAAACAACTGAGTACCTGCTTTTTGCAACATGGCCTCTTATTCTGTATCAAAATGTGAAGTGAGAAAGGTGCATTCCCACGCTTAGGAAAAGAAAGTTACGTGGTTTTATCTGGGTTGAGTATCCGGGGATGCGAAGGGATGTAAGTACATTCTCTTTATTTTTACAAGCAATTCACATGAGAGAATTGCCGTGCATAACATAGCCTATTATACCTACTTACTTACTCAACTTACTTACACAGTGGCAATAGACAATTCCTAAGCAAGCTAAAGGAATATTATCTATTTTATGGAACCCGAAGGTTCATTGTCGCGCTTACCTGAGTCCGCCATTCAACCCTATTCTGTGCCAACTCCATCCAATCATCCCTCACAAATCCTACTTCCTTAATCCGTTCTAAGATTGTCCTCCCACCTACGTCTAGGTCTTCCACGTGGTCTTTTCCCTTTGGGTCTCCCAGTCAATACTTTTGAGATATGTCTTTCCTCCACCATGCGTGCAAAATGTCCAGCCCATTTCATCCTTCGCGATTTAATTACCCTTACTATATCCTATACCTATAGCTGGGTACCTATACAGGGGAAATTAGAAGAATTCAAAGTTGTGAAATGAGATTTTTTAGGAAAACGAAAGGATGTACAAGAGAAGATAGAATTAAGAATGAAGAAATAAGAAAGGAATTAGAAGTAGAAGCGGTAAACTCAACAATGGACAGGTACAGAACAAGATGGTTGAAACATATTGGAAGAATGGAAGATACCAGACTGCCAAAGCTAGCTTTCCAATATGCACCTAAAGGAAAGAGAGACGTGGGAAGGCCGAGAAAGAGATGGAAGAAAACAACGTGAAGACGGAACAGGCAGTAGCCCAAACCGTGAAATGAAGAAGAAGAATAAGAAGAAATCCTATACCCTATTACAGCCTATTATACTAAGAGGCAAACATGTTATTTGGGCTGAGGAAGTTATGTGTTTCTGATCAGACTTTTTTTTATTACTTTACCACACCTGTTTATAATAAATTTAGTGTTAATTAATTAATTAAATTAAGTATAGTGTAACATATACGAACATAAACCTTTTCTTCAAAATAATATGTCCCCCCCTGGGGTTACCACCATTGTGGCTAATTAAGAACAGATAGACAGGGTATAGGTATCTCTGGTAGGCAGTAGCTCGTTGACAACCCGTCAAGCCGTTATCTCCCTGCCTGAAGACAGGTACAAATTAGTGGATGTAATTGCACAGTGCAATGTGTGTACTGGATTTGACAGGTGTGGCTGATGAGAACGAATTAGGGGTACTACAGCAGGTTGAAACAGATCATGGTGACCCCGATTTATAATGAGGTGTGTATTTCACAAGCTTCATTAACATGATTAACACGTTTCGGCGATTAGAGACAACTGCTTATATGATTTTGGACTAAACTGTGCATTATTCGCTGTCAGGATAATCCGTGGTAAACACAAACATTCAATAAACTCCTTTAGTACGCTAATACAGTGTATATACTCTAGCTATAAAACTCCACAAGAAAATTTGCACAAGGTAGGCTTAGGTTTAAGTAGGTAGGGGACTGGCGCACCCCGGTAACAAATCCGCTGTGAATATCCCCTTACGGGATCCCCAGGGGTCGCTCGCGACCCAGAGGAGTAACTTCCTAGGCTGCTTTTATGTCAGCAGAAGATCTGGATAGTTTTTTTCATCACAATACAATTTTATGGAAATACAAAATTACCTGAAGCTTTTAAAATTTCTCTACTTTTCTTTTTACGATTTCTCTGTATTTACATTTGCTCTTTGTCACAATTAATTAACGAAGATTGTGCACCGCTACTTAGGCTGTAAAGTCGGAGATATGCAGGAATGTTTCTTGCAAGAATGTCATATTATTGTCTACCGGAACGGCACGGAATTATCGCATTTATGCACACATCTACATAGGATAGGATCAAAGCCGCGAACATTTCAACAGAAAACCAATGCTTTACCTATTGCTCTTCCCAGACCGACGGCTCAGTTCTACGAATCCTTTTCTTAAATAAATCCGTGCAGGAGGAGTGCGGCTATTAACTCTTACATTGATAATGTATCTTACAGGATACAGTCGCTACCTTAAATTTACATTTGAAGGATGGAAAATAAATTTGAAGACTTTTTTTTTTATAAACTACAGAATGAGGTATAAGAAAATAAATTATCGGCCTAATCGTTGATTTAAATGATTTCTTTGCAGTCCTGCACGGATTTGTGTGAGAAATTCAGTCTCGGCAAATATAGGGTTAAATAGAAATTGCATCAAGATGCATGATGAGCAATGAAGTTACCAGAGTTTTTAATGAATGAGTTCTCACAAAAACAAAACATAATAAAAAAAAACAGAGACTATATTTACGGTTTAATGACACTCCTTAATTAATATTATGTAGTAGAGGCGTTTAAATCATTTAAACGTCCTGAACGAGAAGTATTTATTTTCATTCCCAAAGGTCGATCTTTCAATAAAATTGGATAAATGCTAGCAGCGGTCTTATATTGACTTTAGGGATTTCCCGCAGTTCTCCTGCCTTTCATTTATCAGAAAACAATCTTCCATAATGGAATTGAGCTGATATGGCAGAGAGTAGCTTAGTTCCATCCTTCCATCCCTCGCACACAACTGAATAGGACATGACTAAATTTGGCTGTATTGATTAAACTTTAAACTTATGAACAAGAACACTGGGCACATTGACCAAGGGTCATAGGGGGCGTTAACTGTCCACCTCCCTGATGAATGGCTGGATTTAACCATACAGAATGTTTGCCTGCGGGTTTCATAGGGGTGCTGTAAACAAAACCAAGGCTGTATTATTATTTGATAAAGGACCCATGTTTTGTCTCTGAAGAGTTGCGGTCTCTCAAGAGCTAGTTTGTTTGTAACGACCACTCGACTTGCAAATATTCAAAGTCAATCGGCCAAACCTACAGTGCTCGTTTATTCTATCCTGTTGTGAATTCCGCGAAATTCGGCAGATTAGTCCTAATGAAGAGAATTAAGGGAGGAATCTGTACACTACTAGGCCTATCACAACTGAATTTAAACAAACTATAGCATGATCCTCCTCTAATCAAATTACTAATACCCAGTCATTGTAATCCGAACATGCTAACGAAAAATAAGAAAATTCGCATAATCAACCCTCAAAAAGTAATATTGTGCCTTTATTTTAAGAATGTGATTAATTATTTAAAAAATATGAATTCAGTGTACTCGATCTACTGACCATAAGTCTAAAAGAAAGGAGGTCTAACAGAAAAAGTCCGCTTCAAAAGAGGTGTGCGAAAATAAAATGTCCAGACGAAATCTAGACCTAAAGACAAAAGGTTTAGAAGTAATGTCTTCTATACAAATGGTCTGAACTAAATTCCATGGCGCTACATACCTCGTGGGGCTAAGCCTAACATCCGACCACTAAGTCATCTAGCCTACCATAGGCAGAAGGCAGGATTGGGGGGGGGGGATGTAATCAGCATGCCGACTTGAACGGCTGTTTAGTTATGGCTTGCGTGATTGAAGTCGCTACTTCTTCGTCAAGTAGCTCTTCAGTTGGTATCACGAGGCTAACTGCACATCCTTCCAGACATCCCTTCCTCAAAAAAAAAAAAATCCGAAGAGTTACCGGGGATCGATCCGAGGATCCGTAGTCAGCATCCATAAAAGCTGAAAACTCGGGCTCTACTCCCAGCAGGGGCAAATTTCCCTATAAAGGATTTAATACAAAAATTTTCGGTGAGGTTAAGACCCAAAACCGGAGAAATAATAAATACCTGGAAGTCTTAGTTAACTTCCATCTCTGTAATTTAATAAGTAACGGAGTTAGGTGCATCCTGGTTGCATTAGTAAGTAGGTACGTGCGTATGTATGTAAAGGTCTTTGATGAATTTTTGCAATGGTACTGGGCACGATCTTGGGGAGGTGGGTGGTCTCGGCGTCCGCAAGCTGAAAACCCTGGTTCGATTCCCGCGCAGAACATAATTTTCTCTAAAAAAATTTAATACACACCTTTTCAGTGAGGTAAGACTAAAAACCTTCATAGGTAGCCTACTGTAAATAAGTGCATGTATTATTTTCTATGCTTATACTGAATGGGGCGTTTCAGTAAATCTTGAATCCGCAATTTTATTAAATTTTATCAGTTTAAGCAATATATTTAAAAATTAGATTTATATTTCATTAATATTTCGTTTAGGGCATTGATCAAATAATTTTAATTGCGTGATTTGTAAATATTGCATTATAATTTCTTTATTTTGTTGTGTATTTCTTATCTTCTTTTTGAACTCCCCTGAACACGAGCTTGCTTTTTCAGGGAGGTATTCTAGAATAATATTATTTTGACCGAACGAAGTTAAGTCCTGTTTTAATTTGACGGTAGGGCATTTTGTCAGTTTAGCTGTAAATTCGTATGTTAAGAAGTTACAACCAAAAGCTTGGTTATATTTTTTTTCTTCCACTTGCGTATCACTTTTTTCTTTACGCCAAGAAAAATGCCCACGAGTACAAATAAATAACGAAGAAATTCCAATTGCAGAACATATAAAATATCTTGTTTCCATTTAGTTGAACATCTAACCTGGAGGCATCACATTATTACGAAAAGCAAGGAAACCAAACTAAAGTTTCAACAATTGTACTGGTTATTAAATCAGCAATCTCAGCTATCCCTGTATAACAAAAACTTTACAAGATCATAATAAGGCCAGTATGGAGATATGGACTTCAGCTTGGGGGCACTGCCAGCACTTCCAATATCGACATCTTAAGAAGATTTGAATCCACATCTCTTCGCCGATTTGCTAACGCACCGTAGTATGTTTCAAATGCTACATTACACCATGACTTGGACATCCCTACCATTAAAGAAGAAATCACCTTGTACAGCATTCGATATCAGCATCACCTAAACAATAATCCCAACTCCCTAGCCATCAACCTATTGGACAATACTTCCTCAATCAACCGTTTACATCGACATAAGGTTTTAGACTTGGCATTCCGATTCAGTAACTTACCTTAAAGAGTTGTTATACAGCTCTAATGTCATTACTAGGGTTAGGACTTTTAGGTAAATACATATTTTTTTTGCTACTACTTATGATTTCTGGACTTTGTCAAAGTTTCGGTTGGGACCTTTGGATTCAAAATACTGAGTTGCATATCACATAAAAAAAAATATTTTCGATATGTTTTATTTGAGTAAATATTTTTGGTAACTTAATTATTTTTACATATTTCACCACATATCTTGTTTAGAAATGAATATTTTGACAGTTTTTGTAATATTTTACCACATATCATGTTTAGAAATGAATATTTTGACAGTTTTTGTAAAATTGCGCCATATTTTCAATGTGTTGCGTTGTTATGTTCAGTCAGAGAATAAATCAGGGCGGATTTGGCCTACATTAGTGCAAATTTCTGTCTCCTCTCACACTGCATTACTAAGTTGGAAACAACAAAACAATTGTTGACAGAATCAATAAAAAGAAATCAAACACATTGAAAACAAACTTAACAAAATCAGTGGTTCAAAAGCAAACAAAATTAAAGAAAAATTCCTGTCATGCCTAAATAAGAATGAAGGGTTACAAGTGTTGCGCAAGATTTCAGAAATTTTAATGGGTAACAGTGTAGAGAACTTGGAGCAGATGGAACATCTGAGTGTCAGTGTTACAAATATGCAAGATATTGAACGTACATTTTCAAGATACAAGTCTCTGTTCCGTGAAAATCGTCACAGCTTTAAGATGCACAACTTAAGATCTACTTTCGTCGTTCACTGCAACAGTTCTACACTTGCTGAATAGAATGACTAGATGAGTAGGGATACTTCTGTAAATATTGGTTAAATAAGTTAATTAAAATATTTTCATATTTTTTAACATATTTTCATATTTTTTAACATATTTTCTACTTTTTAAACACATAAAAAATAAATATTTTCGTTTTTATAAGCACCTAAAAGTCCGAGCCCTAGTCATTACTGTTTCATTTACACCATTTATTGAATTTTTTATTTCAACAGACTGTAAATCTTTAGAAAAAATTAAAAAAAGAATCCAATCTGGCATAAGTTATAAATATTCCTTGGAGTCCTAAGAAACGACGAATGTGTAAGGATAACAGAGATAACATCTCTAGGTGACCGAACTTCTATTCCCTCAAAACGATAATGACCTGAGCAATCAATAAGCATAATAAGCATAAAAATCATAATTTAGAATATTAAGCATCTTCAGACGGTACTATACATCATCCTTACATGGCTTAGTTGAAAGTCTAGCACTATTCCTTGCCATTAAAGACAACTCTCCCTCGTGCTTTAACCCCAAGTTCTACGCATGATTGGGCACCCTAAAGTATCTTACCATCAAATTTACTATTGTCGATCAGTCTTCATCAACTCGTCCCACCGATTCCTTCTTCTGCTTTCATTAGGCCTACACATTATTAATTTAATAAAAATCATTGTCACTTTAGAAAGGTAATTGGTACTTTTAATATGATTCTGATAGCGGAATAATCTATGGGTTCATAAACATATATCTGTAAAAATATAATAAACATCATTTTAGGAAATAAAGCATAGAGCACAATATAATCGATTAAGCATAAATAAAACATACTACTTATTTTAAAAACTTTAAAATCTCATTTAATCTTCCTGGTACCGATGGTGTCAATATGGACCCCAAAATCAGTTTAGAACAAAAATCTGTTGTCTTTAAAACTATGATTTTCAAAATTTGTGACTTTATCCCCCTGAGTCAACTGTATCCAAATATGTTTTATTAACATTTTTAATATTTTAATAGTATTAATATTTTGAACATATTAAAATGTATTCGTTGTTTTTGCGCTGAGTATTCAACACTGTTTTTCTATGAATGTAACATTATATATATATATATATATATATAAACCTTATATAAATAACTTAGTTGTCCTGCTTTCAAGGTTAAACCACTGCCTTCTAGACTATATCACTCGTGTTTACTCGTGTATACACTGCCTGTCCAATACGGCTAATTTTGCGTACTCGGCGACATTACAGATAGCAGCACCATTCACACCCAGATTGCTTCTTGTTTTTTGCTACGACATTGTTGATTATGTAGTGTTGTCACCGCCGTCTCGTAATCACCGCCGTCTCGAGAATTTCGAGAATTACGATTAATACAGTTTAGAAGGCAGTGCTCGTAATATAGTAAAATTCTCTTGGGAAATATACCCTAAAAATGTTCTCAAAGCATAAATTGAATGTTTAAACTTGTATTATTCTAGGTACCGGTACTTAATTACTATGAATAAAATTTACTATCAATACGTCTAATTAATTTATGTTTATTTTAATTATTGCTCCAAAATTCCATTACAAGGTAAGTGTCATATACTGGAATAATATTATGTTCTAAACAAATAACACAAGTATCTGTGTCTGTTTAATGCTTATTTTGACGCAGCAAACGCATAGAAGCAATGTACGGTAATGTATAGGGCAATGCCTTCTAGACTCTGTTACTCGTGTATTCTCGAGACGGGGGTTGTATAGGTGGCGGTTATTGCTGCAATCTGGGTGTGAATTGTGTCGCCTCTACTGGAGAAATTATGCAATTGAGCAATACTCTAAACTCCATGTTAAAATAAAGCATAGGACAGGCAGTGTAATTCTCGAGACGGCGGTGGGTTAAACGTACTATCCGCGCGCCATATCTTGAGCGCTCGGCTCCCTAGTCCTCATTCGGTAGGTTTCGTTCAACTTCGTAGGTTGAGCTGACAACATTGAAACACGAAGTACGCTATACACCCTGACATCTAGTGGCTTCAATACTAAACTTTCATTCTGTCTCAGGAACCTTATTTATTTATTGACATTATCTTTTCTGACGCATGGAGTTATGTGGAAAAATACAATTTTTCGAATTGCTTATTTCACAAACACGTCACTGTACATCCAACACTTTCCTCACCTCTTTAAAAATTCCGTATGTGCTAATTTCTGACACTCAACAGTGAACTCTGATGTCAATTTCATGGACTGAAAGTTGAGCGAACTTTTCACAAAACGTATTAAATACTTTTAAAATTAGGCCTCTAATTTTCTCCACTTTTAGATGCCTTACCTCTCTTATGTTTTACAACACGAAATGGTGAAGCATGTTCTGCTAAGACTCTTCTTCATGCTTAAAACTAGTCATCCAGTGTAAATATATTGAGCCTATTTATATAACATTCTCTTCCCGGAGGAAAATGATTTATTTCATAACTAAAGCCTTGTGACGTGTTATTAATTGTTACGCAATACTGTCACCACGTTATATTATTGGACTGCATTAAAATCCTTGTCTATTAAATGTCACTACATAAAATAGCGAGGATGATTCATCGGAAATAATTATAATTCGGCATCCACACTTACGCTGTTGACGTGCGCTTACCATATTCGCGATTCTGCTGAAATATGATTTCTTTGGTTGACAACACTGCAGAAAGACTGGCGGAGTAGCTATGTTTTGTTCCCCCCAACCCTCACTTCCCCGTAAATCCAGCGCTCAAGATATGGCGCGCGGATAGTATGTTTTATGCACCGCCGTCTCGAGAATTACACTGCCTGTCCTATGCTTTATTTTAACATGGAGTTTAGAGTATTGCTCAATTGCATAATTTCTCCAGTAGAGGCGACACAATTCACACCCAGATGGCAGCAATAACCGCCACCTATACAACCCCCGTCTCGAGAATACACGAGTAACAGAGTCTAGAAGGCATTGCCCTATACATTACCGTACATTGCTTCTATGCGTTTGCTGCGTCAAAATAAGCATTAAACAGACACAGATATTTGTTTAGAACATAATATTAATCCAGTATATGACACTTACCTTGAAATGGAATTTTGGAGCAATAATTAAAATAAATGTAAATTAATTAGACGCATTGATAGACTATATTATGAGCACCGCCGTCTCGAGGAGTAATACAGTTTAGAAGGCAGTGATTATGAGACGGCGGTGACAGCACTACATAATCAACAATGTCGTAGCAAAAAACAAGAAGCAATCTGGGTGTGAATGGTGCTGCTATCTGTAATGTCGCCGAGTACGCAAAATTAGCCGTATTGGACAGGCAGTGTATACACGAGTAAACACGAGTGATAGAGTCTAGAAGGCAGTGGTTTTATGTCAGTTCATTAAAACAATTGCAATACCATCGATACATCCCATGTAAATTACTTGGGGATTTTATGATCTCAGTGATACCGGTATTCAATGTAAAAGAGATAACCGATAGTTGGAACATTCAGTGTAAAAACGATTATATACACAGCTGTCCTGATTCCAAGAAAAAAATGTATGTTTTTACACCATTTCATTAAAACTACTGCAAAAATGCCAAGAAATCCCATGGTCTTTTTAGGTAGATTTCGAAGAAAATCTACCTATTGCAATCGATACCATGTCATGACTTTCGAAAAATTCTTTCATATCTTTACGTGTCATGCCTCCCTAAGTACGAAACCACAACCCGTTCAAAAACAAACAAAAAAATTGTGATATATACCGGTATTTATATTTATATAATTATATCTTTACACGCTAGCGGCCGTAATTTTGAAGATGTTTGAACCAAATTTTATTTGGCCCAATTTCTATTTCTAGGCCCAATAGTTCGGACAAGTTCGTTAATGAGCAAAATTGGCCCAAGGGGAGGGTCGGGGAGGGGGTTGAAATTTTGAAAAATTTATTATCTCGGCTCCTATGAAGTATAGAGAGAAACTTTGTTTGAATAAATTAGAGTACTCCCTATGGAGGTCACAGTGACACCTACGATTCGGGGGTTTTGGGGGTACGAGTGGGGGGTAGTTGGTGGGGGAATGGAAATACGAAATTTTTGAAACCACGTCTTATGGGGTATCGTTGAAAAGCTCTTGATGAGTACTCTACAAATCAGTAACTAGTTTTTCGATAGCTCTCATATAAGGCGAGATTTAGCACTTCGAAATCTACTTCAGCCTGTAGGCCTGCCTAAAGGGAATTCTTTTCAGTAACAATGACAGCCTGTAGGCCTAACTGTAAGTTGTGTGAGATTTCTCATTGTTGTAAATACATAAACACTACCCTGACCCTAAAGTCAGCAAGCTGGTTGAACTCGTCCTCGCTCGAGGACCCAGTCTGTCTGTCGTTCGACAATGGCGGGAATCCGGTCGGCTCGCTACTAACCCCATCCTCCAGCGCCGACAGGAGCGACAGAGACGGAGGGCCCCTATATCTCCAAGTCGATACCAGCGCGCGGTACAGATCCAGTACAGACAATATACCATTTTCATAACAAAGAAATATGGGTATGTCATCTAATGTACGGGTTTGTATCTGGGTGAGTATTTGTATGTATGTGGACAGCCTTAGCTCGAAAGCAGAGTATCAAAACGAACTTTAAATTAGACATCGTCCGATATAATTTGACACAAGCATGTCAAAGACTTTTAATCAGGCTATTATTACCGTACGACACTACTCTTATTGGGCTACTATTACGGTATGTGACTTAAATATGATTTTTTTATTATACCAAAAACTTATTTTTATTTTGTGCGATTTCTGCTCCTATTAAAACCAATGACTTTCATTAAAAACTGTTATTATATAGGCCTAAATTATTTTAGGGGTTGTTATAAACATACCATCTAACAAAATTTAAAGTTCAGGTCCGGTAAGGACACAGCCTTCCGTAGGGAAGGGGAGACCCTGAAATGCGCTCTCCTGCTTATCGCCGCATGTGAAAAACAGATCCATGATTGAAATGAATAGCCTTTTGTCCCTGGAGTGCAAGGGGTACCTCGGACGATTTCATAAGTAATGACTAGGGGGCGGATTTCTATGACCTAAAAAATAGGATATATGCATGCATTTATGACCTAAAAACATTAAAATATTACCAATAAAATTTAAAATATGACTTTACCACTTACACATCGTGCATATTTTTTTAAGTCTCATTACAATTCATTTTATTAAAATATAATGTTCATTATTTAAAATATCTGTAAATTCTAAAAAAGTATCATTATAATGCAAAATTTACAAAATATGATATGAAAGTTCAAAATTTATTTAATATGCACACAAATATGCCAAAAATATGACCTAAACATGCATATTCATACTAAATATGCTACAATAGTTGAAATTTTCCTAAATATGCAGTTATATGTACAATAAAAGCCGTTCCATTTTCACCAGGATGCTTTGAATCGGGTTTAAATTAGTCGGAAACCTGAAATAACGCAAAGGGGAAAAATATGACACGTCATAGAAATCCGCCCCCTAGTAATCACCAATGAGGTTTTCACTTGTATTTTCTTGGGACGATACTGATCTTCTCCCACTAGATCTCTTCCTCGTGGTCGCTCACAGGATATTTGCTTGTCTTCTTGGGATATCTCTCCAACTGTTGTGGTCCCCTACTGCCCTGGTTCAGTGTGGTCCTAGTTCTTTACTAAAGGCGTCGGGCCATCTGGTTTCGATCTGCCACGGCGCCTCCTGTCTTTCCTATTTCCATTTCAGGTTGGTGGCTCGATGAGACATATTTTCTAGTTTGGTTATTTCCTTTATTCTTGTGTTTGGTACTTTGTCCCTAATGGATATTCCTAATACTATTCTTTTCATTTTTCTTCGGCATATATGAATGCGTTTCCTTTGCGATTCCGTCAGGTTTCATATTTGACAGCCATAAAGTAATGATGGGAAGATGCAGGTATCTAATGTTTTTACTTTTATTGTACGGTTTAGTTCTTGCCTAATAAAATGAATTCTAGAGTCGAAAATGATTGCCATGCTAGTCCTTTATGTGTATTAATTAGCTGCCCATGTTGTTATTGATCCCAATCAGTTGTCCTACCTATACATATTCTGGTATATATTGTAGCATCAATTTTGCTTGGCATGGCTTGTCTTCATCCATGATTAGGGAAGTAAAATCTGGGAGTGTCTTAGGCTATTTTTTTTTAAACTCGCAAATAAAGTGTGGTTTCCACAACAAGTCAACAAAAATCACCTTACATAATGCTAATAATTTGCTCTTAAGTATAATCTTAATCTATATTAATAAAAGGAAGTGTCTGTCCTCCGTCTGTCCGCGATGTCCAGCGAAATCTACTCAACGCAGAGATCTGAAATTTTAAACATAGGTGGACTGAAGGGTCGGAAAATGCACCTCGAAGCCGGAATTTTAATTTTCGCTTTCGTTCGTGAGTTATGAGTGAAAAACGGGCAGAAAACGTGTATTTTTTGCGATTTCGAAGCATCAGTTTCAGTAATATATTTCAATGTTAAATCAATTACAGCTGGCTTTGGCAATTTTTGTCATCATACCTCATAGCCTACCTTAGAAATAAAAGCATCGCGATCGCTTGATTTTGTAAGTCCATCGTGGACGATTCATTTGTTTAGAGTGTCAAGGCCCGCAGATATATGAAATTTTCAACCTACACGTAAGAAGGATATCAACATAGGCTTAATTATGGTCAAACATTGTTCGATTTGAACGAAACTCACTATACAGGGGTTTCCTGAGCCAAGGAACTGGAACCTGAGGTCGCTTTTTCTACCAGGGGACGCTACATAACCGTGGAATACACTCCACGTGAAAATATAACGATTTAACTATTATGCACTTAAGTTTTGAAATAATTATCGCGGGGGAAGCCGCGGGCACATGCTGTTTGTCTGTCTGTCCACGATGCCCATCGAAATCTACTGAACGCAGAGATCTGAAATTTTAAAGATAGATAGACTGAAAGGTGGGCGAATGCACCTCGAAGACGAATTTTTAATTTTAGCTTTCGTTCGCGAGTTATGAGTGAAAAACTGGCAGAAAACGTGATTTTAGCGCTGTCGAAGCATCAGATTTCAGTAATACATTTCAATGTCAAATCAATTGCAGTTGGCTTTGGCTATTTTTGTCATACCGTGGAAATAAAAGCATCGCGATCGCTTGAATGTTGTAAGCCCACGCTGGTGCATTTGTTTAGAAAGTCAAGGCCCGTAGACATACGAAATCTTCAACCTACACGGAAGAGGGATAATCAACATAGACCTAAATATGATTAAACATTGTTCGATTTGGACGAAACTCACTATACAGGGGTTTTCTGGACCAAGGAACTGGAATCTGAGATCGCTTTTGCCAGGCGACGCTATCTAATCGTGGTAAGTAGTCCACGTGGTTTAGGTGTTAATAAATATAATGTTTTAACTATTATGCTCTTTATTTTTTATTTTTGAAATAATTATCGCGGGCGAAGCCGCGGGCACATGCTAGTAACTAAATAACAGCATTATGTAGCAAAAACACCTGTAGGCCTATTCATAAACAAACTTTGTAAGTACGTATTTTATCAATTTGCTTTCGGGCGATCGCGTTAAATTGCAGTAATACAATGCGCGCAGTCGTTAATAAAATTCCTATGCATAGTTTGATAGTACTAGTATAAGTGAACAAGAATTATTAATTCGGTTATTTTTAATTGAAGTGGTACATATGACACCATTTCAACGTAGGTAACCTGCCTGTCAAGCATTGGCATTCAATAGAATTCGAAGTTGAATTTTATGAAAAAGTTTATATAGCATATCCATAGAAATGTAGACATTCCGTTCGGGATTAAAAAGTAACCAATGCCTCAAGGTATAAAATGAATGACAGACCAGCTTGACCGAAAGTTTAGAGAAATTATTAATTGAATTGGGCATCAATAAATGGAGTTTGTATGATGAAAAGCTGTGCCGATACAGTGCCATCTGTGAAAATCTAACTCTTGAGTCGGTCAGCCTGAAGTAATTTAATGTAAGTTAAAAATGGATGGTATCACGAGACACTAAGCGAAAAGAGTTGAATTCCTTAGGGCAAAGCTTCAAAACTGTGGAGAATGTTAAAAATAGTAATAATAATAGTACGGTAATAATAATAATAATAATAATAATAATAATAATAATAATAATAATAATAATAATAATAATAGGTTTACATAATAACAAGAAGTAATAATGTTTGTTGAATATCAACTATAGTTGTAATGAAATATGAAAATGAAACGAAAAATAGGAATATCAAATAAAAATAAATTAGTTGCGAGCCAACTGCATAATATTGTTGGCATGATGCATTGCACTTTCATCTTTTTACTTTCTTGCATTAGCATATAAAGTATTGTGACTGTAATGAGTCTGTCTAGCTGCCTGTCTATAAGTATAGTGGGTAAACAATTCATTGTATTTACTTAATTTTTTGGATTATGGATTTTCTTGGAATGCTATCAGACCACCTAGAATTTCATTCCTGTTACTGAAATATGAAGGGGGCTTTATTTTTCTTTAATACTTTTATTTTGAAAAAAAAAATGGTTCAATCGACTTTAATAAAAACTAAATTTTAAAACTTCTATCTATGTCTAATAAAATAGCTATGGTTGTTTTTCTCTAGAAAAAATAAGGGATAGTTTACTCACGTCGATTTCTAATAAGTTATTCTAGGTTATCTCCACTATGGCAGAAGATACATGAAAACTTAGCACAGTAAAGATGTAGGCTACAGACAATTAAAATTAATATTTCCGACATGCACATTTCTTTATTAAATTAATAGGTATCAAAATAGAAACGAAATAAGTATAGATTCAATGCACATCATCAGAACTCACCTTGATTAAAATATGAATTATATTCTTTTGTTTCCCACAGAAATAAAATAAGGTAAATTGATGTAATAAAGAGCCAGTATGCTTTTGTTTAATCAGTTATAATTGCAATTATGATACGCAGAAAATAAGTTTTTTTTTTTTTTTTTTTAATTTATTGATTTCCGAGGTAAGCTCCAGATTCGTTCATTAAGTAGAGAACAAAGGTCTACTTTTTTAATCAGCTTTAAATCGTCCAGCATCAGCAGAATTATACAGATTTGTGATATCTTGACAATCGCACACTCACATAACAATACAAAAAAGATATGTCAAATCGGCCGGCTACCGGAATTGAACCAGGAACAACCAAAATGTGAGTCCAAGACGTTACCATCTCAGCTACCTCGCTCAATTTAATGATCTACTTTCATAAGCGTGTGAAGGAATAATGTTATTTGTCATAGTTAACTGTACTGCAATTTCCAAAGCTGTATATGAATACTGTAAAACAATATGTTGTCATGATAACTAATTTGCATTTGATAAATGCATTCTAATATATTACCATAAAATAGGCAATAAATTGGGCTTTACTCCGGTACCGGTCAACCGATTTTGTCCAGTATTAATAGGGTTCTTCCCATAGACGTTATAAATGCGTTTACCAAGTTTCATGAAAATCTGATAAAGCGTATTTAAGTTATTGCGTGTACAGACAGACGGACAGACATTTTCCCTTCCCCACACAATCTCATAAAGTACCATACTGGCACTTAATAAGAAAACTACATTTAATTTATTGTTGTAAAATGTAGAATACCTGTGTCATTAATCATAATGCATACACTAAAAAACCAATCCAAGCGAGATGGCAGAGGCAAAACGTCCTGGATTCAAATTTCAAATCTAGTGACAGACCAATTTGACTTGGGTTAATCATGGTTTCCTCTTTTGCACAGGCAAATGCTGGACTTGTTTACTTTCCATAACTCATCACCGCTATGTCACCCAATATCATAATTATTGTTTAAACTGACTATCAGTCAAGAAAGCTTCACTGAAAAATAGAAACAGATGCCCATGAATTAATCATTACAAGAGCCTACTGCTAAACCTAACACATGCTATGACCTCAATGCAGTTAAATCATGTAAATTCAGCTGAATAATAATAATAATAATAATACGATAGGTATTAAGAAGAAAGAAAGTAGTAGGCTTAAATATAAATTATTACTTTTCTTGAACAAACAAATTTTTTTTTAAAATAAAAATACTCAGATATTGTACTACGTAAGACCATAAAAATATCAACCTTAACATAGCAATAATTTAAGTGGGCCTAAGTTATACATTATATTGACTTTGTTTAATTTGCACTCTCTCTTTTATGGTTTATTTTCTTGACATAAATAAATAATACAAGCAATTATTTAATCGATTAATACATGTGATGCTACAAGAAGAAGTTAATATAAAAAATTCGGTAAGAACCCTAAATCTATTTGACTCAGAGTTGTACATTAATTTTTTAATGCTACCTACCGGTTTCTTTCTTCAATCTTAAAACTTCCAAAATTCAAATCTTAACACGTATTTGTGCAACATATTTTGTATAATTTATTTTAGACTAGTTCGGATGTGAAAATAAACCAATCGTTTTCTTTGAGGTATTAGGCTAAATATAAGAACTGCAAGAACGTAGAAGGCTGAAAAGATTTATGAGAAAACTGGATTCTTAATTTGCATGATGACATTGTTTTTATTTTTCCAATCGAGCAGAAAATAATCAACAGAAAGCATATCGTCTACTTATTTCATCACCATCACGAATACTGTCTTTTTTTTTTACCTATTTAATAGCATGTTCCAACACAATAAAATTGAAGGGTTTGTCTGTTTTTTGTATAGACTTCACACTCTCAGTAGGTAAATAAGATTTCCTTGAAAAATTCGTGTTTCTACTTACATCAAGCATCTGCTAGATAATGATTCTTTCATTTTCAATACAATGTAAGCCCTCATCAAGAAAAAATAGTGATCAATAAATAGATAAGTACCAATAAAAGGCATAATTATGCCTTAGATATGAAAGACAATATGCTGTACAGTCGGTCAAATAAAAAACGTCGGGCGGTATTTGATTAAGTATCACGAACGAGCATATGCGCATGTACAGGAAGACTTAAGGTTAGGTTCACACACGCCTCTTGTCTATCCATGTATTTTCTTGATTATTTAGTCAGTTTTGTTCCAAAACAAACATGTATAGAAGGCTGTGGCTATATGCCTCAAATCCGCCATATTCTTGGTTGCAAATTTTTATAATATTAATAATTAATAGATTCGCGAGGAATATGTTTATTCAAGGACCATTTTTTAAAGATTTTATTTTATAAAACCGGTACTTCTAGTGCAAATTCAATTACTTCCGTTCAACTTCTGCCACCAATCTAATAGTATCGAAATACGCCGGCCAGATCCACGATTCCTATGAAAACTTCCGGTCGCATTATAGTGAAGTACCCACCTCTTTAAGAAATATGGAACCTTCTCGCTGCTTCAGAGGCCGAAAAATGCAGGTCAATTACAACCCTAACTACACTTTCTCTCACTTTAGCATTTGTATGTGGTGATGACACAAAGCAAAATGAATTATGACAATACATTAAGTTGAATATCGTGTATTGCGCTTTCCGCGTTTTTCATTTTTCCCTAGGTGTTCATTTTTTCCCTCCTGTCGCATGGCCTCATATGTTCCGAAAATGACTTGTATTTTATGCTTTTTATAGGAAACTTGTGAACTAATGCGTTAAAACTTTAATTTTAACTGCATACGAGTCCCGACGTTTTTTATTTGACCGACTGTACATTCATATTTAAGTGTGCAAATTGCTATAGATACAGTGGGTAAAAATAGTGTACTCACCTCCTATGTTGCCGTTGCACTGTTCTGATGACTCCTGTATTGTATCCAACGGAGGATGGGGTGCACACTCGTTTCCATCTGGAAATAACGACTGAATTAAAATAGGCTAAATATATTTTCTATATTTAGATAGATTTCTGAAGGTGGAGAAAAGGTAGAATTCGAAAGCTTTGACACCTATAACACTGTATACCAGGGCACGAGATTATCGGTGGCCAGATCACCACTGGCACCCAGAAATCTGAGGATAGGCAACAAAGATTCAATTTTGAGAAATTACTGCCTTATTTTCTTTCATTTTAGTATTTTTATTTAAAAATTAAATTTAATATCAGATATTGCCACAGGGAGTCACTTTAGACATGAACAAGATGTCTGGAAATCTGTATTTACTCGGAAGCATTCGGAAATATTAGAAAGTTATCAATATAAATTTAATTTTCCAAGTGACTCTGATTGGTTTTGGTTTTCTTTGTTTTAGCCAATCGTTGATCTAGTTCCTCTAGTAGCAAACAATTTCCCTTATGAATGGTTGTAATTTGTTACATCCATTAAAATATCAGTTGCACTACTCCAAAATATTTAGTGTGTTTTAACAATTTGTTTAAAGCAATACTGATCTTATTTCGCTTCATAGTTAGCAATAGAATTCCTAATTTGGAGGTGTAATTGACTATGGAAGAGAAATCAATCAAATGCCGGAATGCATGAGCTTGTTTTCAACAATTGGTCTTTCTTTTCAAAGGCTTTATAGCTTTATTCATATGTTAACTTGAATGTAGTTCCAAATAGCTAATTCTAAGAATATCAGAATCATTGCTGGAATAATGCATGAGCAAAAATTTCTTTCAACAAGGCAAATCTGGTAATTTCTCATATGTCCAAGTTAGTGGACTCCTTACAGTATTTGAGGTTAAAAGGTACTATATATAATACCGATAATAATGGTAATAGTAAATATTAAAAATAATGGTAGACCTATACTGGGATCATGCACCAATATTATAGTATTTTGACTAATGTCAACTCCTTTTTAACAATGGCACATCAAGTAAGTTAAATGTTCATATTCAAAAATTTACTGTCTTAAAAACAAAAATAAATGACGGTGGAGGATATGGAAGTCCATAATAACTCATCAATCATAAAAATTCTAAACATAATAATTTACCTAATGATTTACTGACTGGTCGATAACTTGAGATGCTTAATGTGCAAGGATGCAAGATAACTGATTATGGACTGAAGGAATAACGTCATTGCTTGTTAGTGCAAGAGACTGTAACTACAGTAGAAGTGTCATCGTATGATCTTGCCAGCCTCTTTGTATGTTATTAAATTATATTGTTATACCCTGTGTGCTCAAAAGTTCAGAGTGAATGTGCCTCACCTTCAAACTATACTTTTTCTGATTTCCTCGATTCTGTTATCAACATCACACTACATATGTGTATGGCAAATAATTATTTTGGAAGACCCTCATAATAAACTATGACCACTCTTTAATTTAGAACAGTTAAATTTTTGTATGCTAAAGTTATCATACATCATATCATCTGGTATATTTGATAACCGAGATCATAAAGAATGCAAGGTCCCTGCATGTTTCCAATAAGTGCATCTATATGGAAAACACCATGGCAGATGTGAGCTAGCTAATCAGCCCCACTGGGTGTGTTGCCCCCTTATGCAAACTTCAATAAATTTTATGAACGATGCAATGATTAGTAGCCGCATACACAGTAGCACCTTCCATGTGTCATTATATATTCCAATACCTTTAGTCTATTGACTCATTGTTTTTTGTTTTCGTCATTATTATACAACCTATACTGTATACCTAATTCTCCCTCTTCTCCTATAGCTCAGTGTATACGGTATTTGAATCATACAAATTTCCTAATTCAATGCATGGGATTTTTAAAGAAGCAGTGAATATTGAAACAATAAATTACTATTTTTCTCTAGTTACATATAGTAAGTCACATAATATAGTGTTGCAGCGGTATTATTATTTAATTTAGTATTACTAGTGGTATATTTATTTAATTATAATATATTTTGCACTTTCTACTTACAAGAAAACTATAACTACCTGCTCTGTAAACTGTAGACCCTCACGTCCAAACAAAATAAATAAACAAAGTAAGATTCTGCTATTCATCACAGGTCTTTAAAGATTTAGCCAATGCTGTCATTCATCAAGAAGACAACCATGTTTCCAGAAGAACCATTGGGCTAGGATCATTGAAATAAGCTTAACATTTCATGAAACAAAACTGCCATTAAAATGACCACCTTAACAAGCATCCATGCAAAATCACAACAAAAATCAAACAACTCATTTGGTCATACTGAGTAACAAACAAATTTCCATACAAACAGATGAAATGCCAAACGGTCAAGTTAAAACAAGACCTTGCTATGCTCAGGCAACGAGCTATATTATCGAAAGTTACTTTCAAATTTGCTCACAGAATCTTTGTTCTATAGGGAGCTCATATACTGTAACAAACAAGGTACGATTTTCAAATGGAAGATTCCCAGATCGAGGCTGCAATATTGCCATGTAACATATGAATATCACTCCCAAGCTAGTGATATACCCACAGTGAGTGAGCAGTAATCGCTTGCAAATATTCCCAAAACAGCAACTCAATTGCTTCAATTGGAGATAAAGATGTAACAAAAATTAGTTGATTCTGATTGAAGAAGACAACAATATTTATTGCACCATGCAAATAACATTTTACTTTTGAATTCCGCTATGCAGTATTCCTCATTTGTATGCAATCAGTATTTGACGGCCCCTTGGGAGGTTGCTCTGTTATGTAATTGCTTGCAAACCAGAAATATTGTGAAGGACCACAATCATGCATCAAAAACTTTGAAATTAAATTTTCCCATAACATTTATCTTTAAATGCTCAGAACCCGTAATCTCAAAATCTCCATCACTAAGACAGTTTTTTTTTCATTTTTACTTCTACAAAACAGTAATTTTTTCATATTATAGGCTACATAATTTTTTATGTCCAACAGGATTTAACACCAAAGTAACAGTTATTTTTTCCACGGGTAGATTAGCTGCAATACATTGTATACTGGGCATAGATAATTAAAGTGCTTTTTACAAACTTTCATTAGGCCAGATATACATATCACAATGCACTCGACAACAATTATATGTGCTCCCCATATTGAGCTGTATTATCATGGATGCCACATAACAAAATGCAAATATCAAGCTAGATCTCTTTGAAAGAACACAGGAATATGTAATCCAGGACAACATGAAACAATCAATATGCAAATTAGTACGCTCTTCCTTTCATTCATTAAGCCAGATATGTTCCAGCCTTATTTTATAATTACTGGTAATGTTTTCTCTTTCTGCGGACTACAGACGTAGCCTGACTGATCTCTTGTATCAGTGCATCCGAATTTTAGGATTGAACTTGTACCCTTAACATCACTCACATTTTGGATTGTTTCAGATATTAAAGGTGTTATTACTGTATTTTACGGACCATAAGATGCTCCGGACAATAAGAAGCACCTTGATTTTAGCATGGAAATTTAAAGGAAAAGAAATTGAATGTGCTTCTAAACGAAACATTTTAAAGGGAATAATATACTTCATTACACAAGCAAATTATAGCCTTGTACAATGGAATCAGTGTAAATCACTGCGTTGTACGAAAATCTCTTCTGTACAGGTGGTGTCACATAAATTTTAACGACTGAACTGATTTCTCATGAAACACTGAAAATACTTTTACACCCTCTAACCCTCAATTCAGCAAACGTAAGTGTAACGGGACAAGCCTGTCTAGAGGTCATTGCATTCATTTAAACCATCCGGCGAAGACAACTCCTTTTGTATAAAAGACCTCAAATTCCTTTCTTTTCGCATTGTATACCTGGCTTCCAGCTATCCTCATTTTACGATTGTGACAGGTGCACTCATGTACACTCTGTGCTAAAATTTGTAACTGTCTTATTATTTACAACATCTTGTGTATAACTATGGTATACCGGCAATATTCACTATAATTTTAATTTTTTTTTAGTGTACTTCGGACCATTAAACGCACCCAACATTTATGGCTCTGTTTTCAAGGTAAAAAAGTGCTTCTTATGGTCTGTAAAATACGGATTTATAATTTTTTGAAGATCTAGAACAATGGAGGGGAAAAAATAGTTTTATGCTGCACCCTAGGCTCCTCTCTAATGAGGCCCGCCTGGGAAGGTGGGGTTTAGGGTCTCGTCACAGAAGAAATTCAATGTGAGACATAATAAACCTCGTGGTATTCAGTATATTGCTCCTAAACTAACATAAACGTTCCTAACCTAACAAAACGGCAGAGCTTGGCTGGGGTGCAGCATAAATCTATCTTTTGCCCAATGGGGGATAGTTCACACCAGTGGGATTATTTTCAATTAGTTCAAATATAGCCTATGCTGACCAATTTCTTCAGTTTCTTTTTCACCCCAAGATGAAAACTGTTTCCCTGAAAATATTCCATCATATCTTATTTTGATTTTTGCTTTATTTTTATAACTTATACACTGTATATAGTTTTTTCTCAATCTTGTATACCATTTATTTACTACTTTAGGTGTTAAATTAGATATAAATGAAAACTATAGCAGAGTCAGAGTACAAGGAATCTTATATCCGATAGGTTTGCCATTAAAAGTGGCTTGAAGCAAGAAGATGGGCCAGAAATATTCCCAGTGGGAAGGAACTTATAAAATGGGAATATTTCCTTGGCCAGGAAATATTCCCAAAAAGTAGAAATTTATAAAAATCCTTAGTTTTGAACATTTGAATGCTTATTAACAGTTCAGGTACCTTAGAATTAAATTATTTCAATAAAATTTGACATGTGAATCATCATAGGAAAGTATTTACCTTTAAAATAAAATGCCAAAACCTTTAAGATTTAACAATTTTTATATTAAACAAACACAAATTTAAATATAATATGTTTATTAGTAGGCCTACAAGGTCACAGATTTAACAAACGCAAATAGGCCTATTTCTAAAAATTGTTTGGGTTTGAATTGTTTATGATTACTACTGCAAATGTGTGTAGTTTTTAATACCTAGTTTGTTAATGTTCTTATAGACTTTCAAGAACCTGGGCATGTATTAATTATTAATTACCTCATTTGTGGAAACCCAGTAAAATGTTGTAAAATGTTTTATATGTAATTAATTTCTGTTCATTTTTTTGTATACTTTCATTAATTATATTTTAATCTTTGAACTTATAGCAGTTTTTTAGTTTTATTTTACCTAATCATGAGTAAATTTCAATGGCGTAGTGTAAGGGTAGACTTTGAGACTGAGTCTACCTAAATAATAAGTTATATGAAAATAAGTGGATTCATAAACAAAAGAATAAAGGCAGCATCAACCAAGCCATTAATCATTATAAACTGATTAGCAGTGTCATCAAAACATTTTTCGCTGCTGCATTTCCAAACTACTCCTGCTTTTATGCATCAACTTGTTGTGCCACGTGCTTAGGCAGCATCGAAATCTCATGATGCGGCAGTAAAGATGAGCTGAGACTGAGCGATGGTTCAGCCAGTCGAGTCTCATCAAGTGCAAGTTATATGACTTCTCCCACTAAACGTTAACCTACTCGTTGCGAAGAGAGGCCAATTTGTTTTGCAAGAGTGGCATAAAGTCACCACCAAAGAGACTGGAGAGATTTTTGAGAACGCTAGTCTCTTCAACTTATGACGACTCAAGAGAGGAACGTGCTGCCAGGAAAACTGGTGCATCTGCGTGAACGCTATGGAGCTCGTACTCTCAGAAAACAGTGTGCCTGCACAAATACTATGGAGCTGTTGCTGCACAGGATTAACAAATTCCTGCTCCTCTGTCCTGACAAGCAGAACATGACATCACATCCAAAGTATTCGTTTGACAGCAGAAAAAGAAAATACCGTCAGAGTAAAAGTGATAAAAACAAAGTAGGCCTATGCCGATAATAATATTCCATGCCCAATATGAACAAAAGGGTAAAAGCCAACTTCTAAGCTTGATTTAGGCGTTTTTCTAAAATTGAATCTTGTACTTTATGGTTTAAGCTATGTAACTTAGTTTAGTTTAAAATCCAAATCCACTAAAATTTGATAATTTATTAATAATGATTGTGATACTAATACTAATACTACTACTAGCCGACTAGTAGTAGTAGTAGTAGTAGTAGTAGTAACAGTAGTAGTAGTAATAGTGGTACTAATAATAGTATACTTAGCCTATATGGGTGATTCTTCAAATACGGGAAAATTTGTGATCCGGAGTGATATTTCCCTTCAAATTCAACTTTAAAAAAAAATTAAAATAAAAGTTTGTTTCTACTACTTCCATACTACAACTAACACTTTGAAATGTCACTAACTTTAAATTCTGATATTCCAAAATCAACTTGAATTCAATGAAATGTCATCCACATGCCCTGTCCCAAACCTCGGTTTTGTATATTCTAATGCATTTTTCCACAAAACAAAATGTTATTTCCTTTTCAACTTTTTTCCTGTCAATGAGTATGAATGTGTGAAGAATATTAACCCCTAAAAAATAAAATGAAATAAAATTGTCACCCCACCTAATGAACATAAAGAATGTCCCAAGGGTTTTTGGTCATCCACATGGCTGAAAAGAATGGAATTTTTTCTGCAGAAATGAGAAATTTGTATAACTGGCAACAGTGTTAGAAAGCCAACAAGGCAGCTTGTTGTTGAATTGTAAGATTGAATTTTGCTTACTTACAAACAGTTTGGGATTAACAAAGGACTTTGCATCATTTTCAAGGAAAGCGTTTTTATTCCCCGTCATTAACATGGCTTCTAGAAAGTAGGCAGAAAGTGAATATTAATTAATTTTGATTATGCACTATGATAACCCTTCCAATTCAAAGTACTGAAGTACTGAAGTTGAGCTTACAGAGGTTTAGGAATGGCTTGCTGAGACCACTTAAGCTCCTTTTTTGTCATCCACATGCCTGATTTTTGTGTCATCCACATGCCTCATGAAGGGGTATGTGGATGACTCTCAAGTCATGTAGATGATAAATGTAGGATACTATTGTGTTTGCGGTGTCTGTGACCTGTACTTAAGATCTTAAAACTGATTAAATGAATTTCTGCTTGATTCCCCCTCCCCCAAAACCATAAAAACACAGTCTCGTTAAAATTACATTAATTCCAGAGTATGCACACAAATTTGCAAATTTGGTGCAAAATCAACTGAAGTATGCTGAGAAAAATATGAAATCACATAAAGAAAAGCAGATTGTTGCCAAAGTTAGTCATTAATGTGGCCTTCTGCCATCCACATGTACACGGATGTCATTCACATGGCTTTAAAAAATTAAAGAAATTAAAATAAATTAAAATATAAACATTTAAGCTCTGCTGGTGTCATATTATAATCAAGTAACCCCTGAAGTATTTTAGTAATTTTTTTTAGATTATTTAAACAAAGTAAATAAAATTGGATTTCACACACACCAAATTCTCCCGTATTTGAAGAATCACCCATATAGGTAGGCCTATATACAAAATCAAATCTATGTGCATAATATTAACATTATTTTATTATTTCAAACAGTATTACCATGGGAATTTGTGTATCATTTGAACAGTTAAAAATTCATATTTTAAAATCCAGTTTACCCAGAACCCAAGATCAAGCTACGCATGTAACAAATAGTTATCTTTGAGTTATCTTGCTCGTAAATAATAAATTCCCATGAATTTCTGAATTTTGGGAATATTTCCGGGAACATTCCCTGGGAATTTTACATCATTACGTGCAATGCAAGAGAAATACATGATCGTCGAGTCAATGACATCTATGAAGAGCGTAGAGAGCATTTGGAGGCAAATTGAATAAGAATTTCTCAAGCGTGATCAATTATGACTCCGGAACAACAGATACAGTCAAGTTCGACTCGCTCAGTTGGAGATAACGTACAAAATAATTTGGAACATCGTTGGAAGTGTGTGGAATAAACCTTGAATTGTCATGTTTTTCCCATGGGCAGTTGTAAGTGGCGTGCTCGAGAGTAGGGTAAACCATCGGCGCTATTCGTTTTCTCTCCGAACAGAAAGACAAAAAATATAATTCATCACCAAGCGTTGCGATGAACGCATTACTTCATTGTTGTAAATGTTTGTAATATTCTAATATGGGTGCTTGACAACCTGGTCTCAACATTAAATCCTAATTAAAATAATCTATCTATGTTCTATCTACATCTATTTTTGTATAAATTGACAGGACGATTGTCGGGTCAGATAGTCTGAAACTAAATCCCATTTGCAGCGCAATTGGTGTTATGACTTAGAACATCCCTTCGAGCCAGTGGGGAAAATTTTACAAAGTTAGACAAGTACCAGTAGTTTTAATTTTCCAACTAAAGCTCTGCATGGAAATATTCTTAGGTTTTGCAGATGATCTTTGAACCCAAAGCATTCTTAGAAGGATTAACTTATCATAATTTCAGTCCATCATCTCTTTAGAGAAATCCTTTGATAACAGTTATATGATAAAGTAAAGATTGTGATTATCATACCTTTATCCACAAGTATTTTGTATTTGAATTTATTTGCTGTACTGTATAATGTTGTGACATTTCTTTGCAGCATTGATAATTACAATTATCTTTTCACATTGGTAACAGACGTGCATATGAAGTAAATTAAAATTACACAATAAAATAAACTTGCTATCAGAGTATAATCGCAGAGTATAATCGGCTTAGCTTCTAGCTATAGGCCAATCTCTCTTGTACCAAGCTTTGCAAAAATTTTTGAAACTGTAATATATCACCAACTTAGTGACTATTTTGAGGAACATGGTATATTAAATGAAGCACAGTTTGGTTTTAGGAAAAATAAATCCACGGTTGATGCCATAGTAACCTTGGTCAATAATATTAATCAAGTGTTTGAGGATAAAGGCCTTGCTCAGGCTACCTTTTGTGACCTGAGCAAAGCCTTTGATTGCGTTGAACACGATGCACTATTAAAAAAACTTGATTTTTATGGAATTGGGGGTACAGCCCTGAAACTTCTTAAGTCTTACTTGGAAAACCGTAGACAAATAGTTAGTGTGGGTAAAGAAAACTCGAACATTGCACAAGTCAAGGTGGGAGTCCCACAAGGATCAGTTCTAGGTCCATTCTTGTTCCTTGTCATGATTAACGATTTACCATCTCATGTTGTAGGGTCACGTACACTCTTATATGCAGACGACACAACGTTCATCAACTCGTGTAATGATCTTAGTAACCTTAAATCTGTTAGTGACACAACAATAACACAGGCATCTTATTGGTTTGAGGCTAATGGGTTTCTACTTAATGAAAACAAGACTCAGCAATTATACTTTAACTTACGGGAAACGTTACCTGACGATGATCCAGTTAGTGTCAAATTCTTGGGTATTCACATTGATTCAAAACTATCTTGGGACCCACATATAAATTACATTAGTGGTAAATTATCCAGGGTGATCTTTTTATTAAGAAGCCTGAGAAACCATGTACCGGATAATTATGTTAGGTCATCATATTTCTCATTTTTTCAAAGTATTATCGTATATGGAATCATTTTATGGGGAAATTCCACACATGTCAGAGATATTTTACTTCTACAGAAGAAGGCCATCAGGGCTATAACAGGATCTTCCTATAGAGCTCACTGCAGGCCACTATTTACAAAATTAAGAATTATGACAGTCACTAACTTATACATTTACTATGTATTAATCTACACAAAAAACAAGCATGCTGATTTAATATGTAGAAACAATATGCATCCTTACAATACCAGAATTAGCAGCCACATTTATATACCACATTACAGACTCACTAAATCACTGAACAGTTATGAGGTTATCGGACTGAAACTTTATAATAAACTACCCTCCTCAATGTGGAACTTAGCATTACCGAGATTTAAACCAAAGTTATATGACTGGCTGATTGACAGACCTTTTTATGCATTAAGTGAATTCTTTGAATGTGACATTATAATGTAATTACAAATCTTATGTCAACTTCACATTTATAATATATGGTCATTGTAGTAGTTTCTTTGATATCTTAGTTGTTTGAAATAATTTTAATTTATAACGATAGCCTGTTTAATAATAATAGCCAAACTTAGCTCTTTGCATTATGATTGTGTACTGTGTGTATATACTTGCCTAATTATATTAAACATTGACAGTTACAGTGTAATACAACAAAAGTAGGCTCCATAAACTTATAAGCAAATTTACTATATTCTACTTATTTTTCCTTAAACTACAATTTATTTTATTATAATCTATGTATAATGTATCCTAGTGTGAGTGTGAGTGTGAGTGAGATGACAATGTCCATTATATGATTCTTTTATATTATGCATAACACTGTATATACAATTTGTACTTTTAATCTTCTAATTTAATGTAATCTTGACTTTGTCTATTGCTGTATGGCCTAAAGACAATAAAATTTATATTATTATTATTATTATTATTATTATTATTATTATGCCGAGGTGCGTATGACGGTACAAAAGTCCATTAAATCACTGATGCTTTGAAAATAATTTTTAAAATGCGCTATTATAACACGTTCATTGAACTTCCCGCCTACAAAGGCAAGACTTCCTTACGTGCACATTACTGCTACCTGTTGCATGCTTGTAGAACTAATGTAACATCTGTGGTAGAGATGGGAATCTGTTACTTTTTTTGGAACAGTTACGTTACTGTTACAGTTACACGAAAGTAACTGTTATTTATAACCGTTACCTGTTACTTTTCTTGTATATTACGTAGTTAATCGTCAGATCACTTCCCACTTGTAGGGGAATGCCCTTTATCTCCCCCCCCCACAACGGTTATGGACGTAGCCAAGGCTGGGGCTCTAGGGAGGGACCCCCGAAATAAAAAACAGTTGTAAAATTAAGCTTTCAATTAGGGATGATAATCGATAGCTAAAATATCGAGGTTAAAATCGGAGATAACCATCGATATGACGATAATATCGGCCTGAAAACATCGATGTATTTAGACAAAAAACATCGATGTATATTTAAAAAGGGCCATGGTATCAGAAAATTAGGCAAAATTCATAAATAAACAGAAGAATTTCCATGAAAGCAATCGATGTAAAAAATCAATGTTTTGGGAAATTAAGCTCCTGTAAATAAAATTATATCGTAGAACCAAGGTAGCCTATTAATCTTCTTTTTGTTACAAAAACATCCATGTCGGGGAGAAACATCGATGTAGCAAAAACATCAGTTGTTTTCCATCGATGTAAAAAACATCGATTATCGTCATGAAAATAAACTTTTTGGAATTTTCCTGTGGTTTACAGCCTAAAAAATATAAGTATACAAAATTTCTAGTTTCTAGCTCATGTGGAAGTGGGCAAGCATTCATGTCAGTGAGCGAGCCCTTTTTTCGGAGGTTTTTAGGGCTAAAAATATAAAAACTACTTTTTGGCATTTTCCTGTGGTTTACAGCCTAAAAGTTATATGTGTACCAAATTTAAAGTTTCTAGCTGTAATGTCAGTGAGCGAGCCCTTTTTCGGGGATTATAGTGCTAAAAATTTAAAAAAAATACTTTTTTTGGAATTTTCCTATGGTTTACAGCCTAAAAGCAATGTGTGTACCAAATTTAAAGTTTCTAGCTCATCTGGAAGTGGGCAAACAGTAATGTCAGTGAGCGAGCCCTTTTTCGGGGGTTATAGGGCTAAACATTTTTAAAAATTACTTTTTTTTGGAATTTTCCTATGGTTTACAGCCTAAAAGCTACATGTGTACCAAATTTCAATTTTCTAGCTCTTCTGAAAGTGGGCAAACAGTAATGTCAGTGAGCGAGCCCTTTTTCGGGAGTTTTTAGAGCTAAAAATTAAAAAAAACACTTTTTGGAATTTTCCTGTGGTTTACAGCCTAATAGCTATATGTGTACCAAATTTCAAGTTTCTAGCTCATCTCGAAGTGAGCGAGCCCTTTTTCCGAGGTTTTTAGGGCTAAAAATTAAAAAAAAAAATACTTTTTGGAATTCGCCTGTGGTTTAGAGCCTAAAAGCTATATGTGTACCAAATTGAAAGTTTCTAGCTCATCTGGATGTGGGCAAACGTTAATGTGAGTGAGCGAGCCCTTACTCGGGGGTTTTTGGGCTAGAAATTAAAAAAAAAAACGTTTTGGAATTTTCCTGTGGTTTACAGCCTAAAAGCTATATGTGTACCAAATTTCAAGTTTCTAGCTCATCTGGAAGTGGGCAAACATTAATATCAGTGAGTCAGTCAGTCAGCCGTGTAGCTTTATATTATAGGGATTTTATTATTAGTAGTAAAATTATCAATATTATTTCGAATAATTTACTACAGTTATTGAATTCACATTTCATGCTATATACCCACATTCTAAGTTTAAATTGTCCAGTAAAGGCAATATCGTATTTTGACAAATTTTTAAGTGGTATGTAAAGCAAGAAATATATATGAGATCAGACAGCATGAATTCTATGCATGAACTCTTGACGCCCATTAATAATTAAAAAAATAACTTTTTAATTTTTTTTATTTTTTTTTATTCTTATTTTTATGTAATTTTTATTTTTTAATATTTTTATTTTTTAATATTTTTATTTTTTGTTTTTTTATTATTTTAATTTTTTATTTTTTTAATTATTTTTGTTTTAATTAAGAAAATAACTTTTTAATTTTTTTATTCTTTATTTATTTTTTATTCTTTTTTTTGAAATTTTAATTTTTTAATATTTTTATTTTTTAATATTTTTATTTTTATTTTTTGTTTTTTTATTATTTTAATTTTTTATTATTTTTTATTTTTTAATTATTTTTGTTTTTCAAATATTGGAAGTAACAGATGTAACGGAACGAGGCGAAAGTCACGGATAAAACACTTGTAACAGAAATATTAGAATTAACTGTAACAGGTCAGAGTAACTGGAGCAGGTGGAAATAACAGTAACGGGTCCAAATAACTGGAGCAGGTGGAAATAACAGTAACGGGTCCAAATAACTGGAGCAGGCGAGAGTATCAGTAACAGGTCAGAGTAACTGGAGCAGGTGGAAATAACAGTAACGGGTCCAAATAACTGGAGCAGGCGAGAGTATCAGTAACAGGTCAGATTAACTGGAGCAGGTGGAAATAACAGTAACGGGTCCGTGTAACTGGAGCAGGTGAAAATAATGTAACGGGTGTAACTCTCGACACGTTACTTTGTTCCAGACCAGTTACATTCGCTCGACACCGACAAATTTCTCAACGCAACTAATAATAACAATAATAATAAGTAAATAAATAAAATAAAAATAAAAATAAAAATAAAAGTATTAAAAAAACCCTGAGAAAAAGGAGAGCTGCTGAGAAATTTGGAGAAACTATACAGAATTCTTATATATTTATATATATTTACACGCTAGCGGCCGTAATTTTGAAGATATTTGAACCAAATTTTATTATGTTATTTCTAGGCCCAATAGTTAATGAGCAAAATTAGCCCAAGGGGGGTCGTGGGAGGGGGTTAAATTTTGAAAAAATTATATCTCGGCCCCTATGAAGTATAGAGAGAAACTTTGTTGGAATAAATTAGAGTACTCCCTATGGAGTTCACAGTGACAGTAACGATTCGGGGGTTTTAGGGGTACGAGTAGGGGTGGGGGATGGAAATTCGAAATTTTTGAAACCACGTCTTGTGGGGTATCGTTGAAAAGCTCTTGATGAGTACTCTACAAATCAATACCTAGTTTCTCGATAGCTCTCATATAAGGCAAGATTTGAATGTTTTAAACAAGTGCTCTTTCCTCTTTTTTGCAGTTATTATTGCGGGTTTATCATGCCAAGGCTAATGAAGAAGAGAACTGCGCAGTGACAATAAATTAAACCAAAAGTACTTCGAAATCTACCTCAGCCTGTAGGCCTGCCTAAAGGGATTTTATTTCACTTCACACAAATGCAATTAATAGGAAATGATCAATCCCCGCCATTTCATGCAGATGTCTAAACTTAAATAGATGAATTTTCGCTTCTCATTGCAATGATTGCTCGATGGCGTAGTGGGTAAGATGAAGGTTGAATAGTAGGAAAGGGTAAAGAAGTGGTGAAGGGGGGGAGTCAGAATTTCCAATACTGTTAGTTGTTCCACCATTCACATCTAGATGTCTGGAGTGGGAAGAGCTAAAGGGACGACCTGATTTTCCCTCGTTTTTTAATAAAAAAAATCCCGGGGGAGGACCCCCATTTTTTGGATTTCCAAATAATAGCAAACTTTCGTCTGTGTCGGTCCCTCCTTTCAGTATTTTCTGGTTCCGCCTTTGGTTGAGACGAAAATAAGCTATCCTAGGAGGAGCTTTGGTAACCGTTACTTTTGATTTTTTGTAACAGGTCGTTACCGTTACATACATGTAACAGTTACAAAGTAACAGTTACAAGAAATATTCCCCATCTCTAATCTGTGGGATAGGCCTACAAAACTTTGAAACTTCAGTCAGTTGCAAATATGACAGATTATTACAATTAGACACTTTATGAGTAGCGAACTACTTTATAACGAAACCTAAACTTTAATCACACAAGTGTGGGCTGGTTTTTAGATATCTTAACCGCAGAAACACTTTAGCGACCTAAATTAAAAGTTTCTTGACATCAATGTGACACCACGACTTGCTCCCAATTTTTTTCTTAAAACGGCCGCATTCTTTAACCAGTGAATAAAAGCAACTGGTTAAATTAAAAATTTTACTTACCCTTTTCTTCGTTTAACTCATCGGACGGAGTTACCGGATCGGAATTACTTTTATGATGTTGAAAAGTTGTCACGCTGACCACTAATGTATCACTCGTTTCGGCCATTTTTAGTTTACACGAAAACTTCCTAATTTGGAACAAAACTTTGCTCGGTTTCAGCGAAGAAACACGAGCGCTGGGCGGATCCGACAGATCAATGCTTCCGCCATCTAGTAACAGTAATCTAAAACAAAGTTTGAATGCCATTGCCACCATAAACAATTTAAAGCTGTGTGAAATACCATACAGATGACAAAGTCAAAGTGTTATCATTAGACACTTATATATTCTATTAAGATACAAAATTATATTGTATAATTTGGATACTTTGATGATAAATAGTATTGCGACGTTCATACCGGTATGCAATAGAATTATGTTTCCTAACCTGTATTGTCGACTGCTATCGAAAACGAGAATCGAACAGTTTGGGGCAGTATCGCAAAAGGCGTGATTGTGGAAAATGGTTTTACAGTCAGTTGTACGACTGATTTACCATAATACGATGCAGACAAAATGATTAATTTTTAATGTTTTATGTAGTGATCTGATTTTATTGTGCAGTAAATAATAATGTGGGTTAAACCTCAAGAAGTTCTATTGGCAAACGCTTTATGGTATGGTTAAGCACCTGTTTACGTTATTTCCAATTCGCTAGTTCCATGTCAGCTGATTGTCAGTGACAATCTTATTGTTTGAGGAAATAAGCGTGAATACTCTATGCTCTAAGATTACCTTACCCATTTTATAAGGAATCCATGTAAGTTCACTGTA
The DNA here is from genome assembly GCA_964059195.1 of Ectobius pallidus. Taxonomy (NCBI): domain Eukaryota; kingdom Metazoa; phylum Arthropoda; class Insecta; order Blattodea; family Ectobiidae; genus Ectobius; species Ectobius pallidus. The sequence goes on from CAXKWD010000004.1 coordinate 61,872,662, forward strand.
TTGCATGTTTCAGGGTGACTGAACAATACAACCAGTTCTTTGTTCTTCAGAGGCGAAAAGGTCATGGGAAAACAAAGGGGTTATCTTCGCTTCTTGTTGGTACCTTAGACAGCGTATTTGACACTAAACCTCCTCCATTTAGAATATTACATCAAACACCCACGTCAGAAGTTTATTACTGTAAGTAGGCATCAACAGTTGTAGATGTAGATATCTCGTCCTGTAGATCCTGTGTTGAGCGGGGCTCAAGGATATAGAACACGTCAGATCAAAAAATTACATGCATGTTATAACAATAATATAGGCCTACAGAATCTGCAAGCTGCCAAATTTATCCAAGCTGGAAATATTCCTTCAAATTGTAGAAGGTGTGAGTTATTAAGAATTCCTTGACAGCTGTTTTGAAAGGTTTGTTCTTTCTTTGAATACATAATAATTTAATGTTGTTTGGAAGCTTGTTATATATCTGTACTGCAGAATAATAAGCACCCTTCTGAAAGAGTTTTAACGAGTTATTTGGTCTGTGTAGATCATTCATGTTTCTGGTAGTACGTCCATGTACACTAAAATTAGTTTGAAATTTATCAATATTATTCACTACAAAACACATAACAGAGTATATATACTCCCCTGTAAGAGTGAGGACTCTTAATTTTTCAAACAGTGGTTTACAAGATTCCCTTTTTTTCTTTCCACATATTATTCTTATTGCCCGCTTTTGAAATCTAAATATTTTCTCCCTATGGGTAGAGTTGCCCCAGAAAATGATCCCGTACCTCATTACCGAGTGAAAATATGCAAAATATACCATAAGTAATGCATCCTGTTTTAAAATATTATTCAAAATTCTTAAAGCAAAGCACGCTGAACTCAGTTTTGGACTTATCATTTCTATGTGTGTCTTCCAGTCAAGATTTTGGTCAATTTGCAGTCCTAAAAATTTTACATTGCTAATTTCTTGTATGATTTGTGTTCCATAATTAATTTCAAGATTTGAGATACATCTGTTTTTTGTCCTAAATTGTATAAAATGGGTCTTATCAATATTAAGTGTCATTTTATTAGCTAGAAACCATGTGTTTAACTCGTGAAAAGCCTTTGTAGCTATTCTTGATAAATGTTCTTGTGACGTTCCTGTTACAAGTAGGCCTACACTAGTATCATCTGCGAAGAGCAATGCCTTTGATTCGTCACTTAAGTTATAGGGCAAGTCATTAATGAAAATTAAAAAGAGCAAAGGTCCCAGTATTGATCCCTGAGGTACCCCATTCTTAACAACCCCTAGGTTAGATTCATTTCCATTTATTATTACCTTTTGAGTTCTATCAGAAAGATATGATTTGAACCACTTAAGTGTTAAATTATCCAACCCATAATGATCCAATTTTTGAAGTAATATTTCATTATTTATACAGTCAAACGCTTTAGCTAAGTCACAGAAAATTCCCAGAGCATATTTCTTTTTATCTAACGCTTCCAGTATTTCTGTAGTAAGTTGAAATGTAGCATTCTCAGTGGACATGCCACTTCTAAATCCAAACTGAGATGAAGTAAGAATGTCATTCAAATTAAGATAGTGTATTATGTGATTGTACATGACTTTTGCAAAAACTTTTGAAAATGAGGTTAAGAGCGATATAGGTCTGTAATTTGATGGTAGATTTTTGTCACCTTTTTTAAAGAGGGGCTTAACAATAGCATGCTTCAGTCTTTCTGGAAATATTCCATTTTCTAATGAACAATTGCATATGTGACTAAGAGGTTTACTGAGTTCCGATGAGCAGCTTTTTAATAACTTATTACTTATCTCATCCCATCCAGACGAGCTTTTACTTTTGAGAGACTTGATTATATTTTCAATTTCTATGTGGGAAGTCAGGTTCAATTGAAATCTATGGTTCCCAACTGTAGATTTTGTTAGTAGGTCTACTGCCTTAATGCTAATATTATTTATAGGAATACATTTCTCTGCAATATTTATAAAGTGACTATTAAAAGCATTTGTAATGTCTGATAAATTATCTAGTTTTATGTCTTGGTATATTAATGATGTACAATCATTGTTTCCCTTTGTTCTCCCCGTTTCGTTTTTTATTATATTCCATACAGTCTTAACTTTATTATTTGATTTATTAATTACTTGTGAAGAATGCCTACTCTTTGCTTCTTTGATTACTTTCTTCAGTATGTTGCAATACTTTTTATAGTATTCCTTTTGAGTTTGGTTGTTACTGGTTCTATATTTTAGGTAGAGCTCTCTTTTGTTCGCACAAGATATTTTAATACCAGTAGTTAACCATGTGTTATTCCTTGAATTAGGTAAATTAGCAGTTTTCTTTTTTGGAAAATTTGCCTCAAAATGTCGTGACACTATGTTTAGGAATTCACTTAATTTACTATCTACTTTGTCATAGGATAACATAGATTCCCAGTTTTCATTCGCAAGATCTTGTTTGAAATTTAAGATTGAATCGTCATTCATTACTCTAGTCATATTACTATGAGCATGTTTACTGTTCGAATTTACTTTAATATTGTTCAGCACTAACATTTGTGCATCATGATCTGATAATCCATTTAATATTCGAAGTACTTTAAAATTAAAATGTTTTTCTATATCTATGAATATATTATCTATTGTTGTTTGAGAGTCATTCTGAATTCTCGTTGGAAAGTTTACTATGAAATCTAGATTATAGCTACCCAATAAAGAAATCAGTCTGATCTTCTTCTCACTATCAATTGAGAAATCTACATTAAAGTCCCCACACAGTATAATATTTACGTTAGTAGGCTACTATACAGTGAATTAAGAACCCTTTCTAACTGATTTACAAAATAATTGAAATTACCTGATGGTGCCCTGTAAATGGTTATTATTACAAATGTATCATTGTCAAAATCCAATCTGGCTGAACAACATTCAAAATCCTGTTCTTTACAGAAGGAACTTGTGTCTATATCACTGAAATGTAAGTTTCTTTTGATAAATATACTCACACCTCCACATTTTATGGAATGTCTACAAAATTTTGAACAGTTAAGCAGTATAAGTCACAATACTTCATTGTATGAAAATAGCACAATGTAGGCTACAATTGTACCAAACTATATAACAAGCTTCCAGAAGCATTGAAAGAAATTGACTACCCAAAAAAATTTAAGAAAGCTGTAGAAAACTTTCTACTAGAAAAATGTTTTCATGGTGTGAATGAATTTCTAGAAGATTAAGAAATATAGTAAATCTAGAACATTTAGTAAATTACCACTTTCCCAGACTATCATTCCATCTAAGCTTGACAATTGTAAATTCTATTTTTATTTAATTTTACCATGCCTTAATTTAATTTGTATTTTACTTTTTAACCATGCATGTGGATACCTCAGAATAACCTGATAAATCTAGTAAATTTTGTAAATACTAATCATCTAGAAATATTATTATTGTATAGTTGGTATGTTAGTGAAATTTTATGGTATCTTATAATTAGGGATGGGTCCTCGATACTTTCGATACCTCGATACTCTCGATACTTGCATGGTATCGGCATCGAACGATACTTCAGAAAACTAGCTCGATACTTTTTCGATACTTTTGTAATTCTGCAATTAAGTGAGAATGCTAGTATTTTTTAACAAAACTTGTAAGTGGACTGTTTAAAAAAACTAATTTTAGTTTTAATGTAGAGTTTAAAAATAATTATACTCTACTGATGATATTAAATTTTGTCTCATTAAATATGCAGACTTAATTAATTTAGTCGGTATTACACAGTTCTCTCAAATGTTAATTTTTAATATACTTATTTATTGAAACTGGAAATGTTGAAGGTATCGAGTATCGAGGAAAAAATCATGTATCGGTATCGAGTATCGAGAAAATCTGGTATCGACCCATCCCTACTTATAATGTATTATTGTATCTTATAATCTATCTAATTAATGTATGTATTAACATGTCATAAATGTATTAATGTATGTTATGCACTAATGTATGTTAATGCTTAATGTCCCATAGCATGTATTTGCTCAGAGGACTAAGCAATTAAACAATTAAACAGCATGTTAATTGACAAATCATTTAATCAGAGTATTCTAATAAATTTTTTTGTACATGTAGGGTTCTTGGGTCTACGAAGGGAAAAATCGTCTCTCTTTAGTATATTTTACAGGGCGTCAGTCAATGTTCATCAAGGAGGCAGTGAAACGTCGTTGCAACAAAACAAATGGAATTACACCATGTAGCCAACAGTTGGCAAACACTATGGCAAAAGATAGATTTAGGTCATGCACCAGCAAAGCTCTGCTCGCTTCCCATGGCTTCCGAGCCAGTGCGTGTGCCACTGCCTAGAGGTCATATTGTACAGCGAAAAGTTTTAGACTTGAATGGTATGCCATCCACAAGATTACTTAATTAATGCAGCGAAACGACCCTTGCACCAAAACAGCTCTTTTCAGAGCCACATAATATTTCACGATTATAATAAATGACCTCTGCACAAAAACGACTATTTCTTAAAGCCTATGTATTAAAGCTCTCTAAACTTAAATAGATGAATTTTCCCTTCCCTGTTCAGCAATCATGGCATAGTGGTTAAGACTGCTAGGGTGCTAGTGGTCCCACATTCATATACCGGTCGATCCAAAATTTATGGTTAGGAATAGGTCCCAAATAGGAAGGTATGGCAAGGAGAAAGTGAGCAAAAGGGAGGAAAAGGTAGAGAAGAAGAGAATAAAGGAGAAATAAATTATTTAATTTTTTTCCCAGTTTCACCTTTTTAACAATAGATGGCACTGGCAGTAGTGAGACATCTAGTAGGCGACACTTGAAACCCTAAATCCCTCCTTCCCAGGCAGATCCTGTTGGTGAGTTGGTGGGAGGAGCCTTGTGCGCCACCTAAAACTATTTTTTTTCCAGCACTATAAATTCTAGCACACATGACTTTCCCCTAAGCGTAACACTCACATGGCAGTCTTTATCCTAATAGGCTATATTGCTCTTACAATATTTTCCTCGTGCATACTTCTAGATTCTAACACACTTAGCTAAAAAAGGCTATGTTGTTGTTTGATTGTTGTTTGTACCTCAGGGTGAAATAAGGATATAGAATCATAGTAATAACAATAATAAGGCAAAAAACAGATTTATGCTGTGCACCAGCCAATCTCCGCCCGCCAGTTGCTTCCCCTAGCTACTGAGCCTTGCGCGTGCACCTCACTATTGTACCATTGGCTTCCTCCGGAAGCCATGATTGTACCCTTCATCATATACACATAAAAATATATACAAAACCACAGTGTTAGGAATATTACCCTGCCACCATATAAAAAGTACACAAAATAAAATAAAATATTTCGTAAATGACCCTTGCACCTTCTCATGTACTATAATGCTCTCTAAACTTAAACATGTGAATTCTCCCTTCACCGCTCAGCAATCGCTTGTGGTATAGTGGTTTAAGGCTACTGGTTACGGTCCTAGTAATCACAAGTTCGAATCCCGGTCGATCCAAAATTTACTGTTAGGAATAGGTCCCAGATAGGTAGGAAGGGCAAGGAGAAGATGAGAGAAAGGGAGGAAGAGAGAGGAAAAGAAGGATAAAAAGGGAATAAAGAAAAAATAAATTTTTCCCAGTTTCACCTTCTGCATTACTAGCATGTAATTACTAGCATTACTAGCCATGTGAGTGTTTATAACTTGAGGATCACAAGCAAGAAACTGTAAAAAAAATAGAGTAGGCCTAGGGAAAGCCATGTGTTTTTCACGGTAGAATGACAGGCAAGAAAAGTGAAAAAAAAAATATAAGTTAAAGTAGAGGAGACATTCGAAACCCTAAACCCCTCCTTCCCAGGCGGATCCCATTAGAGTGTTGGTGAGAGGAGCCTAGTGCATGGCATAAAACTATTTTTTCCCAATAATATTAATAATAATAATGGCAGTTTTTATAACAATAACTAATTGTACCCCTCTGAGCCGCAGGGAAGAAAAGAGAAACGATCGGCGCAAGGGTATAATTTCCCGTCATATTCAATGTGAGACATAATAAACCCCGTGCTATTCAGTATATTGCTCCTAAACTAATACAAATGTTCCTAACCTAACATAACCTGTCACTGATCTAGAATTTGCCTGTCACTACTTCTAGAAGCCTTATTACCCTTCCACACCTTTCGTAAAACATCGTTAAATGGCACGACCGCGCTATGCAGAATACTGCTGCTAAACTAACATGACTGTTCCTAACCTAACATAACCTGTCACGGACCTAGAATTCTTAATGCAGAAGCTTTTTTACCTCCACATCTTTCATAAAACATCGCTACAACAGTCGTTTATCTTCCAAATTCAATCGGCATGTAATCATGGTTGTAATATTGGCGACATTGTAGACTTGGTCCCACTCGGTACGGCCCGGTTATGGCGGCAGTCACGTTATTCTCAAGTTTAGCCAAAATTATAAATAAGTACACAGAGAAAGCCGTGTGAGTGTTTATAACTTGAGGATCACAGGCGAGAAAATTGTGAAGAAAATATAGAGTAGAGAAAGCCATGTGAGTGTTTATAACTTGAGGATCACAAGCAAGAAACTGTAAAAGAAATAGAGTAGAGAAAGCCATGTGTTTATCACGGTAGAATGACAGGCAAGAAAAGTGAAAAAAAATACATAAGTTAAAGTAGAGAAAGCTGTGTGTTTATAATACTAAGACTAAGGCAAGATAATAGTAAAAATATAGTATTAGGTAGAGAAAGATGTAAATGCTAGAATGTATTCTCACACTCAAGAAAACCGTAAAAATATTCTTAGGGTTCAGAAAGCTGTTGAGAGTTTTTTAAATCATTTTTATGCATTTATAGAAGATGAGAAATATTTACACAACTTATTCTCCATTACACTAGAATGGGTTTCTAGTGTAATGTGCTTTATCTGGTTGGCTACATTGTGTAGTTCATCGCTACCTAACTCAAAACATTGACTGATAACTGGTAAAATATACAGGAGAGACTCTTCTTATACACACAGACCCAAGAGCCAGACGTGTATTGGCTAAACTTTGAGTATAGGTAGCCTAGCTACCTGTCATAGGCCTATTTGGAGGCTTCTGTTTGTAGTTCCACTAACTGAAATTACGATTGTTCGAGTTCACCACCATAATCAAGAGAGGAGTCTTTTTAATGAGGCTTGTTCATGAATGTATCGATTGTGACTTGAAAGAAGCCTATTCGTATTTTCGATTCAGAATCCTGATATTATTTACTAGAATCCATGAAAGTTTTTAAGTCTTGTTTTTGTATTCTAGAACACTCTGCTTTCTCTACTTCAGTTTTTAAAATTCCTATTTTCTTGCTTCTGATTCTAGCTCTATTAACACTCACAAGACTTTTCTCCAACTTAGTAATTAAATTTACTATTTTCTCGCCTCTGATTCCAGCTCTTGAAACATTCACACGATTTTCTCTATTGTAAGAAAGATTGCTACTGCCTCACTTCTGATTTAGCTCTTTCTCTACCGTAAGGAAGATTTAACTATTTTGTCGCTTCTAGTTCTAGCTCTTGCTTACACAACTTTCTCTCCCTTAAGCATAATTTGATATTTTCTTGCTTCTGATTTCACCTTTTGAAATCTTATATGACTCTCTCTACCCTAAAAATGATTACCGGTAATGCTATTTTCTCGTTTCTAAAGTCATGTGATTGTTACATGAGCTAGAATCAAAAGTGAGAAAATAGCAAAATCTTTCTTAGGGTTGTGGGTGTTACAAGAGCTATGGCATGATGTAAATTTATGTTTAATTAAGGTAGAGAAAACCTTGAGAGTTTACTACAGGAACTAGAACCAGAAACAAGAAAGTAATAAATTTAATGAATGAAGTAAAGAAAACTGTATGTTTAGAAACAAAAACGAGAATTAAGAACTTTAGAGGGTTGTGATGCATAGTTTTGAGCTTCTCAGTCAAAAATACATATAGGCTGCTGTACAGAGTGTTCCTTGGGATTCTTTATGACACTAAGTGGGATGAGCTCCTCGCATCAGCACTCTCATTTGCCAGTGAGTGGAGTCCTCTATAGTCGGCTATTAAAAATACAGTTTTCATATTGTTTACTGACCTGACTACTGAAGGTTTGAAAAGTACGTCTACTGCAATACGTTCCTGACATCTCCGAGGTAAATTGGCACTTATACAAATACACATCACATTCATCAACTTCACAGGCCGATGAATCAGGGGACGTTCAGGGCCATAATCCTCTACTAATTACCCTGACCTCAAATATTTCATTTATGAAATTTTATGTTTTGGCTCCAGTTTTGCTAAATCCTGCTGAAAATAAGCACTCTGACACTCAGTATCGGATAAGTATTCAAAAAATGGGTTGAATATTTGTGTCCTGAATCTCTCAGCATTGATTATATCATAATAAAATATAGGACCTATAATTCTATGTCCACTTACAGTGCATCAAATGCCATCCTTCTCATTATGTATTTTTAATAGCTGACTGTTACAGGCAAATGAGAGCACTTCAAAGCGGAGAGCGCATGCTGGGTGATACCTATCTTCAGATAGTGGAACTACAAAAAAATGATTGCAGTGTGGCTCAAAGATTACATCAGTTTTGAATATTGACAGTAGCTTGTTTCTGTCCTTGCCACAAGTTAAGAAAGATATTTAGGATTGTATAATCTACATTCTACATTGTAGAATTGTATAATCTATGTTTGGCTGTAGTATTTCTCATTAAATTTCAAGTGCTTCCACAGCCATTGCCATGAGAGAAGAATTTTTAAGGCTAGTAGGGTTTAAAAATCGCTGTGCTCTGATATCATTGAGCACCAGTATTATATCCTGGTCCTAAAGTGGGAGCTGGTTGTCAATAGTTGTCTTTCATCTCATTGCTTCTTCCTCAAATGCTTTGCCAATGCTGCCAGCAGTTTGTACACTCTTCACAAGAAGTTATAAGGAGGGTTCTTGTTGCTGTTTATAGTACAAGTTTAAAAAAATAAGAAACCCAATTCGAAAGGTAATATTCCCTCCAAATAAGGATGCAATGACTGCATATTAATCCTTGGCCCATTGGGGTTTTGGAGCTTGCCTATAATACAGAAATATTGGAAGGAGATCCAAGGACATTCCCAACAGGAAAGAAGACAGAATCACCAAATATCTCTGCAAGTACCTCTTTCGGAAGGAGGTGAAACTCCTTAATTAGGATGCCTTCTTATGGACAATATTAAGATTTTTTACCCTGGTGGTATTGCAGAGAGAAGTGGTAGCAATTGAGTCACTGAGACTATTTAGAAAATTCCAAGCTGTCGGACTCTAGATGTGAGCCCATCCTTTGCGATTTGAATGCCAAATAAGAATGTTCTTATATACGAGGGTCATTTCAGAAGTCATAGCAACTATTATTTATCAGTCAATAAAGCTGCAGGAAACAAAAATCAGGATATACGATTAAAAGTCGTTGGAATGTTCTTTGCAATGCTGGTACTAAATTGGGATCTGGATACAAGGCGCTATGGGTAAGGGACATTGAAAGATGCGTAAATAGAGATCATTGTTTTATTCATATTACATATGCACAAAACAGTACGCGTAATACTCGTTCTCTTACAAGCCAACAACCTTAAAAATAATCCCCCAAAGCATTCACACATCTTTGCCAACGATGAGGAAGGCACTGAATACCATCAGCTGTGTGTGATGCGTCTATGCATGCCACCTCTCTTTGATGCGCTGTTAGGATGTCCTCCCTGTTTGCAAACTGCTTCCCACGCAGCAGCGTATTCTTTTTTGGAATGAGATCAAATTTTTACATATGCTCGCTGTTCGACTTTAGTGACGTCCATTTTGGAACACAGTCTCTAGGATACTAACGTTTGCATGTGTTGTCTACTGGACATCAATGCAGTCAGACGTCATCTGGTGGTTGCATCCCGTACTGTGTACAACATGTTTTCAAATGTATATAGTGCAATAACCGCATATGCAGTTATTCGGAATATATAAAATAGTTGCCATGACTTCTGAAATTACCCTTGTATATAGAGCAGATCAGTTTGTGAATGCTGGCCTGTATCAGAGGCAGAATACCGTAACCATTGATGAGTGCCTCCCAATGGCAATGGCATTCTGTTATATACAGGCACATTTGCACTTGGGATATAGATTCCCGAGGATGGACCCTGTGCTACAGTTAGAAAGCTTGGAATTTCAAAAATATTATTTCAGCTGATAGCCTGTAAAGAAATACTCAATAGTATTTGCCAAAGGAAACTCAATTTATTCATAATCTCATTGTTATTAGCCTAACTGCCACAAGGCTATGATTAGATTTAAGTGCTTTTACAACAGTTATACTGCCAGTGATAACCCTAGATTAGTGGCAGCTAGTTAACAACAATGAGATTAGTTCAGTAGTGGCATTCCTTTACTTACATGGCGATTGTAGGAAATTACTGTAATGTGTATGATAGAGTAGAGAAACAGCATAATTTACACTCAGCGGATTATATTCAATTACCGCAGGATTCTGTAGATATTTTAATGGGGATATATAGTTACATTTGTCCCACCATACCTTATTCTGTATATAATCTTTATGAGAAGTAGTCTGTGTAATGTTCTTTTCTGTTTTGAGAATAAGCATACAATTCAGGGTAAATTAACCTATTAAAATAGTATTTTTTATGGTTTTCATAATTATTGTAACTAATAATATACAATAATTTATAATGTTTTGCTTGAAAAACTTTTAATATTATTATTCTAACTACAATTACAATACTGAGTTTCCAAATTCACTTTTTGATTCTGAGTTATTTTTTGAAATTTTATAACTGGACACTTAAAAAGAATTAACCTGAACTTGTACATCCATGGCAAAAAGAAAACAAATCCCTACATAAAGATCTTCCTTCAGAATGTATCATAAGCATTGTTTAATATGTTCGTGTACAGTGTACCTGTGTACAGAAGTTATTCTGTAGACATGATGTAGTTTTTGTCAAATTCAGCATTCACTAATACTGATTTCTAAATTAATCTATAATAATAAAATTGTTCTAGTGATTGCATGCTCCCTCACATATTCTGAGATTGAAAAAGACTGGGAGTGGTTGCAGAGGAATCTCTCAGACACACTAAATGCATTCGACAACGAAGAAGACGTGACAGACTTTGTTTGCTGCAAGATTCAATCAGTTATTGCAAATACATTGCCTGACAACCAAGGAATTGATGGTAAAGTATCACTTAATTTCTTGAAAAATTAAATAACAGAATTTAATGCCATGGTAGGGATTTAAGGTCTAAAACTCCAGTGATTATGATTAACTGATGTGAAAAATATTATGACCAATTATGACAGAATGCAAAGAAGCTAACAATCCATGATTCAAGATTTGTTTCATAATTGTATGTTTATTGTTTACAATAGACTTTGTAAAATAACCTTAAAACTAAAAGTAAAATTAAACAATATTATGTTATGTTACGTCAGTGATTAATTAAAATATCAATCTACCTGTAAATATTGATTTGGCCTAATTAAAAATATACGCCACAGCATTCAATGTTTAGAAAATCATCTACATTATAGAATGCTTTTGATATGAGCCAGCTTTTTAGAACTTTCTTAAATTTGTCAGTAGGTATTTCCATAGCAGAACTGGGCATTTTATTAACAAATTTATATTGCTTATATAAATGACTGTTTGTACATTTATTTAATCTGAATGACTGTAAATCTAATTTGAAAGGGTTTCTACTTCTATGTTCATGTATATCCAGCGTGTCCACATTCTGAAAAGTCAGGGAAATTGATTTTGGTCAGGTGAGTTTTGTAAAGTAAAGGCAAAAGTCACGGAAATATGTAGGAAATTTTGGAATGGTGTAGGAAATTTTGGAATGATCAAGAAAAATAACTAGCCCCAGTGAAAGAAATGTGAGGGCATGTGTTTTGCTCCTGTCTGCTGTAATCCAGACTGTGTAAGCAATTTTCTTTTCAGTACTTGAGCTAATCATTTCTTATTTTTGTTATGGGGATGGAAGTGACTTTTTTTTTTTAAAAAAACCTCAAAAACATTGATTCATGTGGTCAGGGAAATGTAAGTTTTTGGTCATGGAAAGTCAGGGAACTTTATTTTGAAATTCCCATGGACACTCTGATATCAAAATGTTGTGAAAATTGTTGTAGGTTTTCTTCCATATATAATAACTTTATATATATATATATATATATGTATGTATGTATGTATGTATGTACCTGCATATTTATAAATATATATACGAGGGCGGTTCGTAAAGTAAGTTCCGATAATTTTTTTGCAGAAAACCCTTTATTGTAGGGACTTTTATTACACACCAGTGAACAGTACACCCTTTCATCTATTTTTCAACATAATTTCCGTTAACATTCAGACATTTTGTCATACCACTTCACAAGCTTCGAAATTCCTTCTGCATAAAACTCTGCCGCCTGTGCGTGTAGCCGCCTGTTGACGCTCTCCTAGAGCTCGCCCATCCGTTTGAAACCGCTGCGATCCGATAGTCCAACAAATTTGTGGAAAATGCTCTGAGAGTGGAGACATGGTGAAACGGCGATTTTCTCTGACCACTTGATCCACTTTTGCAACAAGTTCATCATTCACAACAGACGGTCGGCCACTTTGTTCTTCATCATGGACGTTAGTGCGTCCGTCACGAATTTCACGACCTCAACGTCGAACCATAGTGTCAGTCATAATGTTCCCGTACACTTCAGTAATCTCACGATTAATTGCTGCTGGTGCCATTTGTTTTGTCCACAGAAATCGTATCAATCCACGTACCTCACTCTTGGCGGGATCTCTTATCGCTGCGCACATTTCAAACGCCTGTATTGTTGAGATAAATGGCCGAAAACAATCTCATAGTTATACTGCCGTGAGCGTAATGAACCAAGCTACACAATGGAACACAGTTCGCGATGATAGCGCTACTCATTCGCGTGTTGTGAGAGAACGGAACTTACTTTACGAACAGCCCTCGTATATGCATGTATGTACCTGCATATATATAATTATATATAAAGACTAGGAAGTGTCATTGTTTGTAATGACGTAATAGATCTGCATAACTATCTTGATGCTTTACCCCTGCTAAACTTCTTACGGCTTTCTTTTGACATAGGATCACCTTTATTGACCCTGGGCTGTTGCCACATAGCCGAATGTCGTATATGATACGTGGATTAAAAATGCAAAATAAGCTGTTATTAACTTATCTTGAATGACTGAAGCTTTTAGCTTTCATAGTAGAAATAATAGCTTAGCAGTAACATTTCTTACATTTATTGGTCCCATGAGAGCTTATTATCCAAGAACAGTCCTAGAAGCTTTACAGTTTTATTTTCAGGTAGACCTATAGGCCTACTAGTTTTAAGACTGAACATGGTATTTTCGGTTTTGTCCTCATTCACTTTTAATTTATTAATTTAAGTCCATGACTTTTGTAGATCAAGGTTGCAAAAAAATTAGTAAGGTCCATATAATGTCAACAGCACAGATGAAATTACAAAACTATTTGTGTGATTAATCGAGTAGTAAGCAGTGACAGTACAGATAAATCATTAACTGGTTAAATGTTAAATTGGGTACCAGTACATTTTGTACTGTTAAATGCTCACTCTTGGCATTGCTTAAACTTCAAGTTCATAAAACCTGTATTAGTGAAAGAAAGATAATGTTTGACCTTGTAAGCATGCTTAGATAATGTTGGTAAGGTAAACATACTGTATATTACAAATCTTAAAGGAATGTTGATACAAATTATCTCAGTGCAATGTTTGTCCAAAGTTCTAATTACTAAAACAGGATTACATGAAGCGAAGCTGACTGAGGGACTAAGATTAGGGGTGGATAATGCATTCATGAACCACAGATTATTGTCTGTTGGACATTACATGAGAATATTATAGGAAAAAAATTCCTCTGACACTGGGATTTGAACCCAGGGCATTTGGCTATCCGTACCGCTTCTCTACCAACTGAGCTAGCCAGAGTTTGCTTCACAGCGCTAGATGGAACCTCTCTCCTATGACTGATTACCCTTAATAGTCTATCTCACTAAAGGCAAGTATGGCATATGCAGTACTATGAGCCGGACTAATTAGTGATTTTTGTGACTGGGCTTCCATTGTTATTGTACAGTAAAATCAAGATTGGTACATGCATTCATGAACCACAGATTATTGTATTGTCTTTCTTGGACATTACTTGAGAATATTGGTGCTGTGAAACAAACTTTGGCTAGCTCGGTTGGTAGAGCAGTGGCACGGATAGCCGAAGGTTCCTGGGTTTGACTCCCAGTGTCAGGAATTTTTCTCGTAATATTCTTATATATATATATATGTATATATATTGCCATACATCCTGAAAAAGCGTGATTTTCCTTAATTTTAGCACATGAAAAATAGTAATAATAATAATAAGAAAACACGCACAAACGTGCATTTAGAAAAATAATCCCGCCCAATTTTTAACAAATCGTCGAAATGTCCTGAATAATGAAGATCTGTTATTCTGGCATTTCTGTTGCAATACTAGCGTTGCGCTGTAGACAACTCGATGTACTGTTAAGTAAGTTGTGAATGAATTGAATTTTTAAAGAGAGGATTGAACAAAATTATTTACCTCTTAATGTGAAAGACATTTTAGAATAAAATCAGGTAAGCTGATATAACAATTTACCAGATGGAGTTAATAGACCATGTTTCAGACACTATTGAGTTTTAGACCATGGTTTCTTGAGAAAGCTTGATAAGCATATGCGAAGAAATATGTTGGATAACTAGAATATTAAAAGAATGAATTTACAGCAAATTCCTCACATCAATAATAGGCCTAAGCCTTTATTTTTGTCAAATTATCTGAAGCTTTACAAATACACAGTGAAAAAATAAAAAATAAAAAACATTTTTTAAGGGGAAAAGTTTATAAATGTTAAGACTAAACATTCTGGGCTATTTATTAAAAAGGTTCTGATCTCCACACATTATATATAGATGCTTTCTAAAAGGGAATATTTACGTCACCAAAACCTAGTAAAGCAATGTTCATCTGAGTCATAATTTTGCAGTAAGATGTCAGATTACCAGTATACATACGACTCAAATGTTTCTAAAATCTGAGATTCCAGTACTAACATGTTTTCCTGTAAACTAAGTGTAGATTTGCTGAGTTTCTCACTTCATATTTCTGCAGCATAAGATTGCAAATGTATACATACAACATAATTTCACACCAATCAGCTACTAAAAGTTCGCTAAAGTTTAAAGTGATGCAGTGTTAGAAGTGGTATGTTTTTGTAGGCCTCATTGTTCAATTGTAAGTTTAAATATGTTTATCAAGTCCTCAGGATTAACTTTATACGAAATAAACAAATGTGTAATTTGACTGTCCCTGTTAACGAGCATGAGCTCATTGGGACCTTTGTAAAATAAAAAATAAATACATAGTACCGGTAATTAGAATTTTCATTAGGCATGTAAATGTAAATTGTAAGAAACAACTAAATAAACAGTATTCTTCTATACCATCACGGTTTTCAGTTGTATGAGGTTATTTTGGCCCATTTTATCTTGGATAATGGAGGTTCTCCTGTAATAAACTAATACAGATTTCTAACAGAATGTTTGGGAGTTCATGCTTTACTATCTGCGTTTAATACTGGTAATAATACACTACATTTCATGTCAGAATCTATTTTCTGGAGGTCAGTAATATTATGTGCTGTTATTGAAGACATCTGCATTATGCATAATGCTTCTCTAAATTAATAGCTATATTTTTAAAATTGTTCTTCACTTTAATTTTAGATGATGATACCAAGACATTCAAGACGGTGTCTTATAAATTTCACCGACTATTCAACATGCCACCAGAGGAAAAACTTGTGAATTACTATTCTTGCAGGTAATTGCATTTATAATTATTTCACAACTACAGACCGTTTCCACATAATTCCAAACATTGCTTTGTTTTTGCTTAGAAGCCATTATCATTTTATGCAATTACCATGATTTGATCTCTATGGTCACCTTGCCACCTCTGCTTCACTTTCTTAGCTTCTCTTTCTCTACTTCATGTTTTGTGTCATTCTCTTTTGCCATTTTCCCCTCGGTCTTTCTCTTACGAGGGGACCCCATGTATTTCACCGATTTAATTGAGCTATAGTGAAATGAAAGTATACTTAGAATACGAGACTTGAAGCTTCCCTGGTTTTACCATATTTATCTGAATATAACCCGCACTTTTTTGCCTAGATTAAGCCCAGCGAAATATGCCTGCAGCTTAAAATCGCATACAAGTGTTTTCAGGCAATAGTGGTATGTGCACAATATAGCTGGCTGATGTACCGTGGCTGGTTCCCCTCCTCCAAGCACCACCACTTATCGATTATCTCTTAACTCCAGGACTATCAATATATTAATGAACATCGAAAATACATCGATTTTAATCAAAGCATCGTAGAAGAACATGCATAAAACTGCATAAGCAAGTGATGTTCATTTTAAGATACATGTTTTGCATATTTTTTCATTTTTGATAGTAGTATTACGGAATATGCTTTTATTATGAGTTGCTCAGAAGTAAAAAAATGCCATAACGTATGAGAATGCAAATAATAGTAATTTTAAACTGATGGTAACTGAAAGTGCAATTATGAAAAGTAGAAAAATCGTGTGAAATTCAACACTGAAAGTAATGTGAAGTGTAAAGTACTGATTTCTGTTTTCTTTTCCGTCATTTTTATTTAATTATATTAAATAAAATTAGAATTTCATAATTTAAGTCAGCTGATACTAAGAAATTTGTTTCTTTAATAGTATGGAAATGAGGCAATTTATTTTTTCACTTTGGAGTTGATTTAATTTTTTTTCCTTTACTTTACTGTTAAAATGGCAAGTAAGGCTTAAATTCAGCGGCGGCTTATATTCCAATAAGTATGGTATATAAAGGCTTCTAAGGCCTGCCATGGCTGAGGCTGTGGAAATAAAACACTGCAGTAATGATTTCAAGGACAGCAGTCTCGAACTAAGACAAGTCTGGAATCCCCAATAGATTCGGACCAAATTAGGTACAATGATGGACTTATGACACTCATATTGCATTATACTACTGTAACCTGTTTGACACAATATCAGGTCTCTACTAGGCACAAAATGTGCGTTATTTGGTATGTTCAGTTGATGTTGAGTTCTGTTTAGTTTTGCCATACATGATAGTTGAATGCTAGCACATTCAGAAAATACTGAGAATGCATTACAGTTTAGTTACTCACGTTAATTTGAAAGTCATATATGCAGTTTGTATTCATTTCCTTTAAATTTACAATGCTTCAGAATGTGTTTCTGGATGTGTCCTGAATATTAGAGTAGGATCAGTTCAATTTTTAATTACTGGTTTTTTGTTAGTGATATACTATTCTAAAACATGAATTTTTCCTTCCCCTTTACATATAATTTATGTTATTTTCGTCTCTAGTTACTGGAAAGGAAGAGTGCCTCGACAAGGATGGATGTATTTTTCAGTGAACCATTTGTGCTTCTATGCATACATTCTTGGTCATGAAACAAAATTAGCAATTCGATGGACAGATATAACTGAACTGGATAAGACAAGTGGACTCATATTCCCAGATTCTATAAGGGTCGCTACAAGGGAAAGGGAAGTAAGTTTGAAAAGTTGTTTTCTGTGCTTTCAGAATATTTCAGTTTCTATCACTTAATGCTTTTGTATAACTAAATTGTATTTGTAACAATTAATTTCTTTTTTATCATTTTCTTAAAATTATTTCATATTATTCAGTGTGTCATTGTAATGTATCTTAAATCATTTCATGTGTTATGTTGTGTTCTTTTAATGTATTTTGTGTTACTTATTATGTTATATTGTAATAATTAATGTAAGTTACTATTAGTCCCTGGCGAAGTGGAAGAAAATACCTTACGGTCTTAACTTCTCCAGGTTAAATAAACTATTATTATTATTATTATATTATTATTATAATATTGTTACTTCTTCAGAACATTTTGTATTTTAACTAGCTATGTGATCAGATTTTGAATGGTACATTATAGTAGACCTACCATGTGTTTTATAGATTTCTTTATTGATGTTTTATTTTAGAGGAATGCATGCTGTTTAGGAATGCATACTGTTAGAAATTTCAGTGTTATAGAAATTGTGAAAATATACTCAGGGACAAAATAAACCTGGTCACTTGAATTTTACATCTTAAATCTGTCCTAAATGAACAGAAAACCTTTTCAATTGAGAATAACCTTATGTTTTGAACAAAGCATTACATCAGCATGAAAAACTATTGGTTTTATTAAAAATTCACAGTCCTTCCACAAACTAACGATTAAAATCAGTATTGAATTTGTTAATTGAAAATGTTAGTAATTCTTGAGTGGCCCAAGATATTTTGTGGCGCAGGCATTATTTATATCAGACAAGAGAATTTAGACAAGAGGGAAAGAAAATATACTACATAGGCTACATGAAAATAGGGTCAATGCAGGCAACACAACATTAGAAATATGGTGTGACAATACCATAAAAGCAAAGAAGCAGATCATGGTTATCATGGTTAAGTATAAGGTTATAGACCCTAACAGGAAAAGGAAAGGCTGATCATTTAGCATGTGACTACAGCTTATTGATATGAGTATGTTTTGCTTTTCATGCTATAAAGGAGGCATAATTGTCATTTATAAATGTATTTATTTATTTATGTATTTATTTTGGCTTCATTATATATATAAAGAAGAGTGGTATGTAGGTTTGTCTTTTATACAAATCTACAGTTTTATTCCGATCTTGTTGAAATTTTGCACACTTAGCCTTCAAAACAAGATGAAGATGACTGTCTACATTTCATTTTAGAAAAACAAACAATTATTGTGTCCTTTTTCAACGCCCTTAATATTACATAACGTAACATATAGCCCTATGCAATTGATTTGCATGGACAAATGACAGTACATAAACAGTTTCCATTTTCTGAGAATAAATTATATTTCATTTCTTAAGTGTGAGTAAAATTAACTACTCTTATCATTGAATGTAATTAATTTGCAATATGCATTAAGGTATAAGTGTGTCTATCGAATTACATCAGATATTTGTGAATGCCAGGTGTATAATTTATAACTTAATATGAATTAAGCTTTTTGGTAAAACATGTCTATATCTGAATATATGTAAAAGAAGAATGTTTGCTTATCTGTTTGTTTATTATACAAATCTACAGTTTTATTCAGGGGTATGTCATGGTGCAGTTGGTTTAGACACAATGCTACAGACTAGGAGGTCGTGGGTTCAATTCCCGATGAAGTCTCTGGGATTATTCAATTGGCCTAATCGCTCTGGTGCCACCATGTCTCTGGGGTCGACTCATCTTATAACAGAAATGGAGATGTAACTATTTGTACTTTGAAATGTTAACAACTGTTGTACTTATAATAAGAACAGTTTTAATTAACACATAATAATATACAAAACATGCTTGCTACTTCTTTATCACTTACTAATAACCATCTTTTGAGAGTTTTTTTCTCTCATCCTCAGCTACATTCATTGTTCATAGCTGAACTTTGCTGAGGATGAGAGGAAGGCCTCTCGAAAACTGATAAATAGAAAGTCATAAATTATAATATAATAGAGAGTGTGTTTTTATATATTATATATTAATCATTCTGTGTTATTTCAATGTCTCCCATTACAAGTGAATTTAAAGAAAATCTTTTTTGTTTCATTTTCAGCACCATTTCTCAATGTTTCTCCACAAGTCAGAAACATTTACTCTTATGGAACAATTAACCAATTTAGCAATGAAGCAGTAAGTACACACATATAGTATTAATAGTCTGAGTATTCCTTTTAAAACATTATTTACAGTTCTCACAACAAAAGAAGTAACTTTGGATAATTTTCTTACACCCTTCCAGTACTCCATTATTATTACCATATTTACTCAAATCTAAGGCACTTTTTTTTTTTTTGGCCATTTGTAGCAGTCAAAATTGGGTTGCACATGGTCTGTATGGTATGCACAGATGCAGACTGAAGTTAATGTATTATTTTGACACTCAAGCTCAATGCTGAAGTGATGGGGTTCCATGTGGAGATATCTATTGTCCTGCACTCTCCTTCCTAAATCTTTATACCACCTTTATTCATTGGCATTCACAAATCCATTGTTATTTAAAATAAAATACAAAATAAAGGAACAAATAAAATGTCTAAAATAAAATAAAATATCCTGCATTTTCCAATAAAATATTTTTTATTATTTTAAGTTTAAAAATTAGCACACATTAGATTTCAATAAATACATTATTTTTATTATTATTATTATTATTATTATTATTATTATTATTATTGTTGTTGTTATTGTTCTTGTTCTTATTATTATTATTATTATTTAATATTACTTATTATTGTAACAATAATAATATTCATCATCATCATAATTATTATTACATTGGGAAAAATAATCTTATCAATTTGCTATCACTTCTAAACTTTACACTATGTGCTGTAAATATTATAAGTTGCAAGTTTTCAAATAACTAACTGCCTAAACAATTTGGTGGTAAATATTATAAGTTGCAAGTTTTCAAATAAAACCAAAACTAACTGCCTAAACCAGCGTTTCTCAACCTTTTTGAACCCGAGGACCTCTAAAATGTCTCAAAAAATTTACGGACCCCTAATTTTACATCCCATTTTTAAAAGAAGGCCTATATTCTTAATATTTGGGGTATTAAGTATATGTCATTATAACGAAATATGTAACAAAAATTACTTCTTTACTTTCCACTTGCTTTATGATATTTTTAAATTGTGTCTGAGGACCATCTGCACCATCTTCGCGGACCACCAGTGGTCCACGGACCATAGGTTGAGAAACGCTGGCCTAAACAATTTGGTGGTTATGCATTAATGAAAAATATTATAAAGCTTGGATCTACAGAGAATTAAGAATTCTCCTTTAATAAGGCTACAGTTTTTCAGTCTTGAATAAAATTGTTCATGCTATTACTAAAATGTATTCATTTTTTTTATCCCTATTCTCCTAGGCTTATTGATGAAAAAGGTGGTTTTAATGAAGATAGAGATCTTCTCAGCAAACTTAGGTAAGGAATATTTCTTTACAATGTTTGTTCCACGTGACAAACTGCAATTGCTTGAGTATTTGTTGAACAGTGCATGTGTGATATTTGTTGTACTGTGCACATGTGATTCATTAACTACCTGCGATTCATGAAGCATCATATCATTCGGTGTTTATGAACTAAGGTCGTACGTTAATAATTTACATATAAGCAGCACTATTAAATAAATTCATATACTTTATGTCATTTGTTATAAGTTATAAGTTAAAATTCTACTCATTTTGTAGCATTAAGTTGAACTGAACAATAAAATTTCATCAACATCTGATGTAAAATGATGAGTATGTACATGTATCAGTTAATTTATGACTAAGGGAGCATTCACACCGAAATAGCATGCCACTTGCAACGTGCTACCTGGATGCACGCTGCACGTTACTCATTTAAATGCCAGATAAACAAATTGAGGTCTTCACACCAAAGTAACTTGGCCACAGTGCAGTTCGCAGAGTGTGACATTCATTTCTTCAGATAGATCTGGACTTATTTCTTGCGACGCTACTCGAGATGACGCATGCGTACAGTTGCCTTTTCAGCTGTTTTCTAATTGTTAAGAAAATTCAACACATATTCACTTATGTAGCGGTAGATTATGGCAAAGGTGTCATGAAAACTGCTAGAAAGAGAGCTATTTAGCATACAATTTGCACATGTGTAGACTATACGATATGGCAATCGAAAATGGTAGGAAAAAAGTCTGGATTAAATTTGCAGAAACTATATCCTCTTTAGGTAAATTACATTATTTTAAATGGGTTTCTCAATTGTTCAAGTGAAAATATATAATTTACGTTAAACTGCAGATCGTATATACTACTTCGGTATAAATGCAAAACTGTGAACCATGCAAGTCGATGTGCAGCCTGCATCCAGGTAGTGTGATTCACATGTTATGCTACTTCGGTGTGAATGCTCACTAACACCCTCAAAATCACATAAAACCAGGAAGTAATGTAATGTGGACTACCTAACTAATGCAAGTTTTTCTTGTGTGTAGTTGGTAGTCCACTAAGCACTGCTAAGGTACAATTGAACTGACATGAAGTAACTCCTTTCAAAATGTTATTACAAAAATGCAGTTTTGACATGTAAACATCTTTAAAATCAGTCTTGTGGGGGATTACTTGCTAAGTCCGCATGTAATGGAAATACGTCTGGAGAATTGAATGTACGAAGTAGAAACCATGGCCTCGTTAGGCTTACTCCGTTCTTAACATTAATAGAGAGAGGGCTTTTTCTACCGGTACAGTGCAGACAGCAGTTTGTAAATAAGCCTTGCTTTAGATGTACAAATTTAGTGGGGAATGTGTGTTAAATTATAGCTGTTTTAAATTTAAAATATTAACATAGTAGGCTATAACAGAATCAATTACTGTATACATTCTGCTTCTACAAATTTAGCAGAAAAAAGATATGTTAAATTATTATAGCTATAACTGAACTAGTTAAATATTATATTAACACTTAATGCTTCACTTACGTCGCTGTTTATGAGCAGGACATGTTTCGGGATTCTTATCCCATCTTCGGCTGCTGGTCAACAGCGACGTAAGTGAAGCATTAAGTGTTAATATAATATTTAACTAGTTCAGTTATTCATGTGCTCCACTGTGTATATTACTTCGTTTTAATTATTATATTATAGCTATATTAATTTTAAAATACTAGCTAACTAAATAGTAAACTATAACATACAAGAATGAAGTATTCAGCTACTCTCATGTAGATTGATAATGAAAAATTGAATGCAAATATGTACAGTTTTGTCAAATATTTCAAGATTTTGTAAAGAATGAATTTGCTACTCTATAAACTCCCATAAAAATTGTCTTAATTCGAAGGTTAGGTAACCCTAAGGCCAACTATGAACAAATGATTTTTCTTTTATTCCTCTTTACTTCCTAACACTGTACAACTTCATCTCCAACATGTCTGCCAGTATACTTCCTTACCAGTAACTTCCTAGTGTATGATATTTCATATTTTAGATTAGATAACTGTCAACTCCTTCACACTTTTACTTATACTCGTATTATATCTTTGAGCCCGGAGCTTGAAACATAGGTATCGTGCTTATTGGATTACTCTGGTAGATAATTCATGCTACAGCCAGCAAACTTTTCCGGTAGCACACAAACTGTCGTGAAACCTCATAAAATGTATGTTTGACAGATTTCATGGATTCATGCTCTAGGAATACCTGTGAATAATGTTTTCACATGTGCAACGTGTCTTAATGGTTTCTTTGTGCTGTTGGAGCAAAGATGTAATATTAACATCTTGCAATAATGTACATATGAACTTCATTCATCTGGACGAAGTGGGATCAAAAGTCATCTGGATTATCAAAACTCCAGATAATCCGGGAATTAAGCAGTAATATTTACACTAATGCATATTACCATAGAAACAACCACTTTCTTTCGTTTTGACTTCATTCACACACAAAACTAATTATACAGTATTATAGAGCACGATGTTTACTTGAGCAGTGAAAGTAAAACACTGTGACTGGTTGAGCTGCGGTTAACTGACCACGGCGTTAACACCCTCACAAGGGCTGTAGGTTTTACAACAGCAATAATGCACCGCATGACAGGTAGACCCTTTGCATCTCTGTCAAAACAGGCGACCAGTGATTTACTTCACACATACTGAATGTGCTGTAGTATATTATATCCCTAGCCCATGAGATGGCGATCTTCAGTGCAATCCAAGTGCAATACAAGTACAGCAGAACCTCGTTCATCCGGCTCTCGTTGAGCGCTTTTTCATTCCAATATATATATATATTAGAATGAAAAAGCGATCCAGATCAACGAGAGCCGGATAAACGAGGTTCTGCTGTACTTGTATTTTGAAAATCACTTGGATTCATAACAGTCATTTTACAAGTTTTTGTATAATATTAATTTATGTTTATTGCAGTAAAAATGTGCCCAAGAAACCATCATTCCTGAAGAGAGATCTTGATGCTCGTGCTCATTCAGAAGCATATCGCCTCCTGTTTCGTCTGCCAGCATCAGAGAAGCTAGATGGTAGTGCAGAAGCTACTCTCTGGACGCCTTACAATAAACGTCATGTTTGGGGAAGATTCTACTTGTCACAGAATTATTTGTGCTTCGAAAGCAGAGTGAGTATAACAGTCTGTATAAGTTTGCCAAACATTTACAAGTGAGAAAATTGTATATCAAGAATTTAAACAATTTAAGAAGTCATAATTTTTATTTATGTTTGAAGATACTGAAAATTATATATGTTATGGGTAAATTCCACAAATAGGTTAGATTGCTGTTTACCCGGTAAAGTTTCATTACCCAAAAACCTTGGGTAACGCTACAAGATTGGTTTGTTTACAACTTTACTTGGGTAATCTGCGGTATACCTGGTACTTCTTGGTAAAGTAATTATTTTATTTATGTCACTTCTTATAATTATAGGCTAAATGTTTTACAAGCTGCAATGAAAGTACCACTATTCTACTGCAAAATATATGTGAATTAAATTAACGTGTTATATAACTTCAAAATACCATAATCGAGAAAAAGAAAAAAATACAATAAAACCCATTTATCCGACCTTCTGTTTACCATATCCATCTCAGAACATACACATGTCTGTGTGACACCACTTTTTACTCTTGTGTGTATTATTGAACAATGTTGTGTGAATTCATCAATTTGCCAGGTTATCAAACAGCTTTCATTTTTTATGAAGGAAAATCCACCATTGTGTGGGAGTCATAATATTCCACTGAATATCCCCATGTTATGCTGTAAGGAAAGCGCATGTTGGCTTGCTATGATAATGCAATGTTTGTAGAAAATAATTTTAAAAAATATAGGTAAGATAGAAAACAACATCTAGTTCAAAGAGGTACAACAGACACCATTGAAAGTGAGGGAGAGGGGGCGATTCGCTTACATTAAGCGCATCATTTTTCAAACTATATCAAAATCAGCTGAAACGTTAATGGGATCGTCAGCGAGATTATGTGTTGCTCTGTATATCTGAACTGCTCTGTACATTTGAACTGTAGGCTTTTGCAATCGTAACATTTACAATCCTCTGTACTTTCTTTAGTTTATTTATTTATTTATTTATTAATAATAATAATAATAATAATTCAGTGACAACACTGAGGTTCCTTATGTTATGTTTCACTCAATTACTATTAATTATTGTAATATTGATTTGAACAAACAGCATTAATTTAAAACAGAAACACTTAAAGAAATTTTAAAAAAAATCACTGTCTTCACTTTAAATACAAGCTGCTACTCCAAACATCCCCCATGACATATTCTTGAGACAGAGCATGCCCAAAAAGTGTCAATAGCAGATGCCCCTTCAAACATCTCCCACGATATATATTAGCCAATTAGCTTGCTAAAACTGGAAGCTTGCATGACATCTCATTCAGCTGCCCGACTGTTATGTTTCACGATCTACACAGAATTCAGTGACAATAAAATGCACGTCATGTGCATTCTCATTTATTATTACTATTATTATTATTATTATTATTATTATTATTAATAATTATTATTATTATTATTATAATTATTATTAATAATAATAATAATAATAATTCAGTGACAACACTGAGGTTCCTTATCTTGATAACGAATTAACAAAGAAATCACAATGTTTAAACAAATATATATTATATAACCACCACTGGTCAGCAGACAGTACTTTTCTTTCAGTGTAATCATATTTACTGATTAGAAAAGAAAAGCTTCACATTGCATTTATGTAAAAACATGCAGATAAAACTACCATGATGCCTTATGCTAAAAACATATTTTGAAGAAGGTATGACAGAGAATGGATAGAATCTATATAATAAGAGGAATTGTTTGTCTGTCTGTCTTGTCTGTGGTGCCCAGGAAAATCTAGGGTACATAGAGATCTAAAATTTTTAACATAGTTTCACTGAAGGGTGTCTCAATGCACCTCGAAGCCAAATTTTTAATTTTTGTTTTCGTTTGCAAGTTATGAGCGAATAACTGGCTATCGAAACATTAGTTTTTTACTTTTTTGCCATTTCATTTCAATTGTGACATTAATTGCAGGTGGCCTTTCTCAGGATTTTAGCGTTATTCAGGCTTTTTCATAAGTTAAATAGGATTATTTCTGTTAGCAGGAAAATTCATTTCATTCAATCGCACATGGTTTCCTTCAACAGAAGAAATCTTTCCTCAGACTTCATTCACTTATGAACATGCTTTTTTAATTTTAATCAGCTGTTTAATTATTAAAGCACTTTGTATGATACAGTGCATATATAGAAGTGATATATCTCTGCAATTTTCCTAGGGGGAATCAGTTTGTTAATATATATGTTTTAATTATTTTCTGTTAAATAAATGGTTTAAAACATGTAGCTGTTTATTTAATAAATACATGAGAAGCTGCGGGCACTTGCTAGTCATTCATAAAATAAAGATCTACAGCTATTCATGATAAAGGAATGCAGTAGCAAATATATACTGTTTTTCATTTCTTTCTACTGGCAAAATCGTGCTTAGCCAGTTAAAATTTGCAGATTGAATGAAGTTTTGAATATGCTAAATATACAGAATTCCAAAAATGTTTGCTTGTTATGGCTCTGCAAAATATTCTTTCTTTTTTTGCAGGTGAAGAACCTAGTAAATGTAGTAATTCCTCTGAGAGATGTTCGATTAGTGGAGAAGGCAGAAAATCGAGCCTCAAATTCAGCTGTTGACAAATCTATACTTATAACAACCAGTGGACAAGATAGTTTTTGGTTTGCTCAAATACAAGATAGAGATTTTGTTGTACAAAAAGTTTCGGAGTTACTGGCTAAAACAAAAGTTGTACCCATGTAAGTAGTTCCGTTGTGTACCTGTAAGATAATTTTTAATAATTTTGATATGAGGAAGGTTTGCAAACCAGATATGTGTGAGTTTCATGTAAGAATTTGTTCATTCTTGCAGTCCACCTGCTCCAGGCGGTAGTGGTGACAGCACAAGTAACCACAGCAGTTCTAGTGGCATAAGTAGCTTCAGCCAATGTGAAGAAGTTAAAACAGGTAATTAAAAAAGTACACATGCATTCCGTAATTACCTGTATGTAAGCTGCACTTTTCCTCCTAGATTAAGACTGATGATACATGCATATGGCTTAAAATTGCTTTTAGGCAATGATGATAAAAATGCACACAACAAATCCAGTTGTTCTATCGTGGACGGTTCCTCTACTTCCAAACACCACAAAACCACATCCATTTGAACAGCCTAAACCCCCATTAATTATCTCGAGCCTGCACATAGTATCGATACAATAATTGATTTAACATCTAAAAACATTTATTCTGATTGAAACATCACGCAAAATGTATACAGGGTGTTTCCAAAATACTTTTACAAACTTCGGCCATGGGTTCCTTACACCAAAAGAAGGGAAAAAGTTCATATGAACATATGTCCCATAATCCTTTGTTTTCTTGTTAGGAACTGTTCAACACATTGGTACACTCATAACACAAAACTCATAACAAATGCTATTACTCAATCCTTTGGATTTTTATCTCTGGGGGCACCTTAAACTTTTGGTTTATGAAGTAGACATCCCGGATGAAGAAACTTTTCATCAACGTGTCATGGAAGCCTGCGAAACCATTCGACACCATCTCAGAGTATTTGAAATGGTGCGACAGTCTATGATTCGACGAGTGCATGCATGTCTAGAAGCAATAGGAGGACATTTCGAGCATTTCTTATGAGTTTTGTGTGTTGACATATTATGATTGTACCAGTGTGTTGAACAGTTCCTAACGAGAAAACAAAGGATTATGGAACCTATGGTTCATATGAACTTTTTTCCTTCTTTTGGTGTTAGGAACCCATGGCCGAAGTTTGTGAAAGTATTTTTGAAACACTCTGTATAAGTAGGATATTTTATAATTCATGTTCTGCATCTTTCTTCTGTGATATTGGTATTATGGAAAATTCTACTATGGTGTGCTGTTCAAGGTAAAAGAAATGTAAATAATAGTAATTTTAACTTGATGCTAATGAATTAAAAAGAATAAATTGTGAAAAATAGAGAAACTCAACATTAATTAGTCATGTGCAACCTACAGGGCTGTTTTGTATTGAATTCATTGATGAATTTAATTCCTCTAATGCTATTAGACTATGGACACAGAATCTATTTTTAACTAGTGAGTAAGTGGATATTGGATTGAAAGGATGCTGACTTAAGAAGAATCTACATTAACAATTAATAATAGATTATTTATTACTTATATTATGGAGAATGATCAGTTTCAAGTATCTTACTTTCTTTTTGTATACAGTGTAACCTTCCCTTTCTTCTAAATCATTTATTAAAATGTTGTATCTACTAATTATTAATTCAGATTCTTCTTATCTTGCATCCTTTCAATCCAATATCCACTTATACACTAGTGTGTTAAGGTTGAAAATAGATTCTGTGTTCATTGTATTGGATTGTTTTCTGTCATATTCATTTACAGTTAAATTTAATGTGTGGTATGTATTATATACCAATTGCTTCTAATTCTACTTATTTAACAGCTGCTCGTAGTTATTACAGTTTATGTGACAGACTATTTAGAGATATTATAGAATTTAACTTGTGTTATATAACTCACGCTATACAAAGGAAAATGGTGTGCACCAATTCCTGACGACTCTTTATGCGCTTGCACTTATCGAAAGAAAGAAGAAGAGCATAAATTTCCTGCACCTACTTCGGGGAGGTGTTTGATAACTCAACAATTTTATTTATCATTAAACCTCATAGCTAAATAACCACATATTGTAATAACAAGGCTTTTGTACAAGTGGCTTCAGAAAAATGTTCTTTCTCTTGGTACACTTGACATTTTTGGTTTGTGTGTAGTTTCTTATCGTGGAAATGAAATTGCACAACGTGACATTTATATTAGGTTTGGAGTTACCTAAACTGCCCCTCTCAACATTTCCTTGCTGTCGTTTGCTACTTACAAAGGCAGGACCCTCTAAAGCCCCCACCCAATTTCCCTTTGCACAGTGTGAGCCATATACTGACGTGTATAAAAAGGAAACATATAGGTGATGAATTTACATTGCTATTACAGAGCCATTGTCTTGGATACCTCAGTCACCGCTGATGACTTTATTTAAATTGGATTCAGCTCCAGAGACAATTGCAATACAGGAAACAAAAGAGAAGCAGTGGGAACTTCATTTTGTGGAGTATGGTCGAGGAGTTTCTATGTATCGAACCTCTGATATATCTAAACTCATTTTACAAGGTGTACCTGACCGATTAAGAAGAGAAGTGTGGATGGCGTTCTCAGGTACCAAACTGACATGCTTTGATTGAAATTCTTATCTAACTGTTATTGTTTTCAAGTTTCTTTTACTCAAATCTTTTTGCGATTAAATATTTTATCTTTTATTAAATTATTAGTAGAATAGTGATTCTCAGCTTTAATAAAATGCAATAAGTACCTGTAACTGTAATTATATTTCTTCTCTTACTGGGTTTTCATTGAGCCTCCATATTTGTTGTGAATGATTTTGTTAATCTTAAGTAATGAAGTTAACCCTAATGTAGAACATTGAAAAAACCTATTTAAAAACATGTAATGGTTTGAAAAATGCCCTGTCATGTTCTCTTATTATAAAAACTGGCATACCATGTGTAAGATTACTTTTAAAATTTTAATTTTCTAAATCATACCACTTAGGAACATGATTGTCCCACCCTCCTTCACCCTCATTTAAAATCAAAGTGACTACCTTCTTTTGAAATTATAATATAAGCTATGTCGAGAACAAGGACAGAAAGTTTCAGTTGAAGTTTCAGATTATTTTTTAATTGAAATACAGTAGAGCCTCGGTAATTCGAGCCCCGTTATTTCGAGGTTCCGTGTAATTTGAGGTGGTCTTAAGAAAATTAAAATTTTCCATAAAACTAGAGTAAAATCCCGTCTTTATATGGGGTCCACATGTAAGTTTTACGCACTTCCAAATGTGTTACATTTTGAGCTTTCTTTAAATTTTTCCGTGCACAAAAATGCAGGTAAAACTGTCCCACTTAGGGGTTTCATTCATAATACACAGAAATAACCTTGGGTTCAGACTGCTAATGCATTTCTATTACAGATTGACAGAAACCGTTAGGTTCGATCTTTCTTTGTTGGGACCTCGTGCCAATCAATTGTACAGTGCATACCATCCTTTCAGAAAAGAATACTGTATTGTTACAGTAATCCCTACTCAGCAACAATGGTAATTAAAAGTGTTTTCCTAGTAGCGCCGCCTTCCCGTTCCACTCCATTAAGGATCAGACAATGACTTAATCCTTAAAGGATGCCGATGTAGCAAATTGGAAATGTTTGCCAATATACATACAGGCGTAAAACAGGTATATAGGCGTACTATATTGTTTATTTATTTATTTATTTTTAAAACCATTATTGTGCTCATTAAACATTTTATTTATGATTTACCCATTGACTAAGTGATATTTCCGTTTAATCCGAGTTTTTTGTAATTCGAGGTAGCCTCAGCCCCAATTAGCTCGAATTATCGGGGTTCTACTGTAAGTACTTTTTTTTGTACATCTTTACAGTTATACGAGGGTTGATCCAGAAATAAGGTTCCCATCAATTTTACAAATGGACAACATTGTTTATTCTCATAGTAATGTACATCGTTGGAAAGAAGACACTTTGCTCTATTTTTCGACATAATCGCCATCTTTTTTTAGGCATTTTTGTAGACGGTGCTCCAATTTTTGTATCCCAATGTCGTAGAACTCCGCCGCCAACCCGTTGAGGAGGCGTTTCACCCCGTCTTTGACTTCATCGTCGCTTCGGAAGTGTTGGCCACACAAGTGTTCCTTTAACTTCGGGATCAAGTGATAATCGCTAGGCGCGAGGTCCGGACTGTACGGTGGGTGACAGTCCGCCCAAAGTTTGTCAAAAGGTCCTGGGTTTGACGGGAGACGTGAGGTCTGGCGTTGTCGCGAAGCAGCGTTACACCGGCTGTCAGTCGTCCTCGCCGGCGGTTCTGGATAGCTCGCCTGAGTTTCCTTAGTGTTGCACAATAACTGCCTGAGTTGAATGTTGTTCCAGGTTCCATGAAATCGATCAGCAGTATCCCCTTACGATCCCAAAACACACTGGCCATGACTTTGCCAGCAGAAGGAGTTTGTTTGAACTTCTTTGCGACTGGTGACCCTGAGTGACGCCATTGTTTGAACTTTTCTTTCATTTCGGGAGTGAAATGAAACACCCACATTTCGTCTCCCGTAACATTGGAGTCCAACAATCCTTGCGGAACGAATCTCTCACTTGGCGGGAGCAACAATGAGCACCTCCATTTCGGACGGCTGCTGAGCCAAGGCTGAGCGGCGCAGCAAAGCGCGGCCAGGCGGAATCGAGAGTGGAGGAACAGCCGCGCACAGCGGTGTTGCTGGATTTCGCCTAGCACCTTCCCGTGCGGTTGGAGCTCTTTGGGAACCTCACTTCTGGATCAACCCTTGTATTATACCAGTGGCATTATACCACATACTAATTCAAGTGGTTTATTGAATATTTATTTTTATTAGTGTGTAAATACAGTTGAAATTGGGTAATTCAAACTTTTTAAATTTTAAATCATGAATAATTTGAACTTTTAGCTTGGTCCCTTGACCTCCCTAAACAAAGCAATCAACTTTTCTAATTTGAAATCGTGATTGATTCAATTTTTTTGCTAGTCCCTTCAGCTTCGAATTATCCAAGTTCAACTGTATGTTTATTCGACTTTCAATAAGCATATCATTTAAGTCATTTCATAAAAAGAGACTTTTCGAAAACTCTAGGTTTCCCTTGAAAAATAAAATTGTGTTGTGCAAAAACACATTTTTTTTTTCATAAGTGTAAAACTACAATATTATGACCTAGAAATGTTTAAAACAAAAAAAATTTCACTTATTGATGGTAATAATCAGAATTCGTGAATCTGTAACTCACAAAAATAGATATTGTTAATTATTCTTATTATTGTTGTTATTATTACAATAATATGTTGTTATCTTTTCCTGATAAATTAAATTGAATCTTTTGACAGGAGCTGTAAATGAAATGGCTACAAATCCTGGCTTGTATCGAACTTTAGTAGACCAAGCTCTTGGAAAACCATCGACAGCCAATGATGAAATAGAAAGAGATCTCCACCGCTCCCTTCCAGAACATCCAGCTTTTCAATGTGAAATTGGCATTGGTGCATTAAGAAGAGTCCTCTCTGCGTATGCATGGAGGAATCCTCAAATAGGTAAACATTTTCTCTAACTGATTTAAATCTTAAAATTTTAGTACAGTCTTATAAGGATGTAAGTTTTTCTTGGTGTAGAGTTTGATTGAGTGATTCTAGGGTTGTCAGCCAATTTGAAGCTCTAATGTCTCCAGTGGTTCAAAGGCCCACGCTGACTCCATCCTTAGAAATACTGCAGTATGAGGATGGAGTCAGCATGGGCCTGTCAAACGCCAGAGCCATAAGAGTTCCAAACATTGCTGACAATCTGAGAAACATTGTCTTATAAGCAGGGCTAGGATTTTTAGGTGTAAATTCCATAAGGAAAAAGGACGGGAAAAGGTTCTAAAGATTAGGTGCTATTAAACTCTTATATAACAAACTTACATTCATGCACTGATTAGTGCCAGTGAAATTAAAAAGAAAAATGGAATATTTAATAATTATTTTTTAATGTGACAGACTTGACATTAGTCCCATGTTTGCTGAAAGCAGACATGTTCACTCATCCATGTCCTCTAGTTTAACATAACTGTAGACAAGTTTTAGTGCCCATTGGAATTAAGAATAAATTTCACAAGTTTTTATGTATGTTATACTGATCTTCACTGTAGTCAAAATGCTCAAAACAAGATTCTTAATAAAAGTCTCAAAAAATCAGTTATAATAGAGGCTCTGTGTCAGTTGATTTGGTTTTTGTGAAATAAACTCTTTGAGTTACAAGTGAAAACCTCCTTAGTTGTTATACTCATTAAATTAATTGTTTTCTTTCTTTATCAAGTTATCAAATAATATTAGTATTGAAAGAAGCATATTTTTTACTCTTTCAGGTTACTGCCAAGCTATGAACATAGTGGCTTCAGTCTTGCTGATCTACTGTTCAGAAGAAGAGGCATTTTGGCAATTGGCAAATCTTTGTGAGAGTCTTCTACCTGATTATTATAATACAAGAGTAGTTGGTGCATTAGTTGACCAAGGTGTCTTAGATGACCTTACCAGAGAACACCTCCCTAATCTTTATGCTCGACTAGATGAGCTTGGAATGATCAGAATGATTTCTCTCTCCTGGTTTCTTACAATATTTCTCAGGTAATATCCTCCTTCAAAGAAAGATAAACAGATACCCAAATTAATGATATTTTATGCAGTTTGTCACTCTCCTAATTAATTGTCGATTTTTGAACCATAGGCGTAACCAGGCCAACCATATGGGGGGGGGTTATAACATTCGGGGGTCCTCCCCAGGAAAATTTTAAAAATTAAGATGCACAATAACTAGTTTTAAGCTTCCCACGCTTTATACTCGTATTAAGTAATTTATAATCAGACTTTAAAAAATTGTACAATTTTCCTTTTTTTAATCAATGGGGGGGGGGAGGTTCAAACCCCCAAAACCCCCCCTCGTTATGCATCTGTTTTGAACTTTTATGAAGTATTCAACCTTTCTTTGGAATCCCCTTTGGTTTAATATTTCAGAGTAAATATTGTGTATTGAAATTAAATTGCTATATGCTGTTTGCTTGTCAATTCCACATTCACTTAAACCAGTGGTCTTCAACCTCTTTTAACTAATGGATCATTTTCTTTTTGGTGAAAGACTAGCAGGCTGCAATGATTTATTGAGTATAATAAAATGATACTTAACGTAACACAGATATATCATTTACATTACAATATCTGAAGGTTTTATTCATATGGGAATATTATATGTTAAACATATTATACATATGTTTTATGTTTTATCTTCCTTTTTGCACTATTGATGAATAGCACAAAGCACAGTAACATTAATAAATTTAATGGGAGACCTGACACTGTTTCTTTGTCAATATTGGTGTTGTAGTTAAGATTACTATTTGTTTGCAGGTCACTAAAAATTAAGCTAGGAACCTTGGGTTGAATAACCATTGACTTAAACGTAAAATATTAATTCCTCTTGACATTCTAAACGAGTACTTGAAATTCAGATTATTATAGAATTTATTTATTTAAAACATCACTCCTTATACCCCTTTATAAGGTAAGGAAAGGGAACTAACCTTGTTCAACAGACTGGCAGACTTTGTGGAAACAGTTACAAGATTTATATGTAAACAAAGTTTATTACCAACAACAACACAAATTAGGATTTTTTTAGAGGGGAATTTTAAAAATTATATAAAAATCAAAATTGGCAGCATAAAACTTAGAATTAAAAATGCTGTTTAAATGCTGTTCAGTAGAGCTACTTTTTGTCTTCAAAACAACAATTAAGTGCATTTAAAACCATATAATCTTTGTGAACACTAGGATTATTAAAAACGTATGCTAATATTCATATAATCTTGGGCATAAAAACCTTTATAGGCCTTAAAACTGAGTATACACAGAATTAAAAGGTAAATTTACTAGTAAAAGTAAGTATACTGATATGCGTATATAAGGAAATTGTGATATTAAGGTCTATTATAATTAAAAATTGTCAGTTGAAATATGTAAGTATAGCGTAAGTGGTATAAATTGTGATTATTTAGGTAAAATGTACCTTATCATATATAGGTGCTGTTAATAAGCACATGTCAGATGTACACAATTCTTTACCTAATGTTTGTAATCCCCAAATGTCACTGGAACAATGAACTTGTGTCGCAAATCTTATTTGGACAAATGTGAGTCAGAAAGTTCTAAATAATCATATAATAAATATATAAAATGGGAGAAGTGGTATAAACAGTAAAGCTATTGATTCATTAATTACAATGGTCATCTACTATAGTTTTTAAATTCTGAAGGATTTCTTTTGTGCTGAAATTTACTGTGTTACTGTTCATTATTTTTTAATGTATTATTCCATTTGGATGTCAGTTTTTTCCAGTACCTTAATCATAACTCAGGTAAATTTGATGCATCCATTTTGTTGTTGCATGAAAGGGTCTTATATTGTTGAAGAGTTATGTGACTATCATTGGTACAAAAACTGCTACCATATTAGAAAATGTTAATACAATATTTTGCTTATTAATCTTT
Source organism: Ectobius pallidus (assembly GCA_964059195.1). NCBI lineage: Eukaryota > Metazoa > Arthropoda > Insecta > Blattodea > Ectobiidae > Ectobius > Ectobius pallidus. Next base: position 61,908,180 of record CAXKWD010000004.1, read on the forward strand.
TTAATGGATATAACCATTAATTTTGCCTTCTTTTTTTTCAGTGTAATGCCTTATGAGAGTGCTGTAAATATTATTGATGCATTTTTTTACGATGGTGCAAAAGTCATCTTTCAGGTTAGTAATTTTTAATTTAACAAATTCATGTAAGAATATATTTTTTTTTTATATTCTGAGCTGAGTTACAATAGCTTGCCACTCTTAATCGTGCATATAATAAATCATGGGTTGAGGAAATTTTATCACAATTATTCCCATATCACGTAACTTGTTCAATCTTTTATTATTGTAAAAAAAAAACACACACAAAATTCACTACCTTACTACTTTAGAACATGTTTCAAGAGCTGTTACAGTCATCTCAGCTTATCTCGACTGCTTGATACTTTATAGTCCCTCAGGTGGTGTACGGATGTACCTTCTGTTCAAGGTACCTTGTGCTGGTTTTTCAAAATTCATACATGTTTTTTCTTAATGCGTACTTTTCTCCCAGACTTTATTATTGTGGCTTTTGTACTGGTTTTAATATTTGCAGAGACAGAATATTAAAAATTGCATTAAGACCAAAATTCTCATTATTATTAAATATTATGTGGGTATATTTCATAAGTTGTGTTTCATTATGTCCAGGTGGCACTGACTATATTAGAATACAATGAAGAAAAGCTTCTTACCTGCCGAGATGATGGTGAAGCAATGCAGCTTCTTGGAGATTACTTGCAAGGTGTATATAATAATGAGGGCCAAGTCACTCTCCGAAATAAAGATGGTGATCAAATTAAAAAGGTCAGTCTGTCACATATCTAAATATCTCACATATTCTTCCACAGAATTCTTAATACAGTATTTAATAATGTTTTTAGATATGTCATCATATTAATTCAAGATTTCTTATCTTGTGGATGAACACATTAATTTTGGGAAAACAAACTTCAACTCCTGATTATTCATGCCTAGATGATGGACACATTAATTTTGGGAAATCAGACTACAACTCCTGATTATTCATGCCCAGATCTGCAGATTTTGCATTCAAAATTCTTCATTTAAAAAAAAAAAAAGAAATCAGAAGAAAGCAGAAATTCTAAGACTGCCAAGCATCAGAGGTACTGTTGTGAACAGCAAAAACCATGCATTCCTATTTATGTACATTTCATAAATTTGTGTTTCATTATATCCTGGTGGCATTGACTGTGTTAGTTTACAGTAAAAAACTTCTTACCTGCCAAGTGATGATGAAGCAATGCACAAAATACAATTTTTTTTTAAAGAAAAACTACAAATTTGGCTAAAAATGCCAAAATTATTCACCTTTCAGCAAAATCGGGGAACAATTTATGAAATTATGAGAATTATATTGGAAACAATTTAAAGGTTGCAACCTCAGATGATAGCAGCTGCGATTCATTTATCAAAAGGAAAAGGAAAATTGAAAGTTATCGTATTAGTCAATTTCATGACCTGTCAAAATACACTGAAAACAAGAGCTCTTTTGCATTTTCAAATGAAGCAAAGCTTCGTAAATTAAAATGAATGTTTGCTGAAGTCTTTGTTCCTTATTCATTAAAATAGTGAAATTGTTGATGAAATTAAATAAAAATAGTGAAAAATATGGTGAAATGACTATAAAAAATATACAAAATTTATCAACAATTTTCACCAATTTATTGTTACCCCTAATGGTGTGCTACATATGGCATCACCTGCTTAATGTTTAGCCAACCAAAGAAAAGTCTTTAGGTTGGAATTTTTGTAAGTCTTTTCAGTAGGAGTCTGTCAAGACAACTAAGCTATATACTGATGTTTTTGGAAACCGTATTAGATTTATGTTATATTTCTGGAGAATAAGTTTTCCTTACTTTAAATGCTTGTGTTTCCCATTGAATAATTTGATTTGTAGATCTAACATAGTTTTAAACTTTGTGAGTATATGAAAATACAGAGGCTTTCACGGCCGGTGTCATAAGATTTGAAAACTTCCAGGCTATTAGGCCATGGTCCCAGCAACCTTGGACCACGGCCTAACAGCCCGGAAGTTTTTAAATCTTTGTGATTATAGTATCATTAACTCGTCCTTGGTCGACATATTATGAGCGCTGCCCCATAGTCCTGAAGTTAGGATGGTAACAATCAAGTAAATGCTGCTCGTTATGGACCTGTTATAAAAATTCCCATATTATCTTTGAGTTACTGTATTTGTAAACTTTAAATAGCTCCACTTTATTGTCTCATTTTGCAGTTACTATTTTTGTTGAATAATCAGGGTTCAGTATATATACTGGTACTAGGTTTTATTTTATAAAAGCTATCCACTATTAATGTTTTACTTGTATGTACATTTATAAGAACAACCAACTTCATATGTAACCATGCCAGGTAATCCCAACCATAAGTCAGTATGCACATTTCCTTGTAACAGTAGAAAAAAGCTATCAGGGTGTAAAATCCCAGTTTCTTTATTTTGATACCAACCATTGGTTTCATTCTTGTTCTACACTCTCTGTTCACAACAAACTTAAAGACAGCATTGCCAACCACACTTTGCACTTTTAAAAATCCATCCATGAGTCACAGTGAAAATTTAACATGGTTGCGAATATTTGTTTGTTACTTTTTGTGGAACAAAAACATTAAATATGGGCAACAGAAACACTTGCTATGCTGTAATAACGTAATTGGACATGCTGTAATAACGTAATTGGACATGCTGTTAGTGTGTGACAGTCTTCAAGAATGATATTACAGTATTGTGAAACTGATGTTTAAAACATGGAAAACTAATTATCTTTGGAGACCAATAGCCATAAATTATACTTTCTGAACAATAAAGTTTCAAAGGCCATAAAACATAATTTTTAAGTTAGAGGTATAATTGAATTTATTTTTTAGAATTCTCAGGATTTTATGCTAAAGTTGAATCCATTCAAATCAGAAAATGTATTTTTTTCCGACTTATGGTTGGATTTCCTTGGGGCAGGGTCACATTATGATTTCTACAAATTTTAAAGAAAATACAACCTTACATTAGATGGTTTTCAATTTTTTTAAGTGAATAAACCTTGCAGGTAGCCAACCAGACTTTCTCCCACAGGGTTTTGTGTTTTATTACTCCCATAATATGTCTTCTAAATGAAAAGTGTCAATGTCAAAATTACACAAAATTGATTGATTTTTAATTTATTTAGGCTAACTTTGCTTCCTATTATTAAAAAAATCAGGAGTTTGCTGTATAAAAGGCAATAATATCGATGCATTTTTCTTCCCTAGGACTCAGTGCTGCTGTTATGTGTGAAGTTACGGTTTAATTTTGTTTACTTGTGTAGCATTTTTAAGTCATATTGCAGAAGTTTGTATAAAAAAGCCCTTTCTTCCATTTCTTACAGAGTATTTCAGTTCAGCAACTAGTGTATGATTCATATGCTCGTTATGGGTTCCTAACAGCGACTGGAATTGAGAGGTTAAGACTAAAATATCGCTTGAAGGTGGTGCAACAGTTGGAAGATGGTGTTGGACGCAACATTATAAGAAGCGTGTCTGGGGACGGTTATTTTTCCCAAGAGGAATTACAAGTAAGATCAATTAGTGAAGCTATAGGAGTTTATATAAGTACATGAATATATCTTAATTTGTGAAATATAATTGAATTTCAGATTAAAAACATTCAGACTATTAGAACAGAATGTAAAACTTTATACTTAAAATATTAATTATGTAACATAAAATTGAAATGAATGCATGCACAGTAACTCAACACATACCAGCAAATTCTCTATTATATGTTTTTTTTATTTATTTCTCTCTGATATGCTGTGTTTCTTCCTCCTAATCTTTCAAGTGAGTGATAAAAAATGACAGTAAATTGTTCAAAAGCTTTGCTGGAATTTTCTCACTGAAAGTCAGGAATATAACAGTTATTTTTATTTTGCATGCTTGATCTTATGTCTTGAGCTTGGAACGTTCAGAAGTTTTCTTAATGCCACATTACTGGAAATTAGAGCTTCTGATTTTTAAAGTAGAAAATTCTGTTGGTGTCTAAGATGAATGTGAATATATTGATGATTGTCAATGATTAGCAGTTTGACCCTTAACATTTTCCCTCTAGCACCTCTATAGTACTTGTAAGTTATTATGTCTCCTTCAGTTCTGTCTATTGTGTGCATTGAAATAGGATAATTGTGGTGATTGTAGACATTCTACTTGTGAAGGTGTGTAACCTAACCATCGTGCCTTATGGTTAGTCAAAACCATGCCACCACTTTCCTTTTTGTGACTGTTTTTAAACTAAATAAAATGATGTTCCATTCAGAAATTTTCTATTCGCTTGCGGAACATTATTGTAATTATTTATTCATTTCCAGAAATTGTAGATCTGTTAGTTGGAATGTATTAGCTTATCATGATAAGCCTTCTGATTTATCACCGGTGTTAATAATTTTTATTATGCATTTATTACTAGGTATTACCGTATTTATCTGAATATAAGCCGCACTTTTTTTCCTAGATTAACCCCAACAAAATATGCCTGCGGCTTAAAATCGCGTACGAGTGTTTTCAGGCAATAATGGTAAAAATGAGCACAATATAGCCGGTTGATCCATCGTAGCTGGTTTCCCACCTCCAAGCACCGTCACCTATGGATTATCTCGAATCTCCACGACTATCGATATATTAATAGATTTACCATCGAAAATATATCGATTTAATCGAAGCATCGTAAAAATGCATAAAAATTGATGTTTTGCGTATTTTTGTCATTTTTATAGCGGTATTACAGAATATGCATGTATTATAAAATGCTCAGAAGTAAAAAAATGCCGTAACATATGGGAATGTGAATAAAGGCAATTTTGAACTGATGGTAACTGAGTGCAGTTAAGAAAAATAGAAAAATCGCGCGAAATTCAACACTGATAGTCATATGAAGTGTCAAGTACTGATTTCTGTTTTCTTTTTCGTAAGTTTTATTTAATTATATTAAATAAAATTAGAATATCATAACTTAAGTCAGCTGATACTTTCTTTTTTTATTTCAGGCCTATTTTGGCTAAGAAATGTGTTACTTTAACATTATGAAAATGAGGCAATTTAATTTTTCACTTTGGGGTTAATTTAATTATTTTTCCTTTACTTTACTGCTAAAAAGGCAGGTGCGGCTTAAATTCAGGGGCGGCTTATATTCGGATAAATACGGTACTTTACTTCTGTACTTAGCATCTGTAAACAGATCAATCTAGAGACCTAGTAGGCAATACTTATCTTGGTCAATTGGGTAATTATTTGATTGAGTATTTGTTCTTTTCTTGAAAAATAGCAGGATAGGTGATTTTTTTTTTGGGGGGGGGGGTGAGGGTAATCAGACAAGGCTATCTAATGTAGAATTTTCCACTCACTAGTCATAATCAAAGTCTTTTGTATGGCCAGAACTTTAGAAGCTGAAAGGGTAGAGAAATTACTTCACTTAGCTCATAGCATAAAACTTTGATTCTGAAAGTACATTGTGAGCAAGCATGAAAATTCCGAAACTCTTAGCATGTTTAATTCTACCCATTTCTCAATTAAATTGTGTTGCTGAAGTCTTTTTTCAGGAAGGATCTGTTGATCTTATGTGCAGCTAGGAATTTAGAAGTACTGACATAATGATTTTAAAAAGTTGTGTGATGGGAGTAAAAGTGTGAGACTCTGATGTTGTCTTAGAGAACTCCCATTGAATATTATTTTTACTTCAATGCTTAATAATCTCCTGCCCTTTAAATTGCAAAACCTAATTAAATCGTGCTATCATATAATCAAAAGATATTGTACATGTTATAAAAGGCAAGGAATTTTGAATTGAATAAGTTTGTATGTTTTATATTCCTTGCAATTCCAGTATGTTTGTCCATTTCTCTTTTTTGAATTCATGTCATATATTATGTGATTTTTCTTTTGTAGGACCTTCTTGTATTGGTCAAAGAGGAATTGCTGAGCCAGAAAAATGTGAATGCAGACAAGTATGATCCAACCCAACCTCCCTATGAAGTCTACAAGATAGACTTTGATTTATTCCGCCTTCTCTTTGTTGGACTTTCTCCTTGGGGTAAAGGAACTCAAGCAGAAGTATTAGCTGCCAGGCTTTTTAGAGTAAGTTGCTTTCCATTTCCCTCCCACTTACAGGTTGAATTTTAGGGATCCTCTTACTCAAGGTACAGTGGAACCTCGGGAATCCGAACTAATTGGAGCAGATTGTAAGATATCAGTATTAAATCATAAATAACTATGAATATAGTACTAATGACCCTTTTAGTAATTGGCGATTAATGTGTTAACATCTGTAGTAAAAACTGAAGGTCGAAGACTAATGTTGAAAAGTCCTTAGATTTAGTTCTTGGCTCAGTAGAGATTTTATAAGTTTTTCAGGCCGTGAAATTTCTGGTTGCCAGGTTATTGTCTGAATTTTGAGGCGAGTGATAAAGATTCAATTTTGAAAATCTGCTTTCTTATTTATGTTTATTACTTTTGTTTCTGCAACAAAAATTAAATTTAGTAGTAGATATTGCCATATCGTAGATATCGTACTTAATTGGTACCATTCGGAAATATCCAGAAGTTATCAATATAGTTTGAATTTCCCATGCAACTTTGATCGGTTTTGGTTCCTCATTTTTAGCCAATTGTTGCTGTAGCTCCTCTAGCAACAAACAATTACTTGTAGTTGACTGTTGTTTGTTACTGCCATTTAAGCTTACAATCAGTTTATATATTTCCTAAATATTTAACTTGTTTTGATAATTAGTCCAAATTAGCTGGTGCCATGCAAAAAATACAAAGTAACTTATTTTTTTAATAGGAAGATATATCAGTAAAGGTACATTGTTATTTTGCATATTTACAAGGATTATATCCCATAATACTTTTATATTTAAAGAACAAAAAAGGGAGGGCATAGTTCTTCATAATTCCCAAAAAGCTGTAATGCTATATCACTGTAACAAAAGTGATGATTAAAATTCTTGTTTTGGTTACAACTTCCCGACTTAAGATTTCTTGCATCTGGATTTTATTTTTATTTTTTTAAGTCAGACATCTTTGCTAGCATTATTTATTAATTGATTAGGGTTACTGATAGAGAACCTTGTTTTCCTGCTGAAAACTAATTAAGTAACTTAGATAAAGAATTGAAGAAGTTTGTCCCCTTTCAATATTGTATATATTCTTATGTTTTCTTCCATTTTGAGTTCCTTTCTTTACAAATTCTCTCTTTTCTCTGTTTCAAGCTAATGGATACCAACGGGGATGGATTGCTGAACTTCAGAGAACTGGCTGCAGCACTGGGGATGACTTGTACAGCTGACATCACTCAAAGACTGAAGCTTCTATACACTTTACACTTACCACCCCTTCTTACCGCCATAGAGCTTGATTCCCCAACCAATTCCGATACTGGTGCAGAGGTTGCTGCTGAAGCTACAGATTTCTTTGATTGTATGGAACAAAGTGTCACATCATTGGAATCTGTTTCAAGCCACGTAGAAGAAACTGTGGAGCCACCTGAACGATTACAAAGTAAGGGAAATTCAACATAAATATGCTTATTGCAATTATTTAAAATAGTGCTATTTCTTTCTCTCCATTCAAGGAGAATAATGGTTAGGTGAGAAATATGTGTCATGCAGTACCTGAAGGTGTTGAATCATGCTAAAAAATTTCTAGGGACACTATTACAATACTAGATTAGCGGCATAGCATGATGAAGGAACTTAAATTGAATCTCACTGCTGTTGGAACTGTATTCATGAAGAACAAAGCCAGCAAAATTAATGACTGGTTTTCAGTCCTGTCTCACTAAAGTGAAAATCAAATGCATCCACACTTTACTGTATACTTATGAACATCTGTATTGATGTTAAGAATATCTGGAATGGGACAGGGTATGCCCATAAGAGCTGAATGATCTCATCATAAGCTTACCAAGCTGAAAACTTGGGTTCGTTTCCCACCCAGGACAAATTATTCTCTACAGAATATCCCCATATTAAGCTGAAAACCTGGATTCATTTCCCACACGGGGCAATTTTTCCTCTACAGGATATAAGGCTAAAATGATTTTGATCTTTCTTAAGATCTCCTGTTCTCAATCATCCCTTTTCACAAATCGTCTAATTGACAACCATAGATGTACTAGCTAGAGGTGTACATATTCTGATTTTAGCTTGCTTGCCCCTTTGAAATCCTGCAACCAGCCGCAGCTTTTAACTTGCTTGACAAGAAAGCAATTCAGATTACGACGATGATAAGAAATACTGTCGCTATGAGTCACAAGCTCTTCATAACTTGGTGGGTTTCACAGGGCCTAAGGAAACTGCAAGGCCTGGCGGAAAGAATATGAAACTGGGTATAGCAGTGCACTGGTAAGTCGTGCAGTTACGTAGTTGAGGAACTTCAGATGTGTTTAGAAAATTTTACCCTGAAGGAAGCCGAGTAGAAACTAAAATGTGGAGAGTTTGAATTATCAATGAACACTAGTCTATATATATATATAAATATCACAATTTTTTTAACAGGCGGTGGTTTTGTACTAGGGAGGCACGAAACGTAAAGATATGAACGAATTTTTTGAAAGTCATTAGGTAGATTTTTCTTCGAAATCTACCTAATAATAAAAACAATAATTGTGTTAAGACGCTAAAACGATTTTTAATACTTCATCCACCTTTTATTTATCTGCATGATGAATTACTTCTACCAGCATGTAGAAAAGCAAGAAAGTATTACCTACACTTAGCAACTACAGTTGTTTAGCTGATAGGAATGTCGCAAGCTTATTCTGGCTTGGGTAAGTTGGGTTTTACCTGACCTATGCAAGCTTAAAGAAACCTGCCTGCTTGCTAGCTATGACGCTGGCAACTTGCTTGCCTGGCGTTCAAGCGGGTATGGTCAAGCTAAAATCGAGATTTGTACACCTCTAGTACTAGCAGAGTTACTTGTGAATCTCACATCCACCTTCCTCAAATTTGGCCAGTGTCCAACGACCTCTTGGCCCACATAGTAAGATTTCCAAATCAGACAAGAAGAAATGGTATGAGTGAAAATACAGTCAGACCTCCAAAAGAGGTCACCAGTCGCTCTTCCAAAATATGGCTGTTAGTACAGGTGACCAATAAATTAAGGTTATGAAAGGTTTTAAATCAGTGAAGAGGTCTGGTTCACCAAATGATTAGATAGAGCAGGACCTACAGTATAATATTAAAAGTAACAAACATATGTATATGTTAATTAAGTGAGATGGTTGATATTTACACACTTTATACATCACTTTTACTTACGTTTTTGTAGTGTTTATTACTGGCCGTTTAATCCAGGTCATTTTCTGAAATTTGAGTTTGTGTGCAGTGTGAGGTGGCCATTAAAAGGAGGGGATATTAACACATGCTTTGTGGGAAAATTAATCGGTTCCACCGAAAATTTGTCATGTTTTGAGATGACTGCTAATTGAAGGCAGGTTTGACTGTAATATTCAACAATAAATACTTTTTCCTCTGTCATCAGAACCATAATTGCAGCACTAAGCAAGCACTTGGCCTATAATATATCCAAATATTCTGACAAGTAAACAGATTCTTTATTGCTATTGAAAAATGCACAGTTGCCAAGCTATATTTTCAGTAGACCTACTATTTGTTTTGGAGCATACTGTATCTTGTTTACTACAGGTATGTTTTACTGTATATCACACGTCCTCCAGACAACTGCATTATACTGATAATCATCTGAACAGTGTGTTATTTTAACAGGAGAACAGTCGTGGGAAGTACGTAGCATGGGCAGTCTGAGAGGTCTTATTGAAACTCGTGACACACGACCAGACCTTAAAAGTGTCCCAAGGATGTCACAGCCTCAGTTCATACAACTGTGGAAGACTGTCTACGATCTCTTCCAAGCCCAGCCTGAGGACCAGGAGACTTTTCATTCCATAGCAACAGTCGGTGAGTTTGAAAAAAATCTACCATTAATTTAACAATGGGGAAGGCTCCAGAAAAAAAGAAAGAAAGTAAGAAAGAAAAGAAAGGGGGGAAAAAAACTTCAAAATGTGTCTGTGTTAGTTTTAATGAAACCTTTGTAAAGATTTTAATTATTTTTATCAGTGTGATGGAATTACAAGAAAATGCCATTTTAATTTTGAATAGTTAATGCTTCCACACCAACGCAGCAAAGCACTCTGAGGATGACATACAAATGTTGAAAGGCGTTGGCAACACAAAATAAATAAAGACTTTGTGAAACTTTATACAGTGAAGCAACTATAATAAAATTAATTTACTATATGAGTTGACATAAACACACTTTTTGCTTCACTTACCATATTTTGGTATGACGCGTTTCAAGGAGCCTCCTCCCCATTTTCAAATACTCTGTCAACTGTCAAATCCTTCTCAGGAAGATTCTTTTGCGCACCTGGTGGGCTTTTTATGAACTTTCTGATTAAACTGTCTTCCTCAGGTATTTCAAAATTCATTAGGCTGTTCTTGAATTTTTTAATGTAAATTTTTTCACAAATTTCCAGAGCCTTGTGTTTACTGACTGACTTTAATAGTTTAGGTTCTTTCGAAATTTCATGAAAATTTGGGAAAAAATTTACATTATAAAATTCAAGAACAGCCTAATGAATTTTGAAATACCTGAGGAAGACAGTTTAATCAGAAAGTTCATAAAAATCCCACCAGGTGCGCAAAAGAATCTTCCTGAGAAGGATTTGACAGTTGACAGAGTATTTGAAAATGGGGAGGAGGCTCCTTGAAACGCATCATACCAAAATATGGTAAGTGAAGCAAAAAGTGTGTTTATGTCAACTCATATACAAAATAAATATTTGTTGAGCCAATGATTTTAATCGTACATTTTATTGTATTTTACGACTTGAACTGTCGTAAAGAACTAAAGCTCCTCTCAACTTCACTCACATCATGTACTTGGCAGGACAATTAGCAGTCGGAAGAGACAGTCAACATGGAGAACATACATTTAACTTCTGGTGAAGTTATCACATCATTAACACAAGTAACCCTGTTCTTTTTAAACATTTTATATCCAGTTCTAATTATGAGTGAATTAATGAAAATTTTATTGAGTTCTAAACAACTTACAAATTTACAGAAGGTCCCACTGGTTCTGACCCTGGTCATTATCCTAGTTGTGACACCTAACAAATAACACTCTTTCTCTACACGAGTCAATTTTACGTACTTTATCTTGCATACAAGTGACTTTTGGTGCATTAGTTTGACTCGAGCTTTGAATTTCTTAGCTATTTCAGACATTTCTACATTTCACATGTGTAAACTATAACTCTTTGACCTTGACAATGCATACTTGCCACTTTTACCTTCACCACTGCAACCATTTAAATCAATCCATTATTTTGATAAAAACTCACTTAGCTTTTCAACATCTGGCTGATTAGTAGGATTGTAACCTCTTCCTCCTTCTTAATTTGATACCATCCATTCTAAATTTATCTGCTTCCTTGTCCTCTTGTTTGACTATATTCCAAATTTTGCTTTTGAATGCATGCTTCCATTCCCTGAATGTTTTTGCTCAATGATGCAATTTCACCTGCAGTTGCATCTCTTTTACTCCTCCCTTGCCACTCTGCTTCTCCAACCAGCTGACATACCGTTGTGATGCACGTCTGATATGATTCAGGGATTCTAAAGATGATTTATCTATCTCTGGGTAGTCATCTGTGTGGCCTTAATTATATAGTAATTTATTATTTTTATTATAATCCAGCCAATTAAGAATTTTCAATTGGAACATGTATTGGAAGAACACATCCCTCTTGTCTCACCCACTAATGGCACCCCTGCTTCTAGAACACTTGACCAACCTATGACTTATTATTTGCTGTCTTATAAAATAAGAGGTCATGGAATGTGTATTGTTTTGTACAATTCCTAGAAGTTCTCCTCAAAAGACATCAGCACCGTATGATTAAACTAGCCTTATTTAATTAACCCTGGTCAGAATTTTATGAAATCTATACCAGAAGTGACCTTTAAAAATTTGGTAACATTCAGATCTGAGGAGTGCCTGATTTTTACACTTTTTATCATGCAGTGTTGAAGAGCCAGTGTCATAGGTTTTATAAATGGTTTACATAGACACGTCACTAGTAAGTTTTTTTAGCATTTCCACTTTCTCACAATTGACAGTGTATGATGTTTATGTTTTTTGCCACTCTTTTCTTTGATGATTCCATAATGGGGCTATACAGCAGTAAATACATAATAAAATGAGAAGGAATGAGCAGAAATGCCTGTTAGTAGGTGCAAGCAACAACCAGTACAGTGCCATCAAAATATAAACGATGCCTCCAGAAAACAGTAGCATAATCCATGCTGGAAATATGAAGGACCCAGATTTTTTAATGTCAACCTGTACAACAAAACTACTAAAGCATGTCATCCTATCCTCAGGTGTGCACTTATGTCCCATGAGAAATACTGCTTTAAATTGATTATGAAGTAGAATTTAGCAGTAAGTATTTTATTGTATCTGAACTCTGTAAATTTACATTCTGTAGGAACATTGCTGCTACAGTTGGGTGATGTTGGCAAACGATTTTATATGGAGAAAGAAGAGTCTGCTGACAGTTTATTGGCTGCAGCAGCAGCTCAATGGCCAGGTTCTCGACCAGACACACCTTCCACTGATCAGGTGAGGTGACTCTTAACCAATGGGCAATAATTTTGTTTTAACAAAACACTGTTATTAATACGTAATATCTTGAAGAACATTCACTACATCATTATTATTAATTACTTACTAGTAACCGGTTTTCAAGAGGACCTCCCTCTCATTGTCAGCCATGGCTGACGTAGCTGACAATCAGTGGAGGTCCTCTTGAAATTCAGTTACTTGTAAGTAATTAGCAATAATGAAGTAGTGAGTGCTCTTCAAGATATTATGTATTAATGTTGTTCCACTTCATTGTGTCTTCCCAATCCAAGTGAATTTAATTAAAAAACTGTTAGTTTGGGTTGAGTTCAGTGGAATATACTAGATATAAGTAGTTATAATTTTAACTTTTTTTTTCTCATCAATGCAGAACCTTAAAATTAATTAAAATTTCTAAATAAAATGATTTAATGTGTCCAAATGAAACCTATAGCAGAGTCAGGGTAAGGAAATTGATATCAGATAGGTTTGCAATTAGAAGCGGCTTGAAGCAAGGAGATGCACTATCGCCTTTAGTTTTTAATTTCACTTTGGATATGCCTTTAGGAAAGTTCAGGAAAACAAGGTAGGTCTAGAATTAAATGGCAGTCACCCGATTTTAGCTTATGCAGATCAAGTTTGCTTGTTGGGCGATAACATAAACACAATCGAGAGAAATGCGGAAAGTCTTTTCAATGCCTGCAGGAATGTTGAATTGGAAATTAATACAGAAAAAACTAAGTGTATGGTCATGGAACATAAAAAAAATGCTCTACAAAAGATTAGAATAGCTGGTAAATCGTTCGAACGAGGGGAAAAATTCAAATATCTGGGAGCAATAATTACAGACACAAATAATATTAAGGCAGAAGTTAAGTGTCAACTAAAATGAGGAAATGCTTGTTTATATCCAGTTCAGAAATCTAAAAATAAAGATTTATAAGACTATTACCCTGCTGGTTGTATTATATGGATGTGAGACATGGTTGCTTACTCTTCGGGAAGAACATAATCTGAATGAGTTCAAAAACAGGATGCTTAGGAAAATATTTGGGCCTAAGAAAGATGAAAATTGGGACTGGAGAAAACTGCATAACGACGACCTTTTGACCTGTACTCTTCACCGGATATAGTAAGGGTAATTAAATTATGGAGGATGAAATGGATTGAACTTGTTGCTCTCATGGGGGACGAAAGACATATATCAAAAGTATTAACTGGGAGACCTGAAGGGAAAAGACCACTTGAAAGACCTAGACATAGGTGGGATAGATTAGGATAGATTTAAGGGAAGTAGGATTTGCGAGGGATGATTGGATAGAGTTAGAACAGAATAGGGTTGAATGGCAGCTCAAGTAAGCGTGGCAATGAACCTTCAGGTTCCATATAATAGGTAATATTCCTTTAGCTTGCTGAGGAATTGTCTATTGCCATTGAGTAAGTAAGTAAGTAAGTAAGTAAATAAAAATGATTTACTATTCAGTATGTTTTATTATTCAATGCAAAACCTTAAAAGTAATTAAAATTTCTAAATAAAAATGATTTATCATTTAATATGTTTTTCTAGATATAAGAATATAGGATAGCTATAGTTAACAGTGAAAATCTGGTTCAAGCAGTCAAGGTTAATATGTATCAAATGCAATATAAATAATTGCAGAAAATTAACTATGGGTTTTATCAGAATTGTTCTGGTTTTCAGTCCATTTAGTAGAGAGAATACAGTAGTATCAAATAAAGTTAATTTAAAACCTAATTTTTTTCCTTCATTTCCTCCATCTCATATTTTGCAAACAGAATTTTATATTGTTTGTATTTCTCTAGTCCCCAGATCGAAATGGCAATCCAGGCTGTGGTCCTGACCCACATTGGTCCATCACAGTGGAACAGTTCCTGGCAACAACTCTCACCGGCCCTCCACTAGTGGAATTCTTTTCACGACAGACTTCATTGTCCGATAGCATCGTGAAGCTGAGAGGAAGGAGATTTAACAGGTTACATAGTTTATCAGATACAGCTTTCATCAAGGTGTGAGAGAGGGCTTCTTGCTCTGTATGAATAATGTACAAAGGATTTGCAAGGATTTTTAATGTCCTCTTAATCCTGTTAGTAATACTAAGACAGAATCACAGACAAACCAACTTTGTTATTTATCTTTTATATTCATATGGGCATATATATTTGCGTATTAGGAGGTTTCATATGCAGCTACCTGGAGTAATACTCTTTTATCTCTATTGGCCAGAATTCCGATTTATGCTAATAATTTTAGTAAGTATTGTGATTTATTTTGGTAACTTTATTATTTTTTATGATCCTATGTATGTATGCAGGTTCTGATTATATTTAGAGTAATTGTGCAGAATTTTGTATTTGTTATTTTGTGCAGTCCTACAAATTATAAAATTGAGATATTATGTATGACTGAATTAATACCTTCTACCGTGTAAGAAAAAAAAATTATAAAATTATAAAATTGAGATATTATGTATGACTGAATATACCTTCTACCGTGTAAGGAAAAAAAAAATGTTGCAAAAATTTGTTTTTGTTTCAATACAGCACAGACTTGCCATCTCCATTAGTGGTATTAGACTTTTTTAACTGTTGGTTTTGTATAAGTAATTCTCATCTAACCAGAAGAGCTTAAACACAGACAATTACAGCCAAACATATTAAAAAATCTCATAACATCAGACCTGAAGAGGAGATATTAATACTGAAGTACATAGGACATAGGCCTGCATAGAAGAGAAGTATAGGCTAGTTTACACGATGACACTAGGTCTTGTAGCTACTTTCATGAAAGTGATGTCGCAAAACGTTATACCCATATTCTTCAAAACTAACTCCAGTGCAACTGCTCGTTTTAATGATTTATGTATAGCGTAGAGCTTTATCACTGGTACTCACTACTAAATTGCGGTATTTTGTTACCTGTTGGAGTGCTTTCAACCGCATGGAGCGGCCATCTTCAGCAACTGGGTTGCTGAAGATGGCCGCTCCATGCGGTTGAAAGCGCTCCAACAGGTAACAAAATACCGCAATTTAGTAGTGAGTACCAGTGATAAAGCTCTACGCTATACATAAATCATTAAGATTATCGCTACAGAATGGACAAAACTCAAGAATGCTCGTTTTACCTTATTTTTGAAGTTCAAGTGACTGAAACCCCATATCCCAGGCATTTCACAATATTCCTCACTTCCCTACTTTAATCTACAAAGCTAAATAAGCCTATTGCCTCAAAATTACAGCTATAGTTTTGCGAAAAGTTGGGATCAGCCGAAACTGCATAGTGTCGTGTAACTCAATGTAACCAGTACATCTCGAACATGCGCATTCAAATAAAAAACAGGTGTGAAACTTAGTTACAAAACCTAGTTCTGTCATGTAGATTAGCCTTATCAAAATTTGCATGCCAAGATTATGATAGAACTGTTCTATAGCAAGAACCTGAAGTAGAGTTTAAAATTGTACAGAATAAACAATTAAAAATAAATATTGGCTAGGGCAACTCTACTTCTGATCTATATTGCTACTAAAGTTGACCCTTATAAGAAAAATGAGATTTCTTTCCAGCCTGTTGTAAGACAAAGATCTTTTTTTTTGCTCACCTCATTGTTTATGAATCAAAACAAACTGTGATTGTGAATAAGCCTTTGCAGATAAATAATTACCATTAAAGTATGTTAAATTCTAACAAAACAAAAAAAGATGCATTCCACAACAATTAAAAATGTATTTATTATTTTGAGGAAAGTGTTCATGCCTGTGACTAAGCTGAAACAAGATTGGTTAAGATCGAAATGAATGAGACAGTTGTTGAATCTAACATAAACACCTATATCGAATTGGTTAAAAGTTAGTTAGAATGAGCAGGAAGTTGTACTAGCAGTCTTTGCCGATTTTTCTCAAGATGTTAGAAAAATGCTCCTATAGTGACAAATGATGCTTAGAATTAATTATTCAAAAGTAGTCGAACGTTTAAAACACTTTTAGCTCACTTACGTACCATTACTAGGACATGTTTCAAGAGGTAAGTACCCTCCCATCGTCGGCTAGTAATGGTACGTAAGTGAGCTAAAAGTGTTTTAAACGTTCGACTACTTTTGAAAAATTAGTATAGTTTCACTGTCTAAAAAACTTCATTCCTAAACTTTGTGCTTAGAATTAAGTTTTATCATGACCAACATTCTTTATCTCCCTGATCGGATAAAGAAGCATGGAAATTCATTAAGCCATATATATAATGTATTAAAACTTACCATTCTTGGCAGTGTTAATACAGTGTTACCGTTCTTGGGAGCCCAATTAGGCAGTGCTTAAAGATGCAGAATTAAACAACATAATGAGAACGTACCAACAGTATATAGATCTATCACATATGGAATAATAAACTATAATCATTTCTTTGGGTCTGTGGAATTACCATTATAAGGCCACAATGAATCTCAATCTTTATCCATTCCAGGGATATTATGAGCATTAATTGATTTCAGTTCGATGCTTCATAGTGCCCTCAAGGTCAATTTTTTTAAAAGGCACTGCTAAAACTATAAACAATATAGTGTGTCATGAGGTGACAACTAAAAACATATTTTAAATTTTTAAATGGTTGGTTTTTACGTTACTATTACGCATATGATGAATATTACATGAATTTACGTAGTTTTGATTGAAATTAATTAATAATATAATAGATATTTGATTATAAAAATAAATGTTACTGTACACCACCAAATTTCGAAGTTACCAGGTGCCACTGACTAGATGACAAGTCTGAAAAAGAAACTTTTAAATTGCAGTATTTAATTATTGTGTTACTTATCTTCTTGGGGACTGTGAAGTATGGAGTTGGAAATTGTAGCTAAGAAACTTACTGATACATAATGTAATGCATCAAAAATATCTATTTTCACAGTTAAACTTATATTACAATCAGAAACTGCAGTGTACAAAGTATGGTAATGTTTGATTTTAGAATAATGATTTTTATTGCAGTGAAAGTGAAGATACGGAAGACCTTAACTAATGGTGTACAATCTTTTTCTGCTTTACAATGCTTGCTGTGGAAGGAAAACTTACATCAATGAGTAACTTGTTTAAATGGTGAGTTTTAGTTCCATGTTAAATTGCCAACTAACTCTCTAGGTGTAATTTGTTAAGGAAGGGAATGAATTTCTTAACTTAACAGTTACTTAGTATGTAGTGCTATGAAACTTGGTGGAAGAAGGTGATCTTAGGTTATGCTTGCTTACTCTTTAATGGATGGTGATATACTTCACTACCCTAAGGCAAGGATGATCAGAAAATGGCTAAAGGGGACATATTTATACTTCTTGATTCTACCAGTAGTTATACTTAATTTATAATGGAGCGACGCTTGCGATGTGACCACAGCGATGCGACATTTGACATTTATTGACCAGTGTTGCAAACAAGCATTTATGCAGCAAAACGTCATGATAAGACATGACGGAAGTGGAGTTAGAGTTAACTTTTACCATGCAACATCAGCTGAGATGATCAGAAGTTGAATGTAGTTTGTTTTTTTTCAATGGTGACCATAGTAGTATTAGTAGTAGTAGTAATTCCTTTCACTCCCTGGTGGAGCATAGGGCATCAATGAGAGACCTCCATCTGACTCGATTGGCAGCAATAACTTTGGCCTCATTCCACGTTCTTCCTGAGCTCTCTAATTCCTCTCTAACAGTTCTTCTCCATGACCCTCTTGGACGTCCTACTGATCGGGATCCCTGGGGATTCCATTCTAAGGCCTGTCTTTCAATGGCCTCTCTTGGTTTCCTTAGAGAATGTCCTATCCACCTCCACTTACGCCTTCTAATTTGCAGTTCAATTGGTTCTTCATTTGCCAGTCTTAGTAAATTTCTATTTTACTAATTATTACTGGCCAATAGATATGCAGAATTCTACGCAGGCACCTATTAATGAATGTTTGTAATTTGTTATTGATCATTTTATTTGACAGCCAGGTTTCTGAACCATAAAGGAGGACCGATTTAACATTGCTCTTAAATATTCTTAATTTAGTACTTCTAGATATACATTTATTTCTCCAGACAGAATAAAGTTGAACAAATATTACATTTGCTCTCTTAATCCTATTTGCCACATCTTCTAATGTTCCGCCAGTTTGAGAAACCATACTTCCCAAATAAATGAATGTCTCAACGGATTCTATCACTTGCTCTCCAATCATAAGCTGTTTTTGTGTTCTAGGATTGATCCTAAGCTCCTTAGTTTTCTTAGTATTTATTTTGAGGCCTGCGGTTTCCGAACTTAACTACAATCTATTAAGTTTTCCTTGCATAATGGCGACCATAGCCAAAGCAATTTATACAGGAAGCGATACTCATTTAATTATATTTGTGTATGGTTTCTATTCATTTCAAGATGTGTTCCAGTAATTAAAATTACCGTTCTCAACCTATGAAATTTTTTATAGCCCTTTCTTTGAAAAGAAAGTAATGTGTTCCATGGTATAACACTAAGCTCAAACTAACCTCAGCTTCAAAATTAGTTAGAGCAAGGGAGAGTCTGCTGGAAATAGTGCATTGAAAATGTACATATGCTGTATGAGGACCAGTGATTAGCAATAGGGTGTCTTCAGATATAATTTTGATAATAGGATTCTGAATTCTGATATCCATCAACGTAATTTGGAAATCGGGGTACCATAATCCCCAAACAATAATTGACACTTCCTGTCAGGATTTCTTCTTTTCCATCTTATCAGAATGTATAGGGCTAGAAGTATTATTGAATTGAAGGCAGGCATTGCCTGAATATCCAGTCAGTATTATTTAATTTGTTTGATTATTTCATGTCGCCTACACAACGCAACATATTGTGAACAAAGTCCAAATGTGATACTGCAATATCAAGCTGCATGTGGGTGTGCCACTTTAGGGACACAATGCAAAACTTTTCATGCATGGGTGCTTGCATGATTGGAGGAAGAGGTTTGCATCTTTTCTGCTAAAACCAGAACAAATTCAGAAGGATATGGAAAGAGGAATATCATTGCATGGTCAAAATAATGGTTACATTGCAGAATGGTACATCAGTTATTATTATCATTATTATTATTATTTACAGAATATAATTAATAATTTTCATAGCTAGTTTTGAAATATAAACAGCTATCTATTTTACTTGTATTTCCAGGCATAATACATTCAAAAATATGGCAAAAACAAACCAAACCATTGAAAGAAGCATGTTTTCCCACATGAATAAATTGTCATTTATTTTATTAATATGAGTTGATTAACACACTTGGACTTCACTTGCCAATAATTTGGTAGGACGCGTTTCTCAGGCCATTTGCCTGTGTCTTCAACTACATGTCAACTGCGGGATCTTCGGTGTTTGGAGGTTCTCCCTGTTCCCCTGGTGTCGGTTTAATGTACTTAGCTATTAGGTTCGAAAACAGACTCATGAATTTTGATATTCCAAAAGAAGACAACCTAATAGCTAAGTACATTAAACCAACACCAGGGGAACAGGGAGAACCTCCAAACACCGAAGATCCCGCAGTTGACATGTATTTGAAGATACAGGCGAATGGCCTGTGAAACGCATTCTACCAAATGATTGGTAAGTGAAGTCTAAGTGTGTTAATCAACTCATATTAATAAAATATTTATTCACTTCACTGTGTTAAGTTCCAAACTATTTATAATATTTATGTAATTTATTGCTTAATATTGTTAGGTTATTGATACAATTGTTTCAGATGCTGGTAATAACACAAGAAAATAATAATGTAATACATTTCATCTGTCATCCCAATAACCATTCTGGAGACAATGGTTTCCCCTCACAAGAAACATAACTTATGTTTTTAACTTCGGATTTGTTTACACTCTGCTATAGAAATGGTGGGAATAGTTAATGGAATCTACTGGAAACTGTCCATAGTCCATATTAGAATATAAGTTTTCATTTTAGGTATGGAAATTAGTGCATTTATTAACAAAGTAATAACAAACAAAATTTACTTTGAATTTTGCCTGGTGCTTGTAATATGGAATATTTTCCCGGGCTTTTAACCATTTAGTCATTTGGATAAATTCCAACATTTCGGGGCCAAACTGAAGCTCCACTGTCAAGCAGAATAAAGTATCGGGACTAGAGGGTGTTCTTTTCATAGATATGGGAGGATTGGGGCATCCAGATTGGAGAGGAGGCTTGTTGGGAACTGACCAGTCAGGATCCAGACAGTGGACTGAATGAAGTGAGGGCTGTATGGGGTTTAGATAAACATTTTAAGTGAGGAGCTTGTTTCAATGTGTGGCATAGAAGTGTTTGTGGTTTGCGCCCATTTCATTGCATAGTTTAGCCGGTAGCTTATTGGACTTTTAAAAATTAACAATTCTTACAGCTTCACAGAGAATATTTTTCAGATGTGCCCATGTGTGTAAAGGAAGCATTGTGCCCATTTTACTCATGGCATAAGATCTTGGAATATTATTGTTTTCTGTAGCATCATGAAACATATTAAAATGCCCTTGTCCTAGTGCATTACATGGTATCCAATATAATATTTGAACTTGTGTTTCCGTGCACATCCAACACCTCCTTAACAAGACAATATTCAATTTTGAAATTAATTCAAGGTGGCCTTGCTCGGTTGCTATTTTGATTCATTTGTTTACGACTCGCAGAGATCTTATTTATTTTTATAGGTGGACAGAAGGGGATCATGGGAAAACATTGAACGATTTGGACAAAACTCACTATGCGGGATGTTTTGGGCTAGGGAACTCAAATCTCTGGTTGTTTTTCCCCGCGTGGGGCACTTTAATCGTAAAATGCATCTCGAAGCCGGGTTTTTAGCTTTTTAATTTTTAATTGTTATAATAAAATTGTTTATGCATGATTTGTGTAAGGTTCACAAATCTGTGGTTTGTTTTAATCATTTTATTTCGAATCTGTATGCCCACATAGCAGCATAAGTTTCTTTTTGTTCGTTAAATTATATATATCTATTATCTAGAATAAAATTATGTAATTCCTGCAAATTATGTAAAAACGATATCAGCGTTAATACAAAATACAATATATTAAATTTTTTCAATACAATAAATACCATGTTTTAATTATTTTTATGTTAAATTATTTAAGTAAAACATCTTGCAGTTGAGTAAATAATCATGGTCGAAGCTGCAAACACCTCTTAGTTGACTTATAAAATATATTTTCTTCAATTAATCCATCCCATTCATGCGTGATAAAAGTAAAAACTGAGTTATGTTCAGCACATCCGTTGATTCATCCATTGAAGTGTCTTGAACCAGTAATACATAAAAGTTGTTATCATGATGTTGATAACCAATACCCTTTGAGTAAATGGGAGTATTTATTGCAGCCGTAATTTGTATGAGAATGTAGCATAGTCAAATTGGTATCTAGTGTTTTTAACTTTTTATGAAGAAAATAAGATCTTTATATTTTTGTTTTATTGTAACATCACATTTTTGGTTGTCTGTAATTCTGTCCTAATTCAAAAACACTTTTGTATTATCTTATTAGAACAGTAAAGTATAATTTTCATATATAAAGCACCAATATTTTCAGTACATTGAATATGACACTGTTCAATGTAATACTGTAGTTATGAAGTATTATGTTTGTGTATGACCAATTCCAATATACGGCTTAATTGGTGGTTCGTGTTTCTATTCAGCCATTAAAACTAAGTGGGATCTCAGAATATTGCTGATTATGCTAAAATGATGTAAGCATTGTTGTTATGAATATATTATTGAATGTTAGAAATCCCAGGTATAGAATTTTATCGTAGATAATATAACCAGTGGTCCATATTTTATCTTGAGAAAATCTGGACCTTGAGTTATATTTATTGTGACTATTTAGGAAATACACACAGAACTAAGCAAGTAATGAATAATTAAAACCATGAAAATTAATAAATCACATGTCATTGTAAGCGAGAATGTGAGATCCAATGACAAGACAATCAATACATTAGCGATGGTCTTGCTGCTTGTGGTTACTACCAACACTGTTCATCATGAAAATCAGCTTGTTTATACAGTGTGTTTCACGTACTAGTTGGCCAGTCATGTGGGTTTCTGCGACATGGCGGCCACAGCTATAACTCCTGAGCAATCAGGTGAAATATCTAGGCAAAAAATTCCCCATAGATAAATAATAGTCACACAATGTTAGAAGAACTTAAAGGCTATATCACAAGAGAAATTAACTCTCTCTCAGAAGCTGAACTTACGCGCATGAAAGAAAATTTCCTAAAATTGTGCCAGTGTTGTGTGGATGCAAGTGCAGGACATTTCCAACATCTCTTATGATGAGGTACGTGGTTATTTTCATTGTAATTTTAACTTTAATTGTGAGAACCTGAATCATTACGCCGTTAGCAGCTTTATTTGTATAGATATTTCACTCAATCGCTCGGGAGTTAGAGCTGTGGCCGCCATGTTGCAGAAACCCGCACGATCGGCCAGCTCATGTGTGAAACGCACTTTATAAACAAGTGCATGTAGGTGGGATAAAATAAAAGTTATAAAATAATACAATAAAAGTATGACGATAGACACTTGTGGTTGACTGAAATTCCACATATTCTCATGTTAGATTGATCACTGGTTTATGAGCTACTTAACTATGCACATTTTATTCATCACTGGTGATGCAACAGTCTAAAAATTGTTGATGCATTTTACTATCATATTTTGTATTAAAACTTTATCTACTCCGTTCTTTGTGAAAAATTGTTTGCTACATATGAATTAGTGGGTAACCTGGTTTTTGGTGCAAAATATTTTAGTTGTATTTACATTAATAATAACTCTGCAACGAAGTAAGCAGAACAAGGTTTGTGAAGAAGTTTGAACTTTCTGAATAATTTGCCAACAATCACATGATGTATGCCATGGGTATTGGTGTAGACAGTAATAGAGCTTGGCAAATAACTTCATTTCCACTTTCTACTTTGAAAGGTTTCAAGGTTGGTAGTGCGGGTCTCTGTTTTACCAACCTGAATCTTATATTTTGTCTTAACTTTGGATAGGGATGTCGTAGGAGGGTGGGGTTGGTGTCAACTGAAGGCTTTAGTGTTATAGATTCAGGATTGATAATGCTTATTTCTGTTTGTTGCCGACAGGCCAGCTTTGTTGAATCAATGTTTATGCCTCAACTATTACTACTGTCCTATCATCATCAGAAAAAAGTTTAGTTTTGGTATGCAAACTTCAGTCTGAGCAAATGTAATTTGAGAAAATCATTTAAAAAATTGAATATACAGTAGTATTATCTGTTCTGTCCTTGCTTCCACAAAAATATACTCCAGCTCTGTTAGTGAAGAACATAGCAATTAATCTCTCCAAGACAGTGAATTAGGGGGAAAATAATAGAAAACACTACCTCCCATGGGATTTCCACCCTGGTTCTGGCTGAGGTTCTAGAAAGTTAGAGTTTGTCTTGATTATGTGAGTGGAAAGTCACCTGTGGCTCTTTGTAATTGCACTAGTAATTTTGAATTTTCAGACTCTTGGTCTTCTGTTGGGATTTCAATAATTATTATTTGGATCAACCATCTTGGCAGAGAGAATTGGCAAAAGCTGATGGTTCAAGAGTGAGATAAAGCATTACATGACATTCAAAGCTGAAGGAGTTAATGTCTCTCACAAAACAATTTTCACTCTAAAACGTAAGTTAGGGGAAAAATATTTATATGAGATGGATGATATGTTTTATGAAACCAATTCCTCTCAAATGGCATTTGCACCATATTTTTTAATAATTGCAGAGCATGTACATAATATACAAATGGAAGTTATTTTATATAGGGAAAGAATGTATAGCTTTTTTTTACCTCTTTGTCTCCATCAAAGTATTAGTCTTCCAGAATAGAATTGCATATTCCAGACTGCTGGTAATTATTTAAAATTTGCCCACAGTACTCATATGGAAATATAAATTGACCCTTAAGAATTCAAGAAGATTTTGATATTTAAGTGCAAGTATTTTCACCAGTTTATATGTAAAGTTGCACATATAATTTACTCTATCTGGGAATTCTAAGATTTAACTGAACTTTATACTCTGGCTTGATTAAAATGTGCTACTTTGGAGAGTGTTTATCTTGTATATATAGTGTAATATTTTTGGTAGCATATTTTTATTGCATTTCAGTGCCTCTGCCCTATTATAATATTTTATTTAAACACCATAATAAATCGAGTATTGTTTGCAAATAAGATGTACATTATACGTAAGGCAGAGGTGTGAATAAAAATATGTATAATGTATTGTGTTTTTGTGTTTTTGTTTTCCTAGGAAATAAGGTACTGTCCATGCATTTAGACGAGAGCACTGTAAACACAATGCGCAGTGGAATCAGTCATCACGCGATTCATACTAGCAAGACACTCCCCTTCCGTCCCACCCTATCTCTGCGGCGCATGCCAGTGCTCACGTCTAAATGCACAGGCTGTATCTTTAACTGAAATTCCTCTAATTTCTTCCTATTCGTGGTACAAGTATGAGGTGTGACTAAAAAATTCCTTGCCTGGGTTTTTAAGGATTTGTAATTTCTAAATGACTATATTAATGCAGGAAGAATGCTTGCTTGTACATTATTTTTCTACATAGTCCCCTCCCAGTTCAATTTACTTATGCCATCTGATAGGAAGTGCTTCGATAATGCGTGAGAAAAATTATTTGGTTGACGCTGTAGCCACTTCTGCACTGCCGATTAGACAGTCTTCATCAGACTTGAACTTTATGCTCTCCAAGGTGCTTCTGGACCAAAGATGTGGAAGTCTGATGGTGCCAAAGCGAAGGGGATTGCTGAGTGCAGGTGTTTTGCTTCTGCATGATAACGCCGTCCTCTTTCTGCTCGTTCAACCATGAAAATCATCAACAGTCGCTTCAGTCCGCCATACTCGCCAGATTTGTCACCATCAGGTTTCCACATCTTTGGTCCATTAAAGGAGCACCTTGGAGAGGAGTAGTTCAAGTCTGATGAAGACATCCAATAGGCAGTGCACTAGTGGCTACAGCATCAACCAAAATAATTTTTCTCACGCCGTATCAAAGCACTTCCTATCCGATGGTGCAAGTGCATTGAACTGGGAGGGGACTATGTAGAAAAATAATGTACAAGCAAGCATTCTTCCTGCATTAAAACAGTGGAAAAAAATTAATATCGGTTTTCATTTGATTCTCCCTCTTAGTAGAAAACACGAAATTCCACGTTTAATCAAGTGGTAATAAATGGAATGATGAGGTGGCAATTTAGGGGGGCACCAACATTATTTCTCATGTAGAGTACCAAAATACTAGAGCTGGCCCTGGAGACTCCCATGTTCGCTTTTGACTTTTGACTGCTATTATGAGACACTCCTTTACATTTAGACTCAAGAGGGCTGTCCATTCTGATGACAACTCTTTTTGCAATGAAGTTATTTGCAGTTGTGAATTCATTAATGTGACACCCCTAAGCCTTGCCAAGTTCATGTATTGACCTACGTTAACCCAAGTTCCTTTTGCAAGAGATATTTCAAGAACTGGTATTCTGTGTTTTTATTTATTTATTGTAGGCCTTCAGCACATTTTAGTGGGCAGGATACACGCGTTAATTATCTGCAGCAAAGAAAATTCATATTTTGTCAGAAGTGTCCATACTTTCTATTCCAAAAGGGAAAACAACTATAAGCCTGCCAGTATAATCTTCAACACTCCAATAGCCTACTAAGGAATCCTGTAAGATTTTTAGGATTATATATCCAAATTAATTTGGAGTGGTATTCTCACATTGACTATGTTGCCAAGAAAATAAGTAGAGGTCTGTTTATGTTGAGAGTACTAACTCATAACATAGATGCTAAGTCGCTCTTGCTAGTGTATCATGCCCATATGCACAGCCATCTCAGTTATGGAGTCCTGTTGTGGGGAGGACATCCTTATGCCAACAAAATATTCATCTTGCAGAAAAGAGCAATAAGAATTATCTCTAGAGCATCGCCTACATCCTGCAAACCACTCTTTAACAGAACTTAATATACTTACATTACCATCAGTGTTTGTTCTGAGCTGTCTTCTCTATATAAAAAAGAATGTACACTTGTATAATAAATGCTCTACTGTCCACAGCTACTCTACCAGAAATAAATAAAACCTGTACATAAATAAAAGTAAATACAGCACCTCCCAGAAAAGTTTTGAATATGTTGCCCTTAAACTATTTAATTCATTGCCGAACAACATTAAGGAGTTATCTTATGTTCCTCTTAAAAGGACAATTAAATCTAACATGATGTCAAACACCCTGTACAGTGTCAAGGACTTCAATGACATTATCTGGTGAAATGTGTACGTGTATATTATACCTCATTTGTGCTTATTGTAATTATTGCTAATACATTGTACAATGTCTGTGGCAAATTAATCTAATCTAATCTAATCTATCACTGTTTTAATATAAGCACTAGTTTGTAGCTTGGTTTATTCTAGAAAAACTCAACATGATTATTTTTGTTCCAATAAAGGTTTGTTGTGATTTAAAAAGTGAATCAGTTCTTACAAAATTAAACAGCACGTTGTGTTCCCAAGCGGTCACCCATCCAAGTACTGACCACACCCAATGTTGCTTAACTTAAATAATCTGATGGAACCAAACGTAATAAATTGAAGTCACTCACTTCATTATTGTTGCTTAACTTAAATGATCCGACGAAACCAAACATAATAAATTGCGCAATTGAAGTCACTCCCTTCATTATTTTTCAGTTATTTATGGACATTTCTTATGTATTTCATGAATATGTCTATTAATAAGATGGGCTAAATCCAAAAAAGATTGCCCCTTATTTTCCGCCCACTTTCAATATTCTGTTGCCATGGTGATACCAGCTGGCGGCCGGTGACAGCTCACTCGGCACTCCCGAACGTGCCTGCACTACTGCTCACTCGGCACTCCGTAGCAGCTCACATTGCATGACGAGTGAGCTAGGCTTTGGCCCAATTCTGGACCTGGGTGTCATACAACATGGATCGTTCAATGTCTCCAAGATGGAAAATTTGGATTTGCTAGATTTAATATATTATTCTCGATCCTGACCTGAGGTAGGTGTGATATTTTTATTATGTGACGTTCCTTATTTTTCTTCAGTGAGTAAGTGATCATGCCCCATTTATTTTATCTGATTTTATCCCTCAGCAAGCAGTGTCGTAATTTCCCCATTTTATGAGAGTCATGGCATAAATTTAATTGGGATATTGGGTTTTATCCTTCTATTAATGTAATATTTTTATTCTGTGTATCTGCAGAATAAATTTAAAAAAAAAAAAAAAAAACTCCCTCTGTATCAGTGCGTGTTGCCTGGTAACAAGATAGTGCACGTTGCCTGGTAACAAGATTCAATAGTACCAAGTGAACCTGCGTTGTGATTTTCTATTTTTGAGTCCAGCTAGCATTATCCAGTATAACAGATCTTCAATTGTCCTCCCACGTAGAGTCATGAATATCTAAGTACTCGAACAGACATTGGATTTCAATTACTAAGAGGAAAGTTAAACCATCTCATTGGCTATTGCATCACATGATCAGTGAGCTAGGCTTCTGCCCCATTCTGGACCTGGGCATCATGCAACATGGATCGTTGAACTTCTTCAATAAGGAAAATTCGGGTTATCTAGGTTTAACATATTATTCTTGATCGTGACCTGAGGTAGGTGTGGCATTGTTTTATTTTGTGAAGTTCCTTATTCTTCTTCAGTGAATAAGTGATCATGCCTCATTTAATTAATCTGATTTTGTAATAGTGTCCTTTCTTGTCCCTCAATGGCACCCTAATAATTTTCCCATTTTATGAGAGTTTTTTCAGTACAATCAGCATGCCCCATTACATCTGTAATATTACATGCATTGCATGCCCTTGCTTTACAATTGACTAACTTACTATGTACAATTTTATCTACCTGATTGTTCTATTGCTCAAGATATGTGAAATATTTACAGTTAACTAATCTACTATATACTATACAATATTTATCTATCTGTTATAAAGGGTGCGGCAGAGGAAACGGACGTTTTTCAAATAACCATAACTCAGAAGATTTTCAAGTTAAACAAAATTTAATTGCACAGAAATGTAGCTTGTATAATGCAGTTTCTGTTGACTATTTCAGAATTACCTCCGAAAAATAACGTCCGTCAGGTGACGACCTTCTTTCTGTATACACTCTTGTAACCTTACTTCGAAATTCTGCATTGCTCTTCCCAACATTTCTTCCCCGATATTAGTGATTTCTACACGAATGAACTCTTTTAGTTCTTGGATGTTGCAGGGTTTGTTTAAGTAAACGTTTGATTTGAGGTAACCCCACAAATAATAGTCACATATGGACAAGTCAATGTCGCCAAAACGGGAGATCACATGTTGAGGAAACATGTCGCCAACCACTTGCATTGATGCTCTTGCAGTATGCGCTGTGGCACCATCTTATTGGAACCAAATTTGCTGCATGTTTACTCTTCGTTTGCGTAGTTCCGGAAGCAGGAACCTGTTGAGCATTTCAATGTAGGGTGCTGAAGTCACTGTCACTGTGGTATAGTCCAAATAAGGACCGATGATTCCAAATTTAGCAACACCACACCACACCACACTGTTACTGGGTATACCCAGAAGAAGGCTACAACATGAGGGCCGAAACGTCGGTTTTAGACATGATGACACGGCGCCATCCGGACATTCAAGGTTATTAATAATGAGATTGCATGTTAGAAAATTCCATTGTTGGGTCACTTGACGGCATTTATTTTTCGGAGGTAAATCTGAAATATTCAACAGAAACTGCATTATACAAGCTTCATTTCTGTGTAATTAAATTTTGATTAACTTGATAATCGTCTGAGTTATAGTCATTTGAAAAACGTCCGTTTCCTCTGCCGCACCTTGTACTACTTGCTTAGGATATTTATGAAATATTTACAATTGACAAGTTACTATACATTCATTAATTGTATCTTACTTTACATTATATCACTTTACATTCTTCCTATTTTGTCTTTTTCTTGTATATATTCTTTTGTATTCACGAATACAACAACATCAAGTTTCTGTAACAGTTTAGTCTGAGAAGCCTTCAAAAGTAAGCTGGAGTTAAACCTGTCCAACAAAACTGCAGGCCTCGGTATCAACACAATAGAGAAATCTAAGTATTCTCAGAATGACTACTCCCTCCCCAGCCGACAAAAGAAACTTCTGAAAAATAGCAAATAGGCCTATTGTAAAGCTTGGAATATCTTAGACCAAGGGACATATCTACTTGATAAATATTTTAACCAGAGAACTGAGAATGATCATAGTGCTATGAGTTTAAGGTGTGGACTCCTCTCAACTAACCCAATACCATCCTTCAAGTAACATAACCATAATTTAGAATATGTTTAAGTGAAGTTTATTTATTTAACTGTCCTGTAGAGAGTTAATGTCCGTAATGGAGAATTACCTACTAGTGAAAAATAACCAAATGCATGAGTATAATACCAGAGGCAACATGAACTATTACAAGTGTAATATTTCCAAAAATGTATCTGTGAAAGATGTACACTATCAGGGAATAAAACTATTTAATAAACTACCGTCAGACCTTAAATTAATTGCAGATGTCTCAAAGCGAAACTTCCAATCAATGCTAAAAAGGTATCTAATAACGAAGTGTTTATATAGTATAGATGAATTGTAATAACTATGCATGTGTGAACATAATATATTCTCTAAGATTGTACTCATAGTTTAAATTTAAGATTAACAAATGTTTCTAAGATTGTACACCTAGTTTAAATTTAAGATTAACAAATGTTTTTAAGATTGTATTCCTAGTTTAAATTTAAGATTAACAAATGTTTCTAAGATTGTACTCTAATTTAGTTTAAATTTAAGCTTGACATATCCAAAATCAATGTATTGATACACTGGATGCAATAAATATTATTATTATTATTATTATTAATAACCCAACTAGATTTCTACATGCTGTTCCAGCCGCTGTATTCCGAAACAAAAAGTGATGTACCTAAATTGAAGTCTCAACATTACCAGAAGTGGACAACAGCAAGGAGATGATTTGAACCATGCAGCACCCTCATACATAAGCTGAGTAGTCATTCTTTTGAAAACCATATTATTGCACACAAAGATGCATAACAAAATTAAAAATCTTCTTTCTTCTTCTATATCATCTCCCCCTTTCTAACTACTAAAAAATGTTATATCCTCATCACTCTCAAAACCCTTTCACTCGCTCTATCTCCCCATACTCACTCTCTCTACCTCTCTTACTCCCACTATCTCTTCATCTTGACCGGTCCTCTATCTATTGCACTGTATATTGCTAAACTGGAAACGATTGAGCTTCTTAATGTAGTACGACAATTGAGGTGCTCGTCGGACTCTTGATGTTCTCGTTGGGATCTGAAAATGTTATAGTACAATAAAAAAACCCAATTGTAGCACTGACAGGGTACGGCTGCAGCTGCTTGCCGAGCTGTTCAAAATTAAGGTGTTCATCGTGATCAGCAAAATTCTGTAAATTTATTAATTTCTCACTCTCTACCTATCAAACTATTCCATTCGGTCTATCTCTCCATACTCACTCTCTCTACCTCTCTTCACTCCCACTATCTCTTCATCTTGACCGGTCCTATATCTATTGCACTGTATATTGCTGAACTGGAAACGATTGAGCTTCTTAATGTAGTACGACAATTGAGGTGCTCGTCGGACTCTTGATGTTCTCGTTGGGATCTGAAAATTTTATAGTACAATAAAAAAACCCAATTGTAGCACTGACAGGGTACGGCTGCAGCTGCTTGCCGAGCTGTCAAAATTAAGGTGTTCATCGTGATCAGCAAAGTTCCATAGTACAATATTGCTTAATTTCTCATTATGTTTATTTTTTACAGATGCTTCCACAGAAAACTTTTTGTGTCAGAGGGATATTCTGGAGAGTGTAGATTGGTGATGTGCGACTGAACGTGCCAGAACGCTAGCCGACGATGGGAGGGTACTAACCTCTTGAAACATGTCCTAGTAATGGTATGTAAAGTGAGCTAAAAGTGTTTTAAACGTTCGACTACTTTGAATAACTGTAATAGATATTTGATTATAAAAATAAATGTAACGGTACACCACCAAATTTTGAAGTTATGAGCCGCCACTGATTAGATGTCAAGTCTGAAAAAGAAACTCTTAAATTGCAGTATTTACTTATTGTGTAACCTATTTTCTTGGCGACTGTGAAGTATGGAATTGGAAATTGTAGTTAAGAAACTTACTGATACATAATATAATGCATCAAAAGATCTATTTTCACAGTTAAACTTATATTACAATCAGAAACTGCAGTGTACAAAGTATGGTAATATTTGATTTTAGAATAATGATTTTTATTGCAGTGAAAGTGAAGATACGGAAGACCTTAACTAATGGTGTACAATCTTTTTCTGCTTTACAATGCTTGCTGTGGAAGGAAAACTTACATCAATGAGTAACTTGTTTAAATGGTGAGTTTTAGTTCCATGTTAAATTGCCAACTAACTCTCTAGGTGTAATTTGTTAAGGAAGGGAATGAATTTCTTAACTTAACAGTTACGTAGTATGTAGTGCTATGAAACTTGGTGGAAGAAGGTGATCATAGGTTATGCTTGCTTACTCTTTAATGGATGGTGATATACTTCACTACCCTAAGGCAAGGATGATCAGAAAATGGCTAAAGGGGACATATTTATACTTCTTGATTCTACCAGTAGTTATGCTTAATTTATAATGGAGCGACGCTCGCGATGTGACCACAGAAATGCAACTTTTGACATTTGAATATTATAGGAGAAAAATTCCTCCGACACTGGGACTTGAACCCAGGACCTTTGGCTATTCCAACTGAGCTAAGCCAACTGAGCTAAGCCGGAGTTCAATTCACAGCACCAGATGGAACCTCTCTCCTATGACTGATTGCCCTAATGGTCTACCTCACAGACAGACAAGTTATGTCATATGCAGACAAGCATGTCATATTCAGCATTGGTGTGAATAGCCAAAGATCCTGGGTTCAAGTCCCAGTGTGAAAGGAATTTTTCTCCTATAATATTCTCATGTAATGTCCGGCAGAGACAATAATCTGTGGTTCATGAATGCTTATTTATAGCCTATCTATTTAACATTTATTGACCAATGTTTTAAACAAGCATTTCTGCAGCAAAAGTCATGATAAGACATGACGGATGTGGAGTTAGAGTTAACTTTTACCATGCAACATCATGATGAGCAAAAATCGAATGTAGTTTTTTTTTTTTTCAATGGCGACCATAGCCAAAGCAATTTATACGGGAAGCGATACTCATTTAATTATATTTGTGTATGGTTTCTATTCATTTCAAGATGTGTTCCAGTAATTAAAATTACCATTCTCAACCTATGAAATTTTTTATAGCCCTTTCTTTGAAAAGAAAGTAATGTGTTCCATACAAGTAAGAATCAGCTTGAAACATTTTATGTCATAACCGGGATTTGAACACTTAATTAATGTGTTCCATGGTATAAAACTAAGCTCAAACTAACCTCAGCTTCAAAATTAGTTAGAGCAAGGGAGAGTCTGCTGGAAATATTGCATTGAAAATGTACATATGCTGTGCAAGGACCAGTGATTTGCAAGATATAATTTTGATAATAGGATTCTGAATTCTGATATCCATCAACACAATTTTGAAATCGGGGTACCATAATCCCCAAACAATAAATGACACTTCCTGTCAGGATTTCTTCTTTTCCATCTTATCAGAATGTATAGGGCTAGAAGTATTATTGAATTGAAGGCAGGCATTGCCTGAATATCCAGTCAGTATTATTTAATTTGTTTGATTATTTCATGTCGCCTACACAACACAACATATCGTGAACAAAGTCCACAATGTGATACTGCAATATCACACTGCATGTCGTGGGTGTGCCACTTTAGGGACACAATGAAAAACTTTTCATGCATGGGTGCTTGCATGATTGGAGGAAGAGTTTTGCATCTTTTCTGCTAAAACCAGAACAAATTCAGAAGGAATGGAAAGAGAAATATCATTGCATGGTCAAAATAATGGTTACAATGCAGAATGGTACATTGGTTATTATTATCAATATTATTATTGACAGAATATAATTAATAATTTTCATAGCTAGTTTTGAAATATAAATAGCTATATATTTTACTTGTATTTCCAGGTATAATAAATTAAAAAATATTATGGCAAAAGGAAATCAAACCAATGTAAGAAGCATGTTTTCCCACATGCATAAACTAACATTTATTTCTTAATATTGTTAGATTATTGATACGATTGTTTCAGATGCTGGTAATAACACAAGAAAATAATAATGTAATACATTTCATCTGTCATCCCAATAACCATTCTGGAGACAATGGTTTCCCCTCACTCTTCAACCCATTATTTTATGGCTCTTTAAAACTTCAGTGGATTGTACACATTTGGTTTTCCTTTTTTTAAAAGAAAAAGAAACATAAATTATGTTTTTAACTTCAGTTTTGTATACACTATGCTGTAGAAATGGTGGGAATAGTTAATGGAATCCACTAGAAAGTCCATAGTCCATATTAGAATATAAGTTTTCATTTTATGTATGGAAATTAGTGCATTTATTTACAAAGTAATAATGAATAAAATTTACTTTGAACCATATCAACCATAGGCAAGCCCATGAGTGTAAAGGAAGCATTGTGCCAATTTTATTCATGGCATAAGATCTTGGAATATTATAGTTTTCTGTAGCATCATAAAAGTGTTAAAATGCCCTTATCCTGGTGCATTGCATGGTATCTAATATAATATTTAGACTTGTGTTTCCATGCACATCCAACACCTCCTTAACAAGACAATATTCAATTGTGAAATTAATTCGAGGTGGCCTTGCTCGGTTAATATTTTGATTCATTTGTTTATGACTCGCAAAGATCTTATTTATTTATATAGGTGGACAGAAGGGGATCATGGGAAAACATTGAATGATTTGGACAAAACTCACTATGCGGAATGTATTGGGCTAGGGAACTCAAATCTGTGGTTATTTTGCCCCACGTGGCGCACTTTAATCGTGAAGTGCATCTCGAAGCCAGGTTTTTAATTTTTAATTGTCATAATAAAATTGTTTATGCATGATTTGTGTAAGGTTGATGAATCTGTATGCCCACATAGCAGCATAAGTTTCTTTTTGTTCATTTAATTATATATATCTATTATCTAGAATAAAATGATGTAATTCCAGCATATTATGTAAAAACGATATCAGTGTTAATACAAAAATACAAAATATTACATTTTTTCAATACAGTAAATACCATAGTTTAATTATTTTTATGTTAAATAAATTATTTAAGTAAAACATCTAGCAGTTGAGTAAATAATTGTGGACGAAGCTGCAAGCACCTCTTAGTTGACTTACAAAATATATTTTCTTCAATTAATCCATCCCATTCATGCGTGATAAAAGTAAAAACTGCGTAATGTTCAGCACATCCATTGATTCATCCATTGAAGTATCTTGAACCAGTAATACATAAAAGTTGTTGCCATGGTGTTGATAACCAATACCCTTTGAGTAAATGGGAATATTTATTGCAGCCGTAATTTGTACGACGGTGTAGCATAGTCAAATTGGTATCTAGTGTTTTTAACTTTTTATGAAGAAAATAAGATCTTTATATTTTTTGTTTTATTGTAACATCACATTCTTGGTTGTCTGTAATTCTGTCCTAATTCAAAAACACTTTTGTATTATCTTATTAGAACAGTAAAGTATAATTTTCATATATAAAGCACCAATATTTTCAGTACATTGAATATGACACTGTTCAATGTAATACTGTAGTTATGAAGTATTATGTTTGTGTATGACCAATTCCAATATACGGCTTAATTGGTGGTTCGTGTTTCTATTCAGCCATTAAAACTAAGTGGGATCTCAGAATATTGCTGATTATGCTAAAATGATGTAAGCATTTTTGTTATGAATATATTATTCAATGTTAGAAATCCCAGGTATAGAATTTTATCGTAGATAATATAACCAGTGGTCCATATTTTATCTTGAGAAAATCTGGACCTTGAGTTATATTTATTGTGACTATTTAGGAAATACACACAGAACTAAGCAAGTAATGAATAATTAAAACCATGAAAATTAATAAATCACATGTCATTGTAAGTGAGAATGTGAGATCCAATGACAAGACAATCAATACATTAGCGATGGTCGTGCTGCTTGTGGTTACTACCAACACTGTTCATCATGAAAATCAGCTTGTTTATACAGTGTGTTTCACGTACTAGTTGGCCAGTCATGTGGGTTTCTGCGACATGGCAGCCACAGCTATAACTCCTGAGCAATCAGGTGAAATATCTAGGCAAAAAGTTCCCCATAGATAAATAATAGTCACACACTGTTAGAAGAACTTAAAGGCTATATCACAAGAGAAATTAACTCTATCTCATAAGCTGAACTTACGCGCATGAAAGAAAATTGTGCCAGTGTTGTGTGGATGCAAGTGCAGGACATTTCCAACATCTCTTATGATGAGGTACGTGGTTATTTTCATTGTAATTTTAACTTTAATTGTGAGAACCTGAATCATTACGCCGTTAGCAGCTTTATTTGTATTGATATTTCACTCAATCGCTCGGGAGTTAGAGCTGTGGCCGCCATGTCGCAGAAACCCGCACGATCGGCCAGCTCATGTGTGAAATGCACTTTATAAACAAGTGCATGTAGGTGGGATAAAATAAAAGTTATAAAATAATACAATAAAAGTATGACGATAGACACTTGTGGTTGACTGAAATTCCACATATTCTCATGTTAGATTGATCACTGGTTTATGAGCTACTTAACTATGCACATTTTATTCATCATTGGTGATGCAACAGTCTAAAAATTGTTGATGCATTTTACTATCATATTTTGTATTAAAACTTTATCTACTCCGTTCTTTGTGAAAAATTGTTTGCTACATATGAATTAGTGGGTAACCTGGTTTTTGGTGCAAAATATTTTAGTTGTATTTACATTAATAATAACTCTGCAACGAAGTAAGCAGAACAAGGTTTGTGAAGAAGTTTGAACTTTCTGAATAATTTGCCAACAATCACATGATGTATGCCATGGGTATTGGTGTAGACAGTAATAGAGCTTGGCAAATAACTTCATTTCCACTTTCTACTTTGAAAGGTTTCAAGGTTGGTAGTGCGGGTCTCTGTTTTACCAACCTGAATCTTATATTTTGTCTTAACTTTGGATAGGGATGTTGTAGGAGGGTGGGGTTGGTGTCAACTGAAGGCTTTAGTGTTATAGATTCAGGATTGATAATGCTTATTTCTGAGTGTTGCCGACAGGCCAGCTTTGATGATTCAATGTTTATGCCTCAACTAATACTACTGTCCTAGCATCATCAGAAAAAAGTTTAGTTTTGGTATGCAAACTTCAGTCTGAGCAAATGTAATTTGAGAAAATCATTAAAAAATTGAAAATACAGTAGTATTATCTGTTTTGTCCTTGCTTCCACAAAAATATACTCCAGCTCTGTTAGTGAAGAACATAGCAATTAATCTCTCTCCAAGAC
Organism: Ectobius pallidus; assembly: GCA_964059195.1. Lineage (NCBI taxonomy): Eukaryota > Metazoa > Arthropoda > Insecta > Blattodea > Ectobiidae > Ectobius > Ectobius pallidus. The sequence goes on from CAXKWD010000004.1 coordinate 61,945,566, forward strand.
AGTGAATTAGGGGGAAAATAATAGAAAACACTACCTCCCAAGGGATTTCCACCCTGGTTCTGTCTCTCACAAATGTCTCTCACAAAACAATTTTCACTCTAAAACGTAAGTTAGGGGAAAAATATTTATATGAGATGGATGACATGTTTTATGAAACCAATTCCTCTCAAATGGCATTTGCACCATATTTATTAATAATTGCAGAGCATGTACATAATATACAAATGGAAGTTATTTTATATAGGGAAAGAATGTATAGCTTTTTTTTACCACTTGGTCTCCATCAAAGTATTAGTCTTCCAGAATAGAATTGCAAAATCCAGACTGCTGGTAATTATTTAAAACTTGCCCACAGTACAGTGACCCTTATGAATTCAAGAAGATTTTGATATTTAAGTGCAAGTATTTTCACCAGTATATATGTAAAGTTGCACATATAATTTACTCTATCTGGGAATTCTAAGATTTAACTGAACTTTATACTCTGGCTTGATTAAAATGTGCTACTTTGGAGAGTGTTTATCTTGTATATATAGTGTAATATTTTTGGTAGCATATTTTTATTGCATTTCAGTGCCTCTGCCCTATTATAATATTTTATTTAAACACCATAATAAATCGAGTATTGTTTGCAAATAAGATGTACATTATATGTAAGGCAGAGGTGTGAATAAAACTATGTATAATGTATTGTGTTTTTGTTTTCCTAGGAAATAAGGTACTGTCCGTGCATTTAGACGAGAGCACTGTAAACACAATGCGCAGTGGAATCAGTCATCACGTGATTCATACTAGCAAGACACTCCCCTTCCGTCCCACCCTATCTCTGCGGCGCATGCCAGTGCTCACGTCTAAATGCACAGACTGTATCTTTAACTGAAATTCCTCTAATTTCTTCCTATTCGTGGTACAAGTATGAGGTGTGACTAAAAAGTTCCTTGCCTGGGTTTTTAAGGATTTGTAATTTCTAAATGACTATATTAATGCAGGAAGAATGCTTGCTTGTACATTATTTTTCTACATAGTCCCCTCCCAGTTCAACTTACTTATGCCATCTGATAGGAAGTGCTTCGATACCGCGTGAGAAAAATTATTTTGGTTGACGCTGTAGCCACTTCTGCACTGCCGATTAGACAGTCTTCATCAGACTTGAACTTTATGCTCTCCAAGGTGCTTCTGGACCAAAGATGTGGAAGTCTGATGGTGCCAAAGCGAAGGGGATTGCTGAGTGCAGGTGTTTTGCTTCTGCATGATAACGCCGTCCTCATTCTGCTCGTTCAACCATGAAAATCATCAACAGTCGCTTCAGTCCACCATACTCGCCAGATTTGTCACCATCAGGTTTCCACATCTTTGGTCCATTAAAGGAGCACCTTGGAGAGCAGTAGTTCAAGTCTGATGAAGACATCCAATAGGCAGTGCACTAGTGGCTACAGCATCAACCAAAATAATTTTTCTCACGCCGTATCAAAGCACTTCCTATCCGATGGTGCAAGTGCATTGAACTGGGAGGGGACTATGTAGAAAAATAATGTACAAGCAAGCATTCTTCCTGCATTAAAACAGTGGAAAAAAATTAATTGCGGTTTTCATTTGATTCTCCCTCTTAGTAGAAAACACGAAATTCCACGTTTAATCAAGTGGTAATAAATGGAATGATGAGGTGGCAATTTAGGGGGGCACCAACATTATTTCTCATGTAGAGTACCAAAATACTAGAGCTGGCCCTGGAGACTCCCATGTTCGCTTTTGAATTTTGACTGCTATTATGAGACACTCCTTTACATTTAGACTCAAGAGGGCTGTCCATTCTGATGACAACTCTTTTTGCAATGAAGTTATTTGCAGTTGTGAATTCATTAATGTGACACCCCTAAGCCTTGCCAAGTTCATGTATTGACCTACGTTAACCCAAGTTCCTTTTGCAAGAGATATTTCAAGAACTGGTATTCTGTGTTTTTATTTATTTATTGTAGGCCTTCAGCACATTTTAGTGGGCAGGATACACGTGTTTATTATCTGCAGCAAAGAAAATTCATATTTTGTCAGAAGTGTCCATACTTTTTATTCCAAAAGGGAAAACAACTATAAGCCTGCCAGTATAATCTTCAACACTCCAATAGCCTACTAAGGAATCCTGTAAGATTTTTAGGATTATATATCCAAATTAATTTGGAGTGGTATTCTCACATTGACTATGTTGCCAAGAAAATAAGTAGAGGTCTGTTTATGTTGAGAGTACTAACTCATAACATAGATGCTAAGTCGCTCTTGCTAGTGTATCATGCCCATATGCACAGTTATGGAGTCCTGTTGTGGGGAGGACATCCTTATGCCAACAAAATATTCATCTTGCAAAAAAGAGCAATAAGAATTATCTCTAGAGCATCGCCTACATCCTGCAAACCACTCTTTAACAGAACTTAATCCGGATGTCCCCATTCAAAGCAGCACTATAAATACACCCCATCTAATCCCGGCATTTCATTCTCCTTGACAATGAAGCCTCAGTTTGGTTTCGAAACGTCGGAATCCATCCAATTCACCACCTGGTTAGTAGCCCGGGAAAATATTATATAGAACTTAATATACTTACATTACCATCAGTGTTTGTTCTGAGCTGTCTTCTCTATATAAAAAAGAATGTACACTTGTATAATAAATGCTCTACTGTCCACAGCTACTCTACCAGAAATAAATAAAAGTAAATACAGCACCTCCCAGAAAAGTTTTGAATATGTTGCCCTTAAACTATTTAATTCATTGCCGAACAACATTAAGGAGTTATCTTATGTTCCTCTTAAAAGGACAATTAAATCTAACATGATGTCAAACACCCTGTACAGTGTCAAGGACTTCAATGACATTATCTGGTGAAATGTGTACGTGTATATTATACCTCATTTGTGTTTATTGTAATTATTGCTAATACATTGTACAATGTCTGTGGCAAATTAATCTAATCTAATCTAATCTAATCTATCACTGTTTTAATATAAGCACTAGTTTGTAGCTTGGTTTATTCTAGAAAAACTTAACATGATTATTTTTGTTCCAATAAAGGTTTGTTGTGATTTAAAAAGTGAATCAGTTCTTACAAAATTAAACAGCACGTTGTGTTCCCAAGCGGTCACCCATCCAAATGTTGCTTAACTTAAATGATCTGATAGAACCAAACATAATAAATTGAAGTCACTCGCTTCATTATTGTTGCTTAACTTAAATGATCCGACGAAACCGAACATAATAAATTGCGCAATTGAAGTCACTCCCTTCATTATTTTTCATTTGTGTTTATTTATGGACATTTCTTATGTATTTCATGAATATGTCTATTAATAAGATGGGCTAAATGCAAAAAAGATTGCCCCTTATTTTCTGCCCACTCTCAATATTCTGTTGCCATGGTGATACCAGCTGGCGGCCGGTGACAGCTCACTCAGCACACCCGACCGTGCCTGCACTACTGCTCACTCGGCACTCCGTAGCAGCTCACATTGCATGACGAGTGAGCTAGGCTTTGGCCCAATTCTGGACCTGGGCGTCATACAACATGGATCGTTCAATGTCTCCAAGATGGAAAATTTGGATTTGCTAGATTTCCTGAGGTAGGTGTGATATTTTTATTATGTGACGTTCCTTATTTTTCTTCAGTGAGTAAGTGATCATGCCCCATTTAATTTATCTGATTTTATCCCTCAGCAAGCAGTGTCGTAATTTCCCCATTTTATGAGAGTCATGGCATAAATTTAATTGGGATTGGGTTTTATCCTTCTATTAATGTAATATTTTTATTCTGTGTATCTGCAGAATAAATTTAAAAAAAAAAAAAACTCCCACTGTATCAGTGCGTGTTGCCTGGTAACAAGATAGTGCACGTTGCCTGGTAACAAGATTCAATAGTACCAAGTGAACCTGCGTTGTGATTTTCTATTTTTGAGTCCAGCTAGCATTATCCAGTATAACAGATCTTCATTTGTCCTCCCACGTAGAGTCATGAATATCTAAGTACTCGAACAGACATTGGATTTCAATTACTAAGAGGAAAGTTAAACCATCTCATTGGCTATTGCATCACATGATTAGTGAGCTAGGCTTCTGCCCCATTCTGGACCTGGGCATCATGCAACATGGAACTTCTTCAATAAGGAAAATTTGGGTTATCTAGGTTTAACATATTATTCTTGATCGTGGCCTGAGGTAGGTGTGGCATTGTTTTATTTTGTGAAGTTCCTTATTCTTCTTCAGTGAATAAGTGATCATGCCTCATTTAATTAATCTGATTTTGTAATAGTGTCCTTTCTTGTCCCTCAATGGCACCCTAATAATTTTCCCATTTTACGAGAGTTTTTTCAGTACAATCAGCATGCCCCATTACATCTGTAATATTACATGCATTGCATGCCCTTGCTTTACAATTGACTAACTTACTATGTACAATTTTATCTACCTGATTGTTCTATTGCTAAAGATATGTGAAATATTTACAGTTAACTAATCTACTATATACTATACAGTATTTATCTATCTGTTATACTACTTGCTTAAGATATTTATGAAATATTTACAATTGACAAGTTACTATACATTCATTAATTGTATCTTACTTTACATTATATCACTTTACATTCTTCCTATTTTGTGTTTTTCTTGTATATATTCTTTTGTATTTACTAAATTCTATCCTGTATTGTAATAACCTAATTGGTAGTTGTAGCTTACTTTATGTTTGTTTGTATTTACAAAATTCCAAAGTTCATACTCTTAACAAAATTATTGAAAGCTCTGAGGTGTTTTTGTATTAGTCCCTCATTTGTCACTGGACAACTGTCCCCCTTCTTTCTTATTTCATCTATTAGTTTTGTTCTTTGGGATTTAACAATGAGACATTCATATATAAGGTGATTTATGGCATAAATTTAATTGGATTGAGTTTATCTATCTGTTTAATGTAATATATTTATTCTCTGTTTATTTTATTTTATTTTATTTTATTGTGAAATTTTAATTTCCATGTAAATTTGAGTGTTTTGTTTAGATTTCTGCTTTGTTGGCCAATGCTCATTGCATCCTTTCTTCTCCTCCCTTTGGTATTTTAAATTTTCATCCCCCACTTACCTTATTTAAGGGTGCAGATAATAAAAGTTGTCTTTAATGATGTCAGTTTTAATTTTACTTTTTTGCACAACCTACCTAATATTTAATAAGTGCTATGTGTTTTAGATTCTAGTTCTGATCTTGAGTACACCTCAAACACCAGTAGTAGATCTGGAATTCTAATTCTTTCACATTTGTTGTGCATAGGCTTAACTCAAAAGCTAGAGTCAGACTGAAAAATTCAATGACATAGCCGGGATTTGAACCACATAATAGCTAAGGCTCTCCATGCCACTGCTCTGCCAATTGACCTACCATTTGCAGGTAAAACATTAAATTCACTTGCACTCTCTCCATCCACTTGAGTCATGGGAAGAGAATCAAATTCAAGTTTCTGTGACAGTTTAGTTTGAGAAGCCTTCAAAAGTAAGCTGGAGTTAAACCTGTCCAACAAAACTGCAGGCCTCGGTATCAACACAATAGAGAAATCTAAGTATTCTCAGAATGACTACTCCCTCCCCATCCAACAAAAGAAACTTCTGAAAAATAGTAAATAGGCCTATTGTAAAGCTTGGAATATCTTAGACCATGGGACGTATCTACTTGATAAATATTTTAACCAGAGAACTGAGAATGATCATAGCGCTATGAGTTTAAGGTGTGGACTCCTCTCAACTAACCCAATAGCATCCTTCGAGTAACATAACCATAATTTAGAATATGTTTAAGTTAAGTTTATTTATTTAACTGTTCTGTAGAGAGTTAATAACCCAACTAGATTTCTACATGCTGTTCCAGCCGCTGTATTCCAAAACAAAAAGTGATGTACATAAATTGAAGTCTCAACATTACCGGAAGTGGACAACAGCAAGGAGATGATTTGAACCATGCAGCACCCTCATACATAAGCTGAGTAGTCATTTGTTTGAAAACCATATTACTATAATTATTGCTCAACAGACCACGATTGAGCCTCTTACTATAGGCCGACAATTGATTTGCTCACCGGTAACTCTTCATGTTCTCGTTGGGATCTGCAAATTTTATAGTACAATAAAAAAAACCCAATTGTTGCACTGAAAGGGTACGGCTGATGCTGCTTGCCGAGTTGTTCAAATTTAAGGTGTTCATCGTGATTAGCAAATTCTGTAAATTTATTAATTTCTCACTCTCTACCTGTCAAACTATTCCATTCGGTCTATCTCTCCATACTCAATCTCTCTACCTCTCTTCATCTTGACCAGTCTTCTCTCATTTGCACTCTATATTGCTCAACAGACCACGATTGAGCCTCTTACTATAGGCCGACGATTGATTGTGCTCGCCGGTAATTCTTCATGTTCTCGTTGGGATCTGCAAATTTTATAGTACAATAAAAAAACCCAATTGTTGCACTGACAGGGTACGGCTGATGCTGCTTGCCGAGTTGTTCAAATTTAAGGTGTTCATCATGATCCTCAAAGTTCTATAGATTGCTTAATTTCTCAATATGTTTATTTTTTACAGATGCTTCCAAAGAAAACTTTTGTAACAGAGGAACATTCTGGAGAGTGTAGATTGGTGATCTGAGACATTTTGGCCAACAAAGTATTTTGTGAATGTAGTCAAACAGAAGACGGAGAACAATGAAATGGATTTTAAAACAAGTTAGAGCTTGATGGGTTAATAAGCATCGATTTTGGCTTCTCAAACGGATAATAGCTCTTGCAACATGAAATCTGTAAGGAATATCTATTAAATTTTCAGAAATAATTAAGTCTATTGAGATATTGGATATGGACCTTGTGGTGTTGACTGAAACAAAAATGAAAGGTTATTGGAGTCTATATCCTTATAAGTCAGGGTTTCATAAAGCAGAAAGAGCAAAATTAGCATATCTGTTCCTATAAGGAAGAAATTGCTTGTTGGGAAGAAATAAATGAGATAATAATAAGATCAACGATGTCTATGTTTGGAATCAGCGTGGAGATAGTAGGTGTTCTTTCCCAAATAACGACGACACAGCAGAAAAAAAGGGATAATTTTATGGGGATTTATTAAAAGCATTTGATGAATGTCAAGGGTGATAATGAGATATTAATTATGGTTTTCTTAAATGGGAGAGTAAGAAGAAAATTCAATGATTAAGAGGTAGGCCAATGGGGTGATGATAAAATAAATGATAATGGTAAGAGGTTGATAGATTGTGGCAAAGGAAAGAATTTGTTATAATTAACTGCTGGTTCGTGTTTTTCTTTCATGAAGCATTTTATGAGCATTATTGGTGTATTAAGCCAGTCTCTCCTTCTGTTTTGGCTTGGTGACAGACTTCTGCACAAGGTGTGAACATACATAAAAACTATTGTCACTCTTAATTTAGGATAAACTTGTTACCAAAGGCAGTGACTTTTGGGGGGGGGCAAGGTATTTTCAGCCCTCTCCCAAACTTTTTTCTACCGTATAAGGCCTATGTACAACTATTCTTGATCCCCCCAACAACATTTTCAAGTCAGTGGCTCTGCTTGTAACATCAGAATACAGTCAAATCTCTGTATAGCAAAGATTCAATACAGGTATAGTGATAAACCTGCATTTAGCGATTTTCTTTTTTGGTTCTGGAAAATTTCCTATCCTAATAGAGTTTAAAGGAACTTGGTACAGTGATGAAGCTATTTTAGAAGCACCCTATTATAACAATATTTTGAGATCCAATTGTTAGTGACCAGTTTCTGGACCATCTTATTAATATTGTACCAGGAGATTTCAATGTGAATGCAGGAATTGAGAACAGTGACTCTGCTTGTAACACCAGAATACAGTCAAACCTCTGTATAACGATGATTGATATAACGATAAACCTGCATTTAGCGATTTTCTTTCTTGGCTCTGGAAAATTTCCTATCCTAATAGTGTTAAAAGGAACTCGGTACAGTGATGAAGCTACTTTAGAAACACCCTATTGTAACAATATTTTGAGATACAATTGTTATTGCAAAACAGTAACTTCCCTCTGTGGTTGGTAGCTGGCATCGGAACAGTGTCCTTTCCAGCCACTTACTTTTCTTAGAACTAAGAGAAGACAGGTTCAATAAGGGTGGAAAATGGGGTTATCTTACGAGTGAGAAAACATACTTTGAGTTTGATTGCTACTTCAAAGTGCACAACATGTGTAGTTAGAACACCCTATTAAAGAAATGGTTTTACTCTTGCCTTAACTATGTGCTGAATTTGCTTTTGTTTTGGTATCTTCCTCTTTCTACAAGTTTGATACCTTCCCTCATTATAACAATAATCCTCATATAACAATATAATCTGCTAGGCTCCACAGGTTTGACTGTTCTAAACTATGCAGGAAGAGCACAAGTTATTAATTGCTTCTTGCATAAGAAATTGAGGTTTTTACAAAATATGGCTACCTGTGCATGTAGACTACTATTTTCTTTAATAACAAAACTAGGATTAAAAAACTTACCATACTCAACACTTATTCTATAAAATAACAGAAATAAATTCCTTTCGAAGGATATGGTTTTCTATCTGTGGCAAGATTGTGTATAGAAATATTTACACTAACTTCATTATTATATATATTTACCCAAAACATATGTTTCATCAGGAATCCCCATCATCATCAGCCAATTCTGAATGACCATATAGTAGCGAGTGGATAAAAAATACAAACAGCCATTTTAAATTAATTTGAAAAATCAATGCGATACCAGGTTAACTTTTTTATCCAAGTTCCCTGTATGCCCACTGAGGGGTGAAAGTTTAGCAGTGTTTAGCAGTATTGAATGAATATTTTCTCGCATCCCATCGTTTCATCTCTGATTTCATGGCTTTCTTCTCTGAAATGGGTTGCTAAAGCATACTTTTCTGTTTTAACACATTCATCACACAATTTTTAACAATAATTGCCCAAGAAGAGAGACATAACAAATGAGAAATGGATTCAAAAAAATGAAATTCTCAGAAAAATAATAAAATCAGGTAAACTGATATAACAAAGTGCCAGTATGTTTTTGTTGAATCAATTATAATTGCAGTTATGATGTGCAGAAAATAAGTTTTTCTAATCAGATTAAAATCGACCAGCGTCAGCAGAACTACAGATTTGTGATACCTTGACAATCGCGCAGTCACACATAAAAAAAATATAAAAAAAATAATCCATGTCTAATCGGCCGGGTCCGGGATTTGATCCAGGGACCTCCAGAATACGAGTTCAAGGCGTTGCCATTTGGCCAACTCAGTCAGTTTGACGTTATCTTTTGATAAGCATAAGTGAAGGAGTAGTGTTAACTATCAAATTATACCAGTAGACAAACATTTTAAAAAATGTGACCTTTAATTAGTCGTTACTCTGGTACCGGTCAACTAATTAGGCCCAAAATTAATAGGCTTCTTGCCATGGACGTTATAAATGCTTATACCAAGTTTCATGAAAATCCGATAAATCATATTTGAGTTATGGGGCCTTTTGTTATATAATACCATAAAAATGCACTAAATTGGGCATTATTCCGGTACCGGCCAACCGATTTGGTCCAATATCAACAGACGTCTTCCCATGGACATTATAAATGTGTATACCAAGTTTCATGAAAATCCGATAAAGCGTATTTGAGTTATGGCGCTTTTAAATAAAAAACACTAAATTGGTGAACCGATTTGGTTCAATAACAATAGGGTTCTTCCCATGGACATTATAAATGCGTATACCAAGTTTCATGAAAATCCGATAAATCGTATTTGAGTTATGGTGCATACAGACACACGGACGGACAGACAGACAGCCAGACAGACATTTTTCGTCCCTCACACACAATCTCATAAAGTACCATACTGCCACTTAAAAATAATATTGTACTGAAATTCTCAGAAAAATATAAATAAGATTGTACTGCTTTAAAATTATTTTAAAGACCATGAGAATACCTGTCATTCAAAAGCTATTAATTCCTTTGCTAATGACAATACTCTTTATAAAGAACCCATAATTATGATACCATACATGGTTTACCAAATGTGCTTGTGAGCCCTTCAAAATTGAGAATGTTGACAAACCTACGAAATCTGTACTTGTGTGAACCAAAGCAACTAGATTTAAAAGAGAAACCACTAAATATGTGTGTCATAGGGTTATGCAAAAAGATTAAATGTTTGGTAAGGTGCTCCATCTTTGAGTACTGGTTTGATGGATTTTCTACGAGCATGCATGACAAAACAGTCTCGTAAATAATCATTCTGTCAAAAATGTTCAAAGAATAAATTGCCCAAAATACAATTCTCACCAATTAGTTACATATAAAATTCATTATTAAGAGAAATATTGCCAGTTTGTATTTTCTTTCCCCCTATATAAATCCCTACCCCACCATATACTGCCACACAAACTAATTATAGCTTAAAACCTTCCAATGAGTACATAGATACAGAATACAAACTTTTTAATTTTTTGTAAAATCTTTCTTCAACATTACAATCTGTTCTACAATGAACAATAAGTAATAAGGATGCAAGAATAAACATGTTACAAATATAGCCCAGTGGCTAATATTTGCATAGCATAACTAATATATTTGAAATATTAATTAAATCTGTAGATCAAGTCCAAAACTCTATTTCTATTGAGCCTACATGTGTTTGTCCCATTGTTCAAGAGATTCACTGCATCTGAATTGGGGTGTTTGTTTAGACGATTCTGGTAAGCCATATTGTATTTACTTATTTCCTGTTTTACTGTGGGTATTTCAAGATCTTGATAAATATATTTGTTACTGATGTACCAGGGAATTTTACCAATAGTTCGTATTGTTTTGGATTGGAAACGTTCTAAAATTTCTGTGTTGGAGTTGCTTGATGTACCCCAAAGTTGAATTCCATATGTCCATATTGGTTTAAGGATACATTTCTAAATTAGAAGTTTGTTCATAGTTGATAACCCCAACTTGGGTCCCTGGAGTCAATACAATTTGCTGAATTTTAGATAAACTTTTATTAACCTATGTTCAGCAGTTTGGACATGATAGACGTTGTGACAGATAGACTGACCGACAGACAGAGATGATAATTACAAAATTTGATGTTCTTCCCTTAAAAAAGTAATAGATATCCAAAACAAATTTCGAAAAAGATGAAATTACAAACATGTGACCATTTATAATTTTATTTAAGTTATAGGAAAAGTTAAGAGAAAGATTATTATTTTATTTACTTTGCAAACAGCCCCTCTGGCCATTATAGTAAGTTATCCTTTCAAGACTGTCGATCTAGGTATCCTAATTAAGTTAATTTACAATTAAGATACATTTTTCACAATAATGCAAAGAAAAAACCCTTAAAAGTTAGGTTTCTATATTGAACTAAACATTGACATGATTTCTTTTAGAACAGTAGTGATAATTTCATCCAATAAGGATACTAGTCTCACATCAGGGGAGGCACCAACGGTGGCCTGCTCTTGTTTTATACAAAATTACCAATAAAATATAGAGAATAAAATTTAAAACCTGAAAATGAACTTTATCAAAGTCATTACTTGTTTTTAAAACATGTATGATCTTTGTATTTTTCAAAAGTTACCAGTTACCTGGTATCAAAAGTTAAGTTATCTGATATTTTGGAATGAGAAGATTCTAGTGCTGGCATTGGCATTCAGTTCTAGTGATACTTTACATCTAAAAATTTGGAAGGGGAATGGGAAAGAAATTGAATCCAAGCAAATTCAGAGACCATAGTTAATGTAAAAATATTTTTAAACAGTTGAAGGTAAAAAAAAAGCACTTTTAACAGTAGATGATATTAATTAAAACATACTACATTCATACACTGTGTGTTTGATGTTGACCAATAACATTTAGCAATCCTCTGATATAGGCCAATCACAATTTTTTATCTTATAATGTGCTTCCTCTGGCTGCAAGGATGCAATTTTATCTGATAAAAAGTAAGCTTATTACTGGACACTTAAGGCATCAAACGTGCAGTGACATACTCCCAGCGAACAGAATAAAAACACATTATTTTATACAACATAACTGGTTTAGAAATTGAAATAATATTAATGTGCATTGATTAAAAACACAATTTTCATTCAGTGCAAGCCAGTTTTTTTGCTTTTGTAGCATTCTCATGCTATCTGTATTGAGATAATGAACTTTGCTAGCATTGGGAATTTGAATGTTTATCGAATCAATGCAGGGACTGTTCATTCATTTAGTATACCGCGATCTCACAGGGGGCAAAATATTGACAACAAAATAAGAAAATAATGATTATTTACAAAATCTGTTACTTTTTATTCATGGTATTGTCATAATAAATCACACTCATCAAACTTGTTCTCACAAATATATTGATTACCGTGGGATTACCTATGAAAAAATTATGCCACTGGATGGTATAAAATTATAACACTCCATTGGTAATGGTGCGTAATTCATTACAATAAGTCTAAGGGCCTAGCCACACGGACGGAATAAACGCGACCGATTGTCAGCGACCGAAACGCGTATCCACTGGGTCAATGGGTAAGTAATGTTATAAATTGATATCAATTACACGGACGGAATGAAAAAACTAGAGGACAAGCCGAATCTCGGTCGCCGAATTTCAGCGACCAAAACGCGTGAGCATGTTACACGGGCAGAATGGTGTCCGAAAAAACGCAAGCTGGAATTCTTTGGAGGGCAATAGTCCGTAACTTGCTTGGTAACTTCAATTGCAATGACCACAGCCTGCACACACTACTACAACAACCTAAAAATGTAAACTTTGGATATCATGATTATGTTTTGGCAGATGACAGGTATTGCACATAACACATAGGCGTAGCTGTTAAGTTCATAAACATGGACAGTTATTTCTTTTCGGATATATAGAATTAATTTAGGAGGCATATATGAGCACGTTTTAAAAAATAATACTAATAATCATTGTACAAATTAATATGAACTTGGAGCAACTTTACTTATTTTCAATAATAATGCTTGAGCTTCGGCAGGGCAATGCACACGGTTTAATTGTCCGGCATAGTAAATGGATTTGCTTCCACAAATTCCATCTGATAGCTGAATCATGGCAACTACAGGCATACATATGATAGTAAGAACTACAGTACATTCCTGACACAATCTGACAATCGCAGTGGGACAATAAATTGTCTAATTTCGTAAAATTCTTTAATTTTTGACGCCGAAACAGCTTGCCAGTGTCCGTCTTGCTGCATAATTCTGTCAGTTTGGAAATCCATACGTTTCTTGTGGCGCTTCCTCAAGTCAGATATTTTTAAGTTCCGGTTAACTTTCCCTTGTGTATGACTGTTAATCTGTCAATGAGTTTGTCCCTCATGAAAGGCATAGTTGCGAAGGTAACAGAAATAATAAATTCTGCTAGTACAGAAAAACAAAAGCTCTAGCCAAACATATAGCCCCTATGCCGGCTCTAATGAAGGCAGTTCAGCAAACCAAGGACTGCAACAAAATTAATACCGAGAGATACAGAAGAAACCTCCACGATCCCTGACAACCTGCAAGCATTGTTATTGAAAGAAGAAAAGTTGCTCCAAGTTCATATTAATTTGTGTTTAGTTGTTAATATTTTTAAAACCGTGCTCTTAAATGCCTCCTACATTAATGCTATATATCCGAAAAGAAGTAACTGTCCATGTTTATGAACTTGACGGCTAGGCCTATATGTTATGTGCAATATATGTCATCTGTCAAAATATAACCATGACATCCCAAGTTGACATTTTTACCGTGCATGCGTGGTCGGTAGAGTCTTACAGAACACACGTCGGCTGCTTGACTACTACCGCGTTCAATCTAAAATTCTTGCTATACCCAAAGTTTCGAAGTTTATCAATTTCTGTATATTCAAAGTGTAAAGTGGTGACATCAAATAAAACTATGTCTATTTTCCCTGGAATTAAACGTGCAGTAGCCATGCGTGGTTCGTAGGGTCTTCCTGTATGTAGTCGCAAGTCAATCGTCATGCACAAACACCACAACATATTTCAAAATTTTCCCACCCTGTGCGCTGCTGCTCCTCCGCACGCGTGCATTCGGTCGACATTCTGCCCGTATAACTTCACATGCGTTTTTTCTGCGCGCGTTCTTTCCGCAATTTTACCGGTCGCTAGGCGAAAACACCGCCTACACCTTTTTTTCTGCGTCTGAAGGCGTCATCCGTGTAATTCGTAACATTACCTACCCATTGACCCAATGGATACGCGTTTCGTTCGCCGACAATCGGCCGTGTAACATGGGCCAATTTATACGGGCGGAATGTCGACGGAATGAACGCGCGCGGACAATTTTATAGATGTGTTGCCATTTTTAAACTTCCAACTCCGTACATTTTGCCCACTAAAGAATTCCAGCTTGCGTTTTTTCGGTTAACATTCTGCCCGTGTAACATGCATCACGCGTTTTGGTCGCTGAAGTTCGGCGACCGAAATTCTGTTCGTATAACATGGTCAAAATCAGCCGGTCTCGGCCCGATTATTCGGCCGCGTTTATTCCGTCCGTGTGGCTAGGCCATAACATTTATTATTATTTCAGAAATATTCAAATCTGACTAAAAAATATTTCTAGTACACGTGATAAAATGATTTTATTTTGCTCATAGGATTATCACACTCATCTTTACGGGCTCATTTCCCAAACATAACCTACTTTCTACAATTATGAAACAAATTGTATTATGATTATGAAACAAATAAGAGACTTGCAGTTGGTTGGCATCTAGCAGGTGATAAGAAAACTAAATGAAGAGTATTTGGTAATTTCAGGTTTAAAACAATAATGGGTGGAATATTTTCTTTGGAAATATTGACAGAGAAAAACCAGAGGCAGATTAATTGTCAGCAGGCCAATTTCATTTAGGAATAATAAAAAATGAAGATAAACAATTTCTTGCCGAGTAGTTTTCAAATGTAATTGAGGGTAAAACATTATTTTCCATAAAAAAAAATTCGGATACGAGGACTCTGTTCTTTATTCAGTATATTATTATTCAACTTCAGCTGTAGTTTTCCTTTGTATCCTCAATTTATTAAAAAATATTCTTAAAATCCACATATGTTCCTTTATGTCATATAAGTGTAATTATTATTAAGCTAGTTATTGGCTGATAGACATTTATCCTCTGTGAGTGGGATAAATTTGAAGTGCAATGTTTGTTTCCCCTTAATGTGTTTATCTCCCGAGGTAAAGTCCAGTTACTCATTGCATGGCCAGGCGGCTTCCTTTCGTTAGGAGGAAAAGTTTTCCGACAGCTCAACCCATGTTCTTTAGTTTTACCGCACCAATCAGCTAGTTACCCCAGCCAATCAAAATCTGAGAATGTCCTGTGGCGATTTTGACAGCTACTCGTCTACTCCGCGTGGAGTGAAATGCCCAGTTGCAAGATCTAGTTACAGTAAACAATAACACGTGTGAATTGAATAAAGCGAAGGAAGAACTGAGGTCAGCGATAACAATGAGAGAATATTGCAACGTTGCTTTTGTTTTGGAAAGGGGAAATCGAGCTCTCCACCCCTCCGACTCGGTCATATCAAGAAACATAAAGAAACGCCGACTTCTTTGATGCCGCCTGGCCATACAATGAGTATAGTGATTGGATGGCCAGTCGGCTTCAAAGGTTTCGGTGTTTCTTTATGTTAATTGATCTGGCTAAATCGGTCTTGGGCTTCCGCTATCCAAAACAAAAGCAACGTTGCAATATTCTCTCATTGTTATCACTGACCTCAGTTCTTCCTTCGCTTTATTCAATTCACAAGTGTTATTGTTTACTGTAACTTGATCTTGCAACAACGCATTCACTCCACGCGGAGTAGACGAGTAGCTGTCAAAATCGCCACAGGACATTCTTAGATTTTGATTGGTTGGGGTAACTTGCTGATTGGTGCGGTAAAACAAAGAACATGGGTTGAGCTGTCGGCAAACTTTTCCTCCTAACGAAAGGAAGCCGCCTGGGTATGCAATGAGTAACTGGACTATAACTGGACTTTTAGATGTACAGTCGGTCAAATAAAAAACGTCGGGGGTTATTTGATTAAGTACCACGAACGAGCATATGCGCATGTACAGGAAGACTTAAGGTTAGGTTCACACCTGCCTCTTGTCTATCCATGCATTTTCTTGATTATTTAGTCAGTTTTGTTCCAAAACAAACATGTATGGAAGGCTGTGGCTATATGCCTCAAATCCGCCATATTCTTGGTTGCAAATTTTTATAATATTAATAACTAATAGATTCGCGAGGAATGTGATTATTCAAGGAGCATTTTTTAAAGATTTAATTTTATAATACAGGTACTTGTAGTGCAAAATCAATAACTTACGTTCAACTTCTGCAAGCAATCTAGCATCGAAATACGCGGCCGGCCAGATCCTAGAAAGCCTCCGGTCGCATTATAGTGAAGTACCCACCTCTATAAGAAATATGGAACCTTCTCGCTGCTTCAGAGGCCGAAAAATGCAGGTCAATTACAGCCCTAACTACACTTTCTCTTAAGCTAGCATTTGTAGGCCTATGTGGCGCGATGACACAAAGCAAAATGAATTATGACAATACATTAAGTTGAATATCGTGTGTTGCGATTTCCGCGTTGTTCATTTTTTCCCCCTGTCGCATGGCCTCATGTGTTCGGAGAATGACCTGTATTTTATGTTTTTTATAGGAAACTTGTGAACTAACGCGTTAAAACTTCAATTTTAACTGCATACGAGTCCCGACGTTTTTTATTTGACCGACTGTATAACGTGGCTGACATCGCTGGTATTATCGACTCACTCATAACGTTGACGGGCGGCTCGCTTTGTTCTCATATTACAATGCTTGTTGTTACTGTAAAAGGTTTTCTCAAAAGAAACCGCTGACTGAATTCGTGTTGCCAATTCTCTCATTGCTCGATGTCATTGTCCGTAAGTGTTTTGCTGCATCTAAAGTCCAGTTACTCATTGCATGACCAGGCGGCATCAAATAAGTCGGCGTTTCTTTATGTTTCTTGATATGACCGAGTCGAAGGGGTGGAGAGCTCGATTTCCCCTTTCCAAAACAAAAGCAACGTTGCAATATTCTCTCATTGTTATCGCTGACCTCAGTTCTTCCTTCGCTTTATTCAATTCACACGTGTTATTGTTTACTGTAACTAGATCTTGCAACTGGGCATTTCACTCCACGCGGAGTAGACGAGTAGCTGTCAAAATCGCCACAGGACATTCTTTGATTTTGATTGGCTGGGGTAACTAGCTGATTGGTGCGGTAAAACTAAAGAACATGGGTTGAGCTGTCGGCAAACTTTTCCTCCTAACGAAAGGAAGCCGCCTGGCCACGCAATGAATAACTGGACTTTACATCTTCCCGCTCTGTTTACTAACACTGTGCAGTGTGGCAACTACTCCAAGCGGCGGCGACTTCTTTGATGTCAGCTGTCAACGAATTGAGCGAGGCGATAACTAAATTCCAGCACCACAATATGGGCCTTTAGAAAGTCGGGATAGTACCAAACAGAGTGATTGTATTATTTACACATGGTAATTAGCAGCCAGTAGGGTCAGCATATCTTCTAACTGAGGGGGAATTTAATTGCAATCCAAAATGTACATTTCACTACCTGAATGAAGCTATGTCACTTCACTTTATTAACGTACCCACTTATTATTACCCTCATTATAACTCTATTAAACAGCCTGCATGATCTAATTGGTTGGTGTTGCTAACTATGAATCTGCAGCATGGGTTCGATCCTAGTACCTCCTTGGATTTTTCTGAAGTAGGGAAGGCTGGAACAGAGTACACAGGGTATAATGACGATGGAAGTTGTCATGCTGACCACATGTCTCCCAAACCTGCCATTTGCCAACAGTAGATGACAGAGTGGTTCCTGAAATGGACGTAGCACCATGGAGTTTAGTTTAGTTTAGTTTAGCTTATAACTATAAATGACAAACGTAATTTCTTGTAAAATTAAGTGCATAGGTAGATGGAAGAGGCATCGTATACTATAGTTCTGCAAATAATTCATTTTTTAAAAATTTTAACATAGATCCTTATTTGCAATTAAGCTGCAATTTAGAGAAGAAACTTGCAAAAAATTAGATTGGCAGAGAGAAAGAAAGATAAACATAGAAAGGGGATGATGAAAGGGAAGAAAGATAAAGGAAACAGAGATGGATGTATCAGAATCAGATGGAGAGAGAAAATGAATTTATGTATGAATTATATATAATCAATAAGAATATACACTTCACAATGTTTTCCCGATTAATTTAATCAAAATTATGTATGAATCCCATACGTGCCTCGTTCTGTTTGCATAGGCCTACTCTGTCAGAGTGTAGAACTTATCCTGTACAAAACGATAATTATTAAGTGCTTTTTGGAATTGAAATTCCGTACTGAAACCTGAGTTTTATACTTAGGATTGTTCAAGGATGAGCCATGGCATTCAAACTTTATCTATTGCATTAATAAGTGCTAATAGCATATGAAATAAAAGTGGAAAATAAACATTCATAGAGGAATGATAATTCTTTCACACTAACCATGTGTGGGCTGAGGTGGAAACGTAGAGTAAAACTGATAAATTCATTTACCATAGCCGTGATTTGACCCAGGATCTTTGGCTCTCCATGCTGCCGCTCTACCGTTGAGCCATCATGGCAACATGTCGGTCAGTTGGAGCAGCGTTTCTCAACCTTTTTGAACCCGAGGACCTCTAAAATGTCTAAAAAAATTTACGGACCCCTAATTTTACATCCCATTTTTAAAAGAAGACCTATGTTCTTAATATTTGGGGTATAAATATGTGACAAAATTTTACTTCTTTACTTTCCACTTGCTTTATATTTTTGAAGTGAAACTTCTTTAGCCACGGTAGGGGTAAATCCAGAGCTTGTGTCACGCTCAAAAATCGTCACGAAATTAGTGAGGTGTGACGGAACGGACTGCACAGAAAACAATCAACTCAATGATTAGGAGTAATCAACTGGTATATGATTTAAAGGACAAAATAAAACACTCAAAGGGGAAACTAACGATAGAAGGTGATGGAAAGGAAAATTTTCAGACCTATTACGAGGACCTGCAAATGGAAATAGTAGCAGTAGTAGTAGTAGTAGTAGTAGTAATAATAATAATAATAATAATAATAATAATAATAATAATAATAATAACAATAATAACAACAATAATAATATTACTTACTTGCTCAGTGGCAATAGAGAATTCCTAAGCAAGCTAAAGGAATATTATCTATTTTATGGAACCCGGAGGTTCATTACCGCGCTTAAAAAAATAAAAAAACATTATTATAATGAGACGCAAAACTTTTGCCTCTGATATGAACTCTTATTTTAAATGGAACACCCTTATATTTTGAATAGTGCTAATTGAGCGCTTTTTCAGAAAATACCGACACGAGATACTTCTTTGCAAATTTATTCAAGAAAACAGAAAACTAATAATATCAGTAAAACGATTATTTTGTTTACAGTGATTTGCCCCGTCAAGCTCTATGCGAGCCGCCATGACCTTTGCAGAGGTTAAACTTACATTAAAGTTTACTTTTTGTACGTAAGAGGTACATTTTCTCACCTAAAATCTTGAAATGTTTATAATTTGTTTATTTAGATGTTTTACATACACTGAAAAAAATTTGAATCGGTTAATCTCTAAAATATTTTCAGGTCATAATGTACTTCAAAATGTAGTTATTATTTTTTAAAATAAAAAATCACATTTCAGTGAAAAAATTATGAAAAATCCTTTTTTCAGTAGGCCTACTAATACAGGATGGGTATCTTGATCTAGTCTCTAGCTTAATAGTAGATTTTGAGAAAAGGTAGGTGGTTGTATATGGTTATTTAACGACGGTTATGTATTGAAACTTAGGCCTTTGACTGTCGCCAATGTGACGGAATTTTGTCCCGCAGGAGTTCTTTTACATACCAGTAAATCTACTGTCACTTTTATGCACACACATAAACGACATCGACCTGGGCCAGGATCAAACCCAGCGATACTAAATACGCCACCCAGGCCGACGAGAAAATGTAGGCCTACTTTGTATTTAACATTATAAAGATAGGCTATTCCGTTTCCCCTTCCTTATTATATTATCGCTTGTACGGCGGCTCTGCTACACAGAGCAGCAACTACTCCAGCACAGGTGTATTGCGTGTGCTCTAACCAAGACTTCGCAGGCGGTCATACCCTAGCCTGTTGTGAATAATAGCAACTTCCACGTTACGTACTTCGATACCCAATGGCATTACCTTTGTATCAGTACCCTTCATAACTCCGTTAGCATTGACTACAGAGGGAGACTTTCTTGTAGCAGTTTTACAACAGACGTTCTTTTTGAAGTGAGTAAATCGAGAGCTAATCCAAAGTTGCGTTACGAAGAAAATCGTCACGAAAATAGCGGGGCTGTGATGGACTGCACAGAAAACAATCAACCCAGTGAGATTTTAAATATATAAAGTCCAAAATGAAAAATCCAAAATTCAAAGTATCAAAATTAAAAAAAAATAAAAATCCAAAGTTAAAGAAGTCTATAAACCCAAAATTGAAAAATCCAACAATCCAAAATTGAAAATATCCAATAATCCAAAATTGAAAAATTGAAAAATTAAAAAATCCAAGTTTCACTTCTGTCTCGTGGTTTTCCACGCACCCGATTTTTTAAATTAAGTCTGCGGACCATCTGCACCATCTTCGCGGACCACCAGTAGTCCGCGGACCATAGGTTTAGAAACGCTGAGTTAGAGAATTCAATTGATGTACCGGGATGTCGCCATAGTAGCTGAATGGTAGAGCGGAGGCATGGAAAGCTGAAGATCCTGGGTCAAATCACTGCTTTGGCATTGAATTTTTCAGTCTGACTCTACTTTTCCACCAAACATTCATAGTTGTCTGAATGAAATAGTAATTCTGAAGATCGGGTCATGCAGCATTTGGAACTGGCAATTCAGTGTCAGCTTGGTTCCCTTTTGCTAGGGATTGGTAGAGTACAATACTCGCTAAGGCTGGAGGAAGTAGCTCAGCTATTCTAAATTACTCAAATTAATTTATATTAATCAAAGTATTGAAAATATGCTCATAAATCATTATATTATGTTGTATTATATTATCATGCAATGTATTAGTTATTATTTGGAATCAGTTTTCTTCGCATTAGTGCTTTTATCCATATTGCATTTAGAATGTCAGCAGCTGTAGATATATTTATTTCTGTAACCTATAGTAAATGTTGTTAAAATTCCATGTAATTCATCTTTCAATAATGGTGTAAATATTATATTTAACTTAAAATTGCTTTGACGTTTCCTTTTAAAAATGTAAATTGATATTTTTGCTAGTAATTATTTCGGTGAGTCCAATAACATTTAAATAGTTCAGCTAGTCTAAGTACTCTAATCTAGTCAATTTGGAATTAAACTCATGCCATGGATATTAAACCCAAAGTGTTCCTCTTCTTGACCTGGAATCTTTAAATTGCAGAAATTCTCAATTAGGTTGATCAACACCAGGAATCAAACCAGGACTTCTAATTACAGTATAAGGTTCCGGTAAAATTTCTCAGCTTGCAGTATAGGTTTTATCTTTTCCCTACAGTACCAACAGCTTTTTGAGATTGATAATTAATTGCTTAGGCTTTAATAATAAGAACATAGGCCTACTGCAGATGTATACTGTTCCTTTTCTCAATCAAATCTCTTGGCTATGTTGCCATATGTATTATAATTCATTCATTTAAAGCTGATTTATGTATCATATTGTTTACCAAGGAGTATTGAGTTTCTATGAACGGTACCTAGTTTATAACTACCCTTCAGTTTTTTTTTTTTTTGCGAAAAAAACATTTGTTCATCAGGCAGGATTGAGTTTCTATGAATGATATCATCAGAGAATTTTGCAAAGACAGTTTCAAACAAAAATATTAGCTCTTAGCATAAGCACCCCACGTACAAAATTTAAAGAAAATCTTTGGAGCCGTTTTCAAGAAAACCACAAAATATGAAATTTTCTTATTTTAAAGTGGATTAAAAGTAAGAGATTGTCTTTGTTAATCTTCTTGCAACATTTCCAAAAGATCCGACCCAGATATAAAATATTTTGTCTATACGATTTTTCATTCTCAAGCTTGGCTGTTCACGGAAACACATACTCAAACGTGTACGTGTTTCTGAAAACAGCATTTTTGGATTCAGGGGATCTCAAACTTGTATTTATATTAAAAAAACTCATCATGGAATTTCGGGGTCAAAACAGTAGGCCTAACTTATTTCCTCTACCTATAGTAACTATGGTAGGGGTAGAGGAAATAATGAAAAAAAGAAATCTTATCCTTGGTGCTTCCTTGTTATCACATGAGAGCACCGTAAAGCAGAACTCAAACAGAAAGAAGCTTGTGTTTCAAGGACAGTTGGACAGCCTGCGATGGGGTGAGTGAGCACTGAGAAGATTAGTTAGACGTCATTGGCTGAGTTGATAGGGGTTAGTGGTCCGTGTACTGCTAAAACGATAAGCTGTGGCGGTAATTGGGAGTTTGGTTTATGTAGTGTGTGTGTTTGTAGTGCGAACAATCATTTTGTGCATTTCTAAATACCGCATGTGAAGATCTAACTGCATCAGAGCCAGGGATTATGTAAGTAACAGATACTATGGTTAGAAAGTTAACGAAGTTACAGTACCAGAAGTATATTACTAGACAAGTCACTTCATTCTCTTTGTCTGCATAAATGGCAGAGGAGCCCCTAGTCAGAGAACTTCAAAGCGATTGAACTATCATGTCACTTCTGTACAAGTACAGTAACGGATATTAACAAGTTTCTTGGCTAATGCTATACTGTAGACCTAACTGTACTGATGGTAAGAACAATAATAATAAATAACTAGGCCTACAACACAAAGGGACACTGTACAATATTTAATTTCCCAATGTATATAGAATCGGCATCATGACTTTAATAGCTAGACTACTATTGTTTTGAAACAGAAGTATTAAAAAATGATTATCCAAAGTGAGGTTAAAAAGTGAAGACACGGAGATTGTACGGGCAAGTTGATAACTAGCGGACTGTATACAAGATTCATAGGACGTAGCACTTCTTGAGATGGAGACTTAAACTATCAATAGATAAGCCAAACTTGCCCAATACATTTTAAATAGATTTCTCTGGTATGTAACAATTTATTATCACAAACAAGATTGCACAATTCATGCACAGTTTATAAATCTAGATTCCTTGGACATATAATATGTTATTATTCATAAACACTGATGAAATTGTAGATATCACAATGTTTAATATAAATTCCTTAGTTAAAGGTCATAAATATCCTTGAGATGGCTTAATCAGTTCGATCAAAACCACACGTATATTAGTTCAATGACGAACTTACGTCCAAATTGTTCCTCAGATAAATTAAGTAGTAAATGACGTACCTTTTGAAGTAATTATAATTACCACTTTTTGAGAATAGTTAAAGATGTTAGCTTGAGATCTTGCGACGCCAACACCAAAAGGAAGAAGACTTGATGAATCACACGATGGGTGATAGTAGTATTTAGACCATTTGTAATAATAATAATAATAATAATAATAATAATAATAATAATAATAATAATAATAATAATAATAATATTTATTTGCCATCCATAGAGACTCATTAAGTCTTTCGGACATTGTCAAAGATACACAGAAATACAGTTATACACATTTAAATATCTACATTATATCCTCTAATGTTAAGAGATACATTTCAGAATCTGAGGCCATACACAACTATAGGCTAAGATATAATTAATTTTCTAGACTATCAGATAATGTCATATAGGCCTACACATATACAAAGATACATACATACAAACTATTGGATATATATACCAAAATTTGCATTTTATCATTAATAAATTAATACAAAAAACAATGTAATTCTAAGGCTTATGGCAATGTAGGATTATCTACCTATTTGCAATTATAAGGTTAAAATCTAAAATTCTTCTACTCTATACAGTGCTAAATTACAAAGGTGTATCTGCAGTTGCTTTTTGAATCTCATTCCTGTTAATTCTTTTATATGGTTTGGCAGTTTATTGTAAAATATTGCACCCTTTGAATATGGATCTTTTTCAGCGGCACTAGTATTAAAGTTTATTCTATGTAAGTTTAGTAGTCTTCAGAATAAATAAGGTATATGAAACCTTAATGTAGATCGAAGAGCTGATTGCTTCAGCTATTGAAAATGAACCACCAGATCTATCTGATAGGTAAAATAGGCATTTATAAGCCAAGAAGAAAACTCATGTCCTTATGAGTAGCAGTTTGAAAAAGTTATGAAGAAGAAGATAGGCATTTAAAGCCTAGAAGAACTAATGTCTTTATGAGACATAGTTGACTTGAATTGATAGGCATTTAAGGCCTAGAAGAACTAATGTCTTTATGAGACATAGTTGAATTGACTTAACTCGAAGAAGAACGAAGCTAAAGTTAGGCATTTAAAGCCTAGAAAAACTAATGTCTTTATTGAGACATAGTTGAATTGACTTAACTCGAAGAAGAACGAAGCTAAAGTTAGGCATTTAAAGCCTAGAAAAACTAATGTCTTTATTGAGACATAGTTGAATTGACTTAACTCGAAGAAGAACGAAGCTAAAGTAAAGCCTTATTGGCTATCAAAACAATATGACAAAATATCCAGTCTCTGATTGGATACAAGACACAAAAAGAATATACTTTGATATGACAATAGCCAAAAATAACAAATATTTGAAATTCATTTGTTCAATTATAAATAAAAAACAAGATAGCAAGCAAGGCCTGCTAAAAACGAATTACAGAGGCATGACCTACTACGAACTAAAACATAACGGAACATATTGCCCGCAAATTATGACACTTGTGGCATAATTTAAAAATTACATGTGGAGTTATGTTTTAAAAATAAATTAAAGAAGAGAGGAAAAAATAATAAAAAATAAAACAAACATGAGAACAAATAATTAAAATGAATTGAAAGATATGAATGCAGAGAATGACTAAGCTATATGTCATCTTCTGAGAATGGCATTGGTGCCAAATTGACAATTGGTTGCACATAAAGACTCGTGGCAGTACGAACCTTTGCAACCTGAACCAGACTGACCCCGCCAGGGCGAATTTGTCATGGTGTTTGAAGTCCTTAACGCCGGGTGGTGAGTTTTGATGTAGTCGGAATTCTCATTGGAAACCCGACCAACGGACTCCACATGTCCCAATTTCAAGTGTTTGGACATATAACTCCTGTAAGCCTTAGCCAATACAGGATTAGAAAGAGAACCTCTCTTAAGAGACGTCAATCTTGAACTCGCTTGGCGAGATGCATTAGAAACCTTTTGTAGGTTTGAATTTACTAAGGCTGAATAATGCATATTTAAGGTATTAGATTGGCAAGATACATCATCAGGAAGTCCATTGCTAAGATCCTTAGATTTATGAAGTGTAAGTTTGTTGGACCTACGAACAGACAACCTAGGAGAAGAAGGTTGGGGCAGCTTGCCCGCCAAGTACCAACCCAGTTGAGAATTATGAATGATCGGTAGGTTAGGAGCAGAAATGCTACCCACACAATCGATTTGCGAGAAAACCTCAACACCCAACACCAAATCTACAGAGTTAGGTGTGTTGAAGTCGGGATTGGCCAGTTGAAGGTTAGGCGGAATGTTCCAGTTATTGACATTAATTGGAGATCTTGGAAGTTTCGATTCTGAAATCTCCGGAACAACAAGGGCAACAGTATTGCAGTACCATCGAGTTGTTCGGGACCTGATTTCTAGAGAAGCAAGCTTATGTGTGCTTCCTTTAGACGACAATATTCCAGTCAGCCTTGCTTGCTGCTGACAAGGAGATAAGTTTAAGTGTTTGAATAGCCTTTCACTGATTAAGTTACAATCAGAGCCGCTATCTAAGAGGGCAGTGGCCTCTACGGGTTGACCATTCTTATTTATCACAAACACATTTGCAGTAGGAAGTAAGCAGCTTTGATGATTATGAGAGGCTGACATAATCCCTGCAGTGTTAGATATTTGTGACTCGTTCTGAGCACTATAATCGTGAAGAAGAGTACTATGTCTCTCTCCGCACACTCTGCAAGAGAACGAGCTGCAAGCCTTGGTATGACCTCTTGAAGAGTAACATACACGACATAAATGGTTAGTCCTAACCAAATTGTTACGGCTTGCAAGACTCATTGCTTTGAAAACATCACATTGGTAGACTTGATGTGCATCTTTTTTGCAACAAATACATTTGTTGACAAGTTGAGCTGATTTGCTCTTAGCCGATATAGGTTGCGAATTATGTGAAGTTGAAGGCTGATTTTTTAAAGCTGAATCCGTCATTTGCAAGACCCGGACTCTAGTTTCCAGGAACTTAAGCAGTTCCTTAAGTTCAGGCAATTTGTCTGACTTCAGCGATGATTCCCATTCTCTTATAATATGAACTGGGAGTTTGTCTAAGATCATTTTAGAAATAATTAAGTCGGATAAATCGACATTAGTATTTAAGGAGTGCAATGCATGCACCGTGCTTATGAAATGATCTATAAATCTTTGCAGAGAGTCTGCAGAATTCTTTTCAAGAGAAGGTGGTGAAAATAATTTGTCAATGTGACTATTAGCAATCAAACGATTGTTGTCAAATCTTTCTGACAACGTTTCCCAGGCTACATCAAATGTAGCTGAGGATACAGGAATATTCTGTATTACAGTCATGACTTCTGGCGATAAGCATGATTTTAGATATTGGAACTTGTCCATGTTAGAAATATGCTTGTGTTGAATGACAAGGGAATAGAATGTATCCCTGAACTCAATCCACAAGGCAGGATCGCCTGTGAATTGAGGAAGACGGATCTCGGGAAGCTTGGGCAGTGAAGGGGTCAATTCTCTGAATGACTGCTGGACTACAGAAGCTGAGACCTGATCAGGGTCATAAAACTGTTTATTTTTAGCAATAGAGCCATTTAGAAGACCTATTGCTTTATGAAAAGTAGTTTCGACTTCTTGACTTTGAAGTTTAATGACTTCAGTCACTTCTTGTGGTCTGACTTGAGAGAAATTAATCTTGTATTGATTAAATGTAGCTTCGAATGCATTGCGCATACTGACAGCTTCAAAATACGAAGCCTCGTCTCTAATGTATAAAGTCTGAATAGACTGAACGTAATTGAAAAACCGAGCTGCTACAATATCAATAGAAGCTAGTTTGTCCCTAGATTCAGCTTGAGCAGCTTCTTGCCTAGCCCTAGCTTCTGATTCTGCTAATTCTAGTCTAGTCCTAGCTTCTGTCTCTGCAATTTCTAGTCTAGTCCTAGCTTCTGCTTCTGCAATTTCTAGTCTAGTCCTAGCTTCTGCTTCTGCAGCTTCTTGTCTAATCTTAGCATCTGCTTCTGCTATTTCTTGTCTAATCTTAGCATCTGCTTCTTGTTTAAGTTTAGCCTCATAGGCTACAATTAAGGAGTCAACATGAGATATGGCTGAAAAGACAGATTGCTCAATATCTTCTCTATAATCTGCTTCAGCTTCTGAATACTCGACTTGGTCAATCAGAGACTGAATATCTTCGTATTTGATCAGAACTTCATTAAACTTAGCCTTACGGGCTATAATTTCTTTATGCGATTTATCATCAAGATCTGTGAATGATAGAAAGGTATTGACGTGGCGAGTGATCTGAGCCTTTATAGGAGTTCTCTTGGCTTTAAGAGCATTAATGTTCAACTCGTGATTAGCCATCTCTTTAGATTTACAGCTCAAATTACAATGAATATCAATAATTGCCCGCTCTTAGGGCCAAAATGACAATAAATACAATGCCCGATTACGGGTTAAGACAAATCAGTACATAAACGTCCAATGCAATGGACGTTGAAACAATACAATATCAGGTGTGATATGTGTACTAGTGTAAGTGTTGCTGTCTGTGTAGGTTTTACAAGCATGTAAACTTACAACACTAGTTTAACAATAGATCCTCCAGTCTTCACCTCAAACATGCAGAAGACATGGAGGTAGTAACAATATTAATTATTGTTTGATTATTGTTATGATGAGAACAATTCTGGTATATATTACAGTTCAATTCACCAGATAATAGTCCAGTTATGATTCAAGATTCGGCAATAGGAGTACCAATAAATGGTCCGGTACTGATCCAATGCCCGGAGGACCAATAAAATGTACGGGCAAGTTGATAACTAGCGGACTGTATACAAGATTCATAGGACGTAGCACTTCTTGAGATGGAGACTTAAACTATCAATAGATAAGCCAAACTTGCCCAATACATTTTAAATAGATTTCTCTGGTATGTAACAATTTATTATCACAAACAAGATTGCACAATTCATGCACAGTTTATAAATCTAGATTCCTTGGACATATAATATGTTATTATTCATAAACACTGATGAAATTGTAGATATCACAATGTTTAATATAAATTCCTTAGTTAAAGGTCATAAATATCCTTGAGATGGCTTAATCAGTTCGATCAAAACCACACGTATATTAGTTCAATGACGAACTTACGTCCAAATTGTTCCTCAGATAAATTAAGTAGTAAATGACGTACCTTTTGAAGTAATTATAATTACCACTTTTTGAGAATAGTTAAAGATGTTAGCTTGAGATCTTGCGACGCCAACACCAAAAGGAAGAAGACTTGATGAATCACACGATGGGTGATAGTAGTATTTAGACCATTTGTAGTCTTCAGAATAAATAAGGTATATGAAACCTTAATGTAGATCGAAGAGCTGATTGCTTCAGCTATTGAAAATGAACCACCAGATCTATCTGATAGGTAAAATAGGCATTTATAAGCCAAGAAGAAAACTCATGTCCTTATGAGTAGCAGTTTGAAAAAGTTATGAAGAAGAAGATAGGCATTTAAAGCCTAGAAGAACTAATGTCTTTATGAGACATAGTTGACTTGAATTGATAGGCATTTAAGGCCTAGAAGAACTAATGTCTTTATGAGACATAGTTGAATTGACTTAACTCGAAGAAGAACGAAGCTAAAGTTAGGCATTTAAAGCCTAGAAAAACTAATGTCTTTATTGAGACATAGTTGAATTGACTTAACTCGAAGAAGAACGAAGCTAAAGTTAGGCATTTAAAGCCTAGAAAAACTAATGTCTTTATTGAGACATAGTTGAATTGACTTAACTCGACGAAGAACGAAGCTAAAGTAAAGCCTTATTGGCTATCAAAACAATATGACAAAATATCCAGTCTCTGATTGGATACAAGACACAAAAAGAATATACTTTGATATGACAATAGCCAAAAATAACAAATATTTGAAATTCATTTGTTCAATTATAAATAAAAAACAAGATAGCAAGCAAGGCCTGCTAAAAACGAATTACAGAGGCATGACCTACTACGAACTAAAACATAACGGAACAGAGATTAATTCTGTGATTCCAAACATTTCAATATTAAGTGGAAGCGTGATAATATAGGGTCCGCCGGCGTGGTCTTGTGGTTAGCGTCGCTGACTACAGATCCGTCAGCCCGGGTTCGATTCCCGGTATCTCCTCGGATTTTTCTGAGGTTGGGAGGTCTGGTAGGGGTGCACTCAGCCTCGTGATTCCAAATTGAGGAGCTACTTGATAGAGAAGTAGCGGCTCCGGTCCAGAAAACCACCATTAACGGCCGTGGGTGTCGGCATGCTGACCACATGCCCCCCAATCCTGTCATATGCCTACGGGAGATGATGCAACGGTCTGGTGGTAGGCAAAGTCCCTCCAGGGATGTAGCGCCACGGAGTTTAGTTTTAGTTAGTGATAATATAGGCGAGATAAATTCTTGAGTCTATGATTGTTAAATATAAGATACAATTATTATTATTATTATTATTATTATTATTATTATTATTATTATTATTATTATTATTATTATTATTATTATGGAAACAAGCCGTGGGCTATATTTTCCCCAGTAAACATCACTTGCAGGGGAGGGACGAATAGCATATTCAGCTGGTAAGAAGACCCGAGTGAAGAAGATGCTTACTACTCGTACTGTACATGTCCCAATGAGTTGCGTTGAAACGACATTTATAGTTCAGGTTCAGTGGTAAGGTAATTTCTTACTATTAGGATTCGGAACTGGCAACCGCTACTAATGTTACGAATGTTAAATCGAATGGATAGTGGGATTTTAATACTTTGCAACATCCACCGTTCGTTTAAGGTTTATTCATCAGTAGTATTCAAAACCTAAGGAAACAAAATATTGTGAATTACGTAGTTACTACATGTGAAATCAGCCAAATCGGTCGAGCCGTTCTTAAGTGATGCGGCAACAACCCTTTTGTAAATTCATTTTTATTAATATAGATTTCAAGATGTATTACTTTACTTTTATATACTTTATTTTCAAGTATGATTATTATTTATACGGCATTTTACGGTTACCGTTTTGAAAATATGGACTATATAAATCGTCACATGCATGAAATCTAGTCACTTCAGTGAAACTCCAAAGTTAATTTGTTTATTATACAGTCACGTTGCTTCATTACTTAAATCTGATTTTACCACTGCAGCTTTAAAGTTATTTAAACAAAGTCAAAATAAGATTAACATTAAAGGTACTGCTGGTTTTCACTGAACTCTCACCATCACTATAACAGATTGTCATTCTCCCGGTGTTATGAGACCATAATACGTATTACTACGTATTATATAACATGCACAAATCTTCTTACTGGTACTGCAAAAAAATCCATGTAATTCCACAGCAAATCTCACTGCATTTCAGGATTACTAAACGTACATTCCGTGTGCATTACGGGCTTTCAAATTAATGTACACTCACCTTTATAATGCATGTGTTATACATACGTATACGTATTATTAAATTTAATTTCCCATTTGAGTCTTATAAATAATAGATTTTGTTTGTATGGTGGCTGCTATTATCATTTTCATAATGTCTATCGTCAGAGGTTTACAGCTGACTGTTGTCCCACAGTACCTTTAATGATATCTCATTTACCACAGTGACTTTACAGTATCGCCGATCTCTCTTAAACATTTACCACCTAATTAGCGACTTCAACACTTCTTGAACAAGAAAATGTTGCATTTAACTGTGAGGATAGCCTACTAACCATGATTACTCAAGGATTAGTACTGTATTAACGTCGTCCCATTATGACCATCATGCTGTTATGACGTAAGTAATCCAGCCAATATAGATTATGCCGAAAGCTCTTCCTAATAATTTTAAAACATAAAGTTATTAAATTAAAACTGTTCTAAGTTAATAATTTCGCGTTGTATGAGCATCTGAAGATAAATAAAATGCCTTCC
Source organism: Ectobius pallidus (assembly GCA_964059195.1). Taxonomy (NCBI): domain Eukaryota; kingdom Metazoa; phylum Arthropoda; class Insecta; order Blattodea; family Ectobiidae; genus Ectobius; species Ectobius pallidus. The sequence continues at coordinate 61,977,024 of CAXKWD010000004.1, forward strand.
ACAGCCTGTCTCAAAATAATAGATATATCTTACATTCACATAATTTCTTTAAGAGCAATACCATGGAACAGAATTCATAAAGCATTCCATGTGGGCAATAATGTGACCTGTATTACCTACTCAGCTGACTGTAGTCAGCTCGGGCACCCCCAGCTTCGAACGGGTTAACATTCAATCAGATTACTTATTTAATTACAATAGACAATTCCTCACCAAACTAAAGGAATATTATCTATTTTATGGAACTCGAAGGTTCATTGCCGCACTTAGCTGAGCCCGCCATTCAACCCTATTCTGTGCTAACTCTATCCAATCATCCCTCGCAAATCCAACTTCCCTCAAATCTACCCTAATATTGTCCTCCCACCTACGTGTAGGTCTTCCACGTGGTCTTTTCCCTTCGGGTCTCCTAGTCAATACTTTTCAGACATGTCTTTCCTCCCCCATGCGTGCAACATGTCCAGCCCATTTCATCCTCCGTGATTTAATTAATCTTACTATATCTGGTGAAGAGTACAAGTCATGAAGCTCGTCGTTATCAGTTTTCTCCAGTCCCCATTTTCATCTCTTGTAGGCCCAAATATTTTCCTAAGCGCCCTCTTTGCGAACACACTCAGATTATGTCCTTCCCGAAGAGTAAGCGACCATATCTCCCATCCATATAATACAATCGGCAGAATAATAGTCTTATAAATCTTAATTTTTAGATTTCTGGACAGAAGACGAGAAGATAAAACATTCAATCAGATAACTGTTTTTAAATAATTTGTTTAACAGCGACAGGGGACGCGTCCAATCCTCTCACGCAGCGGGCCCGGGTTCGATTCCTGGTCGGGACAAGTTACCTAGGTGAGGTTTTTTCCGGGGTTTTCACTCGCCTATGAGACAAATGTCTGGTAACTTTAGGCCCTTGTGGTCCCCGGATATCATCTAGCCGTCATTATCATCTTCATCTTCATCCTCATCCTCGCCTTGCTGTGAGTGTGTGTGTGAATGGTGTGTATCGTCCTATGTGTTCGTGTTGTCTCGGAGGTGGCCCCGGCATTGGGCTGATCGCTCATCCGGGGAGGCCCTCCATGTCCTTGTCTGGTCAAAAAAGTATGTATGTGATCCAAAGCTAATCCCTCTCCCGACAGGTCGCGGCCCTGTAAGGCCCGGGCGGCTTGGGTCGCTTAAATCCTAAAAGGGAGAGGTAAAACTACGAAAAAGAAAGAAAGAAAGAAAGTTTAACAGCGATAAATTAAATCGTTACATTCATTAACGCTGATATTGTTTTTACATATTTTATTGCATGAATTACATCATTTGACTTTTAATTATGGTGTTACTTTCAATGTTTAGCATACCGGGTTGTGTAGGGATTGTACAGGCTATAAAAAAAATATACAAAAAAATAGATATAGGCCTATATATACACAATATACAAAGAACCCAATACAGTATACTAATAACTAGAGCCCGGATTTCCATGCAAAGGCGCGTTTTTATATATTCTACTTTAGTTAGACTTCTCAAACTTTGTAGTTATTCATTACATGACATATAAATTCCAATAACCATATTTTTTCCGTGCATGTTTGCATATTTCGGCCTTTTTATGGCACAATTCATGCATAATGCATGTTTTGGATTTTTTTGGGTTTAATATAGCATATTCAGACGTTTTTAATGCATATAAACCCCCATTTTGTGGTTTTAGTGCATAATATCAAGTTACCATGCATAACTGTGCATATTATGAATGTCCCCCCCTAAAATCTTGGCTTTTCAGTGAAACGTAGGCTAAAAACGTTGTATTGCATTATCAATTATCATTGTTATTTGATTGTCTTGGTAACAGAGTCTGCCACTTGCATCAATTTGAGAGTTCACACTATTGTTTACCCTAAATAAACAGTAATAAGACATGGAATTCGATCTCACCCTCAGGCTAGTTTCTTCCCTTAGGTATGCACCTTCTGAAGTAGAAAGATCCTTTTCTGCGTTCAAGAATGTCCTAACTGATAAACGCACGAGTTTAAGTGAGGAGAATTTGGAAAAACTCGTATATTGTTTTAAAAGAAATTGAAATATATTGCAGTACTGAGCGGATTTTTGATAATGCATGTTTTGCCCTTCATTGTGCATATTTGGAGATACGATAGTGCATGAATGCATGCATGTTTTTAAGTTTGATAGTGCATGACAATCCGGGCTTTACTAATAACCAACTATTTTTTTTAGAGAAAGATTCCGAATAAACTATATTAAGGCCCTTCCATTGGGAGCTAAGTTATTTAGATGACTGCATATCCAACTTTTGAACAATCCACATAGAGTTGACCGTGGGAGATACACGGTTTCCGAAGATCAAGTCCTACAACTTCAAGTGATGTCCTTAAAACAAACCATGTTCTGCATGTTGCTCTTATCCCATAGTCGGGTTCCGTACGTTGACCTCAACTTATAAACAGCATTGCCAGCTATTTCACCGTGGCTATAACACGAGTAACCAACGTTTACACTTCTTTGCAATAAATGTTGGTGTATACTAATTTATAATTGTTTGGATCCATTTTTACAGTATTTTTCATATGAGAAAGCCTTTTCCTTCACCGCCAATCACGTGTACGAGCTAAAAAACTGCCGCTAGCAATAAGAGTCTTCCCTCCGTCTCGCCGTCTCTGATTGGACCGCGTATCTAAGCAGGAGAAGGAAGAAACGGCTTGTCATCTGCAAAACACTTTAGTGAACGCGTCTCCTGCTTCTCTCAATATGACAGCGCTAGGCATGATGGTGTGAGTAGATGCATTCTAAAATCATTTGATCGTTTATTAGCTTGTTCGTACCAGTGGCGGCCGGCCAGGTGAAGGGAGTGAAGGGGCCCTTCACCTACAATTTACGTTTAAGTTTAAAAATTAAAAAAATTAAAAATATTAACGAATCGTGCATTCTTCATCCTCAGTCTAGTTGTTTCTGTATACGGTTACAATGTCTTGAATCTCATAGTCAATTGCTAGGTGAAGGGAAGCAAGAAAACGTTTAGCGAGCAGGTCTGGTCGGGTCGGGGTTTCATTGCATTATACCTGGAGACCGTATGTGAGGCGACTTCTGTCCTTCAAACCAGGTCCATTCATCATTAGGGGGTGTCTATG